>OX419734.1:8037500-9287500 GCA_948477245.1 Thumatha senex
GACCCGCTGTTTCGGGTGTGTAACAGCTTTGTGGTATTTTCATTTACCAGCGTTACCGTACTTCGGAAACAAGCCATTGGTCGGTGCCAGTAACATGGTAGTCATTAAGCAAAGTTGAAGGCCTTATGGGCGACTAGAAAATTTTCAACAGCAGGTAGCAACAACCTGCGTCTGTCTATTTCATGAAACACAAAATATTGCATGAAACAAAAATGCACACGGAAAATTGTGGGTTTATAATATGCCTCTGCCACCCCTTAGGGGTTTGAGGCGTGATTGATAAACATACAAGATTTTATTAGACTTTCACTTTTAGATGTTACAGAGTAATTTTTGTAATTAATTTTGATAATTTACGCTGCCATTTACTACAGAAAAGTGTCAAAGAAAAAACTATAAAATGTAATGAAATTATTAAAAAGTAAATGAAATGATTAACAATAAATAAAATGATGAAATCAAATGTTATTTTTGTCATTGCAAAAGTTCGTGAATAACGAGAGGTGTAACAACTCAATAAAAACTTTTTAAAGGCTGCAATAGTTTCCTGCTAACCTCATCTTAACAACTAACAATCGTCGTATTTTACGACCACTACCTTTGTTTACCTCTTAAGAACACGTTTTAAAGTACTAGATCCTGAAACGAAACATTCTTCTTATTCAAGTTTCTTTTATCATTCCAGCGTAGATAAAGATTTATCTTCGTACCAGTGGGACCATACCTATATTATACTAGTACATTACCTAAAAGATATAACACAAAAAACCATTTTACTTGATTTGACCACCAGATTGTTACGCCGGATTTACATCTTATTTTTCATAATATCTTTCGAGACGCTTCGAAATCTTAGTGGATTTTAGTTTTATTGGTATGATTTTTTTGTTGTTGTTTATTTGTTCGGAGCATCTTTCGTATGACTTTACAAGACTAAAACGCTGCAACAAAACACACAAACAAAACAAAATTCAATTTGCCTAACATTACAAATCCAAAGGCTTGCTATAAGAAATTGTCTCTGAGCTTTAAGGCCGCCAACTACTAAAACCAATTTAGTATCACTAACTAACTAACTACCTTCACGCTGTATCCCTGACGGGGTTGTAGAGAACAGATCACCAAGCTTCGCGATCCATGCATACTTCTATCGCTTCCTACATATTCATCAAGCGCTTTATACATGCACATCTGGGTATCCGAGTACTTTTGACATTTCCGTTTTTGAGCAATCTGCTCACGTGGTCTTCATATGTAAGTCTCGGCTTACCCTGACTCCTTCTACCATCAACTTTTGCACTATATATATTCTGTGTTAATCATTCCTCACTCATACGTTGGACGTGTCCAAACCAACGAAGCACGCACTTTTCCAGCTTAACGCTGACACTTTCGTTTAAACCTGGCATATTGTTTACCACTACCACTACGTTACGTATTTGGTCGGCTAAGGTTACACAGCACAATTTTCGAAGTGATCGCATCTCCACAGCATCTAATTTACTTTCATGCATCTTCTGACATCCTTACTATCATACATAATTTTTTTACACATAATTAATAAATTTATTATATATTTTTGGTGTTACAATAAAAAAATAAATAAATCAATAAACAAATCTGTTTAGCTTAACCGGGTTAATTAAGGAGTTAACTCCGAGGAAACAATCGTGGCCGGACCACTAAAATTCCAATACGAAATTATCAATTAATGGATTTACAAATCTTTTGAAAATTTCAGATCAATCGCTATTAAATATATATAAATAATCGCTACGAGTGATCAAAACCTCGATTGCATATTTTGATTGTTTGTGTTACGAACGAAAAGAAATTGAGATTTTGACACAAGTACTGTAAGTAGAAAAATATTCTCCTTTAATCAAGATATTTATAAGGTGAAGCCATAACGAGCTCTGATGATTTTAAAAAAGTTATTTAAAAGTATAGAAATGTACAGTAGATGGGAATAGAACAATTATTTTAAAAGAGTTAGCAGCAACACGTCAATTGTTTGTCCAGCTATAATTAACTTTGTTCATTGAACTCCGCGTTTCTTGCCGTTTGTCGTTCACTATTTCTATTAAGCTGAATGATACAGGTTTTAGAGTAATTGCATCGGAAAATTTTATAGAAATTTGTGAAATACTTATTTTTAAGCAATTGCATAGCTATTATCGCAAGCTTTGAGCGCGGCGACCGAATCAAAAAATTCCGTAACGAAAATAACCTAACACCCGAGCTCACACGAGCTTCGCCGAGATCGGCCGAGCGTTCGCTTAACGTGTAGGTATGTATATGGTACGACTGTACGAAGCTCGCACGGATCGAGACGAGCTGTATAGATAATATTAATTATATTTTTTGTATAAATAATATTAATTTTATTTATATTAAATATATAGGGTAACGTAGCCTGTTCGCGTCCACCGCCCAGTTCGCGTCCAAAAGATGGGGCACTCCTCAAAAACAGTGGGAAATAACCATACCGAGTCACTAGCAAAAATGAATGGTATTTTTATGAAAAATTAGATATGTGGAAGGTATATGCATATAAATAATAGCTTTGTGTGCGTTACTGGTGGTAACGCACACAAAGCTATATTTACGTAAAAAATATACTAAAATCTTGTATGATACAAATTCTTGCGTTCGTATGATATTTTGCAAATAAATTAGTGAGCAGCAGCGCGTTTAACGGAAAGGGTTTTATGACTTTATTTCAAAATCGGGATATATTGTTTTTTTAAACCTTAACTCTGAACCATATAATAAAGTAATGATGTTTGTGCTCAAATATTATTTGATTAACAGTTGAAACAAAGCTGGACGCGAACTGCACCACCAAATTTATACATTAGCCACATTGCGTCCACAATGGACGCCATCTGGTCTATCTAATTTTAACTAGAATGTTATTTATTATATGACAAATCATGATATATTAGTTTTATATTAATTCCGTCATTATTAACATACACATTGTAATGGCCTCTTTGCGTCCACTATAACGACGATAGAAATATATACAGATGTCGAAAATCATACTTAGACGCAAACTGTACATAGGTACAGTTTAAAAATGTGAATGTTCTACTCTACCCGGGAGCTGTAAGACATCGCCGCTTTTGCACTTACCGCCAGTCAAGAATTCTACACCTTATATCTCAATTTTTTATAATAAATAAATAAATAAATATCCATCACGCCTTATCCCCGAAGGGGTGGCAGAGGCATATTATATGCCCACTTTTCACCGTGTGGATTCCTGTCCCACGTAATAGGTGGTGAGCCCATTGCCGTGTTGAAATAGACAGACGCAGGTTGTGGCTACCTGCTGTTGAAATTTTTAAGCCGCCTATAAGGTCTTCAACCAGGCTTAACGAACGCCATTTTACTGGCAACCGGGACCAACGGCTTAACGTGCCTTCCGAAGCACGGAAACGCTCGCAAATGTAAATGCCACAAAGTGGACACCCATCCGACGACCAGCCATAGTGAAAGTTGCGTACCTCAGTGATCGTTTACCGAACACTGAGACCGCGGGGCCATGAGCGCTTCTTTTTTTTAAAGATTTATAGTCTTTTCTCTTATATTTATAGACGCAGGTTGTGGCTATCTTCTAAGTTGGTGGACGCAAACTGGTCCAGACGTGGTCGCAATCTGGATTTTATGGACGTAAAATGGGTAAATGATGTGTTTTGGCGATTGGTTTATTCATTTATTAATATATCAAACAGTTTGACGAAATCTGTATAGTAAATTTAACAAGACTATATACAGAATATATGAAATCCATTTTTCATTCAAAATTAGAAATCTTGTTCAAACCTACCAACTCCACTAAGTGGACGCGGTCTATGTATTGTGTACGTAGATCAATAATTTTAAAAACAATAAATACATTATAAATAATAATTAATAAAAGTTAGTTTTTTTTTAATAAAATTAATCTTTATTCAATATAGGCCTTTACATGCACATTTTGAAGACCAACGAATACCTAAATAAAAACCTTGTACGTGAAACATACTAGGAAAAAAAGAAAAAGTAAGAAATTGGGGGAGCGATTAATTGATATTTATTTTATTTATTTATAATTACTTGATAAATTATTAATTAATTAAAATAAATAATATTAATGATTCGGTCTACCCTGACTTCATCTATCCTCTACTTTCGCACAATATATAATTCTTCGTCAATCGTTCCTCATTTATTCATTGGGCGTGTCAAACTAACCTACTTTATTATTTTCGATACTACCTAAAATCGTAACACAAATAGTATACACAAATAATATACCTACACATTAAAATGTCAATAGTTATATTATGTATCATTTAATGGATGAGAAGATTATTCATTCTTTATTTACTTTCAATTCGTTATTATCTTTTGCACGCCTCATAAGCAAAGCGTTGAGGTGGGTACTACTGTCACTTCGCGCAAAACATCTGATTTTTCAAACTTAAAATGTCTCTATTTATCATATATTGCACTTGTAAAATAATATATACACACACATATCAAGAAAAAACACTATTTTTAACATTCATGATATTTTTGATGCCATTTTTGTTATTTAAACTAGTTAAAAATCTGTTTACAAAAGTTCCGTCTTGGACGTCCGTGTGTCTGTATGTTACGGATTATTTTCTTGTTAACACGATAACGACCGAAATAATTTACTAATCGAGTCTTTTTTTTCTCTTACGCTTCAGTATAATTAGGAATAAAAAACCCTTTCACTTTTCACGGTCTGATTCGATGTGGTTTATTTATTATCTTTACTTTATTTATTTCATAACCCCTACGCGATAATTCATAGCAAAGTTTGTAAGCTTGTAATTCTATTTTTTTATAATATGATTAAAGCGTGTGAGGCGTGCACTTTTGGGTTTGCCAATTTTTTTTAGTAGTTTAAAATAGGTATAATATATATTTAAGTTTTCTATAAAGATGTTAATAAACACTGCAGCTACGCTAGTTTAAAATAATATTCCTTTCAAACAAGAAGTAGTTCAGCCAGACATTGTTAATTCAAGAACAAATCATATTCTCTACTGTGGATTTATACGTAACTATGAACTATTTGTTGTTCCAGTTAAAGTATGATAGGAATAATTTCCTGTTTTTAGGTTTAATTATTACAGTAAATTATTTAATATAATTAATATTGGTACATTTATTCTTGAGTTCTAAATGATATAACTAACACAACTTCATTATATACTTACTGAACATTGGATTTGCAACACTTCGATTGTTTGTCAAGTTACGATTATCTTTACATACATACATATTGTTACGCCATTATTCCCGAAGGGGTAAGCAGAGACATACTATATAAGTATGCATAACATACCGTATGCATTTTTGTCCCACGTAAAAGGTGGTGAGCCCATTGCCTTGTTGAAAATAGACAGACGCAGGTTGTGGCTACCTGCTGTTGAAAATTTTCAAGCCCCCCATAAGGCCTTCAACCAGGCTAAACGACTGCCATTTTACTGGCAACCAGGACCAACGGCTTAACCTGCCTTCCGAAGCACGGAAACGCTCGCAAATGTAAATGCCACAAAGTGGTCACCCATCCGAGTACCAGCCATAGTGAAAGTTGCGTAACTCAGTGATTGTTTACAGAACACTGAGATCGCGGGGCCACGATTTTTATTATAAAAAACAACGCGTACGCGTACGCGGGAACCTATCGCTAATCATGCATGACGTGTTTGGAGAAAATTTACATCCGTAGTATTACCGAACCGAAGTTAGAATTTGTGTTTTAAAGGTATAAGGTAAATAATAATAAGACTATTTATTGTACACCATAAATTTAACAAATTACAGATTTTTTACATTCATAAATGTAGTACAATGGGCGGCCTTATCGCAAACAGCAATCTCTTCCAGGCAACCTTTAGGTGGATAGGATTGTATTAATATAGAGTGTGGGAAGTTTTAATGGTGACTTATTTCTGTGAAAATAACTAAAATATATACTCAACTATATACTACATATATACTCCTTTTAAATATACAAACATACACATGCATACATACATAAATATTTACACATACACAAATACACACATATGGGCATACAATTTAGTTTACATTGGTAAATTTTCTAAACGGGGGTTTCCCGGATCAATATGACACCTATCACAAAACATTTCTTGTCACGGGCGATAGGCGAGAGTTCCCAACCGTACGATTTAAAATCATAGACCCTAATTTATCGCTAAAATGAATCTATTTTGTCAAATTTTGCTGTTTCTGTATATGTTTCATAGTAAGAAACTACAGAAGATGAGTAAAAAATATTTTACTAATACATTTTCATTTATATTTTCTCTAAAATTAACGTTTTATCGTTGTAAATAAATAATAAATAAATATTGTAAGACACTTTTTACACAGCGCTATCTAGCCCAAACTAAGCTATAAGCTTGTACTATAGGATCTAGACAACTGGGGGCCGAGTCTACTATATTCCAATAGAAAGCCGTTCTAGTTCTATTTTATAACGGGTTTATTGCGATCAGTTCAAAATTAGGTAGTCTACTAAAACTAAAACTATTATTATTAATAACCCGTGTAGCGCCTAACGTAGCTCCTAATTAGAATTTTTGGTAGTCTATATTAATATTTTGATAGCTAAAAACAGCTATTTTGTCTCTATTCTGCAGCTTGAGAAGTGTGATTGTGAAATTATATATTTTACAATCACACTTCTCAAGCTGCAGAACCTCTCTTCTCAAGACCTAACAACTGCGCCGAGGCAGTCAGAGTCCTAACTGAAGCAAACGACTCGAACTGCACATGACTTAGATACGCTACTCTAAATTTTAATACACTACATTTAACCTCTGTGACCCATTAAAGGGCTACAAAACAAACTATCTGCTTCACTTTTGTGGTTAAAAAAAAATAAAATGAACACCCGGATAAGGGCTGGAATTATCATTTAATTCCTCACTGATAATAATATAATCAGCATAAGCGTTTAGATATTTATCTGTTGTCTTCATCTTTTTTATTTTTTTCTGATCATAAGTACTAAGTAGATTTAAGATAATCCATACCAGACTCAATTCGCTGAAATGACAATTATGTAAAAATGTGGAAATTAATAAAATTCTTTGCAATACCGCCTTTTTGTGCTCTGCTTGTGGTGGCCAGGTCGACAAAGATTTTGAATAAAACTTCTACAAAGCCAGAATGCTAAATACGATGTCATTGTTCCTAATTCAAATATTTTTAATCTAATAATTCCTAGGAAATTCTTATAATATTTTTTACCAAGGATGGAAATGAATTATTCTTCTTTTATTTTCCAACAATTTCCAGGAAACTCTCACAATATTTTATATCTAGGAGAGTAGTGAACTAACTGTAGCAGCTCATGAGGCTGATTGGGCGTTATTAAGCTTGAGGATAAATAAAAATAAATAAATCATAATTATAAATTAATAATAATTAATTAATGATTAAAATCTTTTTCAAAACAAGTGTTTATTTAACTTAGCTCCGAAAAATACTAAATGAAAGTACATTGTTAATGAACTGGAATTGAGTTGTATTAATTGTAAAAATAAGTTATTACTGTATGTTTTTATACAGAGAATAAAGTGGATTAAGATAAGATGTCTCTCCAGAGCCCAATTAACCTTACATGCGGTGCATCTGATGATTAATGGACGAGACAATGATGTAGTACTTGTTTCGAGGTTGGAGAGGTCAGACGACAGTCCCAATACGCTGATATTTAAAATCCAAACGATAGCGGCTCCTGTGGAAAGTGTATTCCAGGCTTCAAATCCAGGTAGAGTTTGGACGGAATTGGTTATACGCGAAGATGATTAAGAAGATATGGTTGATAATAAGTTGAAAAATATTTACGAGCGTACCCTTCAATGTAGGTATTTTGAAAACTAGGTAGAACAAATTGTCATGTACCGTCGGGTACATAACAATTTATTCTTATTTTTAAATTATTCTACTAATATTAGGTCTTTACCTATTAAATTGCCGTTTTATATGAAAAAATTTAACCGTATTTTTTTCACGTTTTTTTAATCGTATTAATCAAAGTAATCACCCACACCCATGCAATCAATGCATCTTTGCTAACGCAGTGGCAGTTTATTGATGTCCTTCTTAAAGGAATCAGCTGCAAAAAAAATCTTCAAAGGCATTTTGTACTGCCTCTCGGGTATTGATTTTTTTTCCCGCCAAGAAGTTATCCAAATTCTGGAAAAAGTAGTAGTCTGTAGGCGCAAGGTCTGGTTGTGATGAATCACACCGTCGCTAGACCACCAAACAGTGACCATCACTTTTCTAGGGGTAAGTTTTCGTTTAGGGCATTGTTTCGGTGCTGAACCAGGATCCAACCAACATGCTGAGCGCTTGCGGTTATCGAACAGAATCTATTTTTCATTACAGGTAACAAGGTTCAAAATTCCTTCATTTGTGTGTCTGTTGAGCAGACTCAGAGCACGTCTCGATGCGTACTTTTTTTTTTTGGCGCTAACGTCGAAAGCTGCTGCTAATTCATCCGTAGATTGTGTATCATCACCTTCCACAATCGCGTTTAATTCGTCATTGTCGACCAAAGTCTTCGGACGACCGCGAGGTTCATTTTTCAGGTCGAAATTTCCAGAACGGAAGCAAGGAAACCAATTACAGGTGGTGCGTTGGTTTGTAGTGTTAGCTCCTTAAACGTCGCGGATGTTGCGTGCCGCTTGTGCCGCGTTGCTGCCACGACGGTACTCATATTCCATCATTACTCATATTTTATAAACTACTCGGGACTTCACGTAAAACAATTTTGTACTTCGAGCCAGACCACGTCCAGCCGCGACCACGGGCGCTGCAACGCGCTCGAAACGTCGGTGAATGTAAGTACAAAATTGTTTCGCGTGAAGTCCCGAGTAGTTTATAAAATATGAGTATAAACCGCGAAAGTTTAAAAATAACATCCATAATTACTGTACTAATTTTTAACGTATCTATGACGAAAAAGATTCAAATGCGATGATAATGTAACACTAATCAATAAACAAATGACTACCTTTGGAAAAATAATTCCATGTTTTTAAATTAAAATTCATTTAAAATTATAATTCTTAGCCAAACAAAAATGATTTTGATTTGAAATGGTCAGTACTACAGAACGGCAATTTTATAGGTAAAGACCTATTATTATAAACGCAAAAGTTTGTAAATATGAATGGATTTTTCACGCCAAATGTACTGCATGGATTTAGATGAAGCTTTATAATAATATAGCTTACACATCAGAATAACACATAAGCAATTTTTTATCCCGGGTACAAGTTCCAGTGGGAAACAGGAACAGGAAAACTTCACCACGCGTGCGGAGCCGCAGATAACACTGGTAACTTTACCTAAATGTTTTTCACAGCTATAAAATTTCTCTGATACGTAGATAAAGAAGTTTCACTTATGTGAAGAAGTTTCTTTTCAAAACAACATGGCGTGTAACCGAAAAACTTGACGATTTTTTTTACAGCTATAAATTTATGTTGGTACTATTAACACCTAATACATAAAAAAAGTAATAAAGTAGAGTCATTGTACTTAATACTTTGGAACTTAGTAAAACTGTTTAGAAAATTAGGTTAATTTGGGCCAGACGGGCGCTGTGTAAAAAATATGTCCCACAATTTATTTATTTCATTCTACGCCGTTTTATGAATTGTGATAATAAAGTTTTAGTTAGATCATCAATCTAATATATTTAAAGTAAAACAGAATTCATGTATTTGTTACTTTTTCTGACCTAAGTTATTGTAATAATTGTAATAATGTAGTAAGGCGATGTAAAATGAGGTGGAAGACAAGCGTACGGCCCTCCTAATTGAAAGTGGTCACAGTAGGTCACGTTTGTAACGCCAGAGATGCAACATTCGCGCTGTCGGCCCTTTATGGTTTATACCCCTAAGACCCCTTTTGAAGAACCTCATATTTTCAACGTTCGGGAAAACCCAAAAAATTGTGAGGGTGAACACCCTGTATAAGGAGAGCCGTGCGGTAATAGAAGGTAGCCGTGGGCATCATATAAAACAACTCCTTATAGCACAGACGGTTGTACAGGCAATAGAACACGCATATGGAGCCAAAGTCTCTCCTGTCGCAAAGGGGTTCTACACCGCCAGCTAGTAGAGAATCGTTGACAATCCTATAGGCTAGTTTTAATCCCAGAAACAAGTTCCTGTGGGAAACAGGAATGGAAAACCTCACTAGTCCTGCGGAGCCGCAGATGTCAACTAGTTTTATATATATGTCGGAGGAAGGGTTGGTTGCTTGGGCAACAAAATAATCGAGTCATTTGATTGGTCGAAAGCGATTTGTAATACATTTAATAGTTTGTTTTAAATATCATAATATTCACAACCAAATCCACTATCCGTGTATTGTTTCAGTTTTGTGTATATTATCTTAATTCTGTTAATCACATCTGTAGAAGATAATTAAAAGTGAATTTGTGAGCTCATTGGTTTAAGTAATTGCCATAACCCGTGATGACGCCCGCTAACCTGAAAATAGAAACGACACCTTTGAAGAGGTTGCTGTATCTCTGCTCATTCTCCGACATAAATAGACATAGACATATTGTCACGCCTTTATCCACAAATAGAGATAGTATGCAGAGTAGTAACAGGTGGTGAGCCCATTGCCTTGTTGAAATGGACAGGCGCAGGTTGTGGCGACCTGCTGTTGAGATTTTTCAATACGCCCATGAGGCCTTCAACTTGGCTTAACGTCTTCCGAAGCACGGAAATGCTCGCATATGTAAATACCACATAGTTTTCACCCATCTGAGGACTAGCCATAGTGAAAGTTGCCCTACGCAGTGATCGTTTACCGAAAACTGAGTCCGCGGGGCCACGAGCTCTTGGACATAAATAATAATTAAATTATAATAATTTGCCAAAATTGAAAATGCTGTAACACAATAGTGTAGTACAAATAATAAGTTGAACAAACTTCACACAGCTGAGTTCGACAGTTTTGTAAAGGTGGTTGGAAGTATTTCATGCGCGCTGACCTGGCGGCGTCGACAAACGACGCGTGTCGACTTCCTTATTCCCTATTTTAATGATCCGTTTCCAAGTTCAGTGGGAATATCTGCAGGCTTAAAATTTCAAATGAAATAAATTTCTAACTAGGCCGGAAAATATTGTTGTGAAAAAAATTGGCCGGAAAATATTGTACAGCTTTAGTTACTACGGAGACTTTATTTTTTACAAAATCTACATATTATTTATGTTTTTACTTTCTGTTTATATTATGCATTTTGCGTTGTTAGCGTTGTTTATATCAATGTTAACAAGTTTACCATCTTCGTCTTTATTTATAGATATAAAGCCTTCGGGAGGCATGTTAAGTTCTTGGTCTTGAATGTCAGTAACTTGGCGTATAGCCTAACTGCCTACTGTGTTTGATAAGTAAAGACAAAATTTTACTGGTAAAAGTGGGCGTTTAGTAATGCCTCTTCTAACCCATCATCAAAAAATGAGGGAATGCATCATAAAAGACCGTGACTGTTTATTAATGCACAGCTCAAACTATGAATTGGGTTGACTCAAAATCGGAAATGGAAGAATGAATAAATCGGGAAGTGGAAGACGGAGTGCAGGGTAGCTGCGTGGAATAGAAGATAAGAGATAACGTGGGAGACAAGCGTACAGTCCTTACATAGAGGTAAACTCACGCTGCAGTCCTCATTGCCGAGTCAAAACGTACAGCTGCAGTACTGTAGATATTTTTAAACCAACAAGGATTCAGTTGGAGACTACCAGGACTTTTATTGGTCGTGCTAATTAGTGTATAGCACATAAGACCTTTTAGCCTTTTTGTTACCACCTCACGAAAAAGGCAACGTGTTCAAAATTTCTTCCAAATTTAACATCTAAAATAGACACTTTTTATTTTATTTTATTAAATTTATTCGGCCCTTTCGACCCGCCCCAGTTCCGTGCTTCGGAAGGCACGTTAAGCCGTTGGTCCCGGTTGCCAATTAAATGGCAGTCGTTAAGCCAAGTTGAAGGCATTATGGGCGGCTTAAAAAAATTCAACAGCAGGTCGTCACAGCGTGCGCCTCACCACCTGTTACGTGGGACAAAAATGGATACGGTGAAATGTGGGCGTTTATTATGCCTCTGCCTACCCATTAGGGGATAAAGGCGTGACAATATGTATTTGATTGCAACCAAGACCAACGGTTTTGGAGGGGCTATGAGCGTTATCAGTGGTAATATGTGTATTGAAATTAGATATTAAGAGTACAAGAACAGAGTAGGTAACAAATTACATAAAGCATTAAAATTAGATTTTCTGGGAACGGTAAGACTATCAAATTAAATTTGATCATGATTTCTAATTATAAAGACGCGTCTCTTTCGCCGAAAATAATTCCTGATAATTTAGTTATAACCTTAACGACTGAGTTATAAAGTGTACGTAATAAAGTAAGATTTAATTGGAATCGAGATTGCTGTCACCATTATAATTCTTAAACAATTTCGTTGTCAAATAGTTGTAAACAAATACATCTTTGTAAACAAATAACGGATTTATGTGCTGCTACAAACAATACAAAATTCAGATTATGGAAGCTATACAATATAATACATAAAATAAGATACGCCTTGTAAGCATATTATTATCAATCCTTTCAGAATCTTTTTTTTTTTAACTATATTTGTTTTATTTAATTACAGATCGGTTCATTTCTTTCACAAATTATTTTTGATTTACATTTATTTTGCATTTGGTTCTGCATCTGGAACTCAACTAGACTCTTTTTTTATATTATACAATATTTGTCTTATCATTCATGTATTAATTAGATTTATTTTGACGTTAGACCACCCCTTTTTCACAATAAAGACGGCAAAGTCTTCTCTTTATTTCTGTAAATTTGAATATACTATAAACCTGCTTTGTTCGTGTGTAACAAAGTAAGACGTAGCGATCCCTGTCGCCTTTATGGAAAAAAAATGAGATAATTTTAACACGTATTATCTATTAGTTACTTGTAAAATATTACATAAGGGTAGTTAAATACCACAAAATGGCAATCATCTCATAGCAATTTCCCAAAATACCTCACAGGAATATTGTTTACTTATTACTTTTAAATAAATCGGAAAATATATCTATTTATTCTTAAAGGTTCGTTTTATAAGCAAAAATTGGATATTTTTATTCAAATATTATAACGCATCGACGAAACTCATTTTCAGAATATGCTGACACAAAATACACTCCCGGACACCTAAATCGAGCCACCTTGATTTTTTTTGTTTGGAGTACTGTAACTTATAATAGATGTATGTAGAAGGAAAATGTTTTGATGGAGTTTTGGAGCTGGTATACTCATCATTCATTTAGAGTGCCACTGTTCTAAAATTGAACTACAGTTTATTAAAAAGTCGAGTTACATTGAAACAAGTCCATATTTGCTTTTTTCAAGGAAAAAAATCTAATCGATTTTTAAATAAAGATATGTTTTACATGAAAATAAATGTTTATTTAGTAACTTGTATTGCCTCCCAGTGCATTTATGACAGCTCTCATACGGTTTGGCATAGAATTAATCAATGTCGTTATGACATGTTGAGGAATGCCCTCCCATTCTTCCAAAATTACATTTTTGAAAAATGAAAATGAAATTTATTCACTTGAAATAGAGTACATTAAGGTGTTAATTACATATTAATAGTAGTCCTTCTATTCTACCTCCAAGAGGTATGTGAATTATCATTTCATATGAATATGAAATATCATTCAGTAATACCTATAGTTTATTACAAATTTGGCTAAGAATTCATTAGTTTTTTTATCTTATTTAAATTCAGGTTATGTCATGCAACTCACATAATACGCAATATTATACAAAGCATTAGGTACCTACTCTATGAAAACTATTCCAACATTTCTTGTACATTATAGAAATTTCTAATTAACAACCATTTTTTGAGCTCTTTACAAAATTTAAACAATGGTAACTTCTGTAACATCTTTGGTAACTTATTGTAGATTTTTATACACATTGCATAACAATTCCTTTGAAACATAGTCGTCCTAGGTATGAATTCAAGTACGAGCCTGCTAGAATTTCTCGTATTTCGAGGAAATGCATCTTTCGCTGAAATGAACATGTGCTGATTTTTTTTACAAATACACTTGTTTCGTAAATATACATCGAAGCTAAAGTTAGTATTTCATATTTTATAAAGAAGGGTTTACAAGACTCATCAGGTGGTATTCCAGCTATGGCCCTAATACATCGTTTCTGCGATAGAAAGACTCTGCTCACTTCCGTAGAGTTGCCCCATAGAACCAGTCCATAACGTAAAACCGAGCCTACATAGCCATGGTAAGCTAAAAGGGCAGTTGATAACGATGATGTGCGTCTTAGTCTACTGAGAGCATATACAAATTTATGAATTTTGGTACATAGTATGTCAATGTGAGGTTTCCAATCAATGTGTTTGTCTATTGTTATGCCTAGGAATTTTATAGTGTTTGTTTCTTTAATTTCTATGTTATCGTAAGCAATGCGCCTATTAACTTTTTTTGACTGTCTGGTCTGAAATTCTACAAAGTTGGTTTTAGTCAAATTTACATTAAGATTGTTAAAATCTAGCCATTGTATTATAGATAAGATTGTTTTATTTATGTCATCGTCGTAAGTCGTTAAATCATTACATGTCAAAATTATTGAGATGTCATCTGCAAATAAAATACATTCGTAGTTTGTAATGTCTGGAAGATCATTTATATATAATAAGAATAAAAGTGGCCCAAGCACGCTCCCTTGCGGCACTCCATATCTATTTATTGCATATGGTGACCTGCTCTGGGTTTTATTTAAATTGTTATCCACACAACTTATTTCTACGCACTGTTGTCTGTCTGTCAGGTACGATTTTAGCCAAGAAAACGCATGACCCCGAATTCCATAATTATTCAGCTTATGTAATAAAAGAGTGTGTGAAACAAAATCAAAAGCTTTCGACATGTCAAAAAAAATTACTAAAGTTGGAACTTTTTTGTCAACGTATGAAGTTATCTTATGCACTAGCTTGAAAGCCGCCAATGTAGTGGACTTACCCTTTTGAAATCCGTATTGTTCCGGTTTGATTACTTTATATTTTTCTAAAAACTGAGTTAGTCTAATATGCATAGCTTTTTCGAATATTTTCGATAATACAGGAATCAGCGTAATTGGTCTATAGTTTGCCATGTCGTTTTTTTCACCCCTCTTGTAAAGAGGCTTCACTAGAGACCTCTTTAAGCGCTCCGGGAATGCACCCATCTCGAAGGACAAATTTATGAGGTAGGTTATATTTTAGGATTTGAGCTCTTGCATGGTTTGCGGGGCAGGATGATGAGCTCGAACACGCCTCTTCAGCTCATTCCATGGATGCTCTATAAGATTCATATCAGGACTTCGCGCTGGTCATCTCATAACAGTGATACCAATGTCATTTAAGTACTCCCTGACGATTCCCGCAGTATGGGCCCTTGCATTATCATGCATTAAAACGAAATCTTGGCCAATAAATCCAGCATATGGCATCACGTGGTTTCCCTAAACATTGGCGAATGTATCTATTGCCATCTAGGGGCGGCAGTCGTGGTCCCGTCACTACCTCTAGCTCAGTTTTGCCTTCCATAGAGATTCCTCCCCAGACTGTCCATGATCCTCCACCATTACTCACTTTCTCGTCAATACAGCATTGCTCGATACGCTCGTTCTATCTTCGGTACACCTTACTACTACTACCTTACTAGAGGGAGAGGGAGAGGGAGAGGGAGAGGGAGAGGGAGAGGGAGAGGGAGAGGGAGAGGGAGAGGGAGAGGGAGAGGGAGAGGGAGAGGGAGAGGGAGAGGGAGAGGGAGAGGGAGAGGGAGAGGGAGAGGGAGAGGGAGAGGGAGAGGGAGAGGGAGAGGGAGAGGGAGAGGGAGAGGGAGAGGGAGAGGGAGAGGGAGAGGGAGAGGGAGAGGGAGAGGGAGAGGGAGAGGGAGAGGGAGAGGGAGAGGGAGAGGGAGAGGGAGAGGGAGAGGGAGAGGGAGAGGGAGAGGGAGAGGGAGAGGGAGAGGGAGAGGGAGAGGGAGAGGGAGAGGGAGAGGGAGAGGGAGAGGGAGAGGGAGAGGGAGAGGGAGAGGGAGAGGGAGAGGGAGAGGGAGAGGGAGAGGGAGAGGGAGAGGGAGAGGGAGAGGGAGAGGGAGAGGGAGAGGGAGAGGGAGTTTTCTACATTAGTTTTTTCGAAAGTTCGAACTTCGTTCCTACCTGGTGTCCCACGACACCACATCTTTTTTATCTAGTATTCTTTATGCATGTTTTACAGCTTGTACTCTGAACAATTTACGGCTGCTTTCTTTCATCGCTTTAGCTTTAGATTCTGGATTGATCTCCCAGGCTCAATTTTCGCGAATGTTCTTAGATGGTCTTAGATGGGTTTGGAGGGGTCGGCAACGTATTTGTTTTGTGATTTTTAGTGTAACAAACTTCCTTGACGACGACACCATTACATAGTATAGAAAAATAAATAAAACATACATATATTTATGATTTATTTATTTTACTATACCATTATTTTCTATACCACCTACGATTAGATTCTGGATTGATGTCCCAGGCTCGGATTTCGCAAATGTCTACAATATGTAGATAGGAATATATGTAAAGTGGGTTTTAGAAGGGTTTGGAGTGGTCGTCAACGTATGTGTTTTGTGACCTATAGTGTCACAAGCTTGCTAGACAACGACACCATTAAATGGTATAGAAAAATAAATAAAACATACACATACATGTATGTTTTATTTATTTTTATATATCATATTTATTAATACCACGTAGAATTAGATTCTGAATAGATCTCTCAGGCTCGGTTTTCGCGAATGTCTACAATATGTCGATAGGTATATGTAAAGTGGGTCTTAGAAGGGTTTGGAGGGGTCGGCAACGTATATGTTTTGTGACCTTTAGTGTCACAAAATTCCTTGACGACAACACCATTACAAGGTATAGAAAAATAAATAAAACATTCATATACATGTATGTGTTATTTATTTTTCCGTACTATATTTTTCTATATTACGTAGGATTAGATTCTGGATTGATCTCCCAGGCTCGGTTTTCGCGAATGTCTACAATATGTCGATAAGGGTATATGTAAAGTGGGTCTTAGAAAGGTTTGGAGGGGTCGGCAACGTATGTGTTTTGTGAACTTTAGTGTCACAAACTTTCTTGACGACGACACCATCACATGGTATAGAAAAATAAATAAAACAGAAAGCCAAAATAATATAAAACTTGCATACGACGAAAGTACATTTGCTACGAAGTGACGTGAACAGCACTACGTACTCCAGTTTTTCAATGAACGTGTAGAATTTTATTGAAGTTTCTTCGTCACACATGCGGTTGAGCGAAAGAGCCTGCGCGCTATATGGTGAACTAAAGTACAACATTTACCTTACATTTTTATTATTTTTACATTATCATTTTAGCAATAATCATTTACTTCAGTGTGTAATATTTACGTGGGATAAGTTAATCTAATATAAAAAAAATGTACATATTAATAAAGACCTTTTCTCTCTAACTCACCACGCACACTTGGCCGTACCCCTAACAAGGCACTTCTTAAATTTACAAATATTTCAATGTCCGAACTGTTGTTTAGCTTTAAAGCTCCTTCTAGATCGTTAAGTAATCACTCATAGTGCAGGAACTGATAATCTTTACAGTCTCCTTTACTTGATGATGTAGAGCTTCTACTTAATTCTAAAGCAGTAAAGTTTTCTATCATAACTTATCTAACTTAACTATCTTGACACTGTATCCCAGACGGGGTAGTGAGAAAAGTCACATAACCAGGCTTCGCGGTCCATGCTTACTTTTTTCACTTCCTGCAGATTGATTGATGGTCTTCATATTATGTAAATCTCGGCCTACCCTTCTATCCTCTACTTACACACAATATAATATACATAATTATTCTTTGTCAATCGTTCCTCACTCCTGCGTTGAGTGAATGAGTTTTCTATCATCTATCTTCACGCTGTATCCCTGACGGGGTAGTCAGAGAGGACAGATCGCCAGGCTTCGCGATCCATGCATACTTCTTTCGCTTCTTCGAGATTCATCAATCGCTTCATACACGCACGTCTGGGTATCCGAGTACTTTTGACCTTTCCGTTTTTGAGCAATCTGCTCACGTGGTCTTCATATGTAAGTCTCGGCCTTCCCTGACTCCTTCTACCCTCTACTTTTGAATAATATATATTCTTCGTCAATCGTTTTCTATCATCATACATTAAATTTGGAAAATAATTCTGTACATCTATTTTCAATTATTTGTCCATACAAGTCATCATCATCCAAGTCCAAGCGTCTGTCCCAGTTGCATCTCGCGACGCTTGGCGTCCGTTTTCCTACATTTTCTCCTCCACTTCGCACGGTCATCAGCATCCCCTGTAGTGAGACCATTGGCACGCATGTCATCCCTTACGACGTCAAGTTAGCACTTCTTGAGTCTTCCCCATTTACCGGGACCCGGCGGGGCCGACATGGCCAGACATTTGTTTCCCACGTAGCCCGGCGGTTGCCTCCTCCATTTGTCCATACAAGTGATTACTTCTATAAGTAGGTATAAAACTACATAATAACTACTGATATACCTTTTTGATGTACTTAAATTTTCGATAAATTAAGTGTATCCGTTTACAAGATTTAAACAATATGCCAGCCCTATTAAAAGTTTGTAATGTTTTCAACTTTTAATCAGAATTCTAAAAGTGCGTGAGCAAGACAGTTTAAATTAGTGAAAGAACTTTCAAGAAACCTTTCGCAACTTAGACCATTATTAGAGGTTGTTAAAACAAAATAATTTAAGCTACTCGTAGAATGAATTAATAGCTAAAATTATTTTTTACCCACAAGCTTTTTTACACAAGCACTAAAAAATCTCATATTGTTTACTCACTAGTAGAACAGAGCAGAACTACCAACCAACAGTTTAATTATATTTTTAAAAAGGATTAAACTTTAATACAAATTAAATAATATTTATTTTCACTTCTTATGCTCTGAAAGTGCTTTTGTATGCAGGATAAATGCTGCACGAAATCGATTTTTGGACACAAGTGTATTAAAGTATCTACGCATACATAAATGTATCTATATTAAGGTAACGAAAATGAGCCATACAGCCAAACACAATAAGAAGTTCATAGAGAGAATTTGTTATTTTTATATATATATATATATATATATATATATATATATATCCATCACGCCTTATCCCCGAAGGGGTGGCAGAGGCATATTATATGCCCACTTTTCACCGTGTGGATTCCTGTCCCACGTAATAGGTGGTGAGCCCAATATTTTATTATTTTTACTTTAATATATTTGCCTTATGTATTTTTAAGACATAAAGAAATGTTATGTTATACTACTGTTTAATTAACACAATCAAATTGAAAAGCAGAGTTTATAACTCGTCTACAGAACCGTTTTATCCTCGACATTACAATCATTGATAGTAATATCCTGTTAAATGTAATGTAAAATGCTAAAAGTCTCGGATAAAAATAGTTCGTTTTGTGCACTTGTTGTAATATCTACTAATATTGCTGAGTCATTCTTGTAGTTATATAAAATTAAAAATAGACTATGTTTTTTCTTATTCTTTCATTTAAAGACAGCGAATTTTTTTTTAGAATAAATCTTGCAGTTTGGTACGTTAAATTTAGCACACCGAGTAATAAATTCCGCGCACCAACATAAATTGTACTTACCTATTTTAAGGAATGAATAAATCTGAATCTGAAAATTATTGTGAAATACACAATCCAAAAAATGAAAAATATTATCAGAGCTTAACAAAGCTTTGCGATAGACAGGGACTTTGTTTAACTTTTATGTACTGAGGCTAAGTCGGGTTTAGTAGTAGCCGGTGTATAATGGGATATCACTTCAGAAAGTTAAGCTAGTAATTATAAGACGATTGATAAACATTGTTTTGATTTTTTTTCATTGAGTGAGGGGTATGGAACGGTACAAAATTAATTATAAAATTAAAAATTCCTGAACAGAAAACTAAAACTCGACAATATTATTGTATAATTTTCTAAAAAGTTGGGTATTCTGCAGACAACTTAATGCACCAGATTGATCCAGGTTACCATGTCAAGGAAATTTGACTGCCTCTGTGGCGCGGTGGGAGTGCATCCGACTGCTACGCAAGAGGTCGAGGGTTCGATTCCTACCCAGGATAAAACTTTGTGTGATGAGCACGATGTTGTATTCTGTGTCTGGTTGTTATTTATCTATAATATGTATGTATTTAGAAATATATAAGTCGACCCCCCCGAACAATAAGTCGGTAATGTGCTATTATGGACTTTTTATTGTTATGCGAAATTCGGCATCTATGGGTCGGGACACATGTCTGTAATTTTTTTCAGAATTTTCCTACTGATATTAACGAAGATATTTGCAATTACCACTTTACTGTACGGAAACATGTCAACACAGGAATAACCAGAAAAACTTCATCATACATTGATGCAAAAGTGTTCTTCTTTTCGATATTCGGTAAGTTGCTATTACCAGTTTATTGTGGTGAAAATTTTACAGTGGCCGGTAAATTTAATACGAAATAAATATGTGATATTTATTTCGTATTAAATTTATAGAACATAAATCGGTAATAGAAAGTAACAAACATTTTTAGGTAGAAAATCATTAACATAATATCTGTAATATGCACGTCACTTTAAGTATTTTCCTCCAGCACCTCATTTCCAGTGCTTCTATTTTCTTTTCCTCAATTTCTTACAGCGTTCAGGTCTCGGTAGCGTACAGAAACATGGGGAATTCCAGTATCCGGATAAGTCGAATATCTTCAAGTGCTGCTGAGTAAACAATCCTAATGGTAACCTGCTAAGCTAAGAACTCGTGATGAAAGAGCGATAGCACTCGGTCTTCCACGACCTGCTGAATAAGCAATATGTTGTATGTGCAAGAGGAGCAGTCTCCGAAACAGGGACTAATGCCAACTTTAAAATTATGCAGAAGTCTAGACTGTTCTTGGCTGCATGATGATTTGAAAAGCTATAGGAGTCGATGAAAACTCTATCGATTATATCAAGTTAAACCACGTACTCTTCACCGAAGAGATTCCCAGCCAATGAAGGCTGAGTATTATTACTCCAGTCTTCAAATGGAAAGCGGTCGGTGTAGAAATGAGCTACCTCATTTCTACACCGTGGCATGAAGCTTTAGAGAAGATTATTAACCTCCGTAGAAGTGTACTCTCTTGGAGTATCAATATGGGTTTCACCTTGGTAATAAATCTACGAACCCTGTTTTTGTTTTAAGGATCCTATCATTAGAACAAAAACAGGACCCGTGTTCTCATTACTGGAGAAATACAGGACAAAGAGACAAAGAAATACTCGTACAGGAAGAAGAGTCTGCACTTTCTGTTCGTGGACGTAAAGAATGCCTTCGACTATGTTCTTGGAACGATGATCTGGTGGGCACTGATGTCCAAAGGTTCTAGACGCTTGCACCACTATTTTGTGGTTCTGATCGCTTTGGCACGTGGCTTTAACACTCTTTCCTACACGGACGCTGTACACCAGAGCACAGAGCATTCCACTTAGTCCATTTCTGTTTAAGAGATTCAAATATGCAACATCAATGGCTTACTATGAATTTTAACGATACAGCGCTGGCGGATGCGGACGAGGGCAGTTTGGTGCAACGTGTGAAAACGTGGACGGAGATGCTTGAGAGTGGTGGTTTTAAAATTAAGTAATACTTGGCGTTAAACTTTACAGATTCAACCTCCATAGACTCCATCTGGTCTAGGGCATGGACCAGGTTAAGTACCTGGGATCTGTATTTCACACGTCACGTCACGTATTGCTACCTCATGGGCTAAATGGCGGTTGATGGCTGATGTCATTTGGAACCCTAAAATGTCAGTGAGGTTGAAGGGACGGGTCTAATAAAGCATCATTAGGCATGTTACATTGCCTTGCTAGTGGGGTGCAATCATTATTGAAGCAACACAAGCAGGAGCTGCGAATTACGGAATGAAAATGCTGGGGAGTATGTGTGGAATCATGCGGCTGGACCGCGTAAGAACTACCTTAACCGCAGTCTTTATGTCCGTAACAATGCAGATAGGTCTTACGGCAAGCGCTGGGCATTGTGGGGAACAAATTTTTGGCCATGCCGTCCTCTCCGTGCCCCGGTAAGAAGAAGCACTAGCTTGATATCGTAAGATTGGTATGTGTGAAAATAGTCTCTGCATGAGATGCCGAAAATCGTGCAAAGTGGACATGTTCAGCAATAAAATGTATGAATATTTTTTTTAATAATAAGGCGTAGAAAAGTTGACCTCAGGTATCGTAAGGAGCGTCTCGGTTGATGATGATGGAACTGGACATACAAACGTAAAAAATAATTTTATGATTGACTAAAATTAATTGGTATTATTTCAGTAAAGTCTATTGAAGGTCCACGTTTTTTTAATATTCCTAATTCTGGTGCCATAAGTCAATTCCCATGGAGTGGTTTTCAATTATGGTGGGTAAAACGCAATATCTGTGGTCTTGAAATTTTCATATGCTTATATTTCAATAACCAATAATTTTTTTTGATCCCTATTATACCATGTTATAGTACATCTAATTAGACATATTTTATGTATTAAATAAATCCTTAAATATCGAAATAAAATTTCGCCACTGCAATTAGGTAAATTTTGATTTAGGTGAAATTCACCCGTATATCTTAGGGTCTAGGTTTAGGTCTAGGTCTAGCCTTAGGGGTTATAGAGCAATTTTGCTGACGTAGCTCTCGCTCAGACTCATCACATTTGTTGTTTTTCTTAATTTGTTAAGCAGGTTATGTTTAAAATATGTGTAATATTTATTGAAATATTGTTTTGTGCAACAAAAACGATTAATCTATTTATTTTGAATTATTTTATTATTTATTTATTTAAAACTTTAGCACAAAGTACAAGTCGGACTTAATGCCTTAGGCATTTTCTACCAGTCAACCTTAGGGTAATGCAGAGATGATATTAGGTAGGTGCTCAGGGATATGAGAAATTGTACAGCATACTATATGATATACATAAACACGATTTACACAAATATATAAATACATACATACATATACACAGACATACATACATACATATATATACACATACATAAATATAATAAATACATACATACACAAAAATGGACATAGAGACGAAAAAGAAAACATTATGGTTTTAGCTATGGTTCACTATAAAGCAGCCGTACCTTCTCCCTAAAGGATTCCCGACTAGTAGACAACCTGACATCAAGAGGGAGTGCATTCCAGTAAAGAATTGATTGCACAACGAAAGAAGAGTGTACAAAACTAGAGTTGTGAGGGGGACAGAGAAGGAGCAGATTGTTAGAAGAGCGTAAGTTTTTGTTATGATTAGAACAAAGTAGTTGAAAATTTGAAGTTAAATAAGGTGGAGCATTAAGGGAATTTAAAAGTGAATAGACCATAGTCACAGCACGCCAACTGCGACGTTGACGTATGGGCAACCAACCCATCTGCTCCCGATAAGTAGAGACGTGGTCATATTTTCTGAGATTGAAAACAAATCGAATGCAATTATTGAGAAGTCGGTCAAGCTTATTGAGCAGATCTGCATTCAGGTCGAAATAGCACATATCACCATAGTCAATAATAGGAAGGATTAGCGTCTGCACAAGCGTTATTTTAGCTCTAACTGGAAGAAAGTTTTTCAGTCTGTAAAATGCCCGTAGTGTTCCAGTAACCCTCTGGCTGACATTGGTAACCTGAGAACGCCAATCCAGAAAGGAATCAATATTCAGCCCCAAGTTCTTGACAGTAGACGTAACCGGGATAGCCTGGGTCTTAAATATACATTGTGGCAGGCTTACACCTTCCAGCCTACTCATCATCCGAGAGCTTCCTACAATTAAAAACTGGCATTTATCCGGGTTAACCGTAAGGCCAAACCTATCACACCAGCTCCTAATTGCATCCAAATCTCTATTAACTCTATCAATAGCCTGCGCAATGTTATCAACACTCGCTTGACTATACACCTGCAGGTCATCGGCATACAAATGATACGCACACTGAAGGTCAGATGTGAGAAAATTAATAAATATAGCAAATAGAAGAGGAGAGAGTATACCGCCTTGAGGGACCCCAGCATCAAGGTTGCACCAGCGAGATGAAGTATCATCAACTAAAACTGATTGTTGGCGGTCCCGAAGATAAGAGGAAAACCATTCCAGCTCGTCAGATGAGATCCCAATGTGGCCAAGAATAGCCAATAAAATTTTTTTTGACGCTGTTAAAAGCATTCGAAAAATCCACCAGCACTAACACTGTAACCATACCCTTTTCCATTCCGTCTCTAACATCGCCAGTTACCTTCAGGAGAGCAGTAGTGGTGCTGTGTCCTGGTCTAAAACCAGATTGAAATGGGCTTAATATGGCATTGCGATAAATAAATTTCGAAATTTGGCCTTGCACACATGCTTCTAACACTTTAGACAGAAAAGGAAGTAT
This sequence comes from Thumatha senex, assembly GCA_948477245.1. Lineage (NCBI taxonomy): Eukaryota > Metazoa > Arthropoda > Insecta > Lepidoptera > Erebidae > Thumatha > Thumatha senex. The sequence goes on from OX419734.1 coordinate 8,062,165, forward strand.
TGAAATGGGACGAAAGTGGTTAGGAAGGGAGGGATTAGAAATTTTAGGCCAAGGGACGCACATAAGCTTTACGCCAGAGAGCAGGGAACTGACCGGAATCAAGGGAAAAGTTAATGATGTGACAGATAGCAGGCAGGAGTTGTTCTAGGATAGTGGTAATCATGCGGCGGGTAATGTTATCACAACCAACAGCTTTAGATTTTATTGAAAGAATAGTTTTTTTTATCTCATCCTCGGAAACTGAAGAAAATTTAAACGGATCACAACTGGGAACGGGCAGAACCGCCAGAGAGTCCACCGTTTGACGCTTGAGTTGACCTACCATGGTCTGTGAGGTAGAGAAATGTATATTTATGGCATCCAACTCAATAGTCTTAGGCAACTCCAACTGCCTAGTTCTACCAATGCCCAAAGAACCCAGAAATCTCCATATATCAGCAGGTGAAGATGTGGAAATACTGTTAAAGATGTGTCGGCGTTTAGTGTTTCGTATCACCTGATTACACCGATTCCGAGCAGTCTTGTATAGATCCCAGTGGACATCCGATCTATTATTTTTAAATTTACGAAATGCTCTCTGTATTTCATTGCAAGTCGTAATCCAAGGTGCTGGAGGACGCTTTAATTTCACTTTCTTAATAGGCGCATGTCTATCATAAAGATCAATGATAGCTTTGTTAAATACAAGAATCTTTTCATCAGTAGTGTTAACTTCTATCAATGACTCCCAGTCAATCCCAGCAGCATCGTTACGTAGTAAACTGACGTCTAATTTCCCAAAACAACGCGTGTGCAGAACTTTGGGTTTCAATTTCGTGGGTTTGAGAGTATAGGAAAGATAAATAAGATCATGCCGAGAAAAAGCTGGAGCTAAAAGTTGTCCGTGAGAGTGAACTAGAGAAGGGGAAGAGGTTAGAATTAGATCAATCCATGTATCAGGTACATCCACATTGTGGTGTGTAGCTTGTAGCGGTAACACATGGAGACAAGCCGACTCAACTATGTGTTGCAATCTGATAGCACGAGCAAGAGCTAGGAATGAGGAGATTAGTATTAAAGTCACCCACCACTAACCAAGTGATGATATGATGCTCATAGTCAGACCCCAGAGATTCCAAAACCGATTCCAAATCGGTGAAATAGTCAACAGTGGGGGGGCAATAAACTACTCCTAGAAGGACCTTGACCCCCTTAACCCACACTTCAAGGAAGAGAAACTCCGCACTAGCCGAGTACTGGGGGGAGATGTGGCTACAACTTTGTAAGGAAAGTCACATCGAAGATATATCGCAACCCCACCCCTCCCCTTACCCTCTCTGTCATTTCGTACTTAAATAAAACCTGGTATTGCATAGTATGTAGAAAGCAGATTAGGTTTAAGAAAACTTTCAGAAATCAGAATGGCATGCGCCTGGGAATTGGTAAAAGTTTCAAGGAGGTCACTATAATGGTAAGGCACGCTTTCTGCATTTATATGACAAACATTTAGAGTTCGCCCTATTTCTTTCTCAAAACATCTAAGGAGTTGATCACCTAACGTACTCATTTCAGAGCCATAACTGTCATTCTCAGATAAGGAGTCACCATCATAGGCCGAGTGAAATGACAAGTTATCATCAGACAAATCACTCATAATAGTAAAATGATAAAATAAATATTATATATAATACTTAACTAAATAAAATACCAATAAATACAAATAGTAGAATAATATAATATACATGTGCTATGCAAAGTAGAAGTAACTTCTTCACAATCTCTGAACCACCCACCAGCAAACACACACCACTAGAGAAAAATATTGTAATATTACATAATGCACCTACTGAATATGACTATAAACTGTGGCTACTGGAGACAAATTTTATTAAAGTTACCACAGTAACAAGTGCGGAAGTTGGCTATCACACTAGTGTGTTATGACCCTAAAACAATCTGTCAATTATGTCAGTCATGTCATGTTTTGTTGATGAAGTTTACAAATCGCATTCAGTAGGTACAATAACAAAATATGTGCATATATAAACAAAGCCAAGTGGCACACAAATTTATAGCTCATTATTTAAACAAAATTAACTCTTATAGAAAAACATAACAAGAAGAAAAAGTCACAGTGAGCATGATCATAAGAATACAATTGGGAACTATGTCTTATGTGTGCCTGCAGTGTTTATTTTCGGACTTAGATCTGAAACCACTTTTGGATGCTTTTCAACTATATTCAAGAGTTCGTCAGTAGTAGTTATCTTGTGGCGTCGTCCATCCGGTGCTTTAACTATTACATCGCCATCCTGTGTCCAACAACAGCGCATTCCAAAATGTAATCTTGCCTTAACGAATACCGACTGCCGGGTCTTAGTAAGGAACTCCCTAACTGATATAGAAGACCCTCTGAGTCTAGATTTCGCATTCCAGACCGCAAATTTGAAGACAGCATCATTAAATCTCACCAGAATGGGACGATGATGATTAGCTCCCGCAGCTCCCAGGCGATGGCAGATCTTTATGGATGTAGCTGGAATATCCTTTAAAGCCATCTTAGTATGCAGTACTTCCATGATAGCGGCTTTGCAATTTTCCTGATCTGTCTTTGTGATCCCATTGAAAACCAGAGCTTTTCTTCGCTGCCAACTATCAACTGCATCTGTGGCCCTAGCACATTCAGATATCTGTTTGCGTAGTAGGCCCAGAATATTAAATATTAACTCCCGGAATGTGCGGAATTCATCAGCAACCTTGTAGCTGGGCTTGGAGCTCATCCATCTTGCGGATAAAGTTTTCCTCTAGGCTCTTCTGCACGGTCTGTATTTCCTCAAGCTGAGACATCTTCAATACAGTGCAGTGAGTTATAATCAAGTACAGCAATCCACAGTGTGATAACTGAGTGTAGTGTGAAGTAAGCTGGTAGGTGGCTTATAAAAAGTAGACAATTAGCTTACATGAAATGCTACAAACGTGAGTACTCCTTTATTGTGACTTTATATGACAAATAGTACAGTAAAACTTTGAGAAATTTGAAAAATACTATTATTTATTAAAAGTTCAGTCGCGCTCTGGCGCTTACTGAGGTAGGACCTGTGTCAGGTTTTTTCGCTGCGCTCCCCTTTTTATTTCTTCGCAACGGAACAGTATATTTATCAGAGCAGTAAGCATTTCCTCATCATCCGAGCGTCTGTCCCAGCTGCATCTCGCGACCCCCGGAGTTCACTTTATATAGTGTATATGAGAGTTTTAATATAAAATGAGCTACGTACCCTTCACAGCAGCGTTAGAATTATCCCTGTAAGTAGTATAAAATTGAATTTGTAAGTAATTTATCAAGATGTACAAATGGCAGCTTTACTGAAATATGTTTGAAATTAATTAAATTCTGTACCTGCTACTCCCGCGTACCGCTTAACCAACCGGAAACGGGCAAAGTTAATCTCCATCTCATATACAGTAGACATACGAGTAAGAGAGTCACTGGACAAAATTCTGAGCTTACTGAAATATGTCATGTCTGCTCACTCGCTCTCTAACTATTATTTACCTAGAATTTGCTTGTGACCACGGCTGGTGCAACCTAGTCGATACGTCAAGCAAATTCAGAATAAATTATAAGCATCATCGCGTTTATAGCTGTGTTTTATATTCATTTCTATCAAGCAACGTGAAAGTTTAAAAGGAAGTGTTGAAACTGGAAAACTTCTTAGCTACTGTGTGTTACTTCGTCGGCATTGCCCCGCGGGTAGGTTCGATTTTCCAGAACAGATCTCTTGTTTCGACAAAAATTAATTAAAAGAAATTATTTGTTATGATAGGGATAAAAATTTACTTATTTTTTTCTATCTAGAATAAAGCTATAATCAGCCACTTTAATATAAATGTATTATAGTCAACATTTATTTTATTAAGAAACTGTGATATTTGGTATATTTTTATATTTGGCACGTCAATATGGCGTCACCCGCCTGATGGTAAGCAAAGTAGACGACCCGTGATAGGCTCCGATAGCGACCCTCATTTTGACGGGCCTAAAATATGCCTTTTCACGCTTCTCTTAAAGGACCCAGGATTGTAAGAGAAGGGAAACACGTGCGCCGGCAGAGAGTTCCATGCTTTTATGGTGCGACATAAGAAAGACCTACGGAATCTTTCCATTCTTGCCCAGGCCTTACCCTAGCTTGGTGTCCACAGTGTAAGGCACAGGTAAGTGAAGGTAACATCTCTGCCCCATCCGTGATGTACGGGAACGGAAGGGGAGTGTGGGATCAATTGGAAGAGTTCTTCAGAGCACTCACACTGGTAGAGGCGGTAAAATGCTTGCTGCATTAGCTCGCGACCGTTCTGCGCATTTCCAACGGTTCAAGACTACCAGTGACCTCTGGACAATCTATGATGCGGATGGCACGACGCTGCTACGCGTCGAGAGCTTAAAGCAGGTATTTGGCAGAATCATCTCAGAGATGTGAGCAGTATTCCACGCACGGACAAACCTGACACTTATATAATAAGCATCTCTGTTTCGGCGTGAAAAACGGTCTCACCCTCTTAAAGACTCTGAGCTTACGAGAGGCCATGCTGATCCACCCCTCGATGTAATTTTTATTGTTAAGGTCTTGACGAACATCCAACCCCAGAATGTTGAGGTACTTTCACAGCGGTAGTGTTGTGTTCTGAAGAGTCAGCAGGGGAAGGAAAGGGGATAATTTAGCAGTAAATGCAAACCCCTGCATTTTCCTGGCATTAAATTCGACCAGATTATCGGAACCATTTATTTTCTCCGTGTTCATTACTGTTCCACGTAATAGCACACGGAAACGATCGCAAATGCAATTACTGTGGAAGTGGTATTTCCGTTTTTGCCTTTTGCTTTGAAAGGGTTTGGTCCAGTTTGCCAGTAACATGGCAGTTGTTAAGCTAAGTTGAAGGACTTATTAGTGGCATGTAAAAGTTCAACAGTGGTCGCCCATCCAAAATCTGCCATAGCGAAAGTTGCTTAACATAGTGATCGTTTACAAAATACTTTCGTATTCATTTTATTTTGATAATAACGACAAAAATATTCTGTACTTCGTCAAATCATTTACCAGTTCATTTGTTAAAGATCAAACTCAACCACTTTAATGAACCAACAACATAGTCAATTTATAAATTTCACTCAAATATTAAAAGAAATATATTTTTTCTTTAAAAAAATACATTCAATATATTCATCCTCAAAGCAAAGTGCTTTGATCGTTTACAATGTTCGTTTTGACATCAAAGTTCAGATAAAGACCTCTGCGAAATCGCATACTGGCTGAATTGAGTAAAAATTGACATCACATCACACACAGTAAATACATGAGCAGTAAGGTAATTTCATATAAACGTGCCAAACAGATCACTCGTAGAGACGTACAGTACAGGCCCCAGAAGTGGACATTGCAGTGCGGCGTGTGTCGGCCAGTAGCAGTTGTCGCAGTTGTCAAATTTGAGAGTAAAAATTCATTATCTAAAAGTCTAACCAATACTGTGCCAGTACTATTTGTCTCAGGTACAGCGTAACTAAATGTATAAAAAAAATAATGACAGAGACAACCCTAACGCTTCAATGGAGAATAGGTACGTAATATTAAACTCAAGACTAGTTTCCCTACTGCTTTAACTTATAAATGTACTCTGACATTACCAATATGACTGTTCTCTTTATTCATAGAACTGCGACAGCGTCATATCAATCTGTTAGTTACGTAAATACGGGTATACCACGACATTGCATGAATTTGTACATTGTGTAGCGGAGTAAAGAGATTTCGTCAAATTATGCCTTTATTGAACTTCCGTGGTGATGTACTGACGTGTTCTATAATCAATTCATGAAACTACCTGCACGCTGTATCCCTGACTGGGTAGTCGTAGAAGACAGATCGCCAGGCTTCGCGATCCATGCATAATTCTTTCGCTTCTTCAAGATTAATCAATAGCTTCATACACGCACGTCTGGGTATCCGAGTAATACATGAAACGAAAGAAATAATGGGTCATAACATATATTTTATTGAATATATCCAAATTGTGATATTTTGTTACGCACCGAAACCTAAATAAACAAATTGTTAAAAAAAAACAAAATACGAGTACAGTAAGTCTGAGGAACTGTAAGGTTTTGTTTATTTTGTTTGATATCAATAAATAAAAGAAAAGAAAATGTGTATGTAGACTCTACACTCTATTTTATTTCATATGCTTAATGCAGCGATCGTTTACCATACATTGAGTTAGCGGAATTACGAGAGCTTCATTATTATATGATTGTAAAAATAAATACATTGAGAATTCCCATTTTTGGTCGCAAAGACTGGATTACTGATGAAACTTCAAAAGCTAAATAAAACATGATTGATTACGAAGTTCGATGGGATAATAAGTCATGCCATTAGCCATCAACTATTACGCATTCGTAAATTTTGATGAATAATACTTTGAACAGAATAGAAACTGAAATTGAATAGAAACATTTTCGTTGAAACAAAAACTATTATTAGAATTATAGCTACAACACTTTTATATGATACTAGCTGACCCGCGCAACTTCGTTAGCGCCATATAAGAGAATCAGACATAAAAAGAGACATGAGTTAAAGAGGACGGCGCGTAGGCTATTCTTATGAAACAACTTCTGAAGTATTCGCTTTTTAACAACAAAAAACTGAATGAAATCGGAATACTTGTTGATGAGTTACAACAGAATAATATAGACTGCTTGATGTGAATATCCTTTGCGAGACATTTCCTGAATTAATACATAGGGTACCTACTTTATATACCGGGAAAACTCAACTTTCGGAAATGTTCCAACTGATTTTAATGTGATAAAATAACAAACGTACAAATAATATAGAAATCTTTACAAACTTTCACATTTTTAAAATTAGTAAGATTACATTCCCGTGGGAATACTGGGATTTTTTGGTGCTCATCTAAAGTAGGTACGTAAAGAATACGTTCACCAAATTTTAGGTTGTGTATGATTTTACCCACGTAGTTCCCGTTCCCGTGGGAATACCGGGTATTCCCTTCTAAGTGCTGATTCAAGGTAGATACCTAATAAATACTTTTACCTAATTTCAGGTATGTACCTTTGTTTGATAGTTTAGACTATGTATGGCTTCATCCGCGTGATTCCCGTTTCCATGATGTTTATTGCTTATCCAAAGACTTAAAGTATACATTCACCAAATTTCAGGTTTGCATGTTTAATGTTTAGGCTGTGCGTGGTTTACTGAAATAGTTTTGGTTCCCGTGGGAACACCGAACCCGCTGGTAATACATGCCTTAGAAGATTCTTCTAAAACAGGTGTAGCTACGTAAGTACATGTTACTAACTTTGAAAATGACAATCTTCCATACAACCCTTAATCCCTTATTTACGTCTTTAGGTGTACATAAATTCATGTTTCTAACTTTGAAAATGACGAACTTCCATACAACCGCTTATCGCTTATTTACTTCCCTAGGGGTAGAATTTCTCAAAATCCCTTTTTAGCGAAAACCTACGTATTAAAGAGAATGTCCATACGAAGTTTGGTAGTTTCAGAGATTTCGTGATCAATGAGTCAGTCAGTGATTTTGCCTTTTATATAAATAGATTTCTGGTCTTATTCGCGACGTATATTATTAGGTACAAAGCCTACTTTATACTTTCCGCTGTTTCGACCGGATTACACCAGCCGTGTTCATGGGTGATACGTAGCAAATAAGACCCGAAATATCATATTAATATGAGTGAAAATCGCGAAAGTTTAAAAACATTACAACACTTTTCTTTAATATGTAGCACACCAAAATGAAGGGCATAGCGACAGCGAGCTAATTGAGGGCCACTGTATGTACCAAGAAACAAGTTGACCAAAATGTGGCCCTCAAGTTGGCAGTGTTTCACACTCCGTTTGTAGAACCTAGGATTGTAAGTGGAAAGAAACACGCGCGCTGGCCATTCCAAGTTTCTATTGTTCGATAAAGAAACGATCTATTGAATCTCTCAGTTCTCTTTCCACTGTTTAAGGGGGGGTCTTCTGTCTGCCAGGCATGTTCAGGGTCTAAAAGGAGTGGGTGGGATTAGGTTTAAGAGCTCTTCAAATCACTCGCCGAAATAGATTAGGTAAAGTGCAGCCAAGGAAGCTACGCTGCGCCATCGGTTCAAGACTCTAGTCGAAGAACTTAGTAACGCGGTAATTTAAAATCATGCATGTTTGTATAAAAAAATAAGAAAAAGCAAAATTATTATTCAAACCTTTGCATGTCAAATATATTTTGCGTGACGGTTCAGTGAACATTCTGAATACAAAGGCTTTTAGCAAATACATACGTACGCGCGACTCTATCAAATGGAGTAAAAATACCTCAACGCTTCTATTTCATGATGTCTGTATTTAAGATTACGCTTGATCTAATATTCAGCTCTGTTGCCCTTTATAAGAATCGTTGGGCTGTAAAATCGCTTTTTAAGTACATAGGGTTCTGAACTTTTAACCACTTACTGACCGCTTTAGACGCCTTTTGACTTCGTGGAAACGTGACTGACTTTTTATGTATTTTAAGTTTGGATACTTGTACTTGGGTTTGGAGTCTGGGGTTTACTTTTATGTTGCTGCTGGGAGCAGCTGTCGTTTGTTGTTGGAAGTGACTGCCATCTGACGTTTCAACCCCGTATGGGTGCCTGCGACGTTGCTACTTACTTTAGTCAGCAGGTAGCAATAAAGTTTCTTGAGCTCACGGCGAAATTAGGTTTACAATGTAAATATTGTGGAACAGTTAAATACAAGTGTTATTTATTCATTTATATTTTTTTTATAAAGTAATTTGTCTGACTTAAAATCCACATATTTAAGCAAAATATTCGTGTAATGGACATAAATATTGTCACGCCTTTATCCCCGAAGGGGTAGGCACGTACTATGCGCCCACATTTGTCCGTATACTTTTTTGTCTCAAGTAACAGGTGTAGAGCCCATTACCGTATTGAAAATAGACAGGCGCAGGCTGTGGCAACCTGCTGTTAAAATTTATCTATTTAAGCCGCCCATACTCAATTTCAACTGGAGTTTACTACCGCCATTTTACTGGCAACTGAGACCAACGGCTTAACGTGCTTTTCGAAGCACGGATACTCTCGCAAATATTAGTGCCACAAAGTGGTCACCCATTCCAGGCCCATATATAGAGAAAATTGCTTAACGCAGTGATCGATTACAGAACACTGAGTCAGTGAGGCCACGAGCGCTTCAGTTTAATGGAAATCTGCCAAAAATCCAAAATCAAACAATAGCTACTCTTAGGAGCCAAATGGTTCCTAGGCTTTCCAGGCAGCTTGGAAACGACTGGAAATACACTAAGGTGAAGATAAAAAGATTTTACTCGTTTAATATACAAACTATATAATATTAGAAAAAAAGGTACTCTGATACGTTAATATCGCATAACCTATTTTTTTTCGCTATCTTTATTGTACATTTATCTTCGTGAAATAGTGGGACAATACAGATATTGACCTATATCACATATGGTGTGTGAATATGCATCGTTGCATCATGCTATGAACTGATATCATCCTGTCACTAGAGCATTGATGCAACAGCTGCACATATTTATGTCAGTTACAGTTGTGAGTTTGAGGAATATCGAGATAGGCAAGTGTGAATCGATAACATGAGTTACAGTACAAGTAGCTTCACTAGACTAACAAAAGTGCTTCACAAGACTAACAAAAGTGCATACATATAGTCTCGCATTTTCCCTTAATGGGTTGGCAGGGATATACAAAACGCAGAGATTTCATAATTTGTATTTTGCGTATAAAAGCCAAGCCAGTTTCATCTATATGTCAACTGCTGACGAACGGACGAGATCATGACGAAGAGAAAGAAAACTGGAAACAAAATCCTGTACAAACCTGTCTAGCTAAACATTAATCACCAATCACCCTCTCAAAATGAAACGGGGAGTGTCCAAAAGCGAACTATAGGCTGATTTGATTTACTGAAACATAAAAAAACTTTAGTGCCAATAGTCCGAATATTGAATATCTGCGAATTATTGTTGCGATAGGTAGAGTTTATCGATATATCATGATGCTAATGTCGATATTCTCAGTAGTAAGTAACTATCGTTCATTGTGGATACTGTCGATATTATCGATGTGTGTCAATAGTATATATGTATAGGTTTGTTCTAAACATCTAAAGAAGGTCATGGAGTAGTATCGAAAATACGTAAATATATTTTTTTCGAAATGAGATGTTAATATCGATAATTTTGACCTTATGAGGCGATATTATCGATAATTTCGCAGTATGTTAATATATTCGATAAGACTATTTGCGCTATCGACTGTTTTGAAGGTTACTATCGATAGCAAAACTATCGCTATCGCAACAACACTATTTGCGTTAAGATGAACCCAGAAGTACCCAACCTTTACAATACTTCCAGATGTACGCTTGAAAAATTTTGAAAGCTCACAAAGATCAATCGCAAACCGCTAGTCGCACATTTGGCTTGTTGACATTGGCAGTTTAATTTTAACATCTCTTGGTTATATTTTGCACATTTCACTGAGTTTACGATGTCTTGTCTTGTCACGCTTATCATCATTATTAACACGTTACCGACTTTATTTCCAGTATTATTACTTCAAATAATTCAAAAAGTATTTGGTCTAGTTTATGTAGCACGTATATTATCTTAACCATAACTGTTTAAGGAGAGGCTTATCGCCAAACTCCCACGTAAACTTATTAGGCAAGTTAAATCACTAAAATTATCCAACCAAAACTGAGCTAGGTACGGATTTGTTTCGTCGTTACTTAGTCCTAGGATTCAACAAAATATTACATAAACTATGAGCCTAGACATAATTTACTTCATGTTAAATAAGGATTTTGGTTGTATTTATTATAGGTAAGTTAAGCTATTTTGAATCAGCGTAATCGGTATTACATTGAAGCCATAGATATCATAACTAAAGGTTAGCTAAGATATCTATGACAGAACCACCACGCGTGCGGAGCCGCGGGCGTCAACTAGTTTATAATATATTAGTTCATGCCCGCTTGGTGAAGTTCTTACGTTCCGTTTCCCACGGGATCTTGTTTCCGGGATATAAAAGTAGCCTATGTCTTATTCTGATGTAAAATCTATATTGTTGTAAAGCATCATTAAAATACATTTATTAGTTTTTGCGTGAAAGAGTAACAAACATCATCCATAATTTCAACACAAACTGTAGGAGCTTTAAAAGTATTTTCGTTTCTTACAAAAGATTTCGCCTTTGTTTTTTCGCATTATTGCATATTCATTTTGAACGATGAAACTTTTTGGTTTCGTCATTAGTCAAATTACTCTCATAAAATATTCATTTTAGACTGTAGCTAGTAATAATTTCAAGATATCAAAAGTACTTTACTTTTTGCTTGAAGGATGCATAACACTAACATAAAATGGGTGTTCGGAACGTTTGCCGACAGCAACCTTCTAGATTCCAAACAAACAAAAAATCAGTTGAATGATGAGTATCAAACCTCCTTAAAATATTTCCACATCCATACTATCCATTATAATATAATAAATCAGATAGTGTCATTGTGTCATTCTTTGTTTATGTTTCAAATTACGCTGTTATGTTTGTTGTAGTCAGAGCGGACAGATCGCCATGCTTCACGGTCCATGCATACTTCTAACGCTTCCTGCAGATTCTCTAATCGCTTCATACATGCACGTCTGGGTATTCGAGTACTTTTACCCTTTCCGTTTTTGAGCCATCTGCTGGTCCTTATAGGGATTCTATAAATATAATGGTTAGACGTACATTCAATTTTCGAAGTGAGATAGCTTTAGTTCTGGAGAGCGAAGTCCTGTGATTTCCTACAAGTGAAAGTGAAGAAAAGTGAAAACACTTTCAGAATCAACAAAGTGCGAGCTTCGTCATTCTTCTATGTTGATAGTTTTGACCACTTTGTGGAGTTTACATTTGCGAGCGTTTTCGTGTTCCGGAAGCTATATCCGTTGGTCCCGGTTGCCAGTAAAATAGCAGTCGTTAAGCCTGGTTGAAGGCCTTATGGAAGGGTAGAAAAAGTTCAACAAAAGCTCGCCACAGCCTGTGCCTGTACATTTTAACACGGCAATGGGTTCCCCACCTGTTCCGTGGGACAAAAATGTTAACAGTGAAATGTGGGCGCATAGTATGCCTCTGCCTACCACTTCGGGGAAAAAGGCGTGACAATATCTATGTATTTTTTTAATATAGACCAAACTCGCGAAACTCGGGCATTCCCCAGTAAGAAAAGAAGATTTTAAAGTTTTGGGTTATCTTGAATTTATCGCGATTTTCGAATACAAAAATCAATGTTTACTAATTTAATATAGTTTTTTATTTTAGCATATCGGCTTTATATAGAAAGTCATTTACTAAATATTTGAAACAATTGGAATAAATGAGAGGTAAATTAAACATCGCATTCATTTTGAGAGTTATCGAGTGCTTTAATTTATCGAGTGGAAACTAATTTATTGTTTTAGTTACTGGTCAGTGAATTTCATCTTAGATACGAAAGTCTGAAGGTCATATTAACAGATAACTAATTAATAATCCTTTGTAACGTAATATTGATAGCAGTGATTCAGATTTTATATTTTTGAAGTGAAAACTTCTTTAGCGTGATACGCATATTTTTAGATAAGATAAAATCTCTAGACTTGCGACACCGTTACGAGATGCAGCTATAGTGTGTGCATATGACCACGAACGCGTCTAGATATTGTTTGAAGTGAAAACTTCTTTAGCGGCGTTGAGCACTTTTTCTGTAATGGGTATAAAATCTTAAACTCGCGTCAGGACACGTGACCTGATCGAAAAAGCGTAAGATTTTTATCATCATCATCTTTACGTCGATCCCGGTCAATTTTTGAAGGAAAAACTTCTTTTAGCGCGGTACGCATATTTTTAGATGAGATAAAATCTCTGGACTCGCGACCATAATCATCATCATCCTCTAACGTTGATTCCGGTCATCTACAGGTCTTATTAAATAATGCTGTGTAATCAATTAGGACTCTTTCAGTGTAGAATTATTTTTTATCATCATCATCTTTACGTCGATCCCGGTCAATTTTTGAAGGAAAAACTTCTTTTAGCGCGGTACGCATATTTTTAGATGAGATAAAATCTCTGGACTTGCGACCATAATCATCATCATCATCAAACGTTGATTCCGGTCATCTACAGGTCTTATTTAATAATGCTGTGTAATCAATTAGGACTCTTTCAGTGTAGAATTATTTTTTATCATCATCATCTTTACGTCGATCCCGGTCAATTTTTGAAGGAAAAACTTCTTTTAGCGCGGTACGCATATTTTTAGATGAGATAAAATCTCTGGACTCGCGACCATAATCATCATCATCATCTAACGTTGATTCCGGTCATCTACAGGTCTTATTAAATAATGCTGTGTAATCAATTAGGACTCTTTCAGTGTAGAATTATTTTTTATCATCATCATCTTTACGTCGATCCCGGTCAATTTTTGAAGGAAAAACTTCTTTTAGCGCGGTACGCATATTTTTAGATGAGATAAAATCTCTGGACTCGCGACCATAATCATCATCATCATCAAACGTTGATTCCGGTCATCTACAGGTCTTATTAAATAATGCTGTGTAATCAATTAGGACTCTTTCAGTGTAGAATTATTTTTTATCATCATCATCTTTACGTCGATCCCGGTCAATTTTTGAAGGAAAAACTTCTTTTAGCGCGGTACGCATATTTTTAGATGAGATAAAATCTCTGGACTCGCTACCATAATCATCATCATCATCTAACGTTGATTCCGGTCATCTACAGGTCTTATTAAATAATGCTGTGTAATCAATTAGGACTCTTTCAGTGTAGATTTATTTTTCATCATCATCATCTTTACGTCGATCCCTGTCAATTTTTGAAGGAAAAACTTCTTTTAGCGCGGTACGCAATTTTTTAGATGAGATAAATTTTTTTTTCATCATCATCATTAACGTCCATCCCGGTCAATTTTTGAAGTGAATATTCTTTTAGCGCGGTACGCTTATTTTTAGATGAGATAAAATCTCTGGACTCGCGACCATTATCATCATCATCATCTAACGTTGATTCCGGTCATCTACAGGTCTTATTAAATAATGCTGTGTAATCAATTAGGAGTCTTTCAGTGTAGATTTATTTTTCATCATCATCATCATTAACGTCGATCCCGGTCAATTTTTGAAGGAAAAACTTCTTTTAGCGCGGTACGCAATTTTTTAGATGAGATAAATCTCTGGACTCGCTACACCCCGTTACGATACGCAGCTATAGTGTGTGCATATATGCATGTATTAACGCGTCTAGATAAATAAATTATTAATAAATTGAGTTTTCACTTCTGTCGGCACTCCCGGAGTGGTTAGGTTTTTTTATAGTTAATTGGTAGATTCAATACCTTTACTATACTACTACTCTAAATAATATAATCATCATAATCATTAGAAGCGCTCGTGGCCCCGCGGTCTCAGTGTTCGGTAAACGATCACTGAGGTACGCAACTTTCACTATGGCTGGTCGTCGGATGGGTGACCACTTTGTGGCATTTACATTTGCGAGCGTTTCCGTGCTTCGGAAGGCACGTTAAGCCGTTGGTCCCGGTTGCCAGTAAAATGGCAGTCGTTAAGCCTGGTTGAAGGCCTTATAGGCAACTTAAAAAATTACAACAGCAGGTAGCCACAGCCTGCGTCTGTCTATTTCAACACGGCAATGGGCTCACCACCTATTACGTGGGACAGGAATCCACACGGTGAAAAGTGGGCATATTAAAGGCAATTAATTATTAAAGTAAAAAATATGCGTACCGCACTAAAAACTTCTTTTAGCGCGGTACGCATATTTTTTACTTTAATTTAGTTTTCACTTCTGTCTGCACTCCCGGAGTGAAACCCGTAGTTTTTTAGTTTATACTATTCTTAGGGTTCTGTACCTCAAAATGAAAAATGAAACTTTTCTAAGATTACTTTATTTTCCGTCCGTCTGTCTGTCAATATTCTTTATTTTGGGAACGAGTAGAGATATCTAGTTGATATTAAAAACAACCGCAACAACAAAAAGCTAAAATCAAACTACTATGCCAAAGCAAAAAAAGGTACGGCCGTTTATGTCGGAATAAACGTATATTTCGACATTCTCAATGGATGCAAAATTTTATTTGGTATTTCCCGTCTTAAGCTACAAGAATGTATATAGATTTATAAAGTTACTAGTTTCCGCCCGCAGCTCCGCACGCGTGGTGAAATTTTCCCGTTCCCGTTTCCCACAGGAACTTGTTGACGGGATTAAAAGTGGCCTATGTGTTATTCTGATGTATAAGCTATATTATTGTAAAATTTCATCAAAATCCATTCAGTAAATTTAGCGTGAAAGAGTAACAAACATCCATTCTTACAAACTTTCGCGTTAATAATATTAGTAGTACTTTACTTTAAATATGAATACTCACTTTTCTATTCTTCATGTTACCCTATTTCTAGTTACTTCCAAACCTTACCTGGATTTAAAGCCTGTGTGTGGGACCTCTTTTGTTGTCCGCTAATAGCATCATCCATTGGTCCGAAGGTGCGACTTGGGCTCCGAAGATGTTTGTGTTATGCCTAAATGTAAATGTACTTTACTTACTAACTTCTCCCGCGTAGTAAAGTTTTTCCGGATCCGTTTGCCCCAGTGTTATAGTAAGCTATTCTAGTACAAATGTCTCCAAGTACCGCTTAATAAATGCCCATTTTATAAAGTATCAAAATGGATATAGTACGTTATCCCTAAGACATAGACACATACAATCGTAAAACTTTATGTAGGTTTAGGCAGCATTTTCGTTGAAAGCTCCCAAACGACTTATTAATTTACGATACCTCCAACAAATATCGTTATATTTTAGCCAATGTATACAATAACTAAACTAATTATATACTAAAACTTTCCTTGAGAAATACTTCATCCATTGGTGAAAATAGTATGAAAATAGGTGCAATAGTTCTTGAGTTTATCACGAAGAGACAGACATAATAAAGCAAAAATGTGCTCATATTAATGTTGAATAATATATAAAAAAAAAAAATACTGTAACGGTAACGTCCATGTTTGTCTTATAAATTTTATTGAAAAGCGATAAAACTCCAATGGCTTTGCTTCCTCCGATCTATTGCAAACCATTCTATCATTTAATGTCCTTATATTGCTCGTAATAAAAGTCCGATCAAAGTTCTTCTTCCGACCAATCCAAATAGAGTTTATTCCTGGGTTAATAAATATAGTCATAAATTCTGTATACGCTTGCCTACGAGGTGATTAAAGTACTTAAGTTTGTATTAAATAAATAAATATAAATAAATAAGCCTTTTATTATTTCTCATTTACATGCTATTACAATTTCATACTAGTTTTTTTTCTTTTATTTCGTTTATACATTCAAATAAAATAATATTTACTATCCTACTACAATTACATGCAAATATTATAAATACTTTATCATTGAATTACAATATTTAATTCGTACAAATATATTAATGTCATGCAATTTTATTTTTATAATTTAATTTGATAATTTTTACATTTACTTAATTTATATTATTAGAATTTATTGGTGTTTTTGATTTTTAAAATTCAAGATTAAGTTTGTATTATGCACTATAAATAAAGCCCCGAATTGGTGGTGGGAAGAGGGCTACCACCCCTTCTGGGATAAAGGCGCTACTGATAAAGCTGAATTCATTGGCTAGTATTAACCATGGTATTAACTAGTATTAAGCTATGTCCACAATAAACTGCAATCATCGTCCACTCAAACGTAGTTAAAGGCATTATCATCATTCGAGCGTTGCCTAGTCGCAGTTGTATTCAAAGTACGGTATATATTACATACAAAAGCTTGAACATGCTTTATAATATGTTTATTGAACTGCATTTTTATGTAATACTTCTATTGGTGCTTTAGGGATAAATGATGAGAGTAATTTTTAAGATGCGTGCGCAGACCGTCACGAAAAACCGACACCATGAAGTTAGCTGATAAATGTTTCCATGACAACTTATAAACAACTGGACTGAAGTTAGCTGATAAATTTTTCCATTACAGCTTATTACACTCTACACAACAACGACCAAAGTAGTTTTCATTCTATTGATTGTTTTTTTTTCTTTTAATAATAATATAATAATAAGCCATTTAAAATAAGTGTTAAATACAGGTATTAACGCGTACATGCTTATTTACCTTAAATAGCTTGACGTTTCGACTGGGTTGCACCAGCCGTGGTCACAAGCAGACTGAAGAGGCGGTGTCACTCCGATTGTGAGGTAGAATCGTCTGAATCTACCCTCAAATTGTCTATCCACGCACCAGTACACACAACACTAACAATGTCCCTGTTTTGTAGGCCGTCCGTATTTCGAGCGTTACCCGACTGTGCAAAACATACATAGATAAGCCATTTATTTCCAAGTAATAAACTCTTCATTAGATAAATTATAATTATTAACACAAATTATTAAATAAATAGTACGACATAATAAATAAATAAAAATTGAATTCTTTGATATTAGGTAGTGACATCTATAATTTACTTTAAACATTAATAATAATAATAGTAGCATGCAAGTACTGTTAGGTAAAAATAATATTTAGAATGTTACATTTGGATTACTTGGATACCACCATAGGCCTCCTCCATCTATCTCCACATAGTCCTGTGTTTTTTTTCTTACTAATTCATAATTGAATGAGATCTAATTAGACTAAAACAGTATAACATGTAACGCGTGTATATAAAAGTACTAACTCACTTTTGATTTTTTTCTAATTAATATGCCATGCGCAGACTGTCAAAGCATTATTTTTCAAACAACAACAAATAAGACACATTTTTAGATTCCACAACTTGCGAGATCAGAAAAGTTATAGTCCCCATAGGAATTTACACCTATAAGAGGCAATCGCTACTGACTATTCTATCAACGCACAGTTCAAACTCCGTGTATAAGGCTAGGTGTAAATGTTACTTTGACATAGAATCTATGAAATGACGTAGTAGCTTTATCAGATGTTCTAATTTTTCGTGGGTGATGCTGTGGTGCTTATACTAGTTTAATATTTTAAATGCCCGCGGATTCACTTGCGAATTTATAAAATTTGTAAGGATTGTAGACAGAGAGCTTGGGTTCAAGATGTGTTGGAATGAACAGGGACTGTCTATGACATAATTATTAAGTAATTAAATATTACGCTTCTCCTTCTGGAGTCGCAGACGTACTCTAACTGATTCTTTAATCCAATAACATACATTATTCTTACATTTTTAAACTCTTATTTTCTTTTGTTAACAGCAACACCGTAAAATAAATTTTATGATATGTAACAATATAAAGAGTTATAAAACATAATAAGTTGCCACGGTGACGCGCTGAAGTAAGTCTGCACAAATACTTTCGACTTTTTTATTAGAATTTGAAGTTCGGCAAAATATTCAGTTACAGCCAATGTTTGCCAAATTCTGCTATATTACTGAGAAGTAATTTGTAACCCTGCCTGTTTTATTGTGATTGGATTTGGTGAAATGTATGTAATGTAATCAGTAACAAAGACGGTGTAACTCACACAAAAAGACTAAGTCAATATTTTCCGAATGTGGATAAAACGTTTATGAAAGTTTTTAAGTAAAAGTTGTTTAATTAATGTACGTGCTTCAAAACTTCAGCCGTTTATGATCGGTTTGTTATTAACATGATAGTCGTTAAGCCAAGTTGAAGGCCTATTGGGCGGCCTAAAAAATTTTCAACAGCATGTAGCCACAACCTGCGTCTGTCGGCAATGGGCTCTCCACCTTTTATGTGGGACAGGAATACACACACCGTGATAAGTGGTCGTGTAATATGCCACTGCCGCCCCTTCGGGTATATGACGTGATGGATGAATTAAGTATAAGGTAATATTTACTGCCTCAATCGTGCATTATGATAGTGTATTCAAAATGTTGATTGACAGAAGGTGAATTGTATAAGCTAAAACTCAAATACTGTACACGTAAGACCTTATCTACCTATATTTCCGCCCCATAGCCACACGTACTATCAATTTGAACTCTGTTATTTCCAAGCTTCTACCATATTGATAATGATATTGCTATAAATACCGATTGTATCTGTAATATTTAACGAGTTCCTTCATATTCGTATGAATCGGAATGAATCAGATGGAAATTTTGAGAATAAAATGTGATTTTTTGTGAGCACACTCTTTTATATTTTTTTGACTGCCTCGTTGGCGCTTTGGTGGTGTATGCGACTAACGAGACTGAGATCTCGGGTTTGGTTCCCGGGCGGGAAAAAATATTTGTGTGATCCACAAATGTTTGTTTTGGAGTTTGGGTGTCTCTTATCTATACACATAATAAAATCGTGACAAAGTAAAAACTGTACATTGAATATATTTACAAAACAATGCTTTCTGGGTGTTCACTAAAGGATACCAAAGTCAAACTGTATTTTTTAGAATTTTCTGCCTGTCTGTTTGTCTGCGGTAGCTATGTTCGGGATAAACTAAACTCCTCATTGGATTTCATTAAAATTTGCTACGAACATTAACAATTGGTCGGGCCTACACATAGGCTATATATTATCACGCTACATAATCTAGGAGCTTGGCAGAACACAATTAGCTGTAAATGCATGTTCGGGATAAACTCTGAAACTACTCATTAGATTTCATTCAATACTCAATACTCAATTCATTAACAATAGATCGGGCCTACACATAGGCTATATATTATCACGCTACATATCTACGTGCTTGGCAGAACACAATTAGCTGTAAATGCATGTTCGGGATAAACTCTGAAACTACTGATTGGATTTCATTAAACTTTTGTACGAACATTAACAATAGGTCGGGCCTACACATAGGCTATATATTATGACGTTACATTACCTAGAAGCTTGGCAGAACACAATTAGCTGTAAATTCATGTTCCAAACTCAGAAATTACTAAATGGATTTTATTCAAATTTCGCACAAATATTAACAGTAGGTTGGGTCTACACATAGGCTATAGGTTATCATAATAATAATCAAAATCATTTATTTGCATGAAACACGGTACATAAGATATTAGGCTTAGATATGGTCGAGATATGTTTCGCCTAGGATATTGGCATGCAAAGTATTGAGACATGAGATTCTACATCCATATAACGAGTATACAGAAAACAAACCCTGACGAAATCAGACCATTCAATAAATTACTTTCAATTAATAAATGTCAATTAAATTAAAGTGAATAAAATAATTAAATGTCAATAAGATTTAAATGAATACAATAATGAAATATCAATGAAATTAAAATGAATAAAATTATGAATGTCAATAAAATTAAGATGAATACAATAAATAAATGCCAATTTGCAGTGGGGCCCACACAGAAAAGACAGCTTCTAGGTTAAGTTCGGCTGCATACGCTGTAAAAAAAATCAGGACTCTAACAGATTTGGATACGGCTAGAATGGTTTACTTCAGCTATTTTGATAGTATTATGTCTTACGGTATTCTCCTTTGGGGGAGTGCTGCAGATTTGAATATTATTTTTGTTCTACAAAAGCGGGCTGTACGCGCTATTTATAATTTGGGCCCCAGAGTTTCTCTCCGAGAAAAAATCAAAGAAGTAAATATTCTAACCGTATCATCAAAATACATTTATGCCAATCTTATGTATGTCCAGAAAAATCTATCAGAGTTTCTTTTCTTACTCTGTGATAAACATAATATAAACACTAAAAATAAAAATAACCTTTCAGTCCACCACAGTCGACTACATAAGATTGGCGAATCTTTCCAAGGTTACTGTATACGCTTTTACAACAAGCTTCGCTGTGACCTGAGAAATTTACCATTAAATAAATTTAAAAAGTTAATTAAAAACAAGCTTTGTGAAAAAGGTTATTACTCCGTTAAAGACTATTTGCAGGACAGGGACGCCTGGAAATGATCTGCTGGCGAAGTGAAATAATATTAAATTGTAAATAGGCCATCAAAAAAAAGCCTTCCTACGTTTCTTGCCGGTTCTTCTCAGGTGGGCCGCGTTCCGAACCGGTGGTTACTTTAAATAGTGTATGACATTTTGTAAGCGCCGTTAAAATGGTCTATGCAAAATAAAGATTTTTTTTTTAAACAATGAATTATTGCAATAAAATTAAATGGCATATTTATATAATAATTAAATGGCAATAAAATTAAAATAACTACAATAATTAAATGACAATTTCAATTCAATTAAATAAATACAACAATTTAACGTCCACAATTCAATTAATTACCAAAATATTGATTTAGTGAATAGTATGACTTTCAATGAGCCATAGTTTTAATTTTCGAGAGAATCTATTTATCGGTAATTTCTTTAATTCGTTTGGTATTGCGTCAAAAATACGTCCACACATCACAGTACAACTTTTTAAATATAATGTAGTTCTTGGTACCTTTGCAAAAACAATTCTATCTGGACGCCTAGTGTTTCTTGGAAATACATCATTAGCAGTCTGAAACAAATTTGGGTGCAGCTTCAAACTTAGCTACCTCCAAGATGTACATACAAGGTAACGTGAGTATTCTGAACTCCCTGAATAAGCGTTTGTAGGATTGCCACGGTGGTATACCAGCAATGGCTCTGATACATTTATTTTGTGCCAGAAAAGCTTTTTGTGCTTTTGTAGAGTTCCCCCACAGGGTAAGTCCGTAGTTCAAGACCGACGCAATGTATCCATGGTATGCTGTTAATACGGTTTTTCTATTAGTAGTCTTTCGGAGGTTCGGATTACATAAACATATCTATTAATTTTGTTGCATGCCTTTGACAAGTGCGATTTCCAATTAAGGTTAGCATCCAGAGTGATTCCCGAAAAAGATATTTCTTCGCCTCTTTTGTTTTATTATCACCATGCTTAATATTTATACTAGCGTAGGATCTCTGACTAGAAACGAATTGAACAAAACTGGTTTTCTTAATATTAACTTGTAAAATGTTGTCTTTGAGCTACTTAATAATGTTATTTACTGTAATATTTATGTCATTGGCGAATTTATCGATGTCAATATTTTTATGACAAGTCATTATCAAAGAAATGTCATCAGCATATAAAAAACAATTATTAGAAGTAATGTCAAGAAGATCATTAATATACACTCCCGGACTCTTGAATCGAGCCACCTTACATTCCCGGGCCTAAAAGCCCAATACACAAAAAAATATACAATATAACAAATAAGTTTTTATGCTGGCATATTTCATCGTCTTTTCCGTATGTATTATTCCAAATTTGAATTTTTAGAATTTAAAATAAAGAACAAAAGCCGAGCTTGGTCACTGATTTGAAAAAAATAATGACTGTTAAAAGTTGCTTTTGAAGCAATTTAATGTCGATTTGGTTTGAATTTTCGTAATTGTTGTTAAACAAAGTTTAGTTTAGTTATTTTTCTATAATTTGAACCGTTTTTGGCTATAAAATTATGGATACTTCACCTGAAGTAGTTGCGCAAGCTGTAGCACTTCTTCAATCTGGGCTAAGTCAGCGAGATGTGAGTTCCGAACTTCACATAAGTCGTTCCGCTGTTCAAAGAGTGTACCACCGATACCTGGAGACTGGCGGCTTTGTTCGGCGAACAGGAGGACCTCGTCACCGAGTGACAACGGCGAGACAAGATCAATACATTGTAACTACTAGCTTACGAAATCGACGCCTTAACTCTATTCAGATACAAGAACAGCTCAGGGACTTTCACGGAGTGGCTGTAAGTGCTCGGACCGTTAGAAGGCGACTCAATGAACGTGGTTTAAAGCCCCATAAGCCAGCCAATGGACCCAAATTGACACGAGCACACCGAATAGCCCGTCTAGAGTTTGCGCGCGAACATCTAAATTGGACTCGACATCAATGGAGCCAGGTTCTCTTCACGGATAAGTCCAAGATAATGCTATACGGTAATGACGGAAGGAGTAAGGTGTACCGAAGACAGAACGAGCGTTTCGCGCAATGCTGTATTGACGAGAAAGTGAGTTATGGTGGAGGATCATGGACAGTCTGGGGAGGAATCTCTATGGAAGGCAAAACTGAGCTAGAGGTAGTGACGGGACCACGACTGCCGCCCCTAGATGGCAATAGATACATTCGCTAATGTTTAGAGAACCACGTGATGCCATATGCTGGATTTATTGGCCAAGATTTCGTTTTAATGCATGATAATGCAAGGGCCTATACTGCGGGAATCGTCAGGGAGTACTTAAATGACATTGGTATCACTGTTATGAGATGGCCAGCGCGAAGTCCTGATATGAAACCTATAGAGAATCTATGGGATGAGCTGAAGAGGCGTGTTCGAGCTCATCATCCTGCCCCGCAAACCATGCAGGAGCTCAAAAATGTAATTTTGGAAGAATGGGAGGACATTCCTTAACATGTCATAACGACATTGATTAATTCTATGCCAAACCGTATGAGAGCTGTCATAAATGCACTGGGAGGCAATACAAGTTACTAAATAAACATTTCTTTTCATGTAAAACATGTCTTTATTTAAAAATCGATTAGATTTTTTTCCTTGAAAAAAGCAAATATGTAATTGATTCAACGTAACTCGACTTTTTTAATAAACTGTAGTTTAAATTTAGAACAGTGACACTCTAAATGAATGATGAGTATACCAGCTCCAAAACTGCATCAAAACATTTTCCTTCTACATACATCTTTTATAAGTAACAGTACTCCAAACCAAAATAATCAAGGTTGCTCGATTTAGGTGTCCGGGAGTGTATAATAGGAATAACAATGGCCCTAACACACTACCTTACGGTACACCACATTCGTTGTGTGTGAGGGATGATTTATAAGGTTTAAAATTATGCTTGTCATCAATGTTTTCAATCTCCACATATTGCTTTCGATCCTTCAGATAAGATGTAATCCACTTTAATGCAGGGCCTCTAATACCGTATCCAAAAGCTTTTCTAATAAAGCTTTATGTGAAACTAGGTCAAAAGCTTTGGACATGTCAAAAAAAAATACGATTACTCTTTTATTTTTGTGTTTTCAATTACTCTAGTGACCAGATCGAAGCATGCTGACGACGTTGACTTACCTTTCTGGAAGTCATACTGTTCATGTCGCAGTATTTTATGCTTGTGGATAAAACTTGTAAGCCGCTTAAACATAGCCATTTTAAAGATCTTGGATAGAATGGGGATCCTATTGCCCTTTTTATATAGGGGCTTAACTATTGAATATTAGAGTTCTTTAGGAAGACAGAAAATGTGTTAGAATTGGGGCGATCTCTAACGCACAATATTTAAGGACTATTGTGGATATTTCGTCGTAGCCTACAGCGTTAGTATTATTTAGGTTCATAACAATTGAATGATCTCCTGACAATCGAAAGGATCTAGAAAAATACTACTACTTATAGATTTTCGCAAGTGTTTTTTAACTTCAGTGTATTATATATTATATGCTTAAAGTGTGCATTAAATGCCTCTGCTATATCTTGTGATTGGTCCAACAGAATATCTTTCTTCTGAATGCTATTAATGGTTTGAACTTGTTTTTTAGATTCAGATTCCTGTCTAATCAGTCTCCACGTTGTTTTGCAAATGCTTTTTGCGTATTTTATTTGCTTATAGAAATAGTTTTTTATTGACTGAACGATACAGTTACGTAATAGTTTTGTATATTTTTTATATTTTACTAGAGTTATTCTGTACTTATTTTTAAAGTATTTATAACGTAAGAAACGTTTTGTATTGCAACTAGTTCTCAACCCCTTAGTAATCCATTTTGGTCTAATCGCTTTGTTCGATATTTTTATCCTAACTTTCGGAAAACACAGCTTATAAATAGAAACAAAACCTCGTGGAATAACTGAAATGCAGATTCAAAACTATTTTCGCCATATATATCAGTAAACGAAAGACTGGCTAGACATACTCGATTTTTTTTAAAATATTCTTCATTATAAACACTTAAGAATATAATATTTAGTTAACTTGGCCTCCTTGTTCAGTATTGGAATGTTGAGCAATTGACCCGTGTTATGATCGGATAAATCCAAGTGTAATATCTCCCCATTAGCATTTGAGATATTGCTTATAATGTGGTCAATATATGTCCGTAGTCGCGTAGGTTGGGTTGTATTATTTAGTATTAGATGAAAGTTCTTAGTCAGGTCCAGCAAGTGTTTGCATTCTTTACTATCATATTTTATTGTGTCAATATTGAGGGCACCCGCCAATTCAATCTTTTTTTTATACCTGTATGTTCATTTGTGTAAAAGCATTTGAAGTTTATTAAATAACATGTTGCAGTCAGAATCTGTGTTGCAGTCAGAATCTGCTACATAACCTAGGAGCTCGGCAGGGAACAATTAGGGTTATATGCATGTCCGGTACAAACTCAGTAACTTCTAAATGGCTTTAATTAAAATTTTGCACAAATTTTGACAATAGGTCGGGTCTACATATAGGCTATATATTATCACGCTGCACAACCTAGGGGTTCGGCAGATAATGATAAGTTACATGTGTATGTCCGGGCAAACGCAAAACTGCTGGATAGATTCAATTACAATTTTGCAAGAATATTAACAAGAGTTCGGCTCTATAAATAGGCGTATATAATCATGCTATAAAACCTAAGAGCTCGGCAGATAACAATTTCTGCATGTAAATCCGGGCAAAACGCAAAACTACTGAATACATTAAAAAAATATATTTTACTAGCTGTCCCGCCCGGCTTCGCCCGTGACATACTTCGAATCCCGTGGCATCAATTTATTCCCGTCGTTTATTAATTTCACAATAATGTATGAACATTTTTCAAATTTGTTGATTACTTCTCCGCTGTACAGAGGGTCAAGTCTACTATGTCAATCGCGTCAGAAAAGAATCGTAATCGTCGCTCAGTAGCCACTGGCTCAATTTTGACTTTTGTTCGTAGTCTACTATCACAATCGTACTCCAATAGACTTATATCGGTCGGCCGATGAGTTCTACTAACACGTACCGCGCCAGTTGCATTTTTGATAGTCTACTAACGTTTTGACAGCTAAAAACAGCGATTCTGGTTCTATCTTTAGCTTTTCAATAGTAGACTCGGCCCCCAGTACCTACGCCCGCCCGGTCGAATTATGGTTACACGAAATTAATTTCTATGCGCAAAATTTTGATTTCGTCGTATCTCCTAAGATATTCATTTAATTTGCAAGGTGTAAAGGGACAAACTAATCTTTATGAAATGCTGAAGCCAACTAACATATTAAAAATGATAAGGATTAATAACGTATTTGTGTAAATAGCCTTCAAATTACCTCTTTATTATTGCTGGTTTTTTTAAGTATTAAAATGGATATAGTATTATATCCATTTTAATACTTAAAATGGATATAAAGAGATCCTTAAGAGATAGACATATACTGTCGCGGACTTTTTTGTAGATCTATATTAGATACACAATTCCACTTTACATTATTTTGTTATATCTCAAAGGGTTAAGGCAGCGTTTTCGATGAAAGCTCCCAGAAGGCTCATTTTTTCCGACATCACCAACAAATATCGTCATAATTTAGTCAATGTATACAATAACTTAACAAATTATACATAAAAACCTTCTATAAGAATCACTTTAACTATTAAAAAAAACCGCATCGTAATTCGTTGCGTAGTTTTTAAGATCTATGCACACATAGGGACAGACAGCGAATAGTGACTTTGTTTTATAATATGTAGTGATGAATAACAACACAACGTTGGGTCTTCTTATAGGCTATATATTATTATGCTACATAACTTAGGGGCTTAGCAGAGAACATTTAGATACATATTTATGTATGGAATAAACGCAAAAACTGCTGAATAGATTTATTTAATATCTTTCATGAAGAATAACCAGACGTTGGGTCTATATATAGGCTACATATTATCACGCTATATAATCTAGGGGCTCAACAGAGAACTATTAGGTACATATATATCTAAGCGATAAACGCGACCACTACGTAATACATTTAGTTTAAATCATACATGAATGTCAACAAGAGATTGGATCTACATAGGGGCTGAATATTATCACACGATAACAGATAAGCTATACCTACCCGTAGCCTATGTGTAACATGTATGTAGTTAGCGATAATTATGTCCTCCATCGAATCTCTGAGAGGTCAAGCGTGGTAACACTTCAGAGAAAAGACATTTTTTTTAAACGTCCTGGAAAACGTTGATGGGGGCTAGTCTCACGGAAGCTATGAATCTTGAATCTTGAATGAGGAAATTCTTCACGCAGCACGATAGCATTCCCAAGGAGGGTTGGTGTTAGGTTGGCGGCCGACCATAAAAACCAAGCCAAAACATTTTGCAGTATGGAATTTAGACATACTGCGCCGACTCCAAGTAAATTGGGACAAAGGCAAGAGGATAATTCTTCACGCAGCACTAGAAGTGTTTTCCAAGACGCAGTTACTCCGCAAAGTACTAACTATACTTGCTCAACGCTATGCATACTGTTTATTTGCAGATCTGATTTGCGAACATAAAATATATGCAGTTTTTTTTAATTAATTATATAAAAAAGCACTCATTACTAAACTACGAAGTAATAATAAATGCGTAGTAGTGGATTTTATCATAATCTGTCTGTCTGTCCCAGTTGCGTCTCGCGACACCCGGGGTCCGCTTTCCTACATTTTCTTCTCGTAGTAAGAGTGAGTAATGGACTTATGACGTATTCATATAATAAAATTATTGTCTTGTGTCATATACTCTCCTATATTCCTTTCTAATTAGTGGCAATAACGATTATACGTGATATATTATCACACAGTCAGTTTCACCAAAAAACACTGGATTTATTTATTATCAGTGATAATACAGTGTTTTTTTGGTGAAACTGATTACAGATTTACATTTACATTAACATTTTATACATTTCATCAAAATATTATATACTCCCTTGTATACTGCCGATTTTTGTTTCAGATTCTTGATAGTTTCAATCTGTATAAAATAAGACACATGTACTATGTTCAAAAAATATTTCAATATATTGATTGATTTCGAAATTTAAGCTTGAATATATAAAAATCAAGACGTACTCATCTCCAAATAAATAAAGGCAGTATATTATTGAAACCTTATATAACCCTAAATGGATGTTTAATTACCGTCGCTGGTTTTGTGACAGTCTACGTGTCGCCTTAGGATACCTTAATAGTGCCTTCGTTACTTCGACGTTACCAAAGATTGTCATTGCGGTTGGGGTGAAATTAATACTCTGCTGCACTGCCTTTTAGCATCCTTCTTTGAAGTACTCAAGAGTCATAATTAAAATTCATTAAGACGGATGGCATAATATTGATGTAACTTAACTCTCCTGTTTTATCCCGCTTTGTGGCATTTACATTAACGAGCGTTTCCGTGCTTCGGAAGGTACGTTAACCCGTTGACGTTGTGTTAAAAAAAAGTATCGAGAATGGATGATTTGTTTATGGGTCTTAATTCAATTTCTGTTTATTTTTTCTGGCGTTGACGCCAGTTTTACCCTAATATGTCAGTCATTAAGCTAATTTGAAAGCCAATCGAACTTGTTAAAATTTTCAAATGGTCAAAATTCAAAAGACAAAAATTTTAACAGCAGCATTTTAACCTGCGCATGTGCAGGTTGTGAAGTCCTGCTGTTAAAATTTTTGTTTCAACACGGCAATCAGCTCAACACCTATAACGACACACAAAATACATTTTTGGTGGACAATATATGGTGAAATGTAGAAAGTAGTATTGATCTGCCTACTTTTTCGTGATAAAGCCTGATAAGTAATTTAGTAAGTACAATATTCTATCTTGTTGACGCCCGCAGCTCCGCACGCGTGGTGAAGGTTTTCCGTTCCCGTTTCCCACAGGAACTTGTTCCCGGGATAAAAAGTAACCTATGTATTATTCTGATGTGTAAGCTATATCATTGTAAAATTTCATCAAAATCAATTCAGTAGATTTTGCATGAAAGAGTAACAAACGTTCAAACTTACCACTAGCTACAGTCCTTTATAAAAATCTCATTTGAATAAATTTATTTTCAGAGGTATATTTGTGCCAAGATTCAAAGAAAGCGGTTCTTTGTTGACGCCGGCAGTATGGCGCAACAATCTCCGGTCAGTAAACGAACAAAGAATGGCTGTCAGAAAAGTAATTCTAATAGAGAATGACGAGACGGTTTGTTTCTGGCGTACAGTAGGCGTTTGGCAAAAGCCCAACGCTTAAGCTATACCACCGGCGGTGTAAACAGGCTTCATTACCTAAAGCCTTGTGATTGTAATCGCTTGCCACCAAAGTTTTGTAATTAAGATTTCTTGTAATTTGAAGTTAAACACGCAAATTAAACACGCATTTATTTTGAACTTTTACCAAAGTATGAAACGAGGTCTTTATTACTGTTGAATCGGCTAAAATGAGAAACATTTAATTATTTTACTAGATTTTGTGGAGAAAATTTGCATATTTTTTACTAACTTGCTCAAAGTAAATTTCGAGCAGTTTTTGTATTTTATACATTTGGAGAAAATATTCCAATTTGGTTGGGAAATTTTAGTGGTCTAGGCAAAATTGTCTTTGCAGTAGATAACTCTGCAACATTGAAGGGCTTGACTTAAAAAATCAATACTTTTCATTAAGTTTAGATTTAAATAACTATTCTAATCCATTAGCTGCGTCAGTTTACATTGTGTTAAAAAAAAGTATCGAGAATGGATGATTTGTTTATGGGTCTTAATTCAATTTCTGTTTATTTTTTCTTCTATTAGAAGTCGTTTCGCATGTTGGAATAGAGTTTGAGATTCATCTGCTATTTAGATTGAATAAACTGCTGTTTTTTATAATTAGATCGTATCTAGTGTACATTGCTAATTTTAAAAAGAATAAAAAATTGAACAAAGACATTGTTTTAAATTTTGCATAGCCAATGGAATTTCGTGTTTAGGGTCCCTGAAAATGTTATAGAAGGCTTGTTTGTTGTTATTTTCAATAAAGTATAATTATTATAGAAACGAATCCACTTTATCAAAGATATGTATACAAGAGTGTCAAAAAGCGTCCAAAAGCTTTCGAGATGTAATGGAAGTAAAGTAAAAAGTAAAAAAATCTTTATTGTACACCAGGAAACATACATATGGACATATTAACATTAACTTGTTGGTATAACAATTGGCGACCTTATCGCGCAAGGCAATCTCTTACAGGCAACCTTTGGATGGAGACTGTAGAATGGGGAATATTGTTAGGCAGTGTACATATAAAAATAGATAAATAAATAAAATATACAGTTTAATTTACACATATATAAACACATATAATTATATAAATATATTATTTTTAACTATCCACAATTATTTAACGTAATTACAAAACATATAAAATATAGTAGTGTTGTATTTTAGGAGACATAGTTACTATATAGCAAGTTACAAGTTGTTAGCGGCACGCAGATAGAAGTTCCTAACTAATGTCTTAAAAGTATGTGACGATTGTGCTCGTCGAATTGTCACTGGTAGTGCATTCCATAAGCGAACCGCTTGGACAGTGAACGAATTGTCCATGAAGTTTGTAAAGTGGCCAGGCATTTTTAATCTCAAATTCTCCGATGATCGCAAACTTCTAGAGTGGCAGACATTCAAAAAATTAAAACGTTTCTTTAGGTAGGTCGGAGTAAAAGGGTTAAAAAGGATACTATATAAAATGGAGAGAATATGAGCATTCCGGCGAAGGCGGATAGGTAACCACTTGAGTTTTTTGCGATACTCAGAGATGTGATCATATTTGCGCAACCCAAATATGAATCTAATACAATAATTTTGGAGTCTCTCAAGTCTATTTAGTTGGTCTTCAGTGAGATCTAGATAGCTGGCATCGGCATAATCAAGGATAGGAAAAAGAAGTGATTGAACAAGCGCAGTTTTTCTTGCAATAGGCAGAAAATTTCTCAGTCTGCGCAGGGATCCCGACGTGGCAAATATTTTTCGTCTCAGCTCCTGCAATTGAGGACCCCAAGACAAACATGAATCTATGAATATACCTAGGTTCCTGACAGAGTTACTATAAGCTATATCAGTCCCATTACATATAATTTTTGGACTTAGTGTCCAATCAATTCTTGAAATCATTCTAGGACTTCCTACTATTATAGCCTGAGTCTTTAATGGATTAACCTTAACTCCATAAGATTCACTCCATTTGCAAATCGTGTCCAAGTCGGTATTGACATCGCCAATAGCTCCACTCAAATCATCCAGTGAAGCTTGGGAGTAAATCTGGAGATCATCTGCATATAGGTGGTAGGAAGGAGATAAGTCCCTTGTGATGGAGTTTATGAAAACTGCGAAAAGTAAAGGTGACAGAACGCCGCCCTGTGGCACTCCAGCAGACGTATTACACCAGGAAGAAAACAAATCTTCAACATTAATACGTTGCCGTCTACCGAACAGGTAACTATGAAACCAATCAATCACTGTTGGAGATATGTTAAGTGAGCACAATATACCAAGCAGGATATCAAAATCTACGGTATTAAAGGCATTGCTGAAATCTAGCAGAGCTAAAACACTTGCCGTTCTCCATACCCGCTCTTATGTCCTCCGTAATATGAAGTAAAGTTGTGGTAGTACTATGTCCAGCACGAAACCCAGATTGGAAAGGATTAAACAGTTGATTTTTGGAAAGGAAGTCAGTGAGCTGGGCGTGAACAAGTCGTTCCAAAACCTTAGATAGGAATGGTAGAATAGAAATAGGACGATAGTCAGAAAATAAGGAAGGGTTGGATTTTTTGGCAATAGGTATAATTATTGCATCTTTCCAAGCTGTTGGGAAAACACTATGGGTAATTGAGAAGTTCAGGATATGACAGAGAATAGGAGGGATTTCATCAATTATAGGTATAATCATTTTACGGCTTAGACTGTCTGTACCTATGGCGTTAGAGGTAATAGACAATATGCTCTTCTTAACATCACAATCAGAGAATTGACTAAAGAAGAATGGAGCACTTTTGGGAGTAGATAGAGTTGAAAGATATTTAAGCGTATTAGTTTTGATTTCCACATTGAAATTGGAGATAGCACTAAAAAATTAATTGAGAGCATTTAAGTTAAGACTTTTAGAAACTGAAACTTGACGAGATTTACCAACTCCCGAAGATCTTAGAAATTTCCAGTATACATATATGTAGTCTGTGAAATTATTCAGTTGTAGAAAAAACAAAAAAATAAAATAAAACATAGTTCTAAAAACAATACTAAGAATCCTGAAATAATCAAATAGAAGTGTACTTAGAAGAAAAGTGAGCAAGCGATAATGTTACCAAACCATTGTAGTGTAAACAATGCCAATGGATACCTGGACCGTGCAATATTTTGTTGAATATCTACTTCATCTTTGAGGCAACTGTGCGCTTGGCCTTTGTCGCAGCTGCCTTCGACGTGGTGACCGTGACCTTTGGTAGAACGTCACATGCCGAATTAAGCTCAGCAAAAGAGTGCACGCGTCGCCGCACGTTGTCTGCTGCCAGCACATAAATTGATCCTTCCTTGGTCCAGCTTCTTGCGACTCCTAACTTCTCACGGGCCGCCATAAACAGATCGTGCCTGGACTTCGTGAGAAATTCAGACATTGTAAATCCGGTGCCCTTCAGCTTTGCTTTGGAGAACCAAAGTTTATCTCGCAACGTCACATCATGCAGCTTAAAAAGAAGAGGCCTAGGCTTTTTATTTTGTGTGGGACGACCCAGCCGTTGGCAGCGCCTTCTGTGGCTGGCACAAAACTCAGGAATACCGAAGCGGTGCTTGATGAAACCAACCAAACTGTTTGTGGGATCCTCATCCTCCACCTCACCAACACCGTGCAATAGCAGAATCTTACGACGCCTCTGCATCTCTGTGGTATCCATTGCCCGTGTCAAAGCCTCCATCTGTTGTTGAAGTAGTTTCAGAGTTTGAGTAAAGAAGGAAGATCGCTTCGCTTTCGCTATCAACGGCTTTAACTAAATTTAACATATTAAAAGTGAAGGAAATGCAGACTAAAAGTTCTGTTTTAAGTTAGAGCGAGATAGCCGCTTACCTATCTGAGTCCCTAAAGATTTAAATCTGAGGATATGCTAAAACGAGTTAATAACGACTTAACAATAACGAAATGCATTGTTACCGGTGACGTGGGTTAACGAGTTTTACGTACAAGCTTTGAAGTAGCGCCTTCAAACTAAAAACATAAAAACTAAACAAGACTTGTGAAACTACAAATAAATAATATTTGAGCGCAATGTGACATTACGGAGAGAGAGAGAGAGAGAAAGAGAAAGAGAAAAATCAAGAATCGAGCCAGATTTGTTATAAAAATAAATCTTCCGATGATCGCAAACTTCTAGAGTGGCAGACATTCAAAAAATTAAAACGTTTCTTTAGGTAGGTCGGAGTAAAAGGGTTAAAAAGGATACTATATAAAATGGAGAGAATATGAGCATTCCGGCGAAGGCGGATAGGTAACCACTTGAGTTTTTTGCGATACTCAGAGATGTGATCATATTTGCGCAACCCAAATATGAATCTAATACAATAATTTTGGAGTCTCTCAAGTCTATTTAGTTGGTCTTCAGTGAGATCTAGATAGCTGGCATCGGCATAATCAAGGATAGGAAAAAGAAGTGATTGAACAAGCGCAGTTTTTCTTGCAATAGGCAGAAAATTTCTCAGTCTGCGCAGGGATCCCGACGCGGCAAATATTTTTCGTCTCAGCTCCTGCAATTGAGGACCCCAAGACAAACATGAATCTATGAATATACCTAGGTTCCTGACAGAGTTACTATAAGCTATATCAGTCCCATTACATATAATTTTTGGACTTAGTGTCCAATCAATTCTTGAAATCATTCTAGGACTTCCTACTATTATAGCCTGAGTCTTTAATGGATTAACCTTAACTCCATAAGATTCACTCCATTTGCAAATCGTGTCCAAGTCGGTATTGACATCGCCAATAGCTCCACTCAAATCATCCAGTGAAGCTTGGGAGTAAATCTGGAGATCATCTGCATATAGGTGGTAGGAAGGAGATAAGTCCCTTGTGATGGAGTTTATGAAAACTGCGAAAAGTAAAGGTGACAGAACGCCGCCCTGTGGCACTCCAGCAGACGTATTACACCAGGAAGAAAACAAATCTTCAACATTAATACGTTGCCGTCTACCGAACAGGTAACTATGAAACCAATCAATCACTGTTGGAGATATGTTAAGTGAGCACAATATACCAAGCAGGATATCAAAATCTACGGTATTAAAGGCATTGCTGAAATCTAGCAGAGCTAAAACACTTGCCGTTCTCCATACCCGCTCTTATGTCCTCCGTAATATGAAGTAAAGTTGTGGTAGTACTATGTCCAGCACGAAACCCAGATTGGAAAGGATTAAACAGTTGATTTTTGGAAAGGAAGTCAGTAAGCTGGGCGTGAACAAGTCGTTCCAAAACCTTAGATAGGAATGGTAGAATAGAAATAGGACGATAGTCAGAAAATAAGGAAGGGTTGGATTTTTTGGCAATAGGTATAATTATTGCATCTTTCCAAGCTGTTGGGAAAACACTATGGGTAATTGAGAAGTTCAGGATATGACAGAGAATAGGAGGGATTTCATCAATTATAGGTATAATCATTTTACGGCTTAGACTGTCTGTACCTATGGCGTTAGAGGTAATAGACAATATGCTCTTCTTAACATCACAATCAGAGAATTGACTAAAGAAGAATGGAGCACTTTTGGGAGTAGATAGAGTTGAAAGATATTTAAGCGTATTAGTTTTGATTTCCACATTGAAATTGGAGATAGCACTAAAAAATTAATTGAGAGCATTTAAGTTAAGACTTTTAGAAACTGAAACTTGACGAGATTTACCAACTCCCGAAGATCTTAGAAATTTCCAGACTTTATCTGGATCTCCACCTTGGACAGAGCTGTGGATATATTGGCGTTGTGCATTCCTACACACCTTGTTGCAGTGATTCCTAATGAGAACATATTTCTCCCAATTTGAGGTCGTTGGCCGCCTTTTATACTTGGACTTTGCCGTAGCTTTTTTAGTTATGTGTGCTTTGATTTCGGTGGTGAGCCAAGGCGACGGCCCGTGTTTCACTTTAATCCTGCGAACCGGTGCATGGATATCGTAGAGTGAAATTAAATGAGATGTGAAAAAGTTTATTTTCTCATCAATGCAGACGGATGAAAGTAAAGGTGCCCAGTCAACCTT
This sequence comes from Thumatha senex, assembly GCA_948477245.1. NCBI lineage: Eukaryota > Metazoa > Arthropoda > Insecta > Lepidoptera > Erebidae > Thumatha > Thumatha senex. The sequence continues at coordinate 8,097,553 of OX419734.1, forward strand.
GTCAGCATCCCTGCGCAAATCCTCGAGAGACATATTACTGAAATTGCGAAGCAAAAGAAATTTAGGTTTGAGCTTAGGAGTTCGAAGGCGATAAGATAAATATATCAAGTCATGGTAAGAGAACTGATCAGCCATTCGCTGACCATGCTTCACTACTCTATCAAAAGAAGTAACAATTATGAGATCGAGTAAGCTAGGAGTACAATTAGGAAAATGATGTGTAATACTGGAAGGAAGAATTGAGAGATTACAAGATTGGATAATGGATTGGAAAGTAGAAGAGCGAGAGTCATTTTTAAAAAGACAGGTGTTGAAATCACCCATGATTATGGTTTGACTGTAATTGGGAATGAAAGTTTCTAGGAGTATTTCGAAAGAAGTAAAATAGTTGATATCAGAAGAAGGACCATAATAGACTCCTAGGAGCACCTTAGCGTGGAAGAGTTCCACCTCAAGGAATAAATGCTCGCCGGCTAGTCGCGGAGGTGGTTGAGGAGATGAATCGACAACAATATAGGATAAATTACTGCGTAGGTAGATGGCCATCCCCCCATAACCAGCCGGTCCGCGATCATGTCGAATGAGGTTGAATCCCGGCAGGGTATAAGCCAATGAAGGTAGACAGGTTTTGAACCATGTTTCAGTTATAAGTATAGCATGTAAATTTTTACAGTCAAACGATGCCAGCATATCCGTGAAATGAGCCGGAATGCTTTGGGCGTTAATATGCACTACGTTAAAATTTTCTGAAACATCAGAGAATTGAGACGAGAGGAAATCTGCCAGTGAAGTGTCATCTTAGAAACTAGTGCTACTACAAGCGGAAAAATAATCACCACTACAATCTGTGTCAGAACTACAGTCTAACATAGACATAATTTAAGATAATAACAATATACTACTATAATAAATATAAATAGGTAAATATATAAATAATTCTACACTAACAATCTAAATCTAGTCACTAATATTAATTAGATCCTAAGATTCATTTGCCGGTTGCACTTTACAACAATTTTATTTTAATTAAAACAATTTGAAGTAATCTTTTTTAGTTTAATAAGTTATAGTTTATAGTCCAGGCATTACCACATCCACTATTCAAAGTCTAAATATAGTAGACTACGAATATTCAATTACTATTTAATGACACTAAAGCACAAGACTCGTGTAGTCAAGCCACAGATGCCTAATAAAAATAACAAGAACTTGCCGGGTAGAATCCACTGAAAACCTCAGTTTAACAACCATTATTATACTGGGGTGAGACTGAACTTGATTTTAGACTAGACTAAGACGTAGAGGACGATAGATTAAAGAAATATGAATTAAGATTTTGCTAAAAGGTCTTAGTAACCAGGCCATGAAATAATTAGAAAAAAAAATCGCCTGTTGACACCTGACAGCACAACAACAATGAGAATCAATAATCAATTGTATTATTACCAAATAATGTACATACTGTATACATATATGTAGTCTGTGAAATTATTCAGTTGTAGAAAAAACAAAAAAATAAAATAAAACATAGTTCTAAAAACAATACTAAGAATCCTGAAATAATCAAATAGAAGTGTACTTAGAAGAAAAGTGAGCAAGCGATAATGTTACCAAACCATTGTAGTGTAAACAATGCCAATGGATACCTGGACCGTGCAATATTTTGTTGAATATCTACTTCATCTTTGAGGCAACTGTGCGCTTGGCCTTTGTCGCAGCTGCCTTCGACGTGGTGACCGTGACCTTTGGTAGAACGTCACATGCCGAATTAAGCTCAGCAAAAGAGTGCACGCGTCGCCGCACGTTGTCTGCTGCCAGCACATAAATTGATCCTTCCTTGGTCCAGCTTCTTGCGACTCCTAACTTCTCACGGGCCGCCATAAACAGATCGTGCCTGGACTTCGTGAGAAATTCAGACATTGTAAATCCGGTGCCCTTCAGCTTTGCTTTGGAGAACCAAAGTTTATCTCGCAACGTCACATCATGCAGCTTAAAAAGAAGAGGCCTAGGCTTTTTATTTTGTGTGGGACGACCCAGCCGTTGGCAGCGCCTTCTGTGGCTGGCACAAAACTCAGGAATACCGAAGCGGTGCTTGATGAAACCAACCAAACTGTTTGTGGGATCCTCATCCTCCACCTCACCAACACCGTGCAATAGCAGAATCTTACGACGCCTCTGCATCTCTGTGGTATCCATTGCCCGTGTCAAAGCCTCCATCTGTTGTTGAAGTAGTTTCAGAGTTTGAGTAAAGAAGGAAGATCGCTTCGCTTTCGCTATCAACGGCTTTAACTAAATTTAACATATTAAAAGTGAAGGAAATGCAGACTAAAAGTTCTGTTTTAAGTTAGAGCGAGATAGCCGCTTACCTATCTGAGTCCCTAAAGATTTAAATCTGAGGATATGCTAAAACGAGTTAATAACGACTTAACAATAACGAAATGCATTGTTACCGGTGACGTGGGTTAACGAGTTTTACGTACAAGCTTTGAAGTAGCGCCTTCAAACTAAAAACATAAAAACTAAACAAGACTTGTGAAACTACAAATAAATAATATTTGAGCGCAATGTGACATTACGGAGAGAGAGAGAGAGAGAAAGAGAAAGAGAAAAATCAAGAATCGAGCCAGATTTGTTATAAAAATAAATCTTAGATTTTGCACGCAATAGTGCGCCATCACATGTCTAAGATCATAAAGTACTTATCGAATATACATTTTTTGGTCAAAAAATCATTACCAACTTTATGGGCTAGTGCTGAAAATGAAAATGAAATGGGTATATAAAGAATACTTAACAAATACGCTTGTATTTGATGAGTGATATGATACAATTTATCTGAGGCCGATTTAGTTCTTTTTCCTAAACTCGATGTAGACTTTAAAATTTGCATGTATCGCAACGAGTAAACATGTTTGATCGTGGATTCAGACTGCACGAGGGATTTGCCGCCACAAATTACACCTGCTACAAATGTGTACTAGTTATGTATGCTATCATGCAGCTACAAGGGGTGCTAAATTTGTCACGTTTCCAAATTCAGCGCCACAATTATTATAATTTCATACTCGCTTTCTCGAAAAATATTCAATGTCTGCTTACTGCAAGAGGTTTTTTAAGGTTGTGGGAATCCCCACTGATATTATGCCGGAATTTAACCGACTATAATCACACTATCCTTACCTATCTAGCGTCAAAAGGTAGAATTTTAGCGTAGTCTCCAAGTCACATAATGGATCTGAATGGCTAGTCACTTAAATACTAGCCATAGGTTATGACATGTGATGATGAATGAGTTGAATCAATTAATAATTAATCAATTAATTATTTATTAATTTGTTGTGTATAGATTTCTGTGATCAGGGTGATTTGGGTGTAAGGGGCCCCACCAAGATCTTCGGGGCCCAAGTCAACCTCCCGTGCTAGTGCGTGCACCTGCTGACTAACGGACGAGGCTCTGGCGCTGGCTTTCCTCTCTGGGGTTGGGAGGTCTGAGGGCGTCGCTCCCATAAAAGCCACCCGCCAAAACAACTTATGGATATGAATAAAAGGAAAGCAGCTAGGGATAGGGCGCCGCCGCAAAACGGCGCGCAGGAGCCCCGCCCGACTCCTGTGGCAAGTGGGCTAGGGCTGCCGTGTGTCGGGCCAGCACGGCTAAAGAAGTTAGCCCCAACCCGAATCCGCTTCGCATCATGGAACATTGGCACGCTGACTGGGCGTGCGGTAGAGTTGGCCGAAGTACTCTCCAGGCGGAGGGTGGACGTGGCGTTCCTGCAGGAGACTCGGTGGAAGGGCATCAGAGCCCGGCCCTTGCAGAACGGCTACAAGCTGTATTACACGGGTGCGCCTGGTGGGGAGAACGGGGTGGCCGTTGTGCTCTCCGAGGGGCTGCAGAGTGGCATCTTGGAGGTGAAACGCTGTAGCGACCGGCTTATGATCGTGAGGGTGCTTATCGATGGGATTATTACCCACCTGATAAGTGCCTACGCGCCACAGGCCGGTTGTAGCGACGCCGATAAGATGTCGTTTTGGGGTCAACTCGAGGGAGTGCTTCGGAGCATTCCGTTGTCACAGGGAATCGTTTTGGGCGGCGACCTAAACGGTCATGTGGGTGAGAGGTGTGGGGAGTTTGAGCGTGTTCATGGTGGTTTTGGATACGGCACCCGCAACGCTGAAGGAGAAACTATCCTTAGAACGTGTGCGGCTGCCGATCTGGCCATTGTGAACACGTATTTCAAAAAGAAATCCGAACATCTCATCACCTACAAGAGCGGGAGGCGTACAACTCAGATCGATTTCCTACTCACTAGGCGACACAGCATCGGCAAGGTGGCCAACTGCAAGGTCATACCCGGTGAGAGTCTTACTGCACAACACCGTCTCCTTGTCATGGACCTCTGCGTGAAGCCCAAAGGCAAACGCATCGAGCGGTGCCAGCGCCGCATCAGATGGTGGCTGCTTGATGAAACTAGGTCCCAGGAGTTCGTCTCAGCTGTCGGTGACAAGTGCACCGACACTGATGGCGAACCAGTTCAAGATTACTGGGACAAAGTTCAGGCGGCCATCCTTGGAGCGGCGAAGGTGGTGCTCGGTGTGTCTAAGGGTGGAAGCAAATTTGACAAGGAAACTTGGTGGTGGAACGACGCAGTCCAGAGGGAGACTAGGGAGAAGAAAGCCCTCTTTAAAAAGTGGCAAGCGACCGGATCTCCTGAAGACCGCGAAGCGTACAGGGCTGCCAAGCGCGCCACAAAGAGAGCTGTAGCCAGAGCCAGACGTGACCACTTACAACCTCTGTATGATAAGCTGGAATCGTCTGAGGGGCAGAAGCTCATCTATAAGCTGGCGCGCTCCAGGGTCAATGCGGCACAGGATATATTCAAGTGTCGCTGTGTAAAAGACCCTGAGGGCAACCTGTTAAGCGAAGATCTCGCGGTAAAGGAGAGATGGCGCTCGTACTTCCACGAGCTGCTTAATAAACAGCACAAAGAGGTGCAGCCTCCGGACCTCCCTCCGAATCAGGGACTAGTGCCACCGGTAACGCCTGGAGAAGTCCTGACTGCGCTTCGCCGCATGAAGAATCGGAAAGCTGTCGGACCCGATGGAGTCCCCATCGAAGCCTGGAAGGCGATGGGTCCTCGCGGTGTGGGCATCTTAGTAAACCTTTTTAACCGCATACTCCTCAGCGGGCAGATCCCAAACCAATGGAGACTGAGTATAATTACTCCAGTCTTCAAAGGTAAGGGGTCAGTGCAGGAGTGCGGGAGCTACCGCGGTATTAAGGTGATGTCCCACACCATGAAGATCTTCGAGAGGATTATAGACTCTCGGATCCGGCAGGAGTGTACTCTCTCGGAGTGTCAATATGGGTTTCGCCCTGGTCATGGGACCACGGACCCTGTTTTTGCCCTGAGGGTTGTCGCAGAGAAATACAGGTCGAAGAACACGCCTCTGCACTGTTTGTTTCTAGACATGCAGAAGGCCTTCGACTGTGTTCCTCGTGCGATGATCTGGTGGGCACTGCGGTCCAAAGGGGTTCCAGAGGTCTATATTGACACTATCCGGGACATGTACTGTGACTCCGATTCAATGGTTCGGACTGCTGTTGGCGACACGAAACCCTTCCCCATCACCGTCGGGGTACACCAGGGTTCGGTCCTTAGTCCGCTACTGTTCAGTGTAATATTAGACGAATTGTCGGACAGCATCAGAAACCCACATGAGCAGCCTCCATGGTTGCTCATGTATGCTGACGATATTGCGCTGGCAGACGCGGACAGGGGCAGATTGGTGCGACGTGTAAAGGCGTGGAAGGAGACGCTTGAGAACGGCGGTCTGAAACTAAATGTGGCGAAGACCGAGTACTTGGCAATAAACTCGACAGATCCCACATCCGTCCGCATAGGCGGTGATTTGGTCGAGCGCACGGACCAGGTTAAATACCTGGGATCTGTTTTTCACACGTCCAGTGACATCGATTGCGATGTCAAGTCACGCATTGCTGCCGCGTGGGCCAAATGGCGGGAGATGACCGGTGTCATTTGTGACCCTAAAATGCCGATCCGGTTGAAGGGACAGGTCTACAAAACCATTATTAGACCTGTCCTTTTACATGGCAGTGAGACGTGGCCGATATTGGAGCGACACAAGCAGGAGCTGCGTGTCACGGAAATGAAGATGCTGCGGTGGATGTGTGGGGTAACGCGGATGGACCGCGTGAGAAACTCTCGCATCCGCGGCAGCCTTCACGTCCGTGACATTGCAGACAAGTTGCAAGAGTGTCGCCTTCGTTGGTATGGTCACGTCTTGCGGCAACCGCCGGGCTACGTAGGTAACAAATGTCTGGCCATGTCAGCCCCGCCGGGTCCCGGTAAGAGGGGAAGACCCAAGAAGTGCTGGCTTGACGTCGTAAGGGATGACATGCGTGCCAATGGTCTCACTACAGGGGATGCCGAAGACCGTGCGAAGTGGAGAAGAAAATGTAGGAAAGCGGACCCCGGGCGTCGCGAGACGCAACTGGGACAGACGCTCGGATGATGATGATGAGATTTCTGTGATCAGCCTAAAATAATCATATTTTCACCACTCTTGCTTACAAAGAAAGCTTTGTTAAAAAGTAGAATTATGCAATGTAAAATAAAAAAAATTATGCAAAGCGATAAACGAGTAACGTACTCGTAGAATAATAAAATGTTATTAATTGTCTAGAATTTATTTTCTTATATCTACTGCAGCGAGTATGGTTTTAACGTTTAGTGATGTAATGGGTAACAAAATCTCAATAAAATAAAAAAATAAACCGTTTTTGCTTCTTACTGTAGAAAATCAGTACTTTACCTGATTCGGTTGAAAATTGCGCTACACATCACTTAGAGAGTTGGGATCTAAGTGGATCCATTAACTCATAAAAGGTTTTTTTTCCAATTCATTTCACCTTTCTTCCAAAAATCTGTGATTATCATCATTATACCAGTGTTAGTCCCGGTTATTTGGAACTTATATCATACGATACACTTTGATGCCCGAGAGGATAGGCAGAGGAATAATAACCCCAGATTTTGCTTTATATTTTTGTTGGCAGACATGCACAACGCCCACCAGATCAGAGGTGGTCACCGGACTACATATTGCTCTTACGTAGGGTAAGAGCAATATACAGATCAGTACGTATTGACTAAATTTTCCCGAACGTCTGTAGTATGGGGTTCTTTAAAAGGGATCTAAGCCACCTCTAGTGTTGCAAACGTCCATAGGATACGGTGACCACCTCTGATCTGGTGGGCTGTGTGCATGTCTGCCGGGTCTACCTCCGTAGTATAAAAAACTGATATTACATATACACAAATGCACTTGCTTTGCACTTGCACATGTATTACATATACAAAAACAGCAAAAATAAATTTACCTTGTATCTACGAATAAATATATGTATTTTTGGAACTTTAGGGTTTACATTTTGTAACTTTCTCTAAATAATATTTAACTTAACTTAACTTAACTTAACTTAACTTAACTTAACTTAACTTAACTTAACTTAACTTAACTTAACTTAACTTAACTTAACTATCTTCACGCTGTATCCCTGACGGGGTTGTCAGAGAGGACAGATCGCCAGGCTTCGCGATCCATGCATACTTCTTTCGCTTCTTCGAGATTCATCAATCGTTTCATACAAGCACGTCTGGGTATCCGAGTACTTTTGACCTTTCCGTTTTTGAGCAATCTGCTCACGTGGTCTTCATATGTAAGTCTCGGCCTACCCTGACCTCTTCTACCCTCTGCTTTCGCACAATATATATTCTTCGTCAATCGTTCCTCACTCATTCGTTGGACGTGTTCAAACCAACGGAGCACGCCCTTTTCCAGCTTAAAGCTGACACTTTCATTCAAACCTGCCATATTGTGTATCACTTCGTTACGTATTCGGTCGGCCAAGGTAACGCCGCACAATTTTTGAAGTGATCGCATCTCTACAGCATTCAATTTACTTTCATGCATCTGCTGACATACCCAGGTTTCGCTACCGTAAAGCAAAGTTGGCACTAGCACTGCGTTATGAATCGCCAGTCGTGCTTCTTTTACGATGCTTTGTCGCTTTACTAATTGGGACAAAGCACCGTTAACTCTGTTTCCGGCAGCTACTCGCCGTTCTACATCCGAATCACATCTTCCATCCGCGCTAAACATACTCCCTAAATACACAATTTCATTCACTTGCTCTAGACGTTCCTGGTTTACCCTAATCTCGCATTTAGTTCTTACGTCATCTCTTTCCAATACTAGAAACTTAGTCTTACTTGCATTCAAGCGAAGACCCTTACTTTCACACTCCTCTTTCATATTAGTGACTAATGCCTGAAGGTCGGCTTCTGATGAGGCCATGAGCACCGCAACATCAGCGTACAGCAGACAGTTTACTGAAAAGTCACCCAAATTTTGCTTTCAACTTCTGCAGGCAACTGTCCAGATACACTATGAACAGCCAGGCGGACATGACACAACCCTGTTTGATGCCTGTACAGACATCAAAAAGAGGTGTCACATCCCCCCCCCTACTCGCACGCAAGCCTTACAGTCCTTATAAAGCGACTGTATTGCCCGCAGCAGCGAGCCGTCCACACCATATCCGGGCAGCAAATCCCACAGAGTTTCCCTCACAACGTTATCAAATGCTTTCTCCAGATCCACAAAAGCGCAGAAAACCCTCTGGCTAATAGCCAGAAACTTCTCCGCGATCATGCGTAGAGAAAACACTTGATCCATGCAACTTCTTCCACGTCGGAATCCGCATTGAGCCTCCCATAAATACCTTTCAGACTTTTCTTGCATTCTTGCCGTTATAATCTTTGCATACACCTTACTAGCTAAGCTGACCAAGCTGATCGCCCTGTAGCTGGAGCAGTTTAGGCGCGAGCCTTTCCCTTTGTAGATAGGTACTACAACTGCTATTCGCCAGTCATCTGGGACCTCACCCGTCCGCCAGCACAAGTTGCATAACAGACATAGAGTGTCCCAGACGCGCGACCCACCGTACTTGATCATCTCAGCAGTAACTCTGTCTTTTCCCTCAGCCTTACCACATTTCATACTTCTTATCGCTTGTTCAATTTCTTTCATAGTAATGACTTCAATGACATCAGGATCCGGAGCATCGAAGTAAGCTCCACTTCCCGATGTGGCATCTCTGTTTTTTCTTGCATACATCTTTCCATAATGTTCACTCCATCTCTGCAGGACGTCAGTTTGGTCTGTTTAGGACGTCATTACACTAAGCACTTTATTCATACTGCAGATTGCCGAAAAACTCCGGGTCTTGCCTACCTCTTTCCAGAAGAGCCTGGCATTATCCCGGAAATTGGACGACAACCTTTCATCCGCTTTCATTCTGCACCTTTCACGAGCTTCTTCTATCAGTGCCTTCGTGTTAACTTTTTGCAGCTTGTATCTCTCTTTCATATTAAAATCATTCCGCGAGGCTAAGTAGTCTAACCATGCTTTCTTCTTCATTCGAACTGCTTCTTTCACTTCCTCATTCCACCATGCGTCACGCTTATTACTACTGCCTCTTCTCGTTTCTCCACACACTTCTACAGCGGCATTTACCATACTATCCCTAAGGTTCTGCCATACACTTTCCACATTCTCACTACTAACATTGACGTTGCCAAGCTTTTCGGCTACCCTTTCTTTATATTTATCCCTAATGGATGCATCCTGCAGCTTCCAGCTTTTGATGCTATGAGTCGGCTCAGGTTCAGGACACTCGGTGCGATGACGCCAACCCGCCAACAGACCCCTTATCCTAGTTATTACTAGGTAGTGGTCTGATCCTAGTTCAGCGCCTCGATAAACCCTTGTGTCCATCACCTGTTTACGGAGCCGACTATCCATTAGGAATAGATCTATCATGCTTCTCTTTAATAATAATAATAATAATAATATGTATTTATTCGGTGCAAAAAAATAAAATACAAACAAAAAAAGTAAAAAGAAAACAAAGTAGTAAAGATGAAACATAAAATAGAAAACTTTAACTGAATTCTTATCTAAATAAAACATTTATCTTGCACCAAATGGGCGTCTAGTTCAGCATATGTCAGGAAGTGTCCTGTTAGGGCCTGACGCTGGTTTTCAACTGGACCCCTACATAGTTGAGACCGATGATGCTGTGCCGAGCGCTCTTCGTCTATGTACATTTTAAGCATGCACACTTAGATAAAGACTACATATAACATAGGTATCATACATACACATACACAAATCCACACATACATAGGCTGATACATACATAATTATGTTACACTTACATCATACACATATAAACACGGCAATGGGCTTACCACCTATTTCGTAGGAAAGGAATACACATGGTGAAAAGTGGGCATATAGTATGCCTCTGCCACCCCTTCGGGGATAAGTCGTGATAGATAAATATATCATACACATATACTAAATACCATACTACCTGAACAAACAAACAGAACAATCTAACGCCTAAGTGAAGAACAAATGGGGCGTGCGTCTGCATCAAATCAGAGACAGATTCGTATTTACATTATCCAACCTCCGTTGCGCCTCCAGAAGATATAGTCGGAGACGTTTTCTAAAAGTGGTTAAGAAATTAAGAGACTGCAAAGGTGGAGGGATGTTGTTCCAAATTTTGGTGGCTGAATAACGGAAACTGCCTCTGAATGACGCAGAACTATGCCGCTGCATCGACAGCTGCCTTGAGCAAAGTCTTCTATCACCCGCTCTCCTACTGCCGACCCAAGCGAGCTTGGCATGTAGATACTGAGGCTCAGCAGATCTAATGACACCGAAAAGAAGACAAGCCAAGTGCATCTTTCGCCTAAGTTTCATTTTGAGCATGGAGTGTTCGCTAAGATACGGCGTGACGTGCCCTCTACTCGGTATCCTGAAACAGAACCTCGCACAAGCGTTTTGCACCCTTTGTAGGAGCCGCTCTGTTCGTGCCAGCAGACGCGGACCATAAACGACGTCTGCGTAATTTAATTTCGATAACACTAAGGATTCTACTAGCTGCACTCTCAACTCCTCCGTGAGGTATGGCCTCGCTCTATACAAAATCTTGAGCCTGTAAAAGCAGTTTCGAACTGACTCAGCTATATGTTGTTCGTACCTCAGGTTTGGATCCACATATAGACCCAAATTACGTGCACCATAAACCCGACCAATAGGCTCTCCTAATAAAGTAATATTAAGGGAATCCGGTACCTTCTTGATCTGGCCCCTGGTACCGAACACCATATACTTAGTTTTAAGAGGGTTAAGATGTAGACAATTACTTGCTGACCATTCTACTATTGCGCTAAGGTCTTCAGCAAGTCCAGCAACAGCTGCTTGATAATGTTCCGGTTTGAATGACAGGTACAACTGCACATCATCCGCATAAATGTGATACTGCGAGTTTTTGAGACAGGCCACCAAATCTGAACAATACAAAATAAATAGGATCGGTCCCAATATTGATCCCTGGGGCACGCCTCTTCGAACCGAAGTAAGGGGTGAAGTTGTACATGAGCCATCGCTCATATTCAGTTCCACCTGCTGCCGACGGTTATGTAGGTAACTATGAAACCATAAAAGACTTTTATGGTCCATTCCATAATAGCTGAGCTTCGACAGCAACAAGTCCGTGTTTATGCCATCAAATGCGCGACTAAAATCTAGCAGTACCAACAGTGTGCACATACCCCTGTCCTGGGCAGTCAATATATTGTCTGTGACATCTAAAAGTGCAGTAGCTGTACTGCGCCCCTTTCGAAAGCCAGACTGGAAGTCAGATAATATACTATTACTCTCAATATATTCTGTGAGTTGTTTACAGATTATTTTCTCCATAACCTTCGAAAGACAGGGCAGCACACTAATTGGCCGCAGGTCCCTCACAGTGCATGGGCTGGGTGTTTTTGGAATAGGGCGTACAATAGCAATTTTCCAAATATCGGGAAATGTTGACGTTTCTATGGACCAGTTGATTATATTTGTTATATAAGGCAATGTGAACGGCAATGTTGACATGAGCATGTTTAGGTTTATTCTGTCGTAACCCGTAGCGTTGGATTTTAAATCCGTTAGAACTCGCGACACTGCATCTTGGGTCGTAAGTTTAATTGTGAAAACAGTGTCAGCGAATCTGTGAAACTCAAAGTAGGTCAGACATGACATACTAACCATAGCGCCACCTGGTACCTCCAGGAAACACTCATTTATCTGGGATGGATTAACAAAATGGGGAGGCAATTGCTTATCATGATGTGATTTAAGTAAAGACTTTTTAAGATTTTGCCACAACAGTTTGGGATTCCTAATTTCTTTGTTAATATTATGCTTAAAGTAAGCAACTTTCTCGTAGAATAAAGAAGAAGTGACTAGGGATTTCAATTGTTTATAATATTCCTTTTTTGACTCTGACTTTGTAACTCGATACTGAGATAAAGCATCGTCACGCAGCTTCATCATGCGTTTTATGTTCTCTGTGATCCACGGATATGAAGGTTCCCTCATAACCGTGGTCTTCAGCGGTGCATGAGCGTCGAGAACAGTCAGGATGTTTCGATTTAATGTTGCAACCATGTCATTCACAGAACCAGGCGGCATACACTCATTCCAATCCAATCTGCATAAATCCGTGGTAATGACATCAAGACACACATCTCTTAACGGTCTGTACCTAATGTGATAAGGTTTACATTTTTCCTTTTTAACATTTATCTCGCAAGTAATGACACAATGACCCGTCGCGCTCCGAAATGGCTCAACACACACATTTCTTGCACGAAGGTCAGTACACAACAGGTCTATCAGGGTCGCACCATCATCAGTGTAGTGGGTAGCTGTGGTCACTAGCTGATTTAAACTAAGGCTGTGCAAAAATTCAGTGACTCTTTGCGACTTAGTACTCGAAACCAACATGTCAGAGTTGAAGTCACCCAGTAATATGCAATGATCGTAGTACCCTAGCGTAGCAATAGCATCCGTTACGGCATCCAGAAACAACTGTAAGTTCTGTCTAGGAGGGCGATAAGCAGTACCGAAAATGATGACTTTTTTGTTTACCGTGAAAGTCAGCCACATCTGTTCGACCGATGCGTATCTCGGGTCCACCGGATGCGTCCACGACCGGACGTTAAATCCTCTCCTAACATATAATCCCACACCTCCACCACGGCCCGAGCGTACAAAGCTTGGACGCGGAATGTGACGCAGCCGGTAGCCCGGCACAACTGGAGCACGGGCTTCTTCACCAGGGCGCAGCCAGGTCTCGTTGATGGCCATGATATCCACATTGTACCTATCGAACAGTGCTATGAAGTCATCATGGTGTGTTCCCAAAGAGCCTGCGTTATGAAAACCAATCTTCAAGTATTTATCCACTAGCATGGCGATAATACCTAACCAAATAACGCAACTTTGCAGCCATAAACGCAACGAGACAAAGTATGTTACTTCTGGTCACAAACAGCAATAGTACAAGGTAAAAGTATGTAGATAAAAAGAACCGATTAATACTTGCATAGACATAAAATATACTTAAGATGGCAATGATCAACTTGTGTAAATAGAGTACAGTATTAATAACACAAAATATATTATGTATACTCAAACAAATCACATGAAAACAATGTAAAAATATATTAAGCTCATTTCCCGGAGATTTGGACACTGTATAGTGCACACACTGGATGAAGTTAAGTGTGCCGTGCACATTATAAAATATGGCAGCACAAAAAGCCGCTTTGGCTGTATAATTATCCATACCAACGCAATAACACCTCATTCCACCATATATAAAAACCATTGAAGAATTGAAACTGCAGTAAACTATAATATTAAAATGTAAGTATAAAAAAATCAGAGTAATATTTACGCCGGTATAAAAAACACACATAATACTATGGAACCTGCGTGAGTTAAATTTAACATATGTACAAAAAATAATCTGTAAGATGAAATGAGTCATTTCCATAATACACATCACAGCAATCGAATCCTGTGGTTCACAGTGCATGCAATAGAAGGTAACAAAAATATTCAGTAGCATGGGCTTAAGATTCAGGCACACACACACAAAAATGGCTGAGTTTAACACAGCAGTAGACCACATATAAATATTAAAAAAAAAAATATTAAAGTTACAATATGTAAAAAATAATGCTTCACAAGTATTTCTTTTCTATAACAGATTGTATAATAATAATAATATATAGGTTTTATATAAAAACTTGCGATCAAAAGCTCAGTTGAAAACTGTACATCAAAATGAACACCATTTAAAAAACCGTCATAATAAAAACAAAACACAAAAACAAATATTTGAATAAAATGGTTCGATAGACATGAAATTAGTTCCATACACATAAACACGACTGACACAGCTGTAAACCTAATAAAATAATACAAACATCGATTAAAAACAAATATTTTTCTAAAATATTGCAATATATCTATGCATGGATTCCCGTTAGTTAAAACAATTCTTAAACGCAGTATCAAACTGTACCAGAACCAAAAACCTTATCTATGTCTATATTACTAATTATTCGCTGTGCCAATTTGCCATCGTCCCTGCGAGCGTATATTTTGCCGTCTTTAGACCACACATACTTCCACTGTTTACGACGTCCCATCTCGCGAGCACGTCTCAAAAGTTCCTGGTTAGTGTGAGTGAGCCTCTCGTTTACATAAATGTGATGCGGTGTCCCCGGCATATCGATGTCAGTCGTTGTTAGTCCGCGCCGCACGCGCGCCTCACGTAGCAGTCGATCGCGAGTCATGCGCTGCGTAAACCGTATAGCTATAACTCGCGGTCTCTGCATGGCGGTATCAGCAGCGACGTCCACGCCGTTACCCAGCGAAATGCGGTTGCGCCGCGTTAATCCGATGCGCTCGACATGCACAATATCTTTGCAATCCAAAGTCGCCCCCAACTTTACCGCGATTAACGAAGCGACGTGAGTCAAATTCTCATTCTTTTGCTCCGGTATTCCCGCGATCACTAAATCATTACACAGCAACCGTTGGTCCCGCTCATTTAATTCTCGCCGGAGTTCCATAATCACATTTTCCACAGGATTGTTATTCGCACCGACGCCTTCATCAAACCTGGTTTCGAGCGATATCAACCTTTCCTCCACACTTATTAAACGGGATTGATAAAGTGACTGTGCCAGTTTAAACTCCGCAATCTCCTTACGACATTCACGGATCTCAGACCTCACCTTACCCAGCTCTTCTCTGAATGACCTGATTTCCAACGCAAGGTCAGCTTGCAATTCTACTGGAGGGCTGTTGGTTATGCACTCGCTTGAAACAGCGACCCCTTTGACAGGTGTGTCTTGCCGGTTATCCCTAGGTTGATTTTTAGAGCACTCGGGACACAACCAATTAGGATGTTTGGCGGACTGTTTGGCCTTTCCCAGACATGGAAGATGGTAAACCAGAGTACACCTGCTACAGGTGGCGCCATCTACTCTGTTCATAAATCGACCACAAGCCCCACAATTAACCATTGTTATAATTTTTATTAACGGATTTTAGCGGAAGTATTATTACCAGCAGCAAATGTCGCCACTAGTAAGATTGCTAATGACAGCTGGTTTTGTTTACACTATCAGCTGATTCAGCGGTACAACGATAAATAGTTTTTCTATGGCACCTCCTTATCGATTTGTGTACGCAATTTTGGTGTTTAATTTAGCAATTTAGGACACAGTTTGTTTTTAACAGTGATATGACACACAAGGCTCCTTCTCCAACGACAATTATACACTTTTATTAAACTTTCAATACCTCAGAATGATAATATCACCGACCGCACACACTGTATTTACACACACTGTTCACCAGTCCATTCCGCGTTGTATTACTTTGCGAACGTATTATGTTAAACTTTGTACATAGGACTTTCACTTAATTCAGTTTGCCAGTAAATTACAATCGTTTATTAATTATTATAAATTTACTATGAAAATTATACACACAGAACGTTTGCACTCGACGGCAGCGCATTTACATCTCCTCGTATACATATGAATTTGTTTGTGGTTGAACATTGTGTTCGCCACAAACAAATCCTTTTCCTTACAAAATGCCAGTATAAGCTTGCCAGCGTCATTCACCCTTTTATCCCCATACTTCCCGAGTACCGACTCAAAACCATCGCGAGCGGTACCCACCCAACCATTCAAGTCTCCACATAGTATAAGTTTTTCATTTCCTTCTATCACATTTAGAGCTTCTCTCATACTCTCCCAGAAGTCATCTAGCTCACTCGCGTTCGACGAAGATACTGGCGCGTAAGCAGCTACCAGGAAAATCTTCGTCAAACTAAGTTTTAGACGGATCCAGAGGATTCTAGGACCTACCAGTTTGTACTCATACATACCGGAGGCCAATCGCGAGGACAACAAAATTCCAACCCCCCGACTGCCATGCTCGCTCTCTGGTACTCCAGACCATAGCGCGAGCACCCCACCCGGGAGCTCCACGACTTCGCTGCCCTTGCGCTTGGTCTCTGTCAAACACACTACATCTAACTTTCTCTCATTCATAACATCCATCAACTCATTCATCTTATCTGCCATTCCTCCCCTAACATTCCACGCAGCTACCCTGCACTCCATCCTCCACTTCCCACCGTGTCGGGCCGCGCGTGAAGGGTGGCGGTCCCCTACGCCGCTCTGGCTCACACTTTTCGCACCAGCGGGGACGAACTGGTGCGCGTCGCCTCGGGGGCACGCCCTAGCATCATTCGCCCTGGTGGCACTCGTGTTGGAGTAGAATTGCAGCCGTAGCTGGCAGGGATGGCGACGTGCCCGCTTCTACTGTTCATCCCTATAAATAATATTTAAGTTAACAAAATTCTATTTTATAGAAAATCCCATCATTTTGGTTCCAGACAAAAACTATGTTAAAGAAATTAATATCAAAAAACATAAGTAATCATATCTAAATCGATGAAACGACAAACACAAAAGCTTCAAAGAAAAACCATTTTAAATTGTATTATATTACATTAAAATAAATTATAACACTGAATAAAATTGTTACTATTTCTCAAGAATTACTCATGGTGCTCATGATATACGGTTTACGTGTCCGTCAAAGAGAACACACAAGGAAGCCTACTGTTATAAATGAACCACAGCAGTCTTCCTTCCCATTTAAAACATAAAACAAATATTATACAACGGGGTCTGATTTTATCATCAACTGACATGACAGTTTGAAAGTTAGACGAGCCCATGTTGATTTGATGTCGGAAATGTTAAAACTTTTGCAGGTGTTAATCGAATTTTATTTTAAAGAGCTATATCGGTTGTGACGTTGTAAAAGTGTTAGGTAAATATCTCTGTGTTGTTTTATGAAAATGAAAAAGTTGTTTAAAACATGGTATATATATTTTTAATGCAGATTGCATACAACTTTCACCCAAATACCTGTTTTTTTAGAATGAACTTAATCTCAAGTCTATTATTTAAAGCCTTGTACAGATCTTCATTGATCAGGTCAGCTTTGGGATTTATTTAAGGTAATACGTGTAGGTTGTTTGATTTATTGAAAAATATAACTAAGAAGAAGAATATATATTGTGCGAAAGTAGAGGGTAGAAGAAGTCAGGGTAGGTGGAGTTTACATATGAAGACCACGTGAGCAGATTGCTCAAAAACGAAAAAGTCGAAAGTACTCGGATATTCATACGTACGTGTATGAAGCGATTTATGAATCTTTAAGAAGCGAAAGAAGTATGCATGGATCGCTAGGCCTTAATTAAATTAAATTATTAATTTAATACTAAGCATTAATTTAAATGTATTTTCTCAACGAACCTTTACATATTTTGAAATTTTTAGGCCCCAGCACTATGATGTTATATTAAACCTGTTTCCACTGCCAATATTATAATTGCGAGAATTTGGATGAATGAATTTATGTAAATCAATAATATCCCTAAATAAAGATAACTTTTATTTGGGACTAATCCCACCCACATTCCCATTACTGTGACTCCTGTAAACCAGGTTCTACAGCAATGACCAAAACACCAGAAAAGTTACACCGAGCTCGATCTCGGTGATGTCCCAGGAGAAGTTAGCATGTCTTGGAACCCGCAACGAAATTAATCAGAAGATAATGTGAGGAAGTAAGAAAATAACGTAATGCCTCTTCCCTCCTTTGCAAAGCGGGAGACCTGGAAAACAACTAGGTGTAAATCCTATAGAAATAGGGAAGCACCACGGTAATGGTATATTACGGGTCCTATGTGAGCTATGTTTGATTCCAGTAATATGTATGGCAGAAACGTTTAAAAGCACGAATATTCACCCTCGATGCCACGAGATCCGCATGGTAAACTACTCCCGACGTTACTTGTAAACAATTAAGCATATTATTCGCTCATTTTACCAAATGCTACACTCCCAAAGTATATGATGGGCGGTCTGATCATATTTGGCGTCAGCAGTTGAACACTGACAGAACGGTGACTCAACCAGCTTAAACGAATGTAATTTGCTCCTAAAGTTACCATGTCCCGTAAGAAATTGAGCAACACAGTGATCAACCTCCAGCCAGGACATTCCCAGGCGTTCACGAACGTGTGGGAAAAACTGGTAGAGGTGGCGCCCTTTGATGGAAGTGTTCCAACGCAGCTGCCATTCGTCTAAAAGGTCTTCACGTACATTATCACGATACAGTCTGGCAATTCTATGGCGATCTCTTTCTAACAAAAACCTATCATCCATGCCATCCTTAGCCGAATAGTATAAAGCCGCGCGTCTCTGAATTTCGAGATCAACCGGGAGGACCCCTGTCATTACCGGCAGAGCCTCCGTGCTAACCGTCCTGTAGGCCTTGCATAAAAATATCAATGCAAGGCGTTGACTTTGCAGTAACTTTAAACGTGCAGCACCAATAGTAGCCTTATCTGCCCATACCGGCGCCCCGTAACACATACAGCCTAGATAAGTGGCCCCGTAAACGACCTTCAGTGTTTTGAACGAAAGTCCCCATGTAGCAGTACATATTCTCGACAAAGGATAAAGATAACTTGATGAGCAAGCTGCTTGAGCGGGTGCTCGCAGCGCGTCTCGTTGGGCACTTGGAGGGGGCGGGCCCAACTTAAGTGACGGCCAGTACGGCTTCCGTCGCTGGAGGTCAACCCTGGACGCCATATCCGGGCTCCGGGACAGCGTCGCAAAGGCGGTTGGTCGAGGGGAGGTGTTGCTAGCGGTGTCGCTCGACATAGCGAACGCCTTCAACACCATCCCCTGGTAAACCATCGCCGAGGCGCTGAGGTACTACAATGTCCCGAGGTACCTCAGACGCATTCTCGCGGACTACTTTGTGGACCGGGCCATCTCCTATCCGGCCCGGTCGGGAGTAGTCCGCGCTGGTATGAGTTGCGGTGTTCCACAGGGGTCGGTTCTGGGTCCGCTTCAATGGAACATCGGATATGGTTGGGTCCTGCGCGGTGCTACTCTTCCGGGAGTCGGCGTACTCTGTTACGCCGACGATACCCTAGTCACCGCGCGGGGCCCCGACTTTCGGGACGCGAAGGTCCTGGCCAACGCGGGCGTAGTCAGCCGCATCAGGACGCTCGAACTCCACGTGGCCCTCGAGAAATCCGAGGCTGTATTCTTTCACGGGCCTCGGCGAGGCCCCCTCGAGATTCCCAGATTGTTGTGAGTGGCACCCCCATCGCTGTCGGGTCGAGTATGAGGTACCTTGGGTTGGTACTCGACAGTCGATGGGGCTTCGTCGAGCACTTCCGGCGTCTTTCGCCTAAGTTGTTTTCGTACGCCGGAAGGCTGGCGAGGCTGCTCCCCAATCGGAGAGGCCCAAATAGTGCATGCCGTCGCCTCTGCGACTGTGTAGTGCGCTCAAAAGTGTTGTATGCAGCGCCCATCTGGGCGGACGCCCTCTGCGCCAAGACAATCCCGCTGCTGCGGCGTCCACAGCGGTCGATTGCGCAGAGGGCGGCACGAGCGTACTGCACCGTCTCCCACGAGGCGGCGTGCCTAATTGCAGGAAGCCTCCCTTGGGATCTCGAGGCTGGAGTCCTCAAGAAGGTTTACGAGGAAAGCGCCCTGGTGCGTAGAAATGGTGGACGGCCCCTTTCCGACGAGATCGACCGCTGGAGACAGTCGGCTCGCGACGATCTCTTTCGGAAGTGGGCCGAGAGGTTGGTAGGCCCCTCTGTTAGCCCCCGGCTCATGGGGACTGTCCGGCCCGTCCTACGTGCCTGGGTAGAGAGGGCACACGGTGCGCCTACGTTCCACCTCAGTCAGCTCCTCACAGGGCATGGCGTATTCGCCAAGTCGCTGTGGGAGGTGGCTGGGGCGGAGCCGGACCCCGTGTGTCGTCACTGCCCGAGTGGCGTCGTGGACACGGCAGAGCACACACACGCCGTGTGCGCGGCGTGGGGCGGGTCGCGTATCGCCCTCACGGGCCTTGTCGGTTTCGATTTGTCGCTGCCGGCCGTGGCGCAAGCTATGGTCGGCAGCCAACAGTGCTGGGCCACCGTCGCCTCGTTTGCTTCCGAGGTGATGGCGGCAAAACGCGAGGAATTGCGGGTGCGGGAGCGTACGGGACAGACGCTCCAGCCCCGCCGTCGTGTTTGGGGGGCGTCGTCGTGAACAATTCATGCGCGCCCCCGAATAGTGTCTGGCCGGGGCGGAAGGTCGGGGGACCCCGCCCATCTGGCCACTTGGCGACGGGCACCCTTTCTGTGTTCCAGGGGGTGTCCACTTTTTGCGCACCGGCCGCTCTCACCTCCTCCGCTTACAGAGGTGCGCTCGAGAGCGGTGGGCTTAGTACCCGTAACAAAGAACTAGCAATTGAACTGCAAGCCTAATCTAGTATTATAGCTACAAGCTAGATAAAATGTTGTGAAATAAACAGAAAAAAACCTAACCACTCCGGGAGTGCCGACAGAAGTGAAAACTCAATTTATTAATAATTTATTTATCTAGACGCGTTGGTACATGCATATATGCACACACTATAGCTGCGTATCGTAACGGGGTGTAGCGAGTCCAGAGATTTATCTCATCTAAAAAATTGCGTACCGCGCTAAAAGAAGGTTTTCCTTCAAAAATTGACCGGGATCGACGTTAATGATGATGATGATGAAAAATAAATCTACACTGAAAGACTCCTAATTGATTACACAGCATTATTTAATAAGACCTGTAGATGACCGGAATCAACGTTAGATGATGATGATGATAATGGTCGCGAGTCCAGAGATTTTATGTCATCTAAAAATAAGCGTACCGCGCTAAAAGAAGTTTTTCCTTCAAAAATTGACCGGGATCGACGTAAAGATGATGATGATAAAAAATAATTCTACACTGAAAGGGTCCTAATTGATTACACAGCATTATTTAATAAGACCTGTAGATGACCGGAATCAACGTTTGATGATGATGATGATTATGGTCGCGAGTCCAGAGATTTTATCTCATCTAAAAATATGCGTACCGTGCTAAAAGAAGTTTTTCCTTCAAAAATTGACCGGGATCGACGTAAAGATGATGATGATAAAAAATAATTCTACACTGAAAGAGTCCTAATTGATTACACAGCATTATTTAATAAGACCTGTAGATGACCGGAATCAACGTTTTTCACTTCAAAAATTGACCGGGATGGACGTTAATGATGATGATTAAAAAAAAATTCTACTCTGAAAGAGTCTTAATTGATTACACAATATTATTTAATAAGACCTGTAGATGACCGGGTTCAACATTAGATGATGATTATAGTCGCAAATCCAGAGATTTTATCTCCTCTAAAAATATGTGTACCACGCTAACAGGCGTTTTCACTTAAAAAACTCAATTTATTAATAATTTATTTATCTAGTCGCGTTGGTACATGCATATATGCACACACTATAGCTGCGTATCGTAACGGGGAGTAGCGAGTCCAAATTTATCTCATCTAAAAAATTGCGTACCGCGCTAAAAGAAGTTTTTCCTTCAAAAATTGACCGGGATCGACGTAAAGATGATGATGATGAAAAATAAATCTACACTGAAAGAGTCCTAATTGATTACACAGCATTATTTAATAAGACCTGTAGATGACCGGAATCAACGTTAGATGATGATGATGATTATGGTAGCGAGTCCAGAGATTTTATCTCATCTAAAAATATGCGTACCGCGCTAAAAGAAGTTTTTCCTTCAAAAATTGACCGGGATCGACGTAAAGATGATGATGATAAAAAATAATTCTACACTGAAAGGGTCCTAATTGATTACACAGCATTATTTAATAAGACCTGTAGATGACCGGAATCAACGTTTGATGATGATGATGATTATGGTCGCGAGTCCAGAGATTTTATCTCATCTAAAAATATGCGTACCGTGCTAAAAGAAGTTTTTCCTTCAAAAATTGACCGGGATCGACGTAAAGATGATGATGATAAAAAATAATTCTACACTGAAAGAGTCCTAATTGATTACACAGCATTATTTAATAAGACCTGTAGATGACCGGAATCAACGTTAGATGATGATGATGATTATGGTCGCGAGTCCAGAGATTTTATCTCATCTAAAAATATGCGTACCGCGCTAAAAGAAGTTTTTCCTTCAAAAATTGACCGGGATCGACGTAAAGATGATGATGATAAAAAATAATTCTACACTGAAAGAGTCCTAATTGATTACA
This sequence comes from Thumatha senex, assembly GCA_948477245.1. Lineage (NCBI taxonomy): Eukaryota > Metazoa > Arthropoda > Insecta > Lepidoptera > Erebidae > Thumatha > Thumatha senex. The sequence continues at coordinate 8,120,257 of OX419734.1, forward strand.
CAGCATTATTTAATAAGACCTGTAGATCACCGGAATCAACGTTTGATGATGATGATGATTATGGTCGCGAGTCCAGAGATTTTAACTCATCTAAAAATATGCGTACCGCGCTAAAAGAAGTTTTTCCTACAAAAATTGACCGGGATCGACGTAAAGATGATGATGATAAAAAATAATTCTACACTGAAAGAGTCCTAATTGATTACACAGCATTATTTAATAAGACCTGTAGATGACCGGAATCAACGTTAGATGATGATGATGATTATGGTCGCGAGTCCAGAGATTTTATCTCATCTAAAAATATGCGTACCGCGCTAAAAGAAGTTTTTCCTTCAAAAATTGACCGGGATCGACGTAAAGATGATGATGAAAATCTTACGCTTTTTCGATCAGGACACGTGTCCTGACGCCACGTGTCTTGACGCGAGTTTAAGATTTTATACCCATTACAGAATATTATATTTAATGTGCTCAACGCCGCTAAAGAAGTTTTCACTTCAAAAATCTATTGAATAGATAATAAAATACAAACTGAAGAAGATGTAACGTTCGGTTGATTTTCACACGAAGAGCTTCAAAAAGTTCATGTCACATCCTCACAATGGAAAGAAAATACCTCGATAGGTTGCAAACTTCTAACTTGGACGAGATTTTCACGTAGGACCAAATCCTAAGTAATCTCCGGATTGTAAAGTTTACTTAGAGGACAAATGAGGAACGAATGCATAGAACGTTATAACCTAATTATATAACACTATTATTCATTGAGATTATTAGCAATGCCGACACCTTGTTTCAATTATGTAGAGATACATACATACATATTATCACGCCTATATCTCCGAAGGGGTAGGCAGAGGCATACTATACGCCCACATTTCATCATATGCATTTTTGTCCCACGTAACAGATGGTGAGTCCATTGCCGTGTTGAAATGGACAGGCGCAGGCTGTTGAAAGTAGATATTTAGTGATCTTAATATTTTTTTATCAATTCTCTTTACCCACATAAATTTTAGGCAAAAGGTCATGCAAATTCAATTTTGTATTTTTAGTAATTGTTTCTTATGATACAAAGTTTCATCGGGTGAGATTGATTTTAAGACTACTTTTTATTTTTATTAACAAATAAAGATGAATAAATTAATTAATACATTTCAGAAAGAAGACTAATAATTAAAATGTACCAAGTGTGGCCTTATATCTAAAACACAATTTCGTATAAGCTTAGTCCTGCCTCTGTAGCGCTAGAATTAAGACGATCAAATTTCGCTTTAAAATATAATTTTAATTAAAAATATATCGTATTTTTTCCATTTATTACTTACTAATCATTCAACAGTAATTTTGGAACTTCATTGTAATTGAGTTAGATATTTTCACAAAAGAATTGGGTTTGATTTATGGAGGTTCTCACTTCAATAACCGTTCTCAATGCCAAACGAAGTGCCCTGCTGTTAAGGTTTTAATTTGGCCCTTTCGGCAAAATTAAAGCTTCTGTATTTGATGCCAAATTTCTGTTATAGTCACAAATGCCTAAATTTAAATAACAGTAATATTTAATAATTTTGGATTGTTATAAATCCTTTTTAAACATTACTCAATTTTCATTGAACTTATACTCGACAACTAATTGCACTTACGAGTACTTTTATCAATGCATAGAAGTCGTTACCTTCCAAGTGACGTTGGTAAGGGCGTTGTTTCACTTATAAAGATTCTTCGTGATAGCAGTTATTAATGTTTATAATAGAGGCTTTATTCCGCGTACGCTTAGATTGTGGAATGAACTCCCTGTCTGGATTTTTCCCGAACGTCTACAGTATGGGGTTCTTCAAAAGGGGTCTTAGAAGGTTTATAAAGGGTTGGCAGAGTCAGGGCTGCACCTCTGGTGTTGCAAACGTCCGTAGGCTACGGTGATCACTTTCGATCGGTGGGCCGTACGCTTGTCTGCCACCACAGTGGTATAAAAAAAAATAATGCACCATAAATCTACTAGTTATTTCAGATAGAAAGATTTTACACTATTAATACACTTTTTATAATAAAATAAAACTACTTAAAAGTTGATAGTTACAAATTTTGTTTTTGGGAGGGTAGGTAAATAATATTAAAATAGTAGTAGTCCCTTTTTTAATTGCAAATATTGACAATTTCGTTTATTAGATTGTTTAAACGACGTGAGTTCAGATTAACATTTTATTATTCATTCCGCAAACAATTTAAAGTCACGTAGTCTCTAATATACGATACCACAGATCGCACAAGGTAAATTTGTAAATATAAATGAGCATGATATTTCAAGAAATTATTTATGTAAACGTTTGTGAGTCTGCATGTCGGGTTGCCGCTCTCGACATCCGCTGAACATCTTATTGTCACGTAAATCAGCTCATGACCGAGAAATTACCGAGATATTTAAATTTCAACACTCTTTGCAGCCTTATCGAGTATGCCACGGAGCTTTAGTGAAAAAAAACTGACTTCAAATCGGACTATTTACATAATGACGGTACGTATGTATCATTTTTATTATAACATTCAATTTGGCTTACATTCATGTTACAGAAATATTCAATACTTAGCTTGTATTTTTTACCCAAGGATAGGGGAGACGCATCTTACATAAAATGTTGTAAAAACAATTCTTTATACATTTTAGCAACCTCATCGACTTTAGGTATAGAATTATACAGCCCTTTTTAGGTGCTTTCAACAACACCAAACGTCATTCCGAGCAAGCAACGAGGCTAGTCATGAATCACTTATTCGAAGTACGGCTTCAGAGTGGCGTCTCGTGTTAAATATTCAAAGAGACCGTATGAGTGAACCCTCCAGCAAAAATTGTAGTAAAAAATTCAACAAGTGAGAAATTATAGTCTATTATGTCATTGACGTCACTTTGTTGAAATACTCTAACCTCATTTTATGAAAACAAGAATTCAAAAGGCATGTTTATGATCTTTTCGTTAAATATATTATCAAACCCTTCCCTAATTGAGTTTGGTAATAAAATTGAATCACGATTCAAGAATGTTATTCATTGTGTCATGTCCAGCAGAATATAAAATTCTTTTGGAAATCTATAAAATCTGTGAGAGGTCAACAAACATCATCGAAACTCAGTAATATCAGAAACCAGGATGTCAGTTTTCTAAAAGGAGAAGAATGTGTGCTAAATAGATGGAAAGATTATTTTGAAAGCTTGTATGAAAAAGAGGATATGGAAGCACAAACGAGTTCTTGGGAAAGGAATGAACTAAGCAATGAAAGCATCATAAGTATGGAAGAAATTGTGGAAGCATTGAGTAGTATGAAATTGGGTAAGGCTGCTGGATTTGATAGGATTTCTGTCGAGATGCTGAAAGCGGGACATGGCGTGGTAGCTTGCCAGCTGTACCGCCTTTTTAATCTTTGCTGGAGAAATGGCAGCGTGCCAGGAGATTGGTGCAAGGCTATCATCGTGCCGCTTTACAAAGGAAAAGGCTCACAGCAAGAGTGCAAAAACTACCGCGGCATAAGCTTGCTCAGCATCGTCGGCAAATTGTATGCAAAAGTTTTGATAAAAAGAGTGATGAATGAAACTGAAGGGAAAATGTGGGATGTACAAGCAGGATTTATGAAAGGAAGAGGATGCACGGATCAGGTCTTTTCCTTACGATGCATAGCCGAAAAATTTTTGGCAAAATGTCAAAAGGTCTATTGCATATTTGTAGACTTGGAAAAGGCCTATGACCGAGTGGTGAGGCATGAACTATGGACAACACTGGCCAAGTATGGAGTAAGCAGTCACTTGATACGAGCACTGAAATCTCTCTATGAGGGCTCTACTACTTGTGTCAGGATCAACGGAGCTTGCACAGACTTTTTTCACATTGAAAAAGGTGTGAGACAGGGTTGTGTAGCGTCACCGGCGCTGTTTAATCTATACATAGACAGTTGTTTGAAAGAACTGCAAGAGAGTGCGTATGGTTTAAAAATGAATGAACTGACTGTCAAATGCCTCCTTTACGCTGATGACCAGGTAATACTGGCATCATCGGCGGAGGAGTTGCAGTTGATGGTTAACATTATGCATGATACGCTAAAAAGCAAAGGAATGAAAGTGAATGTAAATAAGACAAAAGTAATGGTTTTTGAAAGAGAGGAAAGAATGACAGATTGCTCGATTTTTGTGGAAGGAAAACGAGTGGAACAGGTGAAAGAATTTGTATATTTAGGTTCAAAATTTGTGAGAGATGGAAAGTGTGATTGTGACATTGAACGAAGAGTTTTGGCTGGAAATCAAGTGAATGGAGCCATGCACGCCTTTATGAGCAGTCAGAACGTGTCTGAGAAGGCAAGACTGGCTGTGCATAGAGGAGTACTTGTTCCTACACTCATGTATGGTAGTGAAAGTTGGGTGTGGCAGAAGAAGCATAGAAGTAAAATTAATGCAGTGGAAATGAGAAGTCTGTGGAGTATAGCTGGAGTGAAATTGATGGACAAAGAAAGGAACAGTGTGATAAGGGAACATTGCGGTATGGTAGAAGAAGTAGTGACTAAGATAGAAAAAGGTATGCTTAGATGGTTCGGACACGTGGAGAGGATGGATGAAAGAAGACTAACGAAACAGATTTATCAGAAGAGAGTGAACGGGCAAACTGGTAAGGGGTGACCTCGACGTACATATGTCAATCAAATAGAAGACATTTTGGAAAAAGGTCAGGTCAAGAGTACCCTTAACCGGCGTGTGTGTATGACAACACTTATGAAAGTGGAAGAAGCGAAAGTTGTATGCCAGGATCGTAGCAAGTGGAAAGCCATAGTCTCTGCCTACCCCGATGGGAGACAGGCGTGACAATATGTATGTATGTCCCCGAGCAAAGTGCGTATTTTCTCCTCATAACCTGTGGTCTGTAGTTCTACAATGGCGTTGTCTTTGTCGGCCTTAAGTACCAACAGCTCATGATTGTTCCTCAAAGCGGCAAATGCTTTAGGCTCTTCTGCGGTTTTATTGCTCTAGGGAAGAATTTTAAAAATAATGTTATATATTAAAGAAGAGATTATTGGAAAAATGAAAAAGATTATTCAACAACGCTTCACAAAATGTTTTGACAGTTTTTTTTATGCTTAGTCAGTAAACTGAATTGACACGTGTCTCGTCCGAATTAAAATTATTAGAAGAATTGTTCATTCGTATACACGAAATAATGGTATTTGTATGTGCCTATTTTTTACGCCAAGTCTATTATATTGGGAATACACTTTTATACTTACTGAATAGCTGATTAAAAAGAATAAGTGTGATGGATTATCGCATTAAAATATATCGTGTTATAAGCTCCAACTTAAAGTACTTAGTTTACAAAAAGTTATTATTTAGTTAATAATAAGTTATTTAACAGTATGACTTCACACAAAAACATGGCGAAGATTGTCTTTTCTGAACGATATTTTTATAGATGTAGGGAACTCCACAATTCAGTGTTACCAACCCTACTGTTTTAACAGTAGATTTGCTGTTTTCACATTGATGTCCATGTTATCTGTTTCATTCCCATTTTCTACTGTTTTCAAGTAGCGTTCAGCGCCACCTATTACACTACTATGCAAAAATTTTTTGATAACCACTACTTGTTAAAACGCAATGACAAACCACTACGTAATATACCGCAAAGACATTAGATGGCAGTATCTTCTTTAGTCGGGATTTGAGGGAAATAAGTATTTTTAATTTTAAAAATAATAATGATTGTGAAAATATTGAAGATGAGGCAATTGAAAATGAAACTGAAAAATAATTTTACTTAGATTTTTGTTTTTTGTAGTTGTGCATACATACATATTGTCACGCCTTTATCCCCGAAGGGGTAGGCAGAGGCATATTAAACGCCCACGTTTCACCGTATGCACTTTCGTCCCACGTAACAGGTGGTGAGCTCATTGCCGTGTTGATATGGACAGGCGCAGGCTGCATCGACCTGCTGTTGAAATTTTTAAGCCGCCCATAACGCCTTCAACACGGCTTAACGACTGCCATTTTATTAGCAACCGGGACCAACGGATTAACGTGCCTTCCGAAGCATGGAACTGGGGTGGGTCTAAAGGGCCGAATAAATTTAATAACATAAAATAAAATGTGTCTATTTTAGATGTTAAATTTGGAAGAAGTTTTGAACCCATGCCTTTTTAGTGAGGTGGTAACAAAAAGGCTGAAAGGTCTTATGTGCTAGACACTAATTAACACGACCAATTAAAGTCCTGGTAGTCTCGAACTCAAGTAGTCTCGTCTAGTAGTTGTTGTGATTATAAATATATCAATGTATGTGAGTTCTAGTAACTAAGAATATAATTATGTTAGCAAAATTATGAAATCTGCCTTTTTTTTGCTTTACTTACTGCTTTCTACCCTTTTTTATTTAGGCGAGTTTTTGTTTTTTAGTTTTTTGAGGTTGGCAACACTGCTCCACATCCCCCATAAACGTTTTAATTTATTAAAGTCAACAGCGATATAATACGTTAAATAGAATTGAATTGATTTCTATGTTTTATCAACATTTTGTTAATTTACAAGCAAATTCACCGCAAGATGCTAGTTCACCTTGAGGAAAAAAGCGACCGAAATCAAAATAAATTAATTCGGCGATTGAATTTCTTTATTTTAAACAAATTAAAATCTTAGCTTCGTCACGACCTTCATTTGTATATTTTGTACAAATTAGTCTTAAATCGGATTTAAATTACTCTAGATTTGTTCTTTTGATTTTAAAGCTATAAAGATTTTTTGTATCTATTCGCAACCTATTGCATGTTTTAGATGTAATTTAATATTTTACAAAATAGTCGTTACATTTTAGTCATATTGATATTATAATAATGTTTTGTGAATAAAAATATACCTTTGTACACCATACTATTAATAGCTAGTCGTAAGGCTCATTTAATTTCGTTAAATGATATGTACGACGACTCTGTTTTTAAGTGCGCAAGTGTTACTAGGTAGTTACATAAAGTAAAAAATATTTTGTCGCGGATTACAGTTTATTTTTATAGAACTTTTTTTCAACTTTAGAAAAAAACCCTTTTCAAAATCCTACTCACAAACGGGATTTTTTTTAATAATGTATGGATGTAGGTTTGTTACTCTTTCACGCATAAACTACTTAATAGATTTTGATGAAACTTTACAATAATTTACAGCTTACACATCAGAAAAGCACATAGGCTACTTTTTATCTTGGGATCAAGTTCTTGGAGGAAACGGAAACGGGATAACTACACTGGAAACACACGTAGAAACGATCGGCTGTTGGGGGAGCGAGGCTAAGGCTTTTATTCCTGAGATGGTCGCAGAATAAAGGAAAAGACTCATGACTCCCACGCCCGGTCGTACCTGGTGCAAAGGATAGCCATTGCTATCCAACGAGGCAATGCCGCAAGTGTATTGGGCACCTTTGCATTGGGTATGGTCAGGGGTGGGTTATTCAGTAGGGAATAGGTGGGTGTAGCCATTCATGTGACATTTGTATTTTATAACGCTTTATAATTATATATTTAAAAGACATAAAAAAAAAGGAAAAAAAATACAAAATTTACAACATTAAGGTTCCGCTGGTAACTAATTATCTATTTTTAAATAAACAACAAAATAATATAGTTGTGTTTTATTGTAAAAATACACAACATAATCAAAAAGTATAAAATTAACTAAAAATAATTATAAAAGTATTATTCGATAAAAATGATATAAAAATTAATATAAAACTCTCTAAAATATTCAGGTATTTGTTTAAGGTTTTTGAAGGAATTTACTTCTTTGCTGCCATTTTAGTATTGGTTAATATACTAGTGTTTTCATCATCGACATCTACTTGTAATTTACCCAATACAGTGTCAACTCCATCAGATTTTTCAACCAACTCAATAATTTTTTGCTGGTCATCTGTCACTGATGTTTCTGGGGAATGTGAAGAGCCTTGTACCGACGAATCGTCTTCGTTAATTTTTTTAGTGCTATCTATGATAGTAACTGACTTCCCCGGTGTAAGTGACAAACTAGTTTTTCGAAATACAACAGATGCACTTGGTTTTGTAAGCAACGACTGTCTAGATTTATTGATTATTAATTGAGAGAAAGCTAGGTCTTTCAATATTGATTTTTGAATTTCAAGTTTGCTGGCTAATAATTTCTTTTCTATATCAGTTTTAAATTTATCGTCATGCTCAGACTCTAGTTCATCTGAAGTGATTGATTGTGTCGATGTCATAAATGATTCAAAACTAGCTTTAACTTCAGGCATTGTTGTATTAGATGAGGTAGGTAAAACTTTAATACTCGGGATTGTTTCAAGACTACTGTCAAGAGAAACATTTGAAAAAGATTTATTAGTATTGACACTTTTTCTTGATTCATCTCTCATAGAGTCTTGGCGCAGTTGAAATGCACTGAATGCTGCTGAATTTTCAGAAACTTTTTTAGTCGAAAATTTGGGAACAAAACCAAGATCACCTTCATCGTAAATTTTACTTAATGATGCAATTGTTTCTAATGAATTCGTTCCTTGTATATCGTGGAATCGTGATACAATCTGAAGTAAATTGGAAAGAACGGATTGTCTATTAATTTGTTGCTGTTTAGAATCAACATGATACCACTCATCTAATTTTAAGGCGGCTTTGATAGCAAAAGCAGTATCATGTAAAATTTTTCCAAGTAAATCTCGTTCTTTACGTATTTTATCAGCATCCGCATTGGTTTTATTTTCTTCGCACAACTTAGCGTGTAAGTTTTGTTCTAGAATACGCACTTGTAATGTTAAGTCATTATTTTCTTTGGTCAGTTTATTTATTTTTCCCTGCAAAGTTTGGAAATCATAATTACTCTTTTCCAATAATCCTTTTTCTTTTTTAATATTTTCAAAAGCTAACGTGAGTTGATTAATAATTTTAAGTTGGACTATACTTTTGTTTATAGCTTTATCACGTTCTTCTTCGGCTAATTCTTTTGCTAAAGATCCAGCTCTAACATTCTCTTTATACATTTCATTTTCTTCACATAATTTATGTTGAGTGCTTAAAATAGTCTCTAATTCATTATTAATGGCTATGTTTTCACGAATAACTCTATGTGTGGAAGCAGCAATTCTAAGTTCAGTTGCATCTTGAAAATCTTGTGCCAACTTTAATAGTCTTGCCTCCATTTCTTTTTTCAGTTTGTTTTTCCCAATAACAATTTTTTTTTCAGCATTATATATTATTCTTTTATATTTCATTTCTTGATCTTGATATTCTTGTTCTTGTTTATCAAATTTTCCCATTAAATCATCTCTAATAGCTCTAAATTCTTCTAAAGTATTTAATTTACCTGCCAATAACTTGTTTTCAGAACTCAGTTGATGTTTCATTGTGGTAAAATTCTTTTCCAGTGTAGTTACTCTTTCACAAAATTGTATATTTTCTGTTTCTCTCAATTCCATAAGATAATCCATTTTTGATTTCAGCTCATTATATTCTTCGCATTTTACGTTAAGCAGCTTTTTTAAATAGACTATAATATCTGATCGATCTTCGTCCAATTTATCATAGGCCTTTTGTAGCTCTTCATTATGTGTTTCATATTTTTCTAAAGATGATCTCAGTCGTGCGATTCGCCGGTTACATTCGGCCACTTGTTGCTGCAAAAACGTTCGTTCTACTTCACTAAAAATTGCAACTTTTTCACCATCGGATTGAGCGTTTTGTTTTTTAGGTGCCATGTTTTAATATTAGTTAAATCACACAAATAAGCTATTTCAAAAGTAAAAATATTTTGTCAAACCTTAAGCCAATTGACATCTGACTGTACGTAGTACGTATTGTAATCTATGCAACTGACGTAATTACAATCTTGAACTTATTACCTGTTGCATGGCACCTATATTAGTGTTTTTACCTCTATGGTGGTAACAATAAACTTTAAAAAAAGCGGGACGGACATAGAAAATCGGATGAGGATGAATTATCAAAAAAAATCTGCCTATTATGTGCCTGACACTTTTACGGTCTTTGTTTTTTCTTGTTTTAATGTATTGATATTATCATTTAATTAACTTTTATTTTAAACAACTTAAAATATTAATTGAAAAAATTGCAAAAAAAAAAAGTGCAATACTAATAAAGATAAATATCCTAATAAATCTTTTTCAAATGTTTCTCTTGACAGTAGTCTTAAAACAATCCCGAGTAGAGGGTAGAAGAAGTCAGGGTAGGCCGAGACTTAAATATGAAGACCACGTGAGCAGATTGCTCAAAAACGGAAAGGTCAAAAGTACTCGGATACCCAGACGTGCGTGTAGGAAGCGATTGATGAATCTTGAAGAAGCGAAAGAAGTATGCATAGATCGGGAAGCCTGGCGATCTGTTCTCTTTGACTACCCCGTCAGGGATACAGCGTGAAGATAGTTAGTTAGTTAGTTTTTAGTTAAAATATTAATTAAAATTTATTGAATGAACTGTTTATTACTCCAAACTGTTCATTCAAAAATGTTGGCAGGCTGTTGTGTTAATGGGAGTTGTGTTAACAATATTAGTTACGCTGATAACATGGCTCTGCTAAATGTCTTATATATGGGCTAAGGCAACTCGTAGCATGAGAACTATAAAAAGTGTCACTCTCTGTCAAACTCAAATATAATGCGAAGAAAAAAAAGAACATGAGCAAGAGTGCTCAAATTCAAATATCTTTGTGATGATTGAAAGTGATTTTCAAATTTTATAACTTGAATTAGATTTAAAGGTAAAATTATACACCATTAGAAACACAGATTAAGTAATCAACGTCTCTCGCGCACTCTGTACTAGAAACCCCTTAACTACTTGAAATATTTTATAGTAGTAGGGGTCACCCTTTTTTTATTTATCTATCACGCCTCATCCCCGAAGGGCGGCATATTATATGCCTACTTTTCACCATGCGTAATCCTGTCCCACGTAATAGGTGGTGAGCCCATTGCCGTGTTGAAGTAGACAGACGCAGGTTGTGGCTACCTGCTCTTAAAATTTTTCGCTAAGGCTGATCCTCGAATGTGTGACAGCTTTGTGGTGTTTCATTTACGAGCGTGTGCTCGGAAGGCGTGTTAAGCCGTTGGTCCCGGTTGCTACTAACATGGCAGTTGTTAAGCCAAGTTGAAGACCTTATGGAGCGAGTTGAAAAATTTCAACAGCAAGTACAGCCACAACCTGCATCTGTCTATTTCAACACGGCAATAAGCTCTTCACTTACTATGTGGGACAGGAATACACAAGGTGAAATATACACAAGGTATAATGTCAGCCACCAAACATTAAAAAAATAATGGCGTTTTCACTAACAGCCCTTCTAAAAGTTGTTTTAGATTTGTCACACTTTACCTTCCACGGGACTAAACCTTTAAAGTTGGAAGATAGAAAAAATGTGAAGATAAATGATACCTTTGTCGGTCTCAGAACTTAACGAAGACATTTCAAAACTGCCATTAATTTTACAGTGTCAAAAATTATACGAAAATTTGTTATTTTATCATTGACCTAAGTCTTAATCTACCTCTTGTCAAAAAGATAAGAGAATATTTTACGTCTGCAATTAATTTGTTTAATTTCATTGCATTCTTTAAATTAATAAATTGTTTAAAATAATTTTATATACTAATTGACGCCCGCAGCTTCAATCGCGTCGTGAAGTTTTCCCGTACCCGTTTCCTATAGGAACTTATTTGCGGGATAAAAAGTAGCATATGTGTTATTCTGATGAATGAATTCTGATGATTTGAATGAAAGAGCAACAAACTTACATCCATACATTCTTACAAAATTTCGCTTTTAATATATTAGTAGGATTTGCATAATGTTGAAACGGACTTCCACACTTTGCAAGGTCTTCACCGTGCCTAGAGTACCACAAATCCACTTACTATTATTGGGCCTCAGTGAAGGTGTATACAATAGTAATTCATTCCCCACGTATACTCGTGGCAACGATTACTTCACAATATCACAAACATAATATGTCGCAACATGTTCTATATGTTCAAGATTATTCGTAAACGGCGCTTCGGACAATGTTCTTTTAAGCCCCACCGCGAAGATTGTTTAAAACACAGCGTTTTTTACAAATTCAACATTTTGATAATTCAACATTTTTGGGAATTCAACCCTTTTTGGGATTCAACGTTTTGAGAATTCAACATTTTTGAATTTAAATATTTTTGGGAATTCAACTTTATTGGGAAAACAACATTTTAAGAATCCATTATTTTGCAAATTCAACATAACATGCCGGAAGGAAACTAAATTTAAAACCTTCGCAAGCCATAGATAATATCTATTATACGATTGTACGCGATTCCAGATATAGTGAAGGTTTTAATCGTACTTAAATCGTACTTTGGTAGTTGAGCATGTCGCTGCCGTATGCGTCGAAGCGATCGTCATAGGCTATTCTACATGTACTTCACTATCGTCTATGCTATTGTACTAAATTATAGTAATATACGGCTTCACCGACGTTCAAGTCTTATTCAAAATAACTACTTTCATCATTACATGCAAGCCGCAACAATAGATGCTAATTATTTTACGAATTCCCTCCTATCGCGACTCCGCTTTCACTGCAACATGTCACTGCTCGCTTTTGTTTGCAGAAGAGAAATAATAATAATTGTAATCTGCTCAGCATTTGTCCTCATTGATTCAGAAACCTGTTGAGGTAAAGAAAAGAAAGGAAGAAAGAAAACATTGTATTCTAAAGTAACCATGCATAATACATAAAATGACATAATATTATGGGAATTTACATAACAGATTAAATAAAAAAAAATAAAAAAATGAACACGTGGTTCAATAAGTCCGGGGACTAAGTACAAACACAAGGATTTTTTTAAAATTATTTTTTATTCATCAACGTAGTCTCCTCCAAGAGCGATACAGTCCCTCCAACGCTTTTCTAACTTTTCTATCCCATGCGTGTAGAACGATTTGTCTTTGGCTTCAAAATAAGCCTCCGTTCCTGTGATAACTTCGCAATTTGAGTAAAATTTCTAGCCCTGGAGCACTTTTTTGACATCTGAATCATTGATACGTTGTTCCTTTTGATCAGTTGTAAGCAAACGTTTGAAGTCGGCATACCACCGACAAATGGGTGCTTTAGAGGGAGCTGATCCCGCATAACATTTTATAAGCCATTGCTGTGCTTCAACGGTATTTTTTCCCATTAAAAACAATGTTATATAAACACGCGAAACTCGTTTTTTTCCATTTTATCGAAACTACAAGCGTAGCGTCACTTAAATGTCTGCAAAATCTATATTTTATAGTTCCATTTTTAAAAATTGACACATATCTTTTAATGAAGGCCAGTACTTTTTAAAAATCAAAAGAGTTTTTTATATATACGCCATTTCTAAGTTAGTCTTGGGACTTATTGTACGATCTAGTAAATGCCTATATATGCCTCATCCACGCAGAACAGGGGACACTTTTCAGCATTTGCTGACGCGCCGGCAGCATGTTACTGCTGACACGTGACAGCGCTGATTTTAAAAAGTTACCCCGGAGAATAATGAAAATATAATAAAATTTAAATTTATAAAAATATATAAATAAAAAAGAAATAGCAATAACATACTGCCATGGCCATCAGCAAAAAACTTCAATAAAATCTACACACACACATAATAAAAGGGTCCATGATAGAAAAATATTTATTCCTTAAATTGTTTCAATATAAGTGCTTGTAGAGTTTTCCAGACCATTACACCAGTGATCTGTTCTAAATTGAACGAATCAATTTTTTACATGAAAATTGTGTTTTCGATAGAATCATACACATTGCCAAAGAAATAAGTCTTTAGAAAAAACCAAAACCAACGTGCAAAAAAAAATATTATACTGTTATATTTATTTCCATATTAGGGTGTAAGGGGCCCCACCAAGATCTTCGGGGCCCAAGTCAACCTCCCGTGCTAGTGCGTGCACCTGCTAACTAACGGACGAGGCCCTGGCGCTGGCTTTCCCCTCTGGGGTTGGGAGGTCTGAGGGCGTCGCTCCCATAAAGGCCACCCGCCGAAACAAAAATGGAAAAGGACTATAGGAATGCTGCTAGGGATAGGGCGCCGCCGCAAAACGGTGTTCTTTGTCATGGACTTCTGCTAGAAGCCCAAAGGCAAACGCATCGAGCGGTGCCAGCGCCGCATCAGATGGTGACTGCTTGATGAAACTAGGTCCCAGGAGTTCGTCTCAGCTGTCGGTGACAAGTGCACCGACACTAAAGGCGGGCCAGTTCGAGATTACTGGGACAAAGTTCAGGCAGCCATCCTTGGAGCGGCAAAGGTGGTGCTCGGTGAGTCTAAGGGTGGACGAAAATGTGACAAGGAAACTTGGTGGTGGAACGACGCAGTCCAGAGGGAGACTAGGGAGAAGAAAGCCCTCTTTAAAAAGTGGCAAGCGACCGGATCTCCCGAAGACCGCGACGCGTACAGGGGTGCCAAGCGCGCCACAAAGAGAGCTGTAGCCAGAGCCAGACGAGACCACTTACAACCTCTGTATGATAAGCTGGAATCGTCTGAGGGGCAGAAGCTCATCTATAAGCTGGCGCGCTCCAGGGTCAAAGCGGCACAGGATATATCCAAGTGTGGCTGTGTATAGGACCCGGAGGGCAACCTGTTAAGCGAAGACCTCGCGGTAAAGGAGAGATGGCGCTCGTCCCAAGATCCCAAACCAATGGAGACTGAGTATTATTACTCCAGTCTTCAAAGGTAAGGGGTCAGTGCAGGAGTGCGGGAGCTACCGCGGTATAAAGGTGATGTCCCACACCATGAAGATCTTCGAGGGGATTATAGACTCTCGGATCCGGCAGGAGTGTACTCTCTCGGAGTGTCAATATGGGTTTCGCCCTGGTCATGGGACCACGGACCATGTTTTTGCCCTCAGGGTTGTCACAGAGAAATACAGGTCGCAGAACACGCATCTGCACTGTTTGTTTCTAGACATGCAGAAGACCTCCGACTGTGTTCCTCGTGCGATGATCTGGTGGGCACTGCGGTCCAAAGGGGTTCCAGAGGTCTATATTGACACTATCCGGGACATGTACTGTGACTCCGATTCAATGGTTCGGACTGCTGTTGGCGACACGATACCCTTCCCCATCACCGTCGGGGTACACCAGGGTTCGGTCCTTAGTCCGCTTCTGTTCAGTGTAATATTAGACGAATTGTCGGACAGCATCAGGAACTCGCATGAGCAGCCTCCATGGTTGCTCATGTATGCTGACGATATTGCGCTGGCAGACGCGGACAGGGGCAGATTGGTGCAACGTGTAAAGGCGTGGAAGGAGACGCTTGAGAACGGCGGTCTGAAACTAAATGTGGCGAAGATCGAGTACTTGGCACTAAACTCGACAGATCCCACATCCGTCCGCATAGGCGGTGATTTGGTCGAGCGCACAGACCAGGTTAAATACCTGGGATCTGTTTTTCACACGTCCAGTGACATCGATTGCTATGTCAAGTCACGCATTGCTGCCGCGTGGGCCAAATGGCGGGAGATAACCGGGTGTTATTTGTGACCCTAAAATGCCGATCCGGTTGAAGGGATAGGTCTACAAAACCATTATTAGACCTGTCCTTTTACATGGCAGTGAGACGTGGCTGATATTGGAGCGACACAAGCAGGAGCTGCGTGTCACGGAAATGAAGATGCTGCGGTGGATGTGTGGAGTCACGCGGATCGACCGCGTGAGGAACTCTCGCATCCGCGGCAGCCTTCACGTCCGTGACATTGCAGACAAGTTGCAAGAGTGTCGCCTTCGTTGGTATGGTCACGTCTTGCGGCAACCGCCGGGCTACGTAGGTAACAAATGTCTGGCCATGTCAGCCTGCCGGGTCCCGGTAAGAGGGGAAGACCCAAGAGGTGCTGGCTTGACGTCGTAAGGAATGACATGCGTGCCAATGGTCTCACTACAGCGGATGCCGACGACCGTGCGAAGTGGAGGAGAAAATGTAGGAAAGCGGACCCCGGGCGTCGCGAGACGCCACCGGGACATACGCTCGGATGATGATGATGATTTATTTCCATATGTAATTTGCACATTACAATTTCTTCGAGGCCATATTTTAATATTGCCTCGAAAAATTGTAATGTAATGTGTAATACTGAATTAACTAATAACAATTTATTAACTTTTTAAAGTCGATTGAGCTGTAAGGTTGAATATTTTCGTGATTTTCTCAAACAAATCTATTTAGCCCAAATTAAGCTAATTTATACTAGTGTTAAAGAATCTAGAGATCGTATCACCGTAAGCACAAAATACTCATACATTTCTAAATACATACATATTATACGTAGAAATAACCTAAACTCGAAAAATATTTTTATCATTTACAAATATTTGTTGCGACATTTGCGTATGACACAAATATTTGTTCAGAATCCTGGATTCAAATCCGAGACCCCAGCACGAAAGTCACATAAAACTACCACTTACATCACCGAGGCAGAAAAAATCCAAATAAATCTTTGATTTTATATTCGTCTTGTTGGTTTATAGGTGAAGAGGTATTTACTTAAATAATATTGCTTTTAGAGCATAACTTTTAATGGATTGTCCATTAAAATTTCAAGAGGGGAAGAATATCAGAGAGTCTTAAGGAAAACCCTATGAAAAATTCAAATAAACATTTCGTGTTCACTATTTGTGGCGCAATTTACCACCATTTTGTTCGTTGAATACCAACATTTAGAATAAACTCGCTATTCTTTTGCACCATGGCTCGTGTAGTTTATCTATCCCGTAGCATTAGCAAGCATTTCGCTTTTTTTACTTTAGTAGAATACGCGTTTTTTTCTTTTTTGTAATATAGACAGCCAGACAGGGACTTTTATATATAAGTTTCCTAAATAATTTCATATACATTTTAGCAAATAGCTATTTGAACCCCGCACTTGAATTGCGTTTATAAGGTTAAGATAGATAATCCCTGTATCCCTGACCGGATAGTCAGAGGAAATTTTGCTTCTCGTAGATTCATTAACCGTTTCATACATGCACGTCATGCGTACTTTTGAAATTTATGTTTTTAAGCAATCTGCGCACGTGGTCTTCATGCAAAGTCTAAAGTAATAATATTATAAATTAATAATAAATTACACGCGTTATAAGTTATACTTTTTGGCAGAGGCATTACGTTCTTTTCGTCAAACCATCTTCTGATTAATTTCGTTGCGGGTTCCAAGACATGCTAATTTCTCCTGGGACTTCACCGACATCGAGCTCGGTGTAACTTTTCTGGTGTTTTGGTCATTGCTGTAGATCCTGGTTCACAGTAATGGGATTGCGGGTGGGATTAGTCCCAATAAAAAAAATACTTCATTAGTCTAAAAATATGTCATAACATATACCACCACTCTTTGTTTGTAACAGGAATGATAAATTAGTAAGAAAAAAAAACATCAAAAAGAATGAAAACTACCTTGAATGTAGTAATAAGTTGTCATGGAACACTTATCAGCTAAGTTCATGGCGTCGGTTTTTTCATCATCATCATATTTTTTCATCATAGAAATTTACTCTCATCATTTTTCTCTAACGTGTCAAAACTAACGTGACTGTATTGCAAGATCGTAACCTGCAAAGAACCTTCTCATTGAAACTACTCTATTAAACCCAAATACAATATGTCTGCTGTAAGTTTTCGAAGAGTGGGGTTCTCTGGAAACCATTCTGGTTGCAGCATCTAGTCGAAGTTATTAATTGTCAATTCAAAATTGTCAATTATCGATTATACTGGCACTCGTTAAGCACTTATCGATTAAAAATACACCAAAAACGCCTTAAATCATTTTGGAAAAGAGCTGATACTCTTACTCCGCTGGACCGATATTTACATACGAACATAGCGAAGAACCACCTCAAGGAAACTGGCTGTCAAATGAATATTATCCGCATCGAAATCGGTACATTCGTTTGAGAGCTACTATTTCACAGATAGACACACACACACAGAGACATCGATGTGAAGCTTATAACACCTCTCTTTTTGCTTAGGGGGTTAAAAAGTGACGTACAGGGATCAAGTGCTTGAACAAATTTTACTTGAGCTTAGTGGCTTAGTTCCTTATCATTAGGCGCAAACGACATGTAAATACGAGCCATTAAATAAAATAATGCCTTCATTTATATTTATACAGGCAGACTTTGAAGTACTCCAAAACGAATTTATTATTTACTAGTTGACGCTCGCGGTTTTGTTCGCGTGGAGAAGTTTTCTCGTTGCCGTTTTCCGAAGGAACTTGTTAGTGGGATAAAAAGTAGCCTCTGTTGTTCTGATGTGTAAGCTATATTACTGTAAAATTTCATCCCTGGGGCTATCCTCCCGAAGGGCTTACCCGGGACTCCTGGCCTAAGACAAATGGAAGGGCTCCGTATGTTTTTAGTCGGTAAGAGTCCATGAGGGTATCCATGACTTAAAAAAATACTGTAAAATTTCATCAATATCTATTCAGTATTTATTGCGTGAAAGAGTAACAAACCTACACCCATATTTTTTTTATTATTCATTAGGATATAATGTCATTTGGTACCCGTACTTTAGTAATAATTGGCGCAGCCGTAGTGTATGTGACTGCCGCGCTGAGGGTCGATTCCCGGGTCGGAACAAATATTTGAGTGATCCACAAATGTATGTTTCGAAGTTCGAGTGTTTCCTATGTATAATAAGTATGTATTTAGAAATATATAAGTATGTCTATCAGTTGTATAGATCCCATACCACAAGCTTATATTAGCTAATTTATTTTTCAAGCCGCCCATAAGGCCTTTAACTTGGCATAAGGCTGCTATTTTATTAGCAACCATGACCCATAAACCACGGCTTACAACCCACATAAAGTCATCACTGTAGTCTGTGTTGGTGTATTAGTGCTAATCTACATTGCACTCGTGCGAAGCAAGGCCGTCTCGCTAGTTAAATTATAAAACATAATTTAACTTAAACATTATCATTCAGATATTTAACAAACTTCCAAGTGAGGTTAAGTTAAACCCCAGAGACTTTTGTTGAGCTTTCTGCATTGAAATTATATAAGTTGTTTATTCTACTGAGTATCGTTTACGTAGAAGCTATACATTGCTTTGTACGTCTACAAAGTTTGTAGACTTGGTAGCAATTGCACTTAATGTATCTCAAAAAGCGTATTACTTAATTTCAAACAGAAAATGTCACCAAAAGGTTTACTTTTTACTTAGAAACACTAATGTTACTCTAAAGCAATATTATGACAACAATATAACTAGTGAGACTTTTGAAGTGAAACTTCTTTATCGACGTTGATCGAAATTTTATAGCTGTAAAAAAATTGACACGTTTGTCGGTTACTCGCTATGTTGTTTTGAAGTGAAACTTCTTTACCATAAGTGAAACTTCTTTATTGACGTTGAGAGAAATTATATAGCTGTAATAAAATGTCGTAAAGAAGTTTTACTTCTTACCTGTGTACTCTGGTGACTCTGATACACACTCCTTATTTTTAACCACTAGTTCTATTACAACAAAGTGATGAGTAGAACTGGTGAGCACCACACAACAATTTATACTTGAATACGCTTATACTAGCGTAATAATATTAGATATAACTATCTAATATTATTACGCTAGTATAAGCGTAATATGACATTAAATCTACAAGGAGTGATTTTTGTCACGAACTACTCATAAACGGTGGTCATTATTTTATTACATCATTCATTTACGTCTTGTTTTCCTTGTCCTCATTGTTTTTACGTATTCTCTTTCGTTACTTGTATTATACATACATACATATGGACACGCCTTTATTCCCGAAGGGATAGGAAGAGGCATACTATATGCCTACATTTTACCGTATGCTTTTTTTTGACCCACTTAACAGGCGTAGGCTGTAGCGGCTTGCTGTTGAAATTTTTCAGTTTGCTGATGACACCTTCAACTGGGCTTTACGACTGCCATTTTACTGGAAACCGGGATCAACGGCTCAACGTGCTTTCCGAAGCACGGAAACGCTCGCAAATGTAAATGCCACAAAGTGGTCACCCATCCAAGGATCAGCTATAGCAAAAGTTGGTTAACGCAATGATTTACAGAATACTGAGTTAGCCACGAGAGCTTCTTGTTACTCGTATGGAAAAAAAATAACAAATTTACTTCTTTGTGAAGTTAGACAATAAAAAAAAAATGGTACATTATTTTTTTGGTTTTGTAGAACCAGTGACAGTTCACCAAGAACTCCGGGGGGGGACGGGACGGACACTGATTTTGCCTGCTAGCGGTGTAGCATTAGGGGCTCTAGCTGCAGTCACTATCAATGATGCAGAACATAAAAAATAGCTACATCTAAAAGCCGAAAAGAGCGTTACCTAGGCTCCAAATCCATGTAGGATTTAGAAGCAACTGGAAATAGCTAGCATGAAGAAGAAAGGTGTCCTTCGAGAGTGATATGGTTTGATAACTCTAAGCTCAGCAGGAATTACATATAACTAGCCTTGAAAATTAGATCTGGACACTACCCGTCAGCAAAATTAGCTTATCTTATGAAAAAGTCTGAAACTACTACAACTGTTCAGTTTGCAACACAGTAGATGTGCAACAATTGCTGATGGATTGTGGAAGAAACGATACGGAACAAAATACGCTATGAATTACAGTTAAATGTATTGGATGTAGGTTTAGTACGGAAGTAAACCTAAGTCGGATGCTGCTTAAAAATGTGTCACCTAGGTACAATAGCCAATCAACGATCTGTGTAAATAATTGTTAGCTTATCATTAAGCATGATGTACCTATTCTAGATTAAGGCACGATGGAGATGACATTTTTTTGAATGATAAAATCTCCAAAAGAAAATAAAGATAAAAAAAAGAAGAAAGGTTTGTTTTTTTTATACTAACTTAACTATCTTCACGCTGTATCCCTGACGGGGTAGTCAGAGAGGACAGATCGCCAGGCTTCGCGATCCATGCATACTTCTTTCACTTCTTCGAGATTCATCAATCGCTTCATACAGGCTCGTCTGGGTATCCGAGTACTTTTGACCTTTCCGTTTTTGAGCAATCTGCGCCCGTGGTCTTCCTATGTCAGTCTCGGCCTACCCTGACCTCTTCTACCCTCTGCTTTCGCACAATATATATTCTTCGTCAATCGTTCCTCACTCATTCGTTGGACGTGTCCAAACCAACGGAGCACGCTCTTTTCCAGCTTAACGCTGACACTTTCATTTAAACCTGCCATATTGCGTATCACTTCGTTACGTATTCGGTCGGCCAAGGTAACGCCGCACAATTTTCGAAGTGATCGCATCTGCACAGCATTCAATTTACTTTCATGCATCTGCTGACATACCCAGGTTTCGCTACCGTAAAGCAAAGTTGGCACTAGCACTGCGTTATGAATCGCCAGTCGTGCTTCTTTTACGATGCTTTGTCGCTTTACTAATTGGGACAAAGCACCGTTAACTCTGTTTCCGGCAGCTACTCGCCGTTCTACATCCTAATCACATCTTCCATCCGCGCTAAACATACTCCCTAAATACACAATTTCATACACTTGCTCTAGACGTTCCTGGTTTACCCTAATCTCGCATTTAGTTCTTATGTCATATCTTTCAAATACTAGAACCTTAGTCTTACTTGCATTCAAGCGAAGACCCTTACATTCACACTCCTCTTTCATATTAGTGACTAATGCCTGAAGGTCGGCTTCTGATGAGGCCATGAGCACCGCATCATCAGCGTACAGCAGACAGTTTACTGAAAAGACACCCAAATTCACACCCATATCACAATCTTTCAACTTCTGCAGGCAACTGTCCAGATACACTATGAACAGCCAGGCGGACATGACACAACCCTGTTTGACGCCTGTACAGACATCAAAAAGAGGTGACACTCGCACGCAAGCCTTACAGTCCTTATAAAGCGACTGTATTGCCCGCAACAGCGAGCCGTCCACACCATATCCGGCCAGCAAATCCCACAGAGTTTCCCTCACAATGTTATCAAATGCTTTCTCCAGATCCACAAAAGCGCAGAAAACCCTCTGGCTAATAGCCAGAAACTTCTCCGCGATCATGCGGAGAGAAAACACTTGATCCATGCAACCTCTTCCACGTCGGAATCCGCATTGAGCCTCCCATAAATACCTTTCAGACTTTTCTTGCATTCTTGCCGTTATAATCTTTGCATACACCTTACTAGCTAAGCTGACCAAGCTGATCACCCTGTAGCTAGAGCAGTTTAGGCGCGAGCCTTTCCCTTTGTAAATAGGTACTACAACTGCTATTCGCCAGTCATCTGGGACCTCACCCGTCCGCCAGCACAAGTTGCATAATAGACATAGAGTGTCCCAGCGCGACCCACCGTACTTGATCATCTCAGCAGTAACTCTGTCTTTTCCCTCAGCCTTACCACATTTCGCACTTCTTATCGCTTGTTCAATTTCTTTCATACTAATGACTTTAATGACATCGTGATTCGGAGCATCGAAGTGAGCTCCACTTCCCGATGTGGCATCTCTGTCTTTTCTTGCATATATCTATCCATAATATTCACTCCATATCTGCAGGATGTCAGTTTGGTCTGTTAGGACGTCATTGTTAACACTAAGCACTTTATTCATACTGCAGATTGCCGAACAACTCCGGGTCTTGCCTATCTCTTTCCAGAAGAGTCTGGCATTATCCCGAAAATTGGACGACAACCTTTCATCCGCTTTCATTCTGCACCTTTCACGAGCTTCTTCTATCAGTGCCTTCGTGTTAAATTTTTGCAGCTTGTATCTCTCTTTCATATTAAAATCATTCCGCGAGGCTAAGCAGTCTAACCATGCTTTCTTCTTCATTCCAACTGCTTTTTTCACTTCTTCATTCCACCTTGCGTCACGCTTATTACTACTGCCTCTTCTCGTTTCTCCACACGCTTCCACAGCGGCATTTACCATACTATCCCTAAGGTTCTACCATACACTTTCCACATTCTCACTACTAACATTGACGTCGCCAAGCTTTTCGGCTACCCTTTCTTTATATTTATCCCTAATGGATGCATCCTGCAGCTTCCAGCTTTTATGCTATGAGTCGGCTCAGGTTCAGGACACTCGGTACGACGACGCCAACCTGCGAACAGATCCCTTATCCTAGTTATTACTAGGTAGTGGTCTGATCCCAGCTCAGCGCCTCGATAAACCCTTGTGTCCATTACCTGTTTACGGAGCCGACTATCCATTAGGAATAGATCTATCATGCTTCTCTTTGACTTACATCTCCTCGTATACATATGAATTTGTTTGTCCTTTTCCTTACAAAATGCCAGTATAAGCTTGCCAGCGTCGTTCACCCTTTTATCCCCATACTTCCCGAGTACCGACTCAAAACCATCGCGAGCGGTACCCACCCATCCATTCAAGTCTCTACATACTATAAGTATTTCATTTCCTTCTATCACATTTAGAGCTTCTCTCATACTCTCCCAGATGTCCTCTAGCTCACTCGCGTTCGACGAAGATACTGGCGCGTAAGCAGCTACCAGGAAAATCTTCGTCAAACCAAGTTTTAGACTGATCCAGAGGATTCTAGGACCTACCAGTTTGTACTCATACATACCGGAGGCCAATCGCGAGGACAACAAAATTCCAACCCCCCGACTGCCATGCTCGCTCTCTGGTACTCCAGACCATAGCGCGAGCACCCCACCCGGGAGCTCCTCGACTTCGCTGCCCTTGCGCTTGGTCTCTGTCAAGCACACTACACCTAACTTTCTCTCATTCATAACATCCATCAACTCATTCATCTTATCTGCCATTTCTCCCCTAACGCAGCTACTCTGCACTCCGTCCTCCACTTCCCGCCGTGTCGGGCCGCGCGTGTAGGGTGGCGGTCCCCTACGCCGCTCTGGCACACACTTTTCGCACCAGCGGGGACGAACTGGTGCTATAGCGATACTATACAAATGTAAATACGAAAAGAAAAATCAAAGCATATAATGTTATTCATTTTCTATGACAATCGTAAAAGTTTTTGTAATTCAAAAAGAAGTGTATAAAAGAATAGTTTTTTTGCTAGTATCCAAATATAAGGTTCTATATTTGTAGTTAATTAAGAACCCACAAATTCTTGAGCTTCTTAAAAATTGACGTCAATGGGATTGAGTAACTGCCTTAAAATAATTTGTAGTAATCAATATTTCATTAACAGCTGCCTGCTAGTTACAATACAAACTATACTATAACTTCAATAGCTTCTATAATAATAAGAAATAAACAATACGAGGGGTCACTTAGAACAATTTCAAGCGAAGTGTTTCAAAATGTCAGCAAGTTCAACAAAACTTCATTATCCGTAGAACGCCACTGCTGCTCATATCCGTGGCATGTCACAAGCTCTGAACAAAAGAAGCACCTACTCACAAAACCAACCGTGCAAATGGCTTTCAGCATTTTCTTAAAATTGTTTATTTTGTTCATGTGTATAGAATAGAATACAGCTTTATTGCACACTAATTTAAGATATTTAATGTAAATGATTATAATTTTCTAAATGTAGTAATAGAGGGCGGTCGCTGAAAGTTATCTCTTACATTTTGAATGAAAACACTTGTAAAGTACAAGTACAAAACTTTGCTCATTTTGTGGAGAATTAAAATTTAGTTAAAAGTAGGCCACGAGGTAAATATTGTTATTAAAACCTAAGTCGGTGTCTATTGCAAGCGCCTTGTAAGTAATATGTGAACGTCGGTATTCCTATTTTCCTTGCCATGGGTATGAGCAAGTACACCCAATTAATTCACAATGCATTTCACAGGTATGTGTTCGTTTGTGTAAGAATTCAGTGCTTCATTTCATACACGTGAATACTCGTATTAATTAATACGCATTGCATTTGCAGAAAAGGATTGACCATTTTAAATAAATATATTACATTTTGCAATTAGATATGTCATTGGTTCATATCGAATGTTTTGTTTCTTTAATGCTTGTCCAACAGGGTTATTGTAAGCGATTGTTAAAAGATACGCCACAAAATGTTTTTTTGTTTACATATAAAAATAATAAAATTATTGTTCAGTGTTTTGTCATATCTCTAAGGGGTTAGGCGGCTTTTTTGATAAAAGCCCTCAGTCCACTTGATTCAGCTAATTTACTTTTTACACGTAAACGTTTCTCACGAATCACTCGCACGATAATTTTGAGTACGTTTCGTAATTTATAAGTTTTATTCGAACAGAAACACGGCGAGCGGATTGTTTTATAACATGTAAGGATAGATGATATTTTTTTACAAATACGACTATAAATAAGTATGTAAACTTACTTATTATATAGACTACTAATGGTAAACGACCATTGGCTATTATTTTTTTGTCCTTTAGCGTGGACAGAATTATTTTATAATAGTCTTTTTTTTTCCTGTGTGTATCTGCCATCAATCGTGTCAACTTTTATCAGATTGGTTGTGGTATACATTGGCTTTTGGTGGTCAAATTATGGACTAATTTCCTCATCCCGGACAAAGAGCACGTTGGCTCTTTTGAGGCGCTTGATTTTGTTAGGTTTCAAGAGATTGCCCGTCAGAGGGTTAGGGTGTCGCTCTAATCTAGTTTTGTATTTGACCGAATACGATTTTGCCTCTTCTTCTATAGTCTTCATGTTGAGATATTCGTGGATTTCCGAGTTGCGGGTAAGCCACGTTGCGCCACTAATGGTTCTCATGATAGAATTTTGGGCTCTTTGTAGACAAAGGACATTGGATTTGCTGGCAGTAGACCAAAGTTGAATGCCGTAGGTACAGATTGGTTTGCTGACCAGCTGTACACTCTGAGTTTGTTGCTTAGAGATAGAGTTGACTGCCTCCCCAAAAGCCACAGAAGATTTCTAAATCGGTTGTTGACATCATCTTCCTTTTTTATATGATGTTTCCAGGTCATGCGCTGGTCTAAATATCACCCCAGGTATTTCACACATGTGGACTGCGGAAGAGGAACCTGGCCGAGGTAGGTAGTAGGGCACAGCTTCTTTCTGAGTGTGAATGTGATGTGGTGAGATTTCGGGGCGCTAGAAGACATCAGGTGGTAAAACTGGTTTAGGAGAGTCTTCTTTATTTTACATAGTAGTCCTTTATGCCATACCCGATCAAAGGCCTGCTGGATGTCCAGAAAGTCTGCAGAGCAGTATTCTCTTTTCTCAAGGCTTAATATTATAGCATCGTAGACTCTATGTACTTGTTCCACCGTGGAGTGTTTTTTTGCGGAAGCCGAACTGATGGTCACGTATAATATTGCTATTGTCAAGGTGGGGTTTCAGTCTGGACAACACTAATCTTTCCCAGAGTTTTGACAGTATTGGAGTAAGGCTGATGGGTCGATAGGAAGTAACTTCATTTGCCGTTTTTCCGGGTTTATGGATCATTACTATTTGCGACACTTTCCAGGGGGTTGGGAAGTAAAGTGTTCGTAGAGTGGCATTAAACAGATTTGTTAGGAATACAATGCATTTCCTAGGCAGTTCTTTTAGTAGCCTTGGTGTTATCAAGTCGTATCCAGATGATTTATTTAATTTAAGAGCTGATATTTCGTTACGCAATTCGCCAGGAGATATTGGACGTAATGGAGCGCTAAGCTGGAAGTCTTGATTGAGAACTTAATCTATCTCAGGGTCCTCAGGACAGGCAGAGTCATTGAGCTTGAACACCTCAGCAAGGTGAGCAGCAAATAGTTCAGACTTCTCAGCGTCTATGCGTGCCCATGATGGCCCAGATCTGATGGGCGGCAGACATTGTTGAGGTTGAGTCATGGATTTAGTGGCTTTCCAAAGAGAGTGAGTACCATTGTAATATGGGCATAAAGAATCCAGTTTTCGCTTAAACGTTTCGTTAGCTACCTCAGAAAGTATGTTTTTCAGTTCTACTATGACACGATTCAGGCGTGTTTTGTCTTCTTTATTACGCGACAGCTGCCAAACGCTGCGCAGTCTTCGCTTTTCAGTACACAATAGTCTTTAACTGAGAAATATAACTAAAAAATGTACAACGATATTATTTATTGTTTATAGACCTACAGAAAAAATAATAATTTAAGGATAGGGAACAGTTACAAGTAAACTTAAACAAGCGGGCTATGCTGCAGACACCAGCTAGTATTGAAATATCTATGAAACATTTGTTATAGTATCCTCTTCCTTAAAACAAAAAGAAAATTAAGAAATCGGACGACGCGTTGATGAGTTACAAGTGAATGCACATTTTGTCTTTCATGCCTTCTGTTAAAGGAAACGCGCAGAATATCGGAATCAAAGTATCCTAAAGCCTTTTTCGGAGTATAAACACAGTTCATAAAAATTCATTCAAATTTATACGTATTTTTGAAAGGATGCTCTGTACAGGATGTTCAAAACAAAATTTGGTCTGGCAAGTCATATCAGGGCTCATAATCGGAATGACACATAGCACGGGGTCGCCGTCGTCGAAATCAACGAGGAGGACTATATATATATATATATATATACTCGTAAATAAATTCATTATACTAAGTCATATATGATAAGATATCTATTCAATCAAGCTATATTATAATTAAACAATAAATCAATCACGATTTTATTGATTCGCTCACTATACATTTTCGTGAAATTCAAGATCAAGATTTGCCCATAATTACAAGCCAACAAGACAGTCAATTAATTTTCATTAATGTCTAAACTACAAACAGCCTTAGAACAAATCGTACTGTCATTATAAATTCTGTACACGAAATTCAGGCGAGAGAACGTCCACCTTCAGAATGTCCATTAATAAAGTTTTCGGATTCATTTATGTCTTATGCGGTTAGAATAAATTACTAAAAAAACATATTTTATAAGTTTAAATATCTGTTTGTTTATGGTTATAATATTACACAAAAAAAAATTACGAAGTACAACTTTGAAAATATGTATAATATGTGTATTTCAAATTATGTGAGTTTCCGCAGTTCGTACAGGTTGCCAGTAATTTTAACAGTAGGTAGTAGTAACCTGTCCTTACGTGTGAGACTTAATACAACAGTAAGATGAGATGTAGATGCAAAGAATGCCTCATCCTACCTAAAAAATGTACCTAATATCCTTTTTCCTCGAAGAGGTTCGCGTATGTAGGTATCGAAAATGAGGGTAAAACATCAAACTCCTATTATCGAGAAAAACGAAAATAAAAACTTATGCTTTTGGAACAAGTTTATATATATTAAAAACACCGCTATTTGAGCTAAGAATTGTAAAATTTGAGACACTGCGTACGTGCCATTTGAGACATAACAATAAACAGAATCATCGTAAAGGTTCAAATAAAAGAAAATGTCTTCAAATGACTGTGAATATAAAATCCAATTTCAACAGGATTCCACACCTATTACATTTATATAGCGACTAAGAAACCCCCCGGATTCGCCCATGACGTACTTCGAACTCCCGTCGCTTATAAATTCTACAATAATGCATTAAAATTTGCCCGATTTGTCGACATTTATGACTACTGACGTCAGGATGTCATGCAGATTACACACTCGTAATTATATTAGACTGTAAAGAACAATAAAGTATACTATTTACTATAAAATCTAAGTTGAAATGACCATTTTTACTTAAGCACAAAACGTCGTCCAATAGTTTTTTCACAGTTTTCAATTACAACAAAAAGCAATAACTAACAGTTCACAGTACACTCGTGTACTTAACAATTGCTATTAAATTCAACAGATTGCAGTCAGCCTTGTTACGAAGCAAGTCTCTGCCCTTTTTAATTCCGTAACTAATTTATGAACTATTTTAGTATGAATTTAAGGAATGTTTCGAAATAAAATGAGACGGGAAATTTAATAAAATGCAGCAGTGGATTGAGTTGTAAAGTATTGTAATTAACGCTTATTACTTGAAAGCTCAGTGTTGGAATTGCTTACTAGTTCAGTTTTTAATGTATTGTTCATCATATTTAGCGTTTGATATTTTGATAGGGCTGCCATTCGTCGCTATATTCTAAAGTGAGGTGTTTTGTCGCAATGGCCCTGCTAAAAATCCATTTAACACCATCTAAAGCTTAAGTCGAGGTTTTACTAATCCGTTGTGAAAACTCTTTTGGTAAAATGAAGGATATTTGTGATAGAATACTGTCTTTTCAAAACGAAATTATAACGGATACAAAATATAGTTAATAATAATATTTAAATAGCTCGTGTAGACCGCAGTTGTCTCTCCTTACCATAATTAAAACCATACATTATCTTTCCATCTGTTATGGCCAGGAGTCCTCGGAAGGATAACCTCAGGGCCCCTGATAGACTGGGTCCGCCACCGCGGCCTCGTCTCAGGGGGTTCAGGTGTTATGCCGCCTCACTTTATGGGTTCAAGAACTGTCTCGCGTCTTTGGGCGGTTTGGGTTATATTCCACCTCCTTGGGGGTAGACTAACCGTTACACAGTTTTGCTATTAGGTATATGACATGTCATGACGTGACGTGCCGTGACTCGACACGACACGATATCATCAATCAATCAGATCAGTCTATAGGCATCTTTCAATCATTTTAGGGTGTCGATTGGCCAGAGTGGTAAGGCCCTAATAAAACCCGAGTTTTGTTTCGAGTTTTCCTGCTCTTCTCATAGACCATTCATCATTTATAAGCAGGTGTACCACTTACTGATGACTAAATTCTCGACAGGTCTCCAACTCAATATTGAATGCCATGAATGTCAGAATGAACCAACTATTAACCACATAATCTTTTATTTTCTACCAGTGCATTAATAGTTTAAAATCCAACCAGTTTCTCTGTTAATAATTAAAAACATATACGGGATTTTACATAAAAAAAACTTACGTGTTGTCGATATCGATCGACAATTGTTTTGGCTTCATCTGATGAAGGCCTACGGATGAAGTCGAAACAATTGTCGATCGATATTGACAACACGTATGTGTTATTACGCAAACACCCGTTTATGTTGTACAGTGTGCAATGAGTTTGTACAATGTGCGTGAGTTTTAATACAGTTTCTCTGTTATTATTATTTATACGTTATGGTGTAGTGTAAATAGATTGCAAATGATAATTTGACCTTTCATCTCCAATATGTACCTACATTGAGCGTTAATAATATAACTTACACATCAGAATAACACATAGATTACTTTTTAGTCTGGGATCAAGTTCCTGTGGGAAACGGGAAAACAACGCGGGCTTAGCTGCAAGCGTTAACTAGTATGGTTATACGTACTAAAGGTATTATTACAAAATGTCTAGATTTAATTTTCATTTTCTAGCTGTTTCATGAGTAAGATATTTCATTTCGTCCAAGTGACATCCCGAATACATTTTAGCGAAAGTAATAAGTTTTATTATATGGGATTTTTATTAAAAATCATCTATTTCTATTGACATACTAACCCAATAAATTTGTTTGTGTATTTTACTTATTACAAGATAGGCCAGACTTGTTTACTGTTTGTGATTCTACCACCGTACGGAAAAAAGTGGTGTAGATGGCGCAAAACAACTTTTCCGCTTAGTATAATTTTAACATAAAATTGAATGGTAACAACTTTTAGTCATGTCAGCACAATTTTTGTAAAATACATTGAACAGAAATATATATTGATCTATTTTTATTTTACGAGGTTCTTTTGCCACGATTATTTTTATAATTTTCCGAGTTAGTAAACTGCAATAAATAAAACATAATAGTTTTCATTATACGTGCCATAAATTCGCCTTTAAAATCTTGGTTGTAAGTAGTATAAAGTAATGTTTTGATTAAAATAGTTTTAACAGTTCAGTAGAGTTGGCAAAAGTTGTGTGTGTTGCACTCTAGTTGTGGTCGGGACTCAACATATTATGTGTTTTATTTTTTATATACTTCAGATATTTCGATGATTATCTGAATATTTTACTTACCAGTGGTCACTTTAAGTATTATGTATAGTGCATGACTTAAGATATGCCCGTATAACATATATTTCCACCTCTAAGATATAAGATGCTTTTATTTTTATCAGTCACATATTTATCCCCGGAAGAATTGCAGAGGTGTATTATACGCCTACATTTCACCGTGTTAAATTGGTAACTTGATAATTAGTTAATGGAGTCTTTGATATTTCATCGCTTTATATTACTGATCATGTAACATCAAAGGTAGCTCTAGAATGTAATTTCTGCAAAACTTACGCCGTACTTTATATATATTATTTTATAGGTACTATTAGTCAAAATTAGACCACAATTAACTACATTTTCAATTTTACTTCTATTCTGTAACTTAAATTAACTTAACAATCTTCACGCTGTATTCCTGACGAGGTAGTCAGAGAAGATAGATGCGAAAGAAGTATGCATAGATCGCGAAGCTTGGCGAGGCTTTGCGATCTATGCATACTTCTTTCGCATCCTGTAGATTTATGTATCAATTCATGCATGCATGTCTGAGTATCTGAGTACTTTAGACCTTTCCATTTTTGAGTAATCTGCTCACGTGGTCTTATGTAATTTTCAGTGATCCTGACTCCTACCCTTTTCTTTCGCACAGTAAATATAGTTTTTGTCATTAATTACTCACTCATTCGTTGGACGTGTCTAAACCAACGGAGCACACCTTTTCCAGCGCTGACAGTCATTTTAATCTGCCATATTCGGTTTCAATTCGGTACGTATTCGGTCGGTCAAAGATACGTCGCACAATTTTTTAAGCAATCGCATTCCTGATTTCTTTTCTGTATAAACTTAAACTGCGTTAAGCTGGCCTTACGTGCTGACTAACGGATAAGGTTATGTTAAACAGAAGGAAATCTTGAAACAAAACACTAAGCAAAGACAAACAATACTATTTAACTTGCCGATTTGGAAAAATGGGAGAGGCCCAAGTCCGTCATTCTCTCGATGTAGACCATGGTTCAAGCCATGATTTCCAGCGACCCCAATGTTTGCAAGCAGGCCACTTGTACAAGAAGGTAAATTTCGATTTCTTATAATAAAACTGATATTTTAATTCAGTAAGTGAAGTCAAAATTAATTGTAATAGATTTATAGCGGCGTATAAAGAAGTATGCCAACATCAAAATAGAATTAAGGTGTCTGTTTGTAATTTCAATTTTTCAACAGCTTTTCACTAAATACATACCTATGCAAGTACCTATACTTACGGTAAATATAAAAAAACATTTTATTATTTGTTTGTTTATATGTTTGTTCTGGGTAATCGCAGAAAGGAATGAACTTATGTTAATCAAATTTTTACTGTCAGATATATGATGTTATAAAGAGAAATTTAAGCTAAATCTGATCTCTGTATTCTGAGCAAAGGGGCACTAAACGGGTGAAACCACAAGGCGACCGCTAGTAGATAATATTATTTGTGCACCGCAACTTTAATATCAATTCTATTAACTTTATATTACACTTTCAGAAAGAGGGTTTAAATCTTTATTATTTATTCAAAGGGTCTTTATTAATTCATTCCTTTCAGCGTTGCTTATTTGATCTTGATCTTAAAATCACAGTGCCTGTGGCAGGCGTCGCGTCAGCAATCAACCGGAGTGCCATCGTTAATCCTTTGTCACTGTCTCAATTTATATATCCAATGTCAATATCGAGTATTTTAAGCTAAAATTGAATTATGAGCGACCTCTTTGTATTTTTAGAGTATTCTAGCGGATTTCCCGCGGTTTCTGCCGCGTAATGCCCGATCCTGTGAGAATACAAAGAAAAAAACAGTCTATTTTATTCCTACAGAAGCAGGCTCTAACCAGTGGCGTTAGAGAGCTACACGCACACCCTTCGGCCTGCATCCCCTCAAGAAAGTACGATACACACACACAAACTATTCCAAAGACGCGAGACAACACCTAAATCTCCAAAGAGAGGTGGTATAACAATCGAACCCCCTGAAACGAATCCACGGTAGCAGTCAAAATCTGTCGGGAGCCCTCAGGCTATCCTTTCGAGGACTTACCTGGGACTCCTGGCAATAGCTTATTATGGTGGTTGAGCGGGCGAGATACATAAATTCGAAGTGGACTGTATTTGCGGGGAAAGATAAAAATGAAATTTACACGCGCTCTACCTTGCTGCTGCTGCGAGATGCTGAGGTGGAGGCTGCCGGGGGCGTCCCTGGACTTGAATTCCTGGTTTCCATTTCTACCATATGGACTAGCTTGACTATTGCCATTATTTGTAGTTTAGGTCAGTAAGAGTCATAGCATCCATCCATACGAAAAAAAAAGTCTATGTTACTCCTTATAACATTAGCTATCTGCTCGTGAAAGTCACATTAAAATCGGTCAATCCGTTTCAAAGATTAGTAGTTTTAAACATACACACAGATTGAGGGAAAGGCAGACAGAGAAATTATAAGAATTGTTTTTCTTATGTAATTGCATATACTTTCCTAAACACTTCAGTTTTATTTCTGTGTAGGTATAGTTAGGTGTATTTCCAGCCCGCTTTATTCAGAAACTCGTTTGTTTAGTCACCGTTGCATACAATGTAAAATAAAGACCACATACAGGGGCAATATCGGCAGCAAATTACATTGTCTTCATGAATTTTTCATCGTGAGAGGCTCGGTACCAACATGCGATATTACTTGTATGTACAAGTATGAAGTGCATATATGAAACGATTAATGAATCTGCAATAAGCGGAAAAAGCATGCATATATCGCGAAGTTTGGCGACATGTCCTCTCTGAATACAAGTTAAATAAATGATAATGTCAAGGATACAGCGTGAAAATAGTTCGTGTCTATGTTCTTTTTTATAATAATTAATATCATGTAACACCATAGTACGTTATGTTCAGCAGTTATAAAAACATATGTAGGTACGTTTCATAAAGTAACTATCCCTTGAAAATTTTACGTAACAGGTGGTGAGCCCATTGCCGAGTTGAAATGGACAGGCGCAGGCTGTGGCGACCTGCTGTTGAAATTTTTCAAGCCACCCATAGGGCCTTCAACTAGGCTTAACGACTGCCATTTTACTGGCAACCATATTACATAGTTTTATATATCGTTTTAGTCAGAGTATTGACAATGCCTTTTGTAGGTATTTTGAAACTAAATGAACTGTATTGCCTATCTACGTACCTATGTTTGTATCTATATTCATATTAAATTTGAGAAATTATAGAATCCTATTTGAAACGACATCTACTTCACTACGTTCTTTTGAGTTATTTACCATTTACATTTAATTTTTTGCCATTTTTCTCATTACTTGGGATGATGTGATTCGTGAGTAATTTGTCCTAAGTAATAACAGCCCTCATGGGGATTTCGTTTGTTAAAGAGAACCATTAAAAATTTCACGTAACAGTACAACCAAGATTTTCTTTGTTGATCAAACGGTTAATAAATTATTGTGGAGTTTAAAGCATCACCGTTAATAAAGTAGTGAAATATAAAATATGTCAAATACTCCTCTAAATGATGTCACTCGCCTGATGGAAACAGATATATTTAGCCTTTGTAGTCGAAAAGTATGACTTTGAAAAATTAAAAACTACATGTATTTTTACTTAAAATTCAGTTTAACCAAAATATCTATGAAGTGCAAACGTATATTACGCTTAACACTCGACAATACTACAATAGGAGAAATGTATTTACATGAAATTGTTTTAAACCACGTATATGACGTAATCAAGGTAACATTGTACAAAGAGAATGGAAACAGGACACATTTATATGAAAAATAGCGATACTTATCAAAAAATACTGGACTGCGAGATGAAAGCGGAATATATAGCTAGGAGACAAGGTGATTTGTGCACTGTTTAGTATCAGGCGAGCATTTTATAATAATCAGGCTTTTGTACTGTACTGTACTCTGTTTGGGAAAATGAATCCCCTTTTGATCAAGTTTTATCGTGGGAGTAGATTTTAAACTTGAGAAGTATCTTATCAATTTTTTATGGGGTGCAATATTGCAGTAAATCCATCAATTTGTTTGAGTGATGAGTCACAAACACACTTTCACATTTGTTTTCTACATATCGTAAATACAAATAAAAAAGAAAAATCAAGTCGATCGTAGAACCTACTTCAGCTTTAATAAAGTCGTTTAATAAGATTGAAGTGTCTATTTGTATAGTGCCAATAACTCATTTTCACTAAATACATAAAAATATTATTATAATAGGTCCAAAAAATAAAAAGCAAAAAATAATTATTTGTCAACCGAACTCGTTTGACGAGACTTTCATTGGTAGTGGGAATTTGGATACCGCTCAAAACAAACATCCATAGGTTATTAGATGGAGTGTAACACCACACACGTACGCAGTCAATGGCATCAGCTTTTAATATACGCAGCTTATGTCAGAACTTTAAACCTTCATTTTTTTAACCCACTGCTGTAACTGTACACCAGTCACTCTGTTTTAGAATCGAAATGTATTGGGTAGCTGCCGGAAAGTTGCTGAGGGAATGTGACCCTGAATATTGACATTTCATAATCATCTTACTTTCTTCTTCGTGTAGCGGTTAGAGTATCTGAGTATAAAACTAAAGGTACATACAATTGTCACCCAAAACTATTCTATTTGTGTGATGAACACGTTGATTGTTATGTGACTGAGTGAAATTTATTTGTAACTAGAAGCCAAAGGAAGTTTTTCACAGCCTTAGAATCAGGTTTCATAAAAATGTTTAGAAAAATAGTATTCTTTATTAAGCTATTGCATAGTTTTTATCGCGGGCTTTGAGCGGGCTTTAATCAAGAAATTCCGTAACGCTAAAAACCTAAGACCCGAGGTCACACGGAGTTCACCGAGCACGGCCGAGCGTTGGCTTAACGTTTATGTACATATATTATATGGTACGATTGTACGAAGCTCGCACGGATCGAGACGTGATGATAGTGAGTGTGAGTGTGAGTGTGAGAAGAGTGTGAGTCTAGAAAACCCAGTGTAAAAATATCCCCAAAATATTTGGGGATAATTATACACAGTGCACATCATCATTTACGTATTGTATTGCCGATTGTTTCTAAGAATTGATTCCAAAAAGCGCTCGTGGCCCCGCTGACTCAGTGTTCTGTAAACGGTCACTGCAACATTAAGCAACGGTTAAGCAACATTTGCTATAGGTGGTCTTTGGATGGGCCGTTGGTCCCGGTTGCCTGTAAAATGGTAGCCTGGTTGAAAGCCTTATGGGCGGCTTGAAAATTTTCAACAGCAGGTTGCCACAGCCTGCGCCTGTCCATTTCAACGCGGCAATTGACTCACCACCTGTTACGTGGGACAAAAATGCATACGGTGAAATGTGGAAATATTTTTAGTATCGTTGGAAATGATTGTCATCTGAACCACGTGCTTCTTGTCCTTATCCGTGAGTGATGAAGTTAACTTGAACCCCTTACAGCTAGAAAATAACAGCATTACATTCTAAAAGAAAAAGTGTAAGTAAACACCTATCGCTTACGGGTGTTAAGCCGTTAATAAATTACTTTAACAGTTTTAGAATTAAGACTAGAAGCGCGGTTGATTCGAATCAGACATTGATTGATGAATCACCGTGTTCTTGTTGATAAACTTCCTTCTAAATTTAACCTCGATGTGTTTAATGGCATGTTTAGGTTGTGGAAAATATTTACAAAAATTCTGTTGCCTTTTTGTATTATTCACTAATCAATAGTAAAACGAAAATAAAAATTTATAGAAAATATAATTAAAGATTTTTGTTATATTTGAGATTTTTGTTATTTATATAAGTAGAAGAATATTATTAATAGAAAAATTGGAATAATTACAAATCTGTAGGACAACAATATCTGTAGAAATATTTAACACTGTAGACTGACCTTAGGTCAGGTGCAGGGCGAGGACCTGTATTTAATAATAATAATAATAATTCTGTATTATAAGGCAACACGAGAAAAGTTACAGATCTTATAAACTTATTCTACGGCCCATAGATATTTAGCTTAATCCTAAAACTTCATAGAAAAATAACTTAACCTAAGTAACACGTTGTGACGTCGACGTGTCGCAGGTCGAGGGATCATGCGTTGGCAGGCGTCCTCTGAAGCGCCTGAACTTCACCCCTGTTGGCCAAAAGTCGGGACTCATGAAGGTGGCGATGTGTTCTGTGGGAACCCTAACCACAAAAGAGTTAAAACTCACTTTGTGACGTGAGTTCAACTTCTCCACCCTCAAATGTAACCCTGTTTTCTTGTCGAGGTAGTTGACGACATCTACGACCTTCACGTTGTGGTGAACGCGAGATACGTAGACCATGGTACTTGGAACCTCTGCGCGGAAGTGCAGCTGGATGGATTTTGACGCAGTACCACACTGGTACTTGCAAGAGGGCTTCCTTTTCTTCTTCACCACCATCGTGAATCCCTCTGCATCACAAGGCTCCTTTCATGAAACCTTAACGGGTGCAGTACTGCGTTGAGTGACGCTGCTTTGCTTCCTCCCCTTTGTTTGAATGGCTGTAAACTACATGACTTAGTACACTAAGGGTAGATCAAGTTTTCAAGACAATACCAAGATACTCTTTGATATATTTCCTCAAACCCCGAACCATAATCAAGGGTTTT
This sequence comes from Thumatha senex, assembly GCA_948477245.1. NCBI lineage: Eukaryota > Metazoa > Arthropoda > Insecta > Lepidoptera > Erebidae > Thumatha > Thumatha senex. The sequence continues at coordinate 8,157,846 of OX419734.1, forward strand.
TTATTCAACTAGAATTACAAAATAGTAAGAGAATGTACTTTCAAGCTCCTATCTCCGGCGGATTGTCAAGAAATTGTTAATTATAGTTATATTCATATAATTTTTTAACATCACATTTAACTACACGTGACTCTCAACTTTTATGATAAGATTGTATCATATTACATAATCCAATTGTATTATAAAAAAAATCACGATTAAAGTGGGAAATTAGATTAAAAATAAGTCAGAAAGAATAAATAAATAGATAATGTTACCAAATTGAGCACGGACTAGCTAAATACATAATTATATATTTGTAAACAAACTACACTGTCTACTCAGACTTCAAGAGACCATCCATTAGTTGGAGTTCGGAGCACGAACTAAGTTTGCAGAAGCTTGCATACATATGAGCGACCTGGTTAAAGTAATTTCAATAATGTTTCACTACGTAGAACCAATTTTGTCTGCCCTAATGATATGACTATGATTTAATTCCTGTTTTAGAACGAAATAATTTGGTTGTACATTGATTTTCTGGTTCAAATACACAAATTGGCAATTCTCTTATCAAATCCAAGCTTTTTTCCATCTTGGTTTTGTTTTCCTCACTTGCTACTGGATCATTCTAAAGTATTAAAAACTAAACTTACTTTAGCTTTACCTGAAGCAACTGAAAGTTGTTTCTACGGTACTAGTTTCTGTAGGAAATGACTACGAGAAAACTTCAACGTGCGGAAAAACCACGAGCGTTCACTAGTTTACTGTAAATTTTACGAGTAACTTTGTTTCAAAGTGTAATGACAAAATTTTGCCTGGTACAAAAATTTTCAATGTAAATTTCAGATGCATCGAATAATGTAAATAAAACAAAAGCTACAGTTTATAAACCTCTCTGTCAAACTTTTTAATTAATCTGAATTGATACTTCAGTTCGTTTTTAAAGTTTTATCACACCATCTGCTCGACAATGCCTAATTACATTATCCTCTATAATTTGCTAGTGCGGCCACACATGGAGTACTGTTCTAACCTTAGGGCTGGTGCACCAGCTTCGACCTTTCGACTCGGTAAAAGGGCGTGCTATGAGGATTGTCAACGATCCTCTACACAGGAGAGACTTAGCCTCCTTATGTGTGTTCTATCGCCTGTACAACGGTCTGTGACCTGAGGAGTTGTTTGATATGATGCCCACGACTATCTTCTATCATCGCACCGCTCGCCATAGACAGGGTGTTCACCCTCACACTTTGCGTCCGGAGCGCATGCTTACGGTTAGGCCCGATAGAGGCTTTATTCCGGGTACGCTTAGATTGTGGAATGAACTGCCTGGGTTTTCCGAAGGTCTACAGTATGGGGTTCTTCAAAAGGGGTTTTAGAAGATTTATAAAGGGTCAGCAGTGCGAGTGCTGCACCTCCAGTGTTGCAAATGTCCATAGGCTACGGTGACCACTTTCCATCAGGTCGGCCATACGCTTGTCTGCTACCTCAGTGGAATATAATAAAAAACATACAATCTCAACGGAAACCACAACTTTGCCTCGATGACATGATTTAAATTTGGAACGTTGAATTCATGTGAGCAAACTCTTAGTAAAAAAGTGCCCCTACAGAGTTCGTTCGAAAATCTGATACAAAAGATGGCACTGGCCACTATAGGCCGAATCTGCGAAACACATTAAAAAAAGGCGCCATTGCAAAGAATTTAAAACAAAAGACGGTTTCCAGTTGTGGAAGGATAGGGAAATATTTTTGTTCGATACATTTATGGAGTATTAGTTGGCTCAAAAACAAAAAAAATTACAATTACGTTTGTTATTTTACCAATGGCTTTTTTATGTCTCTCAAAGGTGTCAAAAGTATAGATTGCACCACTGGATTAAAGCATGTGTTCATCTTGTGCGACTTGAACCCCTAGCGTCACTTAGGACTCCACTCAACTCAATCACTTCGTTCGGCAGTTAATGTTCATCTCCCTCGCGACGCTAACTTGGTGTCCCTCGTTCCGCTCGGGGTTCAACATGTCGCTCATGACGTAATACATTGCTTTAATCCCTTAATGCACAATCTACTATTGTAAAACGATTTAGAATCATATCTTGTGCCATCTTTGTTTCAAATCTATTAACTTTCAATATTTTTCCAAGCTTTCAACTGTTTGCAGAAAATATGGCATCGCGTCAATATACTGTTATTTGTATATACTCAGTTGATTCTATAAAAACCAAATGCAGTCCGAGACTACCAGGATTTTAATTGGTCGTGCTAATTAGTGTCTAGCATATAAGACCTTTTAGCCTTTTTGTTATCACCTCACTAAAAAGGCAACGGGTTCAAAATTTCTTCCAAATTTAACATCTAAAATAGACACATTTTACTAAATTTATTCAGCTATTTAGACCCACCCCAGTGCTTCGGAAGGCACGTTAAGCCGTTAGTCCCGGTTGCCAATAAAATGGCAGTCGTTAAGCCAAGTTGAAGGCCTATTAACCAAAGTCTTAAATAAAATAAAAATGACTTGGAACATCATTAACTCTGAATGCGGTAGATATTTGGTGACTGAAAGGGATTTCCACTTAAAAGTAAATGGTTACCATGTTACAAGGGACCTGGAAGTGCCGACGAAGTTTGAACATTTTTTCAAAATGTACCTATATTTACAACAAAATCTCTCCAAGCGTCTTCCAGTTCCGCTGAACATTTATTAGAAGAATCTGTTCTTTGTTGCAAGGATGCATTTGTATTCACAGATATTAGCGCTCAGGACATTGCAAAGACATTTAAATGTATCGAAATTAAGAAAACCGCGGACCTTTGGGGATTATCGGTCAAAACTGCATCATGTATAATTGAGGTCATTGCGCCCCATCTAGCAACTGTGTTTAATGACTGTGTTTCTAGTGGTACATTTCCCGATTTAATGAAACACAGCTAAGTCGTTCCCTTGTTCAAGGCTGGCAGCGTTACAGACCCGTCTAATTTCCGACCAGTGTCGGTGCTGCCAACTTTGAGCAAAGTATTTGAAAAAATAATCTTGAATCAAATGCTATCCCATTTTAATAGTCATAAAATAAGTGTTGAGTTATTAAAATGTATTCATGAAGCCTATTCTCCTTTGGGGGAGTGCTGCAGATTTAAATATTATTTTTGTTCTACAAAAGCGGGCTGTACGCGCTATTTATAATTTGGGCCCCAGAGTTTCTCTCCGAGAAAAATTCATAGTAAATAGTAAATATTCTAACCGTACCATCACAATACATTTTTGCCAATCTTATGTATGTCCAGAAAAATCTATCACAATTTTCTAAACTCTGTGATAAACATAATATAAACACTAGAAATAAAAATAATCTTTCAGTCCACCACAGTCGACTACATAAGATTGGCGATTCTTTCCAGGGTAACTGTATACGCTTTTACAACAAGCTTCCCTGTGACCTGAGAAATTTACCATTAAATAAATTTAAAAAGTTAATTAAATACAAGCTTTGTGAAAAAGGTTATTACTCCGTTAAAGACTATTTGCAGGACAGGGACGCCTGGAAATGATCTGCTGGCAAAGTGAAATAATATTAAATTGTAAATAGGCCATCAAAAAAAAGCCTTCCTAAGTTTCTTGCCGCTTTAAATATTTTAAACTAGCTGACCTGCCCGACTTCGTCCGTGACATACTTCCAACCCCGTGGCACCCTATTAATCCCGTCGCTTATTACTTCTCCAAAAATGTATGAAAATTTCCCGATTTGTTGACATTTTTGATTACTGCTCCGCTCTCCTGTGTAGTAGCGTGATGATATATAGCTAAGAACCTTCCTCAATAAATGGGCTATCCAATACAAAAAGAATTTTTATAATCGGTCTAGCCGTTCACGCGTGATGTCATGACAACGGAAAACGGGTTACATTTTTATATATATAGATAGTGTATGACATTTTGTAAGCGCCGTTAAAATGATCTATGCAAAATAAAGATATATTTTATTTATTTTTATTTTTACTTATGGGTGGCTTAAAAATTTCAAGAGCAGGTAGCGTCTGTCTATTTCAACATGGCAATGGGCTCACCACCTATAATGTGGGACAGGAATACACATGGTGAAAAGTGAGCATATAATATATATGCCTCTGCCACCCTTTCGGGGATAAGGCGTGATAGATAAATAATGATCTTATAAAAAACAAACACAGTATTAGTATGTCTCTTTAAAAAAATATCGTTTCATGATTGCCCGTTGTTAAAATTCGAGGTTCTACTTAAAAAATCCTTTTACTCTAAGATGTTGCCGAATCACACTATCTAATCAGCCGTAACTTCAAAAACCTAAAAGCTCTGTGTATAAGAAATATATATAGAAATATTCAATTTAATTCAATTATTTTGATGGCCTTTGTGCTCTTAGCAGCAAGTTGCCAGCCTCCAGTGATAGAGCTAAATACTAAGGAAATTAGTCAGTGTCTCGAAATTTGACCTGTAGCCATGAAAAGGTCGATCTAAATATAGATAATGTTTCTCTCCATTTGATACAGTCACAACTTTGAAGTGTTAATATTTCAGACATAAAGAAATTTCCATGATAGAAAATTTTAGTGAGGATTGACTCGCTGTGATAGATATTACAAGATATATCATCTTTTTTTTTATATTTTGCACGTCAAAATGACGTTGCCCGCCGGGCCCCAACTTTACTAATTTACGTTAAAGAACAAGCCATGGTCATTCCATCGCCACTCAATTGACATGCCATTGACATTGAGCAAAAATCGGTAGTCTACTAACATAAACACACGGTGTCAGCAAAATGTCGATGGAGTGGCAATGTAATGACAATGGCTCAACAGTGGCGCTGTCAACCACATTGGCATTTTTTGAAAATCAAATACCCAGTTACCTTATAATATCAATATTCATTACGTTTCCTATAATTTTGATTCAAATAATTGTTCATTTTATAAAGACTTATCATATTTAATGATTTAAGTATATAAATGAGGCAATCAACACTGTAACGTTCGCTAAACGTTCGAGCTGCCAGAGCAGCCCATTTTTCTTAATTAACCTATGACCTAATTAACTAAAATCGTGATATCTTGGAAACTATAATATCTAGACAAAAAAAATTAATAAAAAAACTTAACTTAACTATCTTCACGCTGTATCCCTGACGGGGTAGTCAGAGAGGACAGATCGCCAGGCTTCGCGATCCATGCATACTTCTTTCGCTTCTTCGAGATTCATCAATCGCTTCATACACGCACGTCTGGGTATCCGAGTACTTTTGACCTTTCCGTTTTTGAGCAATCTGCTCACGTGGTCTTCATATGTAAGTCTCGGCCTTCCCTGACTCCTTCTACCCTCTACTTTTGAACAATATATATTCTTCGTCAATCGTTCCTCACTCATTCGTTGGACGTGTCCAAACCAACGGAGCACGCCCTTTTCCAGCTTAACGCTGACACTTTCATTCAAGCCTGCCATATTGCGTATCACTTCGTTACGTATTCGGTCGGCCACGGTAACGCCGCACAATTTTCGAAGTGATCGCATCTCCACAGCATTCAATTTACTTTCATGCATCTGCTGACATACCCAGGTTTCACTACCGTAAAGCAAAGTTGGCACTAGCACTGCGTTATGAATCGCCATTCGTGCTTCTTTTACGATGCTTTGTCGCTTTACTAACTGGGACAAAGCACCGTTAACTTTGTTTCCGGCAGCTACTCGCCGTTCTACATCCGAATCACATCTTCCATCCGAGCTAAACATACTTCCTAAATACACAATTTCATTCACTTGCTCTAGACGTTCCTGGTTTACCCTAATCTCGCATATAGTTCTTACGTCACCTCTTTCAAATACTAGAACCTTAGTTTTACTTGCTTTCAAGCGGAGACCCTTACTTTCACACCCCTCTTTCATATTAGTGACTAATGCCTGTAGGTCGGCTTCTGATGAGGCCATGAGCACCGCATCATCAGCGTACAGCAGACAGTTATAAAAAATTAACTACTGAAAAATCGTAAAATATATAAAGATAAAAATTATAGCTATAATAATTTTGAATTTTAATCGTAATTAACTGATATATTGGTATAAACACGAAAAAGTCGGTAAAAAAATAAATAAACGTTATTTTTCAAAAATTTGCCACTTACACGAAAAACTAATATAAACACAATTATTTTTTTTACATGATTAAATTCCTGGAATTATAACGATTAAAACGATATATGACACTAATAACTTATAATTATTCTAAAAAAAACTAAAAAATGTTAACCCATTAAATTAATTTTGCATAATGTACTTCCTCACTATAAGTTTAGAACGTTCCATTTTGTATAAAAAACGTAGGTACAAAACAATTATTACATTAAGTACCTGAGTATTCATTATTTTTCCAAAGTATTGATTTGTTACTGTTTCACATAAAAAATATTAAATTTAACCCACAGAAATATAAATTATTTTAAGCTTTGACAATAATAGTTGTAATGTCATTTTCAAACTGGCAAAGGTGTTGTCCATATAAGTCCTGTATTTGAATATTAGTCTTTTTGCTTACCTTTATTTTTCAGTGCAATCTATTCCTTTGAATCACTGTTCTGTGACTGCTATAGCAAATAATGTTGGCATGCCTGCCTGTCTTAATGCTGTAAAATTATTATATTTAGACATAACTGGCAGTTGTATCTTGAGTAGAATATTTTATTTTGTTGTTTTAAATATTTATTATTTAATTTTTTAACTTATTGTGTTTTTCGTATTTAATTTACTATTTGTACACATATATCGTATACCTCAGTAAATTTCTTACAAGTGATGACTGATCTGAGTATTAGTAGCGATAGTGATGATGAAAGTTACCACTCTGTTAGCAGCAGTAACGATGGTAGTTTCACTAGTTTTCCCTCTTTAGCAGATACTCTGGAGTCTCAGTTTTCTGATGTTCCTAGGAACTTCAATGTGGTTCATATCAATGCCCAAAGTATTCCGGCTCACTTCCCGGATATGCTGGCAAACTTCTAAAATAGAAACATACACGCTGTTCTTGTGTCGGAGTCCTGGTTTAAACCGTATCATTCTTCCATTTCTTTAACCCTTCCTGGATTCCAATTAATTAGAAATGATCGTGAGGTTATCAAGGGTGGAGGTGTTGCCATTTATCTACGGTCTTACATACCATACTCTATCCTCAACATGTCTGCACAACCACCTCCATCCAATGCAGGCGAACATATCTTCTTAGAAATTGAACTCTATCATACAAAAGTCTTACTTGGCTTATACTATTCCCCATCTTTAAACATTAACTACTTTTTCTCTTTTGAGCTCCTACTTGAAAATTTGGTCCCATCTTATTTACATACTATTATTTTAGGTGACTTTAACACCTGCCTTGTGAAGAATGATCACCGTTCGTCTTCTCTTCGAGCTATATCAAAATCCTTCAACCTTTCCATTCATCCTCTCACTACAACCCACCATGTTCCAAACTGTTCTCCTAGTCTTCTTGATCTTATTCTGGTCTCTTCCGAAGATCATGTCGCTAAATACGGACAGTACCCTGCTGACATGTTCTTCCTTCATGACTTACTATTCCTATCCTACAAAATTCGTCCCCCAAAGAACAAGTCCAATATTGTAATGCAGCGCAATTTTGGTGGCATCGACAAGGATTCTCTTTGTGAAGATGCCGCAAATTTTGATTGGTCTCCACTCTTTGCGTGTAGTACGCCCGATGAGCAAATAGAGATATTTAATAGCAGACTACTACTACTGTATAATAAACATGCTCCTGTGCGACCGGTCAAAATTAAGCATACTCCTTCTCCCTGGCTAACAAAAGAAATCCGATCGCTCATGTCCAGGAAAGCGGCGGCAAAATTTAAGTACAAGACCAGACCGACTGCCGCTAACAGGGAGAATTATACGCGTATACGTAATCACTGCAATAAGGTATGTAGGGACGCACAACGCCAGCATATTCACAACTCTGTCCAAAATAACGATCCAGCGAAAGTCTGGAAATTTCTTAGAACAATGGGGGTGGGAAGATCGCAACACAATGCACTATCTAAAGATTTAAATATTGATTTGTTGAATCAACATTTCACCGCTTCGTCTAATATTAATAAGACAACCAAATCTCACACGATTTATGATCTCTCATCCCTACCAACCCCTCAGTATCCACTATTCGTCTTTAATCAGATCACTGCCAGTGATGTTAGGAGGAGCATTATGTCAATCACGTCCAATGCAGTTGGAAGTGATGGTGTGAGCCGTAATATGATCCTACCCATCCTTGATGAGATCCTCCCAGTCATCTGTCACATCCTAAATTCATCATTATCCTCTGGTATCTTCCCCTCTTTCTGGAAAACCGCTGAAATCATTCCTTTGCCTAAAAATAAAAATCCTTCTTGTTTCTCTGATTATCGACCAATTTCAATATTACCATTCCTCTCCAAAGTAATTGAACGCCTTGTACATAACCAACTCAATACATTTCTAATCAAAAACAATTTATTGAATCCCTATCAATCAGGCTTTCGACCTGGTCACAGCACCGTCTCCGCTTTGGTGAATATTACGGACCACATCCGACATGGCATGGAGTGTGGGAATGTCACAGTTTTGGCTCTGTTGGATTTTTCCAACGCGTTTAACACAGTGGATTTTGACATATTGATTGATATATTGCGATCTCTTGGCATATCTCCAGTGGCGACTGATTGGTTTTGCAGTTACCTGTGTGGACGCCGACAGCGCATACGCATCGAAAACACTCTCTCCTCATGGTGCAATACTTCTGTTGGTGTGCCCCAATGTGGCGTTCTTTCTCCTTTACTTTTCGCATTATTCATTAACTCAATCTCGGATCAACTTCGTTCCTCCTATCACCTTTATGCAGATGATCTACAAATATACGGCCAAGTACCCCTGACATCCATTACAGATGCTATTAATAATGATCTGGCCAGTGTAAGTGCCTGGAGCGAATCGTATGGACTCAAGCTGAACCCCTTGAAGACCCAAGTCACAATAGTTGGCAGTCCTTGGATGGTTTCAAGGATTGATTGGCCACTACTCCCACCGGTTATTTTCAACGGTACCATCATACCATTTAGTGACCGGGTTAAAAACCTGGGAATATACATTGATTGGAGTCAATGTATATTCCCAGGTTTTTAACCTGGTCTCTCCTGGGTCACTCAAATGCAAGAGACCAGCAGAAGATTGTATGCAGCTGCGGGATCTATGAAACATTTGCGATCTTTCTTACCGACTGCCACCAAGATTGCGCTTGCAAAAACCCTCCTACTCCCAATTCTAGACTATGCAGACGTCAGCTATCCAGATCTCACCGAACGCCAGCTAGATAAACTCGAGCGTCTTCAGAATTTTTGTATCAGATTTATATTTGGACTACGCAAATATGATCACATTACTGTTTTTCGGAAAAGACTCGAGTGGCTACCTATTCGACTTCGCCGGAATGCTCATATTCTTTTCTTGTTATACAGTATACTGTTCAACCCTTCTACGCCTACCTATCTCAAAGGACGTTTTGAGTTCCTTCATGATACTCATTCGAAGTGCTTAAGATCATCGGAGAACATGAGACTAAAAATGCCGTCACATTCCACAACATTCTTAGGAAAATCCTACACTGTCTTGGCCGTACGATTGTGGAATGAGCTACCATTAGATATTCGTCGCGCGAAGTCATCGCTATCTTTAAGGACAAGGTTAAAAACCACTTTCTGTCCTCTAACTAAGTACTTAACTTTACTTGTAGTATTTCTTTTCTTTTACTTCTTTATTGTGTACAACTTAACTATTATCCTCGTTATCATATTAATCTTTAGTTATATATTATGTAAGTACGCCATCAACTACCTCTTTCTTTGTTTTCCTGATCTTCTCTTTCCATACTAAGGTTGTCTGGAAGAGATCGCTTTTAGCGATAAGACCGCCCATTGTACTCTCACTTGTAGTTTTAAGTCTTGTAAATACTGTATTTAATGGTGTGCAATAAAGAATTATCTATCTATCTATCTAAATATTAACGCAAAACTAAAAAAAAATCATGTGGATATTAAACCTCTAATACACGGTCTTTTTATCCACGATTCTAATGGTATAAAATTCATTCATTAAAACCACAGACAACATTGTATAAAAAGGTTTAGATAGGTCAGCACAAAAAAAAAACAAAAAAAGTCAGCTGCTTTAGCAGCTTGAACGTTTGAGTGGTGACATTAGTGCCAAAAATAAAAAACATTCAGATTCAGAACTTCGACGTGGTAAAACAAACAATTTATATATATTATATTATATGCATTACATTTCCTATAATTTTGATTTGAATAATTGTTCATTTTATAAAGACTTATCATATTTAATGATTTAAGTATATAAATAAGGCAATCAACAAAAAATTAGCATAATTAAACTAAAAAATAAATGATATCTTAGGCTGTTTCTGTGTGCCTGTGCTACATGAAAAACAAAGTTACGAGTATATTACTAATACAAAGATTGTTACTTTTTTCGGAAAAATGACGATTGTGGACCTGGCCTTGAGCTGTTCTTCTCTATCCATGGAAGAATTTTGTGAAGTGTTTAGTTTGAGAGTAGTAGCTATTCATTATAATAAACTTGTTCAAAGTATTGGGTACCTTTCGACTATAAGTGAGTGTATTTTTAAAAGATTTTCCATAACTCTAGTAGAATCGACTTTACACAAGTGGAAACTGAGAACTTAGTAAATTAAATATTTCTTAAGTTGTCCTTAATATATGCATAGCAATAGCTTTGAAAAGTTTAAGGAGAGACTTACCTTACTATTTTACTGTGGACTAGGCTGTACTAATGATTTAATTGTCTTTTATTGACAGTTTTTTAAACTAAACAAATCCAAATTAGGTACCCAGAAACAAAAATCTAAGCAGCTGGCAACTGGTATTCAACTTTTAAATTTTCATATTGATATTTGTGTTGAGGTGAAGTTCTATCAACATTTTTGGGGCACAATCCACCGACAAGTGCTGCACCTACTGACTTGTGGATGAGGCAGGCAACTCGAAACAAGCAAGTGCATAACTTAAACCAGTGGGCATTGAAAAATGTTGTCTTACTAACAAACCAAAATTCAGTATAGCGTATCTAGTACTACATAGTTCAAGCTGTATTATTACTTCTGCTGAACCAATTTTAATGAAACATAGCACAGTATTTAAGCTGGAATATTTTCTAATAGTAGAGTTGTGATCAACTGGCTAGATTTTGCTCCAACTCTGAACAAATGAACAAACAGGCACGAAGAAAAATAATTACAGTTTCAGAATCCCTGAAGGAGTTGATTACAATTATTTATTTTTATTTATTTGGAATGTAGTCACAGTTATTTATACCATTTTATAATAGTATAGATTATTACTAATTAATACTAAGGCATAGATATATAATTGATATTGTTTAATAAATTATTGTATTTTCCTTTCAGAGACAAAGAGCCAGGATAGTATTGCTTTCAGATTTACACCCAAACTAATAAGAAAACAGGCAAATCAACACTAGAAGCTATAGTCTATTTTAAGACATTTCTCTCTTTCCATTAAACGTCCAACAAAAGATTGAGGAACTATTGACGAAGAGAAAGAGTCAGGGTAGGCTGAGACTTACATATGAAGACCATGTGAGCAGATTGCTCAAAAACGGAATAGTCAAAAGTACTTGGATTTCCAGATGGGCATGCATGAAGCAATTAATGAATCTGCAGTAAGCGAAAGAATTATGCATGGATTGCGAAGCCTGGCCATCGTTCCTCAGGGATACAGCATGAAGATAGTTAGTTAGTTCTCTCTGCCCAAAATTTGTTCTCCAGCGCATGTTGCATGGCACTACCTTCTATAAAGAAAACAAAACTTTTTTCACATATTCATCACAGCTCTGCTGATTTTAAACTTTTAGAAAATTTTCAAATATATTTATTATAAACTCTATTCAATTATGTATTAATAAACATTTATTTCTAAAACACTTTTTTTTTGTTACCTTTCCCACTTAGATCACATTTGAAACGTGTGTATGTTTGTAGGGTGTAAAGGGCCCAATATTACTAGGGCCTAAGTGACACCCGCTAGAGGTGCACCAGCAGACCAATGCATGAGATGATGCAAGTGCCGCTATAAGTTTAGGGGGTAGGGCAGTGGTCACTTCTAATGATGCCTAACTAGCTAAACACCCTAACCTAGCCTTTGGCCATACATAGAGGGAAGGGTATAGTCTGGTTTTAGTCAATAGGAGTTGGGCACAGCATTCATATAACACATGAATAAGTTACAAAAATGTTTTTTCACATGTCTCATAACATAGCCCTTGCACTGGTTTTTGACCCATTAGAGTCTGGACACCCTGCTGCATAAAATAACAGGAATATATCAGATATAAGCTGAAATACAAATAGAAGTGTAAGTTGTAACTTGTACCTAAAACAAAAATTATAAAATTAATAAATATCCATCACAGGCATTATATGCCCACTTTTCACCGTGCGGATTCCTGTCCTACATAATAGGTGGTGAGCCCATTGCCGTGTTGAAATAGACAGACGCAGGTTGTGGCTACCTGCTGTTGAAATTTTTCAAGCCGCCCATAAAGCCTTCAATCAGGCTTAACGACTGCTATTTTACTGGCAACCGGGACCAACGGCTTAACATGCCTTCCGAAGCACGGAAACGCTCGCAAATGTAAATGCCACAAAGTGGTCACCCATCCGAGGACTAGCCATAGTGAAAGTTGCGTAACTCAGTGATCGTTTACAGAACACTGAGACCGCGGGGCCACGAGCGCTTCATTATTAACTAAATATGAGATAAATATACTATCATCAACTAGTAAAATAACAGTGTATGCTTGATGGTGGTTCAATGGCGGCATAATGAGAAATAATCATACTGAAGCCATCGTGAGGTCATTGAAACTAATGTCAAATAATTAGTAGACTACCGTTTGCCAAACTATTGCAAAGACACCGAGACGTCATTGGTTAGTAGAATACATATTTGTATGAGTGGCAGGTTAATGACAAGTCAGCGGGGAGCCATTGGTCTTAAATAGTTAGCGGACTACGAAAAGTGCAAAACTGCGCCATTGTAAGGCCATCGACATTCTATTGATACACCATTTAAATAGCAGACTTCGGGAAGGTAAGCAAAGATCTCAACCCGCACGCAGGGTTCCAATAGCGACCCTCATTTCGACGGCCCAGAAATTTACCTTTTCACGCTTCTCTTAAAGGACCCAGGATTGTAATCTATGCATCTACACAAAACCTTAAACCGGTTGTATGTAACAAAATGTTGTTACCCTCAGAGTGGTAGCTTTGCGTACCTAAATAAGCAATTGTGCTTACGTAGGTACGAAAACCTTAATAAAACTCAATACCTCAACAAGATTCAAAATAATATGTCTCCAGATATTAAGGTTTATCTTACTTAAAGGAAAAAAGACATTACATCAATACGACACAAATTGAAGTTCAGCACAGGCACATTATCTTCAATCACTGACTACGTCACTTTTCTACGAGAACGTTATAATAAAACGGATGGTGGTTACGAAAACAATCGGGTCGATGTTTGCTACTCGCATGAGGAAGCTGAACGTTCATATTAGTATGGTAAACCGATTTTCACTAAAGTTAGCCGTGTGTGCATTCCCGCAGGGACTTTTATCAGAAACCTTTGATGTCATTGAAAAGATTTAGGGAGTTTATCTGTTCATACTAGGCATTTTCCACATTTATTAAAATATTTTAGGTACATTTATTTTTATAAAGTCATTTTATGGTTTCGTACTATTTTATTGTTTTTCAATTCGATAAAGATACACTGTATTAATTGAAATATAATATCTGTTTTATATTTATCTAAATGAAGTATGCATGGATCGCGAAGCCTGGCGATCTGTCCTCTCTGACTACCCCGTCAGGGATACAGCGTGAAGATAGTTTAGTTTTTTTTTATATTTATCTCACAGCCTTGATTGTTATCTCTCTCCCTCTGTGGTACTAAAAGTAAAGAAATCAATAGTACTACATAATTGACACCTCGTCTTCTCATCTTCGAAACAATTGTACGTGGCTCCAAAGAAATCTCACACCCTTAAGCCGCCGGCACTACCCCGGCGGGCAATGCCGGCGGCTTGACAATAACAATCGATCGGCTTAGGTTTGTAGGCAGCTTCAAAATGAAAATCCTCTTTGGTGAGATTTCTCTGGAGCTGTCTGTACTATTCCAATATTCCACCTATTTACGATTAACCTTAGATTTCGCCTTATAGCATTTGAAACTGTAAACAGTTTAAAAATAAATGTGTACTTAGCTTTATTATGGTGTTAGATAAAGCACCGGTAAAAACTGCAATAGAAAGACATGTTAAAAGTATCTCATTAGATTCACGATGAATCTGTTAAACAGAACTACTGATATTCATCGGAAGTTACGGGAATTTACCGTGCGGTTATCCCACAGAGTCTGCGTTACTCGCAAAGGTGGGAACGAGGGAACGAGCAACATTTCTTGCTTTGTGGGATTTCCAAAAGACCACCTTGAGCAAGTAAAAATGGTATACGCTACATTTTAGTTTAATCTGGTTGCTATGGAGTATGCAATATTGATTTTATACTTACTTGTATTAAGCGCTTGTGGCTTCGCGGACTCAGTGTTCTGTAAACAATCACTACGTTAAGCAACTTTCGCTATGGCTGGTCACGGATAGGTGACCACTTTGTGGTATTTACATTTTCGTGCTTCAGAAGGCAAGTTAAGCAGTCGGTCCCGGTTGCCAGTAACATGGCAATCGATAAGTCAAGTTGAAGGCGGTTATGAGCGACTTGAAAAAATTCAACAGCAGGTAACCACAATCTGCGTCTGCCTATTTCAACACGTATTATGTGGAACAGGAATACACACGGTGAAAAGTGGGAGTATTTTTTTTACCACGAGGTTTTTACAAGGTCGGCAGCGCGAGTGCTGCACCTCTGATGTTGCATACGTCCATAGGCTACGGTGACCACTTTCCACCTTGGGCGTCTGCTTGTCTGCCACCTCACTGGTATAAGAAAAAACATACTTTTATCAACCACGCCTTTTAACTCCAAAATGGTAGACAGAGGCATTCATACGCCCACATTTTACTGTTTGCACTTTATACCAATTTTTTTTTTATTTGCCGTTTTTCCTTTGAAGTATGTATGACCAGCTGACGATTGATTTCATTCATGTGTTTCAATCATTGACTGATTTCAAATTGTAATAATACCAACCCAGTACGCATACCCAGTTTCATGGGAGCCAAGGGAATGGAGGGGTATTTACTTGAAGTGATATTGTTGTTCATACCTAACCCTTACCAAAAATACCTTCTATGGGGCTACCTTACCTGCTTAGTCAATTTGCATTATTTAATATTTATGTATACATTAATCTGATTTTATCGTATCAATTGTCAGTTGACTAACTTGATATCAAAAAACACACTAGTAGACTTAAACTAATTTTGGTCAACAGCTTGCAAATCCGTGAAAAGTTAACCAATAATGTCTATGAGTGCTGTTAAAATATGGATCTTGATCTGGTGCATCAGTTTATTTCAATAATACCTCATCAATATATATTTGCTATGTATAAAACGAACATATTGTCATGCCTTTATCTCGGGGATAAAGGGGTAGGCGGAGGCATACTATACGCCTACATTTTACCGTATGCATTTTGCATATGCATGCTATGTATATATATATAATAATAAGCCTGTTTTTCCGAGCTCAGTTTATGTCCCTGAGCTCAGTGTGCCTTTTGGCATAGGCCTCCTCCAGCTCCTTCCACTGCACCCTGTCTCTTGTCACTCGAGACCAGCATGTTCCAGCAGTTAGTTTCAGGTCGTCCTCCCATCTCCTCGCAGGTCTACCCCTTCTTCTCTTGCCACCTCTTGGATGCCAGAGAGTGACCCTGTGGCTCCATTTGTTGCTGGTGCACCTTATTGTGTGGTCCGCCCATCTCCATTTTCTGGTATCTATACTGGAAAGAATGTCTGTGAGTTTGGACCTGGCTCTAATATCAGCACTGCTAACTTTATCTAGTAGCTTTAGACTAAGCATACTCCTCTCCATGGCTCGCTGGTTTCTTGCCAGTTTCTCCCTCTGCAATTTGGTTTAGTGACCAAGTTTCGCAGCCATATATTATACAAGGGAGAATACATGTGTTGTATGTTTTCCTTTTTATGTTGATACCCAGGTTCTTACTTTTCATGATTTCTTTCAGTGACCAGTATTTTTTCAGCCATGTGCTACTCGTTTCTCTATTTTCTTGTCCATGTGATCTTTAGGAGAGATGATTTTGCCCAAGTAGACATACTCACTGACATAATCTATTTGCCGACCATCTACCTCTATTTTTATTTCCTTTGAGTTCGTCATTAATTTTGTTTTTCTGGAGTTGAGTTCCAGTCCTACTATCTTACTTATTCTGGCTAGTTCTTCCAACATTACTTCTAAAAGTTTTAGATCTTCTTCAAAGAGAATAACGTCGTCGACGAATCGTAAATGGTTTAGGTAGGATCCATTTATGTTAATGCCATAGTGTTCCCAGTTCATACTTCTGAAGATTTGATCTAGCACTGCTGAGAACAGTTTCGGTGAAAATGGATCCCCCTGCCTTACTCCTCTTCTTATTGGAAATGATTGACCTGATATTGTTAATGATGTTAATGTAAACTTTGTTGAACCCTTGTTGTCTCAGACTTGATAGTATACCTGTGTGGTTGATACTATCAAAAGCTTTTGAATAATCAATAAAGGCTAGGTACAGAGATTTGTGGTATTCGTTGTATTTTTGCATTATTTGTTTAACAGTGTGAATGTGGTCAATGGTGCTGAAATTTTTCCTAAAGCCTGCCTGCTCTATAGGTTGATTTTCGTCGAGAGTTTTTGTTATTATTTCCAATATTATTTTTGCAAAGACTTTGTAAACATTAGACATCAAGCTTATGGCCTGTAATTACCAATTTCGTCTTTTGGTCCTTTCTTGTGCAGGAGGATGATATGAGATTCTCCCCATTGGTGTGGAATAAGCTCAGTTTTCAGTATTTCGTTGAACATTCTCGTCAAAATGGGACTAAGGGTTTCTATTTTGCCTCTGAGTAATTCGTTGGGAATTTTATCTGGCCCGGGTACTTTATCGAACTTTTGAGATTTGATTGCCTTCACTACTTCCGCTTCTAGTATATGTGGCACCAAGTCGTTTTGTTCTTTTGGCGCTTCTTGGACACTGCTGATGTAGTTGGATCCGAGTACAGAGTTAGTTTTCATTTTGTTAAGTTAGTTTTCTCCTTTCTTAACTTAGGTATCCACTCTATTCCCTTTTATCTAAGTTCGTTTAAGGCTGTTTTCGTTCCTCCTGTTTTTAATATTTGTATTTCTAATGTTTCTAGTCTTCTTGATTTTCTGTCTTTTCTCAAGGATTTTCTAATTTTTTTGCTTAAGTCTTATATCTTCGTTTGGTTTGCTCTGCTTGCTTTGTTGTTCTCTGACAATAGCTCTTTTCTCTCACTTATGAGGTTTAATGTAGTTATACTAAAATCATTATTTTTCTTGGGCATTGTTGTTGTTTTTGACAGTTTTATGAGCTTTTCTTCTAGTTTTGCATATTTTTGTAAAACAAGCATTAGAATTGATAATTTCCAAAAGGGGTAAAACATCTGTTTTATTACAATATTTGATTTCGAGAATAATAATTTATTATGTCCTATGAATTTTCTTAAATAAATATCACGCCTTATCCCCGAAGGGGTGGCAGAGGCATATTATATGCCCACTTTTCACCGTGTGGATTTCTGTCCCACGTAATAGGTGGTGAGCCCATTGCCGTGTTGAAATAGACAGACGCAGGTTGTGGCTACCTGCTGTTGAAATTTTTCATGCCGCCCATAAGGCATTCAACCAGGCTTAACGACTGCCATTTTACTGGCAACCGGGACCAACGGCTTAACGTGCCTTCCGAAGCACGGAAACGCTCGCAAATGTAAATGCCACAAAGTGGTCACCCATCCGAGGACCAGCCAATTCTTTTCTTGCCAAAGCAATTTTCTTGATTGTTTTTTGGGTGTTATAGTATATTTAAGTTGTTACTATGCGGTGATTTGTGTTTAAATTTGAACTTTGAACAATGTTTGTATCACTAAATTGTTTTGCTTGTTATTATATTATACTCGATTTCATTTTTAACTTTGCCGTCTGGCGATCATATCCAGGTCCATTTTGTTTTTGTTTTCTTTTATATTTGGATTTGGGTAGAACCTTTACCGTCCTATTTTCTGGAGGGTTATGGTCATACTTCCCCTCGGTGACCGGCCGGCTTGGGAAATGATTTTGTTTATTTGTGGTTCTAATTGTTGTGATGCATGTTTCGTTACTTTTTATCCGGTCCGTTATGTTCTGTAATGGCTATTTATTTAAAAATGTTGCAAGTGAGTTAGTTCTTGCTCGGTGCGTTTTTTCAATCTTATTGATTTTTTTTGGCTTGAATTGGAGCATTAGAGTTGAGAAGAGTAAGATTGTTTTCTAGTATAAAGTCGATTAATATGCGTCCGTTGGTACTTCTCTTTCCATGTCCAAATCGACCCATAATTCCTTCTTCCTCTGTTTGTCTGGTGCCAACCTGCGCGTTAAAGTCGCCCATAATTATGATATTGTTTCTATAGTAAGTTCTCACTACTTCAGAGAGGGTGTCATAAAAGCATTCAACTTCATTCTTTTCTGCTTTTTCCGTGGGTGCATAAACTTGAATGATTGTCCAGTACTTCTTACTATTAGGTAGTTTTATGTTGATTATAGCTACACGATCTGTTTTTTGAATTTTGTTTTTACTAGGAATCCCACACCGCGGTGACCGTCTTTGCCGCCTATATGGTATAAAATATAATTGTTTCTCTCTTCTATTTCTTCCCCTGCTCTTCTCATCTCACTTATACCTAGTATATCCCACTTTAGATCTTTCAAGGCAAATTCAAGTTCTTGGAGAGACTCTTCTGTTCTCAAAGTTCGTGTATTTAATGTACAGATGTGTATGATATTGGGTGGGTGCTTATATTTGAATTTGGGTAGAACCTTTACTGTCCTATTTTCTGGAGGGTTATGGTCATACTTCCCCTCGGTGACCGGCCGGCTTGGGAAATGATTTTGTTTATTTGTGGTTCTAATTGTTGTGATGCATGTTTCGTTACTTTTTATCCGGTCCGTTATGTTCTGTAATGGCTATTTATTTAAAAATGTTGCAAGTGAGTTAGTTCTTGCTCGGTGCGCTCTTTCAATCTTATTGATTTTTTTTGGCTTGAATTGGAGCATTAGAGTTTGAGTTTCATTGGAGTTTGGTGATAAGGATGGTAGACGTTTCCGTTCTTCATTTTGTTTTTCATTTATAATAAGCTTGTCATATTGTAAATATGCTTGGTTCCCTTTCTTTATTTCCTCCTGTTGTTTAATTATAAATAAATTTTAGCTCTTTTCTCTTAGTCAACACATCCTTTGGAAAGTCTTCGCTGATATAGATGTTCGGTGGAAGAAATTTCTTATTTTTAAGTATTTCTATTTTTCGCTATTCTAAGGTTACCGATATTAAGATAGGTCTAGTTTTATTTTCAGTCTGACTTCCCAGTCTGCGGGCATTGCTGATTTCCCATTTATCCAAATTGTCGATACCTCCTTTTTGCTTACTTCTTTCAATATTTCAATGATAAGATCCAAAAGTTCAACAAAACTTTTCTCAGTTTCCTTAACTCCATGAAGTATTATATTGTTTTTTCTTAGCTCTCTTTCCATATTATGAACCTTAGGAACCTTTTAAGTAGGGTAACTTCTTTTTTCAACATTTGATTTTCTTCTAATATTGGCGCTTCTAATATCGTGGTCCCGCGGTCTCAGTGTTCTGTAAACGATCATTGAGTTACGCAACTTTCACTATGGCTGGTCCTCGGATGGGTGACCACTTTGTGGCATTTACATTTGGGAGCGTTTCCGTGCTTCGGAAGGCACGTTAAGCCGTTGCTCCCGGTTGCCAGTAAAATGGCAGTCGTTAAGCCTGGTTGAATGCCTTATGGGCGGCTTGAAAAATTTCAACAGCAGTTAGCCCTGCGGTTGAAACAACAACTGAACAACCTGCGTCTGTCTATTTCAACACGGCAATGGGCTCACCACCTAGTGAGCCCATTGCCGTGTTGAAATAGACAGACTTTTTACTTTTCTGTTGCCTTCCAAAATCCACATATAACTGCAGTAAAATTTACCATCATTTTACTGCCGTAGAACTTTGAACAAACCTATACATGAATACGCTGCTATCAATAAGAATAATTAACTACTTTTGAATGAAGAATATTCATTAACTACTTAAAAAATATCACTATAAGAAATAGTTAACATAATATACGTCGTGGCTAAGTCCAAGCCGGACATCGCCAAAACAACAAAAAAAAAAGATCGGAGGTAGAACGAAATAAAATATACAAATTGCAATTGTCATTTGCCACTGATCACTAATGTGTCTACTAATTGGTTATATGTAATTGTAAAAAAATATAATAAATAAATAAATAAATAATAAAAATCGAAGCATATCATGTAAACCTATGCTAATATTGGCTAGGTACCTATGATTCAGACATTTCACAACCCCATAAAGTAACTCGCAAGTTTGAACTTATGTGTATTTGCATGAACTTTCTAGTCAAATTATTGCCTAGTCGTAAAGGTGCTCCTAAGTAAATAATGTTCTTCTATTTATTTTTGGCTTATGTAAATATTGAGTGCAAATAAAAATGATCGTTATAGCTTTCTATTACAGAATATAGTTGATGTCATAATCGCTTGAAAGTGAGTGCCGTTACAATCTTTTGCGTTCAAGGTTTTCCAGATGATGTTTACTGACGTACCTTTACAAACGATTTTATTTACCGTCTTATAATCTTTACTCGAAGGACACTGATTGTAGACTTTCATCTTTAAGCATTGTGGTGTATACCTGAAGTTAGTTTGTTGAACGACCCAGCACAAACGAATTTCGGACAATTTCTTTTTTAAGTTATGTAACCTGCCCAAAGTATGTCCAAATCACTTATGGCTATATTTGGTGGTCAGGTGGTTCGGAGGGGTGTTTGCAGCTACATATAATCAGCGTAGAGTTGAGACCGATGACAAGGAAAAGACTTCTAAACAAGAAGATATATGACCAAAGCTGGATAGAGTCTTGGGATCTACTCTCAAGCATTATATACCTACAAGGTTTCCTGGTCACAGACAGCTGCCTGAAAATCTCACGAAAGAAACGGAACTAAATTGAAGGGAACTGAACTGAAAAACACGAAAGAAACTGAACTGAACTGAAAACCACACTGTGCTCTAAAACACGTTTAAGAAAAACATTTTTTTTGTAAAACATTTAAGTAATAGTTTGCCAATATAGCAGCTTAATAGCTCCTTCCTTGTACAGATATCTTTTATAGAATCCGGTCATCATCATCATCTCAGCCGATTGACCCCCATTGCTGGCCTGCCAGGCCTCCCACAAATGTCGATACAATGCCAGAAAAACGTGGCCTTGAATGACCGTTTGTCACTGCAAGCGACTCTGCCAATACGTTTCGGTGGCCTCGGCATTCGCAAAATTTCCGATATTAGTTTACCAGCGTTCCTGTCCTCAGTCCACAGTACGGAGGCGTTAACTAGGAAAATTCTCGCACCTACACTCGTTAATTCCGAAATACTGTGTAAGATTGATGCTGTAAATACTTGGAAAAATGCCTGTCCGAACTCCGACTTGCCAAGGAATTTTTTCTCACAGCGTCAGTGGGACGGGCAGTTTAATAAGAAACAATTTATTAAGCTCCAGTACGACAGCTGCTGAGCGAGCCCGTTTACTGGCAGTGGGCACGTGGGAATCGGGTCTGTGGATACAAGCTCTTCCTTCGTCTAACATAGGAACCATGTTAGACGATACTACCTTTCGCATTGCTTCTTGCCTTTGTTTGGGTGCGCCATGTGTTTCTCCGCACCAGTGCCATTGTGGAGTAGTCGTCGATCGCCTTGGACATCATGGCTTGTCTTGCTGCAGGAGTGCTGGGCGATTACCACGGCACGCGAGCCTTAACAACTTAATCCGACGTGCTCTTGTCGGCGTGCCAGCTAAACTTGAACCAAATGGTTTGGCACGCGACGACGGCAAGAGACCGGACGGTATGTCTTTAATGCCGTGGAGGATGGGTAGTTGTTTGGTGTGGGACGCTACGTGTGTTGATACTCTTGCTCCTACTCATCTTTCAGGTACTGCTGGTTGTGCTGGTGCCGCCGCCGCTTCTGCTGAGACCCTTAAACGGCAGAAATATTTGCAACTCGTAAGTGATTACGTTTTTGAGCCAATTGGGGTCGAGACGTTAGGGTCCTGGGGTCCAAGCGCTCATAATCTATTTCAAGAGATTGTAAAGCGCCTAATTGACACTACTCGTGACCAGAAGGCTGGTTTCCTTTTCGCACAAAGGCTAAGCTTTGCCATTCAACGTGGCAATGCTGCCAGTCTTCTGGGAACGCTACCACGTGAGGACTGCGATACGGAGAAATTTTATGACGCATGTTAGGTCTTTGGTTTTTAGTTATTTTTAGTTAGTTTAGAATTAATTTATCATAATATTAAACTGTAATTGTAGATTGTTTCAAATAACGAATAAACTATACACGAGTATATGCCAGAATATAGTACCTAATTAAAGTCAAATTAAAATTTAGGTAGTACTAAGTATTGTACTCATATACAATCCGAACATAATCTTTAATTTAGTATGACCAAAACGATATTGTTTAACTTTATAATACATTTTGTGTACAATATGCATTCTACATACTAGCTGAGTATGATTTTTTTGTTTATATGTAATACCAAAGACCTAACTGGAACTTTCGTGCTGCCCATAGCACATTAAGTCAATGGTCCTGTTCATTTCAATACGGTAATTGGAATGAACAGGGACAGGTTCTGGTTACCTTTTACGTGGAACAAAATATAACTGGACAAATGTGGGCGTTTAGTATGCTTCTGACTTCTCTTTGGAGAAAAGGCGTGACGATATATGTGCGTGTATGAAACATATACCTGGCAATATTTATATATGCTGTGATTCTACACAAAAACGATAGTGAATGGATACTTCCTTTTGCCTTGGAAAGTACCCTGATTACGGCAAAATTTACGAGAACTCTTTAGGCCACGGGTTGAGTGAATAACATACATCCTTAAGGCATATTACACTTAATATTTCACGTCCAGTAACCACCAAAATTATTCATAACGGTTTAGCTTAAGATTAGTGTCGAACTTCACCCGACTGTACCGTCATTTGTATCCATCTACGTGCAACAGATATTGTTGGGGTCATCTGTTCTATTTTCCATAGAATTTGTATACAAAGACATTCAAAAATGTCTTTGCTGTTCTTGTACAACTAATTTATTGACAAATTTGACCCACACACAAAGAGAGAACTATAATTTACTTTCCAGTTCATTAATACTAGTAATTTCAGAATCATTAATTGTTTTTGTAACCATTACTTAGTACAGTCAGTGTCAATATAATATTGATGACCAGACCTTTTTTTTTGTTTGTTGCAATTGTTAACCATTTACTGCCAGTAGTATCTTAGATTGTTTTAAATTTAGTTATTATTTCAGAACCTGGAATAAAATTTCCTATATATCAATGCGGTGGAAACCGATTAGGTTAAAACTTGGTTTACATATAGTAAATAAAGTTTCAACCTAATTGGACCTGTTGTTGCGCGGTGTGAGTACAAAAATACAAATAAAATAAGAGTTAAAAATTCTTTAGGTTTTGCATTTGTTGCTCATATAAAATCCTACTACATTGTTTTTTCTTCTTAACAATGCACGCTCTCGGCTTTCTTCATTTATAATGCATGTAATTCATTATTAGTTGGCAAATGTATTACCAAAAAAAAAATGTGATGTGTGCTGGGTCGGAAAAAATATTTGTGTGACCCACAAATGTGTGTTTCGGAGTTTGGGGGTTTCCTATGTATAATATGTATGTATTTAGAAACATATAAGTATTTTTATCAGTTATCTAGATTCCATAACACAAGCTAATATTAGCTTACTTTGGACTAGATGGCGCTGTGTGAAAAGTGTCCCAGAATATTTATTTATTACCTGCAATTTATTGTTGCCTTTCAACACAATAGTCCAGTAAGAAAATTCGAGATACGATTTAAAAGACATCAAGTTGTTGTTTGACTTGCTCCTAGTATTATCAGTATAATTTACGATCAAAATAACGCCGGGTTTACGATAACAATTTCTTCAGACAAGTCTACTTTCTGTCTTAACTGATTAATACATTGTGTACGTTAATAGTGGCGCAGTTGTAGTGTACGACTGCCGCGCTGAGGTCCCGCGTTCGATTCCCTGGTCAATCCAAATATTTGTGTGATCCACAAATTTTTGTTTCGTAGTTTGGGTGTTTCCTATGTAAAATATGTATGTATTTAAAAATATATAAGTATGTCTATCAGTTATCTAGATCCTATACCAAAAGCTTATATTAGCTTACTACAGGCATGACGGCCTTGTGTACAAAAAATGTCATTAATTAAAAAAAAAGCGCAAAGCTCTTCTACAGTGTAAACGATAACTGCTCTACGTTGGTCCTAATATAGGTGACTGTGTATGGCATTTCCATTAAAGGAGCGCTTCCGTGCTTAGAAAGGCACGTTAAGCCGTTGGTTCCGGCTACTAGTTCGTAGTCGTTGAGCCATGTTGAAGGCCTTATAGAAATTTTCAAATAAATGTAGAATAGCTACAACTTGTTCTTGTCCGTTTAAACACGGTTATAGGCTCACCCCTTATTACGTAGGACTAAATAGGTGAATAGTAAGCAGCCTACCGCTTCAACAATTAGAAAAAAAATTGTGGGGCGAGTAATTTTTACAAAGTTTGCTGGTCAAAGACCTTTGATGTTTTTCATATAAATCGTGGAACCTTCTGTGATTAAACTGATAATGATGGTGTTTGATTAAAAAATATGATGACAAGTCACAAAATCTATATTGTTACTACCATATAGGGTAAAATAACAATTAGTTCGTACTATCACGACCACGTTCGCAATCGTATTGATAAACACAAATTAAAACAATAACATGGGAAAGTAAAATCATAAAACTTTTCGGACGCCTTTTTTTTCTTGGGATGTGAATGTTCTCAGGGTTCATGACTTTTGCGGAAAAAACTACATAAAAACGTTTAAAGCACATGGAGTTTGCTTGGATTTTTACAAATTGCAATACGGGTTTCACAATAACCCGTTGAGCTTTATCCTGCAATAAAAAGCTAAAAAGGTTCACGACTCTTTTGCAGGAATTGGTGTACGCCTATATAATAAAAATCTTTTAGACATTATGAACCTGCCGTTATATAAATTTAAGGCGGAAATTAAGACGCACCTCTTGAAAAGGGCCCATTACACAATTAATGATTATTTGAATGATAAAAATAAATGGAAATGAGTTGCTTGTTTTTCGCTCGATCTACTTTGTGTTATTTTGTACTTGTCTTGAATCTGCATATATACCTATATGTTGTATTTTTACATTTCTGTATATTGAATAATTTGAAACGTCTGACAACTAAAGGTTTCTAAATTGGCTGCGTTTAGTCCCAGTAATAACTGATATAAAAATATGTAATTTGAGTTTGTGTGAGCACCAAGTCGACTTATTTATTATTTTGAAATTGACATGATAGTTGCTGTGCAGTTTTTTGGTATGTCATGCTTGCCTAAGTGTCCCGGCAGTGTTGGCGTATGTATCGGGTCGCCTTATTCCCTATAATACGGTTGAGTAGGGCGATGGCTGATATATATGTCATACCCGTGAACGGGTGCCGTCTGTTGGGACTGGTCAGCTCATAGCTGTTATAGCAAATAATATTATTTAAATTTAAGACAAACTTAGTTTAGTCGACCGTTCTCACATAAATCCAAAGGAACAATGTAAGTGTGAGTTTAAAGTTTGTAAGCCATACCTACATTTTTGAAAAGAGCATCCATTGACTTTCTTGCTAGATTCTTCTTCTTAAAGTGTAGGCTGCCCTTAGAACTGGCAACTAGAATAGCTCTAATTTTGATATGATTTTAAACATAACATTGATTTTGTTTTTTTTGTTTTGTATAATTTCATTTTACACACATCATTGATTTTGTTTTGTATAAATTCATTACTATATAATTGGCCAAACATCATGTAACTCAAACTAATGTAATTACTGGCGGTTAGAAAAGAGTGGCCATGAGTTTTATTGCCAGGTTCTTCCTCAGGCTCTACCTATTGCTATGCGAATTTGGCAGTAAATGTAAATGTAGAAGCAATAATTTTGACGTTCATAAGTGTTACTTTGTGACCTACATGAATAAAGATTTTTAAATTTCATTTCATTTCATTAGCTAGAAATAAGCAACTGAATAAGGAAAAGTTTGCTTAATACATTTGATGATTACATAAATTTGACTGCCTCTGTGGCGCGGTAGGAGTGTATCCGACTGCTTTGCAAGAGGTTCGATTCCCACTCAGGATAAAACTTTGTGTGATGAGTACGATGATTTATTCTGTGCCTGTGTGTTATTTATCTAAAATAAGTAAGTATTTAGAAATATATAAGTATGTTTATCAGTTATCTGGTTACCGTAGTACAAGCTCTGCTTAGTTTGGAATCAGATGGCTTTGTGTCAGTTGTCCCAACGATATTTATTTTATATTTATATTTATTTCAAAACGAATTCTTAGATTATTATTTTTTACGCAATTCATGACTTTTCATAATATGCAGGTCAGGGCGTTGGATTTTCTTAATTCAAAGCACAGACTAATAAGTTTTGGGAGTGTTTTAACTAAATTTTTGGTGAGTTATTTAATTGGGGCTCTTCAGAACTTTGATCTTTAGCGTCTTTTATAGATCATTGACCGAGACGTGTGTCTATTCAATTAAATTTACATTAAAATCATAACTTTATGTACTAACGTTTAAACGTATTTTATATACTACTCGGGACATCACGCGAAACAATTTTGTACTTACATTCACCGACGTTTCGAGCGCGTTGCAGCAGACTGGTGGTGAGGGCCGAGAGTATGCATGGAGGAGTTACTTTAGTGTGTAACTACTCTCCATTGTTATTTTAAAGCAGGATAAGGCCGGCGACACACTTCACTCACTACATCAGTTTTCAGTGAATGTAAGTATAAAATTGTTTCGCGTGAAGTCCCGAGTAGTATATAAAATCTATACACTCGTATATAAAAGGCAAAATCACTGACTGACTCATTGATCACGAAATCTCTGAAACTACCAAAGCTATGAAGCTCAAACTTCGTATCGAGATTCTTTTTAATACGTAGGTTTCCGCTAAGAAGGGGTTTTACGAAATTCTACCCCTAAGGAAGTAAATAAGCGATAAACGGTTGTATGGAAGTTCGTCATTTTACAAGTTAGAAACATGAATTTATGTACCCCGGTTTTTAGTTACAAATAAATTGGTACGTGTACCGCGGTTTTGCTAAATTTTACCTATAAGGGGGTAAACAAGGGTTGAAAGTTTATTTGGGAAATTCTTCATTTTCAAACATAGCACCGCCAAATTTCTTATACCTGCTTATGTATAAAAAAAATACGCGTTAAGGAATTGCGATAAATTCTACCCTTGAGGGGGTAAAACAGTAGTTGTAATAACTGACTCATTGATCACGAAACCTATAAAACTAACAAAGCTACGAAGCCCAAACTTCGCATGGGGGTTTCTTTTAAAATTTAAGTTTCCCCTAGGAATGAATTTTTGGAAATTCTACCTCTAAGGAAGTAAATAAGCGATTAACGGTTGTATAAAAGTTCGTCATTTTCAAAGTTAGAAACATAAATTTAAGTACACCTGTTTTCGGTTACAAATAAATGGGCACCTGTACCGCGGTTTCGGAAAATTTTACCTATAAGGAGGTAAAACAGGGTTTGTACTGACTCATTGATCACGAAATCTATGAAGCTATCGGAGCTATGAAGCCCAAACTTCGCATGGGGGTTCTTATTAACACGTAGATTCCCTATGAAAGGGATTTGTGAAATTCTACCCCTAAGGACGTAAATAAGGGATAAACGGTTGTATGGAAGATTGTAATTTTTAAAGTAAGTAACATGAACTTATGTACACCTGTTTAAGAAGAATCTCATAAGGCTAAAAAAAGCTCCTGTACTACCAGCGAGTTCGGTGTTCCCAAGGGAACCGAATATGCAGGTAAACCACGCAGAGTCTAAGCATTAAACATAGAAACCTGAAATTTGGTGAATGTATACTTTTAGTCTTTGGAAAAGAAAATAAAACGGTATTCCTGATATTTCTATGGGAATGGGAACTACGCGAGTGAACCACACACAGCCGAAACTTTCAAACATAGGTATGTAGCTGAAATTTAGTGAGAGTACTCATTAGATCTACCTTGAATCAGCACTGAGAAAAGAGTAGAATAGAATAAAATAGACTTTATTGCACACAAATATAAAACACTCACATAAAGAGATTACAGTTTCATAAATGTACAAAGGGTAGCAATTGGCTCTTTACATTTTTTATAAATTCTATCTCTAAGTATTTATTTTCTTTATACCACCTTTATGCAGATGATCTTCAAATTTACAATCAAGCTCTATTATCTAAGTTGTCGACAGCTTTTACAATAATAAATACAGACCTGGCGCATATCTGTCAATGGAGCAAGCAATATGGCTTGGAGGTCAATCCCTCTAAGACTAAAGTCATTGTGGTGGGCAGCTCTCGAATGCTAAGTCAAGTTCAATGGACAACCCTTCCAGATATCAAATTTGATGGAGTTGCCCTGCAAATTAACAGTGAAGTAAAGGATTTGGGTATCATAATCGACAGCACACTATCTTGGCGTCCACAAATGAGGGAAGTCAGCCGTAAGCTATTTGCTTCTGCAGGCTCTTTGCGTAGATTGCGAAACTTCCTTCCAACAGCCACTAAAAGGGCGCTTGCAGAATCCCTTCTCCTTCCTATACTCGACTATGCAGATGTCAGCTATCTTTATGTCACCGAGGAGCAGCTAGACAAGCTTGAGCGACTTCAAAATTTTTTCATTAGATTTATATTTGGGTTACGCAACTATGATCACGTATCACAATTTCGCAAATTGCTCAAGTGGCTCCCGATTCGCCTTCGACGGAACGCTCATATTCTCTCTTTCCTTTACAGCACCCTTTTCAATCCCACTACTCCCATTTATTTAAAAGAACGATTTATTTTTCTTAATGACACACATTTAAGATCCTTAAGGTCATCAGAGTCACTGGAATTAGAGGTTCCTAGACATTTCACATACTTTTACGACAAATCCTTCACTGTACAGGCTGTACGGTTGTGGAATGGGCTACCATTAAACATAAGGCCAGCGCAGTCGTTGACTATTTTTAAGAAACTAATAAAAGAGCACTACTTGGCGTCGTAGTTTCTGTGTTTGTACGCATAATATTTGTGTGGATGTGAATTTATTTATGTTTGTGTATGTATTTATGTATGTGTATGTATTTATGTATGTATATTTATTTTTGTGTATGTATGTGATGTAAGTTCTTAGTAAGTTTTTAGGTAAACTACATTATAATTATTAGTTAATCGTCTTTCTTTAATAAAAAACCCATTGGGAAAGGGAAAAGAAGTTGTCAAGGACCTTGCGAAAATCCACAGTGTTAAAAGCATTGCTGAAATCCAGCAATGTAAGCAACGTGAGATTCCCACTTTCCATGCCTAGACGAATATCGTCAGTGACCTTTATCAATGCGCTGGTCGTACTGTAACCTGGCCGAAAGCCTGATTGTAAAGGGTTTAAGACGTTATTTTTATTGAGATATGTGTATAGTTGGGAGTGAACAAGCCTTTCTAGGACTTTGGATAGGAACGGTAAAATGGAAATGGGACGATATTCGGATAAGGATGTTGGGTTAGACTTTTTAGGTAAAAGAATTATTTCTGCATCTTTCCAGGCTTTTGGAAACTCGGGACAGATAAGGGAGTAGTTTAAAATGTGACAAATAATGGAGAGGATTTCGTCAATGACAGGCTCCACCATCTTACGGCTAATGTTGTCACAGCCAATCGCGTTGGATCCTATCGACATGATACTCTTTTTAACATCACACGTAGATAATTGATCAAAATTGAACAGGGAATGCTCAGGAATTGGAAGCGATGAAAGAAACTGCAAAGTATTATCTTTGTTAAACTGATCTAATTTGGACGAAGATGTAAAATTATGGTTAAGTGAATCAATATTAAGTGAGTTAGACATCAAATTTTGCCGCTGCTTTCCAACTCCCAATGTTCTAAGAAATTTCCTTATTTTGGCAGGGTCTCTGTTCTCGACCGATTTATGAATATATTGACGTTGTGCTTTTCTACACACCTTAATGCAGAGATTTCGTAATGTGATGTATTTTTCCTTATTACTAGTTGTGGGTCGAATTTTGTATCTGCATTTGGCAGCAGCTTTTCTGGAAAGTAATTTTTTAATATCGGCAGTAAGCCAAGGAGACGGTAAATGTTTAACTTTGATGGCCCGAACCGGCACATGACGGTCATAGAGCTCAATAATTGTATTATTAAAAAAGGTTATTTTGGCATCAATCGTCTGTGCTGCCAGCAAGGGTTCCCAGTTGATTTTACCCGCATCCTCACGCAGTCTACGTACATCCATGCCACCAAAATTGCGCTGCATAAGGAGTTTCGGCTTAGGTTTGGGAGAACGAACATTGTATGAGAGAAATATTAGATCATGAAAGGAAAAAGCATCAGCTGGATACTGACCGTGTTTCGCAACAAGATCAGTTGAAGAGACAAGTATTAAGTCAAAAAGAGTAGGAGGATGATCAGGAGCGTGGTGAGTGGCATCAGAAGGTAAGACTGATAGATTACAGGATTCAACGTCACTTAGAAAAGAGGAGGAACGGGTGTCTAGTTTTTGTGTAACTGTAATTTGGTGCAAAACGTTCGACTAAATTTTCGAAAGATGAGAAGAAGTTTTTTCATAGAAGGTGAGTAATATACTCCAAGCAATATTTTAATGTGAGCGAGTTCAATTTCTAGGAAGAGATGTTCACCAGCGTTTGATGGCGGTGGTTGTGGAGATGAGTCAACAATACTATAAGGTATGTTATTGCGTAAATAGATAGCAACGCCGCCACACCTTGAACCAATGCGATCATTTCTAATTAAATTGAACTCGGGTAGATAGAAACACCTAGAGAGTAGACAAGGTTTGAGAAATGATTCGGAAATGAGAATAGCGTGGATATTCTTACAGTCAAAGGTAGCCAGCATATCCTGGAAATGGGCGGGAACACTCTGTGCATTTATATGGACTACATTAAATTTCTTAGGCACATCAGAGAACTAAGTCTGAATAACTTCAGCTAATGAAGGCCTATATGAAAAGCTGTCATTCAGACTACTTGCCGTTACAAAGCTTTCATCGCTGTTTTCTGTGATACTCATCAAAACTTAAAAAAGAGTGTATTATAGGATGTATGTACATAAACAAATAATATATATATAATGTGAATACTAAAATCACAATTGGTTCTGATCAAATTATCTACCCGCCAGCTGCGTCTCACAAACAAAAACAATACATTATATGTAAAGGTACAAGAAATTAAAATATAAAACTTTTAATAAATCTTAGCACACGGTATAAACCACACCACTATTACGAAACTCGGTTGTATGGACTAAGTTTCCTTTGTCTGCCCAAGATGGGTGAAGACAACTAACAAAAATACAATACGTCCATGGACCCGTCGCGGGAACAGTGACAAGTGCGGACGCTTGTTGTATATTATTTTCTAAAACGAATGCATTTATCTTGTTTTATGTGCTGGTATTCCCACGGGAACGGAACTACGTGGGTAAAACCATACACAGCCTGAAATTAGGTGAACCTATTTTTTACGTACCTACGTTAGATGAGCACAAAGAAAGGAATTCCCAGAATTCCCAGAGGAATGTAATCCTATTAATATTAAAAATGTACAAGTTTGTGAAGATTTCTATATTATTAGGATTTCTATAGTATTGTTATTTAATCACATTTTAATAAAAATCGGCATGTAGATGAACATTTCGTGAATTAATATATAGGATACCTACTTTTTATTCGGGAAAACATTTTTTTCCGGCGAGAAACCCCTTTTGTGCACTAACGTAACTTCAGGTAAGCGGAGCCGCGGGCATCAAGTATTGGAGATATTTGAAAATGATTTTTGTAGGACTTTCTATAATCGACCAATAAGCCGAGAATACTGAATCAATTTTGGCATGACAAGCAAATTTGGCATTCTGCACGATTCCTTTGTGAGAGAGAATGAAATGTGTGTAAAATGTATATTCTGTTCCCGCAGTATCGCCCGCGTGTATATTATGCAGTTTTGACTCATCAACAAGTATTCCGATTCAGTGCTTTGTTATTAGAAAGGGGATACTTCATAAGTTGTTTCCTAAGAATAGCCTCCTGTTTCTGTGGCTGGCGTGGTGATTTGGCGCAAACGAAGTTGAGCGGGTCAGCTAGGATGAGTATAAACCGCGAAAATTTAAAAATACCATAAACTTTTTCACTATTTAATTTCATTCCTTACTTTAGGTATATTTATTTTTACACTGAGTCAACCTGGGACCACGGTGGCGGTATGTGCAACTTGGTCGAAACCACAGATAATAAAAGAGTATGAAACATAACTGCATTAATCCCGGTAAACTGAGACTTTTTGTCCGTCCCCCTTTTTAATGCAACCTAAGGAAGCAATCATAGACAAAACGTGATCTTATTTTTACCATCAAAGCTGCCAGGTTCATTTTATTTTAATTTTTATCTCCGTGACACGTACCTCATTCTTGTTGGTTATTGCTGACAGACGTCTTTCTCTAGTTGATCATCTGTAAAGTACTTCGACTCTCGTCGCACTTAAATAGTTCCGTCGTTTATATATCCTACAAAAATGCATAATAATTTAATCGATTTGTTGACATTTAAGATTACTGCTCCGCTCTCCAGGGTAGTAGCGTGATGCTATATAACTTACAGCGTTTCTCGGTAAATGACATATCCAACACAAAAAGAATTTATCAAATACGACGAGTAGTTCCTGGGATTAGCGAGTTCAACCAAACAACCAAAAAAACTCTTCATTAGTATAAATTCTACAGACCTATTCGACTAGCGGGATTTTGCACATACCCAGACCCACATACAACTGTTTAGCCGATATAGATGTACACCCAAAACAAGCAGATCTTATTTGAAATATGGTTTAATCAAACCTACAATTGAAAGACTCATCCAACGACACAGCATACTGTAAAAATAGGAAAAAGCAAGTAACGCGCACTTCACTATCGTAGCCAAGGAGTCTGATTTCAAAACCGAAATCAGTTTCAAAACTGGAAGTGGTAGAAACATTAAAATCGCCCGTGCATATATTCATTGTGTCTGTCTCTTTTATGGTTCTTGTGAAATAGATGCGTACGGACGGACGGACAGACTGAGTCGTTTTATAAGACTTCTAAACTTTCGTCTTTAGAAGTCTAGAAGTTGCATACTCTATACGTGTAAAGGAAGTACTCAAAAAATTTTAAGCTACCATTTAATATTGCTTTTATGAAGGTGTGAGTAATATATAATATCTGCGCCAAATTACAGCTTTCTAGTAATAATACTAGAAAGCTGTAATTTGGCACAGATAAGTCTGGAATAAAACTGACTAACGCGTTAATGGACGGGTGGATATTGTGAAACTTTAAGGCATATTTGTTGTCGAAGAACCCTAAAAAAAATTCAGGAAATATTAATTTAAATTACAAAGCAATCTGTTTGAAAACTCACCTTTTAAAAATGTCTTTCACCTTTGCGGCAAATGGTATTAAAACTTAAAGAATGAAAATAAATTAAACTTCGCCGAAATATTTTCATGCTGAAGAGTTTTCTTTTGATACGAATAAAGTTTAATTTCGTTTTGTGTTAGTGAGTTTTCGAAGTTTTATCTATAATTTGATCTTTCACTTTCAAACGGGTTTGATTTTGATAATTATTTTTTACAACTACGTCATTCACATAAAAGCCGTTGTTCCCGGTTGCCAGTAACATGCATGGTCCTCGAAAAGCCAAGTTGAAGGCCTTGGGCTTGTAAAATACGACTGAGGTCTCATGTTCGAATTCCTGTCGAAATAAAAATTGTGTAATTCACAAGTAATTTTTTTGGACTTTGGATGCGTCCTATGTATATTATGTATGTGCTCTATATCTTTGGTTTGATCATATTTAAAGAACCTAAATTATATAGACTAAATGCGTATTTTGTATCTCATTCTTAGAGAATATTTTTGGCACTGTACCAGAAGGCTAAATCACAAGTTAGTGTTAGTTAGTGGCGTAATTTATAAAGTCAAAGTAACATAATGCAAAAGAATGGCCACATTTAGTCGTGGTGTTTATGAAATTATTTGTATTATGTATGTTCGAGACTTTGGTCGTTTTGCACCACGAGTTATTCGAATAGCTTTGCAAAACACTAAAGTACTATTTCTTAACGGAAATATGTGGTTAGAGCATAGCGAATGAATACTTATACCTTATGATATTGGTCGATTCAGACTACAGAGCACAACTACCCAATAGCTAATACTCATTATTTTATTAAAACTCGCGCACTTTGTAACTTATGAAACTAAAACGGGACTTTGCGTAAAACACTTACGTGTTGTCACATCCGCATATTGGACTGTGATGACAAGCGCCGTGCACTCAAGATCCTGAAAGTGTTTTTGGGATGAGGTCGAAACAGTCGTTTTTTTTTACACATTACCGTCTATCCCAATGTAAGCTAATATAAGCTTTATGGGATCTAGGCGACTAATAAACATACTTATATACAAATTATACATAGGAAACACCCAAACTCCGAATCAAACAATTGTGGATCACACATATATTTCTTCCGACCCGGGAATCGGACCCGGGTATGCACTACCACTGCGCCACCAAGGCAGTCTATAATAATGTTTAATAAGCCAATACTTATTGACGAGTAGAAAGTGGTTGGTAGAAATAACAAAAAATGTAAATTTAAATGCGTATGTATACATCATCACCTATCACCTATTGCATCCATGGTTAACAACTACCCCATTACAAAAAGTTGTATGGCGTTTCGAACCACTCGCTTGCGGTGTGAAACAACTTGAAACCAGTTTGCTCTATATAATTTTTCATCGTAAGTATTTGTAAGAGCGCTCAGTGATCTGTAAAAGATCACTGCTTTAAGCAGTTTACGATTCTGTTAGTCCTGAAATGCGCGATATTTTACGAGCGTTTTCGTATTTAAAATGGCACTTTAGAGTCAGTTGCCAGTAACATGCTAGTCGTTAATTCAAGTTAAGCAACTACCAGCATTTTGCTATAAGAGTTTTATCCGTTTAAAAATAAGACAAATAATACTTTGGTGAAATTTAGGCAAGGGAATTTACTTCTGCTTATCCTGTAGGTACTTAAGACAACAAATATGGATGTCTAGTAAGCCGTATATATAGTAAGTATGCATAGTCTTTTTTACGCTATATTACCATTTTTTTAGAAATATATCTTATGGCAATTTATAATAGAAACCATTAAAGGGTTGTTTTAAAAATAAAAAATATGGTGTGGACGGCTCCCTACTGCGGGCAATACAGTCGCTTTATAGGGACTGTAAGGCTTGCGTGCGAGTAGGGGGGGATGTGTCACCTCTTTTTGATGTCTGTACAGGCATCAAACAGGGATGTATCATGTCCGCCTGGCTGTTCATAGTGTATCTGGACAGTTGCCAGCAGAAGTTGAAAGATTTTAATATGGGTGTGAATTTGGGTGACTTTACAGTAAATTGTCTGTGTGCTCATGGCCTCATCAGAAGCCGACCTACAGGCATTAGTCACTAATATGACAGAGGGGTGTGAAAGTAAGGGTCTCCGCTTGAATGCAAGTAAAACTAAGGTTCTAGTATTTGAAAGAGGTGACGTAAGAACTAAATGCGAGAGTAGGGTAAACCAGGAACGTCTAGAGCAAGAGAATGAAATTGTGTATTTAGGAAGTATGTTTAGCGCGGATGGAAGATGTGATTCGGATGTAGAACGGCGAGTAGCTGCCGGAAACAAAGTTAACGGTGCTTTGTCCCAGTTAGTAAAGCGACAAAGCATCGTAAAAGAAGCACGAATGGCGATTCATAACGCAGTGCTAGTGCTAACTTTGCTTTACGGTAGTGAAACCTGGGTATGTCAGCAGATGCATGAAAGTAAATTGAATGCTGTGGAGATGCGATCACTTCGAAAATTGTGCGGCGTTACCTTGGCCGACCGAATACGTAACGAAGTGATACGCAATATGGCAGGTTTGAATGAAAGTGTCAGCGTTAAGCTGGAAAAGGGCGTGCTCCGTTGGTTTGGACACGTTCAACGAATGAGTGAGGAACGATTGACGAAGAATATATATTGTTCAAAAGTAGAGGGTAGAAGGAGTCAGGGAAGGCCGAGACTTACATATGAAGACCACGTGAGCAGATTGCTCAAAAACGGAAAGGTCAAAAGTACTCGGATACCCAGACGTGCGTGTATGAAGCGATTGATGAATCTCGAAGAAGCGAAAGAAGTTTGCATGGATCGCGAATCTGGCGATCTGTCCTCTCTGACTACCCCGTCAGGGATACAGCGTGAAGATAGTTAGTTAGTTAGTTTTAAAAATACTAAAAAATAAACTTATTTCAGCAGTGTCTAGTAGGCAATAAATTGAAAACCCATTGTGCTGTAAAATTAAGATTTTGGTAGAGATTTTCGACAATACAGGAAAGATAGAAATATTTGTGAACATAAATTATTTAAAACAATTTTGAAAAGCAATTAGTATGCCACACCACCGAGACCTACTCGAAAGTGACGAATTAATCCACTTCTTCACGTCTTAAGGCGACGTAAAGCGCCATCTACCGGCACTTAGCAAAGTTGCATGGTAGCAAAGTTGCATGGTAGCAAAGTTTTAGTTGTAGTTAGTAAACGCGTCTGGTGCTTTGAACCAGAAGACGCTGGTTCGACTCCACCTCGAGACTGAAAAAATAATCCACTTTATAATTTAAATTTAGAAAGAGTTAACATACTAATTGCTTTTTAATGTTTTTTCTAATGCTTAGGTGTCATTACAAATCGAATAATTATAGATGCAATTCTATACATTCGTACCGTAAAACTTTACTAAGTGCCGCTCGATGGCGCCTAACGTCGCCTTTAGTCGTAAAGAGATGAATTAATTAGTCAGTTTCGAGTAGGTCTCGGTGATATAGTTAGTAAACGCGTCTGGTACGTTGAACCAGAAGACGCTGGTTCGAGTCCACCTCAAGAATGAAAAATTTTTACACTTTATAATTGTAATTATAAAAATCACTATTTTTTCATATGGTTTTATATTAATTACTTTTGTTTTTTTTTAGAATCACAATACTACATACATTTATTCATCGAATTTTGAGAGGAGACATGAATTTGCAAGAATGAACAAATAGCCATAAGAGTCTACAAGAAAATTTTAAACTATAAAGATTTTATTCTAGAAGCCCGCAGGAACTGTACAATTGTTCACAAGATATTCTGTACATTACCTAATATAATTATAACACTTTGCATTACACATACATATCTTAAAACAGGCACATATACGCACACACTTTAACTACTTCATAGCATATTCAATATACATGAGAAAAATTTCACTAAATTTACCTAGTTCATTTTGTGATTATTAACAGTCCCCATACCACATACAGTCATATATACTCGTACCACAATATTATAAGCATTTTTTTAAAATTATATTATGTGTCCTCGTTCTGCATAGATATGTTTACATTTCATACTTTCAAGTTTCCAACTATGTAACTAATATCAAATAGTAAAAAAAAAATCGACTGCGAACATCCGTATAAACTAACGTAACTATTTTATTAAATTTGTAAATAAAAATTATATTGTTAATTAATGAATTGACTATATCTTAATATTTTGTTTAGCATTAAATTTTCCTTTACAGTATGAAACAAGAACCTCACTTTACAAACACATAAATTATTTTTGTTAAGTGAAGTTCTTAGAATAGGTATGTGATAAAACTTAAATTTGCTTGCCCCGCGGTTTAGT
Source organism: Thumatha senex (assembly GCA_948477245.1). Classification (NCBI taxonomy): domain Eukaryota; kingdom Metazoa; phylum Arthropoda; class Insecta; order Lepidoptera; family Erebidae; genus Thumatha; species Thumatha senex. The sequence goes on from OX419734.1 coordinate 8,196,222, forward strand.
GCCAGTTCTCGTGGGTGTATGGGGATATAATGTAGCCTAGTTAATCTTTATAATATCAGCTATGTGCCAGTGAAAGTGTCGTCAAAATCGGTGCAGCCGCTATAGAGATTACCTGAAGCAAGCAAACAGACAGACAGATAGACAGAAAAGGTTTTCGTTTTTCGACGTTTGACGACGTTTCAATTTTATTAATCTGTTTCAATGACATTTGCTATGGTTATAAGGCCCACTTGCGTGAATGCTGGGGTTAAATAAATAATTATAGAGTTAGATAACTCGGAATTAAGGAAATAACTTATTAACCCTAATCATGTCTCGCGCCATAGAAAAATATCATCGGGTTAACTAACCCAGTGTTTTATGTCACTCTATGTCATCCAACCAAACATTAATGAATGAACAAATAATGAAACAGGTATGACTATCTCTTTTACACTACAGTTTGCCACATAAGACTTTTTCTTACACGAATGAATGTAACATGACAGCCGAGTGTATTTTATTTTTATCGTATTATGTGTGCGCGGCGTGTCAATTTGAGGAGTCCGTGTCACGCATGTGTCACGTGCCACTTCATTGTCTGTCAGCTGCTAACCCAACGTTTGACGAATGAACCCTCAGAAATCGGGGAGTTAAAATTTTAGTGATTTAACCCTAGGTATACCCATAATTTGGGGTCATGCGAGACAAATTAATGATTTAACTCGGGGTTAGTCCATACCTCCGAGTTATACACGCTAACCCAAGATCGCGCAAGTGGGCCTTAGTGGAGTATAATATTTATTATCATCTCTACTAATCATCTCAATTACATATCTGTACTGGCTACAGTGTTATAAACAAATATTCTATATAACAGTGTATATATGTGTTATATAATAGTAGTGGAAACTACTATTATATAACACATATATACACTGTTATATAGAATATTTGTTTTATAATAAGTAATAATTTTATAAATATATGCAGGATTATCTGAAAAATGTCTACCCTTATAGGTCACCCTGTATACTTATCTCGTTTGCTCACTGTACATAACTTGGATAAATTCATTTTCACAATCTAGATGGTTCGTCCGAAAATAGAAGAGCTGAGTCTTAATTAAGTTAAGAATTTCAAAATTCAAGTGTCTCGTGGCAATTTAATTATTATACGCGGTGTTAAATACATTTTAAGTACCTACTTGTGAAAACTGAGCAGTAATCATAAATGTCGACAAATAGGGACATTTTTAAATCATGTTTGTAGAATTTGTAAGTGGTGGGATTAAATAGGTGCGAAAGGAGTTTAAAGTATGTCACGGGCAAAACCGGGGGGTCACCTAGTTTGAAGATAAACTGTAAAGAAAAGAAAACAAGTTGTTCCAGTCACTGAAAATATAATCAAATTAGTTAAAATTAAATTATTAGGTACTTTTATTTTAACAATACCTATACCAATTTAATCCTTAATATTCCCGCTAACTCGTATGGCAACTGTCATGTCATGTTTTGAGGCAACCGTTGGGCTACGTGGGAAACAAATAGAAAATAAAAAACAAATAGTCTACGGTGGCCATTTACGGCCATACGCTTGTCTGCCATCTTAGTGGTATAAAAATACCATTAAGCCCGCCGGGCCCCGATAAGAACTAAGAAGTGCTGGCTTTACGTCGTAAGGGATGACATGCGTGTCAATGATGAAACCTACCTTTATCTTAATTATTTCAATTAAAATTTATTAAATAAAATTTTAATTTAGAAATAGTTAGCATACTAATTGTTTTTTAAATATTGTTTCTCATTTTAAAGCAGGTGTCATCACAAATCGAATGATTGTAGAAATAATTCCATACATTCGTACCGTGCAACTTTGCTAATTGCCAGTCGATGGCGCCTTACGTCGCCTTAAGACGTAAAGAAGTGGATTAATTCGCAAGAGTGACCTATAATTTAGTCCCACCAAGGACAATGACAGATAATAATATAAGTTGGATTAAATCTGCCGTTAGCATAGATGGCATGGAAAGTCTCGGATACCCAGACGTACATGTATGTAACGATTACTGAATCTGCAGAAGCGAAAGAAATATGCGTGGATCGCGAAGTCTGGCGATACTGTTCTCTTTGAGTACCCCGTCAGGGATATACCGTGAAAATAGATAGATAGATATTATACTCTACTATTTGGCAACAATGTTACAATGGTTTGGCTACCTCAACTCTACTGAACATCATTCTATCATTTAATCGTTCATACGAGTATATTGCTCCTAATATAACGATAAACGAAATAAGTTCAATGGAAGTTCTTTGCCCGACCATGCAATTCCAATGGAGTTTATTCTTAGAGTTAATAAAAGCGTTCATAACTTCTATTTATGGTTGCGTACGCGGTGATTAAGTAACACAAATATAGACGCCATAAACATATAATATTCGTTGGTAAGTTATTGTCCTCGTGCCTTATAAACCTACCTAATATTTTCATACTATGTAAATTGTGATACGGTCTTCTCGGTAAGGTGTTCATTTTAGTGTTAATATTTTCTTCTAGACGTGAATCAATGGTGAAGTGGACGTGAAGGAATCAATGTCACTATAATAGTGCCTACCCATCTACACTAGGCATCTGACAGGTCGCGTATGCGACTGATCTATTACTCTAGACTAATCTATCAATACATTGCTCAAACAGCTGAATATATTTGACTTGAATTTGGCATATAAATAGTGATTCTTATGGATTATTTTTATTTTCATGTGGAAATCCTTCGTCTCTCCCACACGGTCCCTTCAATCTGCATATGGCCTGGATTCCCGGGTGAGCTCTCGAAAGGATAACTTCAGGGCTCCCGATAGGCTTTATCTGTCTTCCAAAGCCTCGTCTTAGGTGGATTCAAGTGTTATCCCACTTCTTTGGAAGGGGTTCGGGTGCTGTGTGGTGCGAGAGGGCGGTAGCTATATGCTTTGGTAACAAAGGTGAGCAGCTCACCCTCTGTCCTCAGGTTTCCGGTTCTGGAGGCCGGTAGACTTGAGTGAAGAATTCTCTCCCGCTCCCTACGCCCCGTAATTTCGCAAACATGCTTAACTGCTGGACATTAGATGTTTATTTATAATTCTGTAACTGTCAGGTAAGACTACGCGAGGTGTGTTGAAAGTGTAAAAAAGGGGATCGAAGTTAGTATTTGTATTTAAGTTTCATGAGTCCGTTGGAATCCATCGACGGAACAACGTATTTTATCGTTTTATAGGATCGGATTTTATTGACGTCTATCCCAGAATAGGGGGTATTGGTCCTATCAATGGTTTAACTTTTATAGTTTTGTTATACTCGTGTATTTAAGTGCACTATTTTCGATTTTATTGGGATGGTCATAGTATTTTTAATCTATACTTTTAATATACGAGTATAAAGCTAAAGAGTTTGATGTTTTATTGACTTGTTTGGTTGAACGCGCCAATCTCAGAAACAATTGGTTTCAACTGAAAATATATTTTTTTAGGTAGAGGGCGCATTTATAGCGGATGGCTGTCATCACGCTACTGCTCAAGAGAGCTGAGTAGTAATCACAAATATCAACAAATTCCAAAAATTCCAAACACGACGTGAATAAACGAGTGCCACCGAGTTAATATTACACAAAACTATTACATTCTATACAAGTAAATAAAATTGAAGTATAGATAATTATCTAAATATGTATTATATAGAATATGTATTTGTATAGAAGGTATATGTTGAGAATATTGGGAGTTGACTTCATCTGATAGGCTGATCTGATTGAAATGTTCAATCTCTGTGTACCTATTTGTCACTATTAGAAGATAATTATAAGCCAAGCGATCGTAATGAGAAATCAATAACTAACAAACTTACAATAAACACATTAAAAAGTGCAGTAATCATTAACACTACATCTACAAATTTTATGAACGAAGGTAGGGTACATTAGACACACATACATACATGCATACCTACATACATACATACATACGGTACGTTATAATTTGGTTGATCACGTTAATCTTAGGAACTACTGTTCGAATTGTAAAATTCTTTTTGTGCTGGATAGTCCATTTATCGAGGAAGATGATAGGCTTATATCATCACGCTACTTCAGAGGAAAGCAGAGCAGTAATCATATTTTTTTATATACTATTGTAATATTAATATACGACGCGAGTAAATGAGTGCCACGCAGTTAAAAATGTGAAAAATGTGACCCATGCGAAGCCACAGAGGTCAGCTAGTTATAAGATATAAATATTCATGAAAAATAAATTTGCCGCTTTCGTGTAAGTTTGCCGCAGACATGAGACACGACAAATGAAAGTCATACCATATAGAACTTAAAATGTTATTCTATTTTGTATGTTATATTATTATATAGCTTACGGAGCTCTTTAATGTTCAAGTTGTTTTCATAAAAACTAATATTGCAAGGAAAATATTTGCTAAGGTTTCATCTATCCAACTGCAATGCTCTATGGCTTATTATTTACAGAAAGAACCTGCATAGGTTATGAGCTCGAGAAATTTTACATGTAAGGAAAAACGAAGAGAGAATCAGACGTTATACGTCTGATATTTATTTTCTTGGCCGTGTGCGTAACAACTTTTTGCTAATTATGTTATGTTTTGGGAAGAAAATAGTTCATTTTTTTTTGCTATTAATAATGTGTAATGACAACCGCCGCTTTCATCTTTAAATCAATGATTTATATATCGAAGTGAAAATATTACATAAAATTATTGTAAATTGTTACAAAAGTAGACAAAAAATATGCAAAAAGGTGTTGTACATAGAATGATGAAGTTTCACTATCAATAAATCTAGATGTGTGTTAGGCTACGCTATTTTTCGCTAACGTTGGGTCTGCTTAGTATCATCATATCAGTATATGTCTGTGGCAAAATGCCAAACTATATATAATATGCATCTAGAGTAAGTACCAGGTTCTAAATCCAGGAAGGATTTGAAAGTTACTGGAAATATGCTAAAATGAATAGAATGGATTTATTAGAATAATATTTTATTTGCAGTAAAATGAGGTACAATGGTTGTTTTATAATATTATAATGCTGGTCAACACATCCAGTCAATTGTATCATATTTGTTTAATATTTTATAATATTTGTAAAATAATTTATTTATTTTTATTTATCCATCACGCCCTATCCCCGAAGGGGTGGCAGAGGCATATTATATGCCTACTTTTCACTATTTGTATTCATGTCCCACGTAATAGGTGGTGAGCCCATTGTCGTGATGAAGTAGACAGATGCAGGTTGTAGCAGGCTACCTGCTGTTGAAATTTTTCAAGCCGCCCATAAAGCCTTCAACCAGGCTTAACGACTGCCATTTTACTGGAAACTGGGACCAACGGCCTAACGTGCCTTCCGAAGCACGGAAACGCTCGCAAATATAGATGCCACAAAGTGGTCACCCATCCGAGGACCAGCCATAGTGAAAGTTGCGTAACTTAGTGATCGTTTACAGAACACTGAGACCGCTGGGCCACGAGCGCTTCCAATAATTAATGATAATTAAAATATTATAAAAAATAATTGTTTATATAATATTACACCTTATGATGTGAAGATTCAACTTAAGCTCCAATTACTAACTAACTATTTTCTCGCTGTATCCCTGACGAGGTAGCCAGAAGACAGATGGCTAGGCAATTGCTCATAATATAATAAAATAAATCATGTCAACTTTTTATATAAATTAACCAAATAACATGTCGAATCTTCGAGGTTGAATTTGATCGGAATTTGTGTACAGAATTATGACATCATTGAGTTTTATTATTTTTTTGTTACTAATATCAATATTGATGCAAATATTTCTCTCGAAGTTGGAGTCTTGTTGACATAGTATGTTATTTATGTAAACATACATAAATTTATTAGCACCGCCTGTGACACGCTCATTTTATGAGTACATTTCATATTTATCTCAATATTATTTGACTCCTGTTTTTTTGACAACTATTGCTCTGGAGGGGAGTAAGGGTTAAAGGGGTCCGAGTGACCTCATATGCTATATAAAGGAAGTAGTTGTCCTAACGGTTGGAAGTTTAAATAGCAGTCGTTGCTACCATTACTAAAAAAAGGTCTACATATAGCTGGTAGCAGCCAAAAGGAATTCTAAAGCCCAGACTTTAAATTCAGGTAAGATTTGAAAGCAACTGGACAAACACTAAAATGAAGAGAAGAGCTCTTAAGGGTATAGAAATCATGTAACTAATTTAATGTTTACAAAGTCTTATCCTCGGTAAGAGGTTTATTAACTTCAACAACTATAATTATTGCTGTCCCAATAGGTATTAAAGGTATTTTTAGTGAATAGCAACTTTCCATTGAACCCAAATTAACGTTTCAATATACATTTTATAAGGTAGGTTTTGTATTCTGTTGAATATTTTTACAGAATTAGATAAAATTACAACTGGAGCAAATTTATCTAATTCATTAATTTATTATTTATTTATCTATCGCGCCTTATTCCCGAAGGGGTGGCAGAGGCATATTATATGCCCACTTTTCACCATGTGTATTCCTGTCCCACGTAATACGTGGTGAGCCCATTGCCGTGTTGATAGACAGACGCAGGTTGTGGCTATCTGCTATTGAAAATTTTTAAGCTGCTCGTAAGGCCTTCAACTTGACTTAACGACTGCCATGTTACTGGAAACTGGGACGGCATAACCCTGCTGATTAACGGACAAGGCTCTGGCGCTGGCTTTCCCGTCTGGGGTTGAGAGGTCTGAGGGCGTCGCTCCCATAAAAGCCACCCGCCGAAACAAAATGGTAAAGTATAATAGGAAAGCTGCTAGGGATAGGGCGTAGCCGCAAAACGGCGCGCAGGAGCCCCGCCCGTCTCCTGTGGCAAGTGGGCTAGGGCTGCCGTGTGTCGGGCCAGCACGGCTAAAGAAGTTAGCCCCAACCCGAATCCGCTTCGCATCTTGGAACATTGGCACGCTGACTGGGCGTGCGGTAGAGTTGGCCGAAGTACTCTCCAGGCGGAGGGTGGACGTGGCGTTCCTGCAGGAGACTCGGTGGAAGGGCAACAGAGCCCGGCCCTTGCAGAACGGCTACATGCTGTATTACACGGGTGCGCCTGGTGGGGAGAACGGGGTGGCCGTTGTGCTCTCCGAGGGGCTGCAGAGTGCCATCTTGGAGATGAAACGCTGTAGCGACCGGCTTATGATCGTGAGGGTGCTTATCGATGGGATTATAACCCACCTGATAAGTGCCTACGCGCCACAGGCCGGTTGTAGCGACGCCGATAAGATGTCGTTTTGGGGTCAACTCGAGGGAGTGCTTCGGAGCATTCCGTTGTCACAGGGAATCGTTTTGGGCGGCGACCTAAACGGTCATGTGGGTGAGAGGTGTGAGGAGTTTGAGCGTGTTCATGGTGGTTTTGGATACGGCACCCGCAACGCTGAAGGAGAAACTATCCGCAGAACGTGTGCGGCTGCCGATCTGGCCATTGTGAACACGTATTTCAAAAAGAAATCGGAACATCTCATCACCTACAAGAGCGGGAGGCGTACAAGTCAGATCGATTTCCTACTCACTAGGCGACACAGCATCGGCAAGGTAGCCAACTGCAAGGTCATACCCGGTGAGAGTCTTACTGCACAACACCGTCTCCTTGTCATGGACCTCTGCGTGAAGCCCAAAGGCAAACGCATCGAGCGGTGCCAGCGCCGCATCAGATGGTGGCTGCTTGATGAAACTAGGTCCCAGGAGATAGTCACAGCTGTCGGTGACAAGTGCACCGACACTGAAGGCGAACCAGTTCAAGATTACTGGGACAAAGTTCAGGCGGCCTTCGTTCCTTGGAGCGGCGAAGGTGGTGCTCGGTGAGTCTAAGGGTGGATGCAAATGTGACAAGGAAACTTGGTGGTGGAACGACGCAGTCCAGAGGGAGACTAGGGAGAAGAAAGCCCTCTTTAAAAAGTGGCAAGCGACCGGATCTCCTGAAGACCGCGACGCGTACAGGGCTGCCAAGCGCGCCACAAAGAGAGCTGTAGCCAGAGCCAGACGAGACCACTTACAACCTCTGTATGGTAAGCTGGAATCGTCTGAGGGGAAGAAGCTCATCTATAAGCTGGCGCGCTCCAGGGTCAAAGCGGCACAGGATATATCCAAGTGTCGCTGTGTAAAAGACCCTGAGGGCAACCTGTTAAGCGAAGACCTCGCGGTAAAGGAGATATGGCGTTCGTACTTCCACGAGCTGCTTAATAAACAGCACAAAGAGGTGCAGCCTCCGGACCTCCCTCCGAATCAGGGACTAGTGCCACCGGTAACGCCTGGAGAAGTCCTGACTGCGCTTCGCCGCATGAAGAATCGGAAAGCTGTCGGACCCGATGGAGTCCCCATCGAAGCCCGGAAGGCGGTGGGTCCTCGCAGTGTGGGCATCTTATTAAACCTTTTTAACCACATACTCCTTAGTGGGTAGATCACAAACCAATGGAGACTGAGTATTATTACTCCAGTCTTCAAAGGTAAGGGGTCAGAGCAGGAGTGCGGGAGCTACCGCGGTATTAAGGTGATGTCCCACACCATGAAGATCTTCGAGAGGATTATAGACTCTCGGATCCGGCAGGAGTGCACTCTCTCGGAGTGTCAATATGGGTTTTGCCCTAGTTATGGGACCACGGACCCTGTTTTTGCCCTGAGGGTTGTCGCAGAGAAATACAGGTCGAAGAACACGCCGCTGCACTGTTTGTTTCTAGACATGCAGAAGGCCTTCGACTGTGTTCCTCGTGCGATGATCTGGTGGGCACTGCGGTCCAAAGGGGTTCCAGAGGTCTATATTGACACTATCCGGGACATGTACTGTGACTCCGATTCAATGGTTGGGACTGCTGTTGGCGACACGAAACCCTTCCCCATCACCGTCGGGGTACACCAGGGTTCGGTCCTTAGTCCGCTTCTGTTCAGTGTAATATTAGACGAATTGTCGGACAGCATCAGGAACTCGCATGAGCAGCCTCCATGGTTGCTCATGTATGCTGACGATATTGCGCTGGCAGACGCGGACAGGCGCAGATTGGTGCGACGTGTAAAGGCGTGAAAGGAGACGCTTGAGAATGGCGGTCTGAAACTAAATGTGGCGAAGACCGAGAAACTAAACTCGACAGATCCCACATCCGTCCGCATGTGCGGTGATTTGGTCGAGCGCACGGACCAGGTTAAATACCTGGGATCTGTTTTTCACACGACCAGTGACATCGATTGCAATATCAAGTCACGCATTGCTGCCGCGTGGGCCAAATGGCGGGAGATGACCGGTGTCATTTGTGACCCTAAAATGCCGATCCGGTTGAAGGGACAGGTCTACAAAACCATAATTAGACCTCTCCTTTTACATGGCCGTGAGACGTGGCCGATATTGGAGCGACACAAGCAGGAGCTGCGTGTCACGGAAATGAAGATGCTGCGGTGGATGTGTGGGGTCACGCGGATGGACCGCGTGAGAAACTCTCGCATCCGCGGCAGCCTTTACGTCCGTGACATTGCAGACAAGTTGCAAGAGTGTCGCCTTCGTTGGTATGGTCACGTCTTGCGGCAACCGCCGGGCTACGTAGGTAACAAATGTCTGGCCATGTCAGCCCCGCCGGGTCCCGGTAAGAGGGGAAGACCCAAGAAGTGCTGGCTTGACGTCGTAAGGGATGACATGCGTGCCAATGGTCTCACTACAGGGGATGCCGAAGACCGTGCGAAGTGGAGGAGAAAATGTAGGAAAGCGGACCCCGGGTGTCGCGAGACGCAACTGGGACAGACGCTCGGATGATGATGAATTCAGTAGCTAAACTAGAAATTCAGAATAACGTGCTAGATCGAGGTACAAAATTAACGTGGTTATAAAATTACCAATTTCGCTTAGATTTATTGTATCGAGATCTCTGCAGCTTGATTCCCTGATTGTGTGCTTTTCATTACTAGGTGATTGATCCCGGTATAAACTATATATATGATAGAAAACATAAATATATTTTCCGTTATCAAAATGAAATAAATCTCTTTTCTTGTAGCAATGTTGTAGCAATTCCAGATCAAAATCCTGTGCCCTTTATTATTTACACTGCATTGTCCATATTTATTAACATGGCAGCGCGAGTGCTGCACCTCTGGTGTTGCAAACGTCCATAGGCTACTTTGACCACTTTCCATCAGGTGGGCCGTAAGCTTGTATGCCACCTCAGTGGTATAAAAAAAAATGGGTTACTATAATTATACCTAAATAGGGAAGTGTGATATTTTGTAAAGGAAAAGTTTTGTGTGCAGAGAGTTAACGACATTTTATTCCGAACAAAAACTTTATTCGTATGGCACCATGGCGTCTTATAGTTATCTATACAAACTGATATAAAACTGAAGACTATTTTTGTTGAACGCGCTAATCTCAGTAACCAGTAGTTCCTGAGATAAGCGCGTTTAATAAAAAAAACATTCGAATTAAAAAAAATCTTATGATAAATAGCGAGTTTATCGAGAAACGCTATAGGCTATATACTATCATGCTACCACCCTGGAAAGTGAAGTAGTAACCATAAAGTTTAAAAAAAACTGGCAAAATATTAGACATTATTGTAAAATTGATAAACTGTGAGATTAAAAAGTTGCGACGGGGGTTCGAAGTATGTCACGGGCAAAGCTGTAGTGGTCAGCTAGTTCTATTATATTTACAAAACAGTCTTACTTAAAAAGAATAAAATGTAACCACGCCATAACTTTTTTTACTCTTTCTGATATTACTTTAATCGCTAAGGCACTTAACGGTCGTTGACGAATAATAATAGTACTAGAATACTTGAAGGAACTACGAGAACCCGTTTCTACAAAAGGTACGCAATCCACTTTAACTTTTTCTCAAGACGATTAGTAAGTGGTAGAAATAGGGTCCGTAAGTACTATTATGTAAATGGAAAACCGTAGTTGCTTCAGAGTCATCGGTCCTAATGTAGCGTAAGAGGGTTAAAATATTCTGCAAGTTCATTCTCATATTAATAATATAAAAAGAAAAATTTGAAGAGAACAATAATTTTGTAATGATAATTCATATCTAATGATGCTCTTAGCGCATTGCTGAATTGAAGTTTGTTACACAACAAGCTTATTATTTAAATCTTTTGATGTAAACAGAATAAACGTATTTAAAATGAATAAAAGGTACATCATTTTACACATCTTTATTCTTTTTTATTCACTTCTGAGTTGTGGTCTAAATTTCAAGTATCTAGTCATCATCATCCGGAATTAGTGAAAAGTGAGTTTATCACATCGAGAGAGAGAGAGAGAGAGAAAGATTTTACCACATAATTCATGACTAGCAACTGCTGTCAATGTCAATTTTATAATTTGGTTAAGTACATTTGTTCTTTTCAAAGGATAGATAGAACTCTTTAAAGATGCTTTAAATTTGGGTCACGTAGAGCAAAGCTTCGAATTCCAAACCCTTAGTCACGTGAAATGACAGCTTAAGACAGTTTATACGTGGATGATTTACATGCGTTCTATGTGTAAGGCCTATTATAAATTGGGTAAATGCTCAAAAATTTCTGAACATTCTTTCAACTATCACCTCAAACTTGTGATTCATAGTTTTAGCACCAAGTCGATGCAGGTTTTACTCTTCAATAAAATTTTCAAAAAAGTAAATATTTTTGAAAATACTCTCGTCCCATGGGTCTTGTGACCTGAGTACCGATTTTAATACAGTGTATTACAATAAAAGATTTTGACTCAAACTCATTTCAATGCATAACATGAGAAGCAAGGCCTTTAAACTTAAATAAAATTATATTATAAATAATTTATTATTATAAATTTAAAACCTTGACAAAAAAGGTTCAACGAAAGAAGATACAACGAGACTCTATAAAATTCTCACGAACTCAATTGAAAACACAGCAAATATTGCTCTTCGTGCTGTCATGAAGAATATGATGAATAGTTTCACACTTCATTTACCAAGTTATATTGACTTTTACTACACAATATAATGATAAAACAATATCACGTTTAAAGGAACTTGAAAGCTCTATCGGACCGAATAATTTTAGTTATAACGACGATAAATTGACTGACGATGGTAGGTTATGAATTACGTACTAAAAGAATGGGTAAAAAACAGTAATATTAAAAATCTGTCTCATTCTTACAGAGAGTTCTGCTTTTCTTCATCGTTATCTGAGTTGCTTTCAATCCCTGTCTGGACTTTTTACTGCCTCTGTGGCGCGGTGGGAGTGTATTCGACTGCTACGCGAGAGGTCGTGGGATCGATTCGCACCCAGAATATAACTTTGTGTGATGAGCACGATGGTTTATTCTGTGTCAGGGTGTTATTTATCTATAATATATATATATGTATTTAGAAATATATAAGTATGTTAAAAGTGGGCATATAATATGCCTCTGCCACCCCTTCGGGGATAAGGCGTGATGGATATTTATTTATTTTTATTTTTAAGTATGTTTATCAGTTATCTGGTTACCATAGTACAAGCTCTGCTTAGTTTGGAATCAGATGGCGTTGTGCGAGTTGTCGCTACGATATTTATGTCCCAATGATATTTATTTGGTGTCTGGGGTCCACTGTTATTTGGTTGGTAGGAGTATCTATCGTTTAGATTTTTTTTCTCGGCATTGTTGGGAACGACTGCCCTCTGATAACAACAGACTGGAAGGGAGTTCGCTTGCCCTCTGGGTATGTTTAAAAGAATAAATACTAGGTTCCTTCGACATAAAGTGTATTTACTTCTTCTCGTGACAAAAACGGAACATACATAAACAAACTTACTCTAGAGCTCAAAACTGACACATCAAAATAATGACACAAAAAAATCTAAAATCTATCTGTATATAAAACAATTAATCCCTATTTCCCTTGGTCACGCCATCACGCGTGAACGGCTGGACCAATTTAAAAATTTTTTTTTTTTTAATTATTATATACATGTTAACAAATTTACAATAATATGATGGTACCACGTAAGCTACAAGTGCTTGTGTGTGGGACCTTTACAATTCAAGATCCATTCTTACAAAATCAACAGAATATAAAAAAAAAGACATATAGGTAATAACTTATCACTAATCCACTATTATGCATCAAATTGTATAAAGAAAAACTTGTTGTTACAATCCATGATACGCAATCTTACAAAATAATTTTTCATTTCTCCCAATGTAACATGAATTTAAACAATACAATACTCTTTATAATTTAGATAATAAATATGAGTTAAGTTTGTATTTAATATTTCCTACATTGATTTTGTCTTTAATGTAGGTAGGAAAAGAATTTATAAGTCGCGGAACTAGAAATGTATTTGTTCGTTCCCCGTAGCAATTCTTCGCATTTACAACAACAAGTTTATTTTTTGCTATTTGCCTTGTGTATATAGGATGCTCTATTCTTGTTTGTTTAGTTTTATTAAAAAAAATGTTCTTTTAAATCATTAAGCTGCACTTTATTGTGAATAGGAAGTGTCTGGCAGTATTTAAAGAGCTTTGATTCTTCTGTGAGTTCAGTTTTAATTTTATTAGGAACAATCATTTTTAATATTCTAAGCTGCAAATTATATATGGAATTCAGGTAAGTCCTAGAAGTTCGCCCATAGCTTGACAAGCCATAGCATATTACTGAGTCACAAAATGCGATGTATAGCAGAAGTCGGATTTTAAACGGCAAACGGTGTCTCACAGTGTACATGGTGGCCAATACCACACGTAGCTTGTCACAAACTCTGCCAACATGCGGGCCCCAATTAAATTTACTGTCAATGATTAGCCCCAGGTACATGTGAGTGTCAACTTTCTCAATAATTGGACATATATTAGTGCAGTTATTTGGATTACTATGTAGACAGGTGTGAGTGTGTGCTACTAAACGGTAATCACAGCGTTGAATTTTAAGGTGAGGTGATTTAATATGTATCAATTTTGTTTTTTGAGCATTGAGCACCAGTCCCATGTCGTGACACCACATGCTAAGCCTATCCAAATCATTTTGCAAAAGGAGGGAAATAGTTTTCACGTCTTTTCCTGCAATAAGAAGGCAAGTATCGTTAGCAAACTGATATGACTGACAATTTTGAAATACTGCGTTCATGTCATTGATGTATGCAAGAAAGTGCAGAGGACCACACACTGAACCTTGTGCTGTTCCATAGGTCACATTGTGCATATCACTGGGCTCGTCTACAATTTGAACACAGTACTTCCGATCTCTAAGATAGCTAGCACATCAGCTGAACAAAGGGCCTCTTAATCCCGTGTCCTCAACTTTTATTAAAAGCTTATTATGGTCTAGGGTATCAAAAGCACGGGAGAAATCTACGAATAAGGCGAGGACATGCTTTTGTTCATTTGGAGAAGAGTTAACAAAATCTGTTAAGCTAGAAAGAAGTAACGTAGTGCTTTTTTTAGGTTGAAAACCGTACTGTGTATGGCTTATTATTGAATGTTTTCTGTAAAATTCGTGTATTTGATTACACAACTATATTATTAATGGAGGATAACAATGTAATAGGTCTGTAGTTGTTAACGTTACGTCGTTCACCCTTTTTGTACACTGGCCTAACACATCCGATTTTTAAGATATTTGGGTACTGTCCTGTGTCGATAGACGTATTTATCAAATTTGCAATAGTAGACGCTATTTTAGTACCAACATTCTGTATATCTAATACCCTTATTGTGTCCAAGCCAGGAGCTTTCCTATTGTTGAGTGACTTTATGACCATATTTACCGTATCAGGAGTTGCTTTTAGGAATCTCATACTAATGTCAGAGGATCGTCTAGTATAGTTAGTAAGAAGAGGTGACTTACAATTTGGTATGATTGAGTATACTGCTCTGTCAAAACCGTCGGCAAATTTATTTGCTATTTCAGTCGCTGTTAGATTTTGACTACTGAAAGCATTTATAATAAATTCATCAATAGATTGCCGCTTTCGCCCACATATCGAATTTACTATTTGCCAAAGTTTTTTTGGATTATAGTAGTTGGCCATTATTTGATTTTAACTATACTTATTTATTTCTATGGAATAATAATATAGTACTATAGTCCATATACTGCGCATAGTGCTATAGTGTCATTGTATGGTGTTTTTATAATACCTCCAAGGAATTCAAATGTAAAAGTCTTTTTCAACTACACTGTAAATTTCAAATTATTTTTTACGTAGATTATAATACCGCCTCCTTTTTTTTAGAACGGAGTTGTGTGTACATACGATACTCAGGAATAAAGAATAAACGCGAGACTTCTTCTGAGATTCCTACTTCCGTTAGCACAATACAATCAATCGATTGAGTAGCGTAATCAATAATTAGTAATAATTTTGTGAAATTTTTAAGCATTGATCTTACATTCACATGAAGGCATGATACATGAATGTTTTTAGTACGTATATATTTAAAGAATATGTTAATATTAGTACAGTTAAACAATTCTTGGTTAGTTTGCATATCGGTATTTGATTTATAGAATTTTATTAGTTTGAAGTTGGACACATGTTATATGAATATTAATTTTAATTACTTAATTAGTTATTAGCATGCTGCGATTTTAATATTACATCAATGTCTTGGATAGACCGCACAATTTCAACTTTATTAGTATTATCTGACTTTTTTACATACAACTTGCCCGCCTTACACCACACATACTTGAAAGGGCCAACCGGTGATTTCATACGCTGTTTAGCTTGGTATAGCAGAGATTTCATGCTTCTGGTCAGGGACTCTCTTATAAAAAGTTTATCAGTGGCTTTCTCTATAGGTACCGACGGTGATACGTCGCCGGCCGTGAGTTGCTTTGACTTCGCTGCAATTAACCACTCGTCTCGATGGACTTTGTTATTTAGTTCAACCAAAAGATATCCAGCTTTTTCTGAGCGCCCGGAGACTTGGCGAGCATCGTGTATAGCATCACTACTGACTTTCAGCTTTGATGCTACCCTTTTGATTGTTTGAATGACTTCTGAACTTTGAACAGGAGGGAGTCCAGCGATTTCAATGAAATTACTTAAGCCTTTTTGTTCAGTTTCCTGTAAACGTTGCTCCATCGCAGAAAGACGCAGCTCGAGATTAGTTTTAGTGTTAATTAATTCAACATTTTTATTTTCTAACTGTTTTATTTTATTGTTCTGGTTTCTCATTATCTCTTCAATACCCGCTACTTGCTCTCCAATGAATTCCAAAGACTGTTGGAAACTCTCAAGTTCATCTTTGATCGTCTTCTAAATCTCGACAGTAAGGTTTTTCATCTATTTTCTCATATCTAATGATGGTGAACCTGTTGTGACATCAGTCTCTTCTTCCGGTATGAAGAAAGAAGTGCGGCGGCTTATGTTTTGTAGGCAATCAATGCAAGACCACTCCAAACCTTCTGATGTTCGGAGAGCTGCCAACTGCTTTCCTGATAGTTTAGCACAATCATTTGTGGCATGTACCATCTTTTCACATCTACTGCATTCTAAACCTGTGTTTCTCTTGGTAATATTACTACTACAATTAGCACACTTTTTAAGCACCATTATAATTTCTTTAGCGAGGGTAGGCGGATCACAAGAACACAACCTAATTCAACGACAATTTGAATCCGAATCCGGTTTTTATTAGATTGCCCATTTATTGAGGAAGGTTCTAAGCTATATATCATCACGCCACTACACAGGAGAGCGAAGCAGTAATCATAAATGTCAACAAAGCGGGGAAACTTTCATACATTTTTGGAAAAGTAATAAGCGACGGCATTAAATGGGTGCCACGGGGTTGCAAGTATGTCACGGACGAAGCCGGGCATGTCAGCTAGTTAAACAATAAAATTCTCTTTAGTCAAATAGTTATCATTGAGGTTTTATACTTTTTTTGCCTAAAATCCAATAAGCCGTCAGGCGGCGTCGTTGCTGCGTCTAGGCCCTAAAGATCTTTGTGGGGCGCCGTACATCCCTACTAATCTCAATGTCTACAAGTAAGCAATCGTCTACTAAGTTATGAGATTGAGATTTCATTTCATCACAATTAATTCAATGGCATTACTTAGAAAATCGCGAAATAAATCTATAGATAAAATTACAAAAAACACGTTAGGATAAATAACATTCTGGGAAATCAATTTGCTGAGAATGCAATTTTATGCGAATTCAATTCAATGGTCCTAAAGGATAAAATTGAAGTGACAATTTAAAATTTCAAGTGTTTCCTTACTCGCCTTTTGCGATTTCACATCAATCATCAAGCAAGAACTAGGCATGGTAATACATAACAGTAATTTAATGACCCTATAATTTGTCATAATAATATCAAAAAAGTTATAAGCTTAATACCACAAACGTTTATTGCCATTAAAAAAAACGTTCCTTAATCTCTGGATGCGGTACGGAGCGATGATAAATGATTGCAATATTATTTTGTGAGTTCACAAAACTGAATTTAGTCTTAATATAATAACATTCAATTAATCAAAATTTATAATAAAGTGTCGGAAACAAAAATAAGGTGCTATTCTTGTTGTTTTTTTTGAGTTGTTTACAATTAATATTGAGATTGTTAATCCAAGTCCAAGTCCGTAGCAAAACCTGACAATTTATTTTTCCTTCCAAAATAAAAGCCAGCAGCTTTGGCCTAGCACGTAACACGATTTATGTTTGCGCAGACTGTGATTAAATTCAATCACTTTGTAAATGTTGCTTGTCTTACTTAAGTAGAAAATGGTCCTGTAAAAGAATCATAAATCACATAATTACACTTAATACCGGTTTTGATAGAGTAAGTTCGGAAAGTACGTTAAGCCGTTAGTCCCGGTTGCCAGTAAAATGGCAGTCGTTAAGCCGAGTTATAGGCAAAAATTTCAACAGTAGGTCGCCAAAGCCTGTGCCTGTCCATTTCAACACGGCAATGATCTCACCACCTGTTACGTGGGACAAAAATGCATACGGTGAAATGTGGGCGTATAACAAGCCTCTGCCACCCCTTCGGAGATAAGGCGTGATTGATTGATAGATTTCGTTGTCATTGTACACATTTTCCTTTTTTTTTTATTTAATTTTATAACGTAATCAATTAGTTTCGAATTTTAATATTGATACTCTAGTTGGTTTATCTTCTATGGTGATCCTTGAGGTCTATGCCAGCCCCACCTTCAAGTGGCGCAAATTCACAAAGAAAAGAAAGAAAACTGGGAACAAAATTGAAATTAAAAAATTTTATGCGTGCACCTTACTGCACCATGCATAAAAGGCATGGTGCAGTAAGGCCAATCACCATTCCTTGGGAGAGGAACGAACGATAGCTACTCCTAACATCCAGAAGTGAACTGTAACAGGCTTACGAGTCGCTCGAGGTATTTAGGATTAGAATGAATCTTGTGTTATTTTGTACTTGTCTTGAAGCTGCATATATGTTGTATTTTTACATTTCTACATTGTGAATAATTTGAAATAATTTGAAACGTCAGACAACTAAAGGTTTCTAAATTGGCTGCGTTTAGTTCCGGTAATAACTAATATACAAATATGTAATTTGAGTTTGTTATTGTGTGAGCACCAAGTTGACTTATTTATTATTTTGAAATTGACATGATAGTTGCTGTGCAGTTTTTGGGTATGTCATGCTCGCCTAAGTGTCCTGGCAGTGGTGGCGTATGTATCGAGTCGCCTTATTCCCTATAATACGGTTGAGTAGGGCGATGGCTGATATATATGTCATACCCGTGAACGGGTGCCGTCTGTTGGGACTGGTCAGCTCATAGCTGTTATAACAAATAATATTATTTAAATTTAAGACAAACTAAGTTCTCACATAAATCTAAAGGAACAATGTAAGTGTAATTTTAATGTTGTAAGCCACACATACATTTTCAAAGAACATCCATTACTTTCTTGCTAGATTCTTCTTAAAGTGTTGGCTGCCCTTAGAACTGGCAACTAGAATATCTCTAATTTTGATATGATTTTAAACATAACATTGATTTTGTTTTTGTTTTGTATAAATTCATTACTATATTATTGGTCAAACGTCATGTCATCATCAAACTAATGTAATTACTGGCGGTTAAAAAAGAGTGGCCATGAGTTTTATTGCCAGGGTCTTCCTCAGGCTCTACCTATTGCTTTGCGAATCTGGCAGTAAATGTAAATGTAGAAGCAACATTCTTGACGTTCATAAGTGTTACTTTGTGACCTACATGAATAAAGATATTTTATTTCAGTACTTGCTCCAAGAAACAACAGTTTTTCGATTTAAAAAAATGAGTTTTGATTAGTGCGCTATTGTGGTTACTAATAAATTATGCATAATCATTATTAAATTACGGTGGATGAGAGTCAGTCAGTGTCAATATGTCATAATTTGACAAATTTTATTTAGGAATGTATCCGAAATTGTTTTAGATTTTTAAGTTCTATAGCTAAAAAAATGGGTTTGAAACTTTACTAAAGCATTTTTAACTCGTCTGTTAATGAGGTACATTTGAATAATAGAGCTCTGATGCAAGTTGTACGACGCAGACGAACAATAGGGTTGTCCTTTGCATTGTACTAATTTCAACTCCTAAACGTTCTATCTGACACGGTATTAATTCATAACTTTATCTTAAAGAAGCCTTATATTTGTGTTCGTGTCACAACCTAGCTCAGAAACGCAAACAGTGGGGTTATTGTGTCGATTTGAACTTATTAAAACTTGTAAATGAGGCTTACTTTTTAATGGCTGTTAGGAGCAGCTACAATTTGGCATTTGATTTTCACTACAGTTAAGAGCGACTGCCGTCTGAGTTCTCAATCCCTGCCAGCGTCATTGCCTCGTCCGTTAGACAATAGGTGCAACGCTAGCAGGTATGGTTTTTTTTATACCACTGAAGTGGCAGACATGCGTACGGCCCACCTGATAGAAAGTGGTCACCGTAGCCTATGGACGTTTGCAGTCTTAGTATGCATATAATCTTAGATTTCAAAATTTTGATTTTATAAATCATGTCATCATTACGACGAGAAACAAGGACAAACAAAGGAATAAACAAACAAACAACTAACAAAAAAGGATGTCTTGATATGGAAGCATGGATTAATGATAAATAAGTAAATGAAAATGGACTACTGATAAATGTAACACTACGTTTCATCATATTAGCAATATTAACTAAAAAAAATATAGAGGCTTGTTGTTAGCAATATATTCGTACCAAAGTTAATTACACTATTATATACCTTTATTTTGATTTATATATATCTCTGAGATGGCAGACAAGCGTACGGCCCACCTGGTGGAAAGTGGTCACCGCAGCCTATGGACGTTTGCAACACCAGAGGTGCAGCACTCGCGCTGCCGATCCTTTATGAACCTTCTAAGTTCCCCTTTTGAAGAACCCCATACTGTAGACGTTCAGGAAAACCCAGGCAGGGAGTTCATTCCACAATCTAGGCATACGCGGAATAAAGCCTCTATAGGACCTAGTCTGTATGCCTTCTTCAATAGTTAAAAAATAATATATATTTAAAAATATAAAATAAAGCTACCTAATGGTTTTTCTAAAAATCTACAGTTTGGAGTTCTTCAAAAGGGGTCTCATAGGATTTTACTGAGTTGCGGTCGTCAACGCTATTGTTATACTCAGCTGATAAGTACCATTATCTATGAGGTGTGTATGCTGATTAGCTACCATATTTGTTGAAAAAAAGCAAAAAGTCTACCACTTACTAAAACCACATTTATTTTAGATAATTTATCTATAAATATAATAATTATAAATAAAATATAAGTGCAGTATACATACCGCCGGGAACTGTGGAGCTCGCGTATACGTCAAACTTTGACACCTTACAATTAATGATAATACTGTTGATACATTTTATTTAATAGGAGATTACAATTTACCAGGCATTAATTGGCTGGTGAGTGATAGTTCTAATCATGCTGTGCCGCAGCACATGTGGATACTCATTTGTGCAATTTTATCTCCATAAATGATATCCTCCAGTATAACACGTACAAAAATAATCTGGGGCGCATATTAGACTTATTTATGTCTAATGTTGACTGTGTTGCCAAGCCTTGCTTACGATTGGTGCCACTTGATATTGGACATCCTCCTTTTACAGTATCAACTTCACTCACTACAAAATTTACACCATTGAAGCGAAATCTCTCTACTAGGCATAATTTTTTTAAAGCTGATTATGATTTAATTGATAGAGAATTGAGTACATTGAACTGGAATCAATTTCTAAACAATGTCTCTGCTGAAGATTCAGTTGATCAATTTTATAATAAAATTTACAGCATAATTAAAACAAATATTCCACTCACGCGTCTTAGCAACTCACTCTTTCCTTTGTGGTACTCTCCTGCACTTATAAAAATCTTCAAGCAAAAAGAAAGATCGTGGCATAAGTGGAAACTCTATGGCAACGCAGTGGACTATGAATGCTTCTCAGTTCTTAGAAAGCGTTTTAAATCTGAGTCTGGCAAATGTTATGATAGATACATAAATCGGTTGAAGATAGCATCCCACGTAGTATTAAGCACTTCTGGACTTATGTTACTAACCGAAAGGGCAGAGCTGAGTGTCCAGCCACCATGTATCTCGATAATATAAACACAAGCAATCCAATTGAAGTTTATAACTTGTTTACCGTCTTCTTGACCTCTGTTTATGAGCCCTCACACTTAGATCCCAATGTATGGCAGCCACCTAATTCATATTTGGAAAATTCTCCTTGTATCTCCGATATTTATTTGCCGGAAGAGATTATACATAAAGCAATAAAGGATCTAAACTTAAACAAAGGTGCTGGACCCGATGGTATACCACCAATTTTCATAAAGAGAACTGGGGAAAGTATAGTACTTCCACTATATATTATTTGTAACAAGTGTCTAAGAGACACTTGTTCTGATATTTGGAAACGTGCACATATTACACCGGTATTTAAGAGTGGTGACAAAAATAATGTACAAAATTATCGCCCAATATCAATACTTTGTACCTTATCGAAGCTCTTCGAGAGTCTAGTACATGGTATAATATATCATCACATTCACAACATTATTATTCAACAACAACACGGTTTTGTGAAGCGCCGGTCAACCAACACTAACCTTATGGTTTTCACTAACTTTTTATTCCATAGCATGGACAATAGAGCTCAAGTAGACGCAGTGTATACGGATTTTCGGAGGGCCTTTGATCGGGTTGACCACAAATTGCTTCTAGATAAAATTGCCTTCAATGGAATCCGTGGTAACTTGCTGCGTTGGTTTATGGCTTACGTATATAATAGGTCTCAAAAGGTAATTGCAAATGGTTTTCAATCTAGCTCTACAATCGTCACTTCCGGTGTTCCCCAGGGGTCCATTTTGGGACCATTGCTCTTTACACTGTTCATTAATGACATTAAAAATTGTTTTATTCACTCTCAATTTCTCATGTAAGCCGATGACATCAAAATATATAAGTCTTGTAGTAATAAGTATGACTGTATGCTTTTGCAGGAAGACCTTGACAGACTTTCCAGGTACTGCTCCCATAATAAACTTCAGCTTACTATTCCAAAATGCAATGTAATCAATTTTACAAAAAAAAAACCAAAAATGTTACCATATTCGACTATGGCCTGCAGGGTGCCACATTGCAAAGAGTCGAATGTGTGCGGGATCTTGGAGTTGAAATAGACTCAAAATTACATTTCGATGTTCATATTAATAACAACATATTAAAACAAAGCTTACCGGATGTTTGGGTTCATAATGAGGTCTTCGCGGGCCTTTAAAAGACCGACCACTTTCCTAATGTTATACAAAACACTGGTGAGATCTCAGTTGAAGTTCGCTGTCCCGATTTGGTGTCCTATATTTGATGTTTACATACAAAGGTTGGAAATGGTCCAGAAAAAGTTCTTGCGATCAATGCACTACCGATGCTTTAAGTCCAAAATATCATATACACAGTTGTTACAGCGATATGATCTTCTGAGCTTAGAATCTAGACGTAGTTTACTGATGGTCATGATGCTTCATGGTTTGTACAATAACAGATTTGACTGTAATAATATCACTAATGACCTATGTTATGTGGTACCTAGAAATGCTATGATTCGTGAGGCGCGAGCAGCCCGTCTATAAAGCGTGTGTTATATATCTCAACGATACTCCGGAGAGGAACCCGCTCACCCGCGTGTGTCCCCGGTGAGCGGGTTCCTCAAAGACTTCCTCAAAGACTTAGACATTTTTGCACTTTCTGAAACTAAATTTAGAAGAATGGCAATTGAAAAATTAAAGAATTAGTTAGAGAAGGTTTTTTGTAAATATTTTTATTATTATTATTGGCGCATGTATGTCCAGGCAAAATTGTAAGAAAAAAAAAATACTCTGCGGACAATGGTGTGGGTTACATGTTTACTTAGTCGTAAGTTAAAATGTTAAACCTTAAGAGCTATATGTAACTGTTATTTGTCCTAATAAAGAAAAATAAAAATAAAATAAAAATCTGTCCCCTATCGCCTTACTTGAAACTGCTGAGAATTTTTATACTATGTCATCATTACCCTACTGCTGGGAATAGGTCTCGCCCAAAGTTCTTCACAACATCTTGTTCCTCTCGCATGTAGCACCTTCATCCCATGACTTTTATTATGTATATCTTGGTCACTTTCGGCTCCATCGGCCATCAGTTCTACGAACAAAGTATCCGGTCAACTGCCTCTAGGGTAGGCAATTCTATTGACTATGTCGATGACTCGGCTCTTCTTTCTGATTTTATCGTTACGTTTGTGGCAAGTCCTTCGTTGTAATTTTTTATATTATACTACTCGGGACTTTGCTAGAAAACTTATCTAGTTACATTCACCGGCGTTTCGAACGCGTTACAGCGCCCCTGATCGCAGCTGAACTGGCGGCAAGGGTCGAGGGTATTCATGGAGTTAATGTTGTGTGTAACTTCCCTCCATTATCTATTATAATGATGGATAAGGCCGACGACACACTTCACTCACTACGTCAGTTTTGTTTGGTACAAATTTTCTACGTTCAAGTTTCTTCATCACTTAATTCCACATCCCAGATAGCTTGAATGCCTCTTCCCTATTAAAATTATACAATTTTAACCATCCTGTGTGGATAGAGGAGAGGACTTTGGGTTGATGAAGTTCGTTCCAGTGATTACTGCCCGACTCGGCGTGCTGCTGTTGCCGATTTGTTAAACGGACGGTGTTTTACAGCCGCGAAGTGCCAGATCTTATTTGTCTTGATGAGCGCATCACCTCGCACCTGATAGCTAACTCATTGAATATTCCTATTGCAGCAATAGACAAAACTGGTGACCACTTGTTATCGACTAACACCAACACAAAAATAAGATTAGTTAGTAGTAGAAGGAATAAATTAAAAAATACATAAAACTCAATATATTTATTTCCAAATCACAGAAACACATTAAAAAGCTTAGAATAGGAATAACCAATCATCTTAGGACTTGTAAATCAAATGTACAGTTAAAACAACTAATAGAAACAAGTAAAAAACATATATACACCCAAACGGAGCAATATGAGATGGATATACATCAATTACAGACTGAAATTATGTGTTTAAATGATTCCTTAGAGTCAATAACTTTAAAATACAAAACATCACAGAAAGAAATTGGGGAGTACATTAAGAATAGTTTGGTGGAGTCTTGTCACAGCAATGAACAAAGGTTCTTATCACTTGAAAAATTCTATAATTAAACACCTGACTGTGATAAATCCTTCCATGTTCTTTATTGTCAATAACATCGCAGTCCGTGTCAACTTCTCCAATTGTTGACTCTGTAGGCAGTATATGTGACAATATTGTAAGCACAAATAAAATTTACTGTGATAGCCCTGTAACAAAAATTACGCAACCATTAAATGTTGGAAAGACTGTTATTTATTGTGATGAAATTGGCAAGAGTTTAGGTTATCACTTAATTCAACATCTGGGTAACTCGGTTATAACACTTTCATTTCCTGGGGCATCCTACTCTCAAATAATTAATAAGGTATTAACCAGTACACATTGCCCACAAACAACAATAGTGATACTTATTGACAGAAGAGATAATGTGAACATAAAACTATCATAAAGTTTTATGAACAGTTGTCAAACATGCAGGTTAAACAGGTTATACTGTCTACACTGCCATATAGCAAATCTTTTACACAAATTGAAAATAACATTAGATACAATATGAATAGAAAGTTACATACCTTGACCACATATTGTAGGAATTTAGAATTATTTGACTGTAATCCTTTATTACAGAATTATTATTTTTTGACATTAGATAGTTGTTTACTATCAAAGTTTTTACGACGTCAGATAGCTGTATTGTTATCCATTTTTTTATTGAATAAAGCCAAATTATTGGCTTATAAACCAGCTCCTTTTGTGCTTAGTAATAATGACTTATTAACTTGGAATATTATCTCAAAAAACTAGTTTGTAAGACAACAGGTAAAAAATCTGGCCATAGTTATAGGTCTTTTGAGCCCATTCGGTCTACTTTTTTTAAAGACACTGATAATAATATTGGTTGTAATAATTCTGAGTATATTAACAATACTTCTAGTAGTTTAAACATAGTTCACCAAAATATTGAAGGCATATCTGAACTTTATATAACAAATAGAACTTTATATAAAGGAACACAATGTTCACATTTTTTGTATTACAGAACATTGGTTAAAATGTCATGAACTATTGTTCAACAATGAATTCTATTCACTTAGCAGGGCGTTCTCTAGAAAGAAAGTTATTCGTGGTGGCTTTCTTATATTTGTGTCTAATATTTTAAAATGTAAAGAACGTAAAGATATTGTGGCCCTTTCTATTGAGCGTACTGCAGAATTGTCCAGTGTTGAGCTTGAGCAACTCATTGTCCTCTGTGTTTACAGTCCTCCAGATAGGGATTATAATTTATTAGAAACTGTAATGGAAAATGTATTGAAGCGTTTGTTCACTAATAGAAAACATGTTGTGGTGTGTGGGGATTTTAATGTTGATTTACTTGTGCAGTCTTCGAAATGTATTAGATTTAAATTTTTTTTAACTCTTTTGGCTTACAAAATTTATTTTGTGAGCCTACTAGAATCAGCTCACATTTTAGAAAATGTATAGATAATATATTCTGCAACTGTGTATCAACTACGAGGGAGATACTAAGTAACTTTCCATCAGATCATCTTGGTCAGAAAGCAGCATTTACCTATTAATGTCACTTCTAAAAAGAATAAAATTATATAGGTCAATGTGTGCACATCGACTTAAACAATTTCATGTTAATGTTTCAGCAAAAGCCACTCATATTGACTTTAATCAGGAAGATCCAAACAGCTTATATGACTCCTTATTTAATACAATTAAAGCTGAGTACAACAACATATTAAAATCAAAAACATTTTATAAAAACAAAAACTTGCAATTTTGTGAGTGGGCAACTGCAGGAATTTACAAAAGTAGGGCTAAGTTGTACGAACTATATGGTATGAAGCAATTTAATTTTGATCCTGCCTTTATTCAATATGTTAAAATTTATTCTAAGACATTTAAAAAGGCCTGTGCTGCTGCCAAGTCGTTACATATAAGTAATAAAATTGAAGAGTCAAAAACAAGGCAAAAATGACTTGGAATGTAATCAATACTGAAACCGGTCGATTACTACCCCGTGATAATAACATTGAGTTAATTATAAATAACGAAGTGTGTAATAATAAATTAGAAATAGCACAAACTTTTAACAACTATTTTATAGACATA
The DNA here is from genome assembly GCA_948477245.1 of Thumatha senex. Classification (NCBI taxonomy): domain Eukaryota; kingdom Metazoa; phylum Arthropoda; class Insecta; order Lepidoptera; family Erebidae; genus Thumatha; species Thumatha senex. The sequence continues at coordinate 8,223,018 of OX419734.1, forward strand.
CCCGCGAAAACAACTAGCTCCTTAAATTCTTGTCCAATAAAAGCTCAACGCATGCTTGGGGGCAGCGTGGATCAGTGTAGTGTCTTATTTGGCTTTAAATATGTAAACACCAACGATATCGTTAAAGTATTCAAGTCACTTAACTCAAAAAAGACAGCTGACTTGTGGGGTATTTCTGTAAAATTGATTGAGTCTATCATTGTTAATATATCACCACATCTAGCTGAAATATTTAATAAATGTTTGTATGGATGTTTGTTACTCTTTCATGTAAAAACTACTGAATGGATTTTAATGAAACTTTACATTAATATAGCTTATACATCAGAATAACACATAGGCTACTTTATATATCGGGAACAAGTTCTTGTGGAGTGTTTCCAGATTTAATGAAACACAGTATGAAATACCTCTATATAATAAATCTGGATCCAAAACCGACTCTGGTAATTTCAGACCAAATTCAAAATTACCAGCCATTAGCAAAATTTTTGAAAAAAATATATTGCAACAATTACAAGCTCATTTTAATTTAAATATGCTATTACATCAGAAGCAGGATGGGTTCACAAGGGGTCGTTCTACCATTCATGCAGGTGTGACACTTCTGAATCATATATTCATGTGATTGCGTTGACCATAAAACACTGTTGGGAAAACTCTTTTATTATGGTATCAAAGACTCAGCACTGAACCTTGTTGCCTCCTACCTAAATGATCGAATACAACATGTTGATGTCAATGGAATTCGCTCCTCTGGAGCATCTGTTTCTATGGGCGTACCGCAGGGATCAAATTTTAACGGCGTAAATAGTTCACTTGCCCAAGTTGTAGATTGGTTTACGACCAATAATTTGATACTAAACGCTAAGAGGACAAAATGTATCAGATTCAGCATGCCTAATGTCAGGAATTGCGGTACAAATATAACATTGAACGGTGATACCCTTAATCTTGTAGAATCAACTTTATTTTTGGGGATCACTTTAGATAGCAAACTGCAGTGGAATGCCCAAATAACGTGTCTTGCAGGTAAACTCCGCTCGGCAGCCTTTGCCGTTAGTAAAGTCTGGCAGCTAACTGATATACTTTAGTTATTTTCATAGTGTCATGTCTTACGGCATTTTGCTGTGGGGCAAAGCAGCTGATCTACAAGTAATTTTTGTACTCCAGAAGAGAGCTATACGTGCAATATATAAATTGAGTGCTAGAGTGTCTCTTAGAGAAAAATTAAAAAAAATTGGCATTTTAACGGTTGCATTACAGTATGTATTTACAAATATTATGTTAGTTAAACAGAACATACATTTATACAATAGACACAGTGACATACATTCGATAAATACTAGAAATAAGCATAAATTAATTGGAACGCATCATTGTTTACAGAAGGTTCACGACTCTTTGGCGACAGATCGCCAGGCTTCGCGATCCATGCATACATACTTCTTTCGCTTCTTCAAGATTCATCAATCGCTTCCTACACGCACGTCTGGGTATCCGAGTACTTTTGATCTTTCCGTTTTTGAGCAATCTGCTCACGTGGTCTTCATATGTAAGTCTCGGCCTACCCTGACCTCTTCTACCCTCTACTTTCGCACAATATATATCCTTCGTCAATCGTTCCTCACTCATTCGTTGGACGTGTCCAAACCAACGGAGCACGCTCTTTTCCAGCTTAACACTGACACTTTCATTCAAACCTGCCATATTGCGTATCACTTAGTTACGTATTCGGTCGGCCAAAGTAACGCCGCACAATTTTCGAAGTGATCGCATCTCCACAGCATTCAATTTACTTTCATGCATCCGCTGACATACCCAGGTTTCACTGACGTAAAGCAAAGTTGGCACTAGCACTGCGTTATGAATCGCCAGTCGTGCTTCTTTTACGATGCTTTGTCGCTTTACTAACTGGGACAAAGCACCGTTAACCTTGTTTCCGGCAGCTACTCGCCGTTCTACATCCGAATCACATCTTCCATCCGCGCTAAACATAGTCCCTAAATACACAATTTCATTCACTTGCTCTAGTCGTTCCTGGTTTACCCTAATCTCGCATTTGGTTCTTACGTTATCTCTATCAAATACTAGATAAATATAAAAATAAATGTATATGAGTTGCTTGCTCTTCGCTCAAGCTATTTAATATTCGAATGAATCTTGGGTTATATTCTACTTGTCTTAAATCTGCATATATATATGTTGTATCTTTTTTTTTTTTTACATTCTACAGTATAAATAATTTGAAACGCCAGGCAACTAAAGGTATGGCTGCGTTTAGTCCCGGTAATAACTACATAATTATATGTAATTTGACTTTGTTGTTGTGTGAGCACCATGTAGACTATTTATTATTTTGAAATTGACATGATAGTTGCTGTGCAGTTTTTGAGTATGTCATGCTCGCCTAAGTGTCCTGGCAGTTGTGACGTATGTATCGGGTCGCCTTATTCCCTATAATACGGTTAAGTAGGGCGATGGCTGATATAATGCGTCATACCCGTGAACGGGTGCCGTCTGATGGGACGTCTTGACGTTCATAAGTGTTACTTTGTAACCTAAATGAATAAAGATTTATTATTATTATTATTGTTCTTTGTTCAAAGTGTTCAACTTTCAAAGTTAGAATTTATTTTAGCCTATATTCTACGGTCCTTCTTAGTCTTAATTCGACAACAGACTTTAACAATAAACAAAAGAGGATATATACGTGTGCGTGTGTCAAATATAGGGTAATGTGTATACTGTTTTTTATCGATTTAATGTCTTTTTAGGGTTCCGTATCACAAAAGGAAAAACGGAACCTTTATAAGATCAGTTTCTTGTCCGTCTGTCTGTCCGTGTGTCACCATCAGTTTCTCAGGAACGGTTGTACCTTATCCCAGAGGTGGAATTTATCCCAGATATTGAGGTCTATAGTCCCTATTAGGTGTATAAAAAAAAGCTTATGCATCAACACGATAAAATCTATAGGCAAATTTAGGTTTTCACTAGAATTTGCAAATACCAAAATTTACCTTAATTGTTAACTTTTTTTATTTTTCGGATTTTTCCCTTTACATGTGTTACAAGACCTTGCTTTTAACCAAAATCAACAGTTCTAGGTCTACCAGAAGTACCCTATAGGTTATGGGTCGAGAATCTAAATGGAAGTTACCGTTACCTGGAATTATGAAATTTGGCAAAATGTCTTATAGCACAAATAAAGGAAAAAATCCAAATATAAAAATTGTTGAAAATTAAAGGGTGTCTCCATACATGGTAAAAACAATTAACCTATGAGTTCTATGGGCGCTCATACGATGCGGAGGTCGGCGGTATAATGGGTAGATACGGAACGCGCTTGACCGATTTTATTGTGCATTATTTTTAATACATTAGCATTCTTTACTTCTTTTCTATTATAGTTTACATATAAACTATAAGTGTGCGAAATTTCAACTCCGTCCGCACATTTTTCTTATAAACTACAATAAAAAAATGAAAATGAATTAAAATGAAAAATCTTTATTCATGTAGGTCACAAAGTAACACTTATGAACGCCAAGATTTACATTTACTGCCAAATTTGCAACGCAACAGGTAGAGCCTGAGGAAGAAAATGGTCACTCTTTTCTAACCGCCAGCAATTACATTAGTTTTTTTTACATGATATGTGAACAAATTATATAGTAATGAGTCCATACAAAAGAAACGAAATCAAATCAAAATGAGAACGTTTCTAGTAAACAGTTCTGAGGGCAGCCCACCCTTATGACCAAGAATCTGGCAAGAAACTCAATGGCTGCTATTTTATGTAGTTATGAGAACGGTCGAGTTAACTTAATTTGCCTTAAATTTAAATAATTTCTATAACAGCTATGAGCAGACGGGTCCCGAGTTGAAAATTTGACCAAAACGCTTTCTTAGAAGCTCCTGGTTGCCGGTGATCCGTGCAAATAGATCGAATGACCATGAAAATGACATGACCTCTTAAGAAGTCATTAACAACACCAGAAAGGAAGATCTTATGACTTTTTCATATTGGTATTTTATAATAATAAATATAGATAGTTTAGGTATTTACTTATTTATTATTTTAAAGACACCATCATATTCTAGTTTAATACTACTCCTCTTTGGTCCGCTTTTCGGATCAGCCAGTACAGAAACACTTAACACAACGAAGTAAATAAACACTTTTTTTTTCACCGGACAGACTTCAAACGAAGACTGGTTCTCACATAGAAACTTCAATTTAGCATGAATTGACGTTTCTTTTTTGGTCTAAATCCCAGAGTCTAAGGTCTAAATTTACAGTACGCGTTTGACAAAGGCCCAATATTAAAGGCTACAGTGCCAGTGTCAACAGGCTTCGATCAAAGTTTTGTAATTAAGATTGGTTGTAAATTGAAGTTGGTATTACAAATTAAATATTGACATGCTCAGTAAGTTCTTCTTTTAAAGTTTACAGTAAGTTAATAATTTACTCCATACCGTATCAAAATATTTGGATTCTTTTGCAATTTTGAGAAAATTAAATCAACTAACTGAGAAAAGATCTGAGAGATCTGGTGGGGCAAATTAAGCCTTCTGCGTCTAAACCGTTTCAATGAGTGCCGTACATGCTCTGCTCTAATGACTATTCGGTCTTGACGAAGCTTTTTAATACACAGTTGGATTGACACCACACAAGCGAATTGCCCTGTTGCCTAACCACATGCCAGCCACTCTCCTATAAAAAATGTTCCTACACAATATACAAGGATTTAGATTTACGTTAATTTAAGACTAATATTATGCTACAAGTAAAAACTAAAATAAAAAAAATTATAATTTAATTTAAATGAACTAATGTAACAAGAAATAGCCTACATATAAAAATACGTTATTCTAATTATCATTGTAATTTATTCTAAGTCTTTTTCTTCCTTGGTATTTTCATCTTCATCTCTCGTCTTATCAACTTCATTATCATTTTCCCCACTTTCTTTAGCTTGGTTATCAATGTTTTCATTCATGTCCTCTACTTGAGTTTGACTTTCTGACTTTTTTTCTTCTAAATGTTCTTCTCCTTCTTCACTTTTAATTCTCCCACTTTCATCGACGTTTTCTTTACTGGTAGCTCGTTTCAACAGTGATATTTTTGATTCAGTCAAACTTATTCTGGCTTTAGAAGTGGGTTCTACAATTTCAACTCGAGATTTTGAATGAAAAGCAGTTCGTGATATAGCTAAATCTTTCAAGATAGATTTCTGAATTTCTAGTTTACTCAGTGCTAATTTTTTTTCTACATCAGTCATATCTTCAAAAGACTCTTCAGGTGCTGCTTCACTTTCTCCACTTACATGAGAATGTATTGATGTCACTGTGAACGAAGGAATACTTTCTCTAGATGCTACCGATATATATGACTTTTGTGGAATTAATTGAAGACTGGGTGTAGTTTTAATGCTACCAAGTGAAGATACTGTGGGAGATACAGCTGATGAGCTTCGTTTAGCTACTATAGACTCCTGTGATGTTATTGGTACAAGAGATGTTTTGGATTTTCTTTTAGCAGCTTCTTTAAGCTTTGGAATAAATCCAAGATCACCTTTTTCATACACATCCGTCAAAGAGATCAGCGAATCTACCGATTCTGCTCTAATTAAACGTCGATGTTTGTTTATGACATTTAAAATATTTGTCAATATTACTTTTCTCTCTAATAACTCTCGGGTTGGGTCTACAGAAGCCCATTGATCTACCTTCAAAGCAGCTTGTATTGCATTGCTTGTATCTTTTATTACTTCCTTATACTTATCACGCTCCTTAGTAAGCTTAATTGTTTCTACTAGATTGTGATTTTGTTCACCTAAACGACAGTGAAGGTTTTGCTCAAGGATTTTTATTTGAAGTATCATATTTTCATTTTCTTTTGTAAGTTTTTGTACCTTTGCTTGAAGAGTCTCGAAATCACAAACTTTTTTGTCATGTAAAGCTTTATTTTGCTGCACCGCTTGAAATGCTGTAGTTAACTGGTCAATAACTTTAAGTTGAACAATACTCTTATTAATAGCTTTATCTCTTTCAGACTCAGCTACTTCCATGGCGTTGCGTGCTGCTCTTTCATCTTCTTTAAATTTTTCATTTTGTTCAGCCACTTTTGCTTGTGTAAGTAGTAAACTATCCAACTGATTATTCAAAGCAATATTTTCTCGAATAACTCTATGTGTAGAAGCGGCAATTCTAGATTCACTAGCATCCTGAAAATCCTGGGCAAGTTGTAGAAGACGTCCTTCCATTTCTTTTTTCAATTTATCTTTGCCAATAACAAATTTCTTTTCAGCATCATAAATTACTCTCTTGTATTTCATCTCTTGAGCTTCGAAATCTCGTTCCTGTTTTTCAAATTTTAGCATAAGTGCATCCTTTATGGCTCTAAATTCTTCAAGGGTGTTAAGCTTTCCAGCTAAAAGCTTATTTTCTGAGGTAAGCAGATCTTTCATTGTAGTGAAATTATTTTCTAATTCATTAATTTTTTCCTTAAATTGTGCTGTTTCTAGCTCTCTCAGCTCTTCTAAACATTTAACTCTGTCTTTGAGTTCAGAATTTTCCTCATTTTTTACCGCTAAAGTTTTTTTTAAATATGCTATTATATCCGCTCTATCTTCATCCAGTTTATCGTATGCATTTTGTAATTCTTTATTACGTTGCTCGTACTCATCAACAGCTGTTCTTAGTCTTGCAAGTTTTCTGTTCAGATCCCCTATTTGTAGCGCAACCATAGCTTTATCAACCTCATTAAACGGTTGGTTTCTTGGATTGGGGGGTACTTTTGGTTCTTCATCTTCTTTTTTCTTTTTTGGTGCCATGGTTTTTGTACATGCACTAGCTAATTAACTCATAAAATAATAATATTAAAGATGAAGTACACTTTCAAAATAAATTACAATTATCAATTGACAGATTTCTGATATGTCATGTGATTAAATTCTTTCTTGGAATTTGAAATTTCTTTCATTCTTAAACCATTGTGAAAGTGAAAGCATAAATAAAAAATTGTAATGAGGTTGTTGCCATAAATATTTATGTGATTCATTTTTAATGAAATGTGGTGGAAATCACAGATATGGTGGAAATATATGAAAAATATAATATCACCGTTATCCGAGTATTAGTCTTGGTCCAAAATTATTATACACTAGTTGACGCCCGTGACTTCGCCCGCGTAGTGAAGTTCTCCTGTTCCCGTCTCCCACAGGAACTTCTTCCTGGGATAAAAAGTAGCCAATGTGTTATTGTGATGTATGAGCTATATTATTGTAAAGTTTCATTATAATCTATTCAGTAGTTTTTACGTGAAATTGTAACAAACACCCACACCAACTTTCTCATTTATAATATTATTAAGATTACTGCTGAGAATTACAAGAATTTCTGCAGGCTTACTCTTAAATACTGATTTACATTATAAAATTTAAAAATTGATGTCCTATTATAAATGAAATATCGTACAAAAGATTCTTAGCGTGTTCTTCTCTGTATTGTGCTAGAATAATATTAAAGTTTGAGGCCCTAAAACATACTACTAGATTAACTTATTTCCCACTAATTATCATGTGTATATACACGTATTAAGAGTAATACAATTATAAAAACACGGGTTATCTAAACCATCTAAGACTCCTTTTAAAAAGCCCCAAACTGTTCGGGAAAATGAGACAAGGAGGATATTCCACTATTTAAGCAATTTAAGTGTACGCGGAAGAAAATTATTATCGGACCTTACCGTATGCGAGCGTTCCGGACGCAAAGTGTAGGGATGAACAGTATCAGTACAAGATGAATACCCAATCTACATTTCATAATCTCTTTACTGCTATTGCGTTCTATGCCAAGTAGTAGTTTCCTGACAGAAATTGCTTTATGCGATAAGGCCGCCCATTGTACCTACTGCTTTGACTGTAACAATATTTTCACTGTTATTTTGTATCTTTTCTTGATGTACAATAATTATATATTTTGATAATAATAATATCGTTGGGACAACTCAACAAGCCGAATAAAGTATTCAATAAATAAATAGTTTATGCTAGCGACATGAACAACCTTATTCGACTCATAACTGTAAAATTGTGAGCACATTGGAAAGTGTTATGCAGTCGTATTCGTACACAGTGTGGCCTGTAACGTGCTCAAGCCTTGGTTCGATACAAAGATCAAACGAAGTGCTAAGCTGATCCGCCTTTTGTTGGGTTGAAAAATTTTCAATGGAGAGGTTTTCATTTAGTTCTTTAGTCTATGCTTTATTCAAAAGTTAGCAAGCAATGTAATATAAGGTATACTGTGAATTTACATTTAACGCATTTAACGCAAAACAACTCTTAGCTATTTTTTTAGAGTTTCCAAAAGCGAGAACAATACAATGAATCACAGTTTACAGTACACTCGCCTAGTTGACAAGTGTTTTTAAATTTTACAAATTGCGTTCAGCTTACTTCAAACTCCATAGTAACTACTCCAGTAGGACTTACTCTATAGTAAATCCCGCAGTTTTTTATTCCGTAATTTATGCGCGTTTTAGTACGGAATTTGCTGAAAGTTTCAGAAGTTAAGCAAGATTATAATAATAAAAACAAAATTAAAATAATATTTTTTTGATTATTACTTATATTATTTAAAATTATTTTTACATTATTTACGAATTAGAACACTGAGTTAGCGGGGCTATGATACGGCAAATTTTTATATTTGCTGGGAAAATTTGTATTGTGTGGTCGTCTCTGTGTATAAACCACGAACTCGTTGCTTAAGTGACCAATTCGAATCTACCAAGTATGATTCAGAAAACATTAACCAAAAAGTAGTATGGACTGGGAAACAACAGGCAATGATCACCAGAGTCGGCGACTGGGGTTGGTCAGTATTCCATGGGTTATTTATCAAAAGTATACTTTGGATCCTGGCCACATATAGCCATGAATAAATACCGTGTAGTTTTGGTTGGTTCAAGTCCAACATGCCATCTCGCCGGTAATTTCTTGGAAGGTTTTTTATTAAATTACGCTCTTATCCTTAAACCAATAAATTAGATGGCTGAAGTTATACAAAGGGTAAAACGGGTCCTTTTAACAAAAACTACGCAGTCCGTCAGGCTGTCACCAGACTATATCTCATGAACCATGATAATCAGATAGTTGAAATTTTCACACATAATGTATTTCTGTTGCTGCTGTAACAAAAAATACTTAAATCAGAATAAAACAAATATTTGTTGAGGTTCTCATACAATAAACATGACATTTATTTGCCGTTTCTATAGATAATGGTACAGAACCCTTTGTGCGCAAGTCGGACTCGCACATGACTGGTTTTATTATCCATAGCATAGATATGGGAAAACTTTACCACGTGGGTGTAGCCGCTGGGATCAACTATACTTGCGGCACCCTATTATGATGGCCGTTTTGACATATTACAATAGTGATGATATTTTAATTGTTTTACATAAGTGCTCTGTTTTCTACCGTAGTATAAATACCCTCTAATGTAGTCGACTATTGAAAGAAAGATATATTTATTTATTTGTAAATCGCTACAATTTACAGACAAAAATAAACTAGGTACATAACGTTTTTGTAATTCTTTTTAAAAACCTATTCTAAAAAGCATAAACACCGAACCGTCATCTAATATACTCTGTGCCGCCGCGCCGAAATTAACCGTAGAATGACATGACAGCTGACACTGACAAAACAGCTCACTGTCAGGCCATTCAAAAAACTAAATACGTGGCGACCGGCAAACACTTGTAACATAACTTTTTCTTTTTGCCGTACTTAAAACTAACAATTACCAACAAAATTTTGAAAAATGTGCAAAATTACAAATATAGGATGACACTCAGCTTTTACCGAGATAGACACCCTTCTCAGTAGGTACTGTTTTTCAGTGCCACCCTAAAATGGAGAACCTGACGCCGTCTGAGAAATCTGCTACTTAAAATAACTATTTACATATTTCTACATACTATGATGCCGAATTACAGATAAATATATTTTCGAACATATATAACTACGCAGATAAATATACGGGTCACACCTATAACAACACAATTTTACATAGGGTATAAAAAAACTAAAAAAAAAATCACTATCTTCACGCTGTATCCCTGACGGGGTAGTTAGAATGGACAGATCGCCAGCGATCAATGCATACTTCTTTCGCTTTTTCAATATTCATCAATTTAAAAAAAATATATAGAATTACTCTTTGAATAAACATTTCCGTAACAATTTAATATGAATAAAAAAACCCATTTCAGCATCACAATAGAACCATGCTCGACACTCTATTCAGAATGACACTTGAATTAATAACTGTTTTCTCATATTGTGTATAGCATTCTTTTTACGTATAAAAACACTTCAGAAATCGAATAAAGATGTCTTCTACTGTTATAAATACGGAGCATGTCTCTGGACACGACACAATAAGTAATTTAACATACACACACACAGAGTCATTCGTCATTTCTCTCTATATCACATTATTAAAATATATAACATAGTAATTAATTATAACATCACACTATATAGGCAGAAAAAAATTACAGGGAAATAATCAAGAGAATCACTTAGATTCGGCTATAAAATTTCACGCATCAATGGATAAACCGATTGACTTGAAAATCAGCCCAGATGTTATATTAAATCTTTTATCCTGATTAAACGTAGTAAGTGTTGTTTTGGAGTGTAAGGACAGTGCCAGTATCTTTGGAGAGTGCGTCAAATTTCATATTATATATTTATTTAGTATAATTTTATTTCAATAACGTTCATAAGATTATAATAAACTTGAAATATAACAACTGTCGATGTAATTTTGTTACATATTATAACAGCAATAAACTTATTTTTATTTGTAACCTAATAATTTAATGAGTAAATATTCTACTGTCCAGGTATATGGATTTTCCAAATCAAATAAGCAGATTTTTGCATATTGTTTTTTTTTATTCCTCCATTGTATGTCCGATTTTATTTTTTCTAAACTACTCGTATCTATGGCTAAATGTCGTATTATGGATCAAATTTTATTAAAAAGAGTTGAGTGGTTTGGGAGGAGATCGAGGACGAAGCGAAAATCCGAGTCGGGGAAGAATGGAGCTACGCTCACTTCGTTTGCTTTGCTTCAATTTAACCATCTTTGGAGCCCAAGCGATCTCACTTGCTAGCGGCGTTTCTGCTGACTAACAAGGACATAGCAACGATGCAGACGCCCAAACGATAGCTGCTCTTAGCAGCCAAATTTAAATAGACCCATAATCCAGATAGGGCTCGAAAGCAACTAAAAATATACTCAGATGAAAGAGTAGTAAGTGTAATATTTAAAGGTACATTTTTAAAACTTTATTTGTCAATAAAGCTTAATCTCGAAGGGGTGGCAGAGGCCTACGCCTAATTTTCACCGTTAAAATTTCTATTTCACGTAATAGGTGGTGAGAGCCCATTGACGTGTTGAAGTTGACAGACGCAGGTTGTGGCTATTTGCTGTTAAAAATTTTAAGGCCTTCAACTTGGCTTAACGACTGCTATGTTACTGGCAACCGGGATCAATGGCTTAACGTGCCTTCCAAAGCACGGAAACGCTCGCAAATGTAAATACCACATAGTGGTCACTTATTCGTTGACCAGCCATAGTGAAAGTTGATTAACGCAGTGATCGTTTAGAGAACGTACAGTAGCGGGGCTATAAGCCTGCAGTTGTGTAGTCAAGTTGAAGGTATTATGGCAGCTTGAAAATTTTCAAATTGCCACAACCTGCGCCTGTCTTACTACCTAATTACGTTGGTCAAAATGCATACGGTGAATGGCCAGAAAATACCAGTATCTTTTCCACGTTTTCGAGCGTAGAGAAAGGTCTAAACCAAAAAGGTCTTAACTTGATATCGTAGTTTGACAGAATCTTTACCAGGTCTTCCGGAAAACGAGACCGTGTAAACTTTTGTACGGTTTTGAAATATCCTCGAGTAATTAAAAAATCCACTTTTAAATATTTACCATTCATCTTATTACTTACAGTACTTAGACCGATGTAATTTTGGGCTGCTCGCCGTCCTTACAGAAGGCCCAAGACGTAGGCATGACGTGAAAATGTCACGCACGCCTCATGCCCCAAGAAGCGGAATAGTACCCGAACCAACCCCCAAAGAAGCGGGATAACACCCGAACCCCAGGTGAGGCCGCGGTGGTAGCCAAAGTCTGCCGGGAGCTCTGGGACATCTTTCCGAGGAGTTACCCGGGGCGTCCAGCAATAGACAGTTAGGCGGGGACTGTGTGGTTTTAGCCAGTTCGAGTCCGGCATGACATCCGAGGGGATTTCCACACGTTAAAAAAAAAAGACCTATGTAATTTCACGAACGTCGTGAGTAAATTTATTATAATTTTCGGCCTAAGCAATCACGGCTTCACGGTCCCCTGGAGGGCTTGCTTTAGCATTTTATACATAAGAGTCTATAAGTACAAGTACAGTGATAAAGTCTGCAAGAATCGATACGCATTGAAATTCCTATAGATTTATTCACATTGTAGGTAATAGTGAACATCCAGTATATTGTTCACATAAGGTATTTGCTCCGGAAAATTCTATTTAAACCATGTAGATTCCTTTTTTTTATACCACTGAGGTGGCAGACAAGCGTACGGCCCACCTGATGGAAAGTGGTCACCGTAGCCTATGAACGTTTGCAAAACCAGAGGTGCAGCAATTGCGCTGCTCACCCTTTATAAACCTTTTAAGATCCCTTTTAAGAACCCTATACTGTAGACGTTCGGAAAAACCTTGGCAGGTACTACCAATCCTTATAATGTCAGCTTGGTGAAAGTCCCATCTAAATCGGTCAACAGTAGCTATTAAAATGGATTTAGTTGTTTTTGCTTTACGTATACTGGGGCTAAATCAAAATTCGGGGCCAAGCCATCTTAACCTACGCGTAGTGAACCTGATCAACGGAATCGGTAGTTGTTCCCAACAATGCCGAAAAAAACGATTGCTACACCTAGCAAGTATTAAAAAAGGACAACAGACTATAAAACCAGGTAGAGTTTAGGTGGGAACGGTTCTAAGATTAATAAGTTAATTATATTTATTTGTGTTTTCTATTGGCTTTAATTCTTTCATCATTCGTTCGTATACTCTTTACCTAGAAATAAAAAAGTTAGTGAAAAACTATATACAAGATCTATTTAACCAATTTATTTTTAGTCATTAACATTTTTCACTACGCAATTAGCTAGGTATTTGTCTTGATTTTAGTTAAAAGTACCTTTGACCTAAATATGCAACTAGACTTTGGTATGATTATAATACACTTGAATTGAGCACCATTTAGAATTTCGAGTGTCGTTTCAACTTTTACTGTAAAGGAAATTAGCAGTGTCTAGTAAATTAAACTTTTGAGTAATTAAGTTTCCTCTTTCTGTAGAGTCGCTGCGAGCCATGAGCTTTTAATAACTAACGTTCGTAACTTGTGACATTACTTTCAGAGAACTTCTAGATAAATAACTAAATTTAGTTTGTCAACTCTGCAATAAAAACCAGGAATACAGATTTCAAAAGGCAAGGTTTCCTTGGCGTGCGTTTTTTATTATTTTTTATAATTATTCTCTTTATTCATATTATATTTAACATATAATTATTTATTTAAATATAAAATTGAAATAGAATAAATTTAAAAATATAGAAAACAGTAATATAAAGCCCACGGCTACTTTCTATTACCGCACCGCTCGCTAAGTACAGATCATTCAGCCTCACTTCGTCTGGAACCTAATATGATAAAATCTGGGCTTTCTTCCGCATACGCTAAATTGTGGTATATATATGGTGTTTCTGTATTTCTTAAAGTCAACAGTCTGGAGTACATTAAAAAAGGGTCTTAGAAGGTTTTTGCAGGTCGACAGTTCACATTTAACTCCTATGCAGTTTTAAACGTCCGTAGGCAACAGTTACGACTACCGATCAAGCAAGCCGCATTGTCTGCCACAGTCAGTGGTATATTAATTAATTATTATTTTTATTATTATTAATAATAATAATAAATATAAGAACGATCTGTACTTGGCGAGCGGTGCGACAATAGAAAGTAGCCGTGGGCATTATATCAAACTATAACTCAGAACACAAATCAATGTAGAATCTGTAATAGACGCATAAGGAGGTAAGTGTCTCCTCTCATGACAGGCCTTGACACCGGCTGTGGGTAGAGGAAGTAAGTAGAACTCAAGCTCCAAAGCAAAAGCTTAATTATGTTGTAATGGAAAAAAAAAATCTCTAGCCTGTAGAAAATGTAAATAGTACTTTGTTTTCTATAAAATACTTATATCATATTTCTTATGAAACCGGGGTTGATTTATATTCTTTCTTTCATCTTTTTCATTTTCATCGTTGCCAGTTATGAAGCACTCGTAGCACACACTAGCTCAGTTTTCTGTAAACAATCGCTGCGTTAAACATCTTTCGCTATGACTGGTCTTCAGATATCAGTCATAGCGAAAGAAGCTTTTCGGCATTTCCATTTACGAGCGTTTCCGTGCTTCGGAAGTCACGTTAAGCCGATGGTCCCGGTTGATAGTAACATGGGACGTGTTCGGCCAAGTTAAAGGTCTGTCTGTAAGTCGCCACAACCTGCACCTGTACATTTCAACACGGCAATGGCTCACCACCTGTTACGTAGGACAAGAATGCATATAGTAAAATGTGGGTATGCATACTCTAAATCGTGACTGATAACAAAACCAGTTATATTCTTGATTTTGATGCAACAAATATTGTTTTATGATAGAAGACATTTGAGAATATCTTGGGTATCTTCTTTATTTTTGTTACGACGATACTCAATCTTTTAGAAGGCTTAAATAAAGGACCCAGTCGTTGATTCTTTGATGAAGATGTTTCTCAAAAAGGTAAGTTCGTCTTCTTTGTGTTAGTTGGAATTTCATTTTATTTCTTCGTTTTTGTACACAAAGTAGCGTTGGACATATAATTTTCCTCCTACGTGTGCTTGCTTTTGCTTTGCTGATGTTAAAATGTTCCACTTAGCAGAGGTAACATAATATTAGATATCTTAAAAATAAAACTACCTTTGGCAATATTACTACAAATAGTACCAAAACAAACTTGTTATCTCTAGTAAAAAAACCTTAATTTAGCCTCCACTAAACCGTGTAATAAAACAATACCGTTATATAAAACTTTCTGTCCAATTTTATATTTTAGACTTGGATTGTAGAAAACATAGTAGTATTTTTGCATCACTTTTCAACACTCAACGCAACAAAAATATAGTATGAACGTAAAATCCATTAAAACAAAAATCTAAATCGGTATATCACGTTAAATTTATAACAAGCCGTCGCCCCTAGACGGTGCCGTGGCCTGATAGCTACACTTACCCTCTTCACCTCCTCATTGAAGTGAGACAGCACCCTGTTCTAATTCCGGACAAGCGTGATAACACCCTAACCTCCCCTAGTAGATGCCGCGTAAAGTTTACAATTAAAGTTAATTTTACAATTACATATGACAATTTCTTTTCTTCTACACATTTTAAATACATTGCAAGAAAGTTACAAATATCTAAGTATTAAGATAAAAGGTACCATTATGACAAAATGTCAGGTGCATCGATTGCCTACAAGAGTTTGTCGGGAGGAAACGAATGTAGAAAGCGCGGCACCATGCGAGTGACGAAAATTCGGACAAAAATAAAATAAAAATATCTTTATTTTGCATAGACCATTTCAACGGCGCTTACAAAATGTCATACATTAAAACTAAAGAAAAAATAATATATTTAAAGTGACCACCGGTTCAGAACGCGGCCCACCTGAGAAGAACCGGCAAGAAACTTAGGAAGGCTTTTTTTTTGATGGCCTATTTACAATTTAATATTTTAATTATGTATTTTATGACTATAATATTTTATTTGCCAGCATATCATTTCCAGGCATCCCTGTCCTGTAAATAGTCTTTAATAGAGTAATAACCTTTTTCACAAAGCTTTCTTTTAATATACTTTTTAAATTTATTTAATGGTAAATTTCTCAGGTCACAGGGAAGCTTGTTGTAAAAGCGTATACAGTTACCCTGGAAAGAATCGCCAATCTTATGCAGCCGACTGTGGTGAACTGAAAGATTGTTTTTTTGATAGATTTTTCTGAACATACATAAGATTGGCAAAAATGTATTGTGATGCTACGGACCTATATCATTTACGTGATAGACCGATTTGATTGATTCATAATGAATAATCATCACAATATTTATATTTATATTAGACGCTTGGAAAAAGTCACTCATTTTTTTTTAAGTTTTTATTTGTGACTCGATGGGGTAGTAAGGAACACCTTGCAGAGTGAAATCCGTACTCCTTTTGGGCGGAGACATGCATTAGTACCAGATGGTTTAAATATCAATTTGAGCTAGGGACGGTATCATATTACTTAAATATTAAAATCAAAACAAAGTCATCCACCGCGCCTGTCTGTCTTTTAGCTATAAACTACAGATCGTTTAAAATGCAAATGTCACGATTAGATATAGAGATTTATAAGAAACTATTAGATGTAAAGTTCTATATTAATTAGTTGAAAAATGACGATAATTGTTAAAGATATCGAAAACTCAAGCCGACTGTAGGCTATCTTCGAAAACTCTGCCTGAACTCTCAGATATATTAGAAAACAACTTACAACAATATTCTTTCATAAGCCTACAAATAGTCCGTAGTGGCATATGCATATCTTTTATGGATATCTTGTCGTATATCGTACCCTGTTGTAAACGGGTAAAGGAAAATTACAACACGCGGGCGAAGCTGAGGGCATTGACTTGTTTAATTGTTTGGAAATTGTTATAAAATATGTTTTACAAAGTAAGATACATCAAGCTCTATGATATGAAACATCATTGTAAATAAGACGTGTATAGAATCAGGCATTGCTTTGTCACTTGTGAGGTGAGAATGAGGTTAGTTTGATACATACGGACCAATACTTCAAGCGGGGCAGTGCTCTTATGCATGGCCCCATTTATGTACTGAATAAATGGGGAAAGAATTATTCACAGGAAGCTGTTCGAGGGATGAAAAAAAGCACGTGTGTTAATTTAGTTTGAGCGTGTAGAAGTGCGTGTAGTAGATACAGATCGGTTCCCGAAAGATAACCACTGCGCAAAAGGCATTTATTAGGCATTGACATAATTATAAGGAATTAATGGCCGCCATTTTTGGTCATCATTTGCATGTAACTTGGCATGGACAATTCTTGAAAAAGCCAAAAACTTTTAGCCAGGAGGTGTTTTGATCGGGGGGGAAATTGAGGCAGAGGACGGGAAATGGTCTCTCAGTGGCAAGAGCGCTCAAAACAGTATGTTTAGCCTTTTTCCTCAATTTACTCCGAAGTCTACGGTTCACAGGACCACTAGTTAATAGTGATTATAGTTAAATATATTAGATTTTCACAGAGTTCTAGCTGCAAATATAACTCCGTAAATTTTCAAAAGAAGGT
The DNA here is from genome assembly GCA_948477245.1 of Thumatha senex. Taxonomy (NCBI): domain Eukaryota; kingdom Metazoa; phylum Arthropoda; class Insecta; order Lepidoptera; family Erebidae; genus Thumatha; species Thumatha senex. Next base: position 8,240,555 of record OX419734.1, read on the forward strand.
AAATATCCTACTACACCTTCAGGTGTATCCGTGACCGCATTGCCAACATGTACTCATATGTTGCCCATTCTCCTTCAGTACGTGAGTAGAATTAACCTTAACACCGACCATTTCTTAAGAATTCTAGTGCTGTTTTTGTTGTAGTTCACCAAACGAATGTATTGGTAACGGATTTACGCCAATAGAAACGTTTTGTATGCTGAGTAAATTTCTTCACCTTGATGAGGATGGAATAAAGTTAAGATTGAAATCTATACTAACTAATTTTGTAAAAAGGAAATATTTGTATGTTTGTTTATAAGGAATAGGCTCATAAACTACACACAGGTACACAGCACAAAAGGAGTATCCTTGGACATTGTTGTTCAACATGAATGCTCTAAATTCAAATTAAAAGACCTGATAAAAAAACATTTCATAAAAAAAAAATTGTCTGCAAAATTTTACAATCAAAATGAATTAGATAAAGTTTTAAAATTATTGTGTGGTATTATTCTCTAAATAGTATATAGTCGTAAACCTCACTATCTTATATATATATACAAAAGAAAGTCGTGTTAGTTACACTATTTATAACTCAACAACGGCTGTACCGATTTGGCTAAAAAATTGGTGTAGAGGTAGTTTAGAGCCAGGAGACGGACACATAGGCTACTTTTTATCCCGGGAACAAGTTCCTGTGGGAAATGGGAACAGGTAAACTTCTCTACGCGGGCGCCAACTAGTTTCTTATATAAGGTCTTGATTACAATAAATTATATTATTTAAATGCCGTAAGCGCTCTCTATTATGTCAAGAAAGAACTTAATAATCACTTCTCCTCTTTAACGAACTTATTCCCTTTACATGTTTCTGCTTCCCTATTCAGTATGTCTATTTACTAACAGATGGCGCTAATGTAAAAAAAATAATTTGTTTACGTTATTAATAATTATTTTGATCAGTCTTGCGTTTTGAAGAATACTTGTGAACCACTGCAGTAAAACCAATAAAGTAGTTAATCTTTGTCCTACAGAATTTTTATCAATAGGAAGGACAATCTGTTTATTCATACATACATACATATTGTCATGCCTTTACCCCCGAAGTGGTACGCAGAGGCATACCTACTAAGTATACACCCACATTTCACCGTATGCTTTTTTTTTCCACGTAACCGGTGATGAGCATTGCCGCGATGAAATGGATAGCTGCAGCTTAATGGCAACTATAAATAAATGTGAAATAATAGAAATGCCACAGAATTATTGTAAATTTGAATTCTAAATATCTATTAATATTCCATGTAGATTGAAATGTAAGCATTTTCTTTACTTTTTATGTAAGTGTATTCTGTACGTGACACAAGAAATAAAAGGATTTTATATCTATTTTTATATTATTTTATCTTTATTAAAAATATTTCAACAAGTTACTAATTAGTCACACTTCTTAACTAAATTGTAATTTGGGTTTACAGTTTTTGGCAGGTACAAACATCTCGTCCAGGCAGACCCGGTTGCCCCTGAAAGCACAAGCAGAATATTAAATTCAGTATCATGATCTTTATTATTACCACAGTCGATTAAAACGTTCAGTACTCTACATAAGCCTCCTCCAAAGATCACAAAGTTTAGTCATAATATTGAAAAAAACATTTACATAAGGGGCAAATTTGGAATGCTTTTCTATCAAGTGAAGTTTATTAGATTTTGTCACTGGGGGTGAATTTGACTAGCCTATATCCGCAGGCACCGCGTCTTTTATTGATTTTTACAAGCTGTTTAAAAACTTGCAATGTATGCATGTTTCATCGAGTAGAATCTATCAACTCAATTTTGAAGCAAGCAGTCAAACAATCATCAACCGATTACGCTGAAATTTTGTACTTACTTACTAGTACTTCTTATTTTGTTTGGATAACAATGTACGGTTGGCTATTATTTTAAACCATTATGGAACACCCAAGATGGTGGACTTATTTATTTTAAATACACTGTTATAATATGGCTATCAAATAAAATACAAATCTCATTATGTTTATTGTACTAAATGACACCTGAGATTCATAAAATATGTGTGACCCTTTAAAAATGCCGTAAGGGAAAATGGTTAGGTTTTGAAGTAAATAAGTGGACATTACAAATTATGTTTTAATTCAAGATTTTCCAAATGCCATTAATCAACAGCATTTAAGTAATATTTTTAAGTATTTGTTTATGTCTTCTTATTTTTACTGGGGTGACAGACAAGCATACGACCTCCCTGATCAAAATAGTTTACCGGTAGCATTAAGAAGGTAAAAGGCAAAGAAAAAGCACTTGCGCTGCCGACTCCAATGATTTGAACTAAATAACTCTGAAATATTGGTTGATTGTATTTTAAATGCAATGATAACCACACAGTTGGATTCTGGGAAATTTTGTGCAAAAAACGACATCTCTGGCAAGGGGGGTTCAAGACAGTATCAACAACATTCTGCAAATTGTTGCGTTTAGCTGCAGCTCTATGATTAAAGTTTTAATATAAAAAATAATTACCGTAACACTACGAAATATGTTTTGGTACATACAAAATTTACAAATGGATTAAACATTACAAATGGATTTCGTTATTTGGACCGAAATAAATGAATATTATTATATTACATGGTAAACAAAAAAAGGATCTACCTTTTTTTCATCGCAATACTAGTTATGATAAATAATTTTTTTTCTGTAAAATAAAGATTGAGAATCGTTGAATCACTGCCACGATATTTGCAACCGGGACCAACAGCTTAATGTGCCTTCCGAAGCCTAATTATACTGATAGTTGGGTCGTTTCTATGTCGAAACAAAGAGATTTAGATTAATATGTTGCCCTCCTTGTATAACCTCGGTTCTTCAAGCGGAAGAAGTAAAGAGGCTCATCCGCCAATTTTATGCCCACTTCTATTGGGACTAATCCCACTCGCTTTCCCATTACTGTGAGTCATGAGTCCGGTAAACCAAGATCTAAAACAATGGCCAAGACAAAAAATGTTACACCAAGTTCGAACTCGGTAAAGTCCTAGGAGAAGTATCTTGGAACCCGCATTAAATTAATCAGATAAAACATGGAGCAAGAAAGAAAGAAGACATATTAGATTTTTTCATTGACATATTAGATTCTTTGTAGAAATAAGAGCTATTATTGATTAAAATGGTACATATTTATTAAAAATACTCACAAAAGGTCCTTGCAAACCAGGTTCACCTCTAGGACCCTGAAATGAAGAAAAAGTAATTGATTATTGGGCAATGCACTAAATACTCTGGGAAACTAATAATAAAAACATGAATTCGTCCCCATGCTCACATTCATACATACTCATTTAAACACGTACCTACTGCTGCTCTCGAGCAACCTTACTGCATCGATGACGTACCATCGGTAACTCTTTGGCTGAATAACAGTTTTTCACTAAATGCATATGAAAGTATATATAAAACATAAATAAATAATATTTAATAAAAAAACTGGCTTTTTGTTCCGGCTAATCTCTGAAATGGCTGGACCAGCCCTCCCCTTGGTACGTCCATGTGAGCGTCCCTCGCTAGCTCTCAAAGTATATATATTATATATACGATACCTACTTAAAAAATATTTTATAAGTTTTCTTTGTTTTTGTTACGACTAATCTCTGAAATGGCTGGACAAGACCTCCCCTGGGTCCGCCCATGAGAACGGGCCCTCGCTAGCTCTCTGTAACACAAACGTAACGTACCGGCGGGCGTTCGTAAGCTCACAACACAATAGTTTTTTTTTTTTTATTTATCTATCACGCCTTATCCCCAAAGGGGTGGCGAAGCATATAATATGCCCACTTTTCACCATGTGTATTCCTGTCCCACGTAATAGGTGAGAGCCAATTGCCGTGTTGAAATAGACAGACTCTGGTTGTGACTACCTGATGTTGAAAATTTTCAAGCCCTCCATAAGGCCTTCAACTTGACTTAACGACTGCCATTTTACTGGCAACCGGAACCAATGGCTTAACGTGCCTTCCTAAGCACGGAAACGCTCGCCTATGTAAATGCCACAAAGTGGTCATCCGTCCGTGACCAGCCATAGCGAAAGTTGCTTAACGCAGTGATCGTTTACATAACTCTGAGTCCGCGTGGCTACGAGCGCTTCTATAGCATATCGCAGATATACGCCATGTCGACTCCCCTCTGTCCTATTGGATCCAGCATCTCGATTCACTAGTGGATTGAATCCATCACTGATCAGGGAGATCCTGTGATACTTTCATCTCTTTAAATCAACATGAATGAAGGTTGTAGAAATAAAACGTATCATTGATGATAATTCGAGTTAATTCGAGTCCGAGACTACCAGGACTTTAATTGTCGTGTTGCGAGTACCACATCACTAAAAAGGCAACGGGTTCAAAATTTCTTCCAAATTTAACATCTAAAATAGAGACATTTTATTTTATTAAATTTATTCGGCCCTTGAGACCCACCCCAGTTCCGTGCTTCGGAAGGCACGTTAAGCCGTTGATCCCGGTTGCCAATAATATGGCAGTCGTTAAGCCAAGTTGAAGGACTTATAGGAGGCTTAAAAAATTTCAACAGCAGATCACCACAGCCTGCGCCTGTCCATTTCAACACGGCAATGGGCTCATCACCTGTTACGTGGGACAAAAATGCATACGGTGAAATGTGGGCGTTTAATATGCCTCTGCCTACCTTCGGGGATAAAGGCGTGACAATATGTATGTATGTATCTATTGATGATAATTATAATTTACTAGTTGGCTTCGCCCGCGTAGAAAAGTTTTCCTGTTCCCGTTTCCCACAGGAATTTGTTCCCGGGATAAAAAGTAGCCTATGTGTTATTCTGATGTATAATCTATATTATTATATAGTTTCATTAAAATCTATTCAGTAGTTTGTGCGTGAAAGAAACATACGATACGCCTCGAAGTCCCTATTAAAAAAATTAGAGTAAAAAAAAATAATGTTGCAAAATACTCACTGGAAATCCTTGATCACCTTTTTCACCAGGGAGCGACTGAAACAATTAGAAAGTAATTAATTATATATACTTAGCGTGGCCATAAATACTGTTGCTATAAAAAAAACAGTACTACATTTGAATTTGGAATCTGTTATTATGAATCACATAATGGAAGATCATTTTTTGTTGTTGGCAATTGCGGTACCGTGCTTCTGACTACCAGTAATAAAATTAAAAATAAAACTAAAGAATTTTATCTTCAGAAATGAATATAGCACCTAGAACCTTGTCGCTTATTTAAAAATAAGACTTAGGACTTGCAGCCTATAAGAGACTCATTATTCATTATTTAACTAATAATTTAAAAATGAAAATGGGCTTTGCATACCGCGTAAGAATTTTTAATTTAGCTTCAAAATAAAAATTCTTAAGCGGAAAGCAAAGGCACTATTTACGAAAAAAAAAATTACTGTCATGAAGTTTTTTACTATTGAGCAATGTCTTATAATAAAATATAAATATAAAAAACAGCAATATAAATAAGAAGTACAGCAACCGAGTTTATGCTTGAAGCTCTATAGAAGCTTCCTAGTTAGTCAGCAAAGTACAACTAGGACACTATCCGACTTCAGTGATGGTTTGGTAAGGTGTTAGCTATCAAGGAGTGACTGAGCTTTAACTTTGTGAAAAAGGTATCAACTCGGCACAAGTGTGTCAAATAAGATTCTTAAGAAGGTGGTTAAGCCTCTTAGCAACACCATGTTGCATAACCAAGAATGATTCTTTAATTACCAACACCAAGAGCACCAAGTTATAAAGCTCAATCCACTTAAATGTGGTTGGAAACGAATGTTTCGGCTTTCAACAGAGAGTCAGTTTTAGAGAGTATGGCATGCTCTAAACGCCATGTTAATTTGAAGTTCCTAAAACAATCCATTAGATTGGCAGTGAAGAATTTCCCCATGGAAGAAGTGAGTGTTTCCATTGATAATACGTAACAGGTGATGATCTCATTGCTGTATATGAACAAAAATATACAAAATACTAGCTGATGCCCGCAGCTTCACCCGCGTGGAGAAGTTTTCCTATTCGAAATTTAACACGGAACCCTAAATTTTTTGAAAATCCAATATAGCGTATGTTACTCACGAAGAATGGAGCTTTCAATGGTGAAAGAATTTTTAAAACCGGCACAGTAGTTTTTGAGCCTATTCATTACAAACAAACTTACAAATCTTTCCTCTTTATAATATTATTATAGAAAACTCATGGGCTCGACTATGTTTGCAAAAGACTCTCAAATATGCAGAAGACTTTCTTCTTCTTTCTCTTTTTTACGTAACTAAAAATATCTAATATAAAATTATATAAGTAGTGAAATGTAGGCGATTAATATGCCTTTTTACCACCCCTTCGTGGATAAAGGCGTAATTGATTGATATACAAGTAACATTAAACATTGTTTTTGCAATTTTAGACAATTTTTACATTCAATCAGGATACTGTGCTCCATGGACTGCTAAGCGTAACAGAAACGATTAGGATGGTGTAGATGTAGGATGATGGAAACCCGGATATTTTGGTGTTCCAAAGAAAAATAGTTCTTGTGAATATTGTTTACCTTTTTATGACCAAAATGTCCACCCATGTAAACTACGCAGGTGCACCATGGACAATAAAGCAGACTATAATAAATAATAACGACCCCTTAAAATCGCCACCCTTAACCGACCGATTTATAAAAATGACATTTTTAAGTATTACATGAGTACGATCACGACAATGCTTACAAAAACTTTTCTTGCAAGGTAATTAGGGAGTTTATGATATTTCCTAAGAATAATACTTTATGTAAAACAAACGCTAATTCGAACTTCAGAAAAACATGTATGCAGTTTAGTTGGTATGTTACACGCTTTCTATTCGTTTGTATGTTGGTTCGAACACAATCCCGACACATATATGTTCGACTATCTTTTAGATATCTATACTAATATTATAAAGCTAAAGAGTTTGTTTGTTTGGTTGAACGCGCTAATCTCAGAAACTACTGGTCAGATTTGAAAAATTCTTTTTAAATAAATAAAATAAAAATATTTTTATTTTGCATAGACTATTTTAACAGCGCTTACAAAATGTCATACACTATTTAAAATATTTAAAGCGACCACCGGTTCGGAACGCGGCCCACCTGAGAAGAACCGGCAAGAAACTTAGGAAGGCTTTTTTTTTATGGCCTATTTACAATTTAATATTATTTCACTTTGCCAGCAGATCATTTCCAGGCGTCCCTGTCCTGCAAATAGTCTGTAACGGAGCAAAAACCTTTTTCACAAAGCTTTTTTTTAATAAACTTTTTAAATTTATTTAATGGTAAATTTCTCAGGTCACGGGGAAGCCTGTTGTAAAAGCGTATACAGTTACCCTGGAAAGAATCGCCAATCTTATGTAGTCGACTGTGGTGGACTGAAAGATTATTTTTATTTCTAGTGTTTATATTATGTTTATCACAGAGTTTAGAAAACTGTGATATATTTTTCTGGACATACATAAGATTGGCAAAAATGTATTGTGATTGTACGGTTAGAATATTTACTTCTTTGAATTTTTCTCGGAGAGAAACTCTGGGGCCCAAATTATAAATAGCGCGTACAGCCCGCTTTTGTAGAACAAAAATAATATTTAAATCTGCAGCACTCGCCCAAAGGAGAACACCGTAAGACATAATACTAATAATATAGCTGAAGTAACCCATTCTAGTCGTATCCACATCTGTTAGAGTCCTGATCTTTTTTACAGCGTATGCAGCCGAACTTAATCTAGAGGCTATCTTTTCTATGTGTGGGCCCCACTGCAAATTGGCATCAATAGTTATACCGAGGGATACAGTTGATTCTACCAACTCTAACACTTGTCCATTCAGTTGAACATTGGCCGCAACTTGTTTTACATTTGGTAGAGTAAATTTTATACATTTAGTTTTATTTTCATTAAGGCAAAGATTATTTGAGCTGAACCAATGAACTACTCTTGCAATTGCATTGTTTACATCGTCATAGTTATCTAATTGTCTTTTAATTTTAAAAATTAATGAGGTGTCATCTGCAAAACAAAACAATCCTATTCCTGTCCCCTACATAAAATGGTAAATCATTAATATAAATGAGGAACAAGAATGGCCCAAGTATCGAGCCTTGCGGCACACCCATTGTAAACATGGATCCTACAGAACGTGTACCATTAATATCGACCCTCTGTATTCTATTGTTCAAATATGAAGACAGAAGGTCGAGAGCTTTGCCTCTTATTCCATAGTGGCGTAATTTTTTGCACACCGTTTCATGTTGAACGCAATCAAAAGCCTTTGATAGATCGCAAAATATACCTAATGCATCGTGCTTGTCTTCCCAAGCTTCATGAATACATTTTAATAACTCAACACCAGCATCGGAAGTTGAGCGCCCTTTCGTAAACCCAAATTGATTCGCATGAAGTATTTTATGACTATTAAAATGGGATAGCTTTTGATTCAAGATTATTTTTTCAAATACTTTGCTCAAAGTTGGCAGCACTGACACTGGTCGGAAATTAGACGGCTCTGTATCGCTGCCAGCCTTGAACAAGGGAACGACTTTGCTGTGTTTCATTAAATCAGGAAATGTACCACTAGAAACACAGTCATTAAACACAGTTGCTAGATGGGGCGCAATTACCTCAATTATACATGATGCAGTTTTGACCGATAATCCCCAAAAGTCCGCGGTTTTCTTAATTTCGATACATTTAAATGTTTTTACAATGTCCTGAGCACAAATATCTGTGAATACAAATGCATCCCTGCAACAAAGAACAGATTCTTCTAATAAAAGTTCAGCGGAACTGGAAGATGCTTGGAGAGATTTTGTTGTCAATATAGGTACATTTTTGAAAAAATGTTCAACCTCCGTCGCCACTTCCAGGTCCCCTGTAACATGGCAACCATTTACTTTTAAGTGGAAATCCCTTTCAGTCACTAAAGATCTACCGCATTCAGAGTTAATGATGTTCCAAGTCATTTTATTTTATTTACAGAATTAGAAATTTTATTTTTAATGATGTTTGACTTAGCAAGATGACACGTTTGTTTAAATATCTTTGAATAATTTTTAACATATTCCTGAAATGCCTAATATTATATGATTTTACTGAATATAATTCAAATAATTTATTTCTACTTTTAAAGATACCTGGTGTTGCCCAGTCACTGAAAACAGGACGACCACCAATATGTAGTGTTTTATAGGTAAAAACTTTGCCAAACTCATCATTAATCAAATTAAATAAGTGTTTATATGACTGGTCTACACAAGTGAAGTTAGGTAGATATGGTAATCTCTTTAATACATTTTCTTTAAAATTATTCAAACGACTTTGGTTAATTGGTACATATTTAATTTGTTTTTTGCTGACTTTGTTACTACTTTTAGGAAATTTTATCCATTAGCCACGATGATCTGACTCCACAGGATCCACAATACCTTTATCTATATGTTTAATATCAGTAAAAATATTATCAATACATTTTGCACTGGTGGCTGTAATACGAGTGGGTTCTAAGAATGTACTATGCAGATTAAAGGCTTTAAATAAATTTTTCATTTTATTTCTCTCTGATGGAGTTAATGATGTATCTAATATATCAACATTAAAATCTCCACAAACTATTATAGATTTCTTAGAACATTGGCATTTGAACAGTGCTTCTTCAAGCTTTTCTTCAAATTTAATGTACGGAGCTTTAGGGGGATTTTAAGTTTTTATTAATTAATATTAAAGAGCCTCCACGTTTAGAATGTTTTCTATTGAACGAGCTAGCAACCTGGTGATTTACGAAGTTCAACAATGTGATTTGATGATCTTTTAACCAGTGCTCTATAGCACAAAAAATATTAATAGAATTTCCATTAATGTATAGCTCTAACTCTAAATCCTTACCATTTATTAAACCTCTAACATTGTGCACCAGGTTTATAAAAACAATATTTTTACTAAGATTATTCTCAGGGGCCAAAGTCAACTGGCCAGATTTATTATCTGTTGTTTGGGTTTTACTTTTGTTTGGCTGCTAGGAGCTCCTATTGTTTGATTTTGGGTATTGTTGGGAGCGACTGCCGTCAGACCTCAAGTAAGGGTGCCTACATTTTTGACTGTCTCGGTGGCGCAGTGGTAGTGCATGCGACTGCCGCGACTGAGGTCCCGGATTCAATTCCAGGGTCGGATCAAATATTTATGTGATCCACAAATGTTTGTTTTGGAGTTTGGGTCTTCCTGTATAATATGTATGTATTTAGAATTATATAATTATGTATATTAAATAATGTAGAATTATAATTAATAATGTAGAATTATATAATTATGTATTTAATTATATAATTATGTATATAATTATATAATATAATTATGTATATAATTATATAATATAATTATGTATATAATTATATAATATAATTATGTATATAATTATATCATTCAAAATTCAACCGGAGAATATGTTTTCCATATTCAACAGGGTATTATTCCACTTTTACCGGCAAGTGGGATGATACTAGTTAAGACCATTAGTTTAACATATTTTAAGATTCTGAGTGGAGTATTAGAAAAAAGGTACCTTATCAAATAAAAAAAAATAGGATCCGTGGGTTGGTTAGTTATAGTCCTATGGTTAGTTAGAGGCTCCTGATTGAGACAGTTCGTCGACATAGCGTTAGATGGCGGTGAAACAAATTATTCTTAAAAGGTTGATTTTATTGGACTACTCACGGTCGAGTTATTAATTTTCGCTACGGATTTGATTGAAGGCTTATTATTCCATCGTGTAAACGCTCTGATTTTGAAAAGTTTAGCCATTCTGCTTCTGTTGGGTTTAACGGACACTCGGGGTATTGATGATTTTTTTTATCCCGCCTATGAGCGTTTACTAAGGTTAACAGTTAGCGATACTCTCATTATTCGGAAACTATTCTCGGAGGAGTAAGCTGATATTTATTCCTATTTATTACTTCATATATGTATTGAGATCTGAGGAGTTGGATTCATGACTGTTAGTTTAATTGCATGCTTCTAACATGGCATAATGTAATAAACGAAAGTGAGTACGAATTCTTAGATGCTCTTAAGGCGCCGATTTTGTTATGAGGTTGCTCCTACAATTTTTATAATCCAATACGTATACTCCAGTGTTCATTCAAGTTCATGCCCATTGTTATCTACAATGATATTACTATATAATAATGATTTAATAATATTAATAACCAGTCTGTTCCTAATCCAAACCAAATTCCAACAGCCAGAAGTCAAAAATTTTATTAACTACTTATATTATACTTATACTTTAGTAACTACTTACGGGAATTCCTGGCATGCCCACATCTCCTTTTTGCCCCTGGAATAAAATAACTTTTATTAGATAAAGAGCAAATAGAAGGTTATGATTTTAACCGCAAAATTATGTATGTACATCTGATCCCTCAAAAATTCTTAACTATTTATCAGAATGTAGCAAATGAGGTATTCAATATACATTATGCTGGTTAGTTTTATTGTTTAGAGCTATCTTGGGTGAGGACAAGTCTGCAGCGAGAACGAGTGAGATACTACCGGTATCCATGATCGGGGACCTGAGGACGGCGGGTGGGCTGCTCGCCGTCCATACGGAAGCAGTCACAAAACGGCGGCGTGACAATTTTACGCATGCACCCTGAGGCATGCGCGAAAATTTCTTAGCCTGCCCAATGAAGCGGGATAACACCCGACCCCTTAGATGAGGCCGCGGTGGCCGCTAAAGTCTGCCGGAAGCATGAGACATCATTTCGAGTACTTACCCGGGGCGCCCGGCCTAGACAAATAGGTTGGAATCGTGCGGTTTCAGTCGGTTTAGGTCCGGCATAAATTTGCGGGGATTTCCACACGTTAAAAGATGATGACATAAACTTGTAACCCTAAATATGTTTTTGAATGTCTCTTCATCTTCCAACTGTAATTCAAGACACAACGTGTTGGATACTCCAAAATTGTTTCTTCGAGCTATCTATTTTTAAACCCATCACCTTTTTTTTCGTTTCTTTTTAATTAATTCTTGTTTTGGATGATCAGATAATTTGTCGTAAAGCGAAAAGGCGAGAGGTGTGAATGTTTCGACGAAGTAAATAATAGTTGTATTTAATTAAAATTTTACAATTGAAATATCACATATAAAGATGGTGGCATTCGTCCTATTGCCGTTGGCAGGTTCAGAAATTTGGTAGCCAAAATTAACTGTTTTTTTTTGTTGGCTATTTAATTTCAACCCCTATAACTCGATGTCAGGTCTATAGGGGGTTGTGGTGAGGCTGCCACGCATGCCCTGTCTACTTACCTTGGTTGCGGAAAGGGAGAGATATATTTATATATTTCACTTACTGGAATTCCTGGTGGTCCTAGCAGTCCAGGTATTCCTAGTTCACCCTGTTCTCCTCTGACCTGAAATTAGTTTGTTATTAATTAGCATCATGAAATCAGTTAAAGAATAAAGATATTCTCTTATTTGCTTTTCAACACACTTGCTCAAAACAACCTTTTTATTCCACCGATTTTTGACTCATAATACTAGATATTAAACACGCGTGCTTTTTTTCAGTCTATTACCTTTAGTTTACTAACCCGGCCAATTAACATTTGTACTCTAGTACCAAGTTGTAAGTATGAAAAAGAAGCGATTTTATTTACTCGGTTAGCAACAAACAGTTTTTATGCGGCAAATAACAGTATCTTTACATTTTTATAGTAGCTGTAAGTTGTAAATATTAATATAAAATTTGCATTCCTACAACTATCAAGTAATATATCCAAATAAAATATTTTTTATTTCAATAATTTGATAAATCCAACTTTATCACTAAAAATTAACTCAAATTCATTAAAATCATTTTAAATTTTGTACTATAGGTAATTCGTGTTTTAAACACGAATTTTTACATTTTTAATCTTGGCCGAATGCGAGGACATTAGTATCGCAGCAAGAAAAAAAGCAACTCGCCATTATTCGTAAATAATTGACGGCTGTGACGAAGTTTGAATTAATTGTGAAGTTTAATATTACCAAAAATTTTAAGTTCTAGTAAACAAAACCTATTATTAACACCGCCGGAAATGCGTAACCAGGCGAAAAACGCGTGCGATAGCCTTTTGCAATGTTTGAGGAAGGTTTTAGTAGGTATATACTACCAGTTTAGTAGTATATAGTTAGGTAGTTTAGTTACTTTAGTAATATATACTACGTCCACGTAGATTTCCCTTACCTTTTTACCACAAGAACATGTTCCCAGGATATACAGTAGTTTATGGCATTGACGGATAATAGGTAGGTACACCTTTCTAACAGTGAAAGAATTTTCGAAATCTATTCAGTAGATCCAAAGATTACCGCCTACAACCTCACAACATCACTGTACCACCATTACCACTCTATAATTTTAGCATAGATTAAACTCTCGACAAATATACTATGGAACACTTCAATAACAAACAGCAAAATAATCGCAATTGCTGTGAGCGTATTATGTATTTTAGACAACTCGGCTCTTTGAATACCTCGGAAGGGCGGCAGATGATGCGCAGGTGCGGTTCCCGAACGCGGAATTGGTGTATTTGGGGGACTTTAATGCACACCATACATAATGGTTGGGCTCCCTCAAAACCGACCATGCGGGACGAACCGCCCATGCATTCGCTCTTTCGCATGACTTGACACAGTTAGTACGCCAGACCACCAGGATACCAGATGTGGCAAGTCATGCGCTCGCTCTGTTGGACCTTCTGCTGACCTACAGCCCAGTCCAGTATAGTGTATCGGTAGGTGCTCCGTTGGCTACCACCGCTGCGCTACCCTAACGGAACCCTGGCTCACAAGGCCCAAGAGAAGGCTGACTTGTTAGCCAACCTCTTTGCGGCCAATTCCTCCAACAGTCGCTAGTTGTGCCAGTGCAATGCCAGACATAATTATCAGGCAGTGCGACGTCCGGAAGGTACTGCGGTCGCTCGACGTTCGTAATTACAGTGGCCCCGATGGTATTCCTGCGGTGGTTCTTAAGAGGTGTGCAGCGGAGTTGACTCCAGTGCTAACACGCCGGTTTCGCATATCTTACTCTACGGGTAGTGTGCCGGATGTGTGGAGGGAGGCTAACATGCAACCGATCCCCAAGAAAGGGGATAGGTCAGACCCAGGCAACTATCGCCCCATAGCCGTCACCTCAGTCATCTGTAAGGTTTTTGAGCTCATCATAAACACACTGCTCATGCGTTATCTGGAAGATCACTCCTTAAATAACGACCGGCAATACGGATTTAGGCCGAAACGGTCAACGGGTAATCTTCTAGCATACGTTACACACCTTTGGGGTGAGGCTATGGATAAGCATGGCGAATCCTTGGCTATCAGCCTGGACATCGCCAAGGCTTTCGATAAAGTCTGGCACGCATCACTTCTTTCCAAGCTTCCGGCATATGGCCTGCCACCTCAACTATGCACATGGCTCGCCAGCTTTCTGCATGAGCGCCGTATTCGGGTCCAATGCGACGGTCAGGCTTCCGACTACTTGCAGATAAATGCTGGGGTGCCGCAGGGGTCCGTTTTGTCGCCCACTCTCTTTCTTCTGCATATCAATGATATGTAGTCCCTGGGCAATATACATTGCTATGCAGACGATAGTACACTACATGGGGGATATATTAGTCACCCGGCGGTAAAGCGGACGGATGTTGAGGCTATGAGGGGACAAGTTGTGGCGGAACTCGATCGGAGTCTGGACCGCATCTCTCGGTGGGGTCTCGATAATCTGGTCGAGTTCAATGCCAGGAAAACGCAGGCGTGTGCATTTACTGCAAAATTATCCCCTTTCCTTCCCCTTCCAACTCTTCAGAGCACAACCCTACCACTGCAAAACTACCTCAGCATTCTGGGGTTGGACGTTCGTCGAGAGCTCAAGAATAAAAATTATATCGAGTGGTGCATCAGCTTGGCCTCTCGCAAGCTCGGAATCCTGAACAGGATGAGGCGATTTTTCACGCCGGAACAGACATGCTTGTTATAAAAGTGTCAGATTCTTCCGTGCGTGGAATACTGCTCACATCTCTGGGATGGCTCCGCCAAATACCTGCTTGAGGCTCTCGATGCATTGCAGCGACGTGCCATCCGCATCATAGATTGTCCAGATGTTACTGGCAATCTTGAGCCGTTGGAGATGCGCAGAACGGTCTCCAGCTTAGCTGCATTTTACCGCATCTACCACGGTGAGTGTTCTGAAGAGCTCTTCCAACTAGTCCACCGTCCCCCTTTCATTCCCGAACAACACGGGCGGGGCAGAGATGTCATCCTTACACTGTGGACACCATCTTGCCTAAAACGGAAAGATTCCGTAGGTCCTTCTTTTGTCGTACCATAAAAATATGGAACTCTCTGCCGTGCACGTGTTTCCCTCCTCTTACAATCCTGGGTCCTTTAAGAGAAGCGTGAAAAGGCATATTTCTGGGCCGTCGTCTTTGCTTACCATCAGGCGGGAGACGCCATTTTGACGTGTCAAATATAAATAAAAAAAAAAGTTATATACATGTACGCTCACAGCTATCAAAATGCACTATATCGTCACACATAATATTTTTCTTCATCTTATAGTATGTTCCCAGTTGTTTCCCAAGCGTACGAAGATTTATAGCCTGGAGCACACTTTGATTTGGCTGTTTAGAGCAGCTATCGTTTGGCTTTGGATTTTCCGCATCGTTGGGAGTGACTGCAGTCTTACCTCTCAACTTGCGGCTTGCGTGGCTTGCGTTGTTGCCTCATCCGTTGGTCAGAGGTGCACCCCTAGCAAATGGGGTCGCTGGGGTCTCAGAGGTCTCAGTGTGGCCCATTAAACCTATTACTATATATGTTATTCGCAATATCATGACTGAACGGTTTCAGGAGAGAAATTGATATGGCTGTTACCACAAATGTTGCTCGTTCTCTCTCACTCGTTACACTTGTTACAATTTTTGATAAAATCACAGGACTATTATATAAACTGATAAAACAAAAAAATTTTTCACCTCATTCGACCGTTGCAGTTGAAAAACTTCTTGATTAAGAATTTCCATCCTTCGTTCGAGTTCCTCGATTTTTTGTATGATTTTTAGTTCATCCATCGATGAACTAAATATTGTGATTTTGTTGTTCTGAGCTGTTATGAGAAGCGATGAGTTTTGCAGATCTCTACGTTTCCTGTCTGAAACAAGAAAAGAAAATTGTTTTTTTTTTTTAATTTTTGTCTGGCTGCTTATAATCTCCAAAATTACTGAACGGATTTTTTTGTCTGTCTGAGAGTCTGTCCTTCTGTGACCAGGCCGTAATCTTATGAACCATGAAATACTTAAACAGTTGAAACTGTCACAGATGATGTATTTCTGTTGCTGCTTTAACAACAAGTACTAAAAAATAGAATAAAATAAATGTTCAAATGGGTTCTCATAATAATATGACAAACGTGATTTTTTTGCTCGAAATTAATAAAAGAAACAGGTGTGCGCCTGAAATATTCACAGAATGTTTAGTAATATATTCGGATTTATTATTAAGCTGACCCCAGGCGTCGCGAGACGCAACTGGGACAAATTTTCGGATGATGATGATAATTAGTTATATATTCACTGTAAAAATAAATAATTTTATTAAAATAATACAAATATTTAAGGGGGCTCCCATACAACAGACACGATTTTTGTACCATTTTTATAGCTACGGAACCATTCGTGGGCGAGTCCGACTCGCTTGGCCGGATTTTTACAAATAATAAATAGATTAAGTTTATTGTGGGGAAACATGTAAGCTTTGTTTCATCAAAATCGAATAACAGGAAAGCAGTTATCGACATAAAAAGTTATTATTAGTGTAAAAAGTGACTGGCCAGTAGCTGCCGAAAACGGAGTTAGTGGTGCTTTGTCCCAGTTAGTAAAGAGACAGAGCATCTTATAAGAAGCACGCCTCGCGATTCACAACCCACTGCTAGTGCCAACGTTGCTTTTGTGTACTGAAACCTGGGTATGTCAGAAGATACGTACTCGTAAAAGTAAATTGAATGCTGTGGAGATTCAATCCCTTCAAAAACTGAGCGGCATAACGTTGGCCGACCGAATACGTAACAAATTGATATGCATTATGGCAGGATTGAATGAAAGTGTCAGCATTAAGCTGGAAAAGGGCGTGCTACGTTGGTATGGACACATCTAGAGAATGAGTGAGGAACGATTGACAAAAAATATTCCTTTATTGAGGGAAAGTAGAGGGTAGCAGAAGTCAGGGTATTGATAAAATTAGATAAAGCTACAGCTTTCTTGAGTCTGTACCGTACCGTCTTTATTGTTTCAAAAATATAGAAAAATTGTATTTTTCATTAAACAAATTCTGGATAGCTTATCAGGCTACAGATCATCATCATTATCATGGCGTGTGTCCCAGTTGCGTCTCGCGACGCCCGGGGTCCGCTTGTCTACATTTTTTCCTCCACTTCGCACGGTCGTCGGCAGCCCCTGTAGTGAGACCATTGGCAAGCATGTCATCCCTTACAACGTCAATCCCGGCGGTTACCGCAAGACGTGACACACCATCGAAGGCGACACTGTTGCAGCTTATCTGCAATGGTACGGAAGTAAAGGCTGCTGCGTATGCGAGAGTTCCTAATGCGGACGGATGTGGGATCTGTAGAGTTTAATGATAGGTACTCGGTCTTCGCCACTTTTAGTTTCAGACCGCCGTTCTCAAGCGTAGCCTTCAACGCCTTCACACGTCGTACCAACTTGCCCCTGCCCACGTATGCCAGCGCGATATCATCAGCATACAAGAGCAACCACGGAGGCTGCTCATGTGAGTCCCTGATGCTGTCTGACATCACGTCTAATATCACACTAAACAAGAACGGATTAAGGACAGAACTCTAGTGTACTCTGACGGTGATAGGGAAGGGTTTTGTGTCGCTAACAGCGGTCTGAACCACGGAATCGGAATCGCGGTACATGTCCCGGATAGTGTTAATATAAGCCTCTGGAACCCCTTTGGGTCGCAGTGTCCACCAGATCATCGCTCGAGGAACACAGTCGAAGGCCTTCTGCATGTCCACGAATAGACAGTGCAGAGGCGTATTCTTCGTCCTGTATTTCTCCGCGACAACCCTTAGGGCAAAAATGGGGCCTGTGGTCCCATGGAAAGGGCGAAACTTATATTGACATTCCAAGAGAGTACAATCCTGCCGGATTTGGAAGTCAATAATCCTCTCAAAGATCTTAATCGTGTGGGACATAACCTTTATAGCGCTCTCATTCTACTGCTCTGATCCCTTACCTTTGAAGACTGGAGTAATAATACTCAGCCTCTATTGGTTTGGGATCTGCCAGCTGAGAAGTTCCTTCCAGGCTTCGGCGGGGTCTCCATCGGGTTTGACAGCTTTTCGATTATTCATGCGGCGAAGCGCCGTCTGGACTTTTCCAGGCGTTATCAGTGGTACTATCCCTGATTCGGAGGGAGGTTCGGAGGCTGCACCTCTTTTTGCTGTTTATTAAGCAGCTCGTAGAAATACGAACGCCATCTCTTCTTTACCGCAAGATCTTCGCATATCTGGTTGCTCTCAGGGTCCGTTACACAGCGATACTTGGACATATCCTGTGCCGCGTTGACCCTGGAGCGCGCCAACTTATATATGAGCTTCAACCCCTCAGGCGATTCCAGCTTATCATACAGAGGTTGTAAGTGATCTCGTCTGGCTCTGGCTATAGCTTTCTTTGTGGCGCACTTAGCAACCCTGTATGCGTCGAGGTTTTTGGGAGATCCAGTCGCTTGCCACTTTTTAAAGAGGGCTTACTTCTCACTCACGAACTATAGAAGTCTCTCATGAGTTTTATTATGCATTGTATAGAAGATATTAAACCTCAATTACAAGTGCTATTTAATACGACATGTAATGCCTTACCATGCTATTTAGACCGGTTAGTACAGGGTTTTGTTTTAAGTTTTAGACTCATCAGATCAAAATAAGTGGAAACCTAAATCAAGAAATTGATCTCGACGCTGATTACGTTGATGTACGATGTCGTAATTCTATATCTTAATGTATTATGCACCAAGTTGATATGACTATAAATGTAAATAAATAAAATAAAAAATAAAAATATCTTTATTTTGCATAGACCATTTTAACGGCGCTTACAAAATGTCATACCCTATTTAAAATATTTAAAGCGACCACCGGTTCGGAACGCGGCCCACCTGAGAAGAACCGGCAAGAAACTTAGGAAGGCTTTTTTTTTTGATGGCCTATGTATCAAGTAATGTATCAAGTATAAAACAATATATATATATGAGTACTATAACAATATATATGACACTAACCTGAAGATTTGTTAGACGAATCCTGGAATAATAAAATACAAATTAGTAACTATTTTCTTTATTCTCATCTTCAAAAATGACTGATAGTCATTTCGGTAAACTTTCACTTATAGTATGCTTACCAAGTCAATGTCAGAAGAGGTTGGTGCCGAAACTAAAACAAAATGAATTGTTAATGCAAACATCTTAGAAGTATGGTGAAAATTACAGTACAATCAACGATACCAGAAGTATCAATTAACGCAAGGGACATTCTGGCGAGAATGAATTATATTTATTTCGTGCTCTATTGATTGGTATTATTAAAAGGTTTCTTTAGTTAAAAAAGTTTCCCTTACAGTACAAATTTTTACCACTCTATCACAGTGGTTTCGATTGGAGTCCAGGGCACACGATTGAGACTTACTCTGTTACATAATTTAATAAATATATAATTAATCACCCATAATTAATAATTAATCATGCCAAAAATTTGTTTCCCTAGTGTTAAAATACCATACATTTTAATTGATGATTTATAATTACATCAAATTGTAACTTTGTAAAAGTCCTTTACAATTGTATTACATCTAATAATTTTCTATATATTTTGTGCTACTTACACTATGTTCAATGGTTTTGACAAAGGTTTTTTTTTATTTTAAATGCCAAATAAATCTACAAAAAATACAAGAAAAACGGTGATTTTACTTTTATATTTAAAAAAATGGCTGAGATACTCGTATTTACGATCAAAGAACGTATAACCCAGGTGACCGCATACGTCACAACTCTGCTCATTCGACAGTCGCGCTCTCGTTCGCACTCGAACGCCGCGCCGCGCCTTGTCGCTGTCTGTGCAGCGCTGTGACGTCATAATGGGCACACCTAATCTTGGCAATTCTTTGGACTTTAATGTTACTTTAAATTGGATTTTTTAGCGGTAAACGCACACACCTGTGTTTTGTGAGCATTGAAATCGACTAGGTTTTCTGAACCCTATTGAAATATACGGTTCAAGTCCCGGTCGAGATCAGCCACAAGTTTCCGTCTCTCGTACACCTCACCGCTGGGCGGCCAGAATAACTCCCATGCAAAGTGCTATCATCTGCATAGCAATGAATGTTTCCGAGGGCCAGCATATCATTGATATGCAGAAGAAAGAGAGTTGGTGTCAACACAGACCCCTGTGGTACCCTATATCAACGTGCAAATAGCACAAAGCCTGGCCATCACAGAGGACCCGTATACGTCGCCCTTGCAGGAAGCTGGCCATCCAGCTGCACAATTAAGGCGGTAGACCGTATTCCAGAAGTTTGGCAAGAAGCGACGCATGCTAAACTCTATCGAACTCTTTGGAAATATCCAGGCTTATAGCCAGGGACTCGCCGTGCGCTTCCATAGCCTCACCCAAAACATGAGTAACGTATGTTAAAAGATCACCCGTTGATCGTTTCGGCCTGAAGTCATACACTGAGGCCATAGTGACCCTCTAGGTAACGCATGAGCTACTTGTTAATTATGAGCTTAAATACTTTGCAGATAACTGAGGTGATGGCTGTGGTGCGATAGTTGGCCGGAACTGACCGATCCCCTTTCTTGGGGATAGGTTGTTCGTTCACCTCTTTCCAAGCCTCCGGCACGTCTCCCGATGAGTACGACAGACGATACAGGCGCGTTAGCGCTGGAGACAGTTCAGCTGCACATTTTTTCAGTTCCGCCGCCGGAATGCCGCAAAGAGGTTAGCAAGTAAATCCGCTTTCTCTTGGGCTTTGTGAGCCAGTGACCCTTCTGGGTAACGCAGCGGTGACAGCGGCGGTTGACAGAAGTTGGCCTGAACGGCTTTGCCCAGTTGCTAGTATCCACGACTGCCCGTTGGATGTGACGTTAGCTCCTGACACAGCCGTGCGACGCGCTGGGTATTCGCTCTCTTGAAGGCGCTCTTGCTGACCCTGGTGGCTTTGTTGTATGCTGCCTTGAGGCGGCCCACGTTCGAACTGCGCACCGCCTGCGCCCTGACCCTGGCGCGATATGCCGACTGTTTCTGTTGAACAACCTCAGTGTACTCACGCCCAAACCAGGTGTGAGCTTTGCGGATGGTCCATACCTAAACTGATCTCGCCAGCAATGGCAGAAGCGCTATCCGACAGAGCCTTACCTGCAAGGCAGCGCTGGCTCCTAGGGTCGGACGCGAAATAATCGTCCCATGCCCAAGCCCATGCTAGTCTGTAGACGAGTAATGTCATAGTCTATCTCTACTGCACGAGCAGGAGATGACACCGGCATGTTAATGTGAACCATACAGTAATTGGCGGTACCCAGTGGAGCGCCCACCGACTGAGCGGCTCGTCAGCAGTAGGTCCAGCAGAGCGGGAGCATGATCTGACCTGTCTGGTATCCGCGTGATCCCGCGTACCGTCTGGGTCAGACCATGACAGAGAGCGAATTTGTGGACGGCTGGTCCTGCGTGATCAGTTTTGAAGGACTCCAACTACTCAGTATGGTGGCCATTGAAGATACACCAGATCAGCTTTCGGAAACCGCACCTGCGCATCATCGGCCCACCGTCTCAGTTTGCCCTTTGTGCGAACGGTAAACACACATGTAGATCTGGCTCAATGACCCATGGTCCACGTGCAGCCAAAGGATAGAATAGGAAAGGTTCTCTAGGCAGCGCAACTGTCGATAGCAAACATCCGCCGTAACGAACACGCAAACCCCGGCCTTGTCTCGAAAGTGTTCCTCGATGATATATCTCCGGGGTAACAGAGGTAAGACGAATCGTCAGGGCGGCGTATTTGTGTCTCCGTGAGGAACAACACAGTTGGCCATGTCGTCTCGGGGTGGTGGTGGACGGCATCGAAGTTTGCATGGAGTCCACGAACGTTTGTGAAATCCACCTTGAATGTAGATTTTGCGGGGTTTTGTTTTGTGATTTTTTTTTTATGCGCTGCTAAGAGTTTTAAAAACGGGCAAGAAGTGAAGACGAGGCTACATTCGCTGCCGCTGTGAGTGGCAAAGCGCAGGAGCTCGTTTGTCTATGGTTGTGTGGTTAGATGGAAGTCAACCCGCCAGACGGAAGGGCCCCGTACCCCCCCAATGTGGTCGCCAGGACCCTGCGCTGGTCACCATCCGGCATGACGATCCACATCGGGTTTATACGCGACCTGGTGGGGCAGCGTTCTGAGGGTGGCCAGCTGCACCACTGTTTCTACGGGTCTCCCTGGCCGGTGGATCGACCCACATCATCCACACTAAAGTCCACTAAGCGCCCATGGTCCCTCACTTGCTGCATCAAACGCCGTCCCGGGCCCGGCTGTGCAGCTGCTGAACGCTAACTGTGTTAATGAATACCCAGTCTATAGCGAGCGGTGCAATGACAAAAAGTAATTGTGGGCATAATATCGATCAATTCTTCAGAGCACTTCAAGGGTCAGCGCCGACTGACGGAGTGCCGGCGAAGAGACGAATTCTGACTGCTGAAAAAACTGTGCAATGAGTCACTCGCCGTCATTTTATTCTCAATCGTCAATTAGTCTCTTCGCCGCCACTTCATCAGTGGGTGCTGACCCTAAATGGTGCTTTTTTAGCAGTGGATTTACTAACTTGAGCCCAATCGGACCTTCTTGCAAGAATAGCCTCGATTCCTGACTAAAGTTGTTCACGACTCTTGTCAGCCCAGTCGAACGGGCAAAAAAATCGTCTGTCGTCTTTCAACGCAGGTAAATTCCAAAAAGCTTTAGGGATGTTGCAAGCGCGAAGGAATCTATTTTCCGTCTTTGGTAGCGATAGATAAACAAAGGAGATCCCGCTACACCCATACAGAAAACTTCTTGGTAAATCGACAGATACAACTAACTGCAAACGACAACCTATGTTAACAGCTCAAGAGATGCGACTTTTCATTTGGATATTGGACTGTTTTTTAATTGAAATTGCCGCGGGCATAAGCTAGTAGTATAATTATATTTTTTACCTAGCTTTTGCCCGCGGCTACGCCCGCGTGGTGTTTTTAGATACTTATTATCCTGTGGCAATCTGGACAGTGGTTAACTGGTTCACACCGCACCAGCCAGTTACGTTGGTACAGGGTTTTGTTTAAAGTTTTCTTTTTCTTAGCCATGACCTCGTCCGTTAGTCAGTAGGTACACTACTTCCAAATAAAGCCGTCTTGCGCCTTATAATTCTCAGTAGAGCCCCTATGTACTTTAATGTTAACCTACTTGTTGCTCATTGGTCCAAGTTATGCGTTCTCGATCACTCTCATCTCTCTATATTACCCTGTTTCATATGATTTGTTTTAGAGTGTTTTATTTGATTTTTTGAGTGTAGACCCTAGTTGTACCTTGACCGGTCTCTTCTCTCTTTTGATTGATGATCGCAAAAATCAAAACTGTGACTAAAAGAAGCGTGTCTGCTGATGTGATGCACCTACTTTTGAAACGTTTACCCATCCAAAATTAGACCGCACATAGAGACCTTAACTTTGCTCATCGTTTAGTCATCAGTAAAGGCAACTCGATACGAGTATGTGCATAACTGAAAATGCAGTGGGCATGTGAAAAATGGTGTCTTAATTTAAAGCCTAATGTATAAACCAAAATGCTTTGACCTGTCCAATACATAGCGCGTCTAGCAAGATGTTTTCAAGTTGTATTATCACTTCTGCTTAACCGATCTTGATAAAATATAGCTTAGTAGTTACGCTGGAAAATTAACCACAATATTGTCATACCAGAATTGTGATCTGAGTGTTCTGTAAACGATCAATGAGTTACGCAACTATCACTATGGCTGGTCCACGACCGGGTGACCACTTTGTGGCATTTACATTTGCGAGCGTTTCCGGCACGTTAAGTCGTTGCCGTTGTCGTCCCGGTTGCCAGTAAAATGGCAGTCGTTAAGCCTGGTTGAAGGCCCGAAAAATTTCCACAGCAGGTAGCCACAACAAGCGTCTGACTATTTCAACACGCCAATGGGCTGACCACCTATTTCGTGGGACAGGAATACAAATGGTGAAAAGTGGGTATAATATGCCTCTGCCACCCCTTCGGGGATGAGGCGTGATGGATAAATAAATACATAGAATTGTGATCAACCACCTGGATTTAGTTCAAATCCCGA
This sequence comes from Thumatha senex, assembly GCA_948477245.1. NCBI lineage: Eukaryota > Metazoa > Arthropoda > Insecta > Lepidoptera > Erebidae > Thumatha > Thumatha senex. Next base: position 8,265,051 of record OX419734.1, read on the forward strand.
ACAAACAAACAGACACGAAGAAGAAAAATCACCGTTTCGGACTCAGAATCCCTTAATTAGTCGATTAGAATTACTTTTTTTATTTATTTTCAATGTACGTCACAGCTAATTTTACAATTGCACGCCTCATAAGCGAAGCGTTGAGGTGGGTACTACTGTCACTTCGCGCAAAACATATGATTTTTCAAACTTAAAATGTCTCTATTTATCATATATTGCACTTGTAAAATAATATATACACACACATATTAAGAAAAAACACTATTTTTAACACTCATGATATTTTTGATGCCATTTTTGTTATTTAAACTGGTTAAAAAACTGTTTAAAAATGTTTTGTCATGGACGTCCGTGTGTCTGTATGGGCGTATTAATTTCTTGTTAACACGATAACGACCGAAATACTTTACTAATCGAGTCTTTTTTTTCTCTTACGCTTCAGTATAATTAGGAATAGAACCCTTTCAATTTTCACGGTCTGATTGGATGTGGTTTAATTGTTATTATCTTATCTTTAATTTTTTTTTAAATATAATATAAGCGTGTGCACTTTTGGATTTTCCAAATTTTATAATAGTACCTATAGATAGATAAATAAAATCAAAAATATCTTTAAACTAATACCTTTTGCATTTACTAGCACTATCACCGTAGCCACAAAATAAAAAGTTAATATTTTCATATGCATTGCAATGATGCTTCTAATCAGCAATTATAATAAACCAATTGTAAACTATCTCTTGTTGAAGTCTGTTTAATGATGGCGTTATTGTACGACTGTAACTTGTCGTCTTTCCCGAAGTATAATTTATCATGTTGACTTCTTATAGATAAAATTTGACCTATAGCTTTTAACTAAAAATAAACTAATAAATAAGAAAAATGATTAGTTGGAATTGTCTGATAGGAACCATCTTCATTGTATCTATTTAAATGTATAAATACCTAATACCAATTCAGTTCAGGCCGCTCCTCACAGGGTATAGCGTTTTTGCCAAGTACCTGTGGGAGGAGGCGGGGATGAAGCCGGTCCCCGTGTGTCGTCGCTGCCCAAGTGGTGTCGCAGAGCACACACTCGCCGTGTACCGTCACGGGCATAATCGGTGTCGATTTGTCGCTGCCTATTGTAGTACGAGCCATGATCGGCAGCCAACAGTGTTGGGCCGTCGTCGCCTCGTTCACTATCGAGATGATGGCGGCAAAACGTGCCATACTGGACAGACGCTTCCGCCCCGCCGCCGTCATGTTCGGTGATGTCGTCGTGAGTTATTAATGCGGCCCCTGACTAGTCTCTGACCGTAGGCGGAAGATCGGGGGACCCCGCCCAACTTGGTCTCATGGCGATGGGCACCGCCCGTACCAGCCGCTCTCTACCTCCTCTGCTTACAAAGGATCTCCGAGCGGGTCGCACTCTCCTCCCAAGACGAACCTTAACATCCTAGGGTGCCCCTTGCCTACCCTGCGAGCCAGTTCCGGTATAAGATGTGGTGAAACACCGCGGTGGTTTAGTGGATAGGACGGCCACTCTCACTCTTCCCAACCCATGGAGCATCTGTAGCTATGGGCGTACCGCAGGGATCAATTCTGGTTCCGTTTCTATTTTTAATTTATATTAACGATCTGCCATTCTATATACAGAACTTGGGCGACATTGTTCTATTTGCTGATGATACGTCACTTGTTTTTAAAGTAGATCGTACGCTTACTGATTTTAACGGCGTTAATAGTTGCCTTATATACTAATAATAATAATAATAATACTAATAATAAAAAATAATAAAAAATAATACTAATAATAAAAATAATAATACTTGCCCAAGTTGTAGATTGGTTTACGACCAATAATTTGCTACTAAACGCTAAGAAGACAAAATGTATCAGATTTAGCATGCCTAATGTCAGGAATTACGGTACAAATATAACATTGAACGGTGATACCCTTAATATTGTAGAATCAACTGTATTTTTGGGATCACTTTAGATAGCAAACTGCAGTGGAACGCCCAAATAACGTGTCTTGCAGGTAAACTCAGCTCGGCAGCCTTTGCCGTTAGTAAAGTCAGGCAGCTCACTGATGTAGAAACTGCCAGGCTAGTATACTTTAGTTATTTTCATAGTGTCATGTCTTACGGCATTTTGCAGTGGGGTAAAGCAGCTAATCTACAAGTAATTTTTGTACTCTATACGTGCAATATATAAATTGAGTGCTAAAGTGCCTCTTAGAGAGAAATTTAAAGAAATTGGCATTTTAACGGTCATAGTATATATTTGCAAATATCATGTTAGTTAAACACAACATACAATTATAAAATAGACACAGTGACATACATTCGATAAATACTAGAAATAAGCATAAATTAATTGGAACGCATCATCGTTTACAAAAGGTTCACGACTCTTTTGCAGGAATTGACGTACGCCTATATAATAAAATTCCTTTAGACATTATGAACCTGCCGTAACATAAATTTAAGGGGGAAATTAAGACGCACCTCTTGAAAAGGGCTTATTACAGAATTAATGATTATTTGAATGATAAAAATAAATGGAAATGAGTTGCTTGCTCTTCGCTCGAGCTATTTAGGATTCGAATGAATCTTGTGTTATATTATCTACTTGTCTTGAATCTGCATATACCTATATATGTTGTATTTCATTACATATTTTTTTTTTTACATTCTCCGGTATAAATAATTTGAAACGCCAGGCAACTAAAGGTATGACTGCGTTTAGTCCCGGTAATAATTAAATACATAATTATATGTAATTTGACTTTGTTATTGTGACTTATTTATAATTTTGAAATTGACATGATAGTTGCTGTATAGTTTTTGAGTATGTCATGCTCGCCTAAGTGTCCTGGCAGTGGTGGCGTATATATCGGGTCGCCTTGTTCCCTACAATACGGTTGAGTAAGGCGATGGCTGATATATGCATCATACCCGTGAACGGGTGCCGTCTGTTGGGACTGGTCAGCTCATAGCTGTTATAGCAATTGTTACAAATAATATTATTTAAATTTAAGGCAAATTAAGTTTAGTCGACTGTTCTCACATAAATTCAAAGGAACTATGTAAGTGTAATTTTAATGAACACAACATTTATTTTGTTCTTTTTTTTTGTATAATTTCATTACTGTATAATTGGTCAAATATCATGTTAATCAAACTCTGTCAAATGGCGGTTAGAAAAGAGTGGTCATAAGTTTTATTGCCAGGTTCTTCTTCTGGCTCTACCTATTGCTTTGCGAATCTGGCAGTAAATGTAAATGTAGAAGCAGTAATCTTGAGGTTCATAAGTGTTACTTTGTGACCTACATGAATAAAGATTTTTGATTTGATTTTAATTTAGAGACATACTATACGTGCACATTTTCACCGTATGCATTTTTGTCCCACGTAACAGGTGGTGAGTTCGTCACCGTGTTGAAATGGACAGGCGCAGACTGTAGCGACCTGCTGTTGATAACTGTCCAAGCGCCCATAAAGCTTCACCTTGGCTTAAAGACTGCCATTTTACTGGCAACCGGACCAATGGATTATAGCAAATAAATAATAATAAGCAGATAGATACTATTTTTGATTAAACAAACAATTTTTTGTACTATTGAGGTGAAAAATAAGCAACCTGACGAAAAATGTTCACCTAAATACATTTTCTTCCGAAGTACGGAAACGTTCGCAAATATATATATGCCACAAAATGGTCACCCATTCAAGGACCCGCTCTTGCGAAAGTTGCTTAACGAAATGATCGTTTACACAATACCGAGTTAGCAAGGTCACGAGCTGGGTATAAATATCGTTTCCCGGTCATTACTTTTTTTTCTGATAATTTTTTTACTTCAATTTTGTTCAAGCTTAATTTTTTATTTAACTCCTAGCTCAAGTAGGTAGAGGTTCAGATTTTCGAAGTTTCTTTTTCGTTTGTGATGGAATGATTTAGGGCCTTTCACTAAGTTGCTGCAAGGAGCAGCAGAGCAGCTTTTTGGGGAGCTATCGTGGAGAGCGGACTAACCACTAAACCACCAAATAGTTCGTATCGCCACTTCCGAGACGCAAAATAAGCGAGAAGTTAAGCCACTGCGATTCAAGGTGATGAAAAGCGGTTGATCGTGCGCTAAAATGCACGCCCGAAACACGGGGTCTTATATGAATTTTGTTGGACGGGGTACCACCGCAACTTCAGTCGTGATCGCGCATTATAGCTATAAGGCGGCGTTCTCAAAGCAGCCGTCGGGATAAATTTTCCTCTTCAATGCCGTCACGGTGAACGAGGGCACAGTGACAAAACTTGCTAAGATACATCCAACCCAACGATGCTGCAAACACTTTCTGTCTTGCGCTTCTACCAGTCAGGCCGGGGCGGCGCCACACTTTGTCATCATGCAATGGAGTTAACTGCTAGGAATTTTAAAGATGATTTAAAAGGGCAGCGTTAAGCTTTACACCAGCAAGTAGGAAGCCGCTACATGGTTTTGTGTGCAAGTTATGCTTACGAAAGAGGCAGCGGTGAGGGAGCGGGAGAACATTCATCCTCTCGAGTTCCGCAGCTCGGGCGCCGTAGACATTTTTTCGCCAAGGACTAAAGGCCTCCATGACCGGGGGCGTGAAGACGGTGGGTGGCTACTCGCCGTCTTTATAGAAGACTCTGGACGGTGGCGTGGCATGATAACTATACCTACATACATCTTTTATCCTTAAAGTAGTAGGATAACACCCAAACACCCCGAGTGACCCGTAGTGGTGTGTCAGATGCCCTGGGGCTACTCTTTCGAAAGTTTTAGTAGGTAAGATTTCAGACACCGTGCGATTTTAGTAGGTAAGATTTCAGCCTATCATCCATGAGAAATTCAACACGAAAAGTGGAAGTTACCCGATTTGCATCTTAAATCTGAAAACGACCATCAATAACCTTTGAGAGGTGCTGAGACCGGCCAACGAACAACGAGGCTCTACTCTCAAAGTATTCAACAAACCACTCTAAAAGAAATCGTATGATACGGAGTGATGTAGAGAGATGAGAGTGATCGAGAACGCATAACTTAGACCGAAGATCAACAAAAAGGTTAACATTAGGGTGCATAGGGGTAGTATATATATAGTGTATGGTAGTATGCGAGGCAGTAATGACTATCAAGGATGCGATTGGACGAAAACGAGAGAGAGCTGGACGGGATAAGGATCCCGTCCCGAAGAAGGCTAAACGGACGCCGGAGAACGCAGTATGCAAGGGAACTTGCTGATAATCTCCGGCCTCCATGAGCGCAGACCTGGGAGTAATGATTGCCAGTTGCTCTACCAGTAGCAGGGTTTAAATGCGAAGGCGACGCGATATAACTCACGCCTATCTTTTTAAGGGGTGACTACACCCATCTCCCAAGAAGTGGTTGCCAGGTAAAGCTGGCGGCCTAGCCTCTCAGGGCCCCTGGGGACATAATCTCCCTGTATCAATGTAACATGATAGTCTATACATATAAAAAAATCGTAACAAAGTAAAAAATGCTTCCTGGCTGTTCACTAAAGGATACCAAAGCCAAAAATGTAGATTTTAGATTTTTTGTCTGTCTGTTTGTCTGCGGTAGCTATGTTCGGGATAAACTCTGAAACTACTCATTGGATTTCATTCAAGTTTTAAACTAAGATTAACAATAGGTCGGGCCTACACATAGGCTATATATTATCACGCTACATAATCTAGGAGCTTGGCAGAACACAATTAGCTGTAAATGCATGTTCGGGATAAACTCTGAAACTACTGATTGGATTTCATTCAACTTTTGCACGAACATTAACAATAAGTCGAGCCTACACATAAGCTATATATTATCTCGTTACATCACGTAGGAGCTTGGCAGAACACAATTAGCTTTAAATTCATGTTCGGGATAAACTCAGTAATTACTAAATGTATTTTGTTCACATTTTGCACAAATATTAACAGTAGGCTGGGTCTACACATAGGCTATAGGTTATCACGCTACATAACTTAGGAGCTCGGCAGAGAACAATTAGGGGTGTGGCGACCAGCGCCACCTAGCGTAAAGCTATCGAACCACATCGATACTAAGAATCGTACATCGCGCTATGAAAGTTCTCACGCTGAAGAATGATATATACAACAGCCCAACAACAACCGTCGGCCCGCGGCCCGCCAGGCGTGATCATCTTGCCTGGTCAGAGGATCCTCCCTTTGTGTCGGACGAACATCTCCACACGTAAATGCATGTCCGGTATAAAGTCAGTAACTTCTAAATGGATTTAATTCAAATTTTGCACAAATATTGACAATAGGTCGGTCCTACATGTAGGCTATTATCACGCTGCACAACCTAGGGGTTCGGCAGATAATTATAAGTTAGTTATATATCCGGGCAAACGCAAAACTGCTGAATAGATTCAATTACAATTTTGCAAGAATATTAACAAGAGCACGGCTCTATAAATAGGCGTATATAATCACGCTATAAAACCTAAGAGCTCGCCAGAGAACAATTTCTGCATGTAAATCCGAGCAAAACGCAAATCTACTAAATACATTTAATAAATATCTTGTTCATCGACAACGTTGGGTCTACTTATAGGCTATATATTATCACGCTACATAACTTAAGGGCTTAGCAGAGAACATTTAGATACATATTTATGTATGGAATAAACGCAAAAATTGCTGAATAGATTTATTTAATATCTTTCATGAAGAATAACCAGACGTTGGGTCTATATTTAGGCTACATATTATCACGCTATATAATCTAGGGGCTCAACAGAGAACTATTAGGTACATATATATCTAAGCGATAAACGCGAACACTACGTAATAAATTTAGTTTAAATCTTACATTAATGTCAACAAGAGATTGGATCTACATAGGGGCTGAATATTATCACACGATAACAGATAAGCTATACCTACCCGTAGCCTATGTGTAACAGCATGTATGTAGTTAGCGATAATTATGTCCATCGAATCTCTCAGAGGTCAAGCGTGGTAGCACTTCAGAGCAAAGAATTTTTTTTTAAAACGTCTTGTATGACGTTGATGGGGGCTAGCCTCACGGAAGCTATGAATCTTGAATTAGTTAAGGAGATTCTTCACGCACTAGAAGTGTTTTCCAAGACACAGATTATTACTCCGCAAAGTACTAACTATACTTGTTCAACGCTATACATAATATGGTATTTGCATTATGATTGTTCTGAGGTAAGGGGAAGCGTTGAGCCACTGCCGGAAACAATAACTTTCTTGGCTGCTATTTACAGAAACTACCATAGTGAGAAGAAAAATAAGAAACACGTGCTCCAGGATTGCCCTCATATCAAAAACATGGGATGAATATACGATGTCTTATAAGAACAGTAGTGGAAACATTTACAGACATTTATCAGAGCTTTACGAACAATTATTTATTGATTGGTAGTGTCACAGTTTTGTTCAAAAAACGATTTCCGGAAAACGCTATCCATAGTGACCCGAGGAATCAGGTCGGAAACAGTTGTTATTAAAATTACAAGTTCATATTCTGTACTTGAACATCAATTTGACAGCCCAACTGGGCGACAATTCGCAAGCTCATAATTTCTAAGAAGTTCTTCTAAGTCTTTGCTAAGGCACTCTACCAGAGGCCGTACTTTGGTAGAGCACCTTTATAGGTAGACAGGTGTAACTTTTTCTCTCGAAAATTGGTAGATTTACAGTGGTTTACAGACAATTGTAGTCGGTCAAAATAATTAAATAAAAATCATTAAATAAATACCACACAATAGTCGAAAAAATAAAATAATAAAATTAAAGTAATTGCAAAGTTGGTCAAGTACTTTCCTGAAACTATATAAATTCATAAAATATTTAATATTGGACCCGGAATATCCCGGTAAGTTTCTAATTATATTCAATCATCCTTACTAACTTTTGTTTGCTACAGGAAGGAGTGTTTAAATCTAATTCTATCTATAGTGTTCTTACCTATTTCCTTTTCAGCGTATGTATTACCGCAATTAATAGCTATTTTTATATATGCTAAATCTATTACAATCGCTAATTTTCAGCCATAGCTATAAGTGGGTAGGAATATGTATAAAGCCTAAATTTTCACAAGTGTGCCAACCAACCCTTATTAAATTTAATTCTATGTACCTACCACCTACAACCTATATGTAAGACTTCCCGCCTCTCCAGCCAACCTGGGCCTGAGGAGAGGCTGGAAGCCTTTTAGGTTTCCGGCTGAGGTTCTTACCCCAGGCTTCTGTCTTCCAGGGTCCTTTGTTACGGTTGAACCTTTACGGTTCCACCACTACACCTACTATATGTTGACTGAGAGCTGCTCCGAGGCTCCTTCTGGTCGCGCCTAGACCGGGAATGGAAGCCGTCGCCCAGCCGGAAAACCCTACGACTGCGAGAGGAACAACATCCGACCCGTGGAACCTGGCCCTCCCTCAGATAAGTCCAACACCCGCGACCCTGACTAGACTTCTTTTGACCCTATCGGGAAATATACTATATTATATTCTATATATTACTATTTTAATTTATCTCCCGTAGGGTCCTGTACAACCTTAAGGTTTACAGTGGTTTTAGGCGGTAGGATTTCGATCCTACCGCCTAAAACCACACAGCGGCCTTCCATCTACCTTTTGCACGAAACCTCGAAAGGATAGGTACGTATAGCTATCACGCCACGACACCGTCTAGGGCCTTCTGTACGGACGGCGAGCAGCCAACCTACCGTCATCACACGACTTGTCGTCATGGTCAAAAAATATCTGTGGCGCCCGAGCTATGGAACTCGAGAGGGAGAATTTCCTGCCGCTCCCCCACCGCTGCCTCTTTTGTAAGCATCATTTGCTTGCAAAAACATGCAGCGGCATCCCACTTGCTGGTGCAAAGCTTAAATTATATTCTTCGTACAAATTCCTGGCAGCTAACCCTATTGCTTGAGAGCATTGCTTGGTGTGTTGGGCCTGCAAGGCCTGCAAACTGCCTAAGTATGACGCTCCTGCCCTTACTAGTAGAAGCGAAAGACAGGAAGTGTTTTCGGCATCGTTGGTTTGGATGTAACATAACCGGCAAGTATGATTACGGTGCCCTCGTTCGTCGGTGAGGTGATGGCACAAACACAACAGGTGCGGCGTTTCATCCCCGCCGTCTGTTTTGACTGGAGTGGCCGTGGTACTCGTGGATCACGTGTTTCGGGCGTGCATTTTAGCGCACGCTCAACCGCTTTCACCCCCTTGAATCGCAGTGACTTCACTTCTCGCCTATCCTGCGTCTCGGAAGTGGCGATACAAACAACGTGGTGGTTTACTGGGTAGTCCACTCTCCACGATTGAGAGTTTCCCAAAAAGCGCTCTGCTCCCTGCAGCCAGTTAGTGAAGGGCCCTAATGCATTCCATACCGCACAAAAAAGAATGTTCTAAAATATGAAACTCTACCTAAGCTAGGAATTCAATCGAAAATAAAGCTTGAACAGGATTAAAGTAAATAAGTATCAGAAAGTAAAGTAATGAAAACGAAGTGATATTTATACCCAGCTCGTGACCCCGCTAACTCGTGTTCTGTAAACGAACATTGCGTTAAGCAACTTTCGCAATAGCTGGTTTTTGCATGGATGACCACTTTGTGACATTTACATTTGCGAGCGCTTTCGTGTTTCGGAAGGCACGTGATACCGTTGGCAGTAAAATGGCAGTCGTTACCCCAGTTGCAGGCCTTTTAGGCTTGAAATTTTCAACAGCAGCTCGCCACAGCCATTTCTACACGGCCATGGCCTCACCTGTTACGTGGGACAAAAATTGCATACGGTAAAATGTGGGCGTATAGTACCCTTATTAAATAAATATTGTAGGACACTTTTATGAATTGAATATATTAATTAGCGTTTGACTATAATCTAATAGTTACGCACAGACAAAACATACAATCACTAAATTATTTATGGGATAGACAGAGGTATAAAGCATAATCATAGATAACTATAATTTTAGATCCATACACAGTGGTCGGCAACGCGAGTGAATAATCTGCTTTGGTTTTGCAAAAATCAAATGTACGTAGGCTACGGTGAACATTAAGAGTCAGGTAGCCGATACAAATTGTTTTTTTTATTGAAAATAGTACATATCCGCTGATTATTATTCACTTGATATAAGCCGTTGCCAGTAAAATGGCCGTCGTTAAGCGCAGTTGAAGCCTTACGGGCGGCTTGAAAAATTTCAAACGGAGGTCGCCACAGCTAGTGCCTGTCCATTTAAACACGACAATAAGCTCACCACCTGTTACGTGGGACAAAAATGCAAACAGTGAAATGTGGATGTATAGTATGCCTCTGCCTACACCTTCGAGGATAAAGGCGTGATAATATGTATGTATGTATGGAATAAAAGCAAAGTGTCTGCTGAAATGTGTTTCACATTTTTTCAAAGTGGTCACCCATCTAATAGTAGAACGCGCTTAACTTCACTGATCCTTTACCCATTAGAGACTATCATTGAAAGAAGCGTATATCTGATTAAATGTGATGCACCTACGTTGAAGTGGTCACACAACCAAACATTTGAGTGCATATAGGTAACTTAACTTCACTCATCGTTTAGTTTTCAGTGAATGCAACTCGATATGAGTATGTGCAAAACAAAAAAAACAGGAAGAATATAAAAATTATGTGGTGTCGTGGGACACCAGGTAGGAACGAAGTTAACAAGTTCACGATTCAATCATACAAAAAGTCACCGTTTGTACTAGGATTCGAACTCGGGCGTCTTGCGCCTCAGCCGAGCAGCATACCACCCAAACCACACAGCTACGTTACTGCAATTTCCAAATTAGTGTTCACTTCACTGAGGTAAATAGACAGTTTGAAAATCGACACAATTTTGCAAAACAAACGACTGTCGCGCCTGCGCACGTCTCATTTGACGCTTTTATTCCACGGAATTTTTCTTACCGTTTTTTTCTTACGGTTTTACTGTCACATATTTTTAGTTCGGTCGCGCAGCAAAATCCCTATCTCCTCCAAGCATGCCGTAAGGAACTTCATTCCAATAAAAAAAAAACAGTTTTAAGGAAAGCCAACGTTATAACCAAAATATTTTGACCTTTCCTATGTATAGTGCGTCTAGTAAAATATAGTTCAATCTGTATAATTACTTCCCAACTAACATTAGGCGCTACTATAAGAGTTAGAACATTTCATGACCGCTTACATGACCAATTAGGGGTACTAAGGTGGTAACGAACTCAATAATTCAACCTTAAATAATGTAGAGGCTATACTTGACACTATACGTTCTATTTATAGGGAGAAATATCCATACTATTCAGCCCTAAACAATACAAGGGACCTTTGTATCTCTTTAAGAGTTAAGTGTTGTAAAAGATTTATAAAACATCATTGTAGAGCTAGTAGCGTTGATTGCTCCTATTGTGCAACTATCAGTGCCCTAAAAGAGTATATGGTACTTGCTTAGAACTTTAGAAGTCAATAATAAATGTTAATTTCTAATAAAAAATATTATAAAGCTGAAGAGTTTGTTTGTTTGGTTGAACGCGCTAATATCAGAAACTAATGGCTCGATTAGAAAATTTATTTTTGTGTTGAATTGTCCATTTATCGAGTAAGGCTATAGGCTATATAGCATCACGCTACGACTAATAGGAGCGGAGAAGCAATGATAAATGTGGCAAAATCGGGAGAAAAATTTTTCTATTTGAAAGCTTCCGTTACTAACGCTGCCTAAACGATTAATGTTACACGAAAAATATGTATTACATAATTATTCCTCTTTAAAAGTTCTAAAATAAAGTCCGCGACAGCATATGGCTATCTTTAAGGTTAACTCACTATAATCATTTTATTGTAATCAAATTTGTTCTCAACTAATGTAATGGCGCTAGACAAGAGTATAGCGCATGCGCGACCGCGCATAGTTGTCGCCTCTCGCTGGCCAATAAATATCGCTCAGACGCGCATCGGCGCACTGCCGAAAGGATGTGCGTTCTGGGATATACTCTGCTTTCAAATGCGTTTTTACGATATCTTATAGTTTGGTATAGTATATAGAAGCCTATATATCATCACGCTACTGACCTGGAGAGAGGAACAGTAATCATAAATGTCAACAAATCGGAAATCTTCATTAAATTATTGTAATAGTAGGTACCTAACAAACGACTGGATTATATGGCTGCGACGTGACGGAGATAAGGGCGTGACGGCGTGAGTGATAAACTGACGGGAGTTCGAAATATGTCACGGGCGAAGCCGCGCGGGTCAGCTAGTTTCTAATATAGATCTTATAGTAGTAAGATTCACTCAAAGCTATAACACAGAAGCTTTGGTCTGTATTGTTGGGATAATAATCGCTGCACTACGCGTTTAACCTTCACAAATTGCTCTTATAAACTTGCTCTGTCACTGTAAGCGTAATATTTTATCACTAACTCTTTTTTGCCGTCACAAGCTATAATTGCAGCTACTACTCTACCTTCATAACACTTAAGGTTATATGGTGAGCTCTATTTGCAGCCAAATTGTTTGTTGGGTTATGCCGAACCGATTTTGGTGAAATATAGCGCAGTATTTAAGCTGGAAAATTAACCACAATATTCTAATAAGAAATTTGTGATCAACCTTCTGGATTTTGCTCCAACCCCGAACAAACAAACAAACAGACACGAAGAAAAAAAATCACAGTTTCGGACTCAGAATCCCTTAATTAGTCGATCACAATTTTTTTTATTTATTTGAAATGTACGTCACAGCTAATTTTACAATTTTATAATATGTACTATAGAAGATAAATTTTATTTTTAAAACCTGTAGAAAAATGTAGTACTGTGACATTTTTTTTCAATAATGGGAGAATACTGTGGGGTCAGATTACATCTATATTGTATTGATGATTAATAAAGATAGTTGGCATTTGACTCTCGAGCGTTTCACTTGTCTCTACGCATCCTATACCTCACAGGCACGGTAACAATAAGAGTATATAGATATTGGGACTTGCTTACTTATTTATTTTATTTTTTTATAATTTTTGGGCCCAGAATACGTTTACAATCGCACTTGTTTCCTTTTTTCCTAATGCATTCCCAATTACACAAGAATAAACATGTATTAACAGCAAAACTTTTGCCAAGGCCAACTGGGAACTGTTTGCTCAGTACGTCGATGGTGACCTCCTTGGTGTGTCGCCTTCCCCGGAAAACTACGACCGGTTTGTCGAAACCGTGTCGACCGTCTCTCGACGATGTATTCCGCGAGGTTGCAGAACCTCTTACATCCCAGGGCTGACACCAGACTCTGCCAAACTCTTGGAGAAATACGAGTCGCTGTACAACTCGGACCCTTTCTCAGAGCAGACTACTCTGGTGGGCGAGGAGCTGTTGATTAATATTGGAGAAAAGCGAAGGGAGAAGTGGGTTAACACCATCTCCAATATTGATATGACTCACAACAGTAAGAAGGCCTGGGCCACAATCCGCAAACTTACCAGCGAGCCCCCTCCGCCTACTATGTCCAGCAAGGTCACCGCGAATCAGATTGCCCACCAACTACTTCTGAATGGGAAGCCACCTCACCGCCTAAGCAGAGCCCTAAAACCAAAAGGCTCCATCAACACCTGCAACGATGTCAGTCGACCCTTCACCCTGACTGATATCTGTTCTGCCATAAAAGGCCTTAAAACTGGCAAGGCCTCCGGAGTCGATTATATCTCGGTGGAGCAAATTAAACACCTTGGCCCCGTTGCGGTGTCCTGGTTGCTTCACATGTTCAACTCCAGCATGGAACATGCGTCTATTCCCCGGCTCTGGCGAAAAACAAAAATCATCGCGATCCCTATACCGGGTAAATCAACAGATGATCCGAGAAATTTCCGGCCTATTTCATTACTGTGCCACACATATAAATTATTTGAAAGGATGCTGTTGGTCCGGCTTACGCCACTGATCGACGTGATGCTGATTCCCGAACAAGCCGGATTTAGACCCGTAAAATCTTGTAGCAACCAGACCCTTAAATTTACGCAACAAATCGAAGACGGTTTCGAGAGGGGAGTGGTTACTGGTGCTGTATTTGTTGACCTGTCTGCAGCTTACGACACGGTCAATCTGAAACGGTTACTGTGGAAGGTGGAGACCATAACTAATGACATCAAGTTTGTCAACGTTCTCCGCGAACTTCTGCAAAACCGTCGATTTCAGGTCCACCTTCTTTCCGAAAAGGGTCGTTGGAGGGCACAGAAGAAAGGCCTGCCTCAAGGCAGTGTCTTGGCGCCCAGTCTTTTCAATGTGTACACCAACGACCAACCCTTGGCTCCCTATACGTCCCGCTTCCTCTACGCAGACGACCTCGCATTGACCTCACGTTTCGAACAGGTTGAACTGAATCTATCAGGTGCCCTGCAAAGCCTGGGAGAGTACTACGATGCGAATTCATTGAGACCGAATCCGTGCAAAACTGAAACTTGCGTTTTTCATCTCCGCAACAGAGAGGCGGCGCGCCAGCTCAACATTCAATGGCGAGGAGCTTCCATCGAACACAACTCCTTCCCAAGGTACTTGGGCGTCACCCTGGATAGATCGCTAACATTCAGGAGGCACTGCGAAAACGTCAAGCGGAAGGTACATGCCAGAAATGGCCTTTTGCGCCGTCTCGTTTCCACGAAATGGGGAGCTTCACCGGATGTTTTGCGTACTACGGGTCTTGCGCTCTCCTTCTCAGCGGGTGAATTTGCGTGTCCTGTGTGGAGCCGCTCTGCTCATACCGGGATGGTAGATACAGCATTAAATGAAACCTACCGGATCATTACTGGATGCCTCAAGCCAACCCCTATAAAAATGTTGTACCCGTTAGCTGGTATCTCGCCTCCGGGGGTTCGCAGAGCGGTGACTGACTCTTCCGAGAGATCCAGAATGCTGGAGGACACACGGCACCCTCTTTTTTACCATGATCCTGTTCCACAAAGACTGAAAAGTCGAAACAGCTTTGTGAAATGTGTGCCTCCTCTCTGTGACGATAACCGGTCAAGGGAGAGATGTAGACTGTGGCGAGAGGGTTCCGCTCTTCCCAGCCCGTTTGTCCCATTATCTGAGAGCCTACCGCCTGGACATGATTTACCATGGCCGATCTGGAAGACTTTAAATAGACTTCGAACACAAATCGGCCGGAGTAAGGAGAACCTGTTTAGGTGGGGCTTCTCGGATGGCTTGAATTTGGAGTGCATATGTGGGGCTGTCCCCCAGACAATGAAACATCTGATGTCTTGTTCTGCATGCCCTTCCCAATGCCCTTACCACTTTCACTTGAACAAAAATATAATATGGTTTTTCATGAAATTTAATTATAATTTCTAAAAAGTAAATATGACAGTCTAAAGATAATTATTTTACCTTCAATTTCATAATACATTGTATAGGACTGCTTGCAGAGATACCCTAGATATTAAGGAATAACCGTTTATATTTATTTCCTGTAAAATTGACTTTTATCACTTACACGTTTATTCGATGGGGCCATCGATATTATCTTATTGCTTTGAGATTAACTATTAGATTTGTAGTTTAGATTTGTTAAAATATAATTAGATAATTCCAGTGTGCAAATAAATCAACAAGCTGAGATTATTTTATTTGTATCCATAAGAAATTCTTCTATGTTAGATTTTGAATTTGCTCATAAAAGTATAGCTAATTACTAAAATTAGGTAAAGCCTTAAACTAAATTGTGATTTTCATTTAGAAATACTTATAAATATGCCATGTAGATTGAAATTTAAACATATTACTCGTATTCTTTGCTTATTGCGCTCGTGGCCCCGCGGTCTCAGTGTTCTGTAAACGATCACTGAGTTACGCAACTTTCACTATGGCTGGTCCTCGGATGGGTGACCACTTTGTGGTATTTACATTTGCGAGCGTTTCCGTGCTTTGGAAGGCACGTTAAGCTTGGTTGAAGGCCTTATGGGCGGCTTGAAAATTTCAACAGCAGGTAGCCACAACCTGCGTCTGTCTATTTCAACACGGCAATGGGCTCACCACCTATTACGTGGGACAGGAATCCACACGGTGAAAAGTGGGCATATAATATGCCTCTGCCACCCCTTCGGGGATAAGGCGTGATGGATATTTATTTATTCTTTGCTTATAAGTGGATTCAATACAATGTGGATTTCCATTAAAATTTAAGCATACCTTTTCTGTACCTACGTGACCCAAGAAATAAAAGGATTTTATTTTTAGTATTTATTGCGTTTTTATTTTAATTATTTAAACTAGTTACTAATTGGTCAAACATCTTAACTAAATTGTAATTCGTGTTTATTGTTCTGAGCAGTTACAAACACCATCTCGCCCAGGCATTCCCGGTGGTCCCTGAAACACATAACCAGAATAATAAGTTAATTTATTAATCATTCCATCTCCCCCAAGGAGCGGCAGAGGCATATTATACCCTCTTTTTTCACTTTGTGTATTTCTGTTCCACATAATAGGTAGTGAGCCCATTTTGTTTTTGAGCCGTGTTGAAATAGGCAGAAGCAGGTTGTGACTACCTTAAAAAACTTAACTCTCTTTTCGCTGTATATTATTACAAGTCAGTAACTTTATTAAAATCTTTTTTTTTATTTGTGACGGTAGACCGAACAAATTTATAAAAGTAATACAATGAATATGGAAGAGAACTTGAATGAAAACAACGCCAAATCGTGATTTTTCATAAGAAAATTTCTATGTATTACGTAGTCGCCTTCGTCGTGGTAAGTAAGCGAAACATGGTAGATACCTAGTCATACGAAAATGGCCTAACCATAGATATCTTAACTAAAGTAGTTTAGATTAGATATATCTATGAGCCTAACGTTTGGGCGAGATTGCGTTATGGACACTATGCGGGAGTGAGAACAGCAGCTGCGAAGTTCGCGCAGTTAAAAATGAGCAATTATATTTAAATGTAGTTAAATAAAGAACGATTTCGAGAATAAAAAACAGTTGAACAATGTCACATTAAATTACATTTACCGAAAGTACGATCAGTTCTTATTATGTCCTTTAAAGTGTAGGTTTTGTAATTTTAACTGCACACTTTGCCATCATGAAACGTCATACCACCGGTTATGAGCGAAAGTGTGCTTACGAGGGTCTTAATCACAGTTTACTTGGTGGCATTTTTTGAGCCGTGATTTTTGAGCATCTATAGTTTACCCCACTTTTTTAACCGTGTGGAACTCGTACACTCATATTAAGTAGTGCTTTTATACGACACTCAAACCAACAGCTATATACTACATAGAAAATATTTAATCTAGAGTATATTTATACTGCAGTTCAGTGTGATTTGTTTTTTAAATTTGATTGTATGTTAAAAAAGGTATATATCGCAATAATATACCAAAACTTTTGCTGTTTATTGAAGACAATTGTCCGCTTATAGACAAAATTAAACAGAAAGGTAGGTTGATTTTCAATCAAAAAGTCAGTTTCCCTCCTGAATAATAACACTCTAGTAGAACGAAGACAATTTAATAAAAAAATATGCGTTATTAATGTTACACTAGGTAATACAATTAAAGTATGATTCACACATGTAAAACAACGCCATCTATCGAGTGCCATCGTAACTTTACATGAAAACTGTACACCTCTTATAACCACGGGGTCAAGCGGAGCGTAAAGAAGCACATCATTGGGCCGCCAATTTGAGTGCCACTAATATTGGGAGTTGGAACTAGTCCCACTCGCATTCCCATTACTGTGACTCATGCAAACCAGTATCTACAGCAACACGGAAGACAAAAAGTTACACTGATTTCGAATTCGGTAAATTCCCAAGAGAAGTTAGATTATCTTGGAACCTTGTACTCGGATCAAATTTATCAAAAGAAACATTGAGAGAGTTGTAAAGCAAGAAAGAAGCAATACGTATAGGGTTCATCTTTATAAAAATAAAAGCTATAATCGATTATGATATATATATTTATATATATATAAAACATAATTAATTAAAATACTCACAACTATTCCTGGGTAACCTTGAACACCAGGTAACCCCTGAAATAAATAGCAAGTAATTCATTATTAGGCAATGCACTAAATCGTCTATGAAACTATCAATAGACATACGAGTACAGACATTCATTCTTACACACGTACATACTATCGCTTTCAAGTCACCATACTGCATTGAGTATATTCCGAAGGGAACTCTAGGGCTGCAACAACCTTTAGTTCTGCGAGCCATATACGTGTCTTACCAGAGTCACAGTATCTATTGCTAAGTACTACGCCTGAGATTGTAGATTATCTTAAAACAGTAACATTATACTTCTAACAGTGTGTCTAATCTGTGACCGTTAGGCGGTAGACAGAACTAATACTAATACCACTGTATAAAGAGAGATTATGAACTTTCGGCTGTGGTAATACTATGCATATTGTAAATAACTACCTTGTTAATACAGTAAACTGCGTTTTGAATTTGTACAAATAATAAGCGCCCCTTGAGCGCGTCGCTACCTCTTTAGTGCTTTGGAACACATACCGTGTCGGCGATCGTAAACTCGCAAGATAATAATTATTTAGGACTGCGTACATTTATAATGGAGGTGACTGTTGCTTATGTTTTTAAATTCACCGATATTGAAAACTATAATTTTATCTAGGTAGGCATGTCGACTTAATAGGAATTAAGGTTGTACCTATCAATGATGATAATAATAATAATATTGACTGCCTTGGTGGTGAAAGTGGTAGTGTATGCAACTACCGCGGTGAAGTCTCGGAATCGAATCCTGGGTCAGAACAAATATTTGTTTGATTGTCCGCTAATGTTTGTTTCAAAGTTTGGGTGTTTCCTATGTATATTATGTTCCTATCCTATGTATGTTTGTTTATCAGTTGTCTGGATCCACAAGCTTATAGAAGAATTGAACACTATAATGTGGACGTTCGAGAAATCCGAGACAGGGAGTTCATTCCACAATCTAAGCGTACGCGGAAGAAAGTCCCTATCGGACCTTACCGGTGAGCAATCGGGACGCAGGAGTGGGTACCCACATTATAAGAGTAACTTACACAAAAAAATTCATGTTCCTAGGTGTAAGGGTTTAGGCTGGAAGATAATAGGTGAGTACCCAATAATTTTACTAATATAGATTTAAAATCATTAATTATTTTTGTTTTAACTTTTAATTTTTCAAAATCCACTTTTATGCACAATTATATTGATTACAATTACAATACCACATGTCTTGATAATGCCTCGTGTGTAGGCAAAACACGTGTCGACTTCAAACGACATTTTAAAAACTGGATTTTACAAAAAAAAAAGAAATTTAAAACAATAAATAATTATAGTTTTCTGGATTTCCACTTACGATTCAATTATTTTTTTAATAAATACTCACTGTAAAACCTAGATCACCTTTCTCACCAGGGACCCCCTGAAATAAATAGCAAGTAATTAATTACATATATACATAATGTTATGCTTTTAACCCTGAAAGGGTAGGCAGAGGCATAATAATTGCATTGTAAAGTTCTGAACTTCACAATTCCTTTTGGATGACAGAAACGTGGTCAAAGTCATGCCTACATGTACATTGTTATGTAACTACATTGTAATTATATAATTGTAAATTTGTATTATTATAAGGCATAGGTATGTCACTATAATATTGAAAAAGCAATAGCAATAACAAAGGATTTGTTTCCATTAGGTAAATTGATTAGGAACAAATTGGGTGAATTTCCCATTTGCTTTTTTTGCGCGGCGAGGATGAAAATCGGTGTTTGATGTTAGTTAACCTATCGTAACATAGATTTTTATATGTATAATTTAAACTATGTTTTACACGCTACAAATTGTTTTACCCTCGGGGATCAGGGGTTATACGTTACTTCATCATGAGGTTAACGCAACACCCTGAGGGCACAGTGCAATTAGCTTCTTCAATTAGAGCCCTAAGGTCCAATATCTTAGGGATCTACGAAAAAGCTTACATTAGAAGGGAGGGCATTAACGGTACTCCGTTCGACGAGTAGCCCGCTTGGCGCAGCATCTCCACACTGCAGAAGACTGCGATAATAGTAAGCTGGCTCTGCTGGGTTATGTTTTCCGTCGGTGAGCAGGGTTTCAGAGCTCATTGGGGTGACTCTGTGCCAGTGACGGCGAGACCGTAGGCTCATCTTCCTCCATTAGCTGGTATAGGTACGAAATGTTGGTACGGCGGTCAGGGAGACCCGGTGAAACGGTTATCCACTGGCTGCCTGCAGGCTGTACGGGACCCGAACCTGGTGATCACTTAATCTCCGCTCCAGGAGGCTGAACCAGCAGCCCGTGAAGAGTCCCTGATGCTGTGGTCGTGCCGGAGGAGGAGACCGGGGTGGACCCGGCCACTGCATTAGGGGGGACCGGGGGCCCTTCCGCCCTCCGTGCCAGCCAGCCACATTACCTTTGCCTGCCGTTGGAGAGTTAGAGCCTCGCTTAGTCTCCTGCGTCACCGGTACACAGGCACCCTTTCACATTTCCCTTCTTAACCCGCATTCATTAAAAACATGGCTCGTAAAAAAAAATGGTTACCACATCGGCATCTTTGTCCACACTTTATGTAGAGTTTTGCAACATCAGAGGAAGGCACACCAACATCAACGCAGTCCACCACCACCTCGAAACTGCGCTGTCGACCCTATTTTTCTTGACGGAGACGAAGATATCATGCCCGGCCGATACATCTTATTTGATGTACCCTGGCTACAAGCTGGAGTACAACTTCAGGCGACAAGCCGGGGTATTTATGTACCTCCGGGATGATATCTGCTGTCGCCGTCTTAAGAGCCTCGAAGACAGGGATCTGCCTACACTATGGGTGCGCGTGGATCAAGGGGGCCGCACCCGGATCTACGCGTGCGTTTACAGGTCCCACAGCGGTGACGCGGACACAGTTCGCCTCTTTGACCACCTGCAACAAACGACTGACAAAGTAATTGAGCAGTATCCCTCCGCGAAGATAGTGTTGCTGGGGGACTTCCACGATCACCATATTGATTGGTTGGACTTTCTGCACACTGTCTTTGCGGGGAGAGCTGCTCACGAGTTTGCCCTGACTTATGGTTTCTCCCAACTGGTAAATTCTCACACGAGGATACCAGACAGGAAGAACGACCAAAGTGCATAGCTGGACCTCCTGCTGACTACGCGTCCGGACGAATATATCACCTCAATGGATGCGCCACTTGGCACATCAGATCACTGTCTCGTTCGGAAGAGACCGAACAGTTCCTGAGGAGATCTTGGCGGGGGTGGAGTATTATATTCCTCATAGCTGGATTCCCGCAGGATCCAAGAAGCGACCGTGCTTTTATCGGCTTTGCAGAGAAGCTAGACTGCTGAAGGACTCGGCCTAAAGAGATTGGACCACGGCTTGTGCTGACTATGATATTAACATCTCTGAAGTGAAACGTAAACTAAATGCCGCCTCGAGGGCCAATAAAAGAGCAATTTCCAGGGCTAAATTCGATTTCATCGGCAGAATTGGTGGAACAGATCATCTATATATATAATCAGACGGTAAACCCGCGGTAGTACTTAAGCAGTGTGGTCCCGAGTTGTGTCCGGTACTTACACGTCTTTTTACCCTTTCATATTCCATGAGACAAGTCTCGGCTTCATGGAAGACCGCGAATGTGCATCCTGTGCCTAAGAAGGGTGACAGGACCGATCAGTCCAACTATAGGCTGATAGCCGTTACCATACTCCATCACCTTAGATAGAAGGGACTATCTAAGGTGATGGAGCGTATAATCAATGCACAGCTCCTGAGGTACCTGGAAGAGCACGACTTGCTCAGTTGAGTACGGCTTCCGTCGCGGGAGGTCAACCCTGGACACCATATCTCGGCTCCGGGACAGCGTCGCAAAGGCGTTTGGTCGAAGGGAGGTGTTGCTAGCAGTGTCGCTCGACATAGCGAACGCCTTCAACACCATCCCCTGGCAGACCATCGCCGAGGCGCTGAGGTACCACAATGTCCCGTGGTACCTCAGACGCATTCTCGCGGACTACTTTGTGGATCGAGCCAACTCCTATAAGGCCAGGTCGGGAGTAGTCCGCGCTCGTATGAGTTGCGGTTTTCCACAGGGGTCGGTTCTGGGTCCGCTCCTGTGGAACATCGGATATGATTGGGTCCTGCTCGGTGCTACTCTTCCGGGAGTCGGCGTCCTCTGTTAAGCCGACGATACCCTAGTCGCCGCGCGAGGCCCCGACTTTCGGGACGCGAAGGTCCTGGCCATCGCAGGCGTAGCCCAGGTGGTCAGCCGCATCAGGGCGCTCGGACTCCCGGGCCTCGGCGAAAAAATATCCCGACAAGACAATATGGCCCTCTCGAGATTCTCAGATGGCACCCCCATCGCTGTCGGGTCGAGTATGAGGTACCTTGGGTTGGTACTCGACAGTCGATGGGGCTTCGTCGAGCGCTTCCGGCGTCTTTCGCCTAAGTTGCTTTCGTACGCCGGAAGGCTGGCGAGGCTGCTCCCCAATCGGGGAGGCCCAAATAGTGCATGCCGTCGCCTCTACGACGGTGTAGTGCGCTCAAAAGCGTTGTATGGAGCGCCCATCTGGGCGGACGCTCTCTGCGCCAAGACAATCCCGCTGCTGCGGGGTCCGCAGCGGTCGATTGCGCAGAGGGCGGCACGAGCGTACTGCACCGTCTCCTACGAGGCGGCGTGCCTAATTGCAGGAAGCCTCCCTTGGGATCTCGAGGCTGGAGTCCTCAAGAAGGTTTACGAGGAAAGCGCCCTGGTGCGTAGAAATGGTGGACGGCCCATTCCAGACGAGATCGACCGCTGGAGACAGTCGGCTCGCGACGATCTCTTTCGGAAGTGGGCCGAGAGGTTGGTAGGCCCCTCTGTTAGCCCCCGGCTCGTGGGGGCTGTCCAGCCTTTCCTACGTGCCTGGGTAGAGAGGGCACACGGTGCGCCTACGTTCCATCTCAGTCAGCCCTCGCAGGGCATGGCGTATTCGCCAAGTACCTGTGGGAGGTGGCTGGGGTGGAGGCGGACCCTGTGTGTCTGCCTGAGTGGCGTCGTGGACACGGCAGAGCACACACTCGCCGTGTGCGCGGCGTGGGCCGGGCAGCGTATCGCCCTCACGGGCCTTGCAATGCAAGCCATGGTCGGCAGCCAACAGTGCTGGGCCGCCGT
The DNA here is from genome assembly GCA_948477245.1 of Thumatha senex. NCBI lineage: Eukaryota > Metazoa > Arthropoda > Insecta > Lepidoptera > Erebidae > Thumatha > Thumatha senex. The sequence continues at coordinate 8,288,244 of OX419734.1, forward strand.
CGCCTCGTTTGCTTCCGAGGTGATCGCGGCAAAACGCGAGGAATTGCGGGTGCGGGAGAGTACGGGACAGACGCTCCCGCCCCGCCGTCGTGTTCGGGGGCGTCGTCGTAAACAATTCATGCGCGCCCCCGAATAGTGTCTGGCCGTGGGCGGAAGGTCGGGGGACCCCGCCCAGCTGGCCACTTGGCGACGGGCACCCTTTCTGTGTTCCAGGGGGTGCCCACTTTTTGCGCACGCCCGTACAGGCCGCTCCCACCTCCTCTGCTTACAGAGGTGCGCTCGAGAGCGGTGGTAGTGCGGGCTAGTTCTTCAGCTCCTTAGGGAGCTCCGGGGTGGTCGCTTATCGACCGCCCCGAGACGTAACCCTCCATTCTGGGGTGCCCCTTGCCGGCTCGCAGTGATTTAACCTCAGGCCTACCATGCGAGTCGGTTTAAGGTGAGGCGGAACACCGCGGGGTTTAGGGGGTAGGACGGCCTCTCTCTCACGGGCCGGGAGCCCCACACACCGTCCTTACTGCCTCCGCAGCAAGGATGATGGTGAGTAAATGCATTCCCAGCGAAAAAAAAAAAACATTCCAAGTCATTCTTGCCTTGTTTTTTGACGCTTTAATTTTATTACTTAAATGTAACGACTTGGCAGCAGCACAGACCTTTTTAAAGGTCTTAGAATAAATTTCAACATTTTTATAATATATAAAAGAAAGTCGTGTTAGTTACACTATTTATAACTTAAGAACGGCTGTACCATCATCATCCTCTTGCACTTGTCCCAATTTACTTGGGGTCGGCGCAGTATGTTTTCTTCTTCCATTCATCCCTGTTATTCGTCATCTGATCATTCACTCCTTTCATATTCATAACACTACTTACACAGTCCATCCATTTTTTCTTTGACCTTCCTCTAGCTTTCCATCCATCAACTTTCATATTCATGGTTCTTTTAGTGACATGACTTTCATTCCTTCTCATCACATGCCCATACCAAGACAAACGGTTTCCTCTAATTTTTCAGTCACAGGCGCCACTCTTAAACTCCCTCTAATATACTCATTTCGTATTTTATCCATTCTAGTCACACCACACATCCACCTTAACATTCTCATTTCAGTTACATGCACTCTTCTTTCATCCGACTTCTTAACGGCCCAACATTCTGATCCATATAATACCACAGGTATTTTTATGGTTTTATATATTTTGCCCTTCAGCTTGAGGGGCAATAGTGGATCGCATGTTGTGGCCGTGACCTGTCGCCATTTCATCCATCCAGCATTGATCCGATGTGTAATGTCACGGTCGATTTCCCCATTGCTCTGGATAAGTGACCCCAGGTACCTAAACTGGGAGCATACCGGTATCGGTCTACCGTCAACAGATACGGCGACAAAACTGAAGAGACCGCCAAAATCACAAAACAGATACTTTGTCTTGGACTTACTCATTTTGAGGCCAACACTCTCCAGTCTTTGTCGCTACGTCTCCAGTCTGCTCTGGATCTCAAGGCCTTCGTCGGCTACTAGTACGATGTTATCTGCAAACAGCATGCACCAGCGAGCCTCCTTCTGTATGTCCGCCGTAAGGGCGTCCATGACTATGAGGAAGAGGTATGGGCTAAGAGCCGACCCCTGGTGCAAGCCTACATTGACACCGAAACCACTAGTAGTACCTGCTACAGACCGAACTTGGGTACTACATCGACTATACATTGCTCGGACCAACCGCACATACTTCTCAGGCACTCCTTTCTTCTCCAGGACCCATCACAACACCTTTCGCGGTATTCGGTCGTATGCCTTTTCGAGGTCAACAAACACCATGTGCAAATTTTTATGTGCACTTCTGTATTTCTCGCACAATTGGCGAATACTAAAAATGGCGTCCGCTGTTCCCCAACCCGGCATAAAACCTAACTGGCTCTGAGAAATTTCACTCTCTTCTCTCAGTCGTCGCTCAATTACTTTTTCCCACACTTTCATACTATGTGACATTAGCTTTATTCCTCGATAACTATTGCAGTCCTGTACATCCCCCTTATTTTTAAAAATGAGCACCAGCTAGCTGGTGCACCATTTATCGGGTAACTCTTCTTCCTGCATTAGCTTATTAAAGAATAAAGCCAGCCACTGCCATGCATCCCCTTTTAACAACTTCCAGACTTCCACTGGTATTCACTTTTCACACTTCATCTATAGTTACCTTTCTTACTAATCCCACATTTACGGCAATATTTTCTGTCAGTCCACTCCAATCGTTTTCCTCATTTAATAGTCTTTCAAAATAACTCTTCCATCGTCCTGTAATTTTTTCATCACTAAACAACACCTCACCTCTTTCGCTCTTAATGCATTTTATTAGATACATCCCTCGTCTTCCGTTCCCTCGCCTTGGCCATTTGATAAAGTTGTAACGGCTGTACCGATTTGGCTGAAAATTTAGTGGGGAGGTAGCTAAGAGCCAGGAGACGGACATAGGCTACTTTTTATCCCAGGAACAAGTTCCTGTGGGAAACGAAAACGGGAAAACTTCTCTACGCGGGCGAAGCCGCGAGCGTCAACTAGTATTGAATAAAGGCAGGATCAAAATTAAATTGCTTCATACCATATAGTTCGTACAACTTAGCCCTACTTTGTTAAATTCCTGCATTTGCCCACTCACAAAATTGCAAGTTTTTGTTTTTATAAAATGATTTTGATTAAAATATGTTGTTGTACTCAGCTTTAATTGTATTAAATAAGGAGTCATATAAGCTGTTTGGATCTTCCTGATTAAAGTCAATATGAGCGACTTTTGCTGAAACATTAACATTAAATTGTTTAAGTCGATGTGCACTCATTGGCCTACATACAATTTTATTCTTTTTAGAAGTGACATTAATAGATGCCTGATTAGATAGATGTCTGCTGTACGCTGATGATACGGTGCTCATGGCCTCATTAGAAGCCGACCTACAGGCATTAGTCACTAATATGAAAGAGGGGTGTGAAAGTAAGGGTCTCCGCTTGAATGCAAGTAAAACTAAGGTTCTAGTATTTGAAAGAGGTGACTTAAGAACTAAATGCGAGATTAGGGTAAACCAGGAACGTCTAGAGCAAGTGAATGAAATTGTGTATTTAGGAAGTATGTTTAGCGCGGATGGAAGATGTGATTCGGATATAGAACGGCGAGTAGCTGCCGGAAACAAAGTTAACGGTGCTTTGTCCCAGTTAGTAAAGCGACAAAGCATCGTAAAAGAAACACGAATGGCGATTCATAACGCAGTGCTAGTGCCAACTTTGCTTTACGGTAGTGAAACCTGGGTATGTCAGCAGATGCATGAAAGTAAATTAATTGCTGTGGAGATGCGATCACTTCGAAAAATGTGCGGCGTTACCTTGACCGACCGAATACGTAACGAAGTGATACGCAATATGGCAGGTTTGAATGAAAGTGTCAGCGTTAAGCTGGAAAAGGGCGTGCTCCGTTGGTTTGGACACGTCCAACGAATGAGTGAGGAACGATTGACGAAGAATATATATTGTTCAAAAGTAGAGGGTAGAAGGAGTCAGGGAAGGCCAAGACTTACATATGAAGACCACGTGAGCAGATTGCTCAAAAACGGAAAGGTCAAAAATACTCGGATACCCAGACGTGCGTGTATGAAGCGATTGATGAATCTCGAAGAAGCGAAAGAAGTATGCATGGATCGCGAAGCCTGGCGATCTGTTCTCTCTGACTACCCTGTCAGGGAAACAGCGTGAAGATAGTTAGTTAGTTAGTTAGTTTTTTAGACATTAATAGGAAATGCTGCTTTCTGACCAAGATGATCTGATGGAAAGTCAAAGTCGTATTGCGATTTCGGAAAATTTTACCTATAAGGAGGTAAAACAGGGTTTGTAGTAACTGACTCATTGATCACGAAATCTATGAAGTTAACCAAGCTATGAAGCCCAACCTTCGCATGGGGGTTCTTAAAAACACGTAGGTGCCCCGTATGAAAGGGTTTCTTGAAATTCTACCCCTAAGGACGTAAATAAGGGATAAACGGTTGTATGGAAGATTGTCATTTTCAAAGTTCTCTCATAAAGAAAGAAAATAAAGCTCCTGAATTACAAGCAAGTTCGGTGTTCCCACGGGAACCAAATATGCGGGTAAACTACGCACAGAGTAAGCTTATACATAGAAACTTGAAATTTGGTGAATGTAAACTTTGGAAAGTCTTTGGAAAAAAAAACGGTATTCCCGATATTTTAATGGGAATGGGAACTACACAGGTGAAACCACACACAGTCTTAACTATCACACATAGGTACATACCTGAAATTTAGTAAAAGTACTCATTATAACCTTGAATCAGCACTAAGAAAAGAATACTCGGTATTCCCACGGGAACGGAACTATGTGGGTAAAACCATGCACAGCCTGAAATTTAGTAAACGTATTTTTACGTACCTACGTTAGATGAGCACTAAGAAAGGAATTCCCGGTATTCTCAGACGAATGTAATCCTATTAATATTATAAATTTACAAGTTTGTGAAGATTTCTATATTTTTTGGACGTTTGTTATTTAATCACATTTTGATGAAAATCGGTATATAGGTAGAACATTTCCGATAGTTGATGCCCGCAGCTCGCTCACGTGAAGTCGTTAGTACACAAAAATGTTTCCTCGCGGGATAAAGATGTTTTCCCGGGATATAAATAGGTACCCTATGTATTAATTCAGGAAATGTCTCGCACAGGATATTCAGTTCAAGCAGTATCGCCCGCGTGTATATTATTCAGTTGTAATTATCAACAATTATTCCGATTTCATCCAGTTTTTTGTTGTTAAAAAGCGAATACTTCAGAAGTTGTTTCATAAGAATAGCATACGCGCCACCCTTAAACAAACACATGAAAACAAACAAACAAATAAACTTCGTCAAATGATCTTTCGTAGAATAAAGGCATCGAGCAATAATATTTTCGACAAGTCGTCATCGACAAAACAAAATTCGATAAAAAGTGTTTCCAAATGGCGTAGGTAATCCCTTTAACTAATGTCTCTTTCTTTGTCTGTTTTTCTTATGTGGCGCAAACGAAGTTGCGCGGGTCAGCTAGTTATATAATAATCTATAACCAGTCTGTACCTATACTTTTGTATTGAACAGGATTTCACGCGGCAAAATTCTAACAACCTAAAGTCATTGAGGTCCGATTTATTATTAACTATGTATGTCATACTCTAGAAATTACTTACAGGAATTCCTTGCATGCCCATGTCTCCTTTTTGCCCCTGGAATAAAATAACGTTCATTAGATAAAGAGCAAACAAAGAGATGTGATTGCTGTGATGTTGATCAAAATGTAGATAGCGCTGCCGTCACGTAAACATTCGTAACAGAACGCTCCGTTTTTCTTTACCTAAATAATTAAAATAATGATCCTACATAAGTAAATTATGTGTAAATGTTGACTTCATAATCTAATTTAGTGTTGAAAGTGTAATAAGTGATACTAAAGTACTAATTGTGAATTTACCAAGAGTGATGTAAAATTGTAAAATTGTTATGATTTAAAAACAATTGAAAGCCTTACACATGGAGAAATGATCTCCAATAGTTTATATATTTTCGGAACAGTTTAAATATTTACTGTAACTTATATAACTCGAGAGTAAATACCTTTAATCAACTACTATATTTAGACAACCTCACACACAGATATGCATACATCCTAGACTCAAATCTTAACCTAAATTATGACAGGAGCATGTTTAGAGAATCAGGTGTCATAAATAATAACGCCATGAGAATTTTATTTCAAGACCTTTATAAATTGACTTTAGATATAAAACTAAACTTGACAATTGGTACTTACTGTAATGAACCACTAAAAACAAAGACTGACAGCAGTAGTTTGCTCACATGGAACTTTTATCGCCCGTAATAAATTAAACATAATACATCAGAATATTGCTGGTTTGAGAACTAAATGTCATGAATTTTATGCTCATCTCCACGAATTATCTCAGAGCTTCAATACTAATATGGACGTAATATGTGTAACAGAACACAATATGATGTCAGGTAATGAGTATATGTGCATGATTCCTAACTTCCACCTAGCATCATATAATAGTAGGTGCGACAAAAGCCGAGGGGGGTCGTGTATATTTGTTATGGCGGGATTTCAGTGGCAAACAATTACCCAAATCGCAGCTTTATCTGTAATTTCTAGCTTTGAGTGCTGTGGTATAGAACTAACCGAAAATGATATTATTATTATTATTATATGCATTTACAGAACGCCGTACCGCAATAATCTTGATACTTTCTTTGAAAGATTAGATAAATTACTAAAATGCACTATCAAGACATACAAAAAACATAAAATTATTCTTGCCGGGGATTTTAATATAAATATATTAGAATGAAATAACATAACATCGAGGTTCGAAAGTCTACTACATAGTTATAATTTAGAATTGGTCTTGACAAAACCAACACGACCTATTAGTGGGACCTGTTTGGATAATTTTGCACACAGTTTTCCAAAGAAATGCAAATCATATATACTAAACTTTGGATTGTCAGATTACACAGCCCAGATGTTGAACTGCTCAACTAAAAAAATCCTTTTGATTGACCGTTGGAGAGTTAAACGCAGAGACTATTCCATAGAAAACCTACAAAGGTTTGACGGTTGTATAGGTAAATTAAGTTTCTCAGAAATCTACGCTACAGAGAACCCTAACTCAGCATATGACAATTTTTATGATTTGTTTAAGCTATTTTATGACCTTTGCTTTCCTATCAGACTTCTAACCATTAAAGCCCACAAAAATCAAAAATGGGTTTCACGCGGCTTAAGAATTTGCTGCAGAAAAAAGCGAGAGTTGTTGTTAATATATCAGAAAAAAATAACTGCTGATAATAGGGTAAAATTAGGTGATTACTCAAAACGATTGAGGAAAATAATCAAATTAACTCAGCGAGCACAAAATAGTTATTGTATTGATACGGCTGGTAACAAATCTAAGGCTGCCTGGGCAATTATAAATAATTCTAAGCAAAATGTACCAAGAGAATTTACCAAGAGAATTACTTGTATAAAACATAATAATCTAGTCTTGACAGAACCCAAATAAATTTGTAATACTTTCAACAACTATTTTATAGACCGAATTGTATCTAATAATAACAATATATTGAAGAATAAATCGAATTCTATAGCGAATACCTATACCACACAAAAATCTATGTTTCTTAAACCATGCACTCCCCTCAATGTACTGAATATAATAAAAAATCTTAAGGATACAAACAGTGTAGGGTACGATGAAATCAGTACTAGGGTAATAAAATACGTGGTGACTAATATATGCCATCATATCAGTCATATCCTAAATATGTGTATAGTGGCTGGAGTATTCCCATCCAAATTAAAAACCGTTATTGTTAAACCTATTTATAAAAAGGAAAACAAGTCTAATATAGAGAATTATAGACCAATAGCCCTAGTACCTATAATTTCCAAAATTTTTGAAAAATATATATATACGGAGTTAAACTGTTATTTTGAAACTAACAGTATTCTGGCGAACGAGCAAAAGGGTTTTAGAAGCAACAAATCAATTAATATAGCGATATACGACTTTTTAAGTTTTGTAATGAAGAATGAAAGAATCTTGATAATAGGACACCTGTTTGTGCCATATATATGGATATGACTCAAGCTTTTGATCATGTAAGTCATGCAACTCTGTTAGACAGGTTAGATTCTTATGGAATAAGAGGTATTGTGTTGGAACTGATTGAATCTTATGTTAAAGATCGTAAACAGTACACTGAAATCGTAAGAATCAATACAAAAACTAAAATAGAAGAAACCTACCGATCTAGCTCGCGACTACAACGATATGGTGTACCACAGGGTAGCGTTTTGGGGCCTCTGTTGTTTTTGCTGTTTATTAATGACCTACTAGAGGTAACCAGGAATCCAGTATGTCTGTATGCAGATGATAGCACAATTTAAATTAAATGTAACACTAGAAATACATACGAGTCTGATATAAATGGAGCATTGAACTCTGTTATCGACTGGTTAGACGGTAATAATTTGAGAGCCAACATTAGCAAAACCATGCATTAATGCAGTTTAGTCAGCGTATCCCCAAAGCACAGAACTTGGAAATATGTGCAAATGGACAATTTTTAACCGAAGTGGAATCAACAAAGTTTTTAGGTTTAATAATAGATAGTAAACTGACATGGAAGGAGCATGTAGAAAAGTTATGCAAACATATAAATAAATCTGTATATGCACTAAATGGACTTACACAAGTTCTAAATACAGATGCACTATTAAATGCGTACCATGGTCTAGTAGCCTCTGTTTTGCGATATGGTGTAATATTCTGGGGAAATTCGGTACACAAAGACATGATATTTAAGGCACAAAAGCGCTGTATAAGAGCTATGTTCTCAATAAAAGTAACTATCAGCTGCATGCCATACTTTAAAAGAAATGACATCCTAACGCTACCTTCTATCTACAAATTTGAAATAGCTGTATTTGTTAAGCGCAATAAAAATCTATTCGTACTTGCCTCTGACGTGTCTGGTCGTGCGCAAAGAGACAAGTCGTTTTTGCTTATATAAAGCAAACACAACGTTAATGCATAACAGTGTTTTTGCCATGACTCCTAAATTATATAATAAGATACCTAAACATATAAAAGAATCAGACCTGTATATTTTTAAACAACGCTTAAATAGGTGAGAAATGCTTTTATAGTGTCCAAGATTTCCTATCTGATACACTTTAATGAAATTGTTGTTAACCCATGTTTAATAATCTGTTAATAATTTGTTTACCTATTTGACATTACTACAACTATTGACAAATTGTAATTATCTAATTATGCTGTTGTATTTTATTTTGCCTTTCTGTTTTTTATTGTTAATCTTTGATATTGTGTAAGTTCATGATACGTGACCTATTTGAGATATGATAATAAGTAATTTTTCCTATTTTGACTGACATATTTGTGTTTCTTTTTATCAAGATAATATTTAATGTTAGTATGTACCTTATATATTTTTGCATGTCTTATGGAGGCTATAAAACAGCGCACATATGTATTTAATATAATGACAAATACCAACATTGTAATACCTACCTGTTTTATGCGAAATAAATACTGAATAATGATTTTTACCGCTATATTATGTATGTTCATCTGATCCCTCATAATTTCTAAACTACTTATCAGAATCTAGCAAATAAGGTATGTTGATAGTATGCTGGTTAGTCTATGTTATGTCGTATAAAGCCATGTGTAACATTTCAATATTTATCACGTTTTAAAATTAAACATTGCACCATCTAGCGGCGAGTAGCGTTTGACAATGGGCATGTTGTGTGTCTGTATCTGGAAGAGGTCGCTATTATACTGTAATTGTTATTAATAATTGGCAAAAACCCCAATACTGGACTTCATTCAGATTATAAATTACCCCGAAACCTTTAATTAGGGCAATAAAGCTAACGGGATTATTTGAAAATCTGGAAAGACATCGACAATTTGAAAAACATTCAAACGAGAATTGGAAAATAAAAATATAATACATATATCGACGGGAAGTCTGGTACGTAGCCATTGAAGAGGTTTGCGTCCGCATATTCGTGGAGGAGTTTTTGGCGGTTAACCTAAAGTTTTCTGCGGTTTTGTAGATCTAGAGGAAGCATTTGATAACGTTATAAGAGAAACTCTGGGGGACTAACTGCCCGGATATGGTAGGGATGGCCCGCTACTGCGGGCCATACAGTCACTTTAAAGGAGCTGTACAGCAAGCGTGTGAGTAGGTGGGGAGATGTGACACCTCATTTTGGTGTCTATTCGGACGACAAACAGAGTTGTATCACGTTCGTCTGGCTGTTCATACATGTGATATGGGTGTGAATTTGGGTGACTTAACAGTAAATTGACTCTTGTATGCTGATGATGCGATGCTCATGGCCTCGTGCATTAGATGCTAATATAAAAGAGGCGTGTGAAAGTAAGGGTCTTCACTTAAATGCAAGTAAAACTAAGGTTCCAGTATTTGAAAAAGATGACGTAAGAACTAAATGCAAGATTTGGGTAAACCAAGGACGTCCAGAGCAAGTGAATGAAATTGTGTATTTAGGGAGTATGTTTAGCGCGGACGGAAGATGTGATTCAGATGTAGAACGGCGAGTAGATGCCGGAAACAAAGTTAACGGTGCTTTGTCACAATTAGTAAAGCGACAAAGCATCATAAAAGAAGGACGACTTGCGATTCACAATGCAGTGCTAGTGCTTTTCGGTAAAACGTTGCTTTTCGGTAGCGAAACCTGGGTATGTCAGTAACTAAGAGTCAGGGTAAGCCCAGGCCTTCTTATGAAAATCACAAGAGCAAAATGCTCAAAAACGGAAAGATCAAAAATACTCTTAAACCCAGACGTGCAATTATTAAACGATTGATGAATCTGAAGGAAGCGTAAGAAGTATGCAATATATCCTCTCTAATGAGTAGGATAGGTTTAAGCTAGTACAGGTTGATACATAATATAAGTACTCAATTAAAATTTTACAATTGAAATATCATTTAACGACATCAACACCGTCTAGGGCGATATTTTGGATTTACTCAAAATTTATTAAAAATAACATACAATATGTACATATTTTTATAAATTCCATTTTTTACACTACACTCCAGACTAAAAGAAAACGATTTTTTTGCGTAAACAAACTTGTATTCATTTTAAGCAAAAATCATGAAATAATCGTAAAACCAACAATAAATGTGTTTCTCAAGAAAAAGTGAAAAAAAAATCTGTTTTAACAGTTATGCACAAATCTGTAGTTAGTAAAACCACCCATGACGTTAATAACAGTCCCGCAACGGATTTTTATGCTTTGGATTAAGTCAACCAAGTCTTGCTTAGGTCTAGCTAAGATGCAAAAAAAGATGCTCTTCCGTCGCAACGTTTGCTGGGAAATTCCTCAAAGTCTTTTTTTGGAGCATATCTCGCGCGGGTTCTATGGGGTTTAGGTCAGGCCTAAGACCGATACGTCGTGCTTCTGCAACCAGCTGGTCACCACTCTTGCTTTGTGCGGACGGGCGTTATCGTACATGAGCGTGAATTCATGGCCTATTTCCTGTCGATTGGAGTTAGATTATTGTATACCTGGTTACGGTATGTTTCTGACGGTGTGGTGTTTCTGATCCAAACGAGGTCTGTTCTTCCACCAACATGAATTTCCACTCAATCTATATTTGTCCCGCCGTAGTATGAATGGACTTCCTGAGGATGTTGCAGGCGGCTCTCACGACCAGGAACTCGCTAAATACGTACTCTACGGGTATCGGTGTTCACAAGACAACTCTAGTCGTCGTCCACGATTTCCTCGTTGTAGTCTTGGTCTGCAAGCATGAAGGTTAGCTTCATGCAGCCTTCTGCTTACAGTTTGGTCACTCACAAGCAACTGGAGCTCTGACTGGAGAATCTGAACAAACTGCATGGCCGTAACATTTGGTTGTCTTCTTGCAGCATCTTACAAAAATCGGTCTTTTCGTTGAGTGGTTATGCGCTACCCGCTTGGGTGCCCTTTCAGCCACTTCACCTGTAGCACGATAACGTGACCATTACCTTGATATCACGTTTTGTCTTGTTTCAATCTCCTCGGCAATAGCCCGTTGAGTAGCCCCTGCTTGGAACATGCCCACTGCCCTTAACATTTCCTCTCTTGTTAAATGGCGCCGCTGCATGATGCACACAATAACTTTTATTCGAAATAACCGATAACTTCTTATGAAACTTAATTTTGACACAAAATAGTAGCCAAAAACTACTGTAGGTAAATGGCATTCGGTATTCGGCATTCGCTACCATTAGCCGCGTAAATCTATTGCTTTAAATTTATTTTTTCAAATTCAATTTAGAATTGTTTCATCAATCAAAGGTTTACACTGGCTAGTATTTTTTGAGTGTAAGAACTGTATAAAAAATATCCCTAGCCAGTCTTGATGTATGTATTATCTTAGACTAGTGTATATCCCAAGACTACCGGCCTCCATTACCGGGGGCCTAAAGACGGCGGTTGGGCTGCTCGCCTTCCTTGCAGAAGCAGGCCGAAGACGTCGGCATGACATGAAAATGTCCCGCACGCCTCAAGCCCCAAGAAGCGGGATAGTACCCGAACCAACCCCCAAAGAAGCGGGATAACACCCGAACCCTAGGTGAGGCCGCGGTGGTAGCCAAAGTCTGCCAGGAGCTCTGAGACATATTTCCGAGGAGTTACCCGGGGCGTCCGGCAATAGACAGTTAGGCGGGGACTATGTGATTTTAACCGGTTCGAGTCCGGCATGACATCCGACACTTTAAAAAAAAGACCAGTATATATAGAGGGTCCGTATTGGGTTGCATAAATTTTAGAGGCATAACTTAAAACTGCATAACGTTTTTTGGCATACTCTTCGTTTCGCATAACGTTCAAACAGAATAAATCATTAGGCATACTTTATATTCCCATAACTTTTTTATTATAATGATATACCCGCATAAAATGTTTACGCATAATTTTTTTTACAATAACGATTACTAATCAATCATTTATTGACATCTCACTCACTCTCACATAAAGATTACAAGCCATACATATAGAATACCGTAATGTTAACGAGTAAATATTTTTATATCTAAGCTTGAACTGTCTAAAGGCCTATCCGCAGTCGCGCGTGAAGCGACTGCGAAACATGAATGTGGATCCGGTTCGCATATTATTCGCAACTTCGCAGCTCGTTCGCGCCATGTTTCCCGAAAATTGTCGATTTTTGTAGCGACACGACAAGACACCACATTTCTAGAACACCGAATCTATTCTGGCGCATCGCCGGCAACTGCCGCGGCCCGCTCGCTTCGCTCGCTCAGCTCGCGCGTTGTGGTCACAAGTGACCTAACACTCCTCCTCGCTTCGCTCGTCGTCGTACCTATTTACGACTTTGCTCAAGACTAGTCTAAAAAAAATAACACTTAGAATATCGTTTTATATGTTACAGCTTAAAAACTTGGCTATGACTGAGATGATTGTTTACAATGGTGTCCTATCATTTCTTAAATATTCTTAGTAAAAATGATTATTCATTTATGATTTAAACGGTTATCCATACCTTCATTATGCGTTTTGTATTTTATGATAAATTATCTTTAGGCGTATAACAATTATGCCCTTTACATTTCTGTTGATTAAACTTATGATAAAAAAATTAGAGTAAGTTAATGTTATGCCAATAAAACCATTATGCGTTTATAACACTCTGCTTATCATAATTTATGCGACAAAACTTTATGCTGAAATGGTTATGCCAAACTACATTATACTGAAAAAAATTATGCGATCGAAAGGGCACCCTATATAGATGGTGTCATTCGTCCTATTGGTGTTGGTAATACTTACTGAAGTTTGGTAGCTAAAATTTGTTGAAGTAGATATGACTTGCAAATTCCCACCCCTACGACTCGACTTCAGGTCTAAAGAGAGTTGTGCTGAGGACGCCACACATGTCATGTGTAACTTACCTTGGTTACGGTAAGGGAGAGGTATATTTATATATTTCACTTACTGGGAGTCCTGGAACCCCTGTCAGTCCAGGCCTTCCTTGTTCACCCTTTTCTCCTTTGACCTGAAATTAGTATGTCATCATGAAATCAGTTACAGAAGCAGTTGCTAACTGGCACATTTGTATCAATAGTCATGAAATTATTGCGATCGACAATACACTTCAATTTTAACCGACTTCAAAAGTACGTTTCTATAATAATCTCCTATTACATAATATATATTTTTTCAAAAACCACTGATACTATTTGGATATTTTTAGGTTTAAAACTTTTATTGTTTGAGGAAGGTTTTAGTATATTATATACCACCAAATACCAGCGACTCCACCCACGCAGTTTCCCCTTACCTATTTTCTACAGAAACATGTTACCAGAATAAACAGTAGTAAATAGCACTGACGAATAATACACTTTTCAAACAGTAAAAGGAATTTTTAAATTCTGTTCAGAAGCTCCAAAAATGTAATAGTTAAAGGATAGATAAATATAGAAAGTTTATTTCTCTACAATATTGGTATAGATTAGACTGTGACAGATATACTATAGTACTCTTCTATAACAAACAGCAAAATAATATAATCAACGTTTAAAAAAATAGACTTTAAAATCTAACATGTATAAAATAAGTCAATACGGATTTAGGGGGGAGGGGTCGATGAAGAGTGTGAGTGTGGCGAACACAATGTTCAACCATAAACAAATTCATATGTATACGAGGTGATGTAAGTCAAAGAGAAGCATGAAAGATCTATTCCTAATGGATAGTTGGCTCCATAAACAAATGATGGACACAAGGGCTTGTCGAAGCTCTTAGCTAAGATCTGACCACCACCTAGTAATAACTAGGATACTGAGTGTGCCGACCTATAGCATCAAAAGCTGAATGCTACAGAATACATCTATTAAGTATATATAAGTATATGAAGAAAGGGTAGCCGAAAAGCTTGGCGATGTCAATGTTAGTAGTGAGAAACTAGAAAGTGTATGGAAGGATGCAGAACCTTAGGGATAGTATGGTAAATACCGCTGCGGAAATAGGTGGACAACAAAAGGGGTAGTAGTAATAAGCGTAATGCATAGTGGAATAAAGAAGTGAAAGAAGCCGTTCTAATCAAGAAGAAAGCATGGTTAGACTACTTAGCTTCGCGGAATGATTTTAATATGAAAGAGAGATACAAACTGCAAAAAGTTAACACGAAGGCACTGACAGAGGAAGCTCGTGAAAGGTGCAAAATGAAAGTGGATGAAAGGTTGTCGTCCAATTTCTGGGATAACGCCAAGTTCTTCTGGAAAGAGGCAAGCAAGACTCGGAGTTGTTTGACAATCTGTAGTACGAATAAAGTGCTTAGTGTTAAAAATGACGTCCTAACAGACCAAACTGACGTCCTGTAGAGATGGAGTGAATATTATGGAAAGATGTATGCTAGAGAAGACAGAGATTCCACATCGGGAAGTAGAGCTCACTTCGATGCTCCGGATCCCGATGTTATTGAAGTCATTAGCATGATAAGAAGTATGAAATACGGTAAGGCTGCGGGAAAACACAGAGATGGGTGAATATTTCATTTCGTGCATATTGCATGGCGGACGATAAATAACATATTAAACATAATTTTTTTTTAAATGTTAAATTGTTTTCGTTTAATTTACATAGGCCTGCGTTAGGCGCAATCCTTAAAACATCTTGATTTTTGTTAGAAATGCATGAAATTTTGAAAATAAAAGCCAAAATCTAATCACCATCCGTGTCCCTTTTCCCAGATTTTAATAAATTTATGAGTCTTTCCAAAAAGTCTATTGGGAGAACGAATTTTTTTAAAACGTTTTCGGTTAAGAGATTATTTAATCCATATTATATTTTAGTAACGTTTACGAAAGAACAAATTTAAGTGGTATCATACCACATAATTACCATTCAAAGACATTCACGACCCAATATGTTGTAACCCAATTATGGAATAGATTAAACATTAAAGATTCGCTGACCATCACCACATTACGGGCGTAAACAACACACCCATTAAAGTACATTTTTTTACTATGTAATTTAGAGTTCTCCTGCTCAAAAACTGGTTTGGTTTAAAATCTTTCTACATACCATTTGCCTTTCAAAAGGTAATTATTTGATGCTTTTTCATATAATTATTTGCTAGATATTTCCAATATACAGTGATAACCCTCTATACAGTGTTAAACTTAACAAATCGTTACCTATTTAAAATTTCCTTTGTAAAATCTTATTGCCATTATTATAATTACCATTAATTCCCATTCTTTTTAAAATGGAATGGTAATTAAAAGAAACAAACGGTAATGATTTTTTATTGAGTCTGGATGACGTATCAATGACAGAGGTGGTAATCTCCCCCATCGTGGAGGTAAGCGGCTGTCCCAGTGACCAGGCGAGAGCCAAAGCTAGACGCTTCGGCTTCACCGGTCACGGTCTTCAGCTGCCCAGCGTATAAAAAACAGCGGACGAACAGAACCTCCTCATTGGGACTTCCGAAAGACCAAAGTGTATCTCCTACAGTCCTGCGAAACTAGATGTTTCAGGTCCCTTACCGGTGGGAGTGTGGGGGTACAGGGCACAGTGAAAGTTACCGTAAGGAACCATTGCTTCCGCTGCAGTTAGTCCTGTCACAAAGCAAGCTCTTACCGCTGTCTCACCGCACTACTTTGGTTGCGTTGCGTAGGGCTAAAGTACAAACCACCTCGAGATAGAGGCCCGTCAGGTATGGGTAGAGGTTGTTACCGGTGAAGTGCGGCCATGTCCACGACAAGATGGGGGAATGGAGGTTTATAAATGGACATACTTATCCGCACTATACAGGTGAATCTAAACCACTGCTCTGCTGCTCAGGATAGCCTGTGCCAGAGCATTGCGCAGTGGACATTCGCCTACCGCAAGTAGTTATCAAGGAGAAGGCAAACTCTTCTTTTACAACTAGTTGCGTAACATGATTGCGATGTCGAGAGGTCTATTAGGTTCTATAACGTGGTCACCGTTGCCAAGCCGTACTGGGCCTACCACGGGAGCCCAGTCACCATAGACAGCTCGACTTTTTAACTTTGGGTGTTGACGCGGACACCTCGCGCCTTGAAATTATTGCTAGGAGCCGATGCTGCGTTGCAGCTGACTGCAGCGGAGTGGTTATCATGGCCGCTTATTTCTCGCCAACCTGTGAGCAATATCAATTCGAACTATGGCTCACTGAGCAAGACGTCATACTTACCGCATTTTGTGCCAGTCCTGGAAAATTTTAACACCTGGGGGTGACAATTGAGGCTCCCGAAAAACCACTGGTAGGGGAAGAACTTCGGCGGTCTCGGTGGCCAATCCATAACCGGAAAAATATAACCACCTGTGTGTGGGCGTGTGCGTGAACCCTGATCGCACACGCCGCGTCCAGGGTTGGCATGTGGTGGAAGGAGGGTCATTATTCGTCCATAGTTATATTTAGTTTGACGTTTCTTCTCCAACTGACCACCCACTGGCTATCCTAAATACTTCGGCATACATTGGGCTGTCAAACGCCTGTATCAAGGGCTCTCCGGGATGCAGCTATCGTGCAGGCCTGATTCCCGGTGGAGATCGTAATGGGCACGCAGCGTGCATCTCCGCTATCGGTACACCAGGCACTGAGGCCCGAGAGACGGAGCACACGAGCGTTAAAAGGGTGCCGAAAGGTCCCTCTAGGAGACCATTAACCTGCCCAAGAAATTGGCCCGAAAATAGCTCCTAGAGAATCTGGAATGGTAAGGCCATCCGCTGGCCCAAAACCCAGCCAATGTTAGGGATTACGTCGAGAACGACGTGCCTGCAGTCACTAAAAGTGAGCTATAGGTGCTGCGGCTAAGCCCCGCAAGAGAATCATTTCGGATCCGATAGCATTCCGGGGTGAGTATGACTCCTGGATCTCAATGTACGTTGACTATTAAGGTTTTGGCTCATCCTTCAATAAAGACTGGTTTACCAAGGTATCATATACGGGGAAATAGATCCTTATCCAAAACGAGGGCGGCTAGCGGCCTCGCCTTACGGCTATTGGTCGCTCGTATTGCTCGACGAGGAATGCAAGCTTTTTGAGCGTATCTAAAACTACAAATCTTACACCTGATAATCTTTACGCTGTATGTAGTCAAAGAGAACAGGTCGCCAGGCCTCACGATCCATGCATACTTCATTCGCTTTCTGCAGAGCCTCCAATACATACCTTTCAGATTTTTCTTGCATACTTGCCTACATTCGTATTACAACTGCTATTCGCCAGTCATCTGGGACCTTACACGTCTGCCAGCATAAGTTGCATAACAGACAGTGTGTCCTCACCGTACTTGATCATCAGCAGTACCTGGGCGAATATTTCATTTCGAGCAGATTTAACGTTTTGGAGAATAAAAAAAAAAATCACTTTTCATGTATTCATGTTTTTTATGAATTTTTCGGAAAGAATTTAATGATACAAACTGAATTTTATGAAAGGCCCAGCAATTACTCTTTTCTGCTAAGAGATATGGACGTTTCTTTTTTTTAATTAATAGTAAAATAATTAGAAATAAAATCAAAGGTTAGAAAAATAACCTTGACACAGGACTGGAGCAACACCTGACGTGTTCCTTAGGATTGCATCTTGATGCATTCCTCCTCGCGCCATGACGAGAGTGACCTCTCAGCAACGGACCGCGCAGCATCCAATCGTAGTCGATGTTCTATAGAAGTGGTCCTAGGACCGATCCCTGGGAAACACAACACTTCTCGCCATGCCAGCCCTAGCTTTGGTAAGCTATGGCTCTCTCGGAAAGATAAGCCCCGACAATGCACTAGAAGCAGGGAGGCACTATATGAAAATGAGCGTCTTCTTAAAGCATTTCCAGGGCAAGGCGTTGACTATGTCATGAGACACCGCCATGACTACCTCAACTGTGATGATACTCCTTCCGCGAGGACTCCGACACGCATGATAGCGTCATCGGAGGAGCATTGAAACCAAACTGCTTATGTACAAGATCCCCATGACTGACATATGCGCCGAAGTGTTCTGCAATGATACGCTCAAAAAGCTTGCATACCTCGTCGAGCAATACGAGAGACCAATAGCCGTAAGGCGAGGCCGCTAGCCGCCCTCGTTTTGGATAAGGATCAATTTCCCCGTATATGATACTTTGGTAAACGAGTCTTTATTGAAGGATGAGCCAAAACCTTAATAGTCAACGTACATTGAGATCCAGGAGTCATACTCACCCCGGAATTCTATCGGATCCGGAGTGATTCTTTTGCGGGGCTTAGCCGCAGCACCTATAGCTCACTTTTAGTGACTGCAGGCACGTCGTTCTCGACGTAATCCCTAACATTGGCTGAGTTTTGGGCCAGCGGATGGCCTTACCATTCCAGATTCTCTAGGAGCTATTTTCGGGCCAATTTCTTGGGTAGGTTAATGGTCTCCTAGAAGGACCTTTCGGCACCCTTTTAACGCTCGTGTGCTCCGTCTCTCGGGCCTCAGTGCCTGGTGTACCGATAGCGGAGATGCAATACCGCTGGCTGTGCAAGTTCTAACCACTCAAACGTTCAAGCTGCTAAAGCAGCTGACTTTTTTTGCCTTTTCTTTTTTAAAACTGATATCATTTCAAAACCTTTTTAAACAATGTTGTCTGTAGTTTTAATGAATGAATTTAATACCATTAGAATTGTGGATAAAAAGCCCGTGTATTGAGGTTTAATATCTATATGTCACAATATCAAAATTCAAAGTAAATGCGGTATAAACATTGCCGGCGGCCATTTTCCCGCCATTTTTTTAGTTTTGCTTTAATATTTAATGGGTTAACATATTTTTAGTTTTTTTTTAGAATAATGATAAGTTATAAGTGTCATATATCGTTTTAATCGTTATAATTCCAAGAATTTAATTATATAAAAAAAATAATAGTGTTTTATATTAGTTTTTTGTGTGAGTGGCAAATTTTTGAAAAATAACGTTTATTTATTTTTTTACCGATTTTTTCGTGTTTATACCAATATATCAGTTAATTATGATTAAAATTCCAAATTATTATAGCTATAAGTTTTATCTTTATATATTTTACGATATTTCAGTAGTTAAATTTTTTGTCTAGATATTATGGTTTTCAAGGTATCACGATTTTAGTTAATTAGGTCATAGGTTAATTACAAAAAATGCGCTGCTCTGGCAGCGCGAACGGATAGTGAACGTTTGAGTTATCAAGTTCTTGAATGACGATTTCGAAATGTTCTTAAGTTCTCCCTACATACGTATTCATGAGAACTCTAACGTTATTAATGACAAATGTCCAGATAACCCTGGTCACGGGACATAATGAGGGCCATGGAGAGTTAAACAATAATACAGCTTATGACGAGGACAAAGGAACTCAACGCATAAAAGCCCCACGCATTAATTAAGTCAAAAAAACGTCACATGACTATCGGCACTGCATTCCATGAAGACATAAAGAAGTCAAACAATAGTTTCTTCGTGTAAGTTATTATTTTATTACGCATTCAATGTCAAACGCGATGCGATAAAGGATTGTTAAACAAACCTACACACACAACATACAAATTCCTACTAACTCACTCACTCACCCACTCACACAAGTGCACCCATACACACTCTCACACATAGGGCCGTATTTTAGGACGTTGTTACTCAATACTCAAGAAACGCTTGAGGTTAGTTTTTGCCTTAAAATACAAATTCTATAAATTCTATATTAATTATATATTAATTCTATATTTTATAAATTTCTTGAGTATTGAGTAACGTTATAAAATACGGTTCATGCATTTTAACCATTTGTTTTCTTTTTTGTTTTGCGTATCTCTTTGTGTTTGGTCTTAAACTTGTACCCATTTATTATTTCTTCATGGAACTCTGACACCTCAGCTCTGTCTTGAGGTGGCGTTAATGGCTGCAAGTTTTAAACTAATGAAGACGTTATTGCATATATTCATTATTTATATTTTTTTTAGTTCCAATAAATATTATTATTATTATAATAAAAAAATATTTATCTTCGTCTTGTGGTGTATTCTCAGTTGCTTTCCAACCCTACTTGGATTTAGAGCCTGGGGTCTACTTTTATTTGGCTATTCAGAGCAGCTATCTTTTGGCTTTGGATTTTCCGCATCGTTGTGAGTGACTGCAGTCTTACCTCTCAACCACTGACTTGCGTTGTCGCCTCGTCCATTGGTCAGAGGTGCACCGCTAGTAGATAGGGTCGCTGGGGTCCCAGAGGTCTCAGTGTGGTAAAAGTCCAATAAACCTATTATTTTATATAATATTCCTAATATCATGTCTGAACGGTTTCAGGAGGAAAACTGATAGGGCTGGTACCACAAATATTGCTCGCTCTCTCGCGCTCGTTAAACTTGTTGCAATGTTTGATAAAGTAACCTGACTATAATATAAAATGATAAATCAAAATAATGATTTAACCTCATTTGACCGTTGCAGGTGTAAAACTTCTTGATTAAGAATTTCAATCCTTCGTTCGAGATCCTCGATTCTTCGAAAAAGACTTAAATCCATTGGTGGACTAACGATTGTAATATTGTTGTTCTGCGCTGTTATGTGTAGCGATGAGTTTAGCAGATCTCTACGTTTCCTGTCTGTAACAGAAAAAGATGATTGTGTCTTAAAGTTTTGTTGTATTATTATATTTTTTATTTATTCGTTAATCTCCAAAATTACTGAACGGAGTTCCTGTTTGTCTGAGAGTCAGTCCGTCTGCTGTGGCTAGAATCTTATGAACCGTAATTTTTAAACATAATATAACATACTTTCACGCCTTTATCCCCGAAGGGGTAGGCAGAGGCGTACTATACGCCCACGTTTCACCGTATGCTTTGCTTTTTGTCCCACGTAACAGGTGGTGAGCCCATTGCCGTGTTGAAATGGACAGATGCAGGTTGTGGCGACCTGCTGTTGAAATTTTTCAAGCCACCCATAAGGCAATAAGGCACTCAACTGGCTTAACTTGCCTTCCGAAGCACGGAAACGCTCGCAAATATAAATGCTACAAAGTGGTCACCCATCCGAGGACCAGCAATAGTGAAAGTTGCTTAACGCAGTGATCGTTTACAGAACACTACGTCCGCGGGGCCACGAGCGCTTCACAATTAATCAACAATTTAAAATAACGAACATAATATTCTTGTCGATATTCATTATATATTTGTAATTTTTAAACAGTTGAGAGAGAATAAAAATAGTGGTTCTGTGAAGGACCGGAGTAAATTCAGGAAAAAGGCTAAACATTTTTTTGGTTAATGTGTTAATTATTATTAGTAGTGAGCATGCATGACTTTCTTGTTGCGCGCCCATGAGGTACCTTGTACATTTTTTTTATAGTGGTTTTAAAATAAAAATAATAAACGCTTGGCTCAGCAGCACACTTCAAGCCTATATCACCCCATACCGTTTTAAGCGCTCTTGCCAACCACTACGGGACCATTTCCCCTCCCCTGCCTCCATGTCCTCCCCGATCAAAAAACCCCATCGCTAAAAGTGTTTGCCAATATCAAGTATTGTCCATGCCAAGTTGCATGCAAATCCAATGAAAAAATGCGACCTGTAGACTGAATGGACGGACGAAAGGACAAACGGTTGGATATCGATAGCATTTTTCCCGTACCAGTGGACTTAAAACGGAGACTTTCGTCGACTCGCTTCCCTCGCCTCCTCAGTCCATAAATATTTAGGGGGGTTCCCATACAACAAACGTGATTTTTAAAAAGGAAATAACGGAACCCTTATAGGATTGTAGCCTACCCGGAATAGTACGCGCATTACATTTATATTTACATACTTACTATTAATATAAACCTACAAAATATACTTACTCACAATCTAACTTTTCTATTTACATATTGTACATATTTACAATTATATACTTACATATTTATGTTATATATATACATTTCTATCATGTTTACAATTACCAACTCCAATATCGGTTCGTCTAGTAATTCTGGTTTCGGCAATACCAATTGTCGATATTTTTATCGACAATGCCCTCGCACTAGTATGTAACGGGACTTACGGCCGGCGCACGCGCCGCTTGCTAGAACAGTCGATTTATAACATTGACGCGGAGCGCACGCTACTCAGCCTGATATCTTTCAACGTACGAATTGTTTACGCTTTATCTACTGTGCTATTTCACAAGTCTATCCTATTCTTCCCTTTCTACTACTGCTTGAAGCCTGTGACCTATAGTGCTTAAGAAATATATCTATTGCTGTATACTGTGACTGTGTTATTATTTACTCCCGGCCATACGCTCAACTTACAGACCGGTGGTATATACCTTCCACCTTACCACACTGGTGACCCTCATATTGAACAAAATAGTCGGTTGAGAAAGATTTTCAAGATGCACTAGGTCAACAACAGGCCATTACTAGTGATGGGACAAAATCGATAGAACATGTCGATGTTTTTAGAGTCGGTGTTAAAGTACCACCGTTTTGGGCCGAAGAACCCGATATTTAATTCGCGCAAGTTGAAGGCCAGTTTGCGATATCCGGTATTACCAGCGACCTTACGAAATTCAATTACGTTATCGGCCATCTTGATAACGAGCATTCCAGGGAAGTTAAGGACGTCATCGTGAATCCACCGACGGCTGGTAGATACGAAAAGCCCAAAACTGAGCTCCTCAAAAGACTGAGTGCGTCGAAGGAGAACAAAATCAAGCAATTATTGATGCACGAAGAGCTTGGAGATCGAAAGCCTTCGCAATTTCTCCGTCACCTACAGGGCCTCGCTGGTGCTAACGTCCCAGATGACTTTTTGAAGACGATTTGGATTAGTCGCCTTCCACACTGCGTACAGACGGTACTGGCGGGACAAGCTACTACAACTTCGCTGGAGGACTTGGCAGATTTAGCTGACAGGGTAAACGATCTTGCCTCTTCTACCCCAAAGGTTGCAGCTGTAGACGAGGTTCCTGGATCCGTCATTAATGACCTGGTGAAGGAAGTTGCGGAATTGCGCAGGCAGGTTGAGAGACTGTCATCGGAGAGAAACAGTCGTTCCCACTCCCGATCGTCACGTTCGCGAGGCAATCACAGTACTTCAAGGCAACGCTCCCTATCAAACTATCGCAAGTTCCCGCTATGCTGGTATCACAGTAACTTCGGCAAGAAGGCTGCGAAGTGCATCCGCCCTTGTGATTATAAAGCGGAAAACTTAAAGGGCGGTCGGTAATGGCGACTGGCGATTGCCCTGCATTTACTACTGGTCGCCTATTCATCACAGACAGATCATCGAAGGTACAGTTTTTGGTCGACACCGGCAGCGACCTCTGTGTCTTCCCACGATCGGCGCTGCGTGAACGTCGTGTTAAGACTAATTATAGTTTAAGTGCTGCAAATGGTTCAAATATAGCAACATATGGTTATTTACATTTAGAATTAGATTTTGGCTTACGTAGGAATTTTGTATGGCGATTTGTTGTAGCTGACGTCACAAAACCTATAATAGGCGTCGACTTTCTGAACTATTATAACATTGTTGTTGATTGCCGTAATAAACGGTTGATAGATAATTTAACTTCTGTTTCAGCCATAGCTAGCTTAGCAAACTGTAGCAGTGTATTTTCTGTCAAAGTGATAACAGGCGAGTCGCGGTACCATAAAATCTTGGAGGAATTTCCGGAGATTACTAGACCAGCCGGTATGTATCACACCAAACCTCATAACACAGTCCACTACATACACACGACACCAGGCCCCCCAGTTGCATCACCTTCTCGACGTTTGGCTCCTGATAAGCTCCTAATTGCGCGGAAAGAATTTCAGGCTATGATGTCTAATGGCACAGCTAGACCATCTAATAGTCCATGGTCGTCTCCGCTGCATTTAGTCCCGAAAAAGGACAATGGCTGGCGACCTTGCGGCGATTACCGCAAGCTAAATGCCCGTACTGTGCCTGACAGGTATCCGATTAAACACATTCATGATTTTACACATAGTATTTCAGGAAGTACTATATTTTCTACCTTGGACTTAGAAAAGGCTTATAATCAGATACCTGTCAGTGCAGAGGACATTCCCAAGACCGCCACGACTCCTTTCGGGCTGTTTGAGTTTCCATTCATGAGTTGAGGAACGCAAGCCAGACCTTTCAGCGCTTCGTAGACGAGCTAACGAGAGGGCTGGATAACGTCTACTGCTATTTAGTTTTGGTATATTCCGAATCGCCCGAAGAGCATGAAAAGCATCTACGGGAAGTTTTTGAAAGGTTGAAGGGTTATGGAATGCTTGTAAACATCTCCAAATGTATCTTTGGTGCAAAAGAGTTAAAATTTTTAGGTTACAGCATTTCGAAAGAAGGATGTCATCCTCTAAGTTGCAAGGTACAGGCTGTGCTATATTTCCCCCCTCCTTCCAACGTACGGCAGTTACGAGCATTTTTAGGCATGATCAACTTCTACAGGAGGTTTCTGCCACGAGCAGCCGAGATCCAAGCGCCACTTCATGCTCTGCTGGCTGGATCTGAGAAAGGTTCACAACCAATTAACCTTACAGGAGATACCTTAGCCGCATTTGAAGCTTGTAAGAATAGTTTAAGTAATGCCGCATTACTGGCACATCCTGACTGCACCGCTAAAATGGCCGTAGTAACAGACGCGTCGGATAAAGCCCTAGGCGCGGTACTACAGCAATTTAAAAACGGTGCATGGCAACCGTTAGCCTTCTTCTCAAGGAAAGTAAAAATAACGTTGTGGCGGACACTTTGTCACGAATTGAGGAATTAGAAGCACCTGTAAGCTTCGATGTATTAGCTGAAGCACAAGTTACCGATGCTGAACTTCAAAAGCTTTTAACCGAAGGTTCATTACTTCATTTAGATAAAATGAAAATTCCTGGGAGTTCAGTACCCATTTACTGCGACGTCAGTAACTCGACCTTTTGTTCCAAAAGATTACCGTAAGCAGGTTTTTAATAGCTTACACTCACTAAGCCATCCCGGTGCAAACGCATCGGCCAGGCTAGTAGCCGAGCGTTTTGTTTGGCCAGGGGTGCGAAACGATTATAGGGATTGGGCACGTGCGTGCATACAATGCCAACGTGCAAAAGTATACCGTCATGTGACCGCACGAACCTGATAGCCCAATCTTGAAAGATTACGTAACCCGCTCAGGGCGTCACGTAAGATTCCCAAACTTTTATCGCCCTTGACGGTCTCTGGTGGGGGGTGGTGTAGCCTACCCGGAATAGTACACGCATTACATTTATATTTACATACTTACTATTAATATAAACCTACAAAATATACTTACTTACAATCTAACTTTTCTATTTACATATTGTACATATTTACAATGATATACTTACATATTTATGTTATATATATACATTTCTATAATGTTTACAATTACCAACTCCAATATCGGTTCGTCTAGTAATTCTGGTTTCGGCAATACCAATTGTCGATATTTTTATCGACAATGCCCTCGCACTAGTATGTAACGGGACTTACGGCCGGCGCACGCGCCGCTTGCTAGAACAGTCGATTTATAACATTGACGCGCGCGCACGCTACTCAGCCTGATATCTTTCAACGTACGAATTGTTTACGCTTTATCTACTGTGCTATTTCACAAGTCTATCCTATTCTTCCCTTTCTACTACTGCTTGAAGCCTGTGACCTATAGTGCTTAAGAAATATATCTATTGCTGTATACTGTACCTTCAGAATTACGTGTCTGGAACATTAATATACTGATCAACCGTAAGTTGCATTTTGTTATTATTTACTTCCGGCCATACGCTCAACTTACAGACCGGTGGTATATACCTTCCACCTTACCACAGGATCAATTGTGTTAGGATCAACGAAGGTTGCACAGATTTTTTTCACATTGGAAAAGATGTGAGACAGGGTTGTGTAGCGCCGGCGCTGTTTAACCTATACATGGACAGTTGTTTGAAAGAACTGCAAGAGAGTGCGTATGGTTTAAAATGAATGAACTCCGACTGGTCATCTCACAACTCCCCTAGGGGAGTTGGGGGGAGACTGGACGAGGCATTGGCCTCTTACAGGCGGGTCGTTGGAGTGGCTAGTAATAGCCGATTGTGTCATGTCCGGGCGTCATGTCCGGTGGTGGAGCGTGCCGCTAGCGAGCCCTGACCCCATCGGATACTTCCGATGGGCGGTCTACTAGCCAGCGGCAGCTGAGGTCATCATCTGGGGATCACCCTGAGGGCATCGGCGAGGTCGAGCCTGTGAGCGGAAGTTCGATTCCCCGGCGCGTGCAAACATGTTGGCGCTCAAGCGACCGATGTAGTCGTCGAGGCTCTCCATGCGTAGGTCTCGGGCGATCGTTTCGTTCCTCACGAAGCGAGGGGCGCCTACGGCGTGTCGCAGCGACAGCGACTGCTGCGCACGCAGCCGTGCACGGTACGACTCTGCGGCCAGAGCGTACCATGCAGGGGCGGTGAGGCGGCTGCGAATGTAAGCTTTGTAGACGCCCAGCTTCGCGCGGAGCGGGAGGCACGATGAGATCACCGGACGCAGGAGAGCTCGAGCGGCTCGAGCTTGTCCAACGATGTTATGCACGTGGTGTCGCATGGTGAGACGACGGTCAATGGTCACTACAAGGTACTTCACCGTCGGGGACGCGGGTAAGGGGCGCGGGTTGCCACGCACCCCCCACAACAAGCGCTTGGGTCTTTGCCACGTTGACCGTCAGTCTCCATTCAACCAGCCAAGGCGGGAGCGTATCCAGTACACGCTGCATCATGACCGCCGCGTGCGTGGCGGTCAGAGAAGTGCAAATGAAGGCGGCGTCGTCGGCGTATAGCGCCAAAATCGCGCCATCTGGCGCTGGGATATCGTCGGTGTACTTCGCGTAGCACACCGGCTATAGGCAGCTACCCTGGGGCACGCCGGCCCTGATGATCCGTTCTCCGGACAGGACGCCGTCCATGATGACCTGGAAGCGTCTGTCCTGGAGGAAGGTGGCCACAGTCTCGACTATTCGTCGCGGAGTAGTAGACGTGGCCAGCTTGTAGATCAGGCCGTCGTGCCAGACGCGGTCAAATGCCTTCTCCATGTCGAGGAGTACTGCAACGCCGTGCTCTCTCTTGTTGAGAGCGAGCTGCAGCGTGGTGGAGTGTTCGGCTCGGAAGCCGAATTGCTCGTCGCGTGGCTGGATGTGTGGTGTCAGGTGCAGGAGTAGAAGCTTCTCGAAGACTTTCGAGAGTGTCGACAGCAGCGAAATGGGCCGATAACTTTCGGGCTTCAGTACGTTTTTCCCGGACTTCGGCAGCATAATGACTCGGCCGAGTCTCCATGCTGCGGGAAAGTGGCTGGTGCGGAGGATGCCATTGAATAGCTGCGTCACCGATGCGATAGCTCGCGGGGGCAGGTGACGCAGGGCCTCGTTCGGGATCCGGTCGGGGCCTGAGGCTTTCCGCAGTTGGGTGCGGCGAATCATACGCTGCACTTGGCCCGGGGAAAACACGACTGGGTCTTCCGTGGGGGTTATCGGCGCCTCGAAGTAAGACTTCAGATGCTGCTGGATAGCTTCTACTCGAACTGCGTCGGAAGCTGGATTCGGCTGGAACTGTTTCTCCAGGTGTTGGTGTGTCTCCGCTCGATCCTCGGCTTGGTAACGTGGGGTACCGTCACCGGCCATGAGGGGTCTAATCGGAGGCGGTTTCCCGGAGAGTTGGCGGCACAGGCGGTGGATGCCCGACCAGTCGTCCCCGGCGCGCTCAATGGTGCGCTGCCAGGACTCAGTCGCTTCTGTTTCCAGGGCGCTCGAGACCCTTGCAGCCAGCGCATTGAGCTGGCACTTCAGGGTCGGGCATCGGTTGCGCTGCCACAGTCTTCTCAGCTTCCGCTTCTTCTCGATCATCGCCAAGATGAAGGCCGGCAGTTGAGGAGGTTTCCGGGTCGACGGGGCTTCTAGCCTGGAGTCTCGTAGCGCTGTGTTAATAACAGCGCTGAGATCTTCGGCGAGCGCGTCGACGTCTGACTCGGACTCAATGCGGCGGTGCGGCGAGTGCTTCGCCATAAGATCGGCAAATGCTTGCCAATCCTGGCGAAAGCGAGGCGATGGTGGCGATGACCGAGTAGGGTTGCTCGTCAGGGTCAGGAGGACTGGCTGGTTGTCCGAGAGGAGGTGGTCGTCCAGGACGTCAATCGATGGCGCAGCTGGTAGGTTGCATACCAGCGACAGGTCGATGACGTCCGGCAGGAACGCTGCCTGGTATGGATAATGAGTCGGGACCTCTGGCCCCAGCACCTCATATCCATGCTGTTCCGCGATGCTGAAGAGTCGGGCCCGTTGGGACAGATGCGCGTGGAGTTCCAGGCCGTGTGCTTGGCGTTGAAGTCGCCCGCGACTATGACCGGGTCCGGTGAGTCCATCAGGGTGTGGACATCAGCCGTTGCCAGTCGCGCGTCCGGCGGCTTGTAGAACGCAAACACACGGATGGGGCGGCGATATGAATGAACTAACTGTCAAATACCTTATATGCTGATGATCAGGTAATATCTACTAGCATCATCGGCGGAGGAGTTGCATTAGATGATGCATGATGAGTTAAAAAGCAAGGGCATAAATGTAAATGTAAACAGGATGAAAGTAATAGTGTTTGAAAGAGAGGAAAATATGACGGACTGCTCGATTTTTGTGAAACGAAAACGAGTAGAACAGGTGAATGAATTTGTATATTTTGGTTCAAAATTTGTAAGAGATAGAAAGTGTGATTATGACATTGAACGAAGAGTTTTGGCTGGAAACCAAGTGAGTGGAGCCATGTACACCTTTATAAGCAGTCAGAACGTGTCTTAGAAGGCAAGAGTGCCTGTGCTTAGAGGAGTACTTGTTCCTACACTTATGTATGACAGTGAAGTTTGGTGTGGCAGAAGAAGCATATTAGTAAAATTAATGCAGTGGAAATGAAAAGTCTGCGGAGTATAGCTGGAGTGAAATTGATGGACAAAGAAAGGAACAGTGTGATAAGGGAACATTGCGGTATGGTAGAAGATGTAGTGACTAAGCTAGAAAAAGGTATGCTAAGATGGTCGGACACGTGGAGAGGATGGATGAAAGTAGACTAACGAAACTGATTTATTAGAAGAGAGTGAATGGGCAAACTGGTAAGAGGCAACCTCTGACTTATGTACTTCGACATAAATAAATAGAAGGCATTTTGGAAAAAGGTCAGGTCAAGAATACCTTTAACCGGTGTGTGTGTATTAAAACACTTATGAAAGTGGAACAAGCGAAAGTTGTATGCCAGGATCGTAGCAAGTGGAAAGCCATAGTCTCTGCCCACCCCAATGGGAGACAGGCGTGACGATATGTATAATTGTATGTTGTTGACCGTCCGTCCGTCTTCAGTATGGGGTTCTTCAAAAGGGTTCTTAGAAGGTAAATAAAGGGTCGGGAGCGCTTCACCTCTGGTGTTTCAAACGAAGTCCATAGGCTACGGTGACCACTTCCTATCAAGTACGCTTGTCTGCCACCTAAGTGGTATAAAAAAATCTAATATAATAATAATCTAATATAATAATAAAATGTACCAAACTCCGAAACCAATATTTGTGGATCACACAAATATTTGTTCCAACCCGGGAATCGAACCCGGGACTTCATGCGCAGCAGTCGCATACACTACCACCGCGCCACCGAAGCAGTCAAACATTGTATAAGTTGACATTCTACAAGTAGAGTAGATGAATTCGGGGTAGATCGAGGCTTAATGAAGATCTCATGAGCAGATTGCTCAAAAACAGAAACGTAGAAGTACTCGGATGTTAATTGTTTAATTCGTGCACGTCTCAAAGAAGTATGCATAGACTTTCTGACATAGCATGAAGATGGTTAGTTATTAGTTAGTATTAAGTATAAATAAATAAATAAATATCCATCACGCCTTATCCCCGAAGGGGTGGCAGAGGCATATTATATGCCCACTTTTCACCGTGTGGATTCCTGTCCCACGTAATAGGTGGTGAGCCCATTGCCGTGTTGAAATAGGCATACGCAGGTTGTGGCTACCTGCTGTTGAAAGTTTTCAAGCCGCCCATAAGGCCTTCAAGCAGGCTTAACGATTGCCATTTTACTGGCAACCGGGACCAACGGCTTTACGTGCCTTCCGAAGCACGGAAACGCTCGCAAATGTAAATGCCACAACATGGTCACCCATCCGAGGACCAGCCATAGTGAAAGTTGCGTAACTCAGTGATCGTTTTCAGAACACTGAGACCGCGGGGCCACGAGCGCTTCTTTTAGTATTAAGTATATAGATCATTATACATTGATACTTTCTTTTGCATTTCATGTCTGTCAGAGACTGACCATTTAGTGCAAAAAAAAACGAATAAGTGCGACTAACTCGCTCACCGAGGGTTCCGTATTAAGTTAGCTTCCACCCGTGACAAACAACGCATTTTAGCTGTACTCCACATCTATGGTGCATCACACCACATCTCAATGCATGCCTACCTATTTACTTTTCAAATAACGTGTAGAAGCTAGCCTATATTTTTGACTTACATGATTACTGTTCCATTCTCTTAGGAGATATAAGCTTCCTGATAATATATTATAATCTTCCTCAATCAAAGCTTATTTTAACAAAAATACCTTTGTTTAAATGTACAAAGTATAAAAAAATTGCGGGTCTTTAAAACATCAACACACAGTTAAAGAAGCTCCAAGTATTTTTAAAGTTTAATTCATAATTATAATTATTAAGTGCTCTTACCTGCTGGTTTTGTGTTATTTCCTACGTAAAATAGATGGTGGTATTGGTTATGTGTTGATACCAAGCTCCAAAATGGATGCTATAAGGAAAAAAATGACAGGGCCGATAGTAAATTTTCAAGCCACATTCGAAGATACGATGTCACGTTTCAAAGCTGACCTCCATAAGAAATCTCCTGGCAGCACTGTATTTACCATGTCCTCTTTCACTTTTTCATTATCCGAATATTGACGAAGCTTCGTCGTTTTAAGAGACCCACAGGGTAGTTTTGACTCCCATATCAGTGCCAAGTGGTACAATGGGTTAGTCCAAGTAGGTGCCGTCGTGCTGCAGTGTCAAGTCTCCAAAGTAACCCAGCCCAGGCGGTGACGCTGGCCGTCCAACAGCATAGTACACTTGCCCAAGTATACTATTCCGCATACCATAATTAACCACCTCACGCAGCTATCCCATCACGTCCCGGAGAATTTCGATATCGTAGTGCCGTATGGTGACCAGTGCGGGGTCCCGGCGGTCACGCTCGAGGGATACAGGGTCTTTCTGTTCGGGTGTCATCTTCTGCATGTGTAGTGGAGGCAGTGATTATGACACTACTCATCGACAAACAATGGCGGTCTTCGCAACTATTTGTCATGCCAAAGAACAATGCCTTGCAGGAAGCACCCCATTGGATAGCGCCTCATTTTTTGCTGGCAAGATCTGAGTACGCCGAGGTTGTTCAACAAACAGTCGGTGGGTCAGGGCTAATATGACATAGGTGGCCTCTAGGCGGCATTCAACAGAGCCAATAGGACCAGCATGTAGGCCTTCAAGCGAGCGGGTGCTCAACTTTTACGGCTGTGTCTCTTAACACAGCTGTGAAAAGCGCTGGCCGTTAAAAGCTCCTACTTACGTAGCATCCAATGGGTAGCACATTCGTGGATATTGGCCACCGATCAATGCTTTGCAGGTCAACTTTTGTCAATTTTCGTTGCCATCGCTGCGTTACCCTGATGAACCAGTTACTCACAAGGCCCAAGAGAAAGCTAACGTGCTTTTAGAGCTCTTTTCCTGATCGACGAATGTGGCTTATAGCCATCCACCATCGCTATTGGTGCCAATAGAATGCCTGAAATAGTCATAGATTAGGCAATGCGAAGTACGGGAAATGCTACGGTTACTCGACACACGGTAAGCCAACTCATCAAACCTGAAGGATCACTCGCTTATCAATGATCTGCAATTCGACTTTCGACCGAAACGATTAACAGCTTCTCAGCAAACGTAAGACATGTTTGTAGTGAGGTCTTTGATAGTGTATGATATGCGTTTAATCATTTCAAGCTTCCAGCAATGGTTTTACGCCTCAATTGTGCAGCTAGATGGCCAGTTTTCTTCACATGGGGTTTTATCCACTGTAAGGATCAGGTTTTTGCTGAAGAATTCGTAGCCCCAATAACTCAGTTTTTTGTAAACGATCACTGCATTAAGCAACTTTCGCTATGACAAGTCCTCGAATGGGTGACTACTTTGTGGCATATAATTTATCGAACATTTAGAAATTTCTTCTAAAGGTTTGTATTGAAACCGAGGCTTTCGCTCAGATGACGTTTACAATTCAAACATTGAAGTAGCACCTATTTCAAACACAAATTCATCAAATTCTCAGAAATTCGTTAAGGTTAACATCAAACCCGCATTTACTGCAACCACAATTTCAGAAAAAAATACGCAAAAAGGGGCGCTAACAGGCGCCGCAGGGACTAATGAAGATTTTTTTTTTAAATTGAGGATATTTCATTATGACATAGTACATTAGGTACACATACGTAAATTATCTACTAGTTCTAAAATTATAACTATTAGATTTCTGACACCCAAATGCACTTCCAAGTTTAAAACATCGCAGAGCAATAGAACTCGAGACAAACTTCAGACCGACATGCACACACCTTAAATTTCTGGATGACACTGAATTTTTAGCGGTCGCGTATGTTAATATAAATGTAGCGGCTACTTTTCCATTCTAAAATGTTGCTTTTAATTTGAATCAATAATAAAACTACTGAAAGTTTAAAAGTTAGTAAAACTATAAATTAACTATACTTTTGTATTCAATTTTATTCTGAAATGTGTTTAATTATGACAATAATATTGCTGATTTTATCAATGTTCTCGAAGGGTTTTCTCAAAAAATTGTAATATTTAAGGTAAATCGCGCGTGGTGAAGTTATAGATCCATTCTTTAGAAAACCAAAAATAATAAATTTTGATAATTCAATGATACCAGTTCCATAGCAATTTTTAAACGCCAAGTAGTGTTGCGTGCGTTTTTAGGACTTTCCCCTTAAACTGATTACGCAGATGTACGATTTCGTACTTTATTCCGTAATGTATTGTGTACTAAGTAAATTTCTACTGCACTAACCTGAGGCATGGCTAGACGAATCCTGAAATAATAAAATATAAATTAGAAACTTTTCTCATCGGTTAAAATGACTTGTAGTCATTTTGGTAAACATTTCCCATAGTATGCTTACCAAGTCAATATCAGAAGAAGTTGGTGCCGAAACTAAAACAAAATATACTATTAAAATGTAAACTCTTAGAAATATCGTGAAAATTACGGTACAATGAAGACCACGGCTAGTAGATCAAAATGTGGATGATATGTACAATTCAAGGTTGGATTTTTGCCGCAGTCTTCGTAAAGCTTGTAAAGCTTTAGATGTGAATATAATTAAAATCGAGTAATATAGAAGTTCTCTTTTTGATTATTGTGTACATTTTATGTTAGAAAATTGGATAGCTTATGTATGTACCATTGAATTTGGTTGGTTTAATATTAATAAGGAATAAGGCTCTTAGGTAAAAAAATCAATTTTAATTAGTACATATATATTATTATAAATAAAATCAGAAATATCTTTTGATAAATTACCTTTTCCATTTACTAGCACTATCACAGTAGCCACAAAATATAATATTTTCAAATACATTGCAATCTTGCTTTTAAAAAGCAATTAAAATTAAACAATATTTGTAAGCTTATCTCTTGTTGAGGTCTGTTTAATGCTAGTAGTATGGTACGACTGTAACTTGACGCCTTTTCCCCAAGTAAAATTTTATCATGTTCTTATAGATAAAATTTGACCTATAGTTTTTTACAAAAAATAAACTGATAATTAACAAATGATTAGTTGGAATTGCCATATATATCTTCATTGTACCATATAAATGTATAAAGAACTGGTATACTTAGTACGTACTTATTAAACGAATATGTAGAAAGATAATTATAATGTACTGTATCTACACCTACGGTTTTACCGAGATGAAACAGGGCTCTATGTAACCAATACCTACATTTTAAAAGAGCATCCATGGAGTTTCTTGCCAAATTCTTCTCCATCAAATATAGAAACGCTATTTAATGACTGCCTCGGTGATATGTTTGTTTCGGAGTTTGGGTGTTTCCTATGTATAATATGTATGTATTTCGAAATATTTAAGTATGTTTATCAGTCGTCTAGATCCAATAACACAAGCATGTGTTAGCTTACTTTGGGCTAGACGGCGGTGTGTAAAAAAATGTCCCACAATATTTATTTATATATTGTGTTAAATAGCGTTTATTCAGCCTTCTAGGGGTGTTTATATTACGTACATATTGTCTGTTCATTACGCTGTTGTAAATCTATTTCTATACAGAAAAATATACTCGAAGTATTTGTCTGTAATTCCAAATTTAGAGCTTTTCACTAAATGCATATGATCGCACACGGTACTTATCTACCTACATAAAAAAATAATTATTAAAAATATTCTGTCTATTCCGGCTAATCTCTGAAACGGCTGGACTGATTTTAAATGCACTTTTGCTGGCATGGTAGATATCTGATATTATAAGGAGTAACTTATGGTTTCATTTTATTCCCGTATTCCTACGTAAACGGGTACTCGCGGGTCAAACCGCGGGACGTTCGCTAGTCACACATTAAACATTTCATGTCGTTCTACCTGCTAGTATGTCTAATTTCTCTATACATCCTATGACATCAAAGTATAAACCATGATAAACCTTAATATCTTTCATTGGCTCTCCGGCCAGACCGAAACAACATACACTAATAGAGAGTGTGGCAAAGCACATTTTAGTGAAAGAACATTCTATTTTATTAAAAAAATTACATAACTGCATTAATATATTTTTAATAATTTTCTGGTTGAACCGAGAATTGGACCCGGTACATGAGAAAATGAAATGAAATGAAATTGTTTATTTTAAGATTTTCATACATCATTACAAAAAAAAAATTATACATATTTTGAAATACATAATGTATTATTAATTAATTTTAATAAATCTTAATAATATTATAATTACGAAAGTTTGTATGGATGTTTGTTACTCTTTAACGTAAAAACTACTGAATGGATTTTACTGAAACTTTGCAATAATATACATAGCTTATACATCACAATAACACATAGGCTACTTTTTATCCCGGGAACAAGTTCCTGTGGGAAACGGGATCGGGAAAACTTCTCTACGCGGGCGAAGCCGCGGGCGTAAACTAGTATTACATAATATTAATAATAAATTCAATAGATAAAATAAATAAATAAAATAAAACAAATTATATTATATTACCCTGTTTGTCCATAAACTTTTTATGTAATGGGCCTAAGGTAATAAAAAAACATCTGTAGTTTTATCATACCAATCGGAAGGCATCATCAGAAATAAATCGAAGATCACAATGAACGTAGTTTAAATTGTTTTTAAAATTAAAATAAAATCGTTTTTCGGGAATAAAGTATATTTTCAGTAAAATGTTCCACTAGGACGATTTATTGTCCTAGATGTTTCATATACAAAAATTAGGGTGCTTTTATTCTATGTGTCGTGGGATGCCTTGTATACTGCGCATAGCAGAAAAATCTTAGTGATGAGAGATGGCACTTACCCTTCCTGTACCTATTGTTCCATTCGCCCTCCCGACGACTACGCTTCACGATGGAAAGGGGCACACACCGTAGTCCGGTACCTACATCAATTGCAGAACCATCTTTTTGGTGATCTTATCAGCCTTTGCGAAAGCTTTTTAGATAGCGGCTCTGCTACTTAAACAATTTTTCAGCGTCACTAACATGTATAGCCTGCTAAATTGTATATACGCGAACAGCTGATACAAAAAATATGATATTTATGCATCAGCTGTTCGCGCCCTAAAGAATCTTAAGGTCAATGACCTGTGTGACTTTTTGTTTTTGTATATCGGTTTAAAGAAATTAGATTCCGAAACCGTTCGCTTATTTGAAATGGATAGACGTGGCCATCAAATACCTAAGTTCGTCGATTTAGAAACTTTCGTTCGTCAACATATTCGAATTTTGCAACGAACTTCGTTAAACCACGGAGTAGCGAAAAATAGTCCGACTAATCGTAGTAATAGTAGTAAGCCCACGAAGTCAACGCACTCTTTTGTTAAATTTGAACCCACAACTTCGCAATCGCAAGTGTTGCATTCGAAAAATTGTTCTTTGTGTCAAGATGACCAACTTTATAAATGTTCGGAGTTCAATCAGACACAGTACATGGGGACAGAGTCAAGATAGATAAATATCTAATTCTGATATATATATATATATTAATACGAGTAGCTGTAAACCCGCTATCTACTGTGTAGAGGGGTGCGCCCTATATAAAGACGCGCCAATTCGAGCAGTCCTTTTTTGCTTTTGTTATTTTTTTTCCTTTTTCTTTAAGTACTGTGGGATACTTAGTACGTACTTATTAAACGAATATCTAAAAAGATAATAATAATGTACTGTACCTACGCCTACGGTTTTACCGAGATGAAACAGGGCTCTATGTTAGCAATACCTACATTTTAAAAGAGCATCCATGGAGTTTCTTGCCAAATTTTTCTCCATCAAATATAGAAACGCTATTTATTGACTGCCTCGATGGCGCAGTGGTAGTGTATGCGACTGCCGCGACTGTTTCGGAGTTTGTGTGTTTCCTATGTATATGTATGTATTTATTTGACTGCCTCTGTGGCGCGGTGGGAGTGCATCCGACTGCTACGCAAGAGGTCGTGGGTTCGATTCCCACCCAGGGTAAAACTTTGTGTGATGAGCACGATGGTTTATTCTGTGTCTGGGTGTTATTTATCTATAATATGTATGTATTTAGAAATATATAAGTATGTTTATCAGTTATCTAGATCCCATTACACAAGCTAATATTAGCTTACTTTGGGCTAGATGGCGCTGTGTGAAAAAGTGTCCCACAATATTTATTTATTTATTTAGAAATATTTAAGTATGTTTATCAGTCGCCTAGATCCCATAACACAAGCATGTGTTAGCTTACTTTTGCTAGACAGCGGTGTGTAAAAAAAAATTCCCACAATATTTATTTATTTATTTAATTATCTAGTTAAATATCGTTTATTCAGCCATCTAGGGGTGTTTATATTAGGTACATGATTATCTGTTCATTACGTTGTTGTAAATCTATTTCTATACAACTTAACTTAACGCACAATTTTGGAAGTGATCGCATCTCCACAGCATTCAATTTACTTTCATGCATCTGCTGACATACCCAGGTTTCGCTACCGTAAAGCAAAGTTGGCACTAGCACTGCGTTATGAATCGCCAGTCGTGCTTCTTTTACGATGCTTTGTCGCTTTACTAATTGGGACAAAGCATCGTTAACTCTGTTTCCGGCAGCTACTCGCCGTTCTACATCCGAATCACATCTTGCATACGCGCTAAACATAC
The DNA here is from genome assembly GCA_948477245.1 of Thumatha senex. Taxonomy (NCBI): domain Eukaryota; kingdom Metazoa; phylum Arthropoda; class Insecta; order Lepidoptera; family Erebidae; genus Thumatha; species Thumatha senex. The sequence goes on from OX419734.1 coordinate 8,326,386, forward strand.
TCCCTAAATACACAATTTCATTTACTTGCTCTAGACGTTCCTGGTTTACCCTAATCTCGCATTTAGGTCTTACGTCATCTCTTTCAAATACTAGCACTTAGTCTTACTTGCATTCAAGCGAAGACCCTTACTTTCACACTCCTCTTTCATATTAGTGACTAATGCCTGAAGGTCTGCTTCTAATGAGGCCTTCGCTTTTCGCTGTCCTATGTATGCTTAGATCTTTAAAACTACGTAACGAATTACGATGCGGTTTTTTTAATAGTTAGAATGATTCTTTTCGAAGGTTTATATGTATAATTTGTTAAGTTTGTGTATACATTGACTAAATTACAACGATATTTGTTGGGGATGTCGGAAAAAATAAGCCGTCTGGGAGCTTTCAACAAAAACGCTGCCAATGCTGCAAAATAATGTATGGTGCAATTGTGTATCTAATGTAGGTCTACAAAAAAGTCCGCGACGATATATGTCTATCTCATAAGAATAACATACTATATCCATTTTAATACTTTAAAAAACCATCAATTATAAAGTGGTAATTTGAAGGCTATTTACACTAATATGCTATTAATCCTTATAATTTTTACTACGTTAGTTGGCTTCAGCACTTCATGAAGATTATTTTGTCCCTTTACACCTTGCAATTTAAATTAATATCTTACGAGTAATTGCAAATTCAAAATAAAGCGCAAAGAAATTAATTTCGTGTAACCATAAATCGACCGGGCCGCGCGGGCGTAGGTAGGCCGCGCTCTCCAGCGGAGAAGTAAGCAATGAATTTGGAAAATGTTCATACTTTATTGTGAATGTGAAATTAAAGTAAATGTAAATAAACAACAGGATTAAATGGGTGCCACGGAATTCGAGGTATGTTACGGGCGAAGCCGGGCGGGACAGCTAGTCAATGTATAAACCTTGATAGACCTTAATATCTTTCATTGACTCTCCGGCCAGACCGAAATAACATACACTACTAGAGAGTGTGGCAAAGCACATTTTAATGAATGGATTTAACTGAAACTTTGCCTTAATATACTTAGCTTATACATCACAATAGGTTAGCGGCTTCGCCCGCGTAGAGAACATTTCCCGATCGGGATCGGGAAACCATCTCTACGCGGGCGAAGCCGCGGGCGTAAACTAGTATTACATAATATTAATAATAATAATAATTTAATAATAATAATATTAACCCCTCGAGGACAGTCGTTATCTTTTATAGGATTAACGCAACCCTATGAGGGCATATTAGATTCGCTTTTTGAGTCATCCACTTTCTGATATCAACAAAAAGTGTATCAGAAAGTTATTGAAAAGCTCACATCCGCAGGGCAGCTTGTGGCGAGCTGAATGTGCGTGGCTACACATCGGTCCCGATTCCTCAGAGTTTTGTTGCCCTTCTGCACCGGTTAAGATTTAATGGCCCAACGGGAGAGCAGTGAGAGTGCTTCTCCCGGGAGTGCAGCAAATCTCAACTTTGGCTTGCCTTAATTGGCCGGTCTGAGGGAGGGAGCCAGAGCTATATGCTCGGGGGTGGAAGTGTCATTTTCAAGGGCATAACTACGGGGAAGCCCGCTCCGGGCCTGTCCCGCGAAGGTGAAACCGGCGCCGCACCGCTCGACACCCCAAGCCGCTCACACCGGTGTTGCCCTATGTCGCCTTACAGGCTTATCATGCCTATGGTGATTGTATAGGGGGCCCATCTAGTGAGTTGGCGAGTCACCGTCTGCCAATAGTTTAATAATAGTATATTAAAAAGGCAGACGTCGTTTTCATCAATAGCTTAAATCACCCAATCCATTTAACACCCAACCCAATAGCCCATTTCATAGTTAGCACATTTCACAATAGTTTAACTCCCATTGGAGGTGATCCATTACCGTTCTTCTAAATAAGGCGGGCGTGGACTATCTGCAGTGAGGGTCCCATTCCCTATTAGATTAAAATTCTCAAAGGGCCTCTGCGTGTTGGACCTATGTCTCCATGTAAGCCTACCAAAAGCCCGGGTATCTTCAAGAAAAAAAAAAGAAGATGCCCGAGAAAAGAAGAGACATAATAATAATAATTTAATAATAATAATAATAATAAAAAAAAAAAAAAAATTGGCGATGTCAACAGCAATAATATTTTACTAAACCATTAATTTTCATTAATATTTATACATCAAGACGTTTTTCAGGTATAAAATAGAATTTACTCGTACCATTACAATATAACATACAATAGAAAAAATTAACCAAAGAATAAATATGCAAAATTCAAGAAATTTATGATGTTGGAGAATGACATGAAGTCTAAAGTCATGTCAAACAGAAAATATTACAATACGAAAATTATGTAAATATATTATGCTAACAAGAGCCAGAACACGAAATGCACAGATAACACCACCGGACTCGTCGCAAAGCTCCGCCTCGCAGCACATGGAAATATTAACTTTGAATGTTGCTGAGGCGTTGAGCTCGTCATCGAGCGACGAGTATTTCTCCCCCCCGACGTCGCCAACACCTGTACGTCGGCAGGGGAGACGCCGGCCACCGACGTGCTTGGAGCCCAGAGGCCCGCCGGCCTCGATTAGGGCCCCCGCTGCCGGTGGTAATGTGCACCGCATACGATGGACTTTATCTATGAATGAAAACGTTATGCGGGCATATTTTACGGCTACAGAGGGAGGAATTAATCTCACTGCGTACCGTGTTCGTATGCTGCCTTTGTTTCAGGTACTAGAACCAACTGTCAACGTTTCGGCACAACGGCTGTCTGATCAGGTGCGAGCCATTCAACGCTGTCACATGTTGGATGACACCGCACTTGAGAGGCTTCGCTCTGAAGTACAATGTAACCACATCATTCCTACTTCGTCTCAACCTAGTGAAATAAATGAAACACCTTATGACGTACATCATGTTGAATCAATTGATGAAGTACTGGATGATGTCGTTACAAAAGTAAGTACCCAGTACAGTGATGAATTAAGGAGTACTTTGGAACGAACGATTAATGAGTATAGGTTTTCTGATCCTAAGCATCGTCCACGTGTGCCGCGTTTGCCTACGCATAAAAAGAACATAGCGCTAGTGTGTGCCCTCGACTCGGTTTTACCAAGTTATTTTGACAATTGTGTAGACATAAGTGATGCGCACTCAATTCTGTATTGTGAGGCTGTTACAGTTTGTCGGGTAGCTGGTGTTAAATTTACACAATTTGAATCAGCTATTCGATTAAAATCTGTCCCAGCCTGGCAATGCAGAATTGAGCGTCGTATCGCCGAGACTAGGGTGCTCATTGGCAAGCTGTGTTGCTTCAGGGCGGGTAATACACGCCCGAGAGTAATGCGTTTTGTGACCCGGGCGTTCGCAGGGACTGATATTAGTCCTTGCGAATATTCTTTTCGGGTCACAGAACGTATTGACGACCTGAAGCAGAAAGTTTATGCGTGGACAAATCGTATACGACGATACAGAAAGAGATTAGATCGCTATGCTCAAAATCGTTCGTTCCAAAAAGATGAGAGGTGGGTGTATAGAAGATGGGAGCAACCTGATCATGGTGTGACTGACATGTGCCTGCCCGATGCTGAAGCCACAAATTCATTCTGGCGAAGTATTTGGTCGGCGCCTGTTAGTCATACAGAGGATGAGTGGATGCGGGATGTCGGATTGTCATGTGAGTCCATCCAATCTATGGAACCAATAATAATAACGTCTAATGATATTGCCAGTGCAGTTCGTTCGTTACCCAATTGGAAGTCACCTGGGCCGGACGGACTGCACAATTTTTGGCTTAAATGGTTCCATAGCTCACATGATTGTTTGGCATCTTGCTTTCAAACATCACTTGAGTCTGGCTCGCTTCCATCTTTTATGACCTCAGGCATTACTCACCTTCTCTATAAATCAGGTAGTACCACGGACCCTAAAAATTATAGACCGATAACTTGTTTACCTACGGTCTATAAGCTTCTTACATCTATTTTGAGAGTAAAATTAACAACTCATATTGATAATAATTCCATAATGTCCGACTCTCAAAATGGATGTAGAAGCAGGTCACGTGGTACTAAAGAACTCCTTATTCTTGACATGGCCATTAATCAGCAGGTCTGCCGTAACCGGAGAAATCTAGCGACATGCTGGATTGATTATAAGAAAGCCTATGACTCTGTGCCTCATACATGGTTGTTGAGGGTGCTAGAGTTGTATAAAGTTGATACAACTCTATGCACCTTCTTGAAGGCATGTATGGGGCAATGGAGAACGGCTCTTGTTTATCCAGGATGTCGTCGGGTTCTTGGGAATGGAGAACCTGTAAAGATCGAGAGGGGCATATTCCAGGGTGACAGTTTGAGTCCCTTGTGGTTTTGTCTAGCGCTGAATCCTCTCAGTACTTTACTGGAGAATTCAGGGCTGGGGTATCAGTTTCGGAGAGGAGGTCATGTTGTGTCGCACCTTCTTTACATGGATGACTTGAAATTATTTGCCTCCACTGAACCCCACTTGACTGAGTTACTAAAGGTCACTGAAACTTTTAGTAATTCGATCAAAATGGAGTTTGGTGTAGATAAATGTGCTGTCATGCATGTTAAGAAGGGGCGGATTGTGGAATCTGTAGGAGTACAACTTTCAGATTTCACAAAACTTAGGTCCCTTACCGCGACTGAAACCTATAAATATCTTGGTATGTCACAGGCGTTGGGTATTACTGAGACTGACATGAAACGAACGTTACAGGATCGTTTCTTGGGTCGCCTGAAAAAAGTACTCAAAAGTCTTTTATCAGGCGGCAACAAGGTGCGCGCTATCAACGGGTGGGCCATGCCAGTCTTAGTATACTCCTTTGGCATACTTAAATGGACTCAAACTGAGTTAGACGCCCTGGAAAGGAAAGTCCGTTCTTTATTGACCACATATCGGATGCATCACCCACGTTCGTCTGTAATGAGGTTGTATATCCCACGGAAGTGTGGAGGTCGTGGCTTTTTAAACGCCAAGACTTTGCATAACCGTGAGATATGCAACCTTAGAGAATATTTTATTCATACTAGCCTGGGTGTGCATAGGGATGTGATAGCAGTAGATAACGGACTGACCCCACTTGCTCTTGCCAAAGAGAACTGGCGCAAACCTGTAATACTTAGTACTGACGATCGCAAGAAGATATGGCAGAGTAAAGAGCTGCATGGACGATTTTATCGGGCCTTACATGGGCCTGATGTAGATTTATTAACATCTGTATCCTGGCTACGTTTCGGTGATCTATTTGGAGAAACCGAGGGTTTTGTATGTGCAATTACAGACGAAGTTGTTATGACGAATAACTATCGAAAGTATATTTTGAGAGATGGTACGGTTGACATATGTCGGGCATGCCACCTACCTGGCGAATCTCTTAGACATATAATTTCTGGTTGTTCTCGTCTTGCCAACGGCGAGTATTTGCATAGGCACAACCAAGTGGCCAGGATTGTCCATCAGCAACTTGCACTAAAATATAATCTTGTCGATTCAGAGGTACCGTATTATAGGTATGCGCCCGACCCAGTTCTAGAAAATGGTCGCGTCACATTGTACTGGGACCGATCCATTATCACTGACAGGACTATTGTAGCCAATAAGCCTGATATAGTGGTAATAGATCGGTCAGAGCGCCTTGCATTAATCGTTGATATAACCATACCACATGACGAGAATCTTGTAAAAGCAGAAAAGGACAAACAAATAAAATATTTGGATCTTGCTCATGAGGTTGTCGACATGTGGGATGTGGATTCAGCGATTATTGTTCCGATAGTTGTATCAGCACATGGCTTGATCGCCAAGAGCCTTGACCAACATCTCAAGAGGCTCGCGTTAGGCAGTTGGGTCAAGGGCTTGATGCAAAAGGCGGTTCTTCTGGGCACGGCACGTATTGTGCGGAAATTTCTGTCTCTGCAGTCCTGACCACCGGTAGCTTGGTCCCTGTACCCGATGCCGGTGGGATACTATTTTTTATATTTTTAAATAGATTTTTTTTATATAATGTATTTAAAAATGTAATTGATAAGTGTAATTAATGAATAAAGGAAATAATAATAATTAATATTAATAATAATTACTGCAGAAACTGTGTATGTATTCACATTAAAGGAAAAAAAATGATTTTGATTCATCAAATTAACGGAATAAAACCTATATATAAATACCATAATATTTTAATGATGATCGATAGATATGACGTTTAATGTCATGTTTAATAAGGCATACGAAAATAAATATAATGCAACGACAAAATGATTACAAGATCCAGGAACAAACTCAAAGCACCAGTAACACCTCCGGACTCGTCGCACAGCTCCGCCTCGCAGCCCACGGTGAGCACATTAGCTACACCGACTGCTGCTGAGGCGTCGAGCTCTAGTTCCAGCGACGAGTTCTTCTCTCCGCCGTCGTCACCAACACCAGCGCGGCGGCGTGGGAAAGGCCGGCCACCGACTTGCTTGACGTCCCGAGGCCCACAGGCTTCGAATAGGGCTCCCGCTACCGGTGGTGATGTGCGCCGCATGAGATGGACTAATTCTATAAACGAAAACGTCATGCGGGCATATTTTGTGGCTACAGAGGGGGGAATCAACCTTACTGCGTACCGTAGTCGGCTATTAACTGTGTTTCAGGATCTTGAACCAGCTGTTAACGTGTCGGCACAACGATTATCGGATCAGGTACGGGCTATTCAACGTTGTAACATGTTGGATAGTGTTGTACTTGAGCGGCTACGTTCTGAAATACGAAATAACCTCGCCTGTCGAACTTCATCTCAGGTTGCAAGTTTAGAGGTAACAAACACACCGCATAATGATGAAGTTGTAGCTGTGGAGGCTATTGCCGTAAGTAACCAGTGCAATGATAAATTAAGGAGTGCTTTGGAAGATGCGATGCTGGAATATCGATCTATGAGTCCAGGCTGTCGACCTAGCCTACCGCGTTTGCCTATGCATAAACGAAATATGGCCCTGGTGTGTGCTCTAGATTCGCTATTATCTGAATATTTGGATAATAGTGAATACCTTAGTGATACGCACTCGATTCTATACTGTGCAGCCGTTGCAGCATGTAGAGTAGCTGGAGTGATTTTTTTTGAAAAGAAACTTGCTTCTCCTCCTAAACCTGCCGTGCCAGCTTGGCAGTATAGAATTGAGCGTCGTATCGCTCGGGCTAGGGCACTCATCGGGAAGCTAATCTGTTTTAAATCGGGAAATACTCGACCGAGGGTCATGCGCTTTGTGAGACAGGCGTTCTCGGGCACTAACATCCCGCCTCAAGAATTTTATTTTCTAAAACAGAAAGTTTATGCATGGGCCAACCGGATTCGACGTTATAAAAAACGCGTAGACCGATATACCCAGAATCGCATGTTCCAAAAGGATGAAAGGTGGGTTTATCGAAAATGGGAGAAACCCGATTCCGATGTGGATGATGGACCGCGACCAAATGCTGATGCCACAAATGCATTTTGGCGTGGTATTTGGTCGAGGTCCGTTAGTCATATTGAAGGCGAATGGATGAGAGAGGTTGAGCGGGCATGTGAATCTATTCAAACAATGAACCCAATTAACATAATAGAAGACGATGTAGCAAATGCAGTCCGTTCATTGCCCAACTGGAAATCAGCGGGACCGGACGGACTGCATAATTTTTGGCTAAAGTGGTTCCGTAGTTCACATGCTCGCTTAGCAACTCAATTCCAGTCGTCTGTAGAGTCGGGCTCTCTGCCCGATTTTATAACGACTGGAATAACCCACCTTCTCTATAAATCTGGCGATGCCTTGGATCCCAAAAATTATAGACCAATCACGTGTTTACCAACAGTCTATAAACTTCTAACATCCATTTTGAGAATCAAAATTACTTCACATTTAGATAAAAATTCAGTCTTGTCTTTGTCTCAAAATGGATGTAGAGGTGGGACCCGAGGCACCAAAGAGCTCCTTATTATTGATATGACCATTAACCAACAGGTACGCCGTAATCGTCGCAGTCTGGCGACATGTTGGATTGATTATAAAAAGGCTTTTGACTCTGTGCCTCATACCTGGCTTCTGAGGGTGCTGGAGCTGTACAAAGTGGATGCAACTCTTTGTACTTTCCTGCGGTCATGTATGAGGCAATGGAGAACAGACCTTTGCTATCCAGGATGTCGTCAGATTGTAACAAATGGCTTGCCTATTGAACGGGGCATATTCCAGGGCGACAGTCTCAGTCCTTTATGGTTTTGTCTGGCACTGAACCCTCTTAGTACTATACTAGAGAGTTCAGGGCTAGGCTTTCAGTTGCGGAGAGAAGGTCGAGTTATATCCCACCTGCTTTACATGGACGACCTTAAGCTATTTGCCACCACCAAATTGGAACTGATAGAACTATTGAAGTTAACAAAATCCTTCAGTAGTTCTATTAGAATGGAATTTGGCGTTGACAAATGTGCAGTCATGCATGTAAAGAAGGGTGGGATTGTGGAGTCTGAAGGTGTTGAGCTTTCGGATTCCATAATACTCAGATCTCTCTCCACTACTGAGACCTATAAGTATCTGGGTATATCACAGGCATTAGGAATTAATCAATCTGGTCTGAAACAAACATTGAAGGAGCGATTCTTTGGCCGTCTGAAAAAAGTACTGAAAAGTCTTTTATCAGGCGGTAATAAAGTGCGTGCCTTCAATGGGTGGGTCATACCGGTCCTAATGTATTCCTTCGGTATACTTAGATGGACTCAGACTGAATTAGATGCCCTGGATAGGAGAGTGCGGTCCCTGTTGACCACATTTCGAATGCATCATCCTCGTTCATCAGTAATGAGGTTGTATATCCCTCGGAAGTGTGGAGGTCGAGGCTTTTTAAATGTCAAGACCCTCCATAACCGTGAGATATGCAACCTCAGAGAATATTTTCTCAATGCTGACACGAGGTTGCATCGCGATGTGGTTGCAGTGGATAATGGACATACCCCGCTCTCGTTGGCTAAAGAGAATTGGCATAAACCTATAGTACTTGGTGTTACTGATCGCAAGGAGGTATGGAAGAGTAAGGAGCTGCATGGTCGTTTTTATCAGGCCTTACACAGGCCTGATATAGACTTCAATGCATCAGTATCTTGGCTACGATTTGGTGATCTCTTTGGAGAGACTGAAGGGTTTGTTTTTGCAATTACTGACGAAGTTGTAATGACAAAGAACTACAGGAAGTATATCCTGAAGGATGGTACGGTAGACATCTGTCGGGCATGTCATCGTCCCGGAGAATCCCTTAGGCATATTATTTCTGGTTGTTCGAGTCTTGCAAACGGTGAGTATTTGCATCGACACAACCAAGTAGCCAAGATCATTCACCAGCAACTTGCTCTTAAGTACAATCTTGTTGATTTAGAGGTACCATACTATAGATATATGCCCGACCCAGTTCTCGAAAATGGTCATGTCACATTATACTGGGATCGATCTATTATCACGGACAGGACTATTGTCGCCAATAAGCCTGACATAGTGGTAATAGATCGATTAGAACGCCGTGCAATGATTGTTGACATCACCATACCTCACGACGAGAACCTCATGAAAGCCGAGGTAGACAAACAAAAGAAATATTTAGACTTGGCTCATGAGGTTGTCGACGTGTGGGGTGTGGATTCAGCGATCATTGTACCGATAGTCATATCTGTCCATGGACTTATAGCCAAGAGCCTTGACCAACACCTACAAAGGCTCGCGTTAAACAGCTGGATCAAGGGCCTGATACAGAAAGCAGTTCTTCTCGACACGGCACGTATTGTGAGGAAATTCCTTTCTCTGGAGCCCTAACCACCGGTAGCTTGGTCCCTGTACCCGATACCGGTGGGTCACTATTTTTTATATTTTTAAATGTATTTTTTATTTTATAGATATATTTAAAAATGTAATTGATATGTTATATAAATAAATAAAGAGAATAATAATTTAATAATAATAATAATATAAAATAATATATATATCTTTATAATTGAAATTACTGCAGAAACTGTGTATGTATTCACTTTAAAGGAAAAAAAATAATTATGATTCATCAAATTAACGGAATAAAACCTAAATATAAATATACCATAATATTTTAATGATGATCGATAGATATGACGTTTAATGTCATGTTTTATAAGGCATACGAAAATAAATATAATGCAACGACAAAATGATTACAAGATCCAGGAACAAACTCAAAGCACCAGTAACACCTCCGGACTCGTCGCACAGCTCCGCCTCGCAGCCCACGGTGAGCACATTAGCTACACCGACTGCTGCTGAGGCGTCGAGCTCTAGTTCCAGCGACGAGTTCTTCTCTCCGCCGTCGTCACCAACACCAGCGCGGCGGCGTGGGAAAGGCCGGCCACCGACTTGCTTGGCGTCCCGAGGCCCACAGGCTTCGAATAGGGCTCCCGCTACCGGTGGTGATGTGCGCCGCATGAGATGGACTAATTCTATAAACGAAAACGTCATGCGGGCATATTTTGTGGCTACAGAGGGGGGAATCAACCTTACTGCGTACCGTAGTCGGCTATTAACTGTGTTTCAGGATCTTGAACCAGCTGTTAACGTGTCGGCACAACGATTATCGGATCAGGTACGGGCTATTCAACGTTGTAACATGTTGGATAGTGTTGTACTTGAGCGGCTACGTTCTGAAATACGAAATAACCTCGCCTGTCGAACTTCATCTCAGGTTGCAAGTTTAGAGGTAACAAACACACCGCATAATGATGAAGTTGTAGCTGTGGAGGCTATTGCCGTAAGTAACCAGTGCAATGATAAATTAAGGAGTGCTTTGGAAGATGCGATGCTGGAATATCGATCTATGAGTCCAGGCTGTCGACCTAGCCTACCGCGTTTGCCTATGCATAAACGAAATATGGCCCTGGTGTGTGCTCTAGATTCGCTATTATCTGAATATTTGGATAATAGTGAATACCTTAGTGATACGCACTCGATTCTATACTGTGCAGCCGTTGCAGCATGTAGAGTAGCTGGAGTGATTTTTTTTGAAAAGAAACTTGCTTCTCCTCCTAAACCTGCCGTGCCAGCTTGGCAGTATAGAATTGAGCGTCGTATCGCTCGGGCTAGGGCACTCATCGGGAAGCTAATCTGTTTTAAATCGGGAAATACTCGACCGAGGGTCATGCGCTTTGTGAGACAGGCGTTCTCGGGCACTAACATCACGCCTCAAGAATTTATGAGTATGTCATGTGTCACAGAGCGCATTGACTTTCTAAAACAGAAAGTTTATGCATGGGCCAACCGGATTCGACGTTATAAAAAACGCGTAGACCGATATACCCAGAATCGCATGTTCCAAAAGGATGAAAGGTGGGTTTATCGAAAATGGGAGAAACCCGATTCCGATGTGAATGATGGACCGCAACCAAATGCTGATGCCACAAGTGCATTTTGGCGTGGTATTTGGTCGAGGTCCGTTAGTCATATTGAAGGCGAATGGATGAGAGAGGTTGAGCGGGCATGTGAATCTATTCAAACAATGAACCCAATTAACATAATAGAAGACGATGTAGCAAATGCAGTCCGTTCATTGCCCAACTGGAAATCAGCGGGACCGGACGGACTGCATAATTTTTGGCTAAAGTGGTTCCGTAGTTCACATGCTCGCTTAGCAACTCAATTCCAGTCGTCTGTAGAGTCGGGCTCTCTGCCCGATTTTATAACGACTGGAATAACCCACCTTCTCTATAAATCTGGCGATGCCTTGGATCCCAAAAATTATAGACCAATCACGTGTTTTCCAACAGTCTATAAACTTCTAACATCCATTTTGAGAATCAAAATTACTTCACATTTATACAGATAAAAATTCAGTCTTGTCTTTGTCTCAAAATGGATGTAGAGGTGGGACCCGAGGCACCAAAGAGCTCCTTATTATTGATATGACCATTAACCAACAGGTACGCCGTAATCGTCGCAGTCTGGCGACATGTTGGATTGATTATAAAAAGGCTTTTGACTCTGTGCCTCATACCTGGCTTCTGAGGGTGCTGGAGCTGTACAAAGTGGATGCAACTCTTTGTACTTTCCTGCGGTCATGTATGAGGCAATGGAGAACAGACCTTTGCTATCCAGGATGTCGTCAGATTGTAACAAATGGCTTGCCTATTGAACGGGGCATATTCCAGGGCGACAGTCTCAGTCCTTTATGGTTTTGTCTAGCACTGAACCCTCTTAGTACTATACTAGAGAGTTCAGGGCTAGGCTTTCAGTTGCGGAGAGAAGGTCGAGTTATATCCCACCTACTTTACATGGACGACCTTAAGCTATTTGCCACCACCAAATTGGAACTGATAGAACTATTGAAGTTAACAAAATCCTTCAGTAGTTCTATTAGAATGGAATTTGGCGTTGACAAATGTGCAGTCATGCATGTAAAGAAGGGTGGGATTGTGGAGTCTGAAGGTGTTGAGCTTTCGGATTCCATAATACTCAGATCTCTCTCCACTACTGAGACCTATAAGTATCTGGGTATATCACAGGCATTAGGAATTAACCAATCTGGTCTGAAACAAACATTGAAGGAGCGATTCTTTGGCCGTCTGAAAAAAGTACTGAAAAGTCTTTTATCAGGCGGTAATAAAGTGCGTGCCTTCAATGGGTGGGTCATACCGGTCCTAATGTATTCCTTCGGTATACTTAGATGGACTCAGACTGAATTAGATGCCCTGGATAGGAGAGTGCGGTCTCTGTTGACCACATTTCGAATGCATCATCCTCGTTCATCAGTAATGAGGTTGTATATCCCTCGGAAGTGTGGAGGTCGAGGCTTTTTAAATGTCAAGACCCTCCATAACCGTGAGATATGCAACCTCAGAGAATATTTTCTCAATGCTGACACGAGGTTGCATCGCGATGTGGTTGCAGTGGATAATGGACATACCCCGCTCTCGTTGGCTAAAGAGAATTGGCATAAACCTATAGTACTTGGTGTTACTGATCGCAAGGAGGTATGGAAGAGTAAGGAGCTGCATGGTCGTTTTTATCAGGCCTTACACAGGCCTGATATAGACTTCAATGCATCAGTATCTTGGCTACGATTTGGTGATCTCTTTGGAGAGACTGAAGGGTTTGTTTTTGCAATTACTGACGAAGTTGTAATGACAAAGAACTACAGGAAGTATATCCTGAAGGATGGTACGGTAGACATCTGTCGGGCATGTCATCGTCCCGGAGAATCCCTTAGGCATATTATTTCTGGTTGTTCGAGTCTTGCAAACGGTGAGTATTTGCATCGACACAACCAAGTAGCCAAGATCATTCACCACTTGCTCTTAAGTACAAACTTGTTGATTTAGAGGTACCATACTATAGATATGTGCCCGACCCAGTTCTCGAAAATGGTCATGTCACATTATACTGGGATCGATCTATTATCACGGACAGGACTATTGTCGCCAATAAGCCTGACATAGTGGTAATAGATCGATTAGAACGCCGTGCAATTATTGTTGACATCACCATACCTCATGACGAGAACCTCATGAAAGCCGAGGTAGACAAACAAAAGAAATATTTAGACTTGGCTCATGAGGTTGTCGACGTGTGGGGTGTGGATTCAGCGATCATTGTACCGATAGTCATATCTGTCCATGGACTTATAGCCAAGAGCCTTGACCAACACCTACAAAGGCTCGCGTTAAACAGCTGGATCAAGGGCCTGATACAGAAAGCAGTTCTTCTCGACACGGCACGTATTGTGAGGAAATTCCTTTCTCTGGAGCCCTAACCACCGGTAGCTTGGTCCCTGTACCCGATACCGGTGGGTCACTATTTTTTATATTTTTAAATGTATTTTTTATTTTATAGATATATTTAAAAATGTAATTGATATGTTGTATAAATAAATAAAGAGAATAATAATATATATATAGGGGTATATATCACTATGATATATACCCCTCGAGGACAGTCGTTATCTTTTATAGGATTAACGCAACCCTATGAGGGCATAGTAGATTCGCTTTTTGAGTCATCCACTTTCTGATATCAACAAAAAGTGTATCAGAAAGTTATTGAAAAGCTCACATCCGCAGGGCAGCTTGTGGCGAGCTGAATGTGCGTGGCTACACATAGGTCCCGATTCCTCAGAGTTTTGTTGCCCTTCTGCACCGGTTAGGATTTAATGGCCTAACGGGAGAGCAGTGAGAGTGCTTCTCCCGGGAGTGCAGCAAATCTCAACTCTGGCTTGCCTTAATTGGCCGGTCTGAGGGAGGGAGCCAGAGCTATATGCTCGGGGGTGGAAGTGTCATTTTCAAGGGCATAACTACGGGGAAGCCCGCTCCGGGCCTGTCCCGCGAAGGTGAAACCGGCGCCGCACCGCTCGACACCCTAAGCCGCTCACACCGGTGTTGCCCTCTGTCGCCTTACAGGCTTATCATGCCTATGGTGATTGTATAGGGGGCCCATCTAGTGAGTTGGCGAGTCACCGTCTGCCAATAGTTTAATAATAGTATATTAAAAAGGCAGACGTCGTTTTCATCAATAGCTTAAATCACCCAATCCATTTAACACCCAACCCAATAGCCCATTTCATAGTTAGCACATTTCACAATAGTTTAACTCCCATTGGAGGTGATCCATTACCGTTCTTCTACATAAGGCGGGCGTGGACTATCTGCAGTGAGGGTCCCATTCCCTATTAGATTAAAATTCTCAAAGGGCCTCTGCGTGTTGGACCTATGTCTCCATGTAAGCCTACCAAAAGCCCGGGTATCTTCAAGAAAAAAAAAGAAGATGCCCGAGAAAAGAAGAGACATAATAATATAAATAATATTTTTATATGTAAAATGTGAAATAGAGAGAAATAATAATAATACCAACTGTCTTTTTATCATTATACATTTAAAAGTAATTAATACAATAAAATATAACCAATAAAGTCCAAGAACATATTTACAATAGAAGAATAATGTATTTAAGTGGAATAAATACAAATTATTCATGGATATTTATAAAAATCACTATGATATATAGAAAAAATTTCAATTCATAGATGACATGACGTTTGACGTCAAGATAATTTCGTCAATATTGTGATAATAAAAATGAAAAAACAAAGACTGGTATGCTATCAAGATCCAGGGCAACAAAATGCACATTAACCATCTCCGGATTCGGTCCAACACCAGCGCGGCGGCGTGGTAGAGGCCGGCCACCAGTTTGCTTGGGGTCCCGAGGCCCATCGGCTTCGAATAGGGCTCCCGCTGCCGGTGGTAATGTGCACCGCATGCGATGGACTCAGTCCATGAATGAAAACGTCATGCGGGCATATTATGAGGCTACAGAGGGAGGAACCAACTTGACCGCGTTTCGCGATCGAATGCTTCTTCTGTTTCAGGGTCTTGAACCAGAACCAGTTAACGTTTCGGCACAACGACTATCGGATCAAGTGCGTGCTATTCAACGTTGTCATATGTTGGATAGTACCGTACTTGAGAGGCTACGCTCTGACTTGCAGCAGAGAAATGTTATCTCTCCCACATCACAAATAACACAATTACAGGTACTAACACCATTACCTCTCACACGTATCGATGAAGGCACGTTAAACCGTTGGTCCCGGTTGCCAGTAAAATGGCAGTCGTTAAGCCTGGTTGAAGGCCTTATGGGCGGCTTGAAAACCTTCAACAGCAGGTCGCCACAACCTGCGTCTGTCTATTTAAAACACGGCAATGGGCTCACCACCTATTACGTGGGACATGAATCCACACGGTGAAAAGTGGGCATATAATATGCCTCTGCCACCCCTTCGGGGATAAGGCGTGATGGACGTATCGATGATGGAGTGGATAGCGTAACTTTAACCGTAAGTACTCAGTGCAATGAACAAATAAGAAGTGCTTTGGAGTGTGCGATGCAGGATTATCTAAATGTTGATGTGAAAATAAGACCGCGTCTACCGCGTTTGCCGATGCATAAACGCAATATGGCGCTGGTGTGTGCCCTGGATTCGCTATTTTCTAATTATTTAGATATTAGTGAAAATCTCGGTAGTACGCACTCAATCCTGTACTGTGCAGCTGTTGCAGCATGTCGATTAGCTGGTGTTAAATTCCCAGATCATAAGATCACTACTCGACCAGTTTGTGCTGTACCATTGTGGCAGTACAGGATTGAGGGGCGGACTGCTGAAACCAGGGTACTCATTGGCAAGGTTATCTGCTTTAGGTCGGGCAATACTCGCCCGAAAGTGATGCGTTTTGTAGCTCGGGCTTTTGCTGGAACTGGAGTACGTAATTGTGATTATGCAACCCAAGTTACAGAACGAATTGACTTCCTAAAACAGAAAGTTTATGCATGAGCAAACCGAATTAGACGCTATAAAATTAGGACAGGTAGATATATCCTGAATCGCACATTTCAGAGAGATGAGCGGTGGGTGTATAGAAATTGGGAGCAACCTGATACTGTGGGTGACATGCAGATACCAGATACTGTAACTACGAACTCATTTTGGCGTAGTGTTTGGTCAGTGCCTGTCACCCATTCAGAAGGTGAATGGATGCGAGATGTCAAGCGAATGTGTAACTCTATTAATCCAATGAAGCCACCATCAATTCCATCTGATGATGTTGCTAATGCAGTCCGTCAACTTCCTAATTGGAAATCTGCAGGACCAGACGGACTGCACAATTTTTGGCTAAAGTGGCTTCGGAGTTCACATAGTCGTTTGGCATCTCAATTTCAATCATCCTTGGAATCTGGGTTGCTTCCAAGTTTTATGACCACTGGGATAACCCACCTACACATACACCTGGTAGTACCATGGACCTCAAAAATTATAGACCTATAACGTGTCTTCCCACGTTATATAAACCTCTTACATCTATTCTGAGAGTAAAAATTAACTCTCATATAACAGAAAATTCCATCCTGTCAGACTCTCAGAATGGATGTAGGACTGGGGCTCGTGGTACTAAAGAACTTCTTATTATTGATACGACTATTAGCCAACAAGTTTGTCGTAAACGAAGGGATTTAGCGACATCTTGAATAGACTATAAGAAGGCTTATGACTCCGTGCCACATTCATGGTTCATGAGGGTGCTAGAGTTGTATAAGATTGATGCAACTCTATGCACCTTCTTGAAGACATGTATGGGACAATGGTGTACGGTCCTTCGCTATCCGAGATGTCGAGAAATTCTGGGTGACGATGAACCTATAAATATAAAGCGGGGTATTTTCCAGGGTGATAGTTTGAGTCCTTTGTGGTTCTGTCTGGCACTAAACCCTCTGAGTACAATATTAGAGGGTTTAAGGCTAGGCTATAATTTGCAGGGAGTTGGTCGAGTTATATCCCACCTCTTTTACATGGATGATTTGAAGCTCTTTGCCTCCAACGATATCCAATTGACAGTCTTACTAAAGGTAACTGATAACTTTAGTAATTCTATCAAGATGGAGTTTGGTGTAGATAAATGTGCAACCATGCATGTTAAAAGAGGGAAGATTGTGAAATCTGATAGATTGGAACTTTCAGATTCCACAAAACTTAGATCCCTTTCTGCAAATGAAACCTACAAATATTTGGGTATGTCACAGGCATTAGGAATTGATGACAGGGGTATGAAACAATCAATGGTGGAGCGTTTTTTAGGCCGCCTGAAGAAAGTACTGAAAAGTCTTTTATCAGGTGGGAACAAGGTTCGCGCCTATAATGATTGGGTCATACCATTGTTAACCTATTCCTTTGGCATACTCAGATGGACTCAAACTGAGTTGGACACCCTTGACAGAAAAGTTCGTACTCTGCTTACTACATACCGAATGCACCATCCACGTTCGTCTGTTATGAGGTTGTATATCCCGCGGAAAATTGGAGGTCGAGGCTTCTTAAATGTTAAGACTCTCCACAACCGCGAGATATGCAACCATAGAGAATATTTTCTGTCAGCGAATATGGGTATGCATCGGTGTGTGGTTGCAGTAGATAATGGACTTACCCCGCTTAGTCTGGCTAAACAGAACTGGCGCAAACCTGTGATACTCACTCCTGATGATCGCAAGGAGATATGGAAGAGTAAGGAGCTGCATGGACGATTTTTCCGGGCCCTTTATGGGCCCGATGTAGATTTAACAGCATCTGTTTCCTGGCTACGGTTTGGGGAAACTGAAGGTTTTGTCTTTGCAATTACAGACGAAGTAGTAATGACGAATAACTACCGAAAGTATATTCTGAAGGATGGTACGATTGACATTTGTCGGGCATGTCATCGTCCGGGTGATTCTTTAAGACATATTATTTCTGGTTGTTTGCGTCTTGCTAACGGGTAGTATTTGCGTAGACACAATCAAGTGCGTCTTGCTAACGGGTAGTATTTGCGTAGACACAATCAAGTAGCCAGGATTGTCCATCAGCAACTAGCTCTTAAGTATAAACTTGTGGATTTGGAGGTGCCCTATTACAGGTATGTACCCGACCCAGTTCTTGAAAATGGTCGTATCACACTGTACTGTGATCGATCTATCAATACTGACAGGACTATTGTTGCCAATAAGCCTGATATAGTGGTGATGGATCGATTAGAGCGTTGCGCAATGATTATTGATATTACCATCCCACGACGAAAATCTCGTGAACGCAGAAAAAGAAAAACAATTGAAATATTTGGACTTGGCTCACGAGATTGTTGACATGTGGGATGAGGATTCGGCAATCATTGTCCCGATAGTCGTATCAGCACATGGGTTGATTGCCAAGAGCCTCGACCAACATCTTATGAGGCTCGCGTTAGGCAGTTGAATCAAGGGTTTGATGCAGAAGGCAGTTCTCTTCGACACGGCACGCATTGTCAGGAGGTTCCTATCTCTGGAGCCCTAACCACCGGTAGCTTGGTCCCTGCACCCGATACCGATGGGCTACTACTTTTTATATTTTTAAATGTGTTTTTTTAGATATATTTAAAAATGTAATTTGTATGTCTGTATAGTTAATAAAGAGTTAGCAAATGTCGTTTATATAATCTTACAATATTTAAAATAATATTACCATAGCCGGAAAGCTTATAAACCGTATTTCCAGTAAAGGAAAAATGAATATAAAATATGAAAATCAAGAAATAACAAATAAAACCTTATATACGGAAATATACAAGATACTATAATTATGGATATGCGTGACATTAGATGTCATGTGACATATCAGAATTAATTTCACAAACATGAAATGAACGATATCTTTGCTAAATGCTTACAAGATCCAGGGCTAAAAGGAATGCACAAGATCCATCTCCGGATTCGCCGCATTGCTCCGCCTCGCAGTCCACGGTGAGCATATCCGCTACATCGACTGCAGTTGAGGCGTTGAGCTCGAGCTCAAGCGGCGAATATTTCTCCCCGCCGTCGTCACCACCACCAGCGCGGCGGCGTGGAAGAGGCCGGCCACCGATACGCTTGGAGTCCCGAGGCCCACCGGCTTCGAATAGGGCTTCCGCTACCGGTGGTAATGTGCGCCGCATGCGATGGACTGATTCTATGAATGAGAACGTCATGCGGGCATATTTTGTGGCTACAGAGGGGGGAATTAACCTTACTGCATACCGTGATCGGCTGTTAACTGTGTTTCAGGGTCTTGAACCAGCTGTTAACGTCTCGGCACAACGATTATCGGATCAGGTGCGGGCTATTCAACGTTGTAACGTTGGATAGTGCTGTATTTGAGCGGCTACGTTCTGAGGTACGAAATAGCCTTGACTGTCCAACTTCATCACAGGTTACAAATTCATCGGTAACAAACACAACACACAATGATGAAGTTGTTGCAGTTGAGGCTATATCCGTAAGTATCCAGTGTAATAATAACTTAAGGAGTGCATTGGAGGATGCGATTCTGGAATATCGATCTATGAGTCCAGGCTGTAGACCTAGCCTACCGCGTTTGCCTATGCATAAACGGAATATGGCCTTGGTGTGTGCTCTAGATTCGCTATTACCTGATTATTTGGATAATAGTGAAGACCTTGGTGATACGCACTCGATCCTATACTGTGCGGCCGTTGCAGCATGTAGAGTAGCTGAAGTAAAGTTTTTTGAAAAGAAACTTGCTTGCAAACTTGCTTTGCTTGAAAGTGTAGAATTGAGCGTCGTATCGCTCGGGCTAGGGCACTCATTGGGAAGCTAATCTGCTTTAGATCGGGAAACACTCGTCCGAGGGTCATGCGCTTTGTGAAGCAGGCGTTTTCAGGCACTAACATCACGCCTCAAGAATATGTGGGAACGTCATGTATCACGGAGCGCATTGACTTTCTGAAGCAGAAAGTTGTGCATGGGCAAACCGGATTCGTCGTTATAAGAAACGCGTAGAGCGATATACCCAGAACCGCATGTTCCAAAAGGATGAGAGGTGGGTTTATCGACGGTGGGAAAAACCCAATTCAGGTGTGGATAACGGACCGCGACCAAATGCTGATATTACAAATGCATTTTGGCGTGGTATTTGGTCGAGGCCCGTTAATCATATTGAAGGTGAATGGATGAGAGATGTTGAACGGGAATGTGAATCTATACAGGCAATGGAGTCAATTAATATATCAGAACAGGATGTAGCAAATGCAGTCCGTTCTTTGCCCAACTGGAAATCAGCGGGACCGGACGGACTGCATAATTTCTGGCTTAAGTGGCTCCGTAGTTCACATTCTCGTTTAGCAGCTCAATTCCAGTCATGTGTAGAGTCGGGCTCTATGCCCGATTTTATAACAACTGGAATAACCCACCTTCTCTATAAATCTGGCGATGCCTTGGATCCCAAAAATTATAGACCTATCACATGTTTACCAACAGTCTATAAACTTCTAACATCCATTTTGAGAATCAAAATTACTTCACATTTAGATAAAAATTCAGTCTTGTCTTTGTCTCAAAATGGATGTAGAAGTGGGACCCGAGGCACCAAAGAGCTCCTTATTATTGACATGATCATTAACCAACAGGTACGCCGTAATCGTCGCAGTCTGACGACATGTTGGATTGATTATAAAAAAGCTTTTGACTCTGTGCCTCATACGTGGCTTCTGAGGGTGCTGGAGCTGTACAAAGTGGATGCAACTCTTTGTACTTTCCTGCAGTCATGTATGAGGCAATGGAGAACAGACCTTTGCTATCCAGGATGTCGTCAGACTGTAACAAATGGCTTGCCTATTGAGCGGGGCATATTCCAGGGCGACAGTCTCAGTCCTTTATGGTTTTGTCTAGCACTGAACCCTCTTAGTACTATACTAGAGAGTTCAGGGCTAGGCTTTCGGTTGCGAAGAGAAGGTCGAGTTATATCCCACTTGCTTTACATGGACGACCTTAAGCTATTTGCAACCACCAAATTGGAACTGATAGAACTATTGAAGTTAACAAAATCCTTTAGTAGTTCTATTAGAATGGAATTTGGCGTTGACAAATGTGCAGTCATGCATGTAAAGAAGGGTGGGATTGTGGAGTCTGAAGGTGTTGAGCTTTCAGATTCCATAATACTCAGATCTCTCTCCGCCACTGAGACCTATAAGTATCTGGGTATATCGCAGGCATTAGGAATTAACGAATCTGGTGTGAAACAAACATTGAAGGAGCGATTCTTTGGCCGTCTGAAAAAAGTACTGAGAAGTCTTTTATCAGGCGGTAATAAGGTGCGTGCCTTCAATGGGTGGGTCATACCGGTCCTAATGTATTCCTTCGGTATACTTAGATGGACTCAGACTGAATTAGATGCCCTGGATAGGAAAGTGCGGTCCTTGTTGACCACATTTCGAATGCATCATCCTCGTTCATCAGTAATGAGGTTGTATATCCCTCGGAAGTGTGGAGGTCGAGGCTTTTTAAATGTCAAGACCCTCCATAACCGTGAGATATGCAACCTCAGAGAATATTTTCTCAATGCTGACACGAGGTTGCATTGCGATGTGGTTGCAGTGGATAATGGACATACCCCGCTCACGTTGGCTAAAGACAATTGGCATAAACCTATAGTACTTGGTGTTACTGATCGCAAGGAGGTATGGAAGAGTAAGGAGCTGCATGGTCGTTTTTATCAGGCCTTACACAGGCCTGATATAGACTTCAATGCATCAGTATCTTGGCTACGATTTGGTGATCTCTTTGGAGAGACTGAAGGGTTTGTTTTTGCAATTACTGACGAAGTTGTAATGACAAAGAACTACAGGAAGTATATCCTGAAGGATGGTACGGTGGACATCTGTCGGGCATGTCATCGTCCCGGAGAATCCCTTAGGCATATTATTTCTGGTTGTTCGAGTCTTGCAAACGGTGAGTATTTGCATCGACACAACCAAGTAGCCAAGATCATTCACCAGCAACTTGCTCTTAAGTACAATCTTGTTGATTTAGAGGTACCATACTATAGATATGTGCCCGACCCAGTTCTCGAAAATGGTCATGTCACATTATACTGGGATCGATCTATTATCACGGACAGGACTATTGTCGCCAATAAGCCTGACATAGTGGTAATAGATCGATTAGAACGCCGTGCAATTATTGTTGACATCACCATACCTCACGACGAAAACCTCATGAAAGCCGAGGTAGACAAACAAAAGAAATATTTAGACTTGGCTCATGAGGTTGTCGACGTATGGGGTGTGGATTCAGCGATCATTGTACCGATAGTCATATCTGTCCATGGACTTATAGCCAAGAGCCTTGACCAACACCTACAAAGGCTCGCGTTAAACAGCTGGATCAAGGGCCTGATACAGAAAGCAGTTCTTCTCGACACGGCACGTATTGTGAGGAAATTCCTTTCTCTGGAGCCCTAACCACCGGTAGCTTGGTCCCTGTACCCGATACCGGTTGGTTACTATTTATTATATTTTTAAATGTATTTTTTATTTTATAGATATATTTAAAAATGTAATTGATATGTTGTATAAATAAATAAAGAGAATAATAATAATAATTTATTTGCGTTAACAATAACAATGATGTACAAAGGAAGTAGGACCCTCCTGTTAAGCAAATGATGCTTGTATTAGGAGGGACCGCCCACATCATATAATTACATGGTGATAAAAAAAATAAGTTATCTAAAGCAAGTACGTTTTTATATGTAAATATTAGGAATAATAATAAAAAAAGGAAAAAGCAATTTAAAAAATATTTTGAATATAAACAAAAGTTAAAAGGATGAGTACTCGTGATCGCGCGTGTGTTTGTGAGTGTATGTGTGGTGTGTCTGTGTCTGTGTGTGTGTGTAAGAATTATGTCGTACGTATTCTGTATCTACGTGTAAGACAGTGTAGGTTACTATTTAATGTGCTCCAGAAGATTTTCTGTTTCAAAGTAAGTGAGTGGTTTTATCCAGTTCAATATTTCGTTTTTGCAGACGTAATTATGTAATGTGTATATATCTATGATTTTGTTTATTTTATTGTATAATTGCGCTGAGCGCTTTTCACATTGCCTACAAGCAAACATTGTTAAAGTCAGTGGAGTTTGTGCCACAATATCTTTTCTTCTTTTGGATAGGATAGTCGGATTATAGGGAAGGATTCTGTGTTTTTTTAGGATCATATGAAATATATACAATTTCCTAACCGAGAGTAAGTTGCTTATTTGGTAAAGACTGTCCGTTGGGTACTTTTGATTTTAAAGTACATTGATTTAATAAGTGCACGCTGATCTCTCTCTAACTCAATAAATCGGACTATAGCCGCGCCTCCCCAGATAGGAATGCAGTATCGTAATACTGACTGGACCAAGACAACATATATCTCGTTCAGGAGATTTCTTGGAGAGTCATGGTTGCAGATTATGGTTTTGGGAACAACATGTCTACCCAGCTAAGTTTTCTAATACTGTTTGAGATCAGGTCAATGTGGGGATACCATGATAATCTTTGGTCGACTACGACACCAAGGTATTTAGTTTGGGGCACTTTTTCGATAGTTGGGCATGGCAAGATTGATTTTTGTCGTCACATACATGTATGCGTAAATTAAAATCTTTATTCGGCTGTGAACTATTATAAATACTGAAACACATATAATTGGTTTTTGAGATGTTAAGAGTCAGCAGATTTTGTTTTAACCACAGAGCTATTCTGGACATGCCCACTTCATCACTATGTTGAACTTCATGCCAAAAGTGGCCCGTGAAGACTACAGCTGCATCATCGGCATATGAAAAGACCTGGGCGTTTTTAATTTTTAGGTTATATAAACGCAGCAAGACACTTGTTTCCACTATCAAGGCGTTTCACTACCAATGAACTAAGAGCAGTAACTGCGTCTTCAGTGGATATGGCCTGTCGAAAACCAAATTGAGAGGTCGATAGCAAACTGAATTCTTTTAAGTAATTTAAGAGTCTGTTGTTGATTAGTTTTTCAATCATTTTAGATATAACTGGTAGAACTGATATCGGTCTATAATTATTGACATCGTCTCTGTCACCTACTTTGTGTATCGGGGTTACTATAGCTATTTTAAGGGATCAGGAAAAATACCTTTATCAAAGCAAAGGTTAGCTAAATGGGTTATAATTGGAACAGCGTCCTTAATCGCATACTTAAGAAAACTGGTGGAGATATTATCCCATCCAGGGGCACTATTAGATTTGAGGCTCATCAGGATGCCTTTGACTTCATCTATGTCCGTACCCAACAGAACAAAGGAGTTAAGTTGAGAAGGTAAGTCATTAGATGGAATAGGAGCGTTTGTTCATGGTTGAATTTTTTGTGCGAGAGGCTTTCTAATATTTACAAAAAAAATGTTTACATAATTTACTGAGTCTATAGAACTTGATTTAATATTTAGAAGTGGAGTGTTTTCGTCATGTGACTTGTTAGAATAAGTTTTTTTTTTGTTTTTCCAAAGTTCTTTTTTTTATTAGTAACCGATTTAGTAATTAAATCTCTTTCATATTTCCTTTTCAGCCTTTTAATTAAATTTGTACAATAATTTCGATACCTTGTATATGTTATTTTTAAAATTTTATAATTTCTATCATTTTTAAGTTGTTTTTGTAGCTTATTTCGATTTATAATGCAGCGTAATAGTCCGTCTGTCATCCAAGGCTTAATGATGCGCCGATATAATTTAATAGATAAAATTAATAAATAAAATCAAACAAATTAAATTATATTACCCTGTTTGTACGGTACCTACATCAATTGCAGAACCATCTTTTTGGTGATCTTATCAGCCTTTACGAAAGTCTTTTAGATAGCGGTTCTGCTACTTAAACAATTTTTCAGCGTCACTAACATGTATAGCCTGCTAAATTGTATGTGTGTCTGAACTAGACGCTGACAGACGGCCGGACACGGCGTAACTATAAAGGCTTCCGCAGACTAGCTTTTTTCATATTCGCAACTCGGAGACTTAGCTTAGTCTGCACTAGCTAGGCCCATGGAATTTCGAACACGGAAAACGAATTCGGAAATCGAATACGGATTCCGAACGTATGCGACCAGCCTAGAACTAGTCCTCAATTAAAAAGAATAGTGCTACATATTAAAATTTGTTACAAGGAAGGAATAGGCTACCAAAAAGTAAAGGCATTATTTTAATTCAACTGTTATATTGAAAACAATTTTTGTGTTATATAAACAGATTGAAGAAGAAAAGTGCATCATAATATTGCTTACAATTTACAGTAATTAAACGTTCCGTATTAAATTTTAGGCATACTAGTCTTGAATTACCTAATACGATAAAGTTTGACTTTCAAGCTCTAGCGACAAATGAAATACAATCGAGTTATTATCGGATATAGCACCACAGGTTTTATACTCTACTTTTCACTGATTACGAAAGAAAACACGAGTATGACTTAATACAATATTAAATACATTCTTTTTTTATTTCCTCTGTGGCTGCAATACAATGCAAGATTCTACCAAAGAGATCGTAGCTTTTAGTTGCATTTGATAAATAGCTTTTTATATAAATCAATAAGTACATAATAAATTATAATTCGAAGCCTTTTTCATGATTAATGTACATACAAAAATGGAAAAAATCAAGGTATGGGTAAAGAAATAATTACAAAAATACATACGAACTTTTTGAGCTACTTTTGGCTATTTAGTCAATCCTTTGGAAATGCTCATTGGTTTTCTTTTAGAAACCATTCAAAATGTGTTTATTTACAGTTGTTGTACGGGAAAAACATTGTCGAAGGTTCAATTAAATCATGGTATAAGTTTTAAACGCTAAGGTACTGACACTTAATATAGGTAACTACTTTATTTTTACATAAAAATAGGAGTAAGTCTTGAAATGAGATTCTTAGCCTTTTAAGCCGTTACACTGCCTTAACATCAGCTGTCGTTTTATCAGCATAAGGACATTTCACTTCTGAAATAAATAAATAATATTTATTTCTTCATATTTCTTTATACAAGTACAGGTAACTAGGTAAGTACAATTTTTCATTTTTAAAACATTATTTGATAACTCTGCTATCCAAATTAGGTAAAGACCTGTATCTTGGATATCAGTGTAATAAATATTAGTAGTTAAAATTACATCATCAATAAATATTTTACAGTCCATACTGTAAAATATTTATTGATGATGTAATTCATCAATCAAATAATTATTACAGATACTTACGGTTCGGAAGTAATGAATCTGCACATTTTCTACCTCCTGGTTGACCTGGTTCGCCAGGAGGTCCCTGCAATTTATTAATAAGATTGTCACATGTCATTGATTTTTCGCTTTATGGAAGTAATCTTTAGTCAATATCATAAACCACCAAGCATCTATCATAGGCCTTGCTTTACCTTGCTTTTTCAGGTAGTTTATACACTCTGTGACTCGTGCTAAAAATACTAGGGGTCTAATATAAGTCCCTGAGAAAGCCCAAGTCACAAATCGCAAATGCTGATTTTTGTCGAGTAGCAATGTTGCTATTTACGAAATTGACATTTGCAACACGACATGCTGCAACCGCTCCGAATATCTTAGTCTGAATAATACATATTATAAATGCGAAACTTTGTATGGAAGCTTGTTACTCTTTCACGTAAAAACTACTGAATGGATTTTAATGAAACTTTACAATAATATAGCTTATACATCAAAATAACACATAGGTTACTTTTATATCCCGGGAACGTGTTCCTGTGGGAAACGGAAACGTGAAAATTTTTCTACGCGGGCGAAGCCGCGGGCGTCGAGTAGTAAATATTTATATTTATAGAATTGATTGTGAATCACCGAGTTCTTCAGTATTATCAATGTAGAAGTTAGTAAGATTCATTGATTGTTCAGTACTTACAACTTTTCCATCTCGTCCCGGCTCGCCTGGGGGACCACAATTGCCTAGATCACCCCTGAAACCTTTTTGACCCTGAAAATTATTTTTATTTTAATTCTCGCCCATTTTATTTCATTCCGTTGTATCTAAACATTTTAGGAATAAGATTATATTGCAAATCCTTTGTTTATTGTTTGCATTTTCTTTAATCTTCTTAACGGCTGGACAGATTACTAAATTAAAGTATTGTTATTGGTAATTGATAGCTATGTAAATAACGTTTTGAAAACCCCGATCAATATTTCGTTACATAAATAGACTAGGAAAGTTAATAAAATCTAATTATTTGTATATAAAGCGATATTGGTACTTACTTTGGCCCCTGGTTCGCCCTTTTCTCCAAGTAAACCCTAAAATCAACAGAAATTCTTAATTAATTAATTTTGTTACAATATCTAACAATAATTAATTTAATAATTAGCTTATGGTTACCAATAATAAAATCGTTAACTGTGAAACGAACAGAGTCGCTAATGTACCCTCAACTTTACTAACGCTTAGTGACTATTATTAAAATGTAAAATTTTAGGACACCAATATACCAAACAAATATTGCCTGTTACTTATTAAAAAAATAAGACGAAGGTAGGTATATTCATAAATACACATTTTAAAAAATGTTAATGTAGTGGAACCTGAGTTAAACCTTACGGGGGCTTAACCATAAGCATATGATAAAATGATAGCTACCTTATCAACACTCATTACTTACAAGTTCTCCATCGTCTCCTTTGATCCCAGGTGCACCAGGATTTCCATTTAGTCCGGGAATGCCTTGAACCCCCTAATACAAAAACAAGTAATTATAGTATAACAAAAACTTATATAGGTATTTTGTATACGTAAACTATTGTAAAAGTCATGAAATTACTTTAAATAACGTTAACTAACCTTAACATTCTATAGGCTGTTGAATTATAGTAGATAATGCGCAGCATGCGTTAGGTGTTTTATCTAATCTGAAGCCTTCGATTGTGTACATCACTAAACTCTTATTAGAAAATTGCACCACTTATTTGTTATAATATTTTGTTATTTGTGCTGTAAGATCTTACTTTTCTATGTCAACGAGAAATACCATTAGATTTTCGACACAAAATCTATAGGGTACTTCCGGTTGATGAAATCGGTATAAATTTCAACTTGGATCTAGCCACCCGTTCCTGAGAAAATAGACGGTGAGACAAGAACATAAAAAAGGAAAAGAAAGAGATATTATACGGGTTCCTATTTTACCTTTTGAGGTACGGAACCCTAAAATACACGCACCCTATCTGTATAGTGACTAAAATGTACTACGAATATGGGGAAATTGCCTAATTGTTCAAACCAAACCTTCAAAGAGCTATAATGAAGCTAACTAATGAAGACAAAAACATTTTCCATATTTTTATTAATAATCGCTTGACGTAAGCTTGCTTAAGGGTATTATTTATTGGGCCCTTTGCGATACTCAATTTGATCAACGTACGTTCACTAGGACATGCCCTTGCAGTCTCCATTTACACTTTATATTTTCTTTGTCATTCTTTCTAAATGTCCAACCCAACGTAATTAAATTTTTAATTCTTCTATAGGGGCCACCTGTCATGTCTTATATTTAACTTACTGATCTTTGCTCCCGAATGACATAGACTAAATGGAAAATTAATTGACAAAAGAGGCGAGCAAAGCGAGCTGACGAAAGTCTCCGTTTTAAGTCCACTGGTACGGGAAAAATGCTATGGATGTCCGAACGTTCGTCCGTCCATTCAGTCTATAGGTCGCATTTTTCATCAAATTTGCATGCAAATTTGGCATGGACAATTCTTGATATAGCCAAAAACTTTTAGCGAGGGGGATTTTTGATCGGGGGGGAAATGGTCACGTAGTGGTTGGCAAGAGCGCTCAAAACAATAATAAAAAAAGTAACTTGTAAAAAAAAAATTTAAACCTTAACCCAGACTAACAAACGTTGAGCCTTTGTTGCTTTAATAATAAATAAATAATAATAAATAATTAACTAAAAATATGTTTAGTTTTTTCTCAATTTACTTCGAGGTCTCGGTTCACAGAACCACTAGTAATAAATACCTATTTTCGGAAAAGTCAATAAAAATACCAAAAATATATTAAAATACTGAATCTGGTCGCACCGGTTGCGAATTGACCTATCTCTTTCTTATGCATATCCCTTTCGCCAATCGTACGCTTACACACGAGTTAGCCGTGATTTATCAATGTAAATCAAATTTACACTTCGTTCCACGTACCATTTAACGCCCGCTACGATCGTAACATCCTCTGTATCGGTCCACCTAATATCCCTTACAAACATTATTTGGTTTGCCTCCAGACCAAATCTTAACATCTGTAGAGTAGTCCGGCGGACACAATTATTGTTGACTAGCTTTTGCCCGCGGCTACGCTCGCGTGGTGTTTTGTATGTCACTCACATAAAGCTCAAAACTTGTAGTTCACATGGTCACCCATCCAAAATTTGACCACACTAAGATAGCTTAACCTTACTCATCGGTTGGTTATCAGTGAAGGCAACTTGATACCAGTATGTGATTGAAAAATGTTGTCTTAAGGAAATTATAACTAATAACCAAAATACTTTGAACTCTCCAATGTATTGCGCATCTAGTAATATGTAGTTCAATCTGAATTATTACTTCTGCTAAACCGATTTTGATGAAATATAGCACAGTATTTAAGCTGGAAAATAATCACAATACTCTAATGCTAAAATTGTGATCGACCGTCTGGATATTGCTCCAACCCCGAACAAACGAAAAACACAATAAAAAAAAATTACAGTTTTGAAATCAGAATCCCCTAATTAGTCGTTAACATTTATTTATTTTTATTTATTTTGAATGTACCGTCAAAGCTAATTCAAAAAAATATAATTATTATTAATTGAGTCCGTCTCGGTCCTCTTGCTTACACATCGGACATGGTCTGCTTCTAGTAAATAAATCAATGTTACCGTATTAGCTGCTTTGTCGTAAATTTCCCCAGATCTAAATTTACTTTTCCCCACACAAAAAAACACTTTTTCATTAATTTTCCCCAATGATGCCGTTTTAGTAACTTTTTCGTAAACTTTCCCAGATCTGAT
Organism: Thumatha senex; assembly: GCA_948477245.1. Classification (NCBI taxonomy): domain Eukaryota; kingdom Metazoa; phylum Arthropoda; class Insecta; order Lepidoptera; family Erebidae; genus Thumatha; species Thumatha senex. The sequence goes on from OX419734.1 coordinate 8,356,818, forward strand.
TAAAAATTTTCCCAATAAGCTAGTTTTTTATAAATTTTCCCCAAAAAGGAAAAAGAACTACGTTAATTCATAACGTGGTGTTTATTTGCTCTTTGGAGAGGAATACCATGCAATCCAGGTATCTACATAAATCCAGGTAAATACAATTGAAACGTCTGGTAAAAATTCTAATCTAACAGCATTTTATTCAATTTGAAAGTCATCATCATTATCCGAGCGTTTGTCCCAGTTGCTTCTTGCGTCGCTCCAGGTCTGCTTTCCTACACTTCGCATGGTTGTCGTCATCCCCTGTAGTGAGATCATTGGCACGCATGTCATCCCTTACGACGACAAGCCAGCACTTCTTGGGTCTTCCCCTCTTATCTCTTTACTTTTTTACCTTACTCTTACATGGCCAGACATTTGTTTCCCACGTAGCTCGGCGGTTGACACGTGACTTGACATCGCAATCGATGTCAATAGACGTGTGAAATACAGATCCCAGGTATTTAACCTGGTCCGTGCACTCGACGAAATCACCACCTATGCGGACGGATGTGGGATCTGTTAAGTACTCAGTCTTCGCCACTTAAAGACCGCCGTTCTCACGTCGCACCAATCTGCCTCTGTCCGCGTCTGCCAGCGCAATATCGTCAGCATACATGAGCAACTATGGAGGCTGCTCATGCGCGTCCCTGATGCTGTGCGACAATACGTCTAATATCACACTGAACAGAGGCGGACTAAGGACCGAACCCTGGTGTACCCTGACCGTGATAGGGAAGGGTTTCGTGTCGCCAACAATAGTCCGAAACATGGAATCGGAGTCGCGATACATGTCCCGGATGGTGTCAATATAGACCTCTGGAACCCCTTTGGACCGCAGTGCCCACCAGATCATCGCTAGAGGAACACTGTAGAAGGCCTTCTGCATGTCTAGGAACAGGCAGTTCAGAGGCATGTTCTTCGTCCTCTATTTCTCTGCGACATCCATCAGGGCAAAAACAGGGTCTATGGTCCCATGACCAAGGCGGAACCCATATTGACACTTCGAGATCGATGACAAGGTGACGGTGTTGTGCAGTGAGACTCTCTCCGGGTATGACCTGGCAGTTGGCTACCTTGCCGATGCCGTGTCGCCTATCGAGTAGGAAATCGATCTGAGTTGTGCGCCTCCCGCTCTTCTAGGTGATGAGATGTTCGGATTTCTTTTTGAAATACGTGTTCACGATGGCCAAACATTGGGCAAAATGTGTGAAAAAGTGTCGTTTTGGGAAAAAATAAAATCAGATCTGGGGAAATTTACGACAAAGTAGCTAAACTATTGCCACCATAAACTAAATTGCCACCCGACCTATTTATAATTTTAATTTAATTTATTATTTTATTTTTTAAGATAATTTATTATGTTTGCTTATTGATTTAATTTATTATGTAATAATTAATGTAATTTTTTTTTGTATGTGTTTTTACTGTACTAATTGATATGGATCTAGAATCTGAAAGAAAATTTTATTATTATTATGTCTCTTCTTTTCTCGGTTATCTTCTATTAAACGGCAACATTGATTTATTTACCAGATTTAGTGCGAAGCAGACTATATCCGATGTGCGAGTAACCGGACCGAGACGGACTCAATTAATAATAATTGAGACAGCCGGAATGCTCTACAGACGGTAAGATTTGGTCTGGAGGCAAACCAAATGCGAACGTTTGTCAGGGCTATTAGGCGGAACGATACCGATGATGTTACGATCGTTGCGGGCGTTAAGTGGAACGTAGCCTTTATTGAAATGCTCAGTTCAAGTGTAAATTCGAATTTCGATTTTCATTGATAAATCGGAAATGCTCAGTTCAAGTGTAAATTCGAATTTCGATTTACATTGATAAATCGTGGCATACTCCTAAGTACACGATTGGCTCAAGAAGAGACAGGTCAAGTCAAAACCAACCATTTTGTTTTAAATGTGTGTCAGTGAATTGATACTGCGTAATTATTATTTCTTGCTTTTGAAATTTTTAACATGCGTGTGTTTGTTATTTTAATTTATTGTTATGGCTTACCAGTTTTGATCACGTGAGTATGTGGCTATGGGACGTTTGTACTTTTTATGTGATGAGAACGTGAGTGCCACTTTAATAATGTACCGAGAAGAATACCCGGATGCTCGACAGCCAAGCTTTAGAACGGTTCTAAACGCTTACCAGTGATTACTAGATCATGGCTCTTTTTACACACCATCACATGCCCACGGCAGACCACAGAACTACTTTGATGAAGATAGATCCCAGACGTAGCACGCAGACGTTGCTCCTCATTTTAACATAAGCTAGTACCTACTGTGCGTGTAAAATTGTAAAATATTGATACTTTTGTTTGTGGAGTGAAATAAAAAGACGGGTGTACTTTAGTGAGCCGAATACTTTAGAACAATTAAAACAGCGCATAATAGACGCTTTTATTGAAGTGAAACGCCAAAGAACCATACTTCCGTCCCCTATAAACAATTCAATAAAACGTGCTCGCGTGTGTATGTAAGTTATTTTGTTAAGTTTTGTAAATACGTAAATTATTGTAAATTGCAATTGATTTATATAAATTGCGGTTGATTCTAACTTTTTAAATATGCCAAAATTATTTTTTATGCTCAAGCTTTAGATTTCAAAACTTAAGTAATCTTGATTATACTTAATTTCAGTATAATAAGTTTTTTTATTCTTCATAACTGAACTAGTACCTACGAAAAGTAATTTTGCCGATCCTAAGCCCGGTTAAGTATGAAGGAAAAGTTAGAATAAAGTGTAGTATTTTGATTTTAAGCTATGTGATAACGTTATCATCGCGGGGTCACTGTGCGTCAGAATGAGACCACGTGATAAACAGATAGCAGTTATAGCTCGCGCGGCGAATGATGAGCTCTGTAAGAAAGTGGAAGAGGAATGCGCAGAACTCATAAATTAGGTCTAATAGGCGGGGTGACAGGGGGTGAAGGGCGGGAGAGTAGGAGCGCGGACGCAGGAGTGGTCGAAATCCTACACGCACACTAGGGCACAGCCGCACACTATACCGTGATATGTCGGCACGTGTTGTCACTAGTCTCGGTACTGTCACGCACATAAATATTCTACTCTTTTTGGCAAATCTTTTAATAGCGTATTGAGGTTTTGATGCCCCGAGAAAATTGTCTGTCCAATCTGGACGAGAAAAAAAAAGGTTTATTATGTAATTGGTTTGATCAAATATTTTTACCAATTATAATTTTTATTATTGAAGAAACATAACGCAGTGATAGTGCCAACGTTGCTTTATGGGTATGTCAGCAAATGCATAAAAGTAAATTGAATGCTGTGGATCGATCACTTCGAAAATTGTGCGGCGTAACTTTGACCGACCGAATACGTTACGGAATGATACGCAATATGGCAGGTTTGAATAAAAGTGTCAGCGTTAAGCTGGAAAATAGGATGCTCTATTGGTTTGGAGACGTCCATGGAAGGAGTGGGGAACGAATGACGAAGTATATATATTGTGCAAAAGTATAGGGTAGAAGGAATCAGGGTAGGCCGAGACTTGCATATGTCACGTGAGCAGATTACTCAAAAACGGAAAATTCAAAGTACTCTGATACTCAGCCGTGCGTGTATGAAGCGATTGATGAATGTTAAGGAAGCGAAATAAGTATGCTGGAAGTAGCTGGCAATCTGTCCTCTCTGACTACCCCGTAAGGGATACAGCGTGAAGATAGTTATTTTAGTTATAAATTTTCAATAATTTCATTAATTTAATACAAAATAAAATTAAAATCACATCTATCATTCACCGGGGTAAGCAGAGACTTCTTCCACTTCTTTTACTTTAATAAGTATTGTCAGTGTCACACACATTATATTCCTAATTCTACTTTAAAATATTACAATAAAAATGTATGTTTTTTTAAATACGGTCACTGAAAAATAAATAAAACCTATCATGGTTTAATATTTTCACTCAAAACTCTTTGAACTCACTTGTTGTTAATAATATATACCTACTTACGTACCCACCTACCTACGTTATAAAATAATATTGTGCGCGATTATATATGCGCAAACTATCCCAATTATTTTTTGTCAGAACTCATCATTCGCCGCGCTACCTGTATGTTATGAATGAAGTTCGAAAATATGGCCAAAATTTCACAGATTTTTGGGATATAAAAAAATTTTAGAATTTTTTTCATTTTAATTTTTAACTATGCCTACAACAATAAGGCCTTATATAATAGGCCCCCGAAGTTATTGCCATGATAAAAAACTATTGGTGTATAAAGACGCGCCAAGTCGAGCAAAGTCCTTTTTTTGCTTGCTGGTTGCCGAGACGCCAATACCAAAGATACGTGAACCATTCCTTTTGTGATCATTTGTACGTGTGATTAAGTGTATGATGTGTGAGTTGTATCGTTGCTAAAGTGCTGGAGATTTATTCCAATTTTAGTAATAAATTTTAGACATATTTAAATAATTAATTAAAAACTCTAAAATAAATAATTAAGTTTATTGTGATTATATTTCTTTATTAAATCCACTCCTGTTCGTAACAATATATATAAATATATTTAATTGGCTTGCCTTACTATGTGCACGGAAATACATAAGATTGTACTGTTTGCCGATGATACTTCTGTGACATTTAAAATTAATCGTCCATTAATTAGTAATGACGATGTATACGTTAGTAATCTACTTTAAATGGTAAAAACTTTAATAAATTTTCCGACACATATTATTGTGAGTTATGTAACTATCAATTAACAACTAATGGGTCAATGTTAAGACTAAGGGTTTTTGGTTGTCAGGCAAATTAAGTTGTGCTGCATTGCAGTAAAAAAATATTATATACCTCACTGATATTATTAATATTAAATATAAATAAATAGTTATTAATACTAAAAAAAATTGTTTATTTTGATAAAATAGAAATGGATAAATAATAATAAAAAAACATAAAAAGTACTAACACAAGTCTAACATAATAGACTCATTTTGTTTTAAAAAAAGGAATACTACTGAATTGGTTTGGCAGTGTTTCTAAGTATTTGCCACGTCACTTACATAAAGAAAAGGTTTAAAATAAATTTTATGTTTTAATGGAATAAATAATACTTTAATTTTTATTATTAAAAAAATATTTTATTTCAGTTAAGTATATTATACTTACTTCTGTACCCGGAGAACCAGGAATTCCTATCTCGCCCTGCAAAAAAATAATGAAAAATGGTTTAATTATTGGACTAGAAGACGCTGGACGCTTGCATTTTTGGGGTATTGCAAACGTTTTCCGGGAAAATAAGATACTTTTCTAGGAAAAAAGTAGCCACTGATATTGAATTTACTTTCTCGTTGTGATTTATCCATATCCCTATGCCCGCCGAAAAACACCAATTTAGTGAATTGAATGTACCGTCACGCTATCGCAACTTTTAAAATAGTCAGAAGACAAACATTTAATAATTGTAATATAAGAAGAGACTGAAGTATTTATTTTGATAATGGGATTTTTATTACTGCAAATTGTGCTAAGGAAAGAAATTTCACAACGCTCACATACATTCATCATCACAGCCATTTTTATTTTATTTATAATGATTAAATCTAAAAAAAAAAAGATAAAGAAAGTAAACTATGCTTGAATGAACTTACCGAAAAACCAGAAACGCCGATCGGCCCAGGACGACCCTAGTTACACAAAGCAAAAAAATAAAATATAAACACTTAACAAATTATTTTTCAAAATTGTGTTTTTTAAAATGATAAAGAAATCAAATCGCCGATTTCTGTAACAATTCATTTAACATATTTACGGTCTCCTAAATAAAAACATCTAGTTTTATACATCACATAGGCATAATAAGTCTAAAATTTTCTAAATTGCCTTCATACATATTATTAGTAAGCTTCAAAGTTGTTAGATTTGCAATAATTATTATGATTCGCATAACAACACAGACCTAAACAGTGGTACAGAAAGTGTCACAATGAAAATAAAAGAGAATATGTAGTTTTGTAAAGTTATTTACAAATATTAAACCTCACACAATAAAAACTGTGTTAAGGTGACTATTATATGCACACAAATAGGCGGCTATTGGTATATTTTACTTTCGATAAACTGAGATTAATTCCATACTTTGTATACTATAATGGCAACAGAGGCACATATGGACTCATTCTGAAAATGGCAAATTCTCTAAACGACGAATTCTCTAGCCTAATGCTATGAATGACACATTTTCTAACCGTATTCGTTAGTTGCAAGTGCAAAACATACAAACAACTGATAAACATACTTATATATTTCTAAATATATATTATACATATGAAACTCCGTAAAAAATGTTTGTAGATAACACAAATACCTATTTGTTTAATTTTAGCATCGTTCTTTTTGAAACTACTTGTGTGATCATTTACGAGAAATTTTGAAGGCGTTTGCTTACTTTATCATTTAATTTTACATTATTGTGATAAAAATTGCATTCATGAATACTCACCCTATATCCCTTTTCTCCCATAGGACCTTCAATTCCCTCAAAGCCAGGATCTCCCTTTTCACCTCTTTGTCCCTAGGAAAAGATTCATAAAATGTTTCAGAAAGCCTAGAAAAGTATGTATGTGTGAGTTACCACAAAAAAAAAACAAAATTGCCTTAATGTCAACCTTATTTCCTTTTTTCGTATTTATATTTGGTTTCTCGTATTTTTTGAAGACTTCTCGCCTTCAAATATTTTTTAGAAAAACAGAAATATTTTACTTACTTTAACAGTCGAGGCTTCTCCTTTTATTCCCTTTAGTCCCTGTAACCATAAAAAGGTTATAAGTAATCGGAGTTACTAAAAATAATACTAAGGTAATACAGGGCATTTATTTAGCAAAATTTACTTTGATCAACTGCCCAGAACTGCATGCTAATTATGTTTAGTTTATTAGTTTACCTACTCTGGTTATTAAAATTATGCTATTTGTCAAGAATCAGTAGTATTCAGTCCGAGACTACCAGGACTTTAATTGGTCGTGCTTTAGACTTAGTGTCTAGCACATAAGACCTTTTAGCCTTTTTGTTACCACCTCACTAAAAAGGCAACGGGTTCAAAATTTCTTCCAAATTTAACATCTAAAATAGACACACTTTATTAACTTTATTCGGCCCTTTAGACCCACCCCAGTTCCGTGCTTCGGAAGGCACGTTAAGCCGTTGGTCCCGGTTGCCAATAAAATGGCAGTCGTTAAGCCAAGTTGAAGGCCTTATGGGCGGCTTGAAAATTTTAACAGCAGGTCGCCGCAGCGCAGCGCAGCGCAGCGACAGGTGCGCCTGTCCATTTCAACACGGCAATGGGCTCACCACCCGTTACGTAGGACAAAAATGCATACGGTGAAATGTGGGCGTTTAATATGCCTCTGCCTACCCCTTCGGGGATAAAGGCGTGACAATATGTATGTATGTATGTATGTAATAGTATTTTTATTTTTATTGAAATTTATGCTTATTGTTAATAACTTAGTATTTACAGTAATTTGAATAAATGTATTTATAAGGTAGCTCTAAATATTGTGCTAAAGAAATTTTTACTTACTGGAAATCCTAGACGACCTCGTGCACCATCCGGACCCTAAAACAATCATTGATTATTATATTCCTAAAATAGAAATCACTGTCTAATCAACTACTAAAATAACTGTATAATAACTGTATAGTAGTAAGTACTTGTATAGTATAGAATAGTACTAATTTTAAATTTACTCAAAGATGCCTCAACCGGTTTCTATTTTTTTGTTCTAAAGGATATATTTCCCAGGTGGTCATATTTAATTTTTGAAGTGAAAACTTCTTTAGCGGCGTTGGGTATAAAATCTTAAACTCGCGTCAGGACACGTGTCCTGATCGAAAAAGCGTAAGATTTTATCATCATCATCTTTACGTCGATCCCGGTCAACTTTTGAAGGAAAAACTTCTTTTAGCGCGGTACGCATATTTTTAGATGAGATAAAATCTCTGGACTCGCGACCATAATCATCATCATCATCTAACGTTGATTCCGGTCATCTACAGGTCTTATTAAATAATGCTGTGTAATCAATTAGGACTCTTTCAGTGTAGAATTATTTTTTATCATCATCATCTTTACGTCGATCCCGGTCAATTTTTGAAGGAAAAACTTCTTTTAGCGCGGTTCGCATATTTTTAGATGAGATAAAATCTCTGGACTCGCGACCATAATCATCATCATCAAACGTTGATTCCGGTCATCTACAGGTCTTATTAAATAATGCTGTGTAATCAATTAGGACTCTTTCAGTGTAGAATTATTTTTTATCATCATCATCTTTACGTCGATCCCGGTCAATTTTTGAAGGAAAAACTTCTTTTAGCGCGGTACGCATATTTTTAGATGAGATAAAATCTCTGGACTCGCTACCATAATCATCATCATCATCTAACGTTGATTCCGGTCATCTACAGGTCTTATTAAATAATGCTGTGTAATCAATTACGACTCTTTCAGTGTAGATTTATTTTTCATCATCATCATCTTTACGTCGATCGCGGTCAATTTTTGAAGGAAAAACTTCTTTTAGCGCGGTACGCAATTTTTTAGATGAGATAAATTTGGACTCGCTACTCCCCGTTACGATACGCAGCTATAGTGTGTGCATATATGCATGTACCAACGCGACTAGATAAATAAATTATTAATAAATTGAGTTTTTTAAGTGAAAACGCCTCTTAGCGTGGTACACATATTTTTAGAAGAGATAAAATCTCTGGATTTGCGACTATAATCATCATCATCATCTAATGTTGAACCCGGTCATCTACAGGTCTTATTAAATAATATTGTGTAATCAATTAAGACTCTTTCAGAGTAGATTTTTTTTTTCATCATCATCATTAACGTCCATCCCGGTCAATTTTTGAAGTGAATATTCTTTTAGCGCGGTACGCTTATTTTTAGATGAGATAAAATCTCTGGACTCGCGACCATTATCATCATCATCATCTAACGTTGATTCCGGTCATCTACAGGTCTTATTAAATAATGCTGTGTAATCAATTAGGAGTCTTTCAGTGTAGATTTATTTTTCATCATCATCATCATTAACGTCGATCCCGGTCAATTTTTGAAAGAAAAACTTCTTTTAGCGCGGTACGCAATTTTTTAGATGAGATAAATCTCTGGACTCGCTACACCCCGTTACAATACGTAGCTATAGTGTGTGCATATATGCATGTACCAACGCGTCTAGATAAATAAATTATTAATAAATTGAGTTTTCACTTCTGTCGTCACTCCCGAAGTGGTTATTTAATAGAAGTCGGTTTGAGAAATCAATATAAAATAAAAAATTGTATAAGTAAATCGATTTATAGTCTGTCATTTTCAGTCAATTTGAATAAAACTTATACTGCATGCCATACTTAAACCTTCCTCATGAACCATTTTGCCCATAAGTGTTGGGTTTTTTGCAGTCATCGAAACGATTTTTTCCCCAATTGCGGACAATTTTCAAAATTAAGGAAAGTTTATAATCCTGAAGTGATTCCATGGGCTCCATGTCAGTAGGTATCTGATGGTAATGGAATCTTAGAGAAATCTAGGTCAAAGCTTCGCTGATGCTGAGCTGATGAGGGAAGGCACACCTGTTTAACGGTTAAGATATTTCTTCTTCTAGATATATGTATAGACTTTTGATATAGATTTTTTATTACTCTGGAGACAGTAGATTGAGAAGGTACTAGAAATTAACAGTATCTAATAATCATTTTGTCCTATTAATTGCGTAGGTAGGTACGTATTATCTACACTAGTATATGAGTAATAAACTTTAAAAGAAGTTTAAACAGATTTCAAACAACAGTACTAAAAAGCGTAAAATAAGCTATATATATATTTTACAATGTGACAATTTTTGTTTACATCTCTTAATTATCAATAATAAAGTATTTTAGGACGTGCTAGGATGATGATGATCTGTTTGAAATTAGTTTTAACTCTTTTAGAGTTAATTTATTTAACGTTCAAAGTTCTCATGCCGTCATAAAGTCATGAGTTATAAGCGAATTGGGCATGTCGAACTAGTACTAACAAAACCACATTTTGTCTTCTTTCTGAGTAGTCTTCGCTACTCCATTGTAGAATGTTCACAGGACTATGAAGACACGGCTGCTGGACGGTGGAGTAACTTGCACGATATTAAAGTTCTCACTAGCATAGCAAGGAGGCGCGGCCACAAACAATACACCCTCTCTGAGCCCCTTCTGCTAGGGTAATGTTAGCTCTAATCCCTGCTCGAGGCCTGCACTGATGGACACCCTTCACGCATAAATAGACCATGGCATTCCAAGAACCAAAACCATAGCCCAGATCAGGTTCAGCAGTGGCACTAAAATACCCTAAAGTACGTACTTATCCTAACCCATCCCAATTATAACGCCAACTCCATTAGCGAGTCTAATTGCGAATCAAATAATTATGAAACTTCAACTAAATCGATCCAGCGGTTCAGTAGGGCTTGAGTGAGATACTTGTGTAAGTCTGTCATACCACAGAAGAATAAATTAATAGTATGTCAACTTACGGGTATGTCGCTGTGATGTCCCCTTATTCCTTTTAAACCTCTTACCCCAATAGGTCCTTCATTACCAGGTTCTCCCTGAAATTGGTAATAAGATTATTTCAATATAATACCGTCGTCCAATATCTGAACCTTGGAGTTAGATGTAGTGTTTGATTAGCAGCTAGATAGAACATTAGTCGGCAGGTGCACCACGAGAGATGAGCTTAGCTTAGGCCCCTTATTTATTTTACAAAATGTAATAAAATCAAGTCTTTAACAAAAACATATTACACACCATCTGGGTCATGCCTTAACTCACATATATTATGAAGAAAGAAAAATCCTTTTTAGCAACTAGGTACGAAAAGTGGTTGCGCTGACGGCTAAAGCCATCGTAATGTTTAAAGTTTAAAGACTATGGGTGTTCGCATTAGAGACACAGGAATTTGATAAGAAAAATAAGGGGAATTAATGATTGATGAATGATCATTCAATATTACAAAAATTACAGCAATAGGTAGAAAGTTAATTTAAATGGTTTTCTGGATTTTTTTATAGTAACGCACCAAATTGCCCTGACTACTCTGCACTTTAAGGCTCTCATTACATGAAATGGCCGTAAGGCATGGCATGCTTGCCTTTTGTGACCTTGTGATAACAAAATAATAGTAGAAATTTGTAGGTTCTACTATTCTTTTTAATAGTCATCTAAATATTAGGATATTTAGATTACATTTTAAAAATAAACTAATATTATAAACGCGAAAGTTTGTAATAATGGATGTTTGTTACTATATTAGTTAAAACTACTGAATGGATTTTAATAAAACTTTACAATAATATAGCTTATCAGAATAACACAAAGGCTACTTTTTATCCCAGGAACAAGTTCAAGTTCAACAGGAATGGGAAAACTTCCATACGCGGGCGAAGCCGCAGCCGTCATCTAGTCACTTATAAATTACTTACCGGATTACCACTGTGTCCCGAATTCCCTGGTAAACCTGGCCTTCCTTTGTCTCCATTTACACCTTTTAGTCCCTGAGTTTAAGAAAAGTTTAATTTTAAACCGAAAGGGTTAAAAACATCATATAGTAAGCGACAAAAAAATAAATCCATTGCTCTATGCACTAAGGGTTTGTATTATAGATCGAACAAAAGAAGCGATATAAAAGATTATAGAAATATACTTACTTTTAAGCCGCTGGCACCTTGCGGTCCTTGTAAGCCCTGTAAAAAGTGGTAAGAAATTGGTTATACAATAGTTGTTTAAAAATCATTATTATACACCTTTATTTCAGGCAATGGCCCTAAGTTCATTTGCAATTACCCTGGATACCATTTGCATGTACCTCACCTGGAGTGTTCAAATGTTCTTTATTACGTATTATTTTAACTGTACTTTAGGTACAAATGATTCAATTCACTCTTTATTACTTTTTGGTTAATTATGTTCCTGTTAATTTGTGGTTATGTTTTGCGGTTTCGTCATATAAGTAGTTATAAAATATTACTTACTTGTGGCCCTTGCTCACCAATCTGACCACGTAAACCCTGTATAAAGAAAAGGATTATATCATAGTAACTATCTATTAGACGCAATTTAATATAAATACAGGGTGCTTCAAAAAAATGTATACACACTTTGAACTTCCATAGAAAATTTATTTACCGTTCTACAAAGTTAAATCTGGTTAAAAAGTTAGATCTGGTTAATTAGGTTAATAAGGGTATATAAATTTTAGTTTCCCTTTTGTGTCGTTTCCTAGTTGAATCAACGTTTCGTTCGATTCAAACTTGCTGCTTAGCTAAACAATATTCCCAATCTCCACCACATTCGTACTAATGTCGAATGATGTGGTAAACAAGAATAATCCACATCGTGACTATCTTTTTTGGGAAGCGCTCGTGGTCCCGTGGTCTCAGTGTTCTGTCAACGATCACCAAGTTACGCAACTTTCACTATGGCTGATCCTTATATGGGTGAACACTTTGTGGCATTTACATTTGCGAGCGTTTCCGTGCTTTGGAAGGCACGTTAAGCCGTTGGTATCGGTTGCCAATAAAAAGGCAGTCGTTAAGCCTGATTGAAGGCCTTATGGGCGGGCGGCTTGAAAAATTTTAAGCGCAGATAGCCACAACCTGCGTCTGTCTATTTCAACACGGCAATGGGCTCATCACCTATTACCTGGCTGTGCCTCTGCCACTCACTTCGGGGATAAGGCGTGATGGATAAATAAATAAAATAATGTATAGACTATCTTTCACAATAACATCAATGAAGTACCTATTCCTATCCCAATTGTAACAGTCTTCACGCTGTATCCCTGACGAGGTAGTCTGAGAGGACAGATCTCCAGGCTTCGCGATACATGGATACTTCTTTCGCTTCCTACAGTTTCATTAATCGCTTCATACATGCACGTCCGAGTACATTTTTTGACTTTTCCGTTATTGAGAATTTTTTTTTAATTATCCGTTTTATTCTTTCTTATTTATCTTAGTGAAATCCCATTTACTATCGAACCCTACCTGGATTAGGATAGGAGCATGCGATCCAATTTTCATTTCACTGCTAGAAGCAGTTATAGTATGACTTTTAATTAACAATGATTTTGAGCAACTGCAGTCTAACCTACCAATCCATAAGTGCGCCTGCATCGCTGCCTCGTCTGTTAGTCTGGAGGTTATGTCGCTTGAGCTACGGAGATGTAAGTAGGGTTCTTACAATTTCCACTACTTATATTTAACCCTTCTATCAACACATTTAGACACATAACAACTAATGTTATACAATAGTAATATATATTATGGGACACTTTTCACACAGCGCCATCTAGCCCAATGTAAGCTAATATTAGCTTGTGTTATGGGATCTAGATAACTGATAAACATACATATATATTTCTAAATATATACATATTATACATAGGAAAAACCCAAACTCCGACACACATTTGTGGATCACACAAATATTTGTTCCGACCCGGGAATCGAACCTGGGACCTCTTGCGTAGCAGTCGGATGCACTCCCACCGCGCTACAGAGGCAGTCAAAACAGTCACAGTTCATGTATTAGGATTATTATTTGCTTTATAGTATATTTGGTTTCTTACCGTTGGTCCCATGATTCCCCTGTGACCTTGAGAACCATAAACACCAGGTGGTCCTATTTCGCCAGGTGCTCCCTAAATATAAAATAAAATAATATGTGTATTTGAATTTGTGCTCTTATTAAATAATGATCTCAATATCATCAAGAACATAGCAATAGTAATTATCAAAATAGTTACCAACTATATTATATAATTATTATAATTATAATTATATAATTTGGTAACAATTTACCTACAAAAAACATTTGTATTTTCTTCAACTTAAGATATAAGCAGGGCCATGTTTGTTTAACAATATTTAAACTAACCTTTGGCCCTTTTTGACCTGGATAACCTTGACGACCACGTTCTCCTTGTAATCCCGTCTCGCCTTTTTGTCCCTAAAAGTATAACAACTTAAGGTCTGCCAAAAACTGCCAAAATGGACATAAACTTATATTAGCGTAATTTCGGCAACGTGTTGAGTAATAAAGTGGTATCAAAATATTTATTTATTATGCCCAACCGATTTAAGTAGGTATGGCATTGAATATTATAACAATTAGTAGTGATTATATCAACATATTTACCAAAGTTGCCAATTATAAAATTTAGCAGTGACTTTAAGATAAGAAACATTGACTGGGTATTTTTATTCTTTAGTAGTGTGTATTTAAGGCATCCTATGTAGATAGTACATACCGGTAGACCTTTGTCACCCCAACCGCCTCTGGGACCCTATAAAATAAAATTAATTACGATAGGGATATCATTATACATTTTTTTTTCAAAACTAATAAAACTACATACTGTAAAATTGTGATAAACAAATGAGAAATTTGACCCGAAAACAACAACAAACAGGGCAAGCTAAGTACAAAAAGAAAATAAAGGTTTTGTGTAATGTATAAATCATGTATAAATCACGCCATTATCCCCAAAGGGGGTAGGCAGAGGCATATAATACGCCCACAATTCACCGTATGCATTTTTGTCCCACGTAACAGGTGGTGAGCCCATTGCCGCCCAAATGCATTATATGAAATAAAAAACTTTAGTACGAGTACATTTATAAAATTGTTGATGTTTGATAGCGTAGAATTTCATTATTGAAAATATAAAAATGGATAAATGTGTATAGATACTATGTAATGTAAAATGTTCAATACTTACAACATCACCTTCAAAGCCTGTAGACCCAGGTGATCCCTGAAAAATGTACAATATTCTTTCTGTATTTTTATTTTTAGCACGTGAGACCTTGTTACCATTTCTATCGAAGTTATCAAAATGATAGTACATTGTGTACTTCAGTTAGCCATTTATCTGCCATATTACGTTTTCAAAAGACGAATTTCTTTACTAGAAATGGAAACGTTTTACTATAAGAATTATATTATATTATCTGTGGTTTTACTTAACAAAGCAATTTGTACTAAATATATTTGTGTCTTGTTTCTTAGTTTATTTCTCTCTACTCTAGTTTGGGTGTTTGCTATGTATGATATATTGTATGTATTTAGAAATATATAAGTATGTATATCAGTTGTTTAGATCCCATAGACTATATATTTTTATATATATAGTACTATGTTAAGTTATAACTTAGTTTGGGCTAGATGGCGCTGAATAAAAATTGTCCTACAATATTTATTTATTTATTTTACAAATCCATGTGTTTAAATTTAATTCTGTATCGACTTCGATGACATACCACAATTCAGTACTGAAAAGAACCGGGACCGATCTAATTGCATTAAATTGTATAAAATTCACTACAAAAATATCCTTAGGTCCAAGTCAAATTCATTTGCAAGTGGTGTAATTACTGATAATATGTATAAGGAGTATTCGAGACTTTGGCGTTTTGTAATTGGAAGGTTAGATAACAGTCTTTCCCAAAAAATTACTAAAATAAAAATCCAATAAAGCAACACACAAAAGGTTTGAAAAAAACTTGATTAAGACGCTAAGAAAAAGAAGTAGAAGCTGTAATTCAAAATTTGTAAACATTTTAGATATTACCTAAACTAACTAAATAACTACCTTCACGCCGTGTCCCTGACGGGGTAGTCAGAGAGGACAGATCGCAAGGCTTCGCGATTAGGGTATACTTTTCTCGCTTTCTGCAGATTCATTTATCAAATACATAATCCATATTACCTAAGGTTTATCATTGAATTCAGGATGTAAAATGCTCAAGTTTTTAACTTCCTTGATGGCGCAGTGGTAATGTATATAACAGCAGTGCTGAGATCTCGGGTTCAAATTCCGGGTTGTAACAAATATTTGTATTATCCGCACATTTGAGTGCCATGTATGTTTTAAGAAATATATAAGTATGTTTATCAATTGTTTAGTACGTATTAGTCTACTTTGTGATAGGTGACAAACAAGCATACAACCTGATGGAAAGTGGTCGCCGTAGCCTATGGCCGTTCGCAACACCAGGTGCAGCACTCGCACTGCCGACCCTTTATATACCTGATCGTTGACAATCCTCATAGGACGCCGTTCTACCGAGTCGAAAGATCGAAGCTGGTATTCTGGTGCACCAGCCCAAAGGTGACATCAGTACTCCATGTGCGCTAAGCAGTTGCGACTTATAGAGGAGCAGTGTTTGCTCTGCAGTAAAGTACTGTCGCGCCCTGTTGAGCACTCCGAGCTTTTTGAACGCCAGCTTCGCCTTGTCCTCTAAATAACTACGGTATTGGACGTCCCTAGAGATCCCAATACTATTGTAGATGGAAAGAGGTGTGAGTTGGAATTGCGGCGCTTCAATAAGCGTTTATATATAGGCTTATTTAGCGGTGGATGCACAAACTTGAGTCATGGTAAGGTTAAAATGGACAATATTTTGTATAAGTAGACCATATTTACTTTAATATCTCACCGATATTCCTTGCTCTCCTGGTTTACCTGATGGACCTTTGGGACCACGTTTTCCTATGACTCCTTTTGACCCCTGTAAGGAAATCGTTTGATATTTTAGATAAGAGAAAAGTAAAATACATGATCAATAGATATGAGGGAAAATTTATAAGGCTACATTGAGATAAACGATGTGGGCTACCCAAGAATAGGCAATAGAACGCTCATAAATACTTCTTCCTAAAGCCAGCAAAACCTTTGAGCCACAGTTCGAGCCGCAGGCGTCCTTTAGTTTAAGAAAAACGATAGTACTTATTATTTTTGGCGAGCGTCTTATAATTACTGTCTACTTCTATCCTGATTTTTTTAATCCTTTGGGAAATTATTTTGTGTGTAACTGCATTTTCTTATGGTTATATGAAAATCAATAGAAATATGCAATGTCTTCGGTATTTGTATTAAAAACGGGATTTTTTCTCCTCCTGATATTATTGTAAGTAGTATACGCATAGTATAAGTATATTTAGATAGATGAGTCTACATTTAATTTCTACTTACAGGCCGTCCATGTGCTCCGTCTTTGCCTGGATTACCATTCATTCCTTTTGGTCCTATGCCACCTTGTGGTCCCTAAAGAAAATTGAATATGAAAAGTTATTTGAAAATATTAGGGTTGACAGTTGAAAATAAAATATTATGAGAAGCTTATAAGTTATAATACAGGAGCACTTTGAGTAAGTATACGATTTCAATAAGAGTATCATAGAATACGAGAATCACAATATATTTTTTACTAGCTGACTCCCGCGCCTTTGCTATGACATACTTCTAATTCCCATCGCACCCATTTAATCCTCTCGCTTATTACTTTTACAAAAATGTATGAAAATTTATCTAATTGGTTTGCATTTATGAATACTCCTCCACGCTCCTGGGTGCTACCTAGGAGAGTGGAGGAGTAATCATATATAGCCTATATCTTTCCTCAATAAATGGGCTATCAAACACAAAAAGATTTTATTAATTTTGACCAGTAGTACCTGAGATTAGCGCGTTCGATCAAATAAACTAACTCTTCAGCTATCTATACTTTTTAATATTATAAAGCTGAAGAGTTTGTTTGTTTGTTTGGTTGAACGCGTTTATCTCAGGAACTACAGGTTCGATTTGCAGAGTTCTTTTCGTGTTGAATAGTCCATTTATCGAGAAAGGCTATATAGCATCACGCTACGACCAATAAGTGCGGAACAGCAATGATAAATGTGGCAAAATCGGGGACAAAATATTCCTTTTGATAGCTTCCGTTGCGAATGCTGCGTAAACGATTAAAGTTACGCAAAAACTATGTATTACATAATCATTACCCTTTAAAAGTTCTAAAATAAAGTCTGCGACAGCATTTGTCTATCTTTTAAGGTTGTATCTTTTTATTGTGAAAAAATTTGTTCTTAAAATGATAAGTGAAAAGTAAGGCCGATTATTTGCGATTTACGCATGCGCGACGTCGTGACTAGCCAATAGCGAGCGAGCTCTGCGAAGTCCACGCGTGTCAATCAAATCAACGCCCGGCTTCGCGATCCAAAGTAATGAATGACGGGATTAAATGGGCGCGACGGGAATAAAGGCGTGACTGATAAAAGGCTATATCATCACGCTACTACCCAGAGAAGCGGAGCAATAATCAACAAATCGGGTAAATATTCATACATTATTGTAAAAGTAATGAACGACGGGATTAAATGGGCGCAACGGGAGTAAAGGCGTGACTGATAAAAGGCTATATCCTCAAGCTACTACCCTGAGGAGCGGAGCAGTAATTAACAAATCGGGCAAATATTCATACATTACTGTAAAAGTAATAAACGACGGGATTAAATGGGTGCGACGGGAATGAAGGCGTGACTGATAAAAGGCTATATCATCACGCTACTACACTGAGGAGCGGAGTAGTAATCATAAATGTCGACAAATCGGGCAAATTTTATGCATCATTGTAGAATGTATAAGCGACGAAATTAAATAGGTGCGACCGCTGTTTCGTGTGCTTTCGCTTCCTACAGATTCATTAGTCGCTTCATACATGCACGTCTGTCTTAACAAGTAATTTTCTATAAAAGACTTATAACTTGTTTTGATTAACTTATCCTACTAATATTATAATCGCGAAAGTTTGTAAGTATGGATGGATGTTTTTACTAACTACTAATGTATGCGAGTGTCGATTTGCGGATCACACAAACAATTCTATGATTCGCAAATCTTTTGGAGTTTGGATGTGTTCTTTGGGTTAGAAGACGTTATGTAAAAAACGAAAGAATGAGAAATGAATGCAAAAGTAAAAAAAAATGTCCCACATTATATTCTCCCAATTATATTCACCCAATTATATTCTAATTATAATATTACATTTTATACTTACAAATTTCCCGGGCATTCCTCTCCAGCCTTTTCTACCTTGAAATCCGTCCGGTCCTATTGACCCTTTTAGACCCTGATATATAAAAAAAATGTTGTAAAAGTATATTTGGCATAGAATTTATATATTGATAGATATAATTACTTTTATTAAAGTACAATAAATAAATAAGAATATTAATATTTTATTCATTTATTGTATCTAACAATATCTGTAGACCAGGGTAAAAATAGTAAATAGTAAAATGAAACCCATCGGAACAGGAAGAGAATATTATAAAAATGAAAGGATTTGCCTTTGATTTTTATAATAAAAATTGGTATTTGATTTTTTCACATAAATTTTGAGGGGTATGTGAAAAAAGTGTGTGCAAAAATGCAAAAACTGTAGATCTTTTTATTACCAACAACTTTGCCATTTGACTTTTTTCCATAAGACTTGTAGTTCTGCCGGAAATCGAAAAAAAAGAACGGTTTTTATCCTTAAAACTCACGAACTTACCCTTTCCGAACTCAGATCGCCCGTAAATTATTTTTCCTTTCATTTTTATAATTTTCTCCTCCCTTTCCAATGGCTTTCATCCTACTATTTGTTTATTGGTTTCAAAAATTATCGACTCTGGTCTACAAGGTCAAGGTCAAAGATAAAATATTCTGCTTACTTTTGAGCCAGTATACCCCTGCTGGCCTTGAACACCCTAAACAAAAAGAAAGGACATATTAATAGGGATAGATAGGATATGACTCGATACCGAAAAGCAAGTTCTATAAACTTATCTACCGCGATGGCTTTATTCTGACTGTTATAACTCCTATCTTCGGCTGGTACGTATTTCGTTGAAAGGCCATGACTTCAAAAAGCCTGACCATACGTCCAGCGCTTTGCAAATGAGATGTTACGAAGGCTGGATTGTTTATGTAAGTATATGGATGATTTTGTTTTCAACTCAAGAAATTCCATAGATGTCATCAGTGAGAGGTCTTCACCTATGATCATATACATTTTACAGTGCTTCAGTCTATGATCATATATATTTTAAAGTGCTTTTTCGAAGACTCATAGCAAGCCAATGAGTAATTGAGAAAACTACTGGAAATCAACAGGGCGCTGAATTTAAAAAATATTACTAAGTGCCGGTACAGATTACGGAATGGTTCTGGGAACTCAACGACAAAATCTACCAACCATTAATATAACAAAGGAGCTTTGGTGTCGTGTCTTCGAGAGCCTGTACTTCTTGAGGCATTATGGTGCAAGAACCATAGCCAATCTCGTTGCTCATCGACTTGTATGGTCTGTTTTCAGAAAAGACTGTAATAACCGTGCATAGAACTGTCTGGCTTACAAGAAATAAAAAATCATACTTCATGTTTCTTTAACGATAGGTACATTCAAGGTGCTACAGTAAAAGATTGCCATAGACCTGATTGTCAATGTCAGATAGGGACAATTTTTCTCTCACTGCCGTCATCCGTTTTACTAGTTGACCTGAGCGATGCCCAATTGCAGTCACTGAGACCTTGACTAACAATGGATTCTACGTTCGATATCCTTCTATCGTTACAGATTGTGGCATGCAACTTGAATCTGCCCAATTTAAAAGCTTAAAGGGACTTTAGCTTCCATCAAAGAAGGACGATACTGCTTTCCGCTCAACCTTTAAATCTGACGTACATGTTCCAGTGCCAATTACAGTAGAGTCAGGGTGACTTTAGGAGCTCCTACAAGGGAGACTTACATACTTCTTTGACTGCGCACGTATATGGCTAGTCGTTCAAACTGTCTGGAGAATTTTTGGCTTGAAAACCAATAAGCATAGTGATATTTAAATTTAGTATTAGATTGCATACAAATGCCATGTTGGGATATGTATCTTGACACAAGTTAGCTAAATGGCTTCCGAATATTTACTAACTAACTAACTATCTTCACGCTGTATCCCTGACGGGGTAGTCAGAGAGGACCGATCGCCAGGCTTCGCGATCCATGCATACTTCTTTCGCTTCTTCGAGATTCATCAATCGCTTCATACACGCACGTCTGGGTATCCGAGTACTTTTGACCTTTCCGTTTTTGAGCAATCTGCTCACGTGGTCTTCATATGTAAGTCTCGGCCTTCCCTGACTCCTTCTACCCTCTACTTTTGAACAATATATATTCTTCGTCAATCGTTCCTCACTCATTCGTTGGACGTGTCCAAACCAACGGAGCACGCCCTTTTCCAGCTTAACGCTGACACTTTCATTCAAACCTGCCATATTGCGTATCACTTCGTTACGTATTCGGTCGGCCAAGGTAACGCCGCACAATTTTCGAAGTGATCGCATCTCCACAGCATTCAATTTACTTTCATGCATCTGCTGACATACCCAGGTTTCACTACCGTAAAGCAAAGTTGGCACTAGCACTGCGTTATGAATCGCCATTCGTGCTTCTTTTACGATGCTTTGTCGCTTTACTAACTGGGACAAAGCACCGTTAACTTTGTTTCCGGCAACTACTCGCCGTTCTACATCCGAATCACATCTTCCATCCGCGCTAAACATACTTCCTAAATACACAATTTCATTCGCTTGCTCTAGACGTTCCTGGTTTATCCTAATCTCGCATTTAGTTCTTACGTCACCTCTTTCAAATACTAGAACCTAAGTTTTACTTGCATTCATGCGGAGACCCTTACTTTCACACCCCTCTTTCATATTAGTGACTAATGCCTGTAGGTCGGCTTCTGATGATGCCATGAGCACCGCATCATCAGCGTACAGCAGACAGTTTACTGTAAAGTCACCCAAATACACACCCATATTAAAATCTTTCAACTTCTGCAGGCAACTGTCCAGATACACTATGAACAGCCAGGCGGACATGACACATCCCTGTTTGACGCCTGTACAGACATCAAAAAGAGGTGACACATCCCCCCCTACTCGCACGCAAGCCTTACAGTCCCTATAAAGCAACTGTATTGCCCGCAGTAGCGAGCCGTCCACACCATATCCTGGCAGCAAGTCCCACAGCGTTTCTCTCACAACGTTATCAAATGCTTTCTCTAGATCCACAAAAGCGCAGAAAACCTTCTGGCTAAGAGCCAGAAACTTTTCCGCGATCATGCGGAGAGAAAACACTTGATCCATGCAACCTCTTCCACGTCGGAATCCGCATTGAGCCTCCCATAAATACCTTTCAGACTTTTCTTGCATTCGTGCCGTTATAACCTTTGCATACACCTTACTAGCTAAGCTGACCAAGCTGATCGCCCTGTAGCTGGAGCAGTTTAGGCGCGAGCCTTTCCCTTTGTAAATAGTTACTACAACTGCTACTCGCCAGTCATCTGGGACCTCACCCGTCCGCCAGCACAAGTTGCATAACAGACAAAGTGTGTCCCAGACACGCGACCCACCGTACTTGATCATCTCAGCAGTAACTCTGTCTTTTCCCGCAGCCTTACCACATTTCATACTTCTTATCGCTTGTTCTATTTCTTTCATACTAATGACTTCAATGACATCGGGATCCGGAGCATCGAAGTGAGCTCTACTTCCCGATGTGGCATCTCTGTCTTTTCTTGCATACATCTTTCCATAATATTCACTCCATCTCTGCAGGACGTCACTTTGGTCTGTTAGGACGTCATTGTTAACACTAAGCACTTTATTCATACTGCAGATTGCCGAACAACTCCGGGTCTTGCCTACCTCTTTCCAGAAGAGCTTGGCATTATCCCGGAAATTGGACGACAACCTTTCATCCGCTTTCATTCTGCACCTTTCACGAGCTTCTTCTATCAGTGCCTTCGTGTTAACTTTCTGCAGCTTGTATCTCTCTTTCATATTAAAATCATTCCGTGAGGCTAAGCAGTCTAGCCATGCTTTCTTCTTCATTCGAACTGCTTCTTTCACTTCCTCATTCCACCATGCATCACGCTTATTACTACTGCCTCTTTTCGTTTCTCCACACGCGTCTATTATTCCATCCTACCAATATTATAAATGTTATAGTTTGTATGGATGTTGTTAATCTTTCACGTAAAACTACTACAGGGATTTTAATGAAACTTTACAGTAATATAGCTTATATATCGGAATAGGACATATACTAATTTTGATCCCAGGTACAATGTGTTGTGGGAATAAGGAACAGAAAACTTTAACACCCAGGCATCGACTGGTAGATGATGAATTAAAATTGTTGATAAATAAATACGATGATTAGTTTAATTTTAAATGGTAAAATTGGATACTTACTTGAGGGCCTTGATCACCTCTTGGACCGCGCAAACCCTTTAACAAATTAAAATGTTTTTCAACAACTTCATTATTATAAACATACAATTTTCCTGATCATAAAAAGTAGGTTCAACTTAAAAAACTAAAGTAGTTCAATATTGCGCACAAGGAACAGAATCATTTCGTTTGAAACTCTAAAAATCGCATCACAAGTAAATCTTTGAATCACAATATCCGTTTAAAAAATGCTCTACTATTAGTACCATTTATAATAGTTATTATTTTGGGACAAGTTACTTACCCTAGGTCCCCGTAATCCAATATCACCCGATGGACCCATTACTATGTGTCCAATCGCACCAGTTTCTCCCTAGAATACATAGTATAAAACATTACTATTATATATTATAGAAAAAAGTATAAAATTATACATTTTAGTCAACCCTTGACTTTTATTCAACAATTTTGCTAACAATATACACAAGCCGATCTACAGGACTCTGTCCGTGGCGTACCTACTTCGAATACCCGTGGCACAGATGTAGGTACTCCTGTCTTTCATTCATTGGAGAATAATGTAAGAAAATTGGCCGATTTGTTGACATTTATTATCATTGCTCCGCTCTCCTAGGTAGTAGCGTCATGAAATTATAATCAATAGATTTCTTGATAAATGAGCTATCTAACACAAAAATACTTTTTCAATTCCAACCAATACTTCCCATGATTAGCGCGATCATGCAAACAACCAAAAAAAGTCAGAGCGGCACATAGTTTCTCCCACTGCTACCTACAGTACTACATACGGGTCATTTACTGACAAATATTAATTCGGACACTAATGTGCATCACTCACTATAAACTAATGTCAGTCATTGGCTTTCACACACAATTTTTTCAAATTTCCGAAATGAAAATGCTACTTACTTTGCAAAAGCAAATAATTAATATACATTATAATCTAAATTAAAAACGTTATGATTTTATATATCTTTAGCGTACCTAACAAGCCGTTATAAGTTTAACTCGTGACTGTGATGATTCGATTCTGATGCCAATTCGATGTTTGAAAGCTGATATATATAATTGAAATGGTTATTACAGTAGATTAAGGAATGTTGCTTGCTCCCTTTTGCTTGCGCCTAATCCAGACGAAAATAAAAATAATACCGCGAGCCAAGTTTATGTCTTGTAGGCGAAAATCGCATACATGACTAATCAGTTGCCTGTCATTTGTCTGTAGTAATAATTTAAGCGTATGAGAAAAGTGTGACGCCCTCTGACTCGCCTCGCCGCAATCGTGTCGAAAAAGACACGAAATCGTCGCTCAATAGAAAGCCATGGATACAATTTTGACACGTTTTCGTAGTCTACTATTACAATCGTACTCCATTAGACTTCTATCGGTCGGTCGATAGAATTCTAATAGCACGTACCGCGCCAGTTGCATTTTTGATAGTCTACTAACATTTTGACAGCTAAAAACAGCGATTCTGGTTCTATTCTACTGCTTGTCAATAGTAGACTCGGCCCCCTGGTTGTATGAAATATATATAGAGTCAGGCATTTCTGGAAGAGTGCAAGTAACATTGATTAGTTGGTCTGTGGATATAACCAATAGTTTACTAGCTTATACCTACGGCTCTATTTTATTTAGCTATTCCAACAAAAGTTAGTTATTACACCTACAGGAGTATCTTAATTGATTAATAAGTACCATATATAATATTATTATGTCAAGGATATAATAATATTATATATGGT
Source organism: Thumatha senex (assembly GCA_948477245.1). NCBI lineage: Eukaryota > Metazoa > Arthropoda > Insecta > Lepidoptera > Erebidae > Thumatha > Thumatha senex. Next base: position 8,381,763 of record OX419734.1, read on the forward strand.
ACTTACACAAACATCGAATTGGCATCAGAATCGAATCATCGCAGTCACGAGTTAAACTTATAACGGCTTGTTAGGTACGCCCATAGATAATAACTTAACTAAAGAGATATAAAACCATAACGTTTTTAATTTAGATTATAATGTATATTAATTATTTGCTTTTGCAATGTAAGTAGCATTTTCATTTCGGTAATTTAAAAAAATTGTGTGTGAAAGTCAATGACTGACATTAGTTTATAGTGAGTGATGCACATTAGTGTCCGAATTAATATTTGTCAGTAAATGACCCGTATGTAGTACTGTAGGTAGCAGTGGGAGAAACTTGGAGACATAGGTCCGTATTTCAGAACGTTACTCAATACTCGATCAACGCTTGAGACTCGATTTTGCCTTATAAAATCTACTTTAAAGTGTTTCTTGAGTGTTGATAAACGTTCTGGAATATGGCCCATAGATTCGCATAGTAAACGCAGCCTAATATCTTAGTCCGCCTTTTATTATTCAGCAACGGTTGAATAATGTTTAATCTGGATTTTTCTCTATCCCAAATATCAAATTACTCGTTAATTGATTTTGCCTGCCTCGGTGGCGCGGTGGTTGTGTTTGCGACTGCCGCGCATGAGGCCCCGGGTTGCAACAAATATTTGTGTGATCCACTAATGTTGGTTTCGGAATTTGGGTGTTTCCTATATATATTATGTATGTATTTATTAATATATAAGTTGTATAGATCTCATAGTACAAGCTTATAGCTAAGTTTGGGCTAGATGGCGCTGTGTGCAAAGTGTCCCACAATAATTATTTAATATATTTATTTAATTAGTTTTTTAAACAACTTGCCGTAGCTCCAGTATCGCCTCTAAATCCTTTTTTGCCCGGAACTCCTCTCCAACCTTTATCGCCCTTTTCTCCCTGAAATTAGCATGAAATTTAAATGATAAGCATTACATTATACAAATATAATCACAATTAAAGTTTTTATACAGTAATTATTTCTTCATTTTTATACCACAGATGTGGCAGACAAGCGTACGACCCACCTGATGGAAAGTGGTCACCGAAGCCTATGTACCTAATTATACTAAACTTGTTGACAATTAATGTTTTAAAGGTTTTCTATTAAAAAACATGTATGAATAAATACTATAAATTCATACGTATATAATATGATGTATTAAATATGATGTCTTTCCATTGTTTTTGTAGTCTTGCATGGGAACATACTGGTCTAACACAGCACAGACCCTATGAGAATTTTAAACTAATAGGAAATAGTACCCCCACAGCAGACAATCCGAGACACAATGTAGATATAACCTAACCTAAGTCTTGAAACGCAGCAGATATTTCTGCATCTAGTTTCATCATTAAAACTGGCAAAAAAACAAGAGTTTTTTTTTTCACGTAGTTCAATGACTAAATTACTTAATAATAGGTAACTGAAAAATATAATTATTATTTTCTAGCGATGAAAATAGCTAGGTCCTTTACTTTTTTCCATTTTCTACTCTAGAAATTGAGCACACTGACCTCAAATCTGCAGTACCTACTACAATATATATTATACTATACTATATATATTTTTTATTATTTTATTTATATTTTATTAGTAACTTCTTTGTATCCAAACAGTGTGCCTATGGTAATGAATTTAGCAAGAGAACTCAAAAATAATTTTGAAATCAAAACTAAATCCATTTTCTCGAGCTTCATATCTGAAGTTTGAAATGAGGAAAAATAGATTATCGTACTTACCGGACTGCCACTTAGACCTTTTCGGCCTCGTATGCCCTGTGAATAAACAATATACGAGCATTATGTAAGAGCTTCGTCAGAGCGGGGGGTACATAGATACGTAGAACTACGTACCTAATTTCCACCACCCAAGGGGCCAAGTCTACTGATTCAATCATTTTAGAAGAGAATTGAAATCGTCGCTCAATAGAGAGCTGACAGAAAAAAGTTGTCAGTTTTCGTAGTCTACTATTACAATTGCGCTCCAATAGAAAAAGTCCAATAGAAAAGTCTATCGGCCGGCCGATAGAATGTTATTAACAAGTGAAGTTTGTAAGTAGCTCTTATTTTGCATTGTTGGTAGTCTATATTAATATTTTGGTAGTAATTAATTTTAATTTTTTTATTTAATTTTTAATTTAATTAATTTAATTTTAATTAATTTTAATTTTAATTATTTTAATTTATATTTTTTAGTTTTAATTTAATTTATTTAATTTTAATTTTTTTTATTAAATTTTTGGTAGTCTATATTAATATTTTGATAGCTAAAAACAGCTATTTTGCCTCTCTATTCTGCAGCTTGAGAAGTGTGATTGTGAAATATATAATAATTTTAGTAGACTACCTAGTTTTAAGCTAATTACAATGGTTCTATTGGTATCTATATATATATATATATTTATATTCTAGTTCTATTATATAACTAGAACGGCTTTCTATTGGAAAATAGTGGACTTGGCTCTCTGATGTAAATACTATTTAACACAACAAGCGGCATAGCCTTTACCTATATTGTTAGAATTATTTGGAATCAAAGTTTTGGGGCGTAAAGGGTCCCACTAAGATCTCCGGGGTCCAAGTCACCTCGCCTGCTAGCGGTGCACCTGCTGACTCACGGATGGGTTTGGGTTTTAGAGGTCAGACGACAGCCCCAACCAATAAAGCCGAAAATTAAAAGCTGCTTCTAGCATCCGAATAAAGAGCTACTGGGAAAACACTAAAGATGAACGAGAAGATTTCTGAGATCAAATATGAAAATACTGCGGACGCAGTGTTCTGTCGATCACTGCGTTAAGCAACTGTCGCTATGGGTGGTCACGGATGGGTGACTAATTTGTGGCATTTACATTCGCGAGCGTTTCCGTGCTTAGGAAGGCACGCTAAGCCGTTGGTCATGCTTGCCAGTAACATGACATTCTTTAAGTCAAGTTGGCCTTGTTTCAAGGTTGAAATTTTTCAAGCCGCCCTTGAAAAATTTCAACAGCAAGTAGCCACAACCTGCGTCTGTCTATTTCAACACGGCAATGGGCTCATCATCTATTACGTGGGACAGAAATACACATGGCGAAAAGTGGGCATAATATATGCCTGTGCCAACGCTTTGGGGATGAGGCGTGATAGATAAATAAATAAATAAATTTAAAAGGATTTACTTACATTTGCACCTCTATATCCTTTCAGTCCAACCGCACCCTACAAAAAATAAACAATTTAATGATTTATAGGTATTAATTTAATAGGTACGTGTAGTATTTTCAAAAGTTGAGTCTAGTGAATGTTTTGAATTTAAACTATGTAATTTTTAGTTTTTTATGTTATTTTAACCTGATAATCTCTTAAAGATCGGTGAGTATTAAAATAAAAAAAAAATCTAATTTACATTGGTATTTTCTTTTTTCAAAATAAATTTACAAAGTATAACCAAATATCGATGTAATTGATACTAACTTTGATACCCTTGTCACCCTTCTCACCAGTGATGCCCTGTAAAAATAAATAATTATTGTAGAATACAGAATTTGCAATTGAAGTTAAAATTGAATACAATCCAATTATATCTATTTAACTCAAATAATTATAATATTAAAGCTATAAATATTACATTAATATGTAATATTTATATAAAAAAAAACCGTGTAGTTAGAAAGGACAGATCATCAAGCCTCACGATCCATGCATACTTCTTTCGCTTCCTGCAGATTCAACAATTCGTGTGGGTATCCCAATACTTTTGACTGCTCACGTGGTCTTCGTAGTCTCGGTATATTCTGACTTGTTCTATAACTACTTTTGCCAAACCTTGGCCTTTGACCAAACCAACTGAGGACACCCTTAACTCTTAACCACCACCTTAATGCTGATACGTTACGAATTAGGTTACTGAAAAGCAACGTTAGCAATGCGTTGTGAATCGCGAGACGTCATCGTCTACTATGTTCTTGGTGGGACCGAGTCGGTGCCTATTAGTTCGTAGTTATTTAAATTACATGTAAGTATACTTACGTCAGGGCCCATTTCACCTGCGTCTCCTTTTGTGCCCTGTACAATAAGTAATTATATAAAATAATAGATACATTCTCAACAAATATGTTATCACTATACCAATTTAAAAGAGTTTTGTTGCATACTGTTGTGTTTAGAACAGAACCAACCGCATAAACCGGATAGCAGTGAGGCTTGGCCTATCGTGCGACCCGTAGTTAAGGCGAAGCGGAGCACCTAGATGGTTAAGTAGGTAATCTGACCCTTGTAATCTTTAGGGCTGGGATTGCTTTAGATGTTTCTTCTGGCCCAAGAGTACGCCCCCCAGTACTCTTGGGCCTGAAAGTTTTGGCCTCAGTTGTCCGTCAGTTTTTGACTTATCTCGTCTTCAAAATGCTTTTAGGACTGAAGCACAATATTTCACGCACCTTGAGGCGTTGTTACGCAAATTCGATTATGGCTGTGTTTCTTTCAATGATGAAATTCGTGAAAGTACATACATATCTATTTCTCAACTGCGATCACTGAAGAAAATATAGCCATGTAGATTGGTAGGAGCCAAATACAAAATACTTTATATCAACATCTAAAAGTCACCACACTTTATTGTCGTTGGATTCCTGACGTTGGATTCTCACGTTCGAAAAAAACGGGCTCGAGTTTATTGGTATAAACATTTATTATTAAATAATGACCATGGAAATTTTAATACTGCATATGACATTGTAACAGAAGGCGAGATGTGACATTCCAAAAAGAAAGCACAGTTTTCTAAAGAGAAGTATCGTCGTATTCGTATTTAAAAGTGAGAATAAGTCAAAAAAAATTAAGGAAGGCGAAGCTTATAAGCAAAAGGATGATTATTTTTCTTTACGACGGGTCCTTTCTGCTGAGTAGTACAACACCGTCTGCTTGCCTTCAGTGTGCTCCACGTATACTACCTACTACCTACAGACACTGTACCACGTATGCGTTAAGTTCCTGCAATAATTATTCACTAATGGGCAGTACCGATACATTTAATTTAATAATACTAAATTTTTTTTCAAATAAACTAAATAATACTAGAAAATGTAGCAAAATACAAAATGTTGAATTATATTTTCATACAACGATGTATCTGGTATCTGCTTATCTTCACCTACCTATTATTTCTATTATTACGAATATGTGAGTTATCTCATCAGTTAACCATAGTTTTTTTTTATAACATCTGATTGTACTTACTTTCTGACCAGGAACACCAACCGGACTATAACCCTGTTCAAAAAAAGAGACTAAAGTGTAAAAAACATAGATATTTTAATAACGTTAGGGAATTTTTAAACCACCATTTTTTTGTATAAGTTTGTTATTACTTTCCATTAAATTAATTGATTATAAATATAAAATAATCGTGTTCGTTTTGGGCTCAAATTGTAGCTAGTAAAATTGTCCAGTGGGGCTTTTGAAATAATTCTTAATTTCAAAAATATCGATCTATAAAATCAATATCCGTAAAAAAATTATGGCCTAAAGAAAAATATAATTTTGGCCAAAAGCATGTAACGTTTTTTACTTTCTCGATTAACTCTTTCTGAACCTTTTAAGTATCTTATCCCTACAACTCCTTAAGATATAATGAGATCGCACCTTTTTTGTGAAATCAAACCCTACACTGGAGCAAACGAAAAGAGATGACATCGTTCTAACAAAATATGAGAATGTACTCATCTTGCTATTAGTAACTAAGAAAGACGTTCGAGCAAAATGACATGGAATAATACTTATTGATTAGTAGGTACTTATTAATGCATTCTCAGAGAAAGCTGAAGATAGGTTAAATTATAAAAACCCTTTCCACATTAGGAAATAAAATGCAGTTTTCTATTTAGATTTTGTGATGATCAAATTTATTTCATTTCTCATTTCTTCTGAAGAGGGTATGGCATGAACTTATGAATTGACGTAGTGGAAGATGACATGCATGTTGTAAGATTCCTATACTGAGTGATAGCCTCTCTTCAATATCGTCAAGATAAACGTAGTCAAGTAAAAGACAAAATCAAAAGCGAGGGCTTAGAAATGGAAGATATAACTCTAAGTACTTACCTTGTCACCATTGGAACCTCTTTCACCATTCAGACCCTGAATATAAAATTTAGTATAAGGATCGTTAAATTAAGGAACTACTTTGAACTATTGCAGCTGTTGCTTAATGATTTTAAATTATAATGAATAAGGTACAAAATAAGAAATTGAATTGAATTAATGGATATTCGGAAACAAGATTCATCGTTGTAAATTACCTATAATTAATATTGTGAAAATCATCTCCTAACTGGTTAAGAAACTTATTATATAGAAATCCATTGAAATAAATTAAATAAAAAGTATCTATTTTAGGTTTCATGTACACAAATAAATACATTATATGAATACTGTGGTATTCGTCTCTATATAACGCATCGAAGACGCATACCACGGTATGATGTGAAGCGTGCTCGCTGGGCCCAGCGATAGCCATTAGGAAAATAAACAATTGTATAAAATCCGATTTAGATACTGCATAAAATTTGCAGTAGCTCTTGTAATCCGAAAACAAAAGTTCAGAGTAACATTAAAATACGCGATAAAGATATTTGTGTTTATTACTTCGTACTCCTGTTACTTTTGACTCCAGAAGAGCGTCACAGTACTAAGGGGTGCCCCGGAATCTTTATGTGGTATCATGGGTTCGGAATGTAATAAATAAGTTCCTCAGTGTAATCTAAATTAACTTTAGCCTATAGTCTGTATACTGTTTGCATACATGTAGTCTAATTTTGTTGACTGTACTTGACTACCTAAACAAAATTCAATGCATACAAATTTTTAACACTTACTTTTAAACCAAACCCGCCAGGCAATCCTCTGAGACCCTATAAATTAATTATTAATGTTAATATTTCGATGACAAATGGCAATTGTATTAGCTTATTGCTAATGAAATGTCATTCAAAAACAATATTATGCAACTAAATAACTTCGTCTATTAGGGAAAAATCTAAATTTGAGGTACGGTTTAAGATCTGGCTAGACTCGAAATTTACCTATGTGTGTCGTATAATGATCAAAAATTTTTTAAGCATAAAAGCACTAAAAAAATATAATAAATAAATAAAATGTAAACATTATACATTTCAACATTCATGTTCATGTAGAAAGTAAACTTGAAATAGATTGAAAATATTAATAAAAAGAATAAAAATACTCACCTGATAACCATTGTCACCCTTAATACCCTTAGATCCCTAAGTAAACAAATAAAAAAATTAATAACAATGAAATGAGGAACATAAATTAGAAAAATGTGTCCCGTAATAGCGCCAAAAGCAAATGACAAAATGTCAAGAAATTTTATTTATTTATTTATTTAAACTTTATGCACAAAGAAAGTACATTGGCGGACTTAATGCCTAAGGCATTCTCTACCAGTCAACCATTGGGTGGTGCAGAGCTAAATACGAGGTAGGCGCATTTATGTATAAACAATACAATTTGAAGTTTATTAATTAGCATTAACAAAGTACAAAATATACACAAAATATTATGACCTAAGTATATATACTTATAATACATAATATAAATTCATATATATTATATATTATTATAAATACATACAATTACTTATTAATATTTACACACTTACATATAAATACATACATACCTATATATACATAAGTCAGGTAGAATTTAGAACAGTTTTTTGTTTATCTTACCTATCTTCCTCCGAAAAGAGTAATTGCCGCACTCTAGCCTTAAATATATTGCGACTATTTAACAGTCTGACCTCGGCGGGAAGCGCGTTCCAAAGGAGAACAGATTGGACATAAAAAGACGAACCCAAGAAAGTAGTAGTATGTGAAGGACATAGGAGGAGCTGATTATTTGAAGAACGAAGACTTCTTTCATGGTTCGACGACAAGAATTGGAAAGAAGAAGTCAAGTAAGTAGGAGAAGTTGGAGAATTAAGAATGTTATAAAGAGTAGTAAGTGAGCGTAACTTACGGCGATGACGGATTTGCAACCACTTAAGTTTGGAACGGAATGAAGAGACATGATCATATTTTCGAAGATTAAAAACGAATCGAATGCAGTTATTAAGGAGGCGGTCATATTTATTGAGAAGGTCTGCATTCAGGTCGTAGTAACACACATCACCATAGTCGATCAGAGGAAAGATTAAGGTTTGGGCCAAGGTGACCTTTGTATTAATAGGAAGGAAGTTCTTAAATCGATACAGGGCACGAAGTGTTCCAGTAACTTTCTGGCTGACGTGTGCAGCCTGTGCTTGCCAGTCGAGGCTAGAATCAATTATAAGACCAAGGTCTTTAACTGAAGTGCTGAATGGTATGTTTGTACCGTTGTATATTACAGGTGGTAAGGTGGCAGTATCCAACTTGCTTGACACCCATCTACTCCCCACAATAATGGCCTGACACTTGGATGGGTTTACCGTCAAACCGAACCTATACGACCAATCACTCAGATAGTCCAAATCTGCATTTACACGACGAATTGCTGTGGTTATATCACCTGCTGGAGCATGAGTGTAAAGCTGCAAGTCATCAGCGTAGAGATGATACGAACATTGAAAATTATCGGTGACGAGATTAATAAAAATAGAAAATAATAAGGGAGAGAGAATACCGCCTTGAGGAACCCCAGAACCAATATCGCACCAACTCGATAAAGAGTCATCAATGCGAACCGATTGCTGGCGTCCCTGAAGATAAGTTGAGAAAAAGTCCACTGCTTCTGAAGACATATTAAGGTGAGAAAGTATAGCTAGTAGGATTTCATGATTAACATTGTTAAATGCATTTGAAAAATCCACCAAGACTAGCACTGTAGCCTTAGTGTCCTCCATACCAGCCCTGATGTCACCAGTTACTTTTAAAAGTGCGGATGAAGTACTGTGACCGGGTCTGAAACCTGATTGCAATGGGCTTAATAGGTGGTTTTTATAAATGAAAAGTGTGAGTTGTTTGTGCACACATGACTCAAGCACCTTGGATAAGAAAGGAAGAATAGAAATGGGACGAAAGTGATTAGGTAGTGAAGGATTGGATATTTTAGGTAGGGGGATAATGTATGCCTTACGCCATTTAGATGGAAATGTTCTAGAAAAGATGGAAAAGTTAATAATGTGGGTAATAGCGGGAAGCAGATGGTCGATAATTGTGACAATCATACGTCGATTTATCATATCACAACCAACTGCATTCGACTTAATAGATAAAATTACCTTTTTAACGTCTTCAGTAGCAACCAGAGAAAATTTAAAAGCGTCTATACTAGGTATATCAAGGCCAGCTATGTAACTCAAAGTACAAAGTTTGGTTTGGTGATCAAAAGAGGTAGTAGAGGAGAAATGTTGGTTCAATTCATCCAAACCAACCGTAATTCGATGATCCACACGCTGCTGTTTTCCTATACCCAGCGTACCAAGAAATTTCCAAACGCTGGCAGGTGAAGAAGATTAACATTTTCGAGAATATGTCGGCGTTTAGCATTACGTATCATCTGGTTACAACGATTTCTTGCTGCCTTAAAAAAGTTCCACCTCTCCTCTGTACGATTTGCTCGGAATTTACAAAATGCACGATCCCTACGTCTCATTACCACTCGTACCTCTTCAGTCATCCATGGAGCCGGTGGACGTTTAAGCTTCACTTTCCTTATTGGAGCGTGAAGATCGTAGAGATTAAGCACAGCGTTATTAAATTTTTCAACTTTATCATCGATGGTAGATGCCGTCTCTAAGTCATCCCATTGTAACAACGCAGCATCCCTGCCCAACTGCTCAATATTCATACGCCCAAAACTACGCATATGCAATATCTTAGGAGGGGACTTAGGAGGTTTCAGGGTGTAAGAGAGGAATAAGAGGTCATGATGGGAAAAAGCGGGTGCAGGTAATTGCCCATGAAAGGAAACAAGAGAGGTGGAAGAGGTAAGTATCAGATCAAGCCAAGTATCATCAACCAAAATGTTGTGATGGGTAGCTTGTAATGGAAATATATGAAGACTAGCAGATTCCACAATATGGAGCAGCTTACGGGCACGAGATGTTTCAGGTTCTAATAGATTAGTATTTAGATCTCCCATGATGATATAGTGTGTGTACGATGACCCCAAGGAGTCCAGCACAGTTTCCAGGCTGGAGAAGTAGTCAATTGAAGGAGGACAATAGATTACCCCAAGAACCAGCTTGGTTCCCCCGACAACAACCTCTAGGAATAGAAATTCTGCATCAGCAGTGTATTCAGGATCAGATGAGGCAAGAATTTTAAACGGGAAGGAACTACGGATATAGATCGCTACCCCACCTGATCGCTTAAAACTGATACGATCATTACGCACTAGTATAAAACCGGGAAGAGAATACGATGTAGACTGCAATTCAGGCTTAAGCATACTCTCCGATATTAAGATGGCATGCACGTTCGTGTCGGCAAAAGCCTCCTCCAATTCACTGTAGTGGCAGGGTATGCTTTGTGCATTTAAATGACATACATTTAGTAGGTTACCTCTCTTCATCTCAAAAGTTTTACGCAAGCAGTCACCCAGAGTTCCGGTAGACGAGCTGAAGCTGTCATCATTCGACACTGTAGAAGATTCGTAGGCAGAGTGATATGGTCCATCATCATCAGATGACATTTTATAAATAGTATATGTATAGTGAAATATTTATAAAATATATATTATATATATTTAGTAAGTATACACAATAATAAATAAGTTATAGATATAATAAATAAAAGAGCAAGTATAATGTGCAAAATACCTTTTCAAAACTTGATAAGTTGACTCACCCCTGCACCACCCGCCAGCAAACATCACATAGTCAGATAGAAAAATATATATAAAACAAAAGCGGCTGGGCCTTATCTACAAAAAAAAACAAAAGTTGTACACAATATATCGTAGTCGGGACAACATATTATTACAAGCCGAATTTGTATCAGTTGAACTCGGAACGCAACCCAATGATTTTAATTTTAATGTTGGTAGCTGTCAGTAGGGTGACATTGACATGTTGTCAATACCAATCAACATTTACAAATTTGTTTACAAAATTGAATCTGATTGAAGTACATTGTAATATTTGTAGCTTATTCATGTTTACCTACATAGAGTATTATCAATTGAGTGTGTAATACAAAGGAAATAAATTGAAGTCAATATAGAACATTCATGAGTTATACTGCTGAGAGCACATAGAATCAAGATTAATATAATGTACTTAAAGCAAAATGCATAAGTTATTTCAAAACTAACAAGAACAAAAGTAGCAGAGAATTAGTATTACTGAATATATCTCCTTTGAAAGTAAACTACAAGAATATACATCAAATTTGTTGACATTTAAAGTCTTACGATTGCGAAGATTGCGAAAGAACAGTAAATTACTTACGAGATCATCAATAGTGACCGGCAACATACTATGTGTCCTGCAATAACTTAACAACGTACAACGTTTGTACATCATCGGGTTGCGAGAATTACCGAAACTAACTAGGAGTACAAAACGAATGTTTTCTTCACTAAAACAATTGATACTACTACTTTCGCGCTCCCCTTGCTTTTGTACTAGTTAACGAAGCAACAATAGGCTTTGGAAATGCCTTTACTAGAATATGAAAGTCTTCCTCAGTGGTCAGTTTGTGCCTACTCCCATCCATAGCTCGAACAACAATCACACCATCCTGCGTCCAACAGCTACGAGTACCGAAGTTCATACGGGCTTTGTGAAACACTGTCTGCCTATCCTTAGTCAGAAATTCTCTGATTGAGACAGATGAACCTCTCAGTGATGTTTTTGCCCTCCATACTGCAGATCTTAACTGAAGACTAGAGAACCATACCAGGATTGGCCTATGGTGATCATTGCTGGCCACTCCCAACCTATGACAAGTAGCAAAAGAAGCAGGAGAGCAGTCCTTAATGGCCAACTTATTGTTTATAACATTCACAACTACCTTTAAACAGTTTTCATCATCAGCCTCTGCAATGCCCAGGAATAAGAGTGCCTTACGCCGGTGCCTTGTTTCTATTAAGTCAATTGACCTGGCACATTCACCAATTTGCTTACGTAGAAGACCAAGCATGCTATACATAAGCTCTCTGAATGTCCGGAATTCCTCAGCAACTCATGCCACTGTATCCTTAGCTGGACCACCACTCTGAAGCTGAGCCTCCAAAGCCTCCATCCGCTTTGTAAAACTCTCTTCTAAGGATTTCTGTGCCGATTCAATGTTACTCAGTTGAGACATAGTGAAGTGTAGTTTATTGATATGCTGGCAGGTGGTGTAGTTTTAAAAAAAGTTCACATCAACTTTCCCAAATGTAACATGTAGTTATTTTATCCAATTTACAACTATTAATCCAAAAAGTATATGGAATTAATTAACTTTTATAATTAAAATATATTTTTGTACAGAGCAAAATTGTTTAATTTTTCTTCACCTACCGCCAAAAAAAAATACCGTCAAAAGAAATGCCGCTTAGCCAACTAAGTTTTATTTGTCGAAGTACTCACTGGATATCCTGGGTATCCTTTTAGTCCACGATTGCCCTGTTACAAAAAAAATATATATTCCAAATATTTCCAAAGCACAGAAAATAACAAGTGACCCGTAAGATTTTATGTGTCTAATTGAGATTCCAGAGGAAAGTTTATAGGTATAATACCACTCGCCCACAATAAATAAATGCAACTGAACGAAGTCACCGCGATCTGTTGCATTTATGCGAACTATTTACGACTCTATTATGTAATTGCAAACGAAGCAACTGCAAGGTATGTCACCAAATAATTTATAAATACCTAATACTAGTTTACTGGGTTTTCCCGAACGTCTGCAGTATGGGGTTCTTCAAAAGGGGTCTTAGAAGGTTTTTAAAGGGTCGGCAGCGCGAGTGCTTCACCTCTGGTGTTGCAAACGTCCATAGGCTACGGTGACCACTTTCCATCAGGTGGGCCGTATGCTTGTGTGTCAACTCAGTGGTATAAAAAAAAGCTTCAAAATAGTCAAAATTATTTTCCGGCACTCTCGCTATATCCACTCGGCTCGGGTATAGGAGGTTGCAGTACTAACTCATCTTAACCTATTTATAATTTTTCGCGGAAAAATACTTCGCAGTTACGTATTAGATTTTACTGCTTACTGTTCTGCCACAAGATGGTATTTGTTGTTTTGTAAATCGTACTAGCATCAATCATACAACCTTTGTAATAATCTTAAACGTTGTTTTTGGACAGTAATACATTAATTGCGTTCTATATTTAAACGTCTGAACATTTTTAGACGTTTTCACTGATTTACTTCAACTAAACAATAATTTATGTTAAGATAATCAGAACTAAAAATATATTCTGTTTGTACTTACCGAAATCCCATTGTCACCTTTGTCACCATCAATGCCCTGTTAAAGTAAATAAATAAGTTAATTATAATTATCTTAAATTAGTAACTCAATTTAATTTTAAGGTATTATTACCTTCTAATTAAAGATTTAGAGAAATGTATTTATTTTAAAGAAATTTATGATTTAAAATATCACATAAGAGCATAATGTCAACTCATTAGTTTTTATCTTCCACTATAATGTATTTGTGATATCATCTAAGGACCGTATTTTAGAGGTGCCGTACACTTAATTCACCTGGGTCAATTCACCTAGGTGAACTAAACACACTTTTAGTGAACTTTAAACGCCCGTACCTGTGGTCGCAAAATTAAAAACATAATTACTCAATACTCAAGAAACGCTTGAGGCTAGTTTTTCCCTTAAAATACTGCTCTCAAGATTTTCTTGAGTATTGAGTAACGTTCTAAAATACGGCCCTAAGACATCTTAGGTCCGTATTCCAAAATGTTTCTCAATACTCAATCGACGCTTGAGAGTAGATTTTATAAGGCAAAATCTCGCCTCAAGCATTGATTGATTATCGAGAAACGTTCTTGAATACGGACCTTAGATGTGAGCAAACTAAATCCATAATTACAGTCCAATGTAATTACATCTACAGACACGGTAGTCCGTACCATATTTTATTTATGTCCAGTTTCCTCGTTCAAATAGAGTATAGGAAACTTTACTAGGACTTTTATGCAGATATTGGAGTAATTTGTGGTACTATCAAAAACGACAGGCCCAAATAAAAGCCTTTCACTATAACATATTAATGTCATATTTTCATATTGCAGGACAGGGACGCCTGGAAATGATCTGCTGGCAAAATGAAATAATATTAAATTGTAAATAGGCCATCAAAAAAAAAAGCCTTCCTAAGTTTCTTGCCGGTTCTTCTCAGGTGGGCCGCGTTCCGAACCGGTGGTCGCTTTAAATATTTTAAATAGTGTATGACATTTTGTAAGCGCCGTTAAAATGGTCTATGCAAAATAAAGATATTTTTATTTTTTTATTTTTTTTTTTTTTCATACACATTTTAAAACTCTTTCATGTCTAAGATTCCTCCATTTTTAAACACAAATTTTACACTAGTTTTTAAGTAGTATACCAGTGTATGAAACTATTAGATGTTAATATAAAGCTTTTTCAATAATATTTACTAGCTTGGTCAACGCGCGCATAAAAAAAAACTAATTAATTGTTCCCGCCAGTACCAAAAAGTTTCACAATTCGTTTTCCTTGTTAAAATTAAAGTTATATATTAATTAAAATGTCTACAAGTACTAGTTATGAAGAAATCGATTTTAGTACCTACACAGCCCGATACAAGATGTGAACCCCCTAAACGTTATAGAAAGTTTACAACCTGAAAACTCCAAGGTAAAATGTCTATTTGCTTTATTTAGTATTATATTATTCATAAGTGTGTTGAAAATCGTCATCGATACACGTGTGTATTGATGATTAACGTCTTCGGCTCTCAATAGCGCCTCAGCGGTAATCACCAACTTTACATACTTGTACCATAATCTACTATTAAATGGTAGGATAAAAGTTCTAGCCAGTTCAGCTGTATTTAGTAAAGCGATACTCCTAATTAACATTATGTTCTGTACTTACTGGGTACCCATTGTCGCCCAAAGGTCCAGGTAATCCCTGTTTAAATATACATTAACATTTATTTATGTGAAATGAATCTTACATATAAATACTAATATTATAAAGCTGAAGAGTTTGTTTGTTTGTATGTTTGGTTGAACGCGCTAATCTCAGGAACTACTGGTCGGATTCCAAATATTCCTTTTGTGTTAGATGACTCATTTATCGAGAAAGGCTATATATTATCACGCTACTACCCTGGGGAGCGGAGCAGTAGTCATAAATGTCGACAAATCAGGCAAATTTCTATGCAATATTGTAGAATTTATAAGCGACGGGATTAAATAGGTCCGACGGGAGTTCGAACTATGCCACGGGCGAAGCTGAGGGGTCATCTAGTATATTATATTTTCACTGGGTATAAGAAAAACCTACGAACCCTTAGAAAATTACTAAATAAAACAAACTGTTTGTTATAAAAGCTCCTTGTTGCTTGACGTTTCTACATCGTTTGACGTCGCCTTAAGACGGACCATAGGTGGATTCAATAGTCAGTTTGGAGTAGGTCTAGAAGGTGTAGTTGGTAACGCGTCTGGTGTGTTAAACCAATAGACGCTGGTTCGAGCCCAGTTCAGGACTGAAAACTTTAAATTTTAATTATCGTTTCCATCAAGTTGCACCGGCCGTAGTTATAGACTTATGGATCTAGCTGCAGCTTTTACCTTTAAGTCTGTGCTGTAGAAGATTTTTAATCCAGCATTAGCTAGTAGTAAAAGGTGCAATGACCTGATTAAAAGAGATGTGGAAGTTAGAAGTATCCATGGATCGCAAAACCTGATGATCTGTTCTATTTGACTACCCCGTCAAGGATACAGCGTAAAGATACCTAGTCTGAGTTTTTAGTTGGTGATAGTCAATAGTGTAAAGCGTTGGATCGAACAGCTATATTATATTTAAGACAAGCTCACCAACTAAATCTCCTTAAAGGTGGTTGAGGCGTATACAACTACTTGGACAAGCAAGACTTTATAAAGAAAACTATGAAACAAGATTGCTTTAAAACTATACCAAATATAAAGAAATAATTTACCCGTTTTCCTCTATCACCGGTATCGCCCTTGGCATTTGGAACCTGAAATTTAGTTTATTTTGGTTTTAATTCTAATTCTAGCAACGAACAAAATACATTTTAAATAGATCACATTCGGCATAAGGTCACTCTTATTTATAATATAAAGGCAATATGGGTGAAATAAGAGGTAAGAGAGCAGAAAGCGAGAGAGGCAAAACAGAAGTCTAATTTTATTGTGTAAGTAATACTGTATTGTTCACACGTGGTTATGAATCAGATTTCAGTCTATTAAAGGTTCAATTTATAAACGTCCATAGGCTACGGTAACCACTTTCCATCAGGTGGGCCTTAAGCTTGTCTGCCACCTCAACGGTCTAATATGTCAAAATGGACAAAAATTAACTCGTTAAGTTTTTAATTTTTACAATTGAGTAAAATATTTCGCTTACTTGATAACATGGCGGTAAAGCTGTGCATTCTGATTCCATTTCCCTTAATTTTTTATTGAGATCTTCTAATATTCTTTCAAGATCATTATATTTTTCAGTAAATACGGCATCTAGAGCTAATCGTATCCTGGAATTCGGCAAATCAAATGCTGCTGCAAAATCTGTAAAATATAACATTATTTAAAATTTGTAATATTATAAATGTATAAATTTCACTTATAAAATAAAAAAGTCTACTTTCCCTCCTACCTGTGTAGTGCCATTAATAATATTTGTGCCTCTACTGCTTTAAAAAACTGTATAATATGGGAGGAAGGACTTCCAATTGACGTCAAAGTATTGAATCCTCAATTGCACGTACCAGTTTTATGATGACCTATTTTTTCTAATGAACCTATGACCTAATTAACTAAAATTGAGATATCTTAGAAACTATAAAAGCTAAAAAAAAATAGTAAATAATATACAGATACTATTGCTCATATCTTTTTATCGTGTTGACTCAGGACCTTGATTTTTATACACCTAATATAAACTATAGACCTCACTCAGTATTTGGTACAAATATCAACTTGGTTGCCGTTCCTGAGAAAATCGGTGATGACAAACGGACGGACAGACGGACAAAGAAGTGATCTTATAAGGGTTCCGTTTTTTTTCCTTTTGAGGAACGGAACCCTAAAAGTAAATCAAAAACAAATTATATTATGTCAACATGAGCTAGGATTCAGAATTCCATTTCAAAATTTTATTGAAATATACATTGTATAGTACTTGGCCATTCCATTATTTATTTATTAATAACACATTTTGTTTTTGACAGTGACAGATAGACAGTTATAGACGGTATAATGAAAACGCTAATTTATCTTAACTTGTATATTTATATAAATCATTTATAATTTTTAGATACACCAATTTGCACGTAACATCAACTGCATAAACGTCTCTTGCTGTCTCCGTCTTCTGCAAAGACAAATTTTGTTTATCAATGCTTTGATGTCCAACTTCAAATGAAGAATATTTCTTTATGTACTATGAAAGAATCTGAACCCTAACTTTAAGTTGAGCAATGCATTAAAACTTAAGTTTATATCAAAACCTAATGTACATACCGTTACCAAAGGCGGCGTTAGAGCATTCACTCAATCCTGGTAGACCAGGTGCACCGGGAGGTCCCTGTAAAATAAATTCCAAAATGATTTGTATGCTGAAAAAATAACAGAGATTATTATATTACAATTAATACGAAGAAACAACGAAGCACTTGGAGCCCCACTAATTCAGTGTTTTGTAAAAGATCACTGCGTTAAGCACATTTTATACGTAGTAGGTCCTTCGATTAGTAACCGCATTATGGCATGTTCGTTTACGAGAATTTCTGTGTTTCAGAAGGCATGTCAAGCCATTGGTCCCGGTTCTACAACTGGGAACCAATCCAACCAACATGGCGGTAGTTAAGCCAAAGTGAAGGCCTAATGCGTGACTTGAAAAACTTAAACAGCAGGTTCCACAAACTTAGCCTGCAAATTTCAACACGTGGAAAAAAAGAAATGGGGAGAACTGGGCGTATAGTATACCTCTGCCACCCTTTCAGAAATAAAGGCGTTACTGATAAGTTAGTAGGTAATAAATTATATATAACAGCGAAGAAACAAACAAACATATAATATATTTTTATTATATTTGTCCTCTTTAACCATTCCGTCTGAGATACAGCGTGAAGATCCTAGAAATCTGAAAAGCTCTATTCAAATATTTTGCAAAGACAGTGAGTTACGAGTAGTTAAGTTGAAAATACATTGAATACTAAAGTTTTTATTTATTCAGAAATTGCTTTTACACGCCGTTATTCCTGCTGCAGGGGCGGTGTGTGGTGACTACCGTCCTTTGGGTTCCGTCCTACCCACTAAACTCCGCGGTGTTCAGCGTTCGTGTTTGTTTCGGAGTTTGGGTGTTTCCTATGTATAATATGAATGTATTTAGAAATATATAAGTATGTTTCCTATGTATAATATGTATGTATTTAGAAATATATAAGTATGTATGGGCTAGACGGTGTTGTGTAAAAAATAAAAGTTTCCCACAATATTCTTCCCAACCACGTCGCACGATAGGCCTGAGGGCTAAGGGAAGCCCCGATATATATACAAGGCTCTACTCGGGGGGCTACATGTGCTACCCCCTACAATCTCTCAGAGGAGATTAGCCTGTGCCGCATTCGAGCCGTCCCCGAACGTCTCTCCGAGAACAGAGAGGGTGGAGAGCGAGCGAGCGGGCACCAAAAAGACACCCCGTAACGCGTGGAGTGCCAGCCGCCAGAAAAATGAACACAAAAGTCGTTTTAGATGTTTTAAGTTGGTTTTCTCATAATTATTATCAGGATATTATTGTATAAAACAATATCGCAAAGAAGAGTATAACAATGACCCATTTAATTCTCTCAGTACCTAATAAAAGGGATGTAACATTAAGTATTATAAATCTTGTCTCGTTTTTTTTTCATTTTGATGTAAGATTCTGAGATTCGCTTATTTGAAGCCCTTAAAAGTGAACTTCTTACTATAATTATTTTAGATAGTTTTATGTGAATCAATTTTCAATTATAAGTATTAAAACACTTACAGGGGGTCCATCCTCTCCTGGTACGCCTGGCACACCAAAACCTCCTGGCAGACCTGGTTCACCCCTTTCTCCCTGAAATCAGAAATAATCATTTTATAATAAAATAAAAATAATATTATATTATTCTTTTTATAAATTTCTAATTCAAGAAATAAATTAACCATAGATATGTAATTATAGTATGGATATGTCTTTTAGTTATCACAAAACAACTTAGTGAGTTAGTTATTAAAGCTCACTTTAATAACTAACTCACTCATAGAAACAACAGTTTCATCTCAATGTAACTGTTGTTTCTATGAGCTACTGAAAAGCAACACAATCAAATAGAGTCACTTGAAATTGAAAAGGCAAAGATCTACGTACGAATCTACGGTGTATAAACGATGTGTATAATTTTCAGTAAAGTCGAGTTTTGTGACATTCATGTCCCGAAAAAATAACAAAACTAAGTAAAGACAGGGTTATAAAACAACTTTTAGGAATTTTAAATCTTAAAAGAATTGCACTTTGAAGTGTACAACATGCCAAGGAAAATGTTCGAAATAATTTAAAGAAATTTGGCCATTTATGTGAACAGTGTTCATTTAGACAAACTGTCACTAGCAAGAAACATCAGTAAACCTAAGTAGTTACGTCATCATCAATAATACCAAAAGCATGTAGATTATAAGTAGTTGTACTACAAACTCTAAAGCTAATACCTAACTATGGTTAAAATTTTAAATGATTCTGTTATAGAATTAAAGGTAGAAGTAAATTCATATTTAGATCTAATATTGTTTTAAATTCTACTTACTGGTAGTCCTACTTCTCCAGGTGAACCTTGTAGACCTGATCTTCCTGAATTGCCTTTGTCACCTTTAATACCCTGCAAAGAAGAGAAGCAAACGTTCAATTATAATACTGAGTTTAGGTAGTTTACATTTAAAAATTACTTGTTCTGTATGGTTATTACTTACGGGAACTCCTTCAAATCCAACAGGGCCTGGTGGTCCCTGTATTCCCTGTAATCCGGATTGTCCATTTTCACCCTGTAACAATTTATGACATTTATTTACATAGAGATAGTAAATGTGCAATACTATGAATTACATGTCTCGTACATATTAAAAAAAAAGAAATGAAGAGGATTTAGAAACTCAAAGAAGCTACTTTTGCCTGATAGTGACTACACAGAAGTCACATTAAGTCATAGTACTGTTAGGGAGTTAATTCAAAATAAGACTTCAATAGTATAAAAAAGAAAAAGGTATTATTTAGTAAAACCACATATCCCGCACCCGGGACCAACTGCTTTAAGTAAGAAATTATTCTACTAACGATTTAGGGCTCATCTCTTGAAAATTTACGGTGATAGAACTGTTTTTTAAAATAATGCACTAATTACTTACCTTTGGACCTGTGGCACCAGGTCGTCCGTGTGGTCCTGTATCACCCTGAAATTATAGTATAAAATGACATTTCAAATGTGAGATATAAATGCTAATAATTAAAGAAAAGAATGGTTAGTCAGCCATAGGAGTTGATTAACACAATCCAAAGTTACAGAATGAACGTCAGGAGTCAGGAATAGATTTCTAAACGATTTTACTAATTTATGTTAAATCATTTAAGAACAGAACCAGCCGAGTGCATTTAAATTTTATCCT
Source organism: Thumatha senex (assembly GCA_948477245.1). Taxonomy (NCBI): domain Eukaryota; kingdom Metazoa; phylum Arthropoda; class Insecta; order Lepidoptera; family Erebidae; genus Thumatha; species Thumatha senex. The sequence goes on from OX419734.1 coordinate 8,402,603, forward strand.
ATTATGATTGCGCGGTGTGTCACTTTGAGAAGTCCGTGTCACGTGCCACAGCATTGTCTGTCAGCGGCTAACCCTCAGAAATCGGTGAGTTAAAATTATAGCGATTTAACCCTAGGTTTACCCTTAACTCGGGGTAATACAAGACAAATTAATGATTTAACTCGGGGTTAGTCCATACCTCCGAGTTATACACGTTAACCCAAGATCGTGCAAGTGGGCCTAAGAACAGTGTTTACATCAGATTTATAGATAATGTTCTTCTAATGCTAAGAAGTGATTTTCATTGCTGACCGCACCATGACCGCACATGAACAGACCAAAGTCGCATATACACCTATTCATGGTGTACTGAACCGAATGCTGCAAACATTTTGTCTCTATGTCTAATGGTTCCTGAGAAATAGAGGGGTACAGACGGATGGACTTTCCTAAGCTTTAGAGTTTAGAAGTCTAAAACATGATTATTCATTAAATAAATAAATGTAATACCTAGTAATTAAGTAAAACATTTTAAAACTTAACTATCTTTACGCTGTATCCCTGACGGAATAGCCAGAGAGGACAGATCGTCAGGCTACGCGATCCATGCATACTTCTTTCGCTTCCTACACATTCGTTAATCGCTTCATACTGCACGTCTGTGTATCCGAGTACTTTTGACTTTTCCGTTTTTGAGTAATCTGCTCACGTGGTCTTCATATGTAAGTCTCGGCCTACCCTGCCTCCTTCTGCCCTCTACTATCGCACAATATATATTATTTTTCAATCGTTCCTAACTCATTCGTTGAACGTGTCCAAACCAACGGAGCACCCCCCTTTTCCAGCTTAACGCTAATACTTTCATTCAAACCTGCCATATTGCGTATCACTTCTTTACGTATTCGGTCGGCCAAGGTTACGCTGAACAATTTTTGAAGTGATCGCATCTCCAATTATTTTTTAATAACCAGAAATTCGACTGACTGTTCTAACATCCTTTAACTGTAACATACAATCACGCCTATATCCCCGAAAAAGTAAGCAGAGATGAATTAGTTTTGTTGGATCCACGTAACTGGGGCCAACCTGAAACATAACCATTCCGATATCTGAACCAAAATGCCGCCAAGACAGATATTACACATTCACAAATACAAAATTTGCAGTTCAAGCATATTCATTGTAATCCTTTTCATTATAATCTAAGTTTATACTCGTAATGCTTGTTTGAAATTAATATTTACCAACCTTTTCACCTTGTTGTCCCTGACGGCCAGGAAAACCCTAAAATTAAATATAACTTATTTTATCTAATATATTACAATGAAAATAGTTTTATATTCAAAATAATATTGGTCAAGTGAGGTCGTGTTTCGCACAATGTAGGGTTCCGTAGCTGTCACTGCATTATTTTTATAGAAGTACCTTCTTTGTTTCCGTGTGAAAATCCTCAGGAACACTATACTTGACTCTAAAACCACGCGATACCTTTCCATCTGCTCATAATAGGGTATCCCGGTTGAGCTTCCGGAAGGATAACCCCAGGGCTTCCGACAGACTTAGTCCGCCACAGAGGCCTCACCTCGAGAGGGTCGAGAAGTATTCTGAGTTAGTCGCCTACTAGTCATAATGTAAAACATCATATTAATCATGTTTTTTTTTCTATATGGCACTTGACTCAGACAAAAATTAATGGTAAGTTTTTATGTAGGTACTTACTGTCAATCCTGTTTCACCTTTCTGCCCAGGAAGCCCCTGCGTGCAAAACAGTACAATAATTTCTATATGTAATCACTACTCAGGAACTTTTAGATTTCTTTAAAAAGGAACAAAAAGAATTGCTAACACCCATAAGTAAGCGGTGAGCGGCCATTTTAATTTTGATATCTCGAAGTTACGTTGAAATTATTTTCTGGTTCCGTTAGCACCATACACTATCTATAATATGTTGATGATTATTTAAATCCATTTAATGTCTACAATACTTACAGATTGGCCTATGTCTCCTGGCGGGCCCTGTATCCCATTAAATCCACGTGGTCCGTCATAACCACGTGGTCCCTGAAACAGACATCAAGGAAGCGCGTATACATTTATGTCTAATTGATACAAGAGATATTTCTTCCGTTTTATGCTGACCTGCCCCTATCTATAAGCAACTATGGGACTATAAATTGACACACACTGATTGGCAAAATTAAGGATAAAATATGGTGTGGTTTTTAATATAACGGAGATTACTAACGTTTTTTCAACCAGGGATAGTCCGACTGGTTTCAGCTGTGTTAAGATAGCTCTTTGAAATTGCAAGGTTACAATATAGTTTGAAACTATAGGGGTTCTTTATGTACAGCGAACCCTAAATATACCATATAATATATAATAACCCTATATAATACTTGTACTAATTACTGTTGAATAAAAATTTATCCATATTCTAAAATCTATTTAAACTATTCGGTGCTACTAATTATTCTGGGCCTTAGTGACTTAAATTGGAAAGAGAGATTACAAAAACATAATAAAACATTTGCTATCAAATTATGTTGTTTTATGTTTACTCACACTCGCTCCAATACTGCCCTTTTCCCCCTGTGGTCCTTGAACTCCTTGTGGTCCTTTATCACCTTTGTCTCCCTAAAATAAAGGCAGTAAATATTGTTAGATTTGGTTTTTGTACAAACTGCCTTTTTAAAGGCAAAAGCGACCCAGCCCTGCTTCGCACGAGTGCAATGTAGACACTAAATATGAGGTATACCTAGAAACCTGAGTCTTAAATTACTCTATCTATTACAAAAAACTGTATTAAAATTCGTTAAGTAGTTTAGAAGATCTAAGCGAACAGACAGCGGAAGCAGATTTCTTTAATACTATGTAAAGAAGACAAATATCAAATGTTATCATCATCTCAACCTCTTGATGTATACTGTATTTAAGCTTTCCTCAACGTTCGCAACAATGTTAGGTTGTACGCAGCTCGTATAAGCAAGCTTCACAGACATTTATAAGGTTTTCAAGTCACCTGCATTCTTTCCATTTTACCTATATATATATATATATATTGATTCCATTGCGGTTGGTTCAATTCTACGTAGTCTACATATCACAATTGCACTTCAAGTTTTGAGAACTAAATCTTAAAGTTAAGAAAAGTCTTACAAAACTGCTCAGTTTGTTCGTCTGTACGCATTTATTCAAATGGTTTGTGGCATTTTAAAGTTTCTACCACTTTCTGGTTTTGGTATTATTTCATAACCGGTTTAGAAGTCACCTGATTCCTTCGCTACGATAGTGCAGGGTGCGCTACTCGTTTAGCTGTAAAACTATTAGTAGCCTACCATAGTGCAAATAAGAAGAGGCCAATGGGGCGTGTGAATTATACACATACCGGCACAATTAGCGGCTTTTATTATTTCTGGCTTGCACAGCCGTCAAACGCGGATTCCTTCGAACACGCAGCTGAATAAAATGGTCATCTCTCCTCGATGTACGCCTATTTCTGCCTTAGAGAGAAATAGTCTCCCTGTATCGCTGGACACTGCGATGAATTGTTGAAACAGATCGACGAAGCATCCTGGCGATATCTCTGTAAGTTTGATTACTGCTTCTCATTTCAAGTGCCCTGACAATTTCAGTCGGGGTTAAATCAGGCATAATGATTTCTTTATCCTTCAGTAAGATTTAAGGAACATAAAAAGTCCAAAACGTCTTGAATTACCCGTAATATGGAACACTTACACGAAATTATTAAAACGTCGATTAAAATTAAAACAATCACAGAAAAAAGTGACGATCAACAGTGTTCTGATTTTAAAATATTTTATGCTTAAATATTATGAACCAGCCAGCAACATTAATTGAAAAAGGTTTCACTCTTTTTTTTTGTTCCGCTTATTAGAGCGTGATTGTAATAGTGGATACCGTCAAAGCGACTTGGATACCCTTTGTCGATCTCTTAATCGATTTTCTACTCAGCGACGATTTTGACTCTATTTAGCCACGATTGAAATCGTGATTCGATTGAACTCGGCCTCTTGGACCTTCGCCGTCAGTACTTCCAGTAAGGGGTCCCATTACTTGTACTAACCTAACTGACGACGAAAGGTCAGAACTACTAGAGCTAGGCCATTTTTAAGCTTTATCAGAGACCCAGGTCAATCTATATAAGTTAAGATATTAGGATGAAGACACCATCAAAGGCCAGGTGTCAGTGCCATACGTCATGACTTGTAATAGATGTTGACTAAAGAGTAGTTTAACAGTAGCTGCTGCAGCAACTCTGCCGTATTTTGAATTAACACATTTAACAATAAAATTGACCGCTTTCCTGTAGCTATGGCTATCTCACTGGATGGTATGTCTGTATATCTGACTGTCTGTGTAATAAACTAGGGGTTGAAGGTTTGTCAGTTTCTTTTTTAAAGATTACTTACAGGGTATCCGTCTTCTCCACTTATGCCTTTTGGTCCGTCCATTCCCATAGATCCTTTGTCACCTTTAATTCCCTAAAATAATGAAATCGCAATTTAAAATCTTACTTTCGATTAATACTCAAAGGTGACATGATACACGTGGTGATACACATGGTGATACACATGGTGATACACATGGTGATACATAGGGGGTTGATCATTCAGAGCTACCAAATAAGCAAGTTTTTTGCAGACACAACCAGAAATCATGCAGTTCTCTTGACCTTAGTTTGGGCAAGGAACTTTAATGGATAACTTCACATGTATGGCTCTAATACGGTTGTGTACCATACCTACGGCGAGCAATCTACTGCTTATCTAGTTCCTTGACTTATTGATGCACTGCCACCGAAATTACGTACTACGGACAATCTTGAGCCTTATAGTGTTAAATGTAAACTTAAATATCATTGAATGAAAACACTTTTTTAACATTTTTAAATAAGGATACGGAAATGTAATGCATAATGAAAATGTTATTACCTAGTTTATAATGTAATGTATATAATACTAACCTATTATGTTCTCCGTGCTAACTCATTACATTAGCTATAAAGGTTTTCTATAAGCAATTAGGTTTTCTATAAGGCTTATGAACATTTTGTTATTATTTAACTATTTAAATAAAAAAAATAAATATCCATCACGGCTTATCCCCGAAGGGGTGGCAGAGGCATATTATATGCCCACTTTTAACCGTGTGGATTCCTGTCCCACGTGATAGGTGGTGAGCCCATTGCCGTGTTGAAATAGACAGACGCAGGCTGTGGCTGCCTGCTGTTGAAAATTTTTAAGCCGCCTATAAGACCTTCAACCAGGCTTAACGACTGCCATTTTACTGGCAATTGGGACCAACGGCTTAACGTACCTTCCGAAGCATGGAAACGCTCGCAAATGTAAATGCCACAAAGTGGTCACCCATCCAACGACCAGCCATAGTGAAAGTTGCGTACCTCAGTGATCGTTTACCGAACACTGAGACCGCGGGCCACGATCGCTTCAATTTAACTATTTAAGTGATAAATAAATCGAAGCACTCATGGCCCTGCTGACACAGTGTTCTGTAAACGATCACTGGGTTCAGCAATTTTCGCATTTACATTTGCGAGCGTTTCCGTGCTTCGGAATGCACGTTAAGCAGTTGGTTCCAGTTGCCAGTAACACGGCAGTCGTTAAGCCAAATTGAAGGCCTTTTGGGCGGTTAGAAAAATTTCAACACGGCAATGGGCTCACCACTTATTACGTGGGACAGGAACATACGGTATAATATGCCTCTGACACCCCTTCGGGAATTAGGCATGATTGATACATAATAAATTAAAGTATATTAGACCTAGTTAGGTGCATGCATGAGAAATTAACAAATATATTTATTAAAACTGCATTAAAATAATTATACTTACTCGAATGCCTGGAATACCCCTGATACCTATAAGGCCCTAAAAAGTGAAAACAAAATGTTAGTAAAATTAAATAATACTGTGTAGATTAACGTCGACATATTTGCATGTTCCGCAAATAAATTTCGACAGCTACTTACGAAAAATTGTGCACAAATTAATAGCTGTGGCTATTATCAATGGGTAAAATCACTTATTTTATTTTAGCATGTTGGTAATTTTTTTCTCTTCTTTATTTTATTTATTTAATTTCATTTCGACTTACGAGCGACTCAAATTTAATTAAAATCTTCTGGTAATCTGTGAACAACGCTGTGGGCTACATAATTATTAACCTGCAGTTATTACTTGTAATAATATTACCATAGCGTAGCTGTTTGTTGTTACTTCATATTAAAAAAAAAAAGATTTAATATCCGAATGAAATATAAAGATTATTTTAACTATAACCTAGCTCCATGTTATTTAATGAAACTAGGTATGCAATGCGGATCTACGGCGTTTTTGCAACCCATGACAGCCTCACCTGTCCCTAAGTGGTACACCTGCTGATAGACGAAGTCATGGTAAAAATAATGAAATTCTTTATAAAACCTTGTCCCAACAAAACATCCTCCTGATTAGAAGAGGCCTGAATGCATCAGTGGACTGTAATATTCTGATTTGAAGTGTGCTCGAATCAGAATATTGCAGTAACCGACTTATTTCTTATATGTATATTAAGTTATATGATTGCAAATAATAAAGAGATGAGTAACTCAAATTTCAACGTTTCATAGAGTTTCAATACTTACTGGTAAACCTTGTTCTCCTTTAGCTCCAGTTAAACCCTACAGAAACAAAACATACTATTAGTAACAAAATAAATTGCCAAAATAGAACTTAATTACCGAACATTTTATTAGATAATTACTTGGGGTCCTTCTATTCCGTGGAAGCCTGGAGGTCCAGGTACACCTATATGACCCCACTCGCCTTTTTCTCCCTGAAATAAATATTTCATTGAAATAAATGAATATAATAATATAATATATACGACTTATAAATATTTTATTTTAGGGCCGGCAGCGTGAGGTCCGCACCTCTGGTGTTGTAAACGTCCATTGGTTACGATGACTACGTTCCATCACCTGATGGAATATGCGTAGGGGCGTATGCTTGTTATAAAAAAAAAATACTCAACTAAGAATTGTTTTAACAAAAACATATATTGTACCGTAAACTTTGTTTTTTATTAAGTTACCATTTTTGAAGTAAAAATGTTTGAAAAGATTTTCGTCCCTTTTTAAGACAATTTTTTCACTTAGGACGTTAAGTAATATTTTTTCAAATTTATTGTAAGTACTTACTTTTTCACCTTGGTCACCCCTAGTTCCATCTATGCCCTATAAATACAAAAAAGTAAATAACACTTTTATTAAATTTTTGATAATTATGGTCTCAAAGGGCAAATGTGAACGTGAGCCAAAAAATCAGATTAGTTAGTTTTAACTCCTTCCATCACAGAAATTATAACGGAGTTAAGACGAAGGGATTAAAATTTATTCTGCTTGAATAAAAAAAATCTACCTTATATATATTCTGGTCGGGTATATTTTAAGACCATTTAGCGTTAGTCTTGCATTTATGCTTACCCTATTCCTACTGATATTGAGCCTCCTATGATTGATACAGTATAATAAGGATAATGTTGATATTCTTGATTTTAAAATATACCTACAAAACAACATCTGACGGCACGTGCCTAGGCTACAAAATATTTCAAACTAGTTGAAGCACGTGTGGTGAAGTTTTCCTGCTCCCGTTTCCCACAGAAACTTGTTCTCGGGATAAATAGTAGTATATGTCTTATTCAGATGTATTAGCTATATTATTGTAAAGTTTCATCAAAATCCTTTCAGTAGATTTTGCATGAAAGAGTAACAAACATCCACCCATCTTACAAACCTTCGCGTTTATAATATTAGGAGGATTATAGCCTCGCTGCCAAAGTTTTCTCGAATGAGTACAGTACAGAGAGTATGATGTTCTTCAAAAGGAGCATTAAATGGATTTTACAACGTAAGTAAAACACTAATCATTTAACATTATCACTTAATGTGATACAAATGTCCATAGACTACTACGGAGCCTGATTTCCAACTGGCTCAAAAGAGTTTTTTAAAACGGTTTTACGATATGGTTGGTTAGTTATTAATAGACAAAAGTAGACGGCCTTTTCTGTTCAAAATCAGTTTTATTTACCTATAGCAAATAATATTATAGTAGTACTTACTTTAACGCCTCTGAAACCATGCGGACCTTGATTGCCCTATGAAAGAATTTTGTGGTTAGTTTATAATATACATCTTAAGTTACAATAGTAATTTGAAAAAGGTTTACCTTATAACCTACAAAGCCTTTTGGACCTCTTGTTCCTGGCGTACCCTTTGGCCCTGGCTCTCCTTTTTCTCCCTAAAATAAGTAAGATAGTGTAATTCACTTCCTGTTAATAAAAATAACAATCATCACCATTTATGTTTAAATTTATGTATAAATGATGATGATTGTTATTCCCAGTTCCTAGAGTCCCAGTTGCATCAGATTACATTTGCCTTTTGTGTCGCGATACTTATTATGTTTCCACTTCATAATAATCAAATAATAAACAAATATTTTAAAACCAAAATTAATCCATTCTATAAAGCTATGCTCTAGTTTTAGTAAAACTACATACGTCATATCATTTTTATATATTACAGATAATACATACATTTTTTAATACTACTGTTTTATTAAAAAAATGATATTTTGTATTATTAGTGTACCTTTGTTCCCATAATTCCATCTTCCCCTGAATTTCCTGGCAAACCTTCTTCTCCGGGTTCACCTTGTTGTCCCTGAACAAAATAATTATTGTACCGTCTTAATAATTAAACCTACTTTTATTGATACAAAATATGGTACCCGAATCCCTTACATTTCTCAACTCAAAGCCGAAAGTAACTTCTACTTAACAATATAACACATTTAGTTATCCTATGTACCTATTTTATCATTTTAATTCGCATAAGCCACCTCCTCAGAATGAGTTCATTTTGGATGCTCTTTTATTATAGTGGGGCATTGAATCAATAAAATATGGTAAGAATTATAAATTTGACCTTGTTTCATCAGAAGAAAAGATAAAATATGTTAACAATGATACATTTTACTTTGTTACATCATGGGAATATGTTACAACGTCAAATGACGTTGCAGACACTACCATTCTATAAATATATAAAAATAAATAAATAAAAAGACGTGTGGCGCAACACCCTCACCCTCACCCCCACCCCCACCCCCACCCTCACTCTCACCCTCACCCTCGCCCTCACCCTCACCCTCACCCTCATCCTCACCCTCACCCCTCACCCCTCACTTTCCCCCTTACCCCACCCTCACTCTCACAGTCCCCCTTACCCACACCCCACCCTCACTCTCACAGTCACCATATCCTCACCCTCACACTCACACTCACTATCATCACGTCTCGCACAACTACAACTTGTTCTAAGTTAGTAAGTACACTGTTCTCAATTTGTATAGAGTTACTTACATCTGCTCCATCCTTTCCTGGTAATCCTTCACGACCTTGTGGTCCTTGAGGTCCTGTTCGACCCTTGGGTCCCTTAAATTAATAATAATATAATTAATTGATTTTAATATTTTTTTATCATAATCGTTATTGTATTGAGTTTTAGTTTATTATTGTATTGTATTGATAATTAAATTTTAATCTTATAATATGTTGGTTTGTTAGTTAGTTATAATATGCTTCTAATATAGTTTTTTAGATAATTATTACTAACATTGAACCTATATGTATCTGGTCTAAAATAAGCAATTTGAATTGATTTATTCATACTATAGGGTTCGGTTGTTCAAGTCGGTGGTATGCTTGTATGGCACCACAGTAGTGTGAGTTAATAATTTTCTAAACATTGCACTATAATATTCGTGGAGTATTATAGATATTTTGTGAAAAGAAAAAAAGAATGTATAAAATTTTATTTTGCTAAATAACATTTGATCGATAACTTACAACAACTCCGGGTTCGCCTTGAATGCCATGTGTACCATTAAATCCTCTTTCGCCAACGTTACCTTTTGGACCCTGAAATCACAGTGAGCAAAATTAATTTATAATTTTTATATTTTTTATTCAGTAAGGATTTACTTTCAGTGATAATGCCACTTTTTGTATTATACTGTATTACAGTTATTTTAATAGTTGAAGCACTCAGTGTTCTGTAAACGATCACTGCGTCAAACAACATTCGCTATAGGTGATTCTTGTATGGGTGATCTCTTTGTCGAATTTACAATTGTGAGCGTTTCCGTTCTTCGGAAGGCACGCTAAGCCGTTGGTCCCGGTTGCCAGTAAAATGGCAGTCGTTAAGCCTGGTTGAAGGCCTTATGGGCGGCTTGAAAAATTTCCACAGCAGGTCGCCACAGCCTGCGCCTGTCCATTTCAACACGGCAATGTGCTCACTATCTGCTACATGGGACGAAAAAAAGTGCATACGGTGAAATGTAGGTGTATATTATGCCTCTGAAATCACAGTGAGCAAAATTAATTTATAATTTTTATATTTTTTATTCAGTAAGGATTTACTTTCAGTGATAATGCCACTTTTTGTATTATACTGTATTACAGTTATTTTAATAGTTGAAGCACTCAGTGTTCTGTAAACGATCACTGCGTCAAACAACATTCGCTATAGGTGATTCTTGTATGGGTGATCTCTTTGTCGAATTTACAATTGTGAGCGTTTCCGTTCTTCGGAAGGCACGCTAAGCCGTTGGTCCCGGTTGCCAGTAAAATGGCAGTCGTTAAGCCTGGTTGAAGGCCTTATGGGCGGCTTGAAAAATTTCCACAGCAGGTCGCCACAGCCTGCGCCTGTCCATTTCAACACGGCAATGTGCTCACTATCTGCTACATGGGACGAAAAAAAGTGCATACGGTGAAATGTAGGTGTATATTATGCCTCTGACTACCCCGTCAGTATGATATGTCAGTACGATATATTTTTTCTTAATTTTCGCAATGTATACGCATATTATATACTTAAGAGGCAAGTAAGTATTAATAATATACATTAATAATATTATTAATATAATTATAAATTCATACTCTTAAGTTTGTATGTCTCTTGGTGCAGTAGTTTGAACACGTGCTAGACTCAAACCAACTAAAACCATACAATGTTAACATACCTTAAGACAATATTTTCAGTCAAAGAAAGTGTGATATTGAGTCTTGTAAAAATGTTTGTAAAAAATGTTTTTAAAAATCTCTCTATCCAAAACCAACTTTATTTTATGCTTTTTGTAACTTGGCTTACCAAAAATTGAATTAATTCTGTTAAAAATCTGCACGAACCAACATAAAAAAGATTATGAATGAAATTATTCTTTTTGTGGACAGCTTACATGCCCTCGAACAAAAAATTACTTTTTTATAATTGCGTTTGCAACAACGAAGCGAATAATTTAGTACTAAGACTTTGTTCTAATATCTTCCGTGAGATTGACTTTGCTCATTCTCTTCCAGTTAAATAATCTATCTGTTGGTATACATACATATTGTCACGCCTTAATCCCCGAATAGGTAGGCAGAGGCATACTACACGCCCACATTTCAGCGTATGTATTTTTGTCCCACGTAATAGATGGTGAGCCCATTGCCGTGTTCAAATGAACAAACGCAGGCTGTGGCAATCTGCTGTTGAAATTTTCCAAGCAGCCCAAAAGGCCTGTTGGTATATAACAAAATATTGAATTAACAAATTACTCACGGGTGGTCCATCTCTTCCTATATCACCTGGCGGGCCTTGGTACCCTTGAATGCCTTTTTCGCCTGTACTTCCCTAAAATTTAAAATAAAAAACAATCTAAATATTTAAAAAATAATATATTATATATAATAGGTGACCCCCCGGCTTTGCCCGTGACATACTTCGAACTCCCGTCGCACCTATTTAATCCCGTTGCTTAAAAATTCTACAAAATTGCTTAAACATTTGCCCGATTTGTTGACATTTATGGCTACTGCTCCGCTTTTCAGGATTAAAAGTTAAATATCTCTATCTATCTTCTACCTATATATCTAACACACTTTCTACCTTTGATATACTTCTTCAAGCAATCAAACTAAAAACTCTAAATTCACAAATTGAACAAAAATGCTGTTAAAAAAATAGTTTACACTAAAAAAATGAACGTACCTATATTTTCATCTGCTATCCAGATTTCTAACACACCTCTGATCTAGGATGATGGTGACCGTGAGAGTGAGGGTGGGGTGAGGGTGAGAGTGAGGGGTGAGGGTTAAGGGTGAGGGTGAGGGTGTTTTTTTTTTTATTTTTTAGTGTAACTTGAATTAATATCAAAGAAAAATAAAGGTATACTATGGAATAGCTTTACCGCGGCAGTCTCCGAGTGCCACACGTCTTTTTATTTATTTATTTTTAAATATTTATAGAATGGTAGTGTCTGCAACGTCATTTGACGTGTTCAACATATTCCCATGATGTAACAAAGTAAAATGTATCATTGTTAACATATCTTTTTTTCTGATGAAACAAGGTAAAATTTATAATTCTTACCATATTTTATTGATTCAATGCCCCACTGTAATAAAAGAGCCTCCAAAATGAACTCATTCTGAGGAGGTGGCTTATGCAAATTAAAATAATAAAATAGGTACATAGGACAACTACTCGTAAATAGTATATCAAAGGTAGAACGTGTTATTTGGCTGCAATGCATTGTTTTTGATTTTTAACTTCGTTTGGAGGAGCTGCCTTTTTACCATCCAAACTCGTAAGATCGCCTGAGTTGCTGCCTCATCCGTAGGTGGCAAGTGCACCGCTACCAGAAGAGATCGCTTAGCCCCTGGAGATTAACGTAGGGCCACAGTACGGATCGAGACGTTACGATCCTAGCATTGATTCCGGTCCCGGTAGGTAGTCGGTTTCTATTTATCATAACCTATTATTGACTACATTTTAACTCCACTGGTACGGGAAAAATGCTATCCATGTCCGACCGTTCGTCCGTCCATTCAGTCTACATGTCTCATTTTTTATCGGATTTGCATGCAACTTGACATGGACAATCCTTGATATAGCCAAAAACTTTAGCGACGGGGTTTTTAGATCGCGAGGGAAATGGAAGCAGGAAGGGAAATGGTTCTGTAGTGGTTACTCCGAAGTCTACGGTTCACAGAACCACTAGTCTATTGATAGATATACAATGAAACATCTACGGCGTGGTTCCATTTTTACCATTAGGCGTGAGAGCCTTTAGAGGCTTTACCCAACTGAAGTTAACGGTAAAATAGGCAAGTTGGTCTCAAACCCATAAAACCACATTCATGACTGTATATGACAAGAGAAGCCGGTATCTCAGATATTTTCCTTCCAGTGTTGTCTCTGGAAGGGTAATCTCCCGGTTAGTTCTAATCGTCAACGCTACACTCATGAGGGAGGGAGATATTAATATCTAGGTGACCCCCATGGCTTCGGCCTTGACATACCTCGAACTCCCGTCGCACCTATTTAATCCCGTAGCTTATAAATTCTACAGTAATGCATAAAAATTTGCCCGATTTGTCGACATTTATGATTACTGTTCCGCTCTCCAGAGTAGTAGCGTGATGATATATTAGCCTAGCCTTCCTCGATAAATAGGCTATCCAACACAAAAAGTTTTTTTTAAATCTGACCAGTATTTTCCGAAATTAGCGAATTCAACTAAACAAACAAACAAAAACTCTTCAGCTTTATATATTGGTATACTCGTAGGTATGGACAAAAATCTGGTTAGAAAGTAATTTCACAAAAAGTATCCTACTATTTAGATATCCTATTTTTAGAAAAAACTACTTACTATTGGTCCCTGAAGTCCTCTCATACCCTTTGGACCTGGTATTCCTGGGGGTCCTCTTAAGCCCGGGTTTCCCTGTAATAATATCATAATAAATACAGCTTCACACTCAATATGGACGCACTGCTTTGTTTAAAAGTTATATTTTAATCATCGAATAATGTTACCGAGGGACCATTATTTATAATATCTAAATCTCATCTTAAAGTAAAAGAATAATACTTTGATGTTGTTACTTCTCCTATTTTATGTCTGTAGATCATAACACTTTGAAAAGGAAAATAAGTTCACATAGAAAAAGGAACTTACCTTTGAACCTGTATCGCCTTTTTGCCCTCTGTCACCCTGTATATAAAAAACAATTAGTAACATCCATATTGCAAGGAGCAAAGTGAAGAAAAACATACAATTATTTTTTTTTTTATTATCCAACATCAAATTATTTGCGATTGTTAACTTTTTGGTAATGTTGTTTCCACTTACTAGCCTGATCAATGAATACGTTTTAAGGTTCCGTACGTCAATGATATGATTTAAGCCATAGTGAGTTCAAGTACATATAATGTACTGTGAACATTATATGTACTGTACTCAGTCATAGGTTGCTGTTGAGTCTGGGTATCAGGGTACATTTGTCCACACTTACCACTTGGCAAAATAGAGTACCAAATATTACTATGCTATTCTTATTTTAATGATTTTATACCATATTATACACCCTTTGATTATAGAAGGGATAGTGAAAGTACATTTATGTCAAAATGTGTCTTTTAAAGCTATTATAGCTTTAAAGACACAATTTGAAGTCCCTGACAACTAATGTGTGTGAACCCTCTTACAAGCACAAATACTAGTGTACTAGCTAGAGTAGCTAGTGCTAGGACCACAAAAGAGTATAGTTACACTTACTGGTCTGCCTGGATCGCCTACAGGTCCCTTCAAACCCTGTACAGGAATAATTACATCAGTTAATAACATAGAATAACAATATGATAAGGTTACGGTCATATGAAATGACCATTTTTGATAAAATCAAAATTTGACTATGACTATGACGCTTGCAGAACTATAGCGGTGTTACACGCTGCCAATCCCATTACATACTTGAAACGAACGGTTTTAATCCTTGATATTATTTTTTTCAAAACTGATACAGATCACAGACATATAACACAGTAAGCAGATCCAAAGTTTGCGAATAATAGCGTAGCCACAGACACAAGAAAGCGGCCCTGGATTAAGCTACGTATGTATGTGCAACGCTGTTTTTAGCTTAATTTCGGTCGTCTTACTGTCCTAGACATCTGTTGTGAGGGCAGGTTACTCTAGCCGCGAACGAAAACTGGTGAGTGGAGCAAAATTAGTGCTATCTCACTCGGCATGACATGAGAACGCGGTAGCGCCAGTAATAAGAAGTAAAAGGATAAGTCTGTGTCCGTAGTATCAAATGATATAAAAATATGCGACATGACTTGATATACTTACAATTTCACCTATATGTCCTGGAGGGCCTTCTTCACCCTGCAAGGTAAAAACAATTCAATTATATTCAATTCAATGCAATTCATTTCTTTAATTTATAGCCCAGAAGTTTCTAGTATTCAGTACAATCACACCCTAGTTACTAATTTATTTGCTAATTTATTTTTATACTATAATGGAAATGCAATTTTGTACTCACTTTGTCGCCATTTGCTCCTCTGTCTCCTTTGCAACCCTGCATACACAAAACATAAAACATTTGGTTTATATAATTAATAATTTACCCTAAAAATAATGAATCTTGGAAAAATCAATAAATATTGCGGTGTAATGAAATCTGGACTTTCTAGACTCATTATTAAGTCCAGATTCCATTAGACTTTAAACAGACGTGAAGGCTACCGCGGTTGCGAGAGTTCCTCACGCGGTCTATCCGCGTGACTCCACACATCTATCGCATCATCTTCTTTTCCGTGACATGCAGCTCCTGCTTGTGTCGCTCCTATATTCACCACGTCTCACTGTCATGTAAAAGGACAGGTCTAATTATAGTTTTGTAGACCTGTCCCTTCAACCGGATCAGCATTTTTGGGTCACAAATGACACCAGTCATCTCCCGCCATTTGGCCCACGCGGCAGAAATGCGTGACTTGACATTATAATCGATGTCACTGGTCGTGTCAAATGAAATACAGATCCCAGGTATTTAACGTGGTCCGTGCACTCGACCAAATCACCGCCTATGCGGACGGATGTGGGATCTGTTGAGTTTAGTGCCAAGTACTCAGTCTTCACCACATTTAGTTTCAGACCGCCGTTCTCAAGCGTCTCCTTCCACGCCTTCACACGTCGCACCCATCCGCCCGCACCCATGCTGTCCGACAACTCGTCTAAAATCACACTGAACAGAAGCGGACTAAGGACATTTGTTAAACTTCAAAAAACACAAGTGGTAGCTACTAAGTTTTCGTTTTCATACTCACACACCAATTTTTTTTCTGGATTTTCGAATAGATTGACTGAATTAAATTATTCAAAATACATTATAATTTTTGATAACTCTTAAAGAAATTACTTGTTAAATGTAATCAATATTGAAAACTTTAAAGACTCTTAAGGAATTGAATACAGAAATTTCTAATTTACTATAGTTACTTACATTATCTCCTTGTTCACCTTTCTCGCCGGTAGCACCCTGTGAATAATTAATACGTTACTCTATCTACCTTCACGTTGTATCCCTTACGGGGAAGTCAGAGAGGACAGATAAATAAATAAATATCGTTGGGACAACTCACACAACGCCATCCGATACCAAACTAAGCAGAGCTTGTACTATCGTAACCAGATAACTGATAAACATACTTATATACATATTGTAGATAAATAAAACCCAGACACAGAATAAACCAACGTGCTCATCACACAAAGTTTTATCCTGGGTGGGAATCGATCCCACGAACTCTTGCGTAGCAGTCGGATACACTCCCACCGCGCCACAGAGGTAGTCAATCGCCAGGCTTCACGATCCATGCATACTGCTTTCGCTTTCTGCAGATTAATTAGTCGCTTCATCCATGCACGTATCATGCAATCGGCTATCCGAGTACTTTTGACTTTTCCGTTTTTGTGCAATCTGCTCACATAGTATTCATATGTAAGTCTCAGCCTACCCTGACTCCTTCTACCCTTTACGTTCGCACAATATATGTATTCTTCGTCAATCGTTCGTCACTCATTCGTTAGACGTGTTCAAACCTTTCGTTGGACGTATCCAAACCATTCGATGGATGTGTCCAAACTGATGACCAACGGACGCGGTCATTGAAAACCCTGTACCGACTCGTTTGACCGGCGTGGTACAGTCATGTTCAATCACCTTACCAAAATTATTGATGATAATAGTACAAAATTGCAACATACACATCTCACCACAAGTTGTAGTAGGTGGAGGCTACCAAAACAGATAACTACTTAAGACAATCAATAGTTCCCAGTCCTTCTTTCTGTATCTATTATATTATTATATACACTAACGCAACTTATATTCAAAATAAATAATGAAATTATGTACTTACTGTAGGACCGGTATCACCTTTATCTCCTGGCTGACCCTATGTAAACAAAAGATAATAATGAACCATATAAAAATATAAATATCTATTTAAAAACTAAAACCCAAACCAACGGAAAAGTGTACGGAACAAGAAAATATACGGAACTAGTTGACGCCCGCGGAAGTTTTCCCGTTCCCCTAACTAATTGAATCGGGCGTTACATGACGGAAATTCGTCGTAGAACGATAATAAAGGAGTAGAGGAGGAGTCCTCCTCCCCTTCCTTTATTATCGTTTCCCGTTCCCGTTTCCCATAGGGATTAATTTCCGGGATAAAAAGTATCCTATGTGTTAATCTGATGTGTAAGCTTTATTATTGGAAAGAGTATCAAACATCCATCTATACTTACAAACTTTCGCATTTATAATATGAGTTGGATACTCGTGGTCGTGTGCCATCTACTTTGACAGCAACGATAGTAGTGTGCGTCGCCGCGAATTATTTTCTGGCTTACCTTTTTGCTAACTTATGCCTTAAACCTAATACAACTTTTTGGGATTTTAAGGAGTAGTCTGATTACATAGGTCAATCTTCTGCCCCTGTAGCAGCAAGCAAATGTACGTAAATCACAAAGCAAGGTATGAATATTACTAACTCCTTGCATAATACCAGTTAAAATGAGAGAATTATACTTACTGTAGCTCCCGGAAGTCCTTGAGTACCAGGTGTACCCTAAATAAAACAAAATAATAATAATATATTTATAAGAATTATTTTCTCGCTTATATATTTATACTCGTTTCTTTCAGTAGTAACGTGAGAAGCTAATAGTCTATAGCTTGCCTTTCTACATACACTACCACCGAGGCAGTCAAAATAATAAAATGAAACCGAACTAAATAGCTCACTAGTCCGGTGGTATTTCATCACTGAACTACTGATACGAAAAGTCCAGTTACCGGACTAAATCACCGAACTAATGAGACTTACCAAAAAAAAACTGTTTAATTGAAAAATATTAGCGCGTTTTATTTTATGTTATTATTTATTAACTATTTATGTTGAAACGCTGTACAATTTTAGTCATAATATTATTATGACTATAGGTGTAGAGTCAATATCAAAATGTTTACTTTATGTCGAAAGAATTGTGCATCCCCTTTTCAGAGGACATAGGGCTATGTTTTTATACTTACAGCATCTCCTTTCGTGCCCTTTTCTCCAGTCATACCCTGTAAAGTAAAAATATGCATTATTTTTATTTCTCAGGCTCTCAATGTGCAGGACATAGGCTGCACAACATCGTATTTTGTGCACAAGTGCATTAACGAATCTACTTATACATAAATGTATCTAAATTAAGGCAAAGAACATGAGCCATGCAGCCAACACAATAAGAAGTTCATAGAGAGAATTTGTTATTTTATTGTATTTACTTAAATTTATTTGCCTTATGTGTTTTTAAGACATAAAGAAATGTTGTGTTATACTATTGTTTTATTTCTTCGCAATCGAAGTGAAAAGTAGAGGTTAAAACTCGTCCACAAAACTATTTTATCCTCAACATTACTATCGGCCTAAGCCGAAAAGTCTCAGAAAACGTCACTTAACGAAATGCGGTACAGTACGCGCCACGAGTCATGAAAGTGCGCAGACGACGATAAATAGGTGTCAGTTGAGGTAGGGGTGAGGGGCTGGCTGTTTAGTTAGTTAGTTACTTATTACAAATTATTTGTTTAGAACGACAAGTTTATGTGTTTATATTAAAAATAATTAAAAAGTATTGTAAGTGTACATAGTGTTAGATATATTTGAACTTAGTGTTTTTGTAAACAGTGTTGTAACGAGGTTATATATTTAGGTGTTTTTAGTGTTATTTTGAAAGAAGTGATTTTTTATTAGTATCTACAATATCTCCGCAAAACGTACTCTTAATAGACAAGCGAGAAAAATGGTGTATGACGTTTACTGCTTTATGAAAAATAAATTCAGTGGACTGAATTACGTTCAGTTGATGGCAGTGGTAGCTGAAGCTACAAAGTTTCGAAATCTACTATATACAGGATAGAAAAGCAAGCTAACCAATCAGATTTACTAACAGTTTTTAGAACTCCCGGGAAAAAACAAAGTCGGGCATTTCTCATAACAGGTGTAGATAATTTTGACCAAGGGGTGATAAAACGAGCTATTCACAATTTTTACGTAACAAATAATGAGATTCCCACAGTCAAAAAACTTTTATCTAAATTACAAGATGACATCATAATTTCGAGGATCGGAGACAAGTCTCCATCGCATAATTAAAAATATAGGTTTTAGTTGGAAAGCCACTGAAATCAACAGAAAAGTCCTTATTGAAAAATCCAAGATAAGATTGTTACGTAAAAATTATCTAGAAAAAATAAGAAAGTATAGAAAAGAAAATAGACCTATAATATACACGGATGAATCATATGTCCATTCCTCTCACGCTACAGCAAAATCCTGGTCTGATGCGTCAACAAAAGGTTTAAAAAACCCCATTTCAAAGGGTCAACGTGTGGTTATTGTGCATGCAGGTTCTGAGGCTGGTTTTGTACCAAACGGTCTATTAGTTTTCAAGTCCGGTACAAAAACTGGCAACTACCACGACTATATGAACTTTGAAAATTATGAAAAGTGGTTAAAAACACAACTAATACCTAACCTCCCACCAAGGTCCGTCGTGGTAGTTGACAATGCCTCCTACCATAATAAAGAATACGATTCTGCACCAAATTCCAATAGCAGGAAGTCAGAAATGCAAGCTTGGCTGACAAGCAAAGGCATATCATTTAGGCCTGAAATGTATAAGCCTCAGTTGTATGAGTTAGTAAAATTAAATAAAGAGACACACGAAAAATTTAGTATTGATATAATACTAGGAGAATATAACCACGACGTTCTCCGCTTGCCACCGTACCATCCTGATCTCAATCCTATTGAGATGGCTTGGGCCGCAATTAAGGGTTAAGGTTAAGGGCACGTTAGTAGTAAAAACGTAGAGTGGAATATCAAACGCGTAACAGATTTGATAAAAGAAAAGGTAGAGGCAATGGGGCTAATAATTGGCAGAACCTTTGCAATAAAGTAAAGTCGATTGAAGAAGAATATATCAAAAGCGACCCATTTAGTCGACCACATGACGGACGAATTAATTATACGGGTGGGACAAGACTCAGATAGCGACGACAGTGATTCTGATCAGGAAGATGTTGCCGAAGAGGATGAGTTGTTCCCAGGCCCAAGTTCTGGAGAGTCATCCGATCCAGCTCAAGCTGCGGGCCCAAGCAAACTGCAGTTTCCACCAATGGAAAGTGTAATGCCGTTGAGTGACAGTGACACTGATTAACTTTTTATTTTGAGTGTATGTGTAGTTATGTACCAAATAAACATAACAACATTTTTTTATTGTTATTATCATTTTTATCCTATACACAGCGAATTTATATTGAACTACACGCGCACGATAAGTTGAGACCTGCGAGAAATGTTGTTCCCCGATTATTATAATAATAAGTCTACAAATTAGAACATTAAATAATATAAGATTAATTATTATAATATAGAATAATACAAATAAGTATTTTTTTTGCATCTGTACCAACTTATTACTTTGAGGTCACAGAGGTCGAGCCTCAACTTATCGTATTTATAGTACACTTTTCTCTTCGAATATACATGCGCAGTCGACGCCATTTTCTTTCATGACTCGTGGCGCGTACTGTATGCATGTGTATCTATATATATATATATATTGAAGCGCTCGTGGCCTAGCGGTCTCAGTGTTCTGTAAACGATCACTGAGTTACACAACATTCACTATGGCTGGTCCTCGAATGGGTGACCACTTTGTGGCATTTACATTTGCGAGCGTTTCCGTGCTTCGGAAGGCACGTTAAGCCGTTGGTCCGGGTTGCCAGTAAAATGGCAGTCGTTAAGCCTGGTTGAAGGCCTTATGGGCGGCTTGAAAACTTCAACAGCAGGTAGCCACAACTTGCGTCTGTCTATTTCAACACGGCAATGGGCTCACCACCTATTACGTGGGACAGGAATCCACACGGTGAAAAGTGGGCATATAATATGCCTCTGCCACCCCTTCGGGGATAAGGCGTGATGGATATTTATTTATTTATTTTTATTTTATATATATATAACTTACTACAAGCAAATGATCACATGAGTAAGTGAGTGCGAAGCGGAGTGCGCAACTCTTTCGATCTCTCTCTCGTAAATATCCATTTTAAACGTATACTTCGTTTCTGTCGGAGGCCACCGCAATCGCACATTTTTTTTACTTAAGTTACTTATTCGTACTATTGTTGTCATTTTCGTATTGTTGAATATTGACGTCGGCGTTGGGTGCAAAGTTCAAGTAGGTAATATCAAGCCCTCTGCAATGCTTTTTACCACCGTGCAGTGTTTGATGTGTTAAAATAGATAATATAAAACTCACCAGTACCTACCTATTTGGTGTTCAATGATAATAACTACAAAATAGACAAAGTTGTATCTATCATCCAAAATCTCTTCTATTATATACATTAACTGCACTATATAAAGCCCTCATAAAACTTTTTGTCATAGTCACTACTATGACAAAAAGTTTTATGAGGGCTTTATTCGTCAAACTTGGGAGTTCAAATGATACTGAATACAACGTATGATTGATAATTCATATCAATAATGGCATAGGACCGTAAACTCCATGACCTTTTTCAAGTAGTAGTAAGTAATGAAGCAAGCTGAAGGGTTTTACATCTATTAGTGGGTAGGCTTCTGCCTAAGACGGTCACTTCATCCAATCTTTTACTATATGCTGCACCGCTCCCATCCACCAGAAATTCTAACGTTTTTATAGTCGTCAGTCAATTTGGTTGACTAGCGGATTTAATCAAAATGTCCAAAATGAATAAAACACTTACGTGTCTACCTTGACGCCCTCTTTCTCCATCTGCGCCCTGTCGGTAAATTAAAAAGTACTAAATATTCCCATAAAATAAGTTCACATGGGAATAATAAAAATAAAATAAACCTATGATTGATTTATAATTTAGAATTAATAAATAAATAAACAAATATTGTGGGACACATTTCACACAGCGCCATCTAGCCCAAAGTAAGCTAATATTAGCTTGTGTTATGGGATCTAGATAACTGATAAACATACTTATATATTTCTAAATACATACATATTATAGATAAATAACACCCAGACACAGAATAAACCATCGTGCTCATCACATAAAGTTTTATCCTGGGTGGGAATCGAACCCACGATAAATAATAATTATTCAATAATTAATAATTAGTGAATTGCAATTTTAAATATATAATATTAAATTAAATATAATTTAAATATATAATAGTCTTTCTAGAGTTTTGTGAGAACGATAGGCACAATAAATAATAATAATTAGATTGTTCTGTAAAAGTGTCATTTTTGTGCAATGACTATTGCAATGAGACACGCTAACGCGCTTTAACTTTATTTGGTTTACGTTCCCGTTTCCCGCAGGAACTTGTTGCCGGGATAAAAAGTTGACTTTGTGTTATTCTGATGTTTAAGTATATTATTGTAAAGTTTCATTAAAATCTATTCAGTAGTTTTTACGCGAAAGAGAAACAAACATCCACACAAATTTTCGCATTTATAATAATATAAATATCGTTGGGACAACTCACACAACGCCATCTGACTCCAAACTAAGCAGAGCTTGTATTATGGTAACCAGTTAACTGATAAACATATTTATATATTTCTAAATACATACATATTATAGATAAATGACACCCAGACACAGAATAAACCATCGTGCTCATCACACAAAATTTTATCCTGGATGGGGTACCCACAACCTCTTGCGTAGCAGTCGGATACACTCCCACCGCGCTACAGAGGTTGTTATTAAGATTCAATAGTTGAGGTATGCATAAACTCATTAACTATGTAAGTACCGAGTAAATGTGTTAAACAAAATTGGAAACGCTTGTCGGATATTTTTTTGTAAAGTGCACGTTAAAATTAATATTTAGGTGTTTCTTTTTCGTTGTTTTTTCCAAGTATATTTATCTAATAATGATGCAAAGATATGTGATCTTAGTAAAGTAGTGATACAACACAAAGCTTCAATGCCTTTAATACTTACACGTTCACCTTTATTTCCTTTTTCACCAATCGAACCCTGTTTGGACAAATAAAAATGCATTTTCTTTATAAATCTAAAGTCACACACAGATATCTTAAACGTCTACGAGATGGCGCTGTTTCAAATGTCTATCATTCAGAGATATATTATCATTAGGCTTTTGAGAACATCTAAAAATATATACGAAAGTTTTAAATACATTATTTACTACAATAATTGGTAGCTTATATACATTACATTTATATATTAGCAATCAACCTACTTTTATTTTAAGGCTAAGAATAAATTCTGTATTAGATGTAAAGCTTCTTACATACTTATGTGGTGGGAAAAACCTACCTACTACTGTGAAAAACCACTTTTTTTTAACTTGTTAAAATCCCCTCGTATGTCATTCATCGTTGACTCGAACCGGCTAAAACCACACGGTCCCTGCCTAACTGTCTATCCTGCTCTTGCATTGTACGGTATTACTCCGATAAGAGTTCCTATATTATTTAAAGAAAAATGTATAATATTGTTCTACTTACAGTTATGCCTGGAAAACCTCGCGCTCCCGGCGGTCCCTATGTAGAAAAAATATAATATTAATCCATTATTTTTTTTCTGAAAAAATGAAATAGAAACACAAATAGTAGTGTGGGAAGGGGTAACGATTCTAAGTGGGTTTTGTGTTTTTTTTTTAAATTTTATTACTCCAAGTACTGGCGATTAAAAAAGAGTAGCCATGAGTTTTATTGGTTCTTTCTCAGGCTTTATCTATTGCTTTGCGAATCTGGCAGTAAATGTAAATGCAGAAGCAATAATCTTGACGTTTATAAATGTAAGTGTTATTTGTGAATAAATGAACTAAGATATTTTCATTTCATTTTAATTTCAGGTTTTTGTCACGAGTTTTCCTTCTTTTCGCCATGATGTCGTTCGTTAGTCCCCACGTGAACCACTAGCAGTCAAAGTTGACTTGGGCCTCGAGAACCCTGTTAGAGCATTAACCTGCAAACCCTAACTAACAAAAATAATCCATACTAATATTATAAAGCTGAGAAGTTTGTTTGTTTGTTTAGTTGAACGCGCTACTCTCAAAACCTACTGGTCGGATTAGAAAAAATATTTTTGTGTTAGATAGCCCATTTATTGAGGAAGGCTATAATAGGCCGTTCCGCTGTCACGACACGAGCGCTCTAAATAAATCACCTAGGTACAAAAACTTCGCAGCTGGGTCCTATCACTCTAGCGTCATAAAACTCAGACTTTAGGTATGTTTTCATACCTAAAACTGACTTTTGTTAGGGAGTGAAGCATCTGTATGGGAAATAGATATTACTTATTCTATGCTATAGGCTATATATCATCACGCCACTTTCCTGGAGAGAGTAGTCGTAGTCATAAATGTCAACAAATCGGGCAAATTTTAATGCATTACTGTAGAATTTATAAGCGACGGGATTAAATACATGCGACGGGAGTTCGAAGTATGTCATCTGTACATATACTTTCAAAATAAATGAAATCAATTTCATTTATGTTATTTATTAATTTACTAGCTTTTGCCCGCGACTTCGTTCGCGTGGAAATTGTGATAGACGCAAAATTTGTATTACTCTCTACCGAATCTTTTGGCAAAGTAGTGTTTTGAACTATATCTTACGTTTAGCAGTAATACAAATAGTTAAAATCGGACCATAGGTTTTTGATGACCAAATTTAACAAAGAAACAAACACAAAATTTAATATGCTATTATTTTGAGAAATATTATACCATACATAACAAAGGTATAATTCTAAGAAATAACTTTTCTTAAAAATATTAAATGTATATTCAATACCATATTTAAATACCCTAGACATACTTAGCCCAGATATCAATACTAATATTATAAAGCTGAAGAGTTTGTTAGGTTGAATGCGCTAATCTCAGGAACTACTGGTCGGATTTTAAAAATTCTTTTTGTGTTAGATAGCCCATTTGTCGAGGAAGTCTATAGGCTATAGATCATTATGCTACTACACTGCAGTGTGCAGAGTAGTAGTAATAAATGTCGACAAATCGGGCAAAAAATTATGCATCAATATAGAATTTGTAAGCGACGGGATTAAATAGGTGCGCTGGGAGGTCGAAATATTCCACGGGCGAAGCTTATCTAGTATAAGTATATTTGTGTGGAAACAGAGTGCCTCACATAGCACAGGTGAAAAAGGTAATGGTCCAATACCACTGACTGAAACTAATCCCCGTGCTGAACTAAATTGTATATTTTTACTTTTTGTTGGCAAAAGCAATTACAATTATATAAAAGTTAGCATAATAATTGCTTTAAAAAAAAATCTAAAGATTGAGTGGAGTCCATCGCATCAATGTTTTGAAATGGTTGTAACACTATTCATTGATATCAGAGTTGTTATGTAGCTCAATAGATGACCCTGGACATACTCTAAATGATGATTACAATATAGTGAAGAATATCAACTTGTTTCGGTACGGTTCGGGTAGTTTAGTACTAAAAAAATATACCTATTAAACTACACCAACCTAAACTAACAAATGTAATGTTTGTAAAACTTCTTTATGAACTATGTTCGTATAATTGCTCAGAGTAGCTAAAAATACCACCAATAAGCCAGACTGGTAACGCAGAAGTAACCGACGTACAATTGTGTGAATTACTGAACACCACTTTCTCAATGTTTGATTAGATGCAAATGTTGTTTAATTAAATGTTGGTGTATAGTATGCCTACCCTACCCTTCGAGCTAAAGGCGTGGCAATATGTATGTAGATATGTATTAACCTGAGGTCGAAACTCGAAGCTGATATTGAAGCATCTGCCCCTGTGTCTTGCTAAGAGTCTTTGTAAAGCTTATGCACACAGGAATTGCACGCGCTTAAATTGAAAAGGGGTAATTGTGAAGAATGGTGGAAAACAGGGTGAAATCACACATCGGAATTTTCAAAGTTGAGTTGTATATCGTAATATACGCCCCGTTACACAATTTCGTAAAAGATTGATTTAGAAGAAGCATAATCTTCTATTTATAAATATATATATATATATATATATATATATATATAAATACTTTCAGTTGGTGGTGTACGCTAGAGTTTACTTCTTTTTCTTCTGTAACATAGAAGAAAAACTACGGATTGGTTTTATTTTATTATTTTGACCGACTACAATTGTCTGTAAACCACTGTAAATCTACCAATTTTCGAGAGAAAAAGTTACACCTGTCTACCTATAAAGGTACTCTACCAAAGTACGGCCTCTGGTAGAGTGCCTTAGCAAAGACTTAGAAGAACTTCTTACAAATTACGAGCTTGCGAATTGTCGCCTAGTTGGGCTGTCAAATTGATGTTCGAGTACAGAATATGAAATTTTAATTATAATAAAAACTGTTTCCGACCTGATACCTCGGGTCACTATGGATAGCGTTTTCCGGAAATCGTTTTTTTTGAACAAAACTGTGATACTACCAATCAATAAATTATTGTTCGTAAAGCTCTGATAAATTTCTGTAAATGTTTCCACTACTGTTCTTATAAGACGTCGTATATTCATCCCATGTTTCTGATATGAGGGCAATCCTGGAGCAAGTTTTTCTTATTTTTCTTCTCACCATAGTAGATTCTGTAAATAGCAGCCAAGAAAGTTATTGTTTACGGCAGTGGCTCAAGGCTTCCCCTTACCTCAGAACAATCATAATGCAAATACCACATTATGCAAAGCGTTGAGCAAGTATAGTTAGTACTTTGCGGAGTAATAAACTGCGTCTTGGAAAACACTTCTAGTGCTGCGTGAAGAATCATCCTCTAGCCTTTGTTCCAATTTACTTGGGGTCGGCGCAGTATGTCTAAATTCCATACTGCAAAATGTTCTGGCATAGTTTTTATGGTCAGCCGCCAGCCTAACACCAACCCTCCTTGGGAATGCTATCGTGCTGCGTGAAGAATCTCCTTACCTAATTCAAGTTTCATAGCTTTCGGACACTTCATAGCTTTCGGACACGTTTTAAAAAAAATGTCTTTGCTCTGAAGTGTTACCACGCTTGACCGCTGAGAAATTCGGCGGAGGACATAATTATCGCTAACTACATACATGCTGTTACACATAGGCTACGGGTAGGTATAGTTTATCTGTTATCGTGTTATAATATTCAGCCCCTATGTAGATCCAATCTCTTGTTGACATTCATGTAAGATTTAAACTAAATTTATTACGTAGTGTTCGCGTTTATCGCTTAGATATATATGTACCTAATAGTTCTCTGTTGAGCCCCTAGATTATATAGCGTGATAATATGTAGCCTATATATAGACCCAACGTCTGGTTATTCTTCATGAATGATATTAAATAAATCTATTCAGCAGTTTTTGCGTTTATTCCATACATAAATATGTATCTAAATGTTCTCTGCTAAGCCCGTAGCGTGATAATATATAGCCTATATGTAGACCCGAACTATTGTCAATATTTGTGCAAAATTTGAATTAAATTCATTTAGAAGTTACTGACTTTATACCGGACATGCATTTACCCCAAATTGTTCCCTGCTGAGCTCCTAAGTTATGCAGCGTGATAATATATAGCCTATGTGTAGGCCCGACTTATTGTTAATGTTCGTGCAAAAGTTGATTGAAATCCAATCAGTCGTTTCAGAGTTTATCCCGAACATGCATTTACAGCTAATTGTGTTCTGCCAAGCTCCTAGATTATGTAGCGTGATAATATACCTATATAGCCTATGTGTAGGCCCGACCTAATGTTAATGTTCTTGGAAAATTTGAATGAAAACCAATGAGTAGTTTCAGAGTTTATCCCGAACATAGCTACCGCAGACAAACAGACAGACAAAAAATCTACAAAACTACATTTTTGGCTTTGGTATCCTTTAGTGAACACCCAGCAAGCATTTTTTTGGAAATATATTCAATGTACAGTTTTTACTTTGTTACGATTTTATTATATGTATAGATAACAAATGCTTGATGTATTGTGTTATATCGGCAACAAAATGTCGCTACTGTCATATATTATCACGATGAGATATACCACCTATCCATCCAATCATTATATTAATATAATATAAACAAAAAACTCACTTGTATTCCAGCACTGCCTTTTAGACCATCATTGCCCTGTACAGATAAACAAGTTGTTTTAAAAATTATTTATTTATAAATAAGTTAAGTGTCTGCCTAGCATTTGATTGACTACTTTTCAACTATAATAATTATAAAGATACTACAAACACAATTGTAAAACTCGCATTGTTAAATGATTGAATAAAGTGTTTAAAAAAGAAAATAAACTTACAGGTATACCAGATTCACCTTTAGCTCCTCGCTCACCCTTGAATGCAAGTAAGAATAAAATATTTTATAAACAATACAATGAAAATTATATTTATTATAATATAATAACCTAGCCCACTGACCCTAGCGCCCTATAAAAAACATCGCATTTATTGCCAGCCGCTTGGCGATACATATCGTGATATTTCTCGTGCCTTTTTGTGAAAAACTTATAAAAATATTTTTACCATATGAATAAATTACTGTGATATTCAAAAATCAGCGATAGTAAATGATGAGTTTGACCTTCTCCGATTAAAAAGTCTTTAATTCCAATGAGGCAACAAGCCCGCATACAAAAAAATTGCTGACATACACCGATGTGGGCATTTATTACGCTTAACGAGAAATAGGGAAAACCTCTTCCCTTTGTCTATTTCTCATATACTCCTTTGAAAGAAAGAAAGAAAACACATATATTAGGACCTTTTTGTCTTATGTACCTGCTGTGACCAACTGATCATCTGGTCACGATCACCTGCTGTTACGACACTAGTGTTGATGTTGACAACTCAACTCGGGTTTAACATTAAGATAATAATTGCCCATAGTCTAGCCAGGTGGACCACGGGCAATAAGCAAAACTAATCGCTTCCTCTTATAAAACAGATTTGGTTTTCGAAAAAAACACCAGTTTTGATAGCTATACTATATCAAAAAAAAAAAAAAAACTAACTATCTTCACGCTGTATCCCTGACGGGGTAGTCAGAGAGGACAGATCGCCAGGCTTCGCGATCCATGCATACTTCTTTCGCTTCTTAGAGATTCATCAATCGCTTCATACACGCACGTCTCAATTTTCGTTTCAAGGTTTCCGTTTTTGAGCAATCTGCTCACGTGGTCTTCATATGTAAGTCTCGGCCTTCCCTGACTCCTTCTACCCTCTACTTTTGAACAATATATATTCTTCGTCAATCGTTCCTCACTCATTCGTTGGACGTGTCCAAACCAACGGAGCACGCCCTTTTCCAGCTTAACGCTGACACTTTCATTCAAACCTGCCATATTGCGTATCACTTCGTTACGTATTCGGTCGGCCAAGGTAACGCCGCACAATTTTCGAAGTGATCGCATCTCCACAGCATTCAATTTACTTTCATGCATCTGCTGACATACTATATCAATATTACTATATCAATAGTTAAAATCATGTTTTTAACAAAACAAAATATAAACAATTTTGAAAAGCAATTAGTATGCTAACTATATCCTAAATATAAATTTAAAGAAAAAGTTTTTTTTTAATTTAAACTGGTACTTTTATTTATTTAAAATTTATTTTTAAAACAGAAAATAGAGTTAATAATTACATACCTGTGGTCCAATTTCGCCTTTTGCACCTTTTACCTGTAAGTTTATTTGCGTTGAATATTTAATTTCTAATTTATTTTTTTATGAATAATTATAACTTTTTGTACATTGAAAAGTGTTGGATAAATTTATGAAGCAATCAGTATGCTAACTTTTAACATAATTAAAAATAAAATTATGGTAAGAGTTAGCCGATATACAGTAAGAAACAAGAAAAGTCGTAAAGCAAATAAATTAAGATTCATGCATGGTAATGTGAATGAAATTTCACGATAATTATTTTATTGTAAATTGTTATTATATCCGTGCACAGAGGTGTTTAGAGTAGCACCTGTTTAGGTCTTAAAGTCATCAATAACAATTATGAAGCAAGTTAGCGTAGCTGCAGAATGTTGGCGAGAGTTGTGTACGCAGACTACTCATCGATAACATTGTCTTATTGATTGGGAAATTTTGATTGTATTAGAGTAAGTTTAAAGTCCGAGACTACCAGGACTTTAATTGGTCGTGCTAATTAGTGTCTAGCACATAAGACCTTTTAGCCTTTTTGTTACCACCTCACTAAAAAGGCAACGGGTTCAAAATTTCTTCCAAATTTAACATCTAAAATAGACACATTTTATTAAATTTATTCGGCCCTTTAGACCCAACCCAGTTCCGTGCTTCGCCGTTGGTCCCGGTTGCCAATAAAATGGCAGTCGTTAAGCCAAGTTGGAGGCCCTATGGGCGGCTTAAAAAATTTCAACAGCAGGTCGATGCAGCCTGCGCCTGTCCATTTCAACACGGCAATATGTATGTATAGAGTAAGTTCGCGTCGGTAGAATAAATCGGGAATAAAAATCAAGCCGCGAGATCTTACCGACTAATGGTTGGTATTAAACCTCCCCCTAAGATCATTACCGGCTAAATTACTCATCTATCAACGGTTAGCTGAAATACTAGAAGCTAGAAACTTGTATTTTTAATCTTGAACTAAAACACTTGTACTATTCCACATATTTTCAAAGGCGGCTTTGAATATGCCGTAAGGCGAAACCGGTCAAGTTTAAGTAATAAATAAGTGGAATAGTACAAGTGTTTTAGTTCAAGATGTGTAGCAAGTTCCACCAAGTGCCATCAATCACCAGTGTAAACAGTTTGTATTTTTAAGTTAAACTACTCTTATAACGACCCCTTATACTTTACAATAAGTACCGCTGTACAGTTATGAACTATGATGGTGTAGTCGTGTGATTTGGTTGTGTAGTGTTGTTGAATTCTTTTAGATGGTTTATGATGTTGTGTATATGAGCTCGGTATGTGTCAGTGGTGCTTTGTCTTTTGATTATTTCTGATAGGTTGTAGGGTTGTTTGCTGTTGTGTGCTGTCATGATGTGATTGAATCGTGTGATTTGAAATTTTGGGCATTTTTCGATGAGGTGTGTGATGGATTGTGGTGTGTCATTGTCACATGGGCATTTATTATCGGTGGTGATTTTGAATCTGTGTAAGTATTCTTTGTGGTACCCATGGCCGGTTAGAATTTGAGTGGTTTGGAAATCGGTTCCGAATGTGCTAATGAATTTAGTTAATTGTTCGTATGTAGGGAGAAGTGTGAGGGTGTGTGGACTGGCTTCGGTGTAGTATTGAACAGTTTGCTCGTTTGTGTGTTTTCTGTTTGTGTATTTAATGTGGCTTATAGGAATGTGTGTGTATGTGGGGCCCCGATGTATGTAAGAAGCAGCGTTGGCAGCTTCGTCGGCAAGTTCGTTGCCCGCTATTCCAATGTGACTTTTGATCCAGTGGAAGGTGAGTGTTAGATTATGTGTTTTTGTAAGTGCAATATTTTTGTGAGTTTGTAGTGCTAATTGGTTTGTTGTGTTAGGGTTGGACAGTTCGAGGAGGGCGGATTTGCAGTCGGAGATAATGTGTGCATAGTTGATGTGAGGTTTGGGTGAGTGCGCGAGCCATTCAGTGGCTTTAGAAATGGCGAGGAGTTCGGCTTGAAAGGGTGAGCAGAGGTCGTGTAGTTTATATTTTTTGGTGTATGTTTTTGTGTTTGTGTTATCTTTGTGTATTGCTACGAATGCTGCTCCTACTTTATCGTTGTGTTTGCTTCCGTCGGTGTATATGCACCAGGTTTTTTGTGTAGTTGCGAGGAATGAGTTGTGTTCTTCTTCGGTTGAGATGTGGTTGAAGGATATTCCTTCTCTGGTTGATGGGTGTAATTGCTGTGCTGGAGGTGCGGGTGATTCAATTGGGATGTGTCTTGGGATGTGAGGGTATGTAGAGTGTCCGGTGATTTTGGTGTGTTCAGTGTTTGCCATTTCAAGGATTTTGTGAGGTAGTGGCGCGAGTTTCGCGAGAGAGATGGCAGTGGCTGTTCTAATCGTTCTGAAACCTTGAATTATTTTTATGGCGAATATGCGTTGTAGAGACAGGAGTTTGTTGTGTACGTGTTTGTATTTGGTAGCTGTGGGTGCCCAGATGGCAGAGGCATAGGTGATTATTGGTTGAATGACATGCTGGTATATTATGCGTACATTTTCTGGGTTGATTCCCCATGTGGGTCTGTTGTTTTGTTGTTGATGTGTTCAACATGTTTTATGAATTTTAGTTTATTGTCGATGATAAGTCCTAAGTATTTGATTTGCGGGGAGAAT
This sequence comes from Thumatha senex, assembly GCA_948477245.1. Lineage (NCBI taxonomy): Eukaryota > Metazoa > Arthropoda > Insecta > Lepidoptera > Erebidae > Thumatha > Thumatha senex. The sequence continues at coordinate 8,435,378 of OX419734.1, forward strand.
GAGAGTTGGTGACCGTTTAGTGTTAGTGTTGTTTTATTGAGCACCTTTTTTACGTACCTATCTCTGCATCACCCTAATGTTGACTGAAAAAAAATATCTACGGCATTGTGCGGTGGGGGAAAGAAATACGCTGCATTTTTCTTTGTAATTTTTTTCAGTCAGTCAGGGCATTTGACCCTTTATAAATGCTATAAACGTTGCGACGGGATTTTCAACTACTTTACTGAACTGACTTTTACTTTTATGAAACATTTTATTTATGTTGAATTCTTAGACTGAATATTGAACTTGAAAGACTAGCATTTAATATAAAAATATTCACAAGTACTAGAATGAAAAAATAAAACATGATTATATGAATACAGGGATTCTATTTATATACTTACACATGTAGCTTTTAACCGGCAGCTTGTTTCCATCTCTTTAATTTTCTCATTAATTTCTAGGAGCTCCTGAACCATTTTGTTGTACCTACATGACAGAAGAAAGTCTATCGCGTAGCTAACAGTTTTGTTGGGTGAAGTACCGTGTTGAGAAGCTGAAACAAAAAAGTAAATAAGTAGACTAAACTTATTTCGTTCGGCCGCCAAGCAGTCTTGTAATTGTTTCGTGTGTAGGCGAAAAACGTGTCGATATAATACGACGTTTAAAAAGCAGAACATTGTTAAAAAGATTTTTCAATTATAACTTTATTTTATTAAATAATTTATTTATTTATTACGCCTTATCCCCGAAGGGGTGGCAGAGGTATATATATTGTATGCCCACTTTTCACCATGTGTGTTCCTGTCCACGTAATAGGTGGTGAGCCCATTGCCGTATTGAAATAGACAGACGCAGGTTGTGGCTACCTGCTGTTGAAATTTTTCAAGCCGCCCATTATGCCTTTAACTTGACTTAACTACTGCCATGTTCCTGGTAACCGGGACCAACGGCATAACATGCCTTCCGAAGCACGGAAACGCTCGCAAATGTAAATGCCACAAAGTGGTCACCTATCCGAGGACCACCCAGAGTGAAAGTTGCGTAACTCAGTGATTGTTTACAGAACACTGAGTCCGCAGTGCTTCATTAAAAACAAACTTATAATTACTATTTATTGTACGCCAAGAAAACAACAATAACATAGTAAAAAATTTGTTACAATCGAAGCAGCAAAATGAGTTGCCTTAGCGCTTAAAGCAATTTCTGATAAATGTTGTCTTTTTCTATTCAATATCTACTGAAATCACTTCTTCTTTCATATTTCCATTTATGTATTTTTTTCAAATTTCAAGTATTTAACTCATCGGGAAGTATAAAATCAATTTCAAAACTCTACCCAGAAAGACATACAAGAAAAAACTTAGTTTTAATATATACGTACGTTGACAATCTTCCTCGTCTTCGCCATGTTCACAATCTAATACACCATCGCAGCGTCGACTGGGATCATAGCAGGGTGAGTATACATCTACTGAAAATTTTTAATAATATAAAAAAATAATATATAAAGCTGAAGAGTTTGTATCGTTCAGGGCGCTAATCTCAGTTCGACTTGAAAATATATTTTTGTGTTGTATAGCCCATTTATCAAAGAAGGCTATATGCTATATATTATCACGCTACAACCCTCAAGAAATTAGTTTTTATTTTTTTCATTATTGTAAAACATTATGGCGGGATTAAATGAGTGCCACAGGGTTCGAGGCATGTCACGGGCGAAGCTGCAGAGGTCAGCTAGTTCAATAAAGCAGGCAGCTCTCCACAGCTTCCGACAGTTCTGAGGGTGACTCCTCGATTGTGCACTTCTTGTGAATACCATTAATGTGTTCTCGAGTTCTAAATCTCAGCTCATCCTACTAATATTATACACGCGAATGTTTGTAAGTATGGATGGATGTTTGTTAATCTTTCATGCAAAATCTACTGCATGGATTTTGATGAAACTTTACAATAAAATAGCTTACACATCAGAATAGCACAAAGGCTACTTTTTAGAAACGGTAAACCGACTAACCGACAACTGACCCTGCATAAACATTTAACGCCCCTTTCGAAGAACCCGACGAAGGAAGTTCATTTCACAATCTAAGGTTCGTATTCCAGAACGTTACTCAATACTCGATCAACGCTTGAGACTAGATTTTGCCTTATAAAATCTACTCTCAAGTGTTTCTTGAGTGTTGATAAACGTTCTGGAATACGGCCCTAAGTGTACGTCGAAAAAATCCCTTTTTGAATGAATGGATGAATATATATTTATTTTAGGCACCCATCCCAATATATTAATTTGATCATAAATCATAGTTATCAAGATCAATGAAAAAAATAGAAACAGATATTATTTTTACATGTTTCATGCAATATTCGTGTAATAAAATATTATAAGAAGTCTTAGAAGGTTTGTAAAGGGTCGGCAGCGCGAGTGCTGCACCTCTGGAGTTGCAAACGTCCATAGGCTACTGTGACCACTTTCCATCAGGTGGGCCTTATGCTTGTTTGCCACTTCGCTGGTATAAAAAAAAACAAAATTTCTCTTACTTTCTTGTTGAGACTCGTTGTTGAAGGGCTGCAACAATAATAATGATACTTAATATAATGAAAAGTTGAAATTGTGAGAGCTTTGACAAAAATAAGATGATTTTAACTAATTATCTTTATTTAATTTTATCCCTGTCGGGGTAGTTAGAAAGGACAGATCGCCAGGTTTAGCTTTTTTTATATATGACTAGATAACCCCCACGGCTTCGCCCGTGGCATAGTTCGAAGTCCCGTCGCTTATAATTTCTACAATAATGCATAAAAAATTTCCCGATTTGTCAACATTTATGACTACTGCTCCGCTCTCTAGGGTAGTAGCGAGATGATCTATAGACTATCTTTCAAGTTTGATCAAACTGGACACGGTGTACAAATTTGATTAAAATCTGTTAAGAGTTTAGGAGTCCATCGCGAACAAACAACGTGACACGTAATTTTTATATATTAAGATTTTAAGCCGGGGTAAAATTACTGATAGTTATGAAAAAGATTGTCTAGCTGTCGTTCTATACCGCAATGTCTGAAGACGAAAGTCTACTACCAATACATTCCACCAGTTATGATGCGGTAGGCAGTGGTAACGAGCTATGCTTGGATTTAGTTATTTTTATTGGCTCCTTTAATACTGATGGGATCAGTTTCCCTCTATTATAAAAGTTGAAGCGCTCGTGGCCCCGCGGTCTCAGTGTTCTGTAAACGATCACTGAGTTACGCAACTTTCACTATGGCTGGTCCTCGGATGGGTGACCACTTTGTGGCATTTACATTTGCGAGCGTTTCCGTGCTTCGGAAGGCACGTTAAGCCGTTGGTCCCGGTTGCCAGTAAAATGGCAGTCGTTAAGCCTGGTTGAAGGCCTTATGGGCGGCTTGAAAATTTCAACAGCAGGTAGCCACAACCTGTGTCTGTCTATTTCAACACGGCAATGGGCTCACCACCTATTACGTGGGACAGGAATCCACACGGTGAAAAGTGGGCATATAATATGCCTCTGCCACCCCTTCGGGGATAAGGCGTGATGGATATTTATTTATTTATTTTATAAAAGTTTAAAAGCTGTTTGATATATTATAAAATATAATCTGCCATATCTATCATCACCATTCGAGCTTTTATACTTCTTCTACTCCATTTTGCACGGTAATTGGCGCCGCTTGTAGTGATACTTATGATGGAATGGGTATTAAAGGAGCAACTGCCCCAAAACCTCAACCCCAATGAGAAAAGCCGGTGCCAAAGTCTCGTCCGTTGTTTAACAGGGCTAACGCCTGAGGTTGACTTGGCGCCGAATATTTTGTTAGGGCCCGACTATACCCATATTACTGAAATCTATTAAGTTTATATCTAAATTACTATGCAACTTGAAAATACTTAATGTGATGAAATACTGATCTAAGCACTTACCGCGGGCGTCGTAGGTACTTCTTCTAGAAAAACTGAAAAAAAAAGTCATTTTTATTAGTTGACTGTATATAGTGAAAGTTCGTGAACTCTTGACCTTCGTCATTTTATAAAAGCTGAAAGTTTCTATATCCAAATATATTATATATTATTTTTTATAGTTTTTATAAAAATTCTATATAAAAAGCTTTTCTGAACGTGTCTCTGAGCATACGTCCAAAGGTATGCTCAGAGAAACAATTCTTTGAGCATTTTTTTGGACATATGCATAGTGAAACGTTCATAAATAACAACAATCAGCGACTATGGCGCTAGGATCATGGCTGCATATATAAGTGGCTCGGTTTAATAGTCTACAGATCTGTTCTTATAGATTATCTTCAGAATAATATTAGTAATCATCTCATCCATTGTTGGACACGTAGTGAGATGCTAACCCCTTGCCAAACAGCTTTGAACAATTTCTTTTTACACGCATACATACATATGGTCACGTCTTTATCCCGAAGGGGTTACCATATGTCACATTTCACCGTATGCATTTTTGTCCCACGTCACAGGTGGTGAAAAACACTTTCTTTATACTTAAACAAATTCCAATATATGGCGCTTATCGATATAAATGCAATATGTGGATTGTTTTATATATTCGCATTATTGAAAGTAATCCAGATTTTGTAGACCTCAAGCTCCAAACCTTGTCCAACCCTGTGTAAATTGGAGCCTGGGGTTCACTTTTATTTGGCAGCCAGGAACAGCTATCTTTTGGATTTCGATTTTCGGTTATGTTGGAAGCCACTAGCCTGGTTTCCCAACCCCAAAGGGACGCTTGCATCGTTACCTCGTCCGTAGGCAGTATGCAGGTACACCGTGGGTCAGGTCTTTTGAATCTCGGAGATTTTAGTGCTTTTTACACCTTTTGTAGTCAAATATACAAATAAATAACAATAAAAAAATGTCTTTATTTTGCACAGACCATTTTAACGGCGTTTATAAAATGTCATACACTAAAATTAGAGAAAAAAAATATATGTTTAAAGTGACCACCGGTTCGGAACGCGGCCCAACTGAGAAGAACCGGCAAGATAATTAGGTAAAACTAGTTGTGACAAAGGAAAAGTAATATAAATTAGTATAGTAATACCTTCACAATTTTGTTCGTCTTCGCCATTCTCACAATCCCTTACGCCATCGCATAGTAGATTTGGAGATAGGCAATAAGGCTCGAGTGACCTGAATGGATATCCGTCAACTGAAAATATTAAAATATTACACATTTTATGTTTGTTTTGGGTATAATAAACCTTAACAGGAATATAGGTACATCCAAATTTGAAAGTAATTGCTTCCATAAAAAAAAACTTTAACTTTGTTAAACATTACAGCGTTATAATTCGCACGATTTAACGAAGATTAACGTTAATGATTGATAGAATCAATCGATCGAGATGTTACTACATTGCTAGAAATTGTGCAACATTATCATCATCAGTCACATCATTTTCCCCGGGTACGCAAAAGTATATTTTACCTACACCTATATGTCACCAATATTTTATTTAAATGAATAGTATAAGTAGTTTATTGTTGAATAGACATAGACAAGATCATGTTGTAATTATCTTAGGCAGAAATTTCTCAAACAGTCCGATAGCCTTCGACTCCATTTAAGGGCTACTCTATTATTGGCAGCAGGGATAGCTAACCTAGCTCGTGGCCTCGCGGTCTCAGTGTTCTGTAAACGATCACTGAGTTACGCAACTTTCACTATGGCTGGTCCTCGGCTGGGTGACCACTTTGTGGCATTTACATTTGCGAGCGTTTCCGTGCTTCGGAAGGTACGTTAAGCCGTTGGTCCCGGTTGCCAGTAAAGTGGCAGTCGTTAAGCCTGGTTGAAGGCCTTATGGGCGGCTTGAAAATTTCAACAGCAGGTAGCCACAACCTGCGTCTGTCTATTTCAATACGGCAATGGGCTCACCACCTATTACGTGGGACAGGAATCCACACGGTGAAAAGTGGGCATATAGTATGCCTCTGCCACCCCTTCGGGGATAAGGCGTGATGGATAGCTGACCATTATATTCAAGGCATAGAAACGCTGGAAAGCCGTCAGAAGACTGATCATAGAGTAAATACTTAACGCGGATAGATTTATAAAAAATATCTATCGGTCTCGACGCACTAAGTTCCGTATTCCAGAACGCTTCTTAATACTCAATCAACGCTTGAGACTAGATTATGCCTTATAAAATCTACTCTCAAGTGTTTCTTGAGTATTGATTAACGTTCTGGAATACGGCCCTAAGTGGCGCTTGTCCCGACATGCTCTTTTCTAGGATTCCGAAGATCAAATGAACCAAAATAGAACTCGTAAAAGATCACTTGTGTACTCCAAATCTACAGAAGCGTTTAAATTAAAATTTTGTACTTATAATGTATATTTATAATTTCCAATTTTTTTTTAATTTATATAAATTTTTATTTGATCCATACGTTTTTGCTCTACAGATGTATTCGATTGATTGACACTATATATATACTTAAAGGTTAAAAGTGTCAATTTTAACCTTTAAGGTGGGAGCTTAAAAAGTTCTAGTAATAGATGTGTTTAATCTTTTCATTCTACTAATTTTATAAAAGCACAAGTTTGTTGTTACTTCTTCATTCTCAAACGGCTTGATCAATTTCGATAACTTTTTTGTGGAGGGATCTGATACCCTGGATAAAAATAGCATATGTGCTAATAGGCTATTTTTATCCCAGAAACAGGTTTCTATGAGAATCAGGTACAGGAAAACTGCAACTCAGGCGTCCTTCACAACCGCAACCACAATCGCTTGACTCGAATTACTTCGATAGTTTAGTAAATCTATGTAATTCGATAATGTTGCGATAAAGTACGTACAAAAACATGTTTGATTTTATATTTTTATTTTGATATAGTTTGTTTATTAGTTTAATATTTATTAATCAACCAGGCCTTATCCCCAAAGGGGTAGGCAGAGGCATAAACTATACACCCGCATTTCACCGTATGCATTTCTGTTCCACGTAACAGGTGGTGAGCCCATTGCCAATGGACAGGCGCAGGTTGTGGCAACCTGCTGTTGATTTCAAGCCGCCCATAAAGCCTTCAACTGGGCTTAACGACTGCCATGTTACTGGCAACCGGCACCAACGGCTTAACGTGCCTTCCATAGCACAGAATCGCTCGCAAATGTAAATGCCACAAAGTGGTCACCTATCCGAGGACCAGGCATAGTTAAAGTTGCTTAACGCAGTGATCGTTTACAGAAAACTTAATTAGCGGGGCCACGAGCACTTCTGAAGATAAACTCGGAGAAAAAATTGTCAACCGTAGTAAAAGCACAATGTCATGCAAAATAATCTTCAAAATGGTGATATAAGATCATAAGTGTAATATATGTATATATATTACCTGAATAGTTATTTAACAGTCCTATAAAAGTTACCACAGCAACTAGGAACACGTCCATTGCCAACGTGGCTACTACTGGCCACTACTCCTACTAACAACTAAAGATTATAAAAATGAAACCCTCATATTTATATCTAATCGCCGCTCCGGAATGTAAAGCGTTTGTTTATACTAGCTATTGCTCGCAGCTTTGCCCGCTGAAGTTGTCCTGCACTCGTTTGTCATAGGATACAAAATAAATAAAAATATCGTTGTAAATTGTTTTGTTATATCTCCGCCGAGAGTCCCACTTGCGCTCGTAATGAGGAACTCCCTGAACAGGATTTTTCCAAACGTCTACAGTATGAGGTTGTTCATAAAGGGGTCTAAGATGGATTTTACAGGGTCGGCAACGCGAGTACTGCACCTGTGACCACAGTCCATTGGGTAGGTTGAATCCTCATCTGCTGCTTCCTCAGTGGTATAAAAAAAGAGTTGTTCATTTCCATTAATGATCGTTTCTGTTTTTCAAAGAGCACGTCAAGCCATTGGTCCCGGTTGCCAGTAACATGGCAGCCGTTAATTCAAGTTAAAATCTGTATGAAATGTACGCAAAATTAAAGTTAGTAAGGTATTAATGTTTTGCATTCTCGTAAATGTCAATGCTACACATCATTACCCAACTCAGGACTGTCCTATAATTTACATTGGCTTAACGTAGTGATAATAAATAAATCAGCTGGCATACGATCGCTTTTAACAACAACAGAAAGACGGACAAAAATATTGATATAGTTTATATAATTAGTACCTAAATGTTATGTACATTATTGATAAACTTTGCGGGACTTCCCCGATAGTTATATAAGTTGAAATTATCGTTGGTTTTAAGCGAAAAGTTTCATTGGGAATACATGAAGCGAAAACTTCGTACCCCTTTTTAAGAAACTTGCGCGTACGGATTAATTTGAGATTTGGCACAGTAAAAGTTTATAATTAAACAGAAGTGCTAAAACTATTATATAAATTTAAAGCTAAATATAAATTTAAAAACTTATATTTAGAAATAGCTGAACAATAATTAGACATTTAGTGCGTATCCGGCCCAAATCTAAACTCCAACCAGATACCCGGGAATGAACGAGTATTCTACTTGTTCATTCATGGGTATCATATATATTGGATTCAATTTTTTTTTCAAATCTACTCCTTTAATAAAAAATTGAAATCAATAGAACTTTAGAGACACTTTATTTAATCCACATTCCAATTACCAATAAGCAGTAGAACAGTCTGGATGAAAATGTCCATTTTGTTCTATCGCAGTGGAGCAGTAGAACAGTTTGGATTAAATATGTCCATTTAGTTCTATCGTAGTGAGCAGTGGAACAATCTGTTTTTTTTGTCTATTTTGTTCTATCGTAGAACTAACAGTAGAACTAGATGGACTAACCCTAATATTATCACTTTCATCAGAGGCATATATACACCCACTTTTCACCCTGTGTATTCTTGTCCCACGTAATACGAGTGTGTGGCCATTGCGGTGTTGAAATAGACACACGCAGGTCTCATCTCAAGATTGACCGAGTCGTTCACAATAATCGTTTACTAAACAATCTGAGCTACAAACGCTTAGTAAATCTATACAAATATTATAAAGTTGAAGAGTTTGTTTGTTTGGTAGAACGCGCTAATCTCAGACACTGCTGGTTCAATTTGAATAATTCTCTTCTCTTTGTGTTAGATAGCCCGTTTATAGTGGAAGGCTATATGCTATGTATCATCACGCTATTACCCAGGAGAGCGGAGCAATAATAAAAAATGTTAACAAATTAGGCAAATTTAATAAAAGCGACGGGATTAAATGGATGCAACGGGAGTTCAAAATATGCCACGGGCAAAGCCGCGTATCATCTAGTATTTCATATTTATTTAGCTTTGTTTGTTAATACGTTAATACAGTTACAATACAATAATCAGGAAGTCTAAGAAGTCACGCAGCTTAAATCTTGACGCAAAAAAATTACACTAGTCATATATAAAAATAAAATAGAAAAGAGTTTCGTCAGAGGCTGCCCTTTGCAATCGAAATCATTGGTTACATCTCAATGCAAATTGATAATTATTCAACACACTTTACTTTCAGTGCAATGACAGTATGTTTTTTTGTTGTGTATTAAAAAAATATTATTCATGCCCCTAAAGGCGTGACAGTTGCATCTGTACGCCCATTTTATCACCGTATTGCCTATTTGTACAAACGGTTGAAAAATATTATGGTAATTGGTGATTTGGTATGTGGATGAAATAAAGTTTTTATTGTAAAAAATAAGTAATACTTCGTATGTTATTTACAAATCGGTGTCCGGTATAATACTCGTTCTTTATCTGGTCGTTTTTTAAATTTTGGCTAGATTTCCACTCTCTTTTTGAGTCAATTTTAGTGTTCATTAGTTACATCCCTCCCATTTATGTCTTTATTTTTTGCAGTGGCAGAGGCTGCCTATACGCGAAAATTTCACCTTTAGTATTTTGTCCCACGTACTGTCGTGGGGACTGTCGTGAGTCCATTGCCGTGTTAAAATGTACAGGCGGGCATTGTGGCGACCTACTGTTGAAAGTTTTCTTGTCAAAAAAACGGTAAGAAGAAAAAGGTACGGCACCCCAAAACGGAAACCTTATAAGATCACTTTCTTGTCCGTCTGGCCATTTGTTACCATCGATTTTCTCAGGAACTGGTGGACCTAGCAAAAAAATGAATATGGCCATTTTTTGGTATATTAAAATCAAGTCCTGAAACAAATCAAACCAAGATCCTGAGTCAACACGATTTTTTTTTGTCGCGGGGAATGCGTTTACGCGGGGGCAGCAGTAATGGTGGGACTCCCGGCACTTTAGGGGCCGTCCTACCCGCTAAACCCCGCGGTGTTCCGTCTCCTTCCTAACCGGGTCCCAGGATAGGCCTGAGGGCTATTTACTGCGACCCGGCTAAGGGAATGCCCCTAGATGAGGCTCTCCTCAGGGGTGATTCAAAACGACAAAAAAAAATTAAGTAGGCAAATTTAAATTTTTTACGATAACTTGTAAGTAGGTACCAAAATATACCTTGCTTTTATTTTTTTTTTATTTTTCGGGTTTTTTCCGTTTTTGTGCTATAAGACCTTGCTTTAAACCAAAATTGACAATTCTAGGTCAACCCGAAGTACCCTAAAGTTTTGAATCGAAAGACCTAACACTCAAATAAATTGTAATCCTGCTCTTTTTGCATGGGAGGTTAATAAAGCTTGTAATAACACTATTATAGGTACGTAATATAAGCTCTTTATCATCTCATGTTGTAGTTATCATTGCACATCCGTGCTACATACTAAGCAGTAACTTAAACCATGTCACGTCATACAACACAACTGTTATTCACTGCATACAAAGTAGTAATTTTGCAGGATGTTAATTTCTAGGAAGATAGATACTAACAAAGGCAATTGCTGGCAAATAAAAAGGTAAATAAATGCATTCAAGGGTTCTAATACTGGCATGGTATTGAACTACAAGCTTTATAAAAACTTATTATTAACTAGTTGACGCCCGCGGCTTGCCCACGTAGGGATGTTTCCTGTTCCCGTTTCCCACAGGAACTTGTTCCCGGGATAGAAAATAGCCTATGTGTTATTCTGATGTATAAGCTATATTATTGTAAAGTTTCATTAAAATCCATTCTGTAGTTTTTACGTGAAAGAGTAACAAACATTAAGAATTAGATTTGATTAGGTGACCTTCTTGCTTCGCTCGTGAAATACATCAAACTGCCGTCGCATGTATTTAATCGCTTCGATTATAAAGTTTACAATAATGCAAAAAATGCCCGATTTGTCGACATTTATGATTACTGCTCCGCTCTCCAGGATAGTAGGGTGATGATATATAGCCTTCCTCGATAAATGGGCTATCTAACACTAATTATTATTCAAATCTGACTAGTAGTTCCTGAGATTACCGCAAACAACAAACTCTTCAGTTTTATCTATTAGTATAGAGATATATATATATATATATATATATATATATATATAAATATATAGAAGCACTCGTGGCCCCGCGGTCTCAGTGTTCTGTAAACTATCACTGAGTTACGCAACTTTCACTATGGCTGGTCCTCGGATGGGTGACCACTTTGTGGCATTTACATTTGCGAGCGTTTCCGTGCTTCGGAAGGCACGTTAAGCCGTTGGTCCCGGTTGCCAGTAAAATGGCAGTCGTTAAGCCTGGTTGAATGCCTTATGGGCGGCTTGAAAAATTTCAACAACAGGTAGCCACAACCTGCGTCTGTCTATTTCAACACGGCAATGGGCTCACCACCTATTACGTGGGACAGGAATCCATACGGTGAAAAGTGGGCATATAATATGCCTCTGCCACCCCTTCGGGGATAAGGCATGATGGATATTTATTATTTTTATTTTATAGATACATATTATGTTTGTTGTGGTGAAATCTTGCAACTTAATTTAGAAATTTAGTTTCAAGAAGAAGATATTTACTATATGAAATGAGGTACCGTATATTTTGGTTTGGTCATACAGTTTTTATGAACAATTTTCTTGATTGACTGAGGAGGCGAGCGAAGCTAGCCGACGAAAGTTTCCGTTGTGAGTCCACTGGTACGGGAAAAATGCTATCGATGTCCGACCGTTCGTCCGTCCATTCAGTCTACAGGTCACAGTTTTCATCGGATTTGCATGCAACTTGGCATGGACAATCCTTGATATAGCCAAAAACTTTTAGCAAGGGGGTTCGATCGAGGGGGAAATGGAGGCAGGGCTAGACGGTGGAGGGGAAATGCCAAAATGTTTAGCCTTTTTCCTCAATTTTACTCCGAAGTCTACGGTTCACAGAACCACTAGTTTATTGGGATAATTTTACTTGTGCCATTGCCGAGATTTGGTCATAAACAGATACAAATTTAAAATGTAACTTTGTATAATGACCATAAGGCTCACTACTTATGACATAAAGAATAACGCATGTTTGATAATTTTGTCACGATAAGTATTTCGGGGCAGTCGCATAACTTAATTCAGTTGATAAAATAATAATGATTTCTTGTTGTATCAACAGTACAATTACTATTCCTGATGTCACATTAATATGCCCCAAACTTTTATTTGGTAATTTGGATTTGATTAATTGGGAAGAATGTACACCATTAAAATATTTGTTGACTGGTAGCTTATTATTTAGGTTATGTCCTACCGTTCTAAGAAAATACAGTCGTAAATAAAATGTAAAACTACTGCAACAATTATGAAATAAATATTCTTCAGCTTAAGTGTTTCCCAGTTGCTACCTTTCCCTAGGTGGCGCAGTGCTAGTGCGACTGTCGTTACTAAGGTCCCGGGTTCGATTCATGGGTCGGAACAACAATTTGTGTTATTTATAAAGGTTTGTTTCGGAGTTTGGGTGTTTCCTATGTATAATATGTATGTATTTAGAAATATATAAGTAAGTAAGTAATACTTTATTGTACACCAAGAATACAAATAAAGAGAAATAGAAACAATATACATGTGATACTATTGGCGGCCTTATCGCACAATGGCAATTTATTACAGGCAACCATGAGATGAACACTACGGTAAAAGGAATTTGATATGGGGCTGTATGGAGCATTTAAAAAAAAAAAAAGAATAAGAAATTTACTATATTACATAAGTACTTTACTTCCACACACTTCCACAGCGGCATTTATCATACTATCCCTAAGGTTCTGTCATACACTTTCCACATTCTCACTACTAACATTGACGTCGCCAAGATTTTCGGCTTATATTTATCCCTAATGGATACTATAAGTCGGCTCAGGTTCAGGACACTCGGTACGATGACACCAACTCGCGAACAGCCCCTAATCCTAGTTATGACTAGGTAGTGGTCTGATCCCAGATCAGCGCCTCGATAAACCCTTGTGTCCATCACCTGTTTACGGAGCCGACTATCCATTAGGAATAGATCTTATCTAATATGACTTACATCTCCTCGTATACATATGAATTTGTCCGTGGTTGAACATTGTGTTCGCCACAAACAAATCCTTTTCCTTACAAAATGCCAGTATAAGCTTGCCAGCGTCCGCCAGTACCGACTCAAAACCATCGCGAGCGGTACCCATCCATCCATTCAAGTCTCCACATACTATAAGTTTGAGATGGCGACGTGCACGCTTCTACTCTTCATCCCCATTACATTGTACATTACTTACATTTATATATCATACTAGCTGACGGCTTCGTCCGTGACATACTTCTAACCCCGTGCACTCATTTAATCCCGTCGCTTATTACTTTTCCAAAAATGTATGAAACTTCCCGATTTGTTGACATTTATGATTACTGCTCCGCTTCCTTGAACCTTCCTCAATAAATGGGCTATCCAATACAAAAAGAATTTTTCAAATCGGTCCAGCCGTTCACGCGTGTTGCCGTGACCAAGGGAATTAGGGATTCATTTTTATATATAAATATATATAGATATAGCAAATACATATTTCAATATACTCCAAACACATATAAGTATGTTTATCAGACGTTCATTAAGATCCCTTAACACAAGCTTATATTAGCTTACTTTGGGCTAGACGGTGGTGTGTAAAAAATATGTCCCACTATATTTATTATCATTACCAAATTCTGCATGAATATGTGCCTGGATTTCACTTTAATTTCGCTGCTAGGAGCAGCTATCGATAGGATTTCAATTTTCAGCATTGTTGGGAGCTATTACCGTCTGACCTTAAAACCCGTAAGGGCGGCGTGGTTTGACTGCCTCTGTGGTGCGGTGAGAGTGTATCCGACTGCTACGCAAGCTGTCGTGGGATCGATTCCCACCCAGGATAAAACTTTGTGTAATGAGCACAATGGTTTATTCTGTGTCTAGGTGTTATTTATCTATAATATGCATGTATTTAAAAATATATAAGTATGTTTATCTGTTATCTGGTTACCATAGCACAAGCTCTGCTTAGTTTGGAATCAGATGACGTTGTGTGAGTTGTCCAGCGATATTACCCCATCTGTCAGTCAGCAGGTACACCGCTAGCATGAGGTCACAGACTTCTGTAGGTCATACTGCAATCGCTCCCATCAAAGGCGAGAATAATAAGCCAAATCTTATCAGCTGTTACCAATTAAACAGCCAATTATAGCAGAACCCGGGCTGGCCAGTCACCACGATAAGAAGATGGTGGCAGTTTCTAATATTATACAATGTGTTAATGTAATTTTACAAGATATCGAGATGTGATTTTATTCGTCTCGCGACGCCCGGGGTCCGCTTTCCTACATTTTCTCCTCCACTTTGCACGTTCTTCGGCATCCCCTGTAGTGAGACCATTGGCACGCATGTCATCCCTTACGACGTCAAGCCAGCACTTCTTGGGTCTTCCCCTCTTACCGGGACCCGGCGGGGCTGACATGGCCAGACATTTGTTACCTACGTAGCCCGGCGGTTGCCGCAAGACGTGACCATACCAACAAAGGCGACACTCTTGCAACTTGTCTGCAATGTCACGGACGTGAAGGCTGCCGCGGATGCGAGAGTTTCTCACGCGGTCCACCCGCGTGACCCCACACATCCACCGCAGCATCTTCATTTCCGTGACACGCAGCTCCTGCTTGTGTCGCTCCAATATCGGCCACGTCTCACTGCCATGTAAAAGGATAGGTCTAATAATGGTTTTGTAGACCTGTCCCTTCAACCGGATCGGCATTTTAGGGTCACAAATGACACCGGTCATCTCCCGCCATTTGGCCCACGCGGCAGCAATGCGTGACTTGACATCGCAATCGATGTCACTGGACGTTTGAAAAACAGATCCCAGGTATTTAACCTGGTCCGTGCGCTCGACCAAATCACCGCCTATGCGGACGGATGTGGGATCTGTCGAGTTTATTTTGTTCGTGTAATCCTTTTTAGAAAGTACCCCAAAAAATTACCCCAAAAAATTTACCCCGAATATAATAAATTAAAAATTAATATAATGTGGTAGCTTACATGGCAACACAGGGAAAAGGCTATTCAGAAATGCAAGGTCAAAAGGTCAGCTTACGCCTGCCGGCGGTTTCTTTTGATATCACATACAGTCGTCGCCGCATGCCAAAAAGGGGTAGTCAGTTTTTGAAAATTTGCTATATTTTCAGGAAATTGAACTAATTCTAATTCTAAAAACACGCATTTTAAAAAATTATAACTAATTCATACTCATAAAAAATATGTTTTTTTTTTGTTATGTTATTGAAGTGCTTTCAGCAAGTTTTACTATGGCTAGTATTCGCATGGGTGACCACTTTGTGGCATTTACATATACGAACGTTTCTGTGCTTCGGAAGACACGTTAGGCCGCTGGTCCCGGTTGTCAGTAAAAAGACGAAAGAAGACGTAAGCCGAGTTCAAAACCTTATAGGCGGCATGAAAATTTCAACTGTAGGTAGCTATAGCCTGCGCCTTTCCATTTCAACACGGCAATGGGCTCACCACCTGTTACGTGGGCGGATATTTCATTTCGAGCATATTTGACGTTTTGGAGAATAAAAAAATAAATGCACATATTCATGTTTTTTATGAATTTTTTGGAATGAATTTAATGATAGAAAATGATTTTTTTTAAAGGCACAGCAATTACTCTTTTCTGCTAAGACATATTGAAGTTTCTTTTTTTAAAAAAAAACGGTAATGAGTTTTCCCGAGTTTTTCAGTATGGTAATTAGATCTCGAGATATGGTAGTAAAATAAATTGAAATGGTAATTAGAAATAAAATCAAAGGTTTGAAATATAACCTCGACACAGGACTGGAGCAACACCTGACGTGGTTCTTAGGATTGCATCTTGATGCATTCCTCCTCGCGCCATCATGAGAGTGACCCCTCAGCAACGGACCGCGCAGCATCCAATCGTAGCCGATGTTCTACAGAAGTAGTCCTTGGACCGATCCCTGGGAAACACAACACTTCTCGCCATGCCAGCCCTAGCTTTGGTAAGATATGGCTCTCTCGGAAATATAAGCCCCGACAATGCACTAGAGGCAGGGAGGCACTATATGAAAATAAGCGTCTTACTAAAGCATTTCCAGGGCAAGGCGTTGACTATGTAATGAAATACCGCCATGACTACCTCACCTGTGATGACGCTCCTTTCGCGACGAGGATGTTGACACGCATGATCGCATCATCGGAGGAGCACTGAAACCAAACTGATGGAAACTAAGTGCTCTTTAATGATACGCTCAAAGAGCTTGCATACCTCGTCGAAAATACGAGCGACCAATAGCCGGAAGGCGAGGCCGCTGGCCGCCCTCGTTTTGGATAAGGACCAATTTCCCCGTATACGACACCTTGGGAAACCAGTCTTTATTGAAGGATGAGTCAAAACCTTAATATTCAACATTCATAGAGATCCAGGAGTCATACTCACCCCGGAATGCTATCGGGTCCGGAGTGGTTCTCTTGCGGGGCTTAACCGCAGCACCTCTAGTTCACCTTTGGTGACTACGGGCACGTCGTTCTCGACGTAATCTCTAACATTGGCTGGGGTTTGGGCCAGCGGATGGCCTTACCATTCCAGATTCTCTAGGAGCTATTTTAGGGCTAATTTCTTGGCCAGCTTAATGGACTCCTAGAGGGACCTTTTGGCACCCTTGTAGCCCTCGTGTGCTCCTTCTCTCGGGCCTCCGTGCCTGGTGTACCGATAGCGGAGGTGCACGCTGCGTGCACATTACGATCTCAACGTATGCCGAAGTATTTAGGATAGCCAGTCGGTGGCTACTTGTAGGAGAAACGTCAAACTAAATATAACAATGGGCGAATAACGACCCCTCCTTCCACCACATGCCAGCCCTGGACGTGGCGTGTGCGACCAGGGGTCGCAAAAGATACTTCTATGGTCGACCCGCGCACACGCCACACCCAGGTGGTGATATTTTTCCAGTCATGGATTTGTCACCCAGACCGCCGAAGTTCTCCTCCTACCAGTGGTTTTTGGGGAGCCTCAAGTGTCACCCCCAGGCGTTGAAATTTTCCGAGAATGACGTCCTTCTCAGCTAATCACAGTTCGAATTGATATTGCTCACAGGAAGGCGAGAAATAAGCGGCCACGATAACTACTCCGCTGCAATCAGCTGCAACGCAGCATCGGCTCCTTACAATAATTGCAAGGCGCGAGGTGTCCACATCAACACCCAAAGCTAAAGAAAACTAAGCTGTCTATGGTGACTGGGCTCCTGTGGTAGACCCAGTACGGCTTGGCAACGTTAACCACGTTATAGAACCTAATAGACCTCTCATCATCGCAATCATGTTACGCAACCAGTTGTAAAAGAAGAGTTTTCCTTCTTCCTTGATAACTACTTGCGGTAGGCGAATGTCCACTGTGCAATGCTCTGGCACAGGAGATCCTGAGCAGCAGAGCAGTGGTTTAGATTCACTTATAGGGTGCAGATAAGTATGTCCATTAATGAACCTTCATTCCCCCATCCTTTCGTGAACGTGGCTGCTCTAGATCGGTAACAACTACTAGCATACATGACGGGCCTCTATTTCGAGGTGGTCTGTACTTTAGCCCTACGCAACGCAACTAAAGTAGTGCGGTGAAACAGCGGTAAGAGCTTGCTTTGTGACAGTAACTTTCACTGTGCACTGTACCCCCACACTCCCTCCAGTCAGGGACCTGTAGCACCTAGTTTCCCAGGACTGTAGGAGATACACTTTGGTCTTTTGGAAGTACCAATCAGGAGGTTCTGTTCGTCCGCTGTTTTTTACACGCTGGACAGCTGAAGATCGTGATCGAAGCCGAAGCGTCTAGCTTTGGCTCTCGCCTGGTCACTGGGACAGCCGCTGGCCTCCACGATTAGGGAGATTACCACCTCTGTCATTGCTACGTCATCCAGACTCAATAAAAAATCATTACCGTTTGTTTCTTCCAATTACCATTCCATTTTAAAAAGAGTGGGAAATAATGGTAATTATAATAACGGCAATGAGTTTTTTAATTATTTCAGAAATAAAAGGATATTTTAAATAGGTAACGATTTTTTAAGTTTAACACTTTATAGAGGGATATATATTGGATATATCTAGCAAAAAATTATGCAAAAAACATAAAATAATTACCTTTTAAAGGGCAAATTGTATGTAGACATATTTTAAACCAAACCAGTTTTCGAGCAGGAGAACTCTAATTTTTACATACATTTTTTTATTTTTTACATTTACATACATTACATAGTAAAAAAATGTACTTTCAGGGGTGTGTTGTACACGAACGTAATGCGGTAATGGTCAGCGAATCTTTTATGTTTAATCTAGTTTAAAACCGTGCGTATATGCGAAAATATTGGGTCGTGAATGTCTTTGAATGGTATTTATATGTGAGTGTAAGGACATTTTTCTAAGTGGTATGATACCACTTAAATTTGTTCTTTCGTAAACGTTACTAAAATATAATATGGATTAATTAAACTATTAACCGAAAACGCCTTAAAAAAATTCATTCTCCCAATGAACTTTTTAGAATGACTCATAAGTTTATTAAAATCTGGGAAAAGGGACACGGATGGTGATTAGATTTCGGCTTATATTTTCAAAATTTCATGCATTTCATACAAAAATCAAGATGTTTTAAGAATTGTGCCTAATGCAGGCCTATGTTAATTAAATAAAAGCAACGTAACATTTAAAAAAAAATGTTTAATGTGTTATTTATCGTCCGCCATGCAATATGCACGAAATGAAATATTCACCCACGTGGTACCAAAGTGCAGACGGTAAAATGTGGGCGTAGGTATAGTATGCCTCTGCCTACCTCTTCGGGGATAAAGACGCGACAATATGTCTATATGATATGATTTCCGAGAAGTTCTAACGTCAGACTGGGAATACTGCGATCAAGGTTTGATCAAGGTTTCCGAAACGCACGCAGACGGTTGGGTCCGATAGAGGCTTTATTCCGCGTACGCTTAGATTGTAGAATTAGCTCCCTGCCTGGGTTTTCCTGAACGTCTACAGTATGGGGTTCTTCAAATGGAGTCTTAAAAGGTTTATAAAGGGTCGGCAGCGCGAGTGCTGCACTTCTGGTGTTGCAAACGTCCATAGGCTAATGTGACCACTTTCCATCAGGTGGGCCGTTCGCTTGTCTGCCACCGTATAAAACAAAGGTGATGAGTGCCTTCGTTTGTGTTATATATAACTTTAATTATAGACAGCAACAAAGTACAATGTGTGTTATTTTGTATGTAATGTTATGAAGTGGAAGTTGGTATCCGGTTCCTGGTTATGACACCAATTACGATTTCACCATCACAAACGCATGAATAACCTAATTTAAGAACAATGCTTATTCAGTTTTCTTGATCATAACTGTCAAAAGTTCATGCCAAACTTGTCATGAATAATTGTGAGGAGGGACTTATACCTACCTATGTAATACTCTATATCTAATAACTAATAGGTATGTATCTACCAAAGTAACATAGAAACATAAACTTTTAAAGAATATTAGGTATAGAAGATTTTAAAAGCACAGTGCTTCGGGCTTTGGGTTTCGGCTGGAAATCAGCGCTGTGGTCATACCCAACATTGTGCTCAGCCGTGGCCTTTTAGGCTTACTTTATATGTTTAAGTGTTTTTACGCATTTATGTAGAGTGCCTAATAAATGTGTTTTCTTTCTTTGCCATCTGGCCAAAATTAAACTATTTATGAATAAACTTGGGCCTTGTGATAGATAACTGATAAGCACACCGGGACCACGTTCCGAGGAGTTACCCGGGCCGTCCGGCAAGGCAAGACGGTTAGGCAGGGACCATGTGGTTTAAGTTGGTTCGAGTCCAAAATGACATCCTAGGGGATATCTACAGATAAAAAAAGAAATACAACTGCAAAACAAACATAGGTTTAAGTTTTTAAATAGCTATCGTTAATCGAAGTTAATCGGATTAGATCATTCTTTCATACCATAATTTCGTTTCGCTCAAATACGTATTCCACAAATGTAATTTTCTATTTTTAACCGACTTCCAAAAACGAGGAAGTTATATGTTCGATTGGTATTTTTTTTATGTATGTATATCGATTACGCTGAGATTTATAATCTAATTTACGTGATTATTCTTTAGTTTGATGCAGAATAGTTGCTATTTTTGATTTAAGTGTTACAATAGTGCCATCTAGTTCAAAATTACTAAACCACATACGTAAATTGCGAGCTGAGCTGAGGCCTGAAAGTTGTGCAAAGAAAACAGCTCCTATATAATTCACAACTGTAGAGAGAGGGCACTAGTAGGGTATAAAATTTTATTTTTAGCCCATATTGCTAAGTTTGATATTTTGTGTATTTTACATCAGGCAGCGTTTCGAATCAAAAAGTAAATTACTTATTAAGTTTGATGAGGTTTTGGTTTGCAGATATTGGCTGACATGAACGTGACGGTTCTTATCTATAGGAATTTCAGGCTTGCGCTACTAATAGCTTAACGTGAATTTAAAACTTGGTATAAAAATATACACTTGATCACGCGATAGGTTTGATAAGGTCGAGAAGAAAGATCCTTTCAGACAGAAAAGCGTAGTTTTAATTAATTAATTGCGACATACCCATCTATTTTACTGTCGGCCCAGTAGCACGAAGGGTAGCGAGCACCCGCCAAAAACATAAATAAAATGCTAAATAGATCTCAAACCTAGTACTGACCGGTTAGCTTCCTGCTATTTAAAAGCACTCAGATGTATCAGTACAGCCACCAGGACAATTTTATTCTACTGAGGTGACAGATAAGCATACGGGCCACCTTTTCAAACGCACAGAAAGCCATAGCATCATCGCTCACCACGCCTGGCGTCACGTTCATGTCCATGCCTCGTCTTTTCTGTGTATCCAGTGCCTTATTAGTGTTCCTACCGAAGCATGGAAATGCCATAAACGGCCAGCCATCATAAACTAACCATAGCATAAGATGCTTAACGCAGTTATCATTTTCAAGAACACCGAGCTAGCAGCTACGAGCGTATGAAAATTATACGAGTTCTTTCTATAGGTATTACTGAGGTTGAACTGAAATTAATTCGATTAATATGAGAATGCTTTATGTTCTATTTTAAAAATGAAGCAATTAGGCAGGACCGCTATACATCACCACAGAAAGGTCACACGTGGTCGTAATGGCGACGACTCTTCTAAATAATCGTTGTTTCAGGAATCCAGTCTGCTATTTCAATCGTGTCGGAATAGAATCGAAATCGTCGCTCAATAGAAAGCTAAAGGTACAATTTGGAGAGATTTTGTTGTCTTTAGCACTCCAATAGACTTCTATCGGTCGGCCGATAGAATTCTACTAACATGTGACGCGCTGGTAGCTGCTAGTCAGTTGCATTGTTGATAGTCGACAAACATTTTGACAGCTAAAAACAGCAATTCTGGTTCTATTTTAAGACTTGTCTATAGAAGACTTGGCCACCAGGTTAGCTGATCAAATTATTATTATTATTATATTATTACTATATTTTTTATGTTAAGGGGCGCGTTAGCTGGCGTGGTTTTTTGTGATTGTACACCCACATTCATATTTTCAATTCACACAAACGCATCACGCAGTATATTATACGTACCCTGGATTCGAATAAATGAACAGACAGTGTTTCGTACAAGTATAATGTACATCGCGACGATCCTTACAGAGTGCATATGAATGTCACAACAAACCGGCAATGTGACTTATCCATTTGGTTTTTGTTTTCCGATCGTTAGCTACATGGTGCCGGACTGCTGTCACCGCGTACCTAAAAAGGGTGGTGCCAAGGTGTGTGCTCTTTAGGTCTAATGACAATGATGTATTATTTTTTTCAAGATTTTGACTAGTGTTTAATATAATTGAATAACGCGTGTAATAGGTAATATGGATTTTAAAGTCTACCATTAACGTATATTTCAGATTAAAACTATCGAAACGTTATTATACAATTAAATGTTATCAAGAATAATTGAATAACGCGTGTAATAGGTAATATGGATTTTAAAGTCTACCATTAACGTATATTTCAGATTAAAACTATCGAAACGTTATTATACAATTAAATGTTATCAAGATGTTCAGCCTTAACAAGAGGCGCACCTGCCAATTATTGACGAGGCTCCGTCGTTATAAGATACCCACAGGATGGCTTTAACTCCCATACCAGTATCAGGTGGTACAATGGGTTAGTCCGACTAGGTGTGTCAGGTCTTCAAAGCCCAGGTACAGTTACCCAAGTATACTATTCCGCGTACCATAAATAACTATCTCAAGCAGCTATCCCACCACGTCGTGCAAAATCTCGATATGAATCGTCGTGCCAGATGGTGACCGGTGCGGGGTCCCGGCGGTCACGCTCGGGGTATACAGGGTCCTTCAGTCCAGTGTGTCATAATACTGCATGTGTAGTGGAGGCGATGATTATGACACTCGTCGGCAAACTATGACGATCTTCACGACTATTTTGCATCCCAAAGAGCGTTGCTTTGCAGAAAAGACCCCATCGGATAGTGCCTCTGTTATTACTGGCAAGATCTGAGTAGGTACTCAGAGGTTGTTCAACAAAACAGTCGGTGGGTTAGGGTTCGGGCGGTGCGTGATATAACATGAATAACCTCAAGGCGGCATTCAACAGAGCCAATAAGGCCACTGTAGGCCTTCAAGATACTGCCGTAAAACTCGCTACCAACGCAACCAACCAATGCTGTGCAGTTCAACTTTTGTCAATGCTTGTCGCCACAGCTGCGTTACCCGGATGAACCACTTTCTAACAAAGCCCAAGAAAAAGCTGACATGCTTTTAAAGCTCTTTCCCTGAACGATAATTGTGGCTTGTAGCCCTCCACCATCGCTATTGGTGCCTGATATAGTGATCAGGCAATGCGAAGTACGGGAAATGCTACGGTTACTTGACACACGGTTCGGTGCGTTTTTTGGTCCAGTGAAGGTCCAGGTTGGTTCCAGGTTCTGTATCAGAATTTTTGACTGACTTATGATACAGACGCAACACATATTGCACGTTTATTTTGTTTACCCGCGATACATTCTGTAATACACCAACGATAACTTGTCGATGCTTGGATGAGGGATCAACGCTCGGACCTTGTTGAACATTCAAACATCGAACCGTCTCTATTTCAATCACAAATTCGTTAAACACTTAGAAATGTCTTCAAAAGGTTTGTGTTAACCCGAAACTAACGCTCAGATGATGTTGTACATTTAAACATTGAAGTCGCACCTATTTCAAACAGAAATTCATCAAATACTCAAAAAGTTGTTATTGTTTCATTTGCAACCGGGACTAACGCTCGCATGACGTTGAACATTCAAACATTGTACCATCAGACATGTATAATGTTTGAAGATATTCCAATCACAAATATGGTAGCTATTCCAATCACAAATTCATCAAATTCCCAAAAACGAAATCTAGGACTAACGCTCGGATGACTTTCAATAATCAACTTAAAACGCATTTTTGTGCACCGCCACCACTCTCTGTCCCAGAATGCCACTGTCCTGTGCTATTAAAATCCAGTAACACCAAATATCTGGGCATTCACATCAATGATAAGCTAAACTGGCAACTTCACCTGCAAATGTTAAAGTCACGCGTGCGTAAACTTATAACCATCTTTAAGAAGTTACGAAATTCTGCAGATTTCAATACACTAAAAACGGTTTATTTTGCCCTTTGCCAGTCTATTTTGGGCTACTGTATCACTGTGTGGGGAGGTGCACCTAAAACCTACTTTCTGACACTGGAACGAGCACAAAGAGCTGTGCTAAATAAAAGTTATGATGCGCAAACCATTTAGGTACCCAACATCCACCTTATATGAAGAATGTCAAATACTCACAGTGCGCCAAGTCTACGTGCGGTCTTGAGGAAACATAGACAACTACCATACACTACAATAGTAGATATACGACGTAAATATCAAGTATGCGCACCTAAGAAATATAGAACCGCTTTTGCCGAAAGACATTATCAGGTGATGGGAGGTCATCTTTACAATATCATAAATAAAAATTGTAACATATATCCACTACAGAAGTCTCTGTGCCAGATCATCGGTCATAGAATGGATCCAACGTAAATCGTACACAGATACTGAAGAGCTTCTTACTTTATCAATATTGTAGGTATTATTAGTTCTGCGGGTGACTATGTGTATATTGATTTATGTGTGTTGCGAATATATTATATCTTTGTAGGTATATATTTATGCGAACATATGAATGTGCCTAGTTGTACGAATACACAAAAAGTCCTGATGCCCGGTCTGCTGCGTGTGCAATTATGCAATATATGCGCCAGCGACCTGGTATCAGGGTTTTGCATGGTGTTTATTAAGGGATCTGTGGGTGAGCTGAGGCGAGGCTTAGTAATGTTAAAAGTAATATATTATAATTATAGTTTTAAACATTGTAATTACAATTATAGTTTAAACTGCTTTTCTTTGTTACTATTGTAAGTCCACGTAATTTTTTTAGCTGTAAGTATTATATGCGAGCGCCCCGGTACTCATAACACAAGTTGAATCTTATCATGGGTTCAACTTGCGTCAATGTTATTATAGAGTATTTACTGTTTAGCTATAAGTTGTGTGGTCTTGTTATGGAACAAATAAATCATTATTATTATTATTCTCTTTATTTATTTATACAACATATCAATTACATTTTTAAATATATCTATAAAATAAAAAATACATTTAAAAATATAAAAAATAGTGACCCATCGGTATCGGGTACAGGGACCAAGCTACTGGTGGTTAGGGCTCCAGAGAAAGGAATTTCCTCACAATACGTGCCGTGTCGAGAAGAACTGCTTTCTGTATCAGGCCCTTGATCCAGTTGTTTAACGCGAGCCTTTGTAGGTTTGGTCAAGGCTCTTGGCTACAAGTCCATGGACAGATATGACTATCGGTACAATGATCGCTGAATCCACACCCCACACGTCGACAACCTCATGAGCCAAATCTAAATATTTCATTTGTTTGTCTATCTCGGCTTTCATGAGGTTTTCGTCGTGAGGTATGGTGATGTCAACAATAATTGCACGGCGTTCTAATCAATCTATTACCACTATGTCAGGCTTATTGGCGACAATAGTCCTGTCCGTGATAATAGATCGATCCCAGTATAATGTGACATGACCATTTTCGAGAACTGGGTCGGGCACATATCTATAGTATGGTACCTCTAAATCAACAAGATTGTACTTAAGAGCAAGTTGCTGGTGAATGATCTTGGCTACTTGGTTGTGTCGATGCAAATACTCACCGTTTGCAAGACTCGAACAACCAGAAATAATATGCCTAAGGGATTCTCCGGGACGATGACATGCCCGACAGATGTCCACCGTACCATCCTTCAGGATATACTTCCTGTAGTTCTTTGTCATTACAACTTCGTCAGTCATTGCAAAAACAAACCTTTCAGTCTCTCCAAAGAGATCACCAAATCGTAGCCAAGATACTGATGCATTGAAGTCTATATCAGGCCTGTGTAAGGCCTGATAAAAACGACCATGCAGCTCTTTACTCTTCCATACCTCCTTGCGATCAGTAACACCAAGTACTATAGGTTTATGCCAGTTCTCTTTAGCCAGAGCAAGCGGGGTAAGTCCGTTATCAGCTACAACCACATCACGATGCACATCCGCTTCAGTGTGTAAGAAGTATTCTCTGAGGTTGCACACCTCACGGTTATGAAGGGTCTTGGCATTCAGCAATCCACGACCCCCACATTTTCGTGGTATGTACAACCTTATAACTGATGAACGTGGATGATGCATTCTAAATGTAGTTAATAGCGTACGGACTTTCCTATCCAGGGCTTCAAGTTCTGTCTGAGTCCACCTGAGTATGCCAAAGGAGTACATCAAAACTGGCATGACCCAACCATTAAAAGCCCGCACCTTATTACCACCCGATAAAAGGCTTTTCAGAACTTTTTTCAAGCGGCCAAAGAAGCGCTCTTTTAATGTTTGTTTCATACCAGCTTCAGAGATGCCTAACGCCTGTGACATACCCAGATATTTATATGTTTCGGTTGCAGAGAGACATCCAAGTCTCACAGAATCTAAAAGTTCTACTCCTTCAGATTCTATAATCCCACCTCTATTTACATGCATGACCGCACATTTGTCCACACCAAACTCCATCCTGATAGAATTACTATAGGTTTCTGTCACCTTTAATAACTCAAGCAGTTGGTGTTCATTGGATGCAAATAGCTTCAAGTCATCCATGTATAAGAGGTGGGATATAACTTGACCATCTCTTCGCAATCGATAGCCTAACCCTGAATTCTCTAGTAAAGTACTAAGAGGATTCAGTGCTAGGCAAAACCATAAAGGACTGAGACTATCACCCTGAAATATACCCCGCTCAATCTTTACAGGTACACTGTCCCCGCAAACCCGTCGACATCCTGGATAGCATAAGACTGTCTTCCATTGCCCCATACATGTCTTCATGAAGGCACGTAGAGTTGCATCAATTTTATACAACTCCAGTACCCTCAAAAGCCATGTATGTGGCACGGAGTCAAAAGCTTTCTTATAGTCTATCCAACATGTCGACAAATTCTTACGGTGACGGCGTGTCTGTTGGTTAATCATCATATCAATTATTAGAAGCTCCTTCGTGCCACGAGAACCACTTTTACATCCATTCTGAGAGGAGGACAAAATAGAGTTGTCAATTAAGTGCGACGATAATTTCTCTCTCAGAATAGATGTTAAAAGCTTATAGACCGTTGGGAGACACGTAATAGGTCTATAATTCTTAGGATCTGTGGCATTTCCGGATTTAAACAAAAGATGGGTACCTCCGGTGGTCATGAAATCTGGCAACGGGGATCCTGACTCCAGGCATGATTGGAATTGACATGCTAAACGTTTATGTGAACGCTTGAACCATTTTAACCAAAAGTTATGCAATCCGTCGGGTCCTGCCGACTTCCAATTCTGCAACCGACGGACTGCATTGGAAATATCATCTGATGTTATAGTGATTGGTTCCATTATTTGAATAGGTTCACACAAACGTTCAACATCTCGCATCCAATCTCCTTCAGTGTGATCAACGGGCATCGACCAGATGTTGGGCCAGAATGAAGTAGTGACGCCTCCATCCGGTCGATGCTCTTCGGTCCCACTTGAGTCAGGATGCTCCCAATTTCTAGACCCATCTTTCATCCCTTTGGAATGTGCTATTTTGGGAATAGCGATCCACTCTTTTTTTATACCTACGAACACGATTTGCCCATGCATAAATCTTTTGCTTCAGGTAATCTATGCGCTCTGTGACTCGCGCTAAAAATTCTCGAGGTCTAATTTCAGTTCCCGAGAAAGCCCGAGTTACAGATCGCATCACTCTAGGACGGGTATTTCCCGACCTGAAGCAAATGAGCTTACCAATGAGTGCCCTAGTCTCGGAGGTACGACGAGATAATTTGATAATAACGAATCCAGGGCACACACTAGAGCTACATTTTTTCTATGCGTGGGCAAACGTGGTAGCCGAGGTCTATTTTTTGACGGTATACACCGATATTCCTGCATAGCATACTCCAAAGCACTTCTTAATTGATCATTGTAATGGGTACTTACGTTTGTAGCACCTGTATCCACCACATCATCGCTATCACGATTTAAAACACTTCTTAAAGTTTTGGTCTCAGGTAGCGATGATGTTGATGTCTGACCAAGACTACTACACACGTCCGAGCGTAGCCTCTCAAGTACATCACCATCCAAAAGATGACATCTTTGGATGGCTCGTACTTGATCCGATAAGCGCTGTGCTGACACGTTGACTGATGGTTCAAGTTCCTGAAACAGAGGCAGCATTCGCAAACGATACGCAGTGAGGTTAATTCCCCCCTCTGTAGCCACAAAATATGCCCGCATGACGTTCTCATTTAATGAATTAGACCATCGCATGCGGTGCACATCACCACAGGAAGCGGGGACCTTATTCGATGCCGGTGGGCGTCGGGGTCCCAAGCAAGACGGTGGCCGGCCTCTCCCCTGCCGACGTACTGGTGTACGTCGGTGGGGAGAAAAACTCATCACTCGACGACGACGACGAGCTCGACGCCTCTACAATTCCTGTATCCGCTGGTGCACATTCACGGGTAAGAGAGGCGGAGCTAAGCGATAAGTCCGGAGGCGTAGGTTGTGCTGCTCGTTTCTTGGATCTAGTCAACATTTTATTTTAACTTACATTGTAAACAATTTATTTAGTTGTAATGTTTTGACATTATCTGTCATAGTCTTTAATTTTCTATTTCTCTTTTATTATTATTATTTGTCTCTTCTTTTCGGGTATCTTCTTTTTTTTTACGAAGATAGCCGGTCTTTTGGTAGGCTTATATGGGGACATAGTGGTCCAACACGCAGAGGCCCTTTGAGAATTTTAATGTAACAGGGAATGGGACCCCCACTGCAGACAATCCACGCCCGCCTTATGTAAAAGAACGGTAATGGACCATCTCCAATGGGAGTTAAAATATTCTACGATATGCTAACTACTGTTGGGCTATTAAGTTGGAGGTTAAATGTACTGGGTGACTTGAGCTACGTATGAAGACGGCGTCTGCCATTTTAATTTATTAATTTCAAAATACTTGCAGACGGTGACTTGCCAACTCACTAGATGGGCCCCCTATACAATCGTCATAGTCATGATAAGCCTGTAAGGCGACAGAGGGCAACACCGGTGTTCTTCCACCCCCGAGCATATAGCTCTGGCTCCCTCCCTCTGACCGGCCAATTAAGGCAAGTCAGAGTTGAGATTTGCTGCACTCCCGGGAGTAGCACTCTCACTGCTCTCCTGTTAGGCCATTAAATCCTAACCAGTGCAGAAGGGCAACAAAACTCTGAGGAATCGGGACCGATGTGTAGCCACGCACATTCAGCTCGCCACAAGCTGCCCTGCGGATGTGAGCTTTTCTATAACTTACTGATATATTTTTTTGTTGGTATCAGAAAGTGGATAACTCAAAAAGCGAATCTACTATGCCCACATAGGGTTTGCGTTAATCCTATAAAAGATAACGACTGTCCTCGAGGGGTTATTATTATTATTATCTATTTAAATCACAAATTCATCCAATACTTGGAAAAAACGCAGAGTTTCACTTGCAACCGGGACTAACGCTCGGATGACGTTGAAAATGCAAACATCGAACCTGCACCTGTTCCAAACACTAATTCATAAAATACGCAGAAGAAACGTAAGGGTTTGACTTGCAACCGGAACCAACGCTCAGATGAACATTCAAACTTTGAACCCGCACCTATATCAAACACAAATTCATTATTTACTTATTTTATTCATTAGAATTCGTTAAGGTTTCGGTTACTGGGACTAACGCTCGGTTAACGTTTAACATTCCAACCATCGAACCAGCATCTTTTCCAATCACAAATTCATCAAATTCTCAGAAATTCGTCAAGGTTTCGGTTGCAACCGGGACTAACGCTCAGGTGACGTTGGAAATTCAAACATCGAACTTCTACTCTAATAAAAATTGATCAAATATTCAAAAAGGGGCGTAACGGGCGCCGCAGGGACTAATGATGATGATGATGATAACTTAAAAAAAAAAGATAATATGACATAATACATTAGGAACATATACGTAAATTATCTACAAGTTCAAACATTATAACTATCAGATTTCTGACACTCGCAACCCACCCAAATTCAGTTCCAAGTTCAAAACATCGCGAAACAATAGAACTCGAGATAAGCTTCAGACCGACGCGAAGTGCTCTCACCTTGAATTTCTGGACGGCACTGAATTTTTAGCGGTCACATATAAATCCTTTAAAATGGAGGCTACTTTTCCATACTATAATGTATTAACAAACGTTCCTGAAAAAATGAGATAAGTTTAGGCTTAGATTGTTGCTTTAAATTTGAATCAATAATAAAACTACTATGGTAAATTAATTATCTATTCTTTTGTCTCCAATTTTAACCAAAAATGTGTTCAATTATAACAACGATTTAGCAGACAGAGACAAAATATGAAAGGCCGATTTTGCTAATTTTATCAATGTTATCAATAAGTTTTCTCAAAAAAAAAAAATATTTTAGGTAAACCGCGCGTGGTGTTGTTATAGATCCATTCTTTAAGATTCAATGATATTAATTCAATGACACCAGTGCCATAACATGTTTAAAACGCCAAGTAGTGTTTTGTGCGTTTTTAAGGACTCGCCCCTTAATTTTTTTAGACACCATGAATACGTGCATAAGAAGTTTCTGCATGTTCTGGTTTTCATATTATTGCATAATCGGTTTAGAAGTGATGATAGTGAAGGGCACGTTAACTGTTATGCTTTAGACCTCCCGTAAACATTTTCGCTTCTGACTAAAACTTCTTGGTGTACTGTAGATGGGATAAGAGTTATGTCTGTAGTACCTACTATTTCTCAGAGAGTCAATTACAATGATAATGATGAATAAGTTTTTATCATGTTCCGTTTACTTTAAAATAAGTTATATAGACTAAGATCTATATATTTTTTATAATAAGTAATAAAATAAAACTAACTATCTTCACGCTGTATCCCTGACGGGGTAGTCAGATAGGACAGATCGCCAGGCTTCGCGATCCATGCTTACTTCTATCGCTTCTTCAAGATTCATCAATCGCTTTATACACGCACGTCTGGGTATCCGAGTACTTTTGACCTTTCCGTTTTTGAGCAATCTGCTCACGTGGTCTTCATATGTAAGTCTCGGCCTACCCTGACCTCTTCTACCCTCTGATTTCGCACAATATATATTCTTCGTCAATAATAATAATATAATAAGTACCTGCTACAATAAAGTTATACTAACTGAAACCCGCCGCTTCGCCCGTGGCATACTTGAACTCTTGTCACACCCATTTAAACCCATCGTTTTTAAGTTAAGTTTGCTGAATTTGTCTACCCTCTTCCAAGTAGTAGCTTGATGATATATAGTCTATAGCGTTTTTCGACAAATGAGCTTTTCCAACATAAAAATATTTTTTCAATTCGAACCAGTAGTACCTGTGTGTACCACCATTAGTGCGGTAAACCAAACATTCAAACATACATACAAACGAACAAATTCTTCAAATTTATTGTATGTAAGAATTTGTTTACAAAGGTACCTGAACCCTTAGGTGAGGCCGCGGTGGTAGCCAAAGTCTGCCGGGAGCACTGGGACATCTTTCCGAGGAGTTACCCGGAGCGTCCGGCAAGAAACAGTTAGGCAGGGATCGTGTGGTTTTAGCCGGTACGAGTCCGGCATGACATTCGAGGGGATTTCCACACGTTAGAAAAAAATAACAAATGGTAGTCAAACAGGACATAGCTAGGCTTCTTTCACCTCCTGCAGAATTATTAATCGTTTTATGCATGCACGTCCGGGTATTCGAGTAATTTTGACATTTCCATTCATACATTGTACAACGTCATACTGCAAATAAAAATTAACTCTACTTTTATTAATTACTAGTTGACGCCCGCACCTTTACCCGTTGTGAAGTTTTTCTGTTTCCACTTCCCACAGGAATATGTAAGCTATATTATTGTAAAGTTTCATCAAAGGCCATTCAGTAAATTTTGCGTGAAAGAGTAACAAACCTACATCCATACATTATTACAAATTTTTAATGTTTATAATATCAATAGGACTAGGTCCGGGTAGGTAGTGGAGTAAGTAACCTCATCAAGGTCTCCAAGGTCTTAGCGACTTTACTTGCTAACGGTGCACCTGTTACTAACGGACGAGGTAAAGATGCAAACGTTATAGCGAAGGGGGATCAGAGGGCAAATTCTCCTAACAATTTTAACTTGGTCGTGTTGATTCGTTTTACTGACATAGTGTTAGGTTTACTTTAAATTATATTACACAATAACAAACATAATTATAAACTTAATATTAATATATTTCCATTGAGGATAATTTAGTTTTTGTGCTGGCCACACCAACGGAGTGGGGTGGCGTTTCTTTCCTGGCACATTTTGGAAGATTGATTGGGGCATTCGTTTGGGAGACTTGTTGGAAGTAACACGCTTAGAATAACGCGAGTGATCCGGGTAATTATTATCAAGACTTGGCAGTACAATTAAGTATAAGTAGTTGAATGTGAATTATAGTGCATTTGGAAGATACCTAATAAAGTATATCCAGTGTTAGAGGTGTTTTATTATATTTCAGAAGTGGTACCTACTAAAAATTATGCTCATTTTATCCACAAACTGTTCGATCAAGTATTCAAGTTTCATTGTTAGGTAAGAAATACCGTCACTTGAATCATAATGTCGGGTAATACATCATACTAAAAAAATAATTTTGTTTCACCTGCAAATCATAAGTGATCAGGCTTCAGGCTACCGAAAAGGATAATTAATATCTAAATTCAAGCCTGAGATCTTAGTATTAGTGATATAAGAAGTACCTATATAGGTACTTACGCGTATGTATTCCCGGTTGATTTATGTTACTAACAGGTACCCACACTATTATAATAATGTCGTGATAGCTGATCTTAGTTTAATGATTACTTTTACCGTGTTTAGATATTTATATTCACCCACACGGTACGATATAGAAACCCGATATGATTTATAATATTATATTATACGAGTACTCAAATGCTTAGTACCTACTTATTTTTATTTGTGAGGTGAAATGGCATAGGTATACGTGACACTGGAAATGAAAATGATAAATCGTAATCGTACGAGCGTTATTATCGGTTGCATCTGAGGCCATCGTTCTGGAACCCAACTTTCACCGTTGTGCGGTCACTTTGCAACCTCTCTCGATCGGCGGCATCCTTGACTGTTTAATTATTAGTAGTTGTCAAGAATCTTTGCTTAAATTCTGACAGTTGAAAAGGTTATAAGTTATTCTTTGTAATGATTCCGATTAAACCAGTAGTTTCTCAGGTATCTAATTAATTCTTACTTCCAAAACAACGCAAGGAACTGAATCATCGGAACGTTACATAGTTATTTTAGTTCTGAGTCACAGTTATGGAGCGAGAGCCGGGAGAAGATCAGCAACGGCTGCTGGAGACACCGCCAAGGTGCTCGCGTAGCCAGCGCTCCAGACATGTCTATGCCAGCGCATGTCCCAGCGGAAGCAGACGACGCAGTCTAAGCCCGCTGCTCAGCTGTGGCTTGTTACGCAGCTGGGGCCGGCAGCGCAGCCGGAGTAGCAGGCGCAGCTGTAACAGTCGGAGCCGACCGCATAGACGATGCAGCCGGAGCCGACCGCATAGCTGACGAAAAGGTGAACGAGTGTGCCGCCGTTTATAGATGGGACGTCAAAACTATTATACATATTGCCATGCAAAAATTGCAAGGACTGGCCAAAATTTGGTACGAGAGTCTTGAGTCTATTTTATTTTCATATGCTGAGTGGCAGGAGAAATTGTCGCTTGCTTTCCCTTTCGAACAAAACTATGGCCAGGCCTTGGAAGACATGCTCAAGAGAAAGAGCAAGTATAATGAACCCATTGAAATCTATTATTACGAAAAATTAGCATTGCTCAATCAGTTAGAAATTGAGGGCAAGCGTGCAGCCGATTGTATAATTCACGGTCTTAGCGATAGAACTATGAAGTCAAGTGCTTTAGCGTTGAGATGTTCACAGCCTGATCAATTGTTACAATTCCTATTGAGTAATAAGGAATCTTACAATTCTTTTGACCGCCCTCACATTAGGAATACACCAGGTTCTAGACAAGGGTCTACCCTAATTAATAACAACAGTAAAATAAATAAGACCAGAGATACCCTACTTGATAATTCCGTGTACTGTTTTAACTGCAAAGAAAAAGGTCACTCATATCGTAAATGTTCAAGGCCATTAATTAGATGCAATAACTGTCGTTTGATAGGTCATAAACTAGATCTATGTCCCACGACACTTGCGGAATCCAATAAGTCGGTAAACATGCAAAACACTATGTGTATTGCAACCACCGGAGTAGGTTCCAAATTTTACAAGGAGGTCTCAGTTAATGGTGTACCACTGAAAGCTTTTATTGATTTTGGAAGTGAAATCAGCATCATATCAAAATCGCAATTGTTAAAATTGGGACTGGTTCCTGATAACGTAAGCATTCCAATTAAAGGCTTTGGTAATGGGATGGTGTACTCTTTGGGGAAGGTTACAGTAGATTTGGTTATCGATGGAATCTGTGCTGATATCACTTGTCAAGTGGTTGAAGATACATTTTTGGAAGTTCCATTATTAGTGGGTCGAACATTTACTGAACAACCCCACGTATTAGTATTTAAGACCGCAAAAGATTTGCAGTTTATTAATTTAAATCAAGAAACACCTTTTTATGATGTTGAACCACAACATAGTGGTCTAATTAAAATTGTTTCCATGGCTCGCTTAGAAGTTTGGAGTCCTGCTGTAATTAAGGCTTACACTGAACCCAAGGTGGATGGCAATATTTTATTAGATAGTAAAATAATCGGAAATCCGACGAATCAAATCATTATTTACGGTGGTATTTATAAGTCTAGGGAGGGTCTGGTCTTTGTATATGTTAAACCCATTTCAACAATCAGCCAATTAAATAAGTATACCGTTATAAAACTCAAAGTGTAAACCGACTATTTAGTCCCATTTGCGATGAAGAAACCACCAGTACTGATAGTATAGACATAGATAAACTCCATATTGGAGATAGTGTTAGTAAAGAGCATAAATTGAAACTGTTAAAAGTCCTTAAGAGGTATAAGGATGACGTTTCTCAACCACTTTGAATGAATTAGGATGTACCTCTATCACTGAAATGCAAATAGAACTTAACAGCGTACGCCCTGTTGTATACAGGTCATATCGATTATCACATAGTGAACGGGCACAAGTGCGTGGTATGGTGGAAGAAATGCTAGAGGCTGGGATAGTTCGGGAGTCCACCTCCGAATACGCCAGTCCTGTGATTCTCGTACGAAAGAAAGATGGACGAATGAGAATGTGCATAGATTATAGGTTGCTTAATTCCGTTACTGTTAAGGAGCACTATCCAATGCCTCGGATAGAAGACGAAATTTCAAGGCTTTCTGGTCAGGCATATTTCATTACGTTGGACTTATACTCCGGGTACTATCAAGTACCAATTGCAGAACAGTCAAAAGCACTAATATCTTTTGTCACCCCAGACGGACAATTTGAGTTTAATCGAATGCCGTTTGGTTTGGCTAATGCCCCAGCAGTGTTCCAGAGAATGATAAACAAAGTTCTGGGCTCAGCAAGGTTTAGTGAGCTACGGCATTTATAGATGATGTTTTAATTTATGCTCAAAGCGTAGATCAGTGCTTAGAAAGGTAAATAAAATATAATAAATATCCATCACGCCTTATCCTCGAAGGGGTGGCAGAGGCATATTATATGCCCACTTTTCACCGTGTGGATTTACCTGTCCCACGTAATAGGTTGTGAGCCCATTGCCGTGTTGAAATAGACAGACGCAGATTGTGGCTACCTGCTGTTGAAATTTTTCATGCCGCCCATAAGGCATTCAACTAGGCTTAACAACTGCCATTTTACTGGCAACCGGGACCAACGGCTTAACGTGCCTTCCGAAGCACGGAAACGCTCGCAAATGTAAATGCCACAAAGTGGTCACCCATCCGAGGACCAGCTATAGTGAAAGTTGCGTAACTCAGTGATCGTTTAAAGAACACTGAGACCGCGGGGCCACGAGCGCTTTGTGCGTGCGTGCTTAGAAAGGTTAGAACACATACTACAATTGCTAAAGCAAGCTGTTCTAACTCTTAATTTAACGAAGTGCCTATTTTTGAAGGGTGGTTTCCCAAGGGAAATCGAATATTTAGGATATGAAATTAGTGCTATGGGTATTAGACCCAATGATAAGAAAATTTAAAGTATAATTGATTTTCCTAGGCCAGTAAATGTCCACACTGTCTGGCAATTTCTAGGATTAGTTAGCTATTTCCGAAAGTATATTATGAATTTTGCACAGATTTCGTACCCGCTGAGCCAATTACTAAAGAAGGATGTTACCTGGATGTGGTCTGATGACCAGGAGGTTTCATTTAAGACTCTCAAGGAAAAATTAGTTAATCGACCAGTTCTCGCAATATATGATCCAAGTAAAGAGACAGAGCTGCATACCGATGCAAGTAAGTTTGGTATTAGCGGAATACTACTGCAACGTCTAAAAGAGAACGAGAGTTTTAGACCCGTCGCGTTCTATAGTCGTCAAACTTCTCCCGAGGAAAGGAATTTCCATGCGTATGAATTGGAGACGTTAGCTGTAGTTTGTTCGTTACGTAAATTTAGAGTTTATTTATTAGGACAACAGTTTAGAATAATCACTGACTGTAGTGCTTTACGGTCCACGTTTACTAAAAGAGATATGATTCCAAGAATTGCGCGTTGGTACCTCTTAATGCAGGAGTTTCAGTGTACAATAGAGTATAGGCCGGGCCATAAAATGGCTCATCTAGATGCCTTATCACGAAATCCTATATTAGGTGATGAAATTAACATCGATTCGTATATAGCCGTTGTAGAACAATGTCCGAAAGTCATGAGTATTACCGGTGAAGACTGGTTACACACGTAACAATTAGGAGATAGTGAACTGGCTAGAATACGAGACGTGTTAACAACAGATTTAGACGAAAAAGGTTTGAAGCAGGAAGGAAGTTTGAAGGGTGCCAGATGGCAAATTTGCAAATTGAATCATGACGATATTGGTCATTTTGGTGTTGATACTGTTGGTACTCTTCAACGTATAAAGAGTACCTACTGGTTTCCCAAGCTTGCAAAATTTGTAAAGAAGTATGTTGAAGCGTGTATCGAATGTGCTTACTCCAAAAAGACAACTACCAGTGAAGGCTATTTGCACCCTATGCCTAAGGTTGAGGTCCCTTTTCACACCATTCATGTGGACCACCTGGGACCATTTGTACGCTCAAAGAGGGGAAATTGCTATCTTCTTGTGCTTGTAGATGCATTTACGAAGTTTGTTTTTATAAAACCTGTTAGAAATACTAAAACCATTGTAGCTTTGCGAGTTCTAGATGAATTTTTTTTTACTTTTCGAGTACCTCATAGACTT
This sequence comes from Thumatha senex, assembly GCA_948477245.1. Taxonomy (NCBI): domain Eukaryota; kingdom Metazoa; phylum Arthropoda; class Insecta; order Lepidoptera; family Erebidae; genus Thumatha; species Thumatha senex. Next base: position 8,472,894 of record OX419734.1, read on the forward strand.
ATTAGTGACAGAGGGTCTTATTTCACATCTCACGCATTTAGCAAATTTTGTGGTGATAGAGGTATAAAACATGTGTTGAATGCAGTCGCGAGTCCACGATCAAATGGACAAGTGGAACGGTATAATCGTACAATTCTTGCTTCTTTGACTGCTCAAAATCTTAATCACAATGAAAAAGACTGGGACGATAAAGTGGGGAAAATTCAGTGGGGCATTAATAACACAGTTAACAAAAATCTTAAGTCTGTGGCCATCATAGACACATGGTTTATGGGTATGGGACCAGAAATTATCCAACCCAACTTAGTATCACACAGAACGGGTTTTTTGGTACCTAACCTTATTTGCTGTGACCCTACCAAATCCCAAAATAGATCGGCACCTATCAGAACATCAACTTCTGCAGGTTTATAATATAATGGATCAGCTAAACAAATATTAGAAGGTATTTTCAAATCAGAGATGTTGATTTCACGACCTGGTACATAACTTGTAATTGATGGCAAAACATAACAAATAATGTCGGTGGTAAAACTGTCATTCAATGACTTCATGTTTACGCGACATGTTTTGCCTTCGTGTGAAGACACGTTATTAATGCCCAGTATCGATCGATCGAAATCATTGGTCGCAATAACTTTAAATTATTTAAAAAGACATGTTTTTGTTCTGTAATAATAATATCATCACGCTGGTGAGTGGAGCAATAATCATAAATGCAATAATCAGTAAAAATCTGGGAAATATTCATCCATTATTGTAAAATTTATAAACGACGGGATTATATGGGTGATACGGGATTCGAAGTATGTCACGGGAGAAGCCAAGAGGGTTAAATAGCACTAAAAATAAAAAAGATGAATAAGTAGGTTCACTATTTGCTGCTAATACCTATGCAGAACACCTTTCTAAATTTAGTTCTGCTAAAAGTTTGCTAGTAATAAAATATTGCTTGCTCATGCTTGATATAATGTTTCGCTATCTGTGATACGTAATTGAATAATGACTAGTGGTAAACAAAAGTACAATGTGCTATAAATATTGCGAGCGGTAGTTTAGCCCCTACTACGAAAACTCATCAAATTATCAGAAATCTTTCAATCACACCTTCAATGATTCAGAAAATGATTGACAATGCACTAGTGTCAAAACGCCTTCAAACAATATTTGAATATTGCCTTTCATCGCCTTCAAACAATATTTGTTTGACTGCCTCTGTGGCGTGGTGGAAGTGTATCCGACTGCTACGCAAGAGGTCGTGGGTTCGATTCCCACTCAGGATAAAACTTTGTGTGATGAGCACGATGGTTTATTCTGTGTCTGGGTGTTATTTATCTATTATATGTACGTATTTAGAAATATATAAGCATGTTTATCAGTTATCTGGTTACTATAGTACAAGCTCTGCTTAGTTTGAAATCAAATGGCGTTGTGTGAGTTGTCTCATCGATATTTATTATTTATTTATTTATATAATTTAATAAGTAATTTTGTGATGTCAACGCATACCTACATTCATGGGTGCAAGGGGCGCTACCAAGAATTGCTTGCCAAGGCGAGCTTGTGTTAGCACCTCTCTGGCAGGTGAAGTATATCTATGTAACGGACGAGGCAACGCCGCAGGCTATGGGGTTGGGGAGCCCAACAAAGCCGACAATTAAATATATAGTTATATATATAGTTTCTTTGGCAGCCAAATAAAAGTGGTCTCCAATTCGAGGTAGGTCTTGAAGCAACTGAAAAAACACTTAAGAAGAATAAGTACATATACATTCAAACACACCTATACCTACGCCTCTGAGTAGGCAGACAACAGTGTCAGGCTTGCTGTATTCTGAGTTAGTACAAATGAGCTTCAATATTTTTCTGGGTTGGCAAGACTTTTCTATAGTGAAAATCATGAGAACTGTTTAGCCTAATAAATGAGGGATTCTATCACAACAGTGAAGGAATTAACTTATTTGTTATTATCGATAAGAGTTTTTTTACTTACTCATAGAATATTTTATCAAATCTTTCTTTTCAAGCCTACGAAGGTATTTAAAATTAACCGATTGCTGGGTATGTTGTTGGACACTTTTTCATAGCCCAAATTTATATATAACCTTGTATGGTTTTCAGTCCCTTTATTCACAACCTTTCGTAAAGATTCTCATGAACATATAGGAGGACACAGGAAAGTCAATACTCGATTCCTTATGTTTGTAAATACTATTCACAGATTTTGTAAAATCTATAAAAGTACATGTGAATCATGTTTTCGAATACTATTATCGTTCGGATAAGTTGTTGAATTTTCATTGGAAAGTTTACGAGTTATTGTGAATAAGGGGGCAGGTCAGTGGCTATTGCAATATATGTGAAACGCTAAGAGGTGAACAAACTGATCTAAGGGGCTCCAACCAAAATCTCCGGGTTCCAAATGTCCTTACCTGCACCTTTTGACCAACGAACGAGGTAACAACGAAAGCACCCTTGCGAGGTTGAGAGGTCTGACAGCAGTGGCTATAGCTAACTTGTAGCCAAATAAAGTGAACCCCAGACTCTAGTTGGAGTTCGAAGGTAGCTGGGAATCACTAAGGTGAAAAAAAGAAGAGTCGAGTCGAAGTTTCAATAATATTAATTAGACTAAAGCAGACCTAAAAATAACCCAAATTCCTTTAACTTGTAACCATTTTGGGTTAAAATAATATCAGGCAATTTGTGCAATTTTATCCGCAACGACGATGCACCTACTATCATACCGCTCTTATATAGTAAGATTAGCATGCATAAATGCTTAAATTAACATAGTATATTGTAGTAGAGATAGAATGCACAAAAATAGCAAAAAGGCAGGCGAAATCTCGAACACAAATAAAAAATAAATTAATAAAAAACAATAAATATGATAGAGGAGTTTCAACATTTTGTGAGTTTCAATAGTAGCTTGCTCGCTAATGAAAACAAATGATTATCGTACGCTCATCGCTACTTTCATTAGGTATTCTTTTGTGCTAATAAATTTTCACCACGATGAATAATTAAAATTCCAGATGAGGGAAATTGTTGCTTTATCTTTAGGAATTAAAGCGAGTTGGTACTGACGATAAATTGTAATCATTCAACTATTATCAATGTAGGTTGAACGGTTGAAAATTGATTAATTTACCTTTTTTTTTAAATTAACTAACAAAATAACTACCCCTGAAGGAGTTGTTATTGAAGTTTATTTACCATATTTAGAATATGAAGTTATATTTTCTTTGTACTCGGTAATAAATTTGTAATCTACATTGCATAGAGCTTAACACAGCTTTAAAATAATCTCTGACCATGTGCGTACCGACGTAGCATTATATATTATTCTGTAAGTACCATACACAGGAGAATACTAAAGTTGAGTTGGTCGGACAGACTCATGCAATGAATAATTTAGATCACCCAAGCAAAGTATGCGAAATTATGGCAAATGCTTCACGAAGGATTGAAGAAAATAACGTAGATAATAGAAATTATTATGTATGTAAGGGGCTCCACCAGGACCTTTGGAGCCCAAGTAGCGTCACCTGCCGGCGGTGCACCTGGTGGCCGATATTACTATTGACAAGCCGTAGAATAAAACCAGAACTGCTATTTTTAGCTGTCAAAATGTTAGTAGACTATAAAAAATGCAACTGATTAGCGGCCACTAGCGCTTCACGTGTTAATAGAATTCTATCGGCCGACCGATAGAAGTCTATTGGAGTGTGAAAGACAACGAAAACTTTCAAAATTGTACCGTTGGCTTTCTTATGAGTGACGATTTCCATTCTGTTCTGACACGATTGAAATAGTAGACTCGGCCCCCTGCTTACAAACGAACGCGACAACGACGCAGGTACCCATATGGGATTGGGAGGTCTGAAGGCAGCCGCTCCTAACAATGCCGCATATTAAAAGTCAAGTTTTGAAGCGACTGGTATAACACGTAATATAAAGAAGAATATAAAACAATATAAATCATCATAATCTCTTAGTGTAGGAAAAATCATATTTATTTTTCAACTTTAATTAACAGCCTGTAGCAGTCCCTACAAGCTACATAAAATTGATATTGTGGCAACACTATTTTTATTCTGTCTTGTCGCCAACACGCCAACTGTACGCGGACCTTTTGTGTTAGTTCTGATTATTAATATTAAAGTTAAGTTTGTGGAGTACGAAAACGTTTTATTTGAACGCACAGGATTACTTCCAGCTACGCACCCTGCCAAGTCAATTAAATACAATCCAGTGCCACCGCAGGAGCTCAACAAGTCTTTCAGTCACTTCAATCCATATTGGATTTGGAGCATATGAAAGACATCTATGACTACTAAGTGCTGCTTTTTTGCGATCTTGTTATGAATGACTGTCGCCTGACCTTACCACCCCTTTAGGTCACCTGTGATAGCACCTCCTCCCGTATTATATTCTTTGCAGGTGAAATTGACCTTAGCTACTTAAAAAGCCATATAAAACTTCGTAAACCTAGTAAGATCTCACAGGAATCCTCTCTAGAGGTCGATGATATAGCTATGTCACAGACTTTTTTATTCTTACCAGGAAACGTCTTTTGCAAGAATAAAGACCACTGAGATCTTGCGTCTATCCGTAAAGCAATACGATAAAGAAGTCACCTTTGCTCTGTCAATGGATAGGTTTTTTAAGTGTATAAGACGATCCATGGATTCTCCCATTCATTCACAACATACTCCTCTTTCAAATATAGGCACAATTTAGATCCATTGGGGCAAGCCAAGTCTATCGGGATCGCTGTTAAATTTCACACGTTTTTTCAAAAAAACTCACCTAGATTTAAAACAAAAAATTAACTTCTTTTATGGGATTATTCACCATCTCGACACGGGAGGCTGGACACACGTGTGATCAGTTGGTGAAACTCCAAAAAATAATATTAATTATTTCGTCATCTGGACACGTCAGGATTTTTTCGCGTGGCCGCATAGTGAAACTTTAATTAAATACTTTAATGTTTTTGTCAACTGGATTCACATTCATGTTTTACCCAAAATAATGACAAAGTACAGTCACGTAGATTAATTTTGAGGCGAAATCTCTCAAGTATATATCTCTCAAGAAGTATGTATCACTTATACTAGAGAAATTTAAATTTAAATTCTGCATAGCATATTATAATAAAATAAATATTTTATTATAATTTGCTATGCAGAACTCTAAAAATACAACAATCTATTTTGATGAGTTATATAGTTATATAGATTTTTAGTTATTAGGTTTATTTAGATTACAATTGTGTATATCTTTATTCATTATTTCTGTGGAACTCCAAGAGATAGTTTAAATTACACAATTACTAGGTGTAGACCCGGCTTTGCCCGTGACATTCTTCGAACACCCATTGCACCCGACATCTCTAACCCATGCCATTTATTTATTATCAAATACTTTAATACCAACCTTGATACCCTATTTTCCCTAAAGGGTAGAGTTTTGGCAAATTCTGAAACATGTATTTATTTATTTTCAGAAGCAGGCATTCATAAAATTCCTTTTTTTTATTATCATTTAAAATGAAAAAAATTCCATTGACACACAAGAAGGGTTATAGGTAAAATCTTACTAAATCGCTAAACACATTTACCTGTAACCAGATATAGGTATACATACTTTCATGTTTCTAACTATGAAAATTACGAAGTTTGATATGACTGTTTATAACTTATTAATACCTTTTTTAGTAAGTGCCTTTTTAAGGGCAAATTTTATAAAAAAACAAGTTTCTAGTTGTAAGCGTTTCATCTGGGCGTAGAAAAATGAGTGATCACCTCATAATTTTATCAATATATTAGTTTTACCTCCCGGCTTTTCCCGTGGCTTACGTTAAACTCCCTTAACATCCCCCTTATTTATTTTCAAATTTTTATTTATCATATTACAACCTTTATTTCATCACCGTAAAACTTTGATACATCTGTAACCTGGAATAAACACCTGTTGCGTCCTCCAGACTTCTAATTCAAGCCCCTTATAAGGTTTTACATATTTTCATACAAACTTTGCTACCCTATTTTACAACCTTAAAAAAAAATTCAATTTTAATAATACAGAAATATATATTTCTATTTGTTTATTAAAAGCAGGCAAACTTTATGTTGGTTTTTTTGAAAATGAAGAATTTCTCAATGACAAAGAACCCCTATTTTACCTTCTTATAGGTAAAATATTCCAAACCACGAAGCACGAATAAATTTATTCGTAAACAGTAACACGAGCACATAATCTGATATTTCTAACTTTGATAATCTCGAACTTCTATAAAACTGTTTATCCCTTATTTCACCCCCTTTAGTGAGTGCCTACATTATAAATATAGAACTAACTAACTAACGAACTATCTTTACGCTGTATCCTTGACGGGGTAGTCAGAGAGGACAGATCGCCAGGCATCGCGATCCATGCATAGTTCTTTCGCTTCTTCAAGATTCATCAATCGCTTCATACACGCACGTCTGGGTATCCGAGTACTTTTGACATTTCCGTTATTGAGCAATCTGCACACGTGGTCTTCATATGTAGGCCTCGGCATTCCCTGACTTCTTCTACCCTCTACTTTCGCACAATGTATATTCTTCGTCAATCGTTCCTCACTCATTAGTTGGACGTGTCCAAACCAACGGAGCACGCCCTTTTCCAGCTTAACGCTGACACTTTCATTCAAACCTGCCATATTGCGTATCACTTCGTTACGTATTCGGTCGGCCAAAGTAACGCCGCATAATTTTCGAAGTGATCGCATCTCTACAGCATTCAATTTATTTTCATGCATCTACTGACATACCCAGGTTTCGCTACCGTAAAGCAAAGTTAGCACTAGCACTGCGTTATGAATCGCCAGTCGTGCTTCTTTTACGAGGCTTTGTCGCTTTACTAATTGGGACAAAGCACCGTTAACTCTGTTGCCGGCAGCTACTCGCCGTTCTACATACGAATCACATCTTCCATTTGCGCTAAACATACTCCCCAAATACACAATTTCATTGGCTGGTTTACCCTAATCTCGCGTTTGGTTCTTACGTCAACTTTTTTAAATACTAGAACCTTAGTTTTACTTGCATTCAAGCGAAGACCCTTACTTTCACACTCCTCTTTCATATTAGTGACTAATGCCTGAAGGTTGGCTTCTGATGAGGCCATGAGCACTGCATCATCAGCGTACAGCAGACAGTTTACATTCAAGTCACCCAAATTCACACCCATATCACAATCTTTCAACTTCTGCAGACAACTGTCCAGATACACTATGAACAGCCAGGCAGACAGGACACAACACTGTTTGACGCCTGTACAGACATCAAAAAGAGGTGACAAATCCCCCTACTCGCACGCAAGCCTTACAGTCCCTATAAAGTGACTGTATTGCCCGCAGTAGCGAGCCGTCCACACCATATCCGGGCAGCAAATCCCACAGAGTTTCTCTCACAACGTTATCAATTGCTTTCTCCAGATCCACAAAAGCGCAGAAAACCTTCTGGCTAATAGCCAGAAACCTCTCCACGATCATGCGGAGAGAAAACACTTGATCCATGCAACCTCTTCCACGTCGGAATCCGCATTGAGCCTCCCATAAATACCTTTCAGACTTTTCTTGGATTCTTGCCGTTTTAACCTTTGCTTACACCTTACTAGCTAAGCTAATAAGGTGTAAGCAAAGGTTTAGGACCAAAATGATAGTTGGAGCAGTTTAGACGCGAGCCTTTCCCTTTGTAAATAAGTACTACAACTGCTATTCGCCAGTCATCTGGGACCTCACCCGTCCGCCAGCACAAGTTGCATAACAGACATAGTGTGTCCCAGACGCGCCACCCACCGTACTTGATCATCTCAGCAGTCACTTTGTCTTTTCCCGCAGCCTTACCACATTTCATACTTCTTATCGCTTGTTCAATTTCTTTCAAACTAATGTGTGCTAAAAATGATCCGGAGCATCGAAGTGAGCTCCACTTCCCGATGTGGCATCCTGTCTTTTCTTGCATACATCTTTCCATAATATTCACTCCATCTCTGCAGGACGTCAGTTTGGTCTGTAAGGACGTCATTGTTAACACTAAGCACTTTATTCATACTGCAGATTGCCGAACAACTCCGGGTCTTGCCTACCTCTTTCCAGAAGAGCTTGGCATTACCCCGGAAATTAGACTACAACCTTTCATCCGCTTTCATTTCTGCACCTTTTACGAGCTTCTTCTATCAGTGCCTTCGTGTTAACTTTTTGCAGCTTGTATCTCTCTTTCATATTAAAATCATTCCGCGAGGCTAAGTAGTGTAACCATGCTTTCTTCTTCATTCGAACTGCTTCTTTCACTTCCTCATTCCACTATGCATCACGCTTATTACTACAGCCTCTTTTCGTTTCTCCACACACTACCACAGCGGCATTTACCATACTATCCCTAAGGTTCTGCCATACACTTTCCACATTCTCACTACTAACACTGACGTCGCCAAGCTTTTTAGCTACCCTTTCTTAAAATTTATCCCTAATGGATGCATCCTGCAGCTTCCAGCTTTTGATGCTATAAGTCGGCTCAGGTTTAGGACACTCGGTACGATGTCGCCAACCCGCGAACAGACCCCTAATCCTAGTTATGACTAGGTAGTGGTCTGATCCCAGCTCAGCTCCTCGATAAACCCTTGTGTTCATCACCTGTTTACGGAGCCGACTATGCATTAGGAATAGATCTATCATGCTTCTCTTTGACTTATATCTCCTCGTATACATATGAATTTGTTTGTGGTTGAACATTGTGTTCGCCACAAACAAATCCTTTTCCTTACAAAATGCCAGTATAAGCTATATTATAAATATAGCTTACGCTATAAACTTTACCAAGGGCATCGGCTGGGCGTTGCTTGTAAAAGAATGAGTCATCCAGTAATTTTATTAAAAAGACCACCTTTTTTTACCTTCTTATCCATTTATTTGAAATCATAGAGATATGCGTAATTTCATGTTTCCAACTTTGAAAATGATGACGTTAGAAATATTTTTCATGAACTCACCTCATTTATGAAATTAATGAATGAAACTATTCTTAATATGACTGTACTTTTTCGCAAAAATTTTAGGTATATCCAGTTGACGAAAACATTAAAGTATTTAATTTAAGTTTCACTACACACTGGACACGCGTAAAAATCCTGGCGTGTCCATATGACGAAATAATAAATATTATTTTTTGGGGTTTCACCAACTGATCACAAGTGTGTCCAGCCTCCCGTGTCGAGATGGTGAATAACCCCTTTTTTGTATTACAAAGGTGACAAGCATACGGCCCACTCGATTGAAAGTGTACTTGTAGCCTATGAACGTTTGCAACATCAGAGGTGCTACACTCACACTGCTGACCCTAAAAACTTCTGCTATACTCTCATAGCAGCCAGGTGTTTATGAGCTGAGCACAAAAAGGATCTACTTCTTTAGCTTCCTTGCGCTAAATATCAGGGACATGTTGAATCCCTTCTAACCCTTTGTGGACTGACCACTAACAAAACCCAGTGTTCGTACTGATGGTGGATCGACAATAGACAGGCGACAGACGAAACAATAAAAACAATGTACTGTCTAGAACTAATGCTAACATGAATATAAAAATACCTTTTTATGGTTTCGTACCTCAAAAGATATAATAGTGGAGAGTTCACTATAAGATTGTTCGTCTGCCTGTCCGTGTGTCGCCGTCGATTTTATCAGGAACGAGTGGACCAGCAAGTTAAAATGTATACCAGATATTGTAGTTGATAGTTCATAATATGTGTATCATAAATAAGGTCCTGAGTCACCACTATAAAAAGATATGGGTAAATTTCATTAGAAATTTACCTTAATTTTCCACTTTTTTATTTTTAGAAATATTGTCTTTCTTCCTAGGACCTTTTTTCCTACGGTATTTTAACTGACATAGATGATAGGCTACATTTTATCTTCGTATTCCCATAGGAACGGGAACGATGCGGTGCGGTCGCTAGTTTACTTAATATTGATTTATTGTTACATTAAATACATACACACTTCTAAAATCGGACACACATATTTGTACCCAGTATTCAAAACTGATTCCTTAGTATTGTAGATTACACACACTGCTTAATGCACACTGCACAACATTCAATCAGTTATTCAGACTTAGTTATACACTATACCCATAATAAATCGACACGTTTGAAGCACTCGTGGTTCCGGTAAATCAGTGTTCTGTAAACGATCACTGCGTTAATCAACTTTCGCTATAGCTCGTTCTTGGAGGGATGACCGCTTTGGGCATTTTCTATTTACTAGCGTTTCCGTGTATCGAAAGGTCAGTTCATTGGTCGCTACAACCTGCGTCATGAGCTCACCCCTGTTATGTAGGACCTACGGTGAAATATGGAAATAAATAAGAACGAAAGAAGAAAGAAAGAAAGAAAAAAAGAAAGAAAGAAGACAGAAAGAAAAAGAAGGAAAGAGTATAGTATGCCATTGCCATTCCACCCCTTCGGGGATAAAGGCGTGGATGACTTTAGAATGGGTTGTATGCTCCATGCTTTTGAATTATAAAGATGAAATAAAATGCTTTTAACAACACTTATATTTTATTTTAATTTCTTTTCGTCAGTACAAATGTCTTTTTTGTATCTTTTTAACTGTCATTCCACACGATTTGACACAAATGTAACAAAATTAAATATATCGATATACAAATTGCAGTACCTGAAACAAATTTAAATCGATAAAATTTATTTTATTAATTATGTGAGACTTCTTTTTTGCAGCAGTAGATTTTATAATTGTTTCATAAATAACTGAATTAGAAATAACTTATCATATAATCATAGTTCTGAAAAGTTATATTGCTTCACATTTTATATGTAAAATTATTTAAAATATATTAACCACTCAAACGTTCACTATCCGTTCGCGCTGCCAGAGCAGCGCACTTTTTGTAATTAACCTATGACCTAATTAACTAAAATCGTGATATCTTGGAAACTATAATATCTAGACAAAAAAATTTAACTACTGAAAAATCGTTGAAAACAACAATCTAAACTTAAATATATAACTAACCCTACATACACGCGTCAAAAAATTCATCCGCATCATCGCTGACCGGAAAAGTTCCCAGTAGACTGGCAGCATTGTCACGTTGAATGACAATACTAATCCTTTGTGCAAGGAAATATCCAGCCTTCTGGTCTCACGTAGTGTTGATTAGCCACTTTGTTTAATCATAGTTTAGTTTTAGTCATCGAATATATGTTTTCATTGAATCCACTACTTGAACAGGAAAATTATGGGCAATGGCATTCGGTCTCACGATTTATAGTTTTTCGACATCTTATCGATCGATATCTTGACAGATAACGCATAGAATTAGCTGTAAACGATATCAGCTGCCGGAAACTTTTACACATAAAGTACTGAATTATGTATCAAAATCTAGGACGATTTAACCACTGGACGCGTAATGTACTCAATAAAGTATGAAATCACGTTCAAATAACTTTCGTGCGGGGGGGAAACTACACATCTATTGTTTTGTTACTCTTGCATGAGGTGTTGTCACTGTCTAACAACCAATAAAAATACAACTGCAAATTCAATACAAATTTGACACAATTTTATTCAGCTAATTTGAGATGGTAATTCTTCTGATGATGTTTATAGAGAATGAACGTATATTGAATATAAGACGATTAAGTTGTTGGTATGTTTCAATAATTAATGTTTCTTGGTAAATGATATAAAATTTTACTTACGAGTAAAAAGAAACATATGTTGTTTGACCGCTATAGCTTTTACACGTAATCTATCTACGTAATCGTATTTTTTCTTTATAAATTACCCTTCAAACGTGTACGATAGACTGAGTCCGCGTAACAGCGGCCTAGTTAAAAGATACTTGTCAAATGGCAAGCTGGGGTGGGTAAGATTCAAAATAAATCGCACTGATTTGGTTAGAAACACTTTTGAATCGCCTGGCGGATCAGAAACCTCGAAGTAACGCAAAGTTAAAACTCCGGACACTAATATTAAAAGTCTTTAGTTTCATGTCTTACCGTTTCTCAATATGGGGCATTTCACTTATCAATTTCTGTCTACACTTTTAAGTTGAATGGTTGAGAATTGCCAACTGGGCAGTATGGCAAAACTCTCATTGAAAGCTAAAGAAACAAAATGTACAGGGTTTTTAAAGATACAAAACATACCTTTATTTATAGTATTGGATAAAGTCATACTCATTTCAAAATCTTTTATGAATATGTAGTTTGCTTTGAATCCCGTACCATCTAAACGATCATTTGATTTGAATGTAATTCTGAGAAAGTCTTTCTGTGACGTCACTTGTAACTCCTTAATTTGTCCACAGTATCTATGAGTCTGGGTATCAATCATTTGGTAAGAAAATTGGACGTAGTCACTAGCAGAAATTGCTTCACATCTGTAAAATAGAATTAAGGATATCTATAAAAGCAATACATGACCTTATTCTACTTAGGTTCTAAAAAATTCTTATACACTCGTGTTAAGAGATTACAGTTACGGCCTTATCGCTAAAGAGCAATCTCTTACAGGCAACCTTTGGATGGAGAAGATTGTCAAGGATCACTTTGGAAATGGGTAGCAATTTGTGTTTTAAATTTTATATGGAACATGAATAACTAATAAATGTAATAATTTTACCTAAAACGTTCCAAGTCATCATCACACATACATAAATACATACAATACATACATAAATACAATACAATACATACAATATATACATAAATACATACATACACACATATAAATATAGATATATACACACTATTTACAATATTTACATTCATAAAAAATACTACAATGACAAGTAGTGCTCATTAAGAAGTTTTTTAAAAGCATTAAGTGATTGCACAAGCCTTATATTTAGTGGTAACTCATTCCACAACTGTACAGCCTGTACAGCGAAGGATTTATCGTAAAACGATGTGGAATGTTTAAGAACTTTTAATTCCAGAGTCTTTGATGACCTTAAGAATCTCAAATGTGTGTCATTAAGGAACATAAAACGTTCTTTCAAATAAATGGGAGAAGTGGGATTGAAAAGGGTGCTGTAAAGCAAAAAGAGAATATGAGCATTCCGTCGAAAACGAATCAGAAGCCACTTGAGCAATTTGCGAAATTGTGATACGTGATCATATTTGCGTAACCCAAATATAAATCTAATGCAAAAATTTTGAAGGCGCTCAAGTTTGTCTAGCTGCTCCTCAGTGATATCGAGATAACTGACATCAGCATAGTCGAGTACAGGAAGGAGAAGGATTTCTGCAAGCGCCCTTTTGGTGGCTGTTGGAAGGAAGTTGAGTAATCTTCGCAGAGAACCTGCTTAAGCAAATAACTTACGACTGACTTCCCTCATTTGGGGACGCCAAGACAGTGAGCTGTCAATTAAGATACCTAAATCTTTTCCTTCACGGCTAATTTGCAGGGTGACTCTATCAAATTTTATATATATAAGGCTATTTTCACTTAAATAATATTTTAAAATACTTACGGAACCACGCCTTCAATGTCAAAATAAGTGAAATGTAAATGAACCTTCTCGTTTCTCTTAGCATAAAAGAAGTAATTGCACTCTGTATCCCGTGGATAGAGACCGGGGTAATTCGGTGACGTCACTACACCTTTAGCTCTCTCACTGCTATTAAATACGAAGGCACATGGAAATTCCGCAAGTTGTTTCCCAGTAGCAATCCCGTAATCTGAAAATAAATTGTATCATACATATAAATGACAACATACCTATTAGGTTTCCCTTAAGAGACCTTATAGAAAGAAAGAAAGAAATAAAATCTGTATTTTTACTGAAACTCAATATTTATAAATAAACTAGTGGTCCCAGCGAGGCTTGCATCGTCTTGATGTTTGAGAAATAATTATTTATATTATTATTTTTTTTCTGTTTTTTTTATTTGTTTAGTTTGGGGGACTATTCCAACAGAGCAAGAATCATAAACATTTGCCTACTCGTTCTTGAGTTACTTTACTTTGTCTTTTTAATGATAATAATATGATGAATACCTAACCTAAGTACTTTATTTCGGACAAGCAACGCGGGTTTGTCAAAAGTAGATCAACATTGAGTAACTTGCTAGAGTTCAAGAATTATCTGTGTCAGTCGTTTGCTACTGGAGGTCAAGTAGACGCTATTTACTTAGATTTTAGCAAAGCTTTTGATAGGGTGAACCATGATCTGATGATCCTCAAACTTCAACACTACGTCATAAATGGATCTTTACTAAGATGGGTCACGTCCTACCTAAGCAACCGTAGTCAACTTGTCACTTTGAAGGGCTACTCTTCTTCGTACATAACAGCATCGTCGGGGGTTCCACAGGGTTCACACCTCGGTCCGCTGCTCTTTGTTATTTTTATTAATGACCTCGTCAGTCGCTTATCTTGCCCCTCCCTTTTGTACGCCGATGATCTCAAGATTTTCACTGCTGTTAGAGATCGTAGACAAAGTATTGCCCTCCAAAATGATCTAAGAATAATCTCTAATTGGTGTTCGTTCAACAAAATAGTAGTAATAGTCTTAATATGAAAAAATGTTTTTTCATCTCTTTCACTAAGAAACGTAATATACTTAACGCTGAGTATTTTGTGGATGGCCAAGCTATAGAAATAAAAGTCATTAAAGATTTGGGCGTGCTCTTTGATGATCAACTAACTTTCCGGCCTCACTACTTGAATATAATAAATAGAGCCCGTAAACTTCTGGGCTTTATTATAAGGTCAACCAGAAGTTTTAAAAAACCAAATAGTTTATTAAATCTTTTTTTGTAGTTTGATCCGAAGCGGCCTATAATACTGTTGTCCAATATGGTCTCCTTTCTATAAGGCTCATACGAACGCTATTAAAAGTGTTCAGCGACCCTGTTTGAAGTTCATTGCCCGCAGGTTTAACTACGGTAGAGAATTACGGTAGACTATGGCGACAGGTTGGTTGAGTTTGGTATGATTTCACTTCAGGCCCGTCGTAAAAGGTATGATCTCCTATGCCTTCATAAAATTATTCATTCCAACATTGATGCACCAGGCTTATTGACTACCGTCTGTATTAACATAAGGCACAGGTCACGCTGTCCTAATGTATTTTTGATTCAGGTTTACAAAAATAACACCTCGTACCTCGAATTGAATCGGGTTGAAGATGTAGATGTATTTAGCGGGAAATTCTCCCAGTACAAGAGGGTCATTACGAGTATAATTAATTCACAATGTTCGTAGGATAACCAATGTTATTATCTTATCACTTTACGTGGATATTTTAAATTTTTTTTTTGTTATATTTCTAAAATTATAAAAAAAAATATAACTATCTGCACGCTGTATCCCTGACGGGGTAGTCGGAGACAGATCGCCAGGCTTCGAGATCCATGCAAACTTCTTTCGCTTCTTCAAGATTCATCAATCGCTTCATACACGCACGTCTGGGTATCCGAGTACTTTAGACCTTTCCGTTTTTAAGCAATCTGCTCACGTGGTCTTCATATGTAAGTCTCGGCCTACCCTGACTTCTTCTACCCTCTACTTTCGCACAATATAATATTCAAACGGAGCACGCCCTTTTCCAGCTTAACGCTGACACCAAGACTGACATTATTCTAAATTTATAAATTTATAGTTTTTTAGTTTACTCTTACATGTTTTCTTATACGTTTACTTTGTTACTTAGTTCATCGATGTTAATTTAACATACATGAGTAGAGAGTACATATATGTGTACTAATAACGCGTGGCAAGTGAACATCCCATGATGTGTTTGCTATATTTGGATCACTGTTTAGACATAACATATGTTTTTATTTCATGTAATGGCAGTAGTCTGTAAGCGTACCTGTACGAAATAAAAAAAAGTGTCAAGTAAAGTTGATATAAATGGTTTTTTTTCATCGACTATCTCGAAAAGAGTATTTCAGAATCCTTCGCTTGCTTGCTTGCTTTTTAACCACGTTCTCATGCAAGTAAATGAAGTAAAGTAGGTGTTTGTTTGACATAAATTTAATAATGATCTTCAAATGACTATACAAATTCTCAAAATCACTAGATAAATATCTCGTCTGACAAAATACAAAACTAATATTATATAAACATTAAGCAATAAATTCAATATGCGTAATAAGAAACTTATACTTGCAGACGTCTTCATTTCACTTTATTACTCGTATTGGTCCCTTACATCAATTTTCGACCGCACATATCAAATTAGAATAAATAGAAAAATGTACCTTCTACGAAAGAATATGATATTTTAAATCCCCTGGCATATCTTGAAGAGTATATTCCACGGAATTCGATGGATAACTTGGGTCCATTTGACATTATTGGTTTTGGTATATCGCTGCCGCAAAACGATGCCATCTTCTCAAGACGACCATCTACATACAAAAATACGTCGAAAGAATCCATACTCTCGCAACTGTAATCAAATATATTTCCATACTATATTTCATATTGAAACCTTCATTTTCTTTGTGTTTGTAAAAGAAAATCATTTTCTATTACTACAATAATATAGTTTGGTTAGTTTTTGTCTTCTTTCTAATATTCTAATAACCACTTATACTAAATACAGATAAAAATACTTTTACAATACACACAGTATTAAAAAAATCAGCAATCGAAATGATTTAGTTTCTCTGCCTCTCTGTTTCTATTGAACCACTGAACCGATTTTACCGGGAATTTTACTTACTCTGAAAATTATCATGTTTACACTGTATAACAAGTTCTTAGTTTTAATAACGGTCATGGAAAACTATCTTATAACGTTTTGTATCAGCTCTTATACCTCTATACTTTTTGTATACTGTGAACATTCCAATCGATAGGTATTTTAAAACTTACTCTAAAATATGCTCCGACATTCTCTGCAAACTGAAATCTTCAAATACAAGCCGAACGCGTTCTCTCCCTCTGGCTAAGAAGTCGTAATGACACTGCGTTTTTTGAGGATACGGTGCTGGATAAAGTGGCGAAGTCAATTGACCCATTTTGCTCTTGTCGCTACTGAATACTTGATGACAGGACGATGCTGTAAACAGGTTATATCGCTAATGTGTCGTAAAATTTCAGGCGTTGCCTACTTATTATAAGTGCTACTAAATATGTATGGATACACGAAAAAACTGGTTTATAATACTATGTAATATGAAATAAAAATCCTTAGAATTTATTTTTTGATTTTTAACATAAAATGTTAAAAATCAAAAAATAAATTAGTACCAATTATTAAATGTAGGGTTTGGCAGAAGAAGTATTAAAGTAAAATTAATGCAGTGGAGATGAAAAACTTGCTAAGTGTTGCTGGAGTGATATTGATGGACATAGAAAGGAACAGCGAGATTTAAGAACGTTGCCACACAACAGAAAATGAAATGACTGAGATAAAAATACAAAAGTCAGATGGTTTGGACACATGGAGCGGAAGAATGAGAATTAACTAACAAAACAGATTTATAAGAAATGCGTGAGTGGGCAAACAGGTAGGGGTCGACCTTGCTGTGCGAACGCTGATCAAACTTTAGACTTTTTAAAAAGCATCATTATTACCACCACTATTTTCAGAAAAAAAAAACATTATACTTTGCTACTTTTGGTAAATAAAGGAGTCAAATTATATGGTACATGGCTGCATGAATTGTCTTTATGTAGGAACATTCCTTCCTTTCCAACGGTTCATATAAAAAAAATATCAGTAAACCTACTAAAACTTTACCAGTAAAGAACACAACTGCAAATATTAAAAATATTTTAGAACTTTTCGCATTAAATAGCCTCTCCAATTATACTATATGAGGTGCTTTACTTTTAAAAACGCTAGAGCAGCGTTTTTAAATGGCAACATTATTTTAATACTTACTCGCCGCGCTTACAGCTGGTCCTAAGCCGGATATTCCCTCCGCCATGCTTGATTTCTTATTAATATCTCCATCTGGGAAAGATATTATTGTTCTGTTGTAAGTATTGTAAAAAAAATATTATCTACCAGTTTACGTATTTGTAGTGAAGGGTCATTATTGTTTTGTATAGTTCTTGAAAGTGAATGTATATTTGCAAGAAAAATATGATTAAAAAATTAATATAACGCTGTAGTCGGTAACCGATTATCTTCATAATACTATTGGTCAATAACTAGATGAATAATTTGGTGATGGTACAATTTGATAATCGATTTAGGTATCTAATTTAATGTGCCGAGTCGTTTGATTTATATCTGCCAACTCTACCAACAATTTGATACTGATACTTTTCCATCGTAATTACGTTTTTAGAAAAGGATTTATACTTGGTACCATTAACGATATTACCATTACCATGTTTTTATTAACTCGCTTTCTTGTACAACCAAAAATCATATAATCGCTCATTTCGTTTCGGAAGAGTTCAATAACAAGCATTGTGTTACTAGAGTTTAATACTTATACTAGTTGGTGCCTGCGGTTCCTATTCCCGCTATCCACAGGGACTTGTTTCCGGTATAAAAAGTAACCAATGTACTATTCTGTATAAGCTTTATTACTGGAAAGTTTTATTAATCTATTAAGCAGTTTTTGCGTGAAAGATCGTAACCAAATCCAACCAGACATCCAATTCGGCTGGAATTTCTAATTGATTGTAAACGAACTTTCCGAGGAACAGATTACTTGAAATTTGGACCATATAACTCAAAAGTAAAACTGACAATGCTTGGTACATTTTTAAAATTATCACCTGTAAAAAGTGAGCATTGCAAATAACTTTTGATTTTTCAATTGGGCGTAACTTAACGTACTTTTCCTATGTCTTGAATGCCCAAATAGGGATTCGAGCACCCCTAAATGATCGTTATTAATATCTTGGGAGTATGTCATGCGGTTTTCGAGTAGCTGCGTTAACACGGTTCCCACAGAAGTCCGCAAATAGGATGTTTGTGCAATACTGATTTCAGTGACCATGGAGGAATTTCAAAGAGTAAAATATTTGTAGACATCTGTAAACTGTAGGTATATTACTAAAAATGAACGGCAATGAGCTCCCCACCTGTTACGTGGGACAAAAAATGCATACATATTTTATAGTAACTTTTAGTACATATATATCTACATATATTTATATATGTACTAAAAATGACTATAAAATATGAAAATTTAAATAATGAAAAATGTTATATGTATTCAGTTTTTTTACCTCAAGCTCTCTTAAGCTCATAAATATTATGTCCGTTAGGTACATATACGTATATAAAATAATACGACGTGACATTAATGATTGCCAAACATAGTGCTGTTCGAAATATTCATTTTATAAGTACAGCATGGAGATGTTCTTTTATTAGATGTACTTTGATCTGGTAAGTAAAGGCAAGGGCAGGATACTTTCTATGAGCACAGCGTCCATCATCAAAATTTTGACATGTTAAAACTGTACTACATTAATCTTAATACAAATTTTAAAAATGTCTTTGCCTGAAATGATTGCCATAGTGTGATCATGCTTACTGAACCTGGATTAGAAATGTCGTCCATTTGATACTGGTAACTCGCTTTGAATCCTTGGCCTGGTGTGTTGGAGTTGGCCGTGAACTGGACTAACAAATCTGGACCAGTTGACAGAATCTCGTAACCTGTGTAACAAATGAAAAATTAAAATTAATAATAGAAGACTATCCATCATATTATAAAAAAAAAATGTCTTAAAAAGCCAATAAAAACAGTTTCAATTCCGTGAGGCCCGAAGGGTAAATCAAATAATTTAAATCGACCTATCCATATAATCAAGTTACATGTGACTTTGTTACCAAATTGCTTTTTTTGTATTTTTAGGGCTAATTTGGCTTATATTTTCACTAGTAAAATTATCATTTTAAAAACTTAAGTACATTCAGAGATAGCAGATGAATAAAGTTATATATAAATTGTGTCTCCAAAAAATATGGAGTCAAGAGCACAAATACCTATATTCGCTGTCCTAAACGACGCAAACGCAGCCAGCGCGGGTGGTTATATCAGCAGTCGCGTTCATGTTCTACGAAACAGCGGTCGCACGCACGCTTACATTGCGATCGACGAATTAAAGATGACTTTTTGATTTATTGTTGTATAATATTTGAATATCAAATTATTGAAACGTAATGGTTAAACAAACGTATAGATCTATTTACTACGGACTATCCTATTTTACTGTAAAAGTGAAGAACTAATATCAATAAATTATTAAGCGTATTAAGCTTTAAATTTAAAACGACAATAAAGTTGCAATAAGTTATGAATTTCACATGTATAATTTTAACATACTACTTTTTCTTTACAATCTACGTTAAAATGTGTGGATCTATGAATATATGTGACTACTAACTATGTTCTAAGTGTAAATGTAACCATATTCTTGGTTTTAAAATTTAGATACAACTTTAGTCCAAATTAAAACGTATTAAAGCCATATATTAAAATTGTAATTTTTATTTATTATACATACATCTAGGTATATTTTTTTGATACAGTTTTGTTAATTTGTCGCTATAAATTTTAATTTTGTATTCAGATAATCTCGCAGATAATCGTGAAGATTTATTATAATCACCCCTACCAGAAAGTGCTGACAACATTCGAAATGACATGCGTAAAGTATGGCAAGACGTGTTCGGAAATCCGATCGTCTGGGTTCTCTCTTTGCCTCTAACTTGACTATGGTCAACAGGGGCGCTTTGCGGCTCGGCATCCCCTGGTGTGGAACTTTCATGCCGGAAATTTAATTCACACAGCGGGAGGTCCGGCGAGAGCTTCAGTCCTTCGACGTTCATAAGTCGAGTGGGTCAGACGGTATACCCGCGGTGGCGTCTATTCACGCTTTCATATTATCTGACACAAGTCCCAGCTTCATTCATCCTGTGCATAAGAAGGGTTATAGGCCGATAGCCGTAATCACCTTTTAATCTAAGGTGAAAGAGCGTGCAATCAATACACAGCTCCTGAGATACCTGGAATAAAACGACCTGCTCAGTGACCGGCAGTTCGGTTTCTGTCACGGTCGATCGACTGGGCGATGGCTATCGAGAGTAAGGGAGGAGAGGCTCTAGCAATAAATCTCGATATCTCTAAAGCCTTTAACCTGGTCTGGCTCCGAGGTCTTCTATCGAAATTGCCCTCCTATGGACTGCCCGGGGGACTTTGCTGGTATCCAGCTTTATGGCCGGAAGAACTATTAGAACCGTCGTTGATGGTTGCTGTTCGAACAACATGGCTATAAATGCTGGGGTCCCGCAGAGCTCAGTGTTCTCACCCAACCTGTTTTTGCTGCATATCAATGTTGTCCATTGACGGCATTCATTGCAATGCAGATGACAGTACATGTGACACTTATTACACGGGTCGCTCCAATAACTCCCTGTCTGCATTGGAAGAAAGTCGTGAACAACTTGTATCTGAAATCGAGGCTACTCTTGCAAGAGTATCCAATTGGGGTAGACAAAATCTTATTCAATTTAACCCTACCAAGACTCATTTTTGTGCATTCACCGCTAAAAAAAGCTCGATTTATTGTAGCGCCGCAATTCCAGGGCACACCTACCTCCATCTCCAATAGTATTGGGATCCTTGGTGTTGAGATTTCTAGTGAGGTCTAATACCGTAGTCATTTAGAGGGCAAACATTGCTCCTCTATAAGTCGCAAGTGCAGCTACACATGGAGTACTGCTGTCACGTTTGGACTGGTGCACCTGAATACCAGCTTCGACCTATTGACTCGGTAGAAGGGTGTGCTATGAGGATTGTCAACGATCTTTTACTAGCAGGCGGTGTTGAGCTCCTTCGTGATAGGAGAGACTTCGCCTCCTTATGTCTGTTTTGTCGCCTGTACAACGGCTGTGCTCTGAGGTGTTGTTTGATATGATGCCTACGGCTACTTTCTATCATCGCAACGCTCACCATAGACAGGGTGTTTACCCTCACACTTTGCGTCCGGAGCGCTCGCATACGATTAGGTCTGATGGAAACTTTGTTCCGCGTACGGGTTTTCCCGAATGTCTACAGTAGGGGGTTCTTTAAAAGGGGCCTTAGAAGGTTTTTAAAGGGTCGGCAGCGCCAGTGCTGTACTTCTGGTGTTGCAAACGTCCATTGGTGGCCACGTTCCATCAGGTGGGCCGTATGCTTGTCTGCTAGGATTATAAAAAAATGTCAACGATAACAGCGATAGTGAAGAAGAAAGATCTCCATAGAAATTGGCGCTTAAGTTTCTATTACATTTTTAATTTTGAAAATCTATACGGCTGAGGATTTTTATTTAATTGATCTATTTTTTTTACTTTGTAAAAGAATTAGTTTTTCTATTCATGGTTATATATTTTTTAGATTATGAGAATTATCATTGGGTAAGGAACCTTAGAAATAATTTATTTGATTGTTTTGCTGTATATTGTTTTTTTTTTTGTTAATTTCAAAAGGAATGTTTATTTGTATTATTAGAAATAATACTATTTTTAATACTATTTTTTGTTACCAAATTTAATGAAAATTTTATAAAAAATCAATATATTTAATAGGAAGATTCTTCGCACAAAGAGTGAAAATAATTTTCTGATTTAATATTGATTATTTAAAAAATAAAAATCAACGGGCTAATTATTATTTGAAATGAATATTTCTAAATTCTGTAACACTCTAAGATTGTTTTTAACAGAAATTTGATATCAAGAAATGTTTTATTTTATAGTTAAACATAAATAACATTCATATATTACAAATGTGAGTTTAGAATTTACGTAAAACAAAGTTATATTTACACATACTCGTAATATTGTTACATAACAAGATCTTATGTTATTATATGACGCAGTGATGTCCGCTGAATATAGTTACATATTCACATAGATACTTCTAAATTACAAAATATTTGCCTAAAATATAAAAATTTTCTATTAATTGATGCATTATAATACTTAATAATGATTAGTAAAATAATCTCTATTCTATTCTGAAAAATAACTAAGAAAAAAGTTACAGCTAATTTTGTAGAAGTCAAACTTAAAATCGCTCTGCTGTAAAGTAAGGATTTTCCAGATGTGGCCTTATTCTACGCATAGGTCGAAATATTTAGAAATAAATTTCATGGCACTTCAATGCAGGTAACTTGTGAAAGGAGTGATTGCCTGCTAGGAACACAGACATGTTATGTTTTTCATATTTTTTTCGACACCATCGATAAGGTCAGGATAATAAAGAAGATTTATTTGTATTACTTTAAGATACATTTATTTATTTCACGAGATTTTTGTGCCCAAGCTATGCCAGAAGGCGAAGAGAAGGTAATCAAACTTGTGTACCAACCAACCCTCCTGAAATTCTTGGGAAAAACCTAAGTCCAGCAGTGGACTATGATGGGTTGATTTAATTTATTGCCTTTTTATTTAGAGCTTACGAACCGAACATAATACATGTTCATACAAGATGTATGAAGTATGAAAATTTATTATGCTCGGTTCGAAAGCTCTAAATAAAAAGGTTAAGTGAAACTTCTATGAATTCCACCCTAGATAAACGTTATTTATGAAAATAAGTGACCATAAATGACAGGACTCTGTATTCAATGAAAAATATATGTTTACTATAGAGTACTCACCAATAACTTCATTACATAACAGGGCAAGTACAGGCGACGAGGACGTACGTCCATCAAACACTTTTATTATGTCTGCACGATTCATGCAACTGAAAAGAAAACAAGTTGTAATACCAAAAGGCAAACCAGTATATCTACTTTCTACAAAAATGTTACATATGAAAATCCTGAAAGGTGGTATAAATAACATATTTGCACTTATGACCTCTTAGGAAAAATATCATTAAATTGTACATAGCAGGTAGTACCTACAACTGGATAAAAATCAGTAAAACTTTCATAAATAGCAGAATAGATTATACGATTCTCATATAATCGCTAAAGATCTGTATTTCCCTGTCGTTAAAGGAGTATTATGTGTAAGTTTGTGTGTAAGTTTACTGCAGCAAAGCCTTATGAAAGCAGGATATATTAGAACAAAAAGAAAAAATAATTTTAACAATGCAATACACCAACTACCTACAAATAAAAGATTAATAATACACCCTAACACTATATAACAAAGCTTTATGAAAGCAGGATATATTAAAACAAAAAGAAAAAAATATTTTAGCAATGCAATACACCAACTACATACAAACAGAAGATTAATAATACACTATGTAACGTAGCCAGTTAAAATATGTGCAGAGTACGGGCAAGATAGCAACATTCAAAAAAATATATCTCTGAGGTTTTACACAAAGCTTTTACTACAGCTCCCAAAAACAGGAATTTCGTGGATCTGAATTCAAACAAAAAGTAAAAAACTTCACTTGTTAATTTTCAGGATTATGATATGTACTCTATTGCGAAAGCCAAGTTCTAAATACCTCTCATCGCCTTTCTGGAGAAATGTTTCTTCGAAAACTAACTTGATCCGTTCGTTGTGCCTAAAATAGTAAGTATTTCATTAGTAAACTTTTCATACAATATTTTTAGTAGTTAACTGAAAATGTTGTATTAAAAGTTTTTGCTGAAATGGAGTTGTTATTGGACAGCGTAAGAATTTGGATTAAAATGATTTTAAGGCTTTATTTTGTAGTCCTTATGGGCGGCTTGAAAATTTCAACATAAGGTAGCCACAACCTGCGTCTGTCTATTTCAACTGTCGGGGATAAGGCGTAATTTTTGTAAAGGGGTGGGGGGTAACCAACAAACTTTATACTTATAGTTAAAATTTATTTATACCTATGAAAAACTATTATAAATATAATATTTGAAACGCTCGTAGCTCGGCCAACTCACTATACTATAAACGATCACTACATCCTATGCTTGGTTCTGTTATGGCTGACTGTTTGTTGCATTTCTATTTACCAGCGTTTCCTTAATTTGAAAGGCACGTTAAGCCGTTGATGTAACAATCAAGTTTTCTACTTTTGAATTTCGATTCAGATAAAATAAAGGCACTGGCTGGCATGAATTTTTTTTTACAGTAAGCTGCTACAGTCTGTTCTAAACACAGATGTAGAAGAGTAAGCAGATCAAACATATTCTTTTGTTTATGGTTTTGATAATACTTTATTCTTTTCACTCTTGCCATTTGTTGTATAAAGCTATCTTTATTATTTTTGTGTAGCTAAATCGAACTCACACTTTGACAGCAACCAGCGTGTAGCCAATTTTTCTACTAATGTCAACCGTCGCTGTCATCTTTGAATCAAAGATTTATGTATCGAAGTGAAAATATTACATAAAATTATTGTAAAATGTAACAAAAGTAGTAAAAAAATATGTAAACAGTTCAATTATTCAAACAAAACATAGAGTGGTGAACAAGAAATCACCAGGAATAACTTTTCATGGATAATTTATGTACCACTTACGACTACGTACTGTTACACTAAGATTTGTTTCCAAAATGATGAAATTTCTTGGTGAACACTTGAAAAGGTTATTGCTAACTGTTCATAGTATCTGTTCCATAAATCGTTTGGTTGCTGTCGTCATCTACAGCTAAGTTTTTTGTTAATTTAGTTACACTTTGTACTGTAATGCTATTTCAAGTAATCAGGGACGAATTTAGTACAGAGGCCACAAAATGTTATATTTCAATACTCAGTGTATCTAAATGTTATGGAAATCTTGTTATACATACATACATACATACATACATATCGTCACGCCTGTCTCCCATCGGGGTAGGCAGAGACTATGGCTTTCCACTTGCTACGATCCTGGCATACAACTTTCGCTTCTTCCACTTTCATAAGTGTTTTCATACACACACGCCGGTTAAGGGTACTCTTGACCTGACCTTTTTCCAAAATGTCTTCTATTTGATTGACATATGTACGTCGAGGTCGCCCCTTACCAGTTTGCCCATTCACTCTCTTCTGATAAATCTGTTTCGTTAGTCTACTTTCATCCATCCTCTTCACGTGTCCGAACCATCTAAGCATACCTTTTTCTATCTTAGTCACTACTTCTTCTACCATACCGCAATGTTCCCTTATCACACTTTTCCTTTCTTTGTCCATCAATTTCACTCCAGCTATACTCCGCAGATTTCTCATTTCCACTGCATTAATTTTACATCTATGCTTCTTCTGCCACACCCAACTTTCACTGCCATACATGAGTGTAGGAACAAGTACTCCTCTATGCACAGCCAGTCTTGCCTTCTCAGACACGTTCTGACTGCTCATAAAGGCGTGCATGACTCCATTCACTTGATTTCCAGCCAAAACTCTTCGTTCAATGTCACAATCACACTTTCCATCTCTCACAAATTTTGAACCTAAACATACAAATTCTTTCACCTGTTCCACTCGTTTTCCTTCCACAAAAATCGAGCAATCTGTCATACTTTCCTCTCTTTCAAAAACCATTACTTTTGTCTTATTTACATTCACTTTCATTCCTTTGCTTTTTAGCGTATCATGCAAAATGTTAACCATCAACTGCAACTCCTCCGCCGATGATGCCAGTATTACCTGGTCATCAGCGTATAGGAGGCATTTGACAGTCAGTTCATTCATTTTTAAACCATACGCACTCTCTTGCAGTTCTTTTAAACAACTGTCCATGTATAGGTTAAACAGCGCCGGTGACGCTACACAACCCTGTCTCACACCTTTTTCAATGTGAAAAAAGTCTGTGCAAGCTCCGTTGATCCTGACACAAGCACCGGAGCCCTCATAGAGAGATTTCAGTGCTCGTATCAAGTGACTGCTTACTGGCCAGTGTTGTCCATAGTTCATGCCTCACCACTCGGTCATAGGCCTTTTCCAAGTCTATAAATATGCAATAGACCTTTTGACATTTTGCTAAAAATTTTCGGCTATGCATCGTAAGGAAAAGACCTGATCCGTGCATCCTCTCATAAATCCTGCTTGTATATCCCACATTTTTCCTTCAGTTTCATTCATCACTCTTTTTATCAAAACTTTTGCATACAATTTGCCGACGATGCTGAGCAAGCTTATGTCGCGGTAGTTTTTGCACTCTTGCTGTGACCCTTTTCCTTTGTAAAGTGGCACGATGACAGCCTTGCACCAATCTCCTGGCACGCTGCCATTCCTCCAGCAAAGATTAAAAAGGCGGTACAGCTGGCAAGCTACCACGCCATGTCCCGCTTTCAGCATCTCGACAGAAATCCTATCAAATCCAGCAGCCTTACCCAATTTCATACTACTCAATGCTTCCACAATTTCTTCCATACTTATGATGCTTTCATTGCTTAGTTCATTCCTGTCCCAAGAACTCGTTTGTGCTTCCATATCCTCTTTTTCATATAAGCTTTCAAAATAATCTTTCCATCTTTTTAGCACACATTCTTCTCATTTTAGAAAACTGCCATCCTGGTTTCTGATGTTACTGAGTTTCGATGATGTTTGTTGACCTCTGACAGATTTTATAGATTTCCAAAAGAATTTTCTATTCTGCTGGAAATTATCGGATAACCTACTATTAAATTTATCCCTATCATTCTCTTTCTCTCTTTTTATAATTCTTTTGCAACTCGTTTATACCTTTTATATTCATTCTTTGCCATTTTTACATCCTCATCCGTTGCCCTCTGCATTCTTTGATTCACCTTTGAAGTCAGCCAGTCCAACCATGCCTTCTTCTTGTCGGACAATGCTTTCATGACTTCTGCACACATTCTCTTCACCTTATATCCTTGGCTTCTTTTATTAACCCCACACACTTCCACCGCAACTTCCACTAGACCTTCCTTAAATGTCTTCCATAATTCTTCAGTCTCACATACTTCATCTAAATTTTTAAATTTCTTACTCTATTTACTCACGAATCCTTCTTTTATGCTCATCTCTTGCAAATTTTCGACTTTTATGCGCTCTAGTACACTTTCAGGTTCACACACACGATGCAGCCAC
Organism: Thumatha senex; assembly: GCA_948477245.1. NCBI lineage: Eukaryota > Metazoa > Arthropoda > Insecta > Lepidoptera > Erebidae > Thumatha > Thumatha senex. The sequence goes on from OX419734.1 coordinate 8,500,881, forward strand.
CGTTGAAACAGACCTCTTACTTGGCTGATAACCAAGAAGTGATCTGTATCAATCCCGGCACCGCGGTATGCCCGGGTGTCTAAGACTTTCTTTCTTAGTCTTGCATCTATAATCACAAAATCAATCATACTTCTCTGGGTTCCCTCTTGTCTAGTATACAAATGAATCTGTTTGTGGTTAAATATGGTGTTAGTTACCACAAGATTCCTCTCCAAACATACTTCAAGCAAACTCTCACCATTTTCATTCACTCGTTCGTCACCAAACTTGCCCAATACACTTTCATATCCATCACGCTTCACTTCAACCCAACCATTAAAATCACCTAACATTACAATCCTCTCGTTCCGTTTGCATTTACTCAGAATATCGCTCACACTCTACCAAAATGCCTGTCTCTCACTTTGGTCTCTTGAAGATCGGCGCCACTGCGCATCTTGCGGAGCATAAACGCCCAAAACAAAGATGCGGGTAAGTCCAACCTTCAACCTCAACCAAAGGAGTCTTGGGCTCACACATTCATAGTTAGTCACACATTCATTCATTCTCGCGGACAGTAGAACACCGACACCCTGGCTTGCTGTACTGGTTGTGGCTACACCTGACCAGTAGGCTGTATAGGGCCCATGTGTAGTGGTGTTACATCCTTTCCTCTTTGTTTCATTTACACACAAAACATCAAGTCGTCTTGCTCGCATCATCTCGCATACTTCATCAATTTTGTCTTTCATACCTCCTCTAACATTCAATGCAGCAAAGTGGCTATCCCTAGCCCACTTTCCGCCTCGATGGGAGACGAGACGTGACGGGTTGCGAACCACATCGCCGCCATTCCGGATTTTTAAATTTTTAGTATCCATTGCGTTCCCACGAGTGGCAAGGGAAATTCAAAGTCCGCCTAGACAGAGCCCCGCTTGTCTAGGTAAGGCTAGCCTTATTCTTGGGTCGCCCGGTCCGAGGGCAGTCAGGCACGTTACGACTAGGCTCGCCCCTAGCCACGCAGCTCATCGGCACGGCAACCTTGGCTTGGCGAAGAAAGGATGGGAAGAGGATAATGTAGGAAAAGGATTAGAGGGTAGGAAAAAGGACGAGATAGGAAAGGGGTTACCCTATAAGAGAGTATTTCTGTTTAGTGAAGGTGCTTTCGGTGTAGTACAAATGGTGGGTCTATATCTCAGGAGTGCAGCAAATCTCACAACAGGCTTGCCTTTGTTGACCGGTTGGTCTTCCCTCTCCCAACTACAGTTTTATGTTCGAATGAGGGTCCCATTTCCTATTAGATAAGTCCCAAGGGTCAAAAATTCTCAAGGGTCTCTGCGTATTAACCAGTATGTCCCTATTTAAGCCTACCAAAAGACAGAGTTTCTTCATAAGAAAATAAAGATTTTACTAAGTTCAAATTTTAGTTAATATTTGTGAGCTCGTAAGAATTAATTAATAACTGTAAAATAATCATTGTATTGATTAAAAAGAAATAACTTTTTAAATTACTGTTTTTTTTTTAATCCTTACCATTAGATACTGTAGGACAGTATTTTTTCTGGCGAAGATAATTATAAATATGGGCATGCAGGTGTCATATTTTTGCGATCGTTATCAACCACAACTGCAGGATTATTTGGCATCCCATCACTCACGAATACTGCGTATGTCTTATACACCAGGAAATAGCCAGGAGTAGATAGCTAAGGTACGAATCACCGACGTGTCTTTTATTTTTGTCAATTTGTTACGGAGCAGGTTCTGTCAACATTATACTGTCGAGCTGCACCATGGGTTTGCTTCAAAAGAGTCCTAGGTCTCTTCTTCGTCAAGTATAGCATGTCGCAATGGACAAAGTACGTTGGCGCATTAAAGCGGGTGGAAAGGTCAAGATCAAAGGAGCTAGCACCGGTTCACCCCCCCATCGCCTGTGATTTTCACGAGGTGCATAGTATTATAATTCAAGCAGTAGGTATCTACCCTAAAATTAAAAGAATGTAATAACTTTATCGTCATTGATTATGCTGTTAGCTACCTGGTCTTGACTTTTTGCTAGAGTTTTACAAATGGCCTACTTTGTATATACCTACTAAAACCTATGCCGCGATTCACTTCATCGATTATCGTCTATCACGGTGGCATAAGTATGGTTTATGCGATTGCTGTGCTGAGGTCCCGGGATCGATACCCGGGTCAGAACAAATAGTTGTGTGATCCACAAATATTTATTTTGGAGTTTGGGTGTTCTTATGTATAATATTTATGTATTTATGAATATATAAGTATGTTTATCAGTTGTAGAGATTCCATAGCACAAGTGTCCCTCAGTATTTGTTTATTAAATTGCTGTTTAAAATCGGGTTCCGAAATCTATGTCATAATGTGTCAAAAAGCATCTTGTTGGTTCGATTTGAAACTCCTTTATTGCCGACTCATTTCATTACTAATAACCTATCAACACGGTTATTTATGCTACCCTGGATTAAGCTACCTGTTTATATGTGTGAAATAGGCTACGCTATTTTTCGCAAATGTTTGATCTGCTTACTCTTCTATTTTTGTGGGTCTAAACCATTTTAATGACACCAGTGTTTTATTTTTTAATAATTATTAAATGGCCTGGTTACGAAGTCCTTTTAGCCAAATCTTATTTTTTATATCATATTTCTTCAATCTTATCTTATAATTAGTCCTATCTAGTCTTTGTTGATGTCGTGTCCTCAGTCCTAGGTCCCGGTCCTTGCCCTCAGTATAATGGTGATACTTATACTGAGGTTTTCAGTTGACTTTTCGCGGCAAGAGAGAAAATAGCATTTCACTGCATATATATCATTGTCTTTAACTATAACATGTTAACACAACTTTTATGTCCAAGAAACTACCACTCCCGCACATAAAACAAGATAAATGCACTAGTTTTAGAAAATAATATACAGCAAGCGTCCGCACTTGTCACTCTTCCCGCCAAAAGTCGACACCAGTGTTACACCTCTGGTGTTGCAATCGTCTACTATAGGCTAGGGTTACCACTTTCATTCAGGTGCTCCCAACTCAGTAGTATAACATATATTTATAATTATGCACTGTGAACTCTTACCTTGCACTAAATTGATAAACACATCTCACATTACTGGGATAACTCGATGGATACCGAGGACTGTACAGTTTGCCGTGCGCAGGCCTATTTGGCTGTGAGTGAAATAAATAATCACACCATGTCTCCGGGACTCGTACGCCATCTGTCTCGAAATTTCCTACGAAACCAAATATAAGTTTTACAAAATTGGAAAACTTCTCGTATTGCCCCATTCGTCAGAATGGGGCTTGATATGCAACGTGAGTAAAGTTTGCTTAGAAAACCATGACTCGTGGGTTTAAAACAAACAAACATTATTGACAAAATAATAATACAAAGATAAAAAAATAAGACAAAAAAATAAATAATAATAAGATAAATGTCAATAATGTCATTATTTGTAATTTCTTTTACTGATGTTGTAGGTTCATAGATATTACTAACGAACACCATACTCTATTAAATAAATTTTAAAAGATTACAATTGACAGACATGTTTCCAAAACAATAAAACTTTGTGTTTGTACCATAAAATGAACCTAGAGAAATCCTTTTTAAATGTCATTAAATATAGATATTATCGTCTAGTTCCTAATTAATGTTACTTTTTAAGCAAATCAAATCCCACCAGTAATTGTTACTTAAAATTAATTTCTTAATGATTCGAGTGTTTGAAATAAATTTATTTTATAGCTACCGGTATCAATCAAATCATTTGCAGTTCTATCTAAATTAATTGATTTATTTACGGTTACTTAACCGGGCGCTAACTGAATCGCACAGAAACAGACAACTTTTAATTAGCCAGAAACTAAGGTCCGTATTCCAGAACGTTTCTCAATACTCAATCAACACTTGAGACTAGATTTTGCCTTATAAAATGTTTAAAAAATTTTGGAAAATTAATATACTAACTGAAAGATTCAATCGAAGTTCAGACGAAATTGTTGTTGTTGAATGTTTATCGGTATATTTTAGCAATATTTGTAAATAATGAGGTAGATCATAGATTCTTATTCTTCAAACAGTCATCATCATCCGAGCGTCTGTCCCAGTTGCGTCTCGCGACGCCCGGGGTCCGCTTTCCTACATTTTCTCCTCCACTTCGCACGGTCTTCGGCAAACCCTGTAGTGAGACCATTGTTTTTCTTCAAACAGTGACATATGACATAAGCCTGATCAGTTTTGGTGGCTTTTCTCTACTATACTATGTGAGCGGAACTCACATAGTATAGTAGAGAATAACCCCCTCAACAGCTTCTTTTTTATTTTTTTATTTATTTCTATATGAGTTTAAATTCATAGCCGCGGACTTCAACTAATAATGTACTAGTTAAAGTCCGCGGCTACGCCCGCATAATAAAGTTTTCCGTTCCCGTGTTCCACAGGAACTAGTTACCGAGATAAAACGTAACCCTTGTCTTATTCTGATGTATACAATGTAAACTTCTGAATTCATTTACCTAATGAAACTTTACAGTAATATACTTTTTACTGTAAAGTTTCATAAAATGAATTCTGAAGTTTATGTGTGAAATAGTAACAAACATCCATGAACACATCCTAATAAACATTTGCGATTACAATATAAGTAGAATTTTGACGACACTACTGTATCTGTAAAAGCTAAAGATGGTACCTGTTTTTGACAACTTTTGTGCAATTTATGCTGTTTTACCAACCCAAGAAGATTAACAAAGTCCAACTCAAGCGATGCAGTGAAATGCTTGATTTGCTATGAAATATGGCAATGACAGTTTAGTCTCTAAAGCGGCTCATTGTTTCAGATCGATATGGAGAGAGTCGGCTAAGTGCTAGAGCTATAAGTAAAATTTAAATAGGGTTCAATTTCATTAAAATGATAGCTCCTCTAAAATAAGTATCTATGGTAAGTATAATAGGACAATTATTTTAACGATTGGTATTTAATAGATATTACGATACAGTTGTATATTTTATTTCTTAAGCAGAACAATAAACAGAAAATCCTAATTATCTCTACTAATATTAAGAAATTGCGAAATTAACTCGGTCTGTCTGTTATAATTTCGCGCCTAAACTACTCTACCGTTTTTAATGAAATTTGGTATCTCTATACCAAATTCCATCAAATATGTTAAGTAGTTTCAAGAAAAGACATAAATTGCTTTTTATCATGGGTTTATCATATTCCTGTGAAAAGCGGGAATGGAAAACTTTATTACATCAAACTAGTATTTAAATTTGTATGGATGTTTGTTACTCCTTCACACGGAAACAATTAAATGAATTTTTATGAAACTCTAATAACTAATTTAGCTTATTCACCAGAATATGGCATAGGCTACTTTTAATCATAAGAAAAAGTTTCTTAGGGAAACTGGAACGGAAAAACTTTACTACACGGGCGGAACCGCTGGCATCAACCAGTAGACGTATAAAACTCACTTCTATCTATAAATCTGTAGCTCCCAACAAAACCCGTAGCATTGGTTGCTTTAGCCGCTGTGTGAAACTCCAACACCAGCAAAGGTCCATGAGAATAGAGAGCTGGTGGAGAATCTACACGACTGCCACATAAAACTCTTGACCAAGCAGAGTACTCGTTGACTCCAGGTGGTCCGGGCCCATGCACTCCACCTTCTGAGTATACCTTCAGATAGTCCCCTTGCACACAACTGTGAACAACATATAAATAAATATGAACAATTTTATACACGAATGGGGATAAGCATGATTGAGAGTATGCACTTCTTGTATTGTAAACAAAATCATGATTCAAACGATGATGAAGCGCTCGTGGCACCGCGGTCTCAGTGTTCTGTAAACGATCACTGAGTTACGCAACTTTCACTATGGCTGGTCCTTGGATGGGTGACCACTTTGTAGCATTTATATTTGCGAGCGTTTCCGTGCTTCGGAAGGCACGTTAAACCGTTGGTCCCGGTTGCCAGTAAAATGGCAGTCGTTAAGCCGGGTTGAAGGCCTTATGGGCGGCTTGAAAACCTTCAACAGCAGGTCGCCACAACCTGCGTCTTTCTATTTAAACACGGTAATGGGCTCACCACCTATTGCGTGGGACAAGAATCCACACGGTCAAAAGTGGGCATATGATATGCCTCTGCCACCCCTTCGGGGATAAGGCGTGATGGATATTTATTTATTTATTAATGATTCAAACGTGGCTACGATGACCACTCTGAATATACTGTGCTGTATACTTGTTTACTATCTTAGTAGTATAAAAACAAATTATCGTAGACTTCATAGATTGAAGACTCTATAAAACTACTTCACGGGTGTTAGTACCAAGTCTCAAAGCAATAATATTTCAATATTACTTTGACTTTTACAGTTGTAATCCGACAGTGTTGTAGTCCTTCAGGGCATTCTGAGTAGGTCAAAAGTATTCGGATACCTAGAGGTGCATGTATGAAACGATTAATAAACCTGCTAGAAGCATAAGAAGCAGGCATGGATCGCGAAGCCCGGCGATCTGTTCTCTGTGACTGTCCTACTCACACTATGTCATATTAAAATAATAAAGAGATGATAGTTAAGACATGGTATGGTATGAGATTTAAGAGATACTACTATTATTGTACTAACCCCAGAAACTTTATATAACCAACTCAGACGTTTTTCATTTTAATGAGTAAACATTTTAAGATATTTCTACAGTACATAATCTATATTGCAAGTTGAACCACCGAAGTAAGAAGTTGCTGCACGTACTATTATGTTCACAGTACAGCTTTCTACGTAGACACGGTAAGAGCCTGCAAAATGTCGTTACTTCGGAGTACCTACAACTTTTAACATAAAAGTTACTCGTCCAGTATAATCGCGTTTGACCGCTAAACCGCTTAGTGCTGAGTAAAATCCCAACTCCACTAAAACGTTAGGATAATGCCAACATTTAGAAGGATGACTATAGCTATTTAGAAGACACTTTTATAATATTCTCATGCCATCTCATGTTTCATATTTATTTGATATAGAAACTCGTTAATCGATAAAATTGATCCGTAGTTCAGTTGACATTTAAATTTGGAATATAAGCCAAACCTCATATATTTTACAAATGTATATTTTATTTTTAATTTACAGTGGTGTTAATTCTGTTATTGACATCACTAAACTAAATTTCTCTAAAATTTTCTAATTTTTGTTAAGAGATTGCCAAATGCTAGCCTGTTATTAAGTCGAACTAAAGTTGGTGATATCATAAGTAGCACTTAATTTGTATCTGATGTCACTAAAATTCATTTTATGTGATAAAATTGAACAAGACGTAAAAAATGTACATAGACAGTCGAATGTAAATACATGCCGACTAACTTGATGATTGAACTGCCTATGTACATTTATCACGATATAACGTTTTAAAAGTTTTCACATTCAAACAGTTACTAAAATTAATAAACGTCCCACTAAAATTAGTCGTCACCTAAATATGTGACGTCTAATTTTAGTGAATTTTGTGTGACGTTAAATTTGTATCTGACATCACTAAAATTCATTTTATGTGATATAATTCAACAAAAAGTGAAAAATGTACATAGACAGTTCAATCACTAAGTTAGTCGGCATGTAAATACATGTTTAGTTGAATTTTATCACATAAAAGAAATTTTAGTTATGTCAGATACAAATTTAGTGCTGTTTATAATATCGCCAAGTTTAGTTCAATGTAATAACAGAATAGCATTTAGCAATCTCTTAATAAAAATAAGAAAAAATTTGGAGAAATTTAGTTTAGTGGTTTCAACAACAGAATTAGCACCAGTGTTTGATTAGCATCTTAATAATATTATAAATGCGAAAGTTTGTATGGATGTTTGTTACTCTTTCACGTTAAAACTACTAAATGGATTTTAATGAAACTTAACAATAATATAGCTTATACATCAGAATAACACATAGGCTACTTTTTTATCCCGGGAACAAGTTCCTGTGGGAAACGGGAACGGAAAAACTTCTCTACGCGGGCGAAGCCGCGGGCGTCAACTAGTATATCATAAAAATATGAACTGTCTGAACTCTTACTACATAACATTTAACTGTGCCAGGTTCGATTTTTTATTTTAAATATAGATTTCGCACCGTTTCGTTTATTAAAAAATACTATGAATCTTGTAAGGTAGATTAATATTATTGATTTAAAAAAATAGTACATCTTGACATTAAACAAAAATAGTCGACTGCTTTTAAATTGACAGATTTTAAAGAAGAGTTTTTGAGTACGTAATCCTTACTGGTACTGAAACTACTTGTACTATTTTACCTTTGCATTACATACCAGCATCAAAATCTTTTCAAAAGAGTTTAATATTAATATTTTTTTTATTAATATGTTTATATTAATAATGCAACTCATGCAAAAAATCATTTCCAATTTACGCATAGACAAAGTAAATTGGTAAAAAGCAACGTCCAGCAGTGAATTGTGGCAGATGGGATTGTATTAATTTAATTTAGGTGTTTCCTACCTAACGGTACGGTACGACCCCATCGCATCAAACATCGCAAAAAGATGCATACAACACACAAATACGTTAAAATAGTCTGTTGTATCAATTGAAAACAACCATTCTGTACAAAGTTTACCAAAGTTATATTGGACACTGGAATATGTTATTCAACTGCATAAAAACAACAACATTGGTACCATTGCGTCCTAGCCAAACACATGCGCGGTTTAATCTCAAAACATGTTCAGCACAATGAGTTTTTATTTGTTCTATCCATTTCAGCGTTTAATTATTCCAACTGGACCGCATGTAGTGATGTTGCCGTCAGATTTCGTTTTTGTAGATGTAGTTCTATGAATGAAGATCTTTGTTTTGGGGACATTTGGCGGGAAGAGTGACAAGTGCGGACGCTTGCTTTATATTATTTTCTAAAACTAGTGCATTTATCTTGTTTTATGTGCGGGAGTGGTGGTTTCTTGGACATAAAAGTTGTGTTAACGTGCTGTAGTGAAAGACAATGATATATATGCAGTGAAATGCTATTTTCTCTCTTGCCGCGAAACGTCCACTGACAACCTTAGTATAAGAATCACCATTATACTGAGGGCAAGGACCAGGTCGTAGCCTGAGGACACGACATCGACTGGACAGGACTAATTTTGAAAATAAGATTTAAGAAATATGACATAAAAAATAAGATTTGATTAAATAATTACTAAAAAAAAAAGATCTTTGTTTTGCTCATTGTATATTCCTTTTTTCCCATAGGGTAGAAAGAGAAAGAGGTATAATATCCACCAACATTTTAACTGTTGTATAACATAATATATATTCAAGACGCCCGCAATGCCTACAATTTGGCTTAACATCGTCGAACATAGCATAACATTCTTAACGTACTGTTTGATAACTTACAGAACTCCGAGCGTGGCCACTCTGAACGTCACTAAGGCCAAGCGGAGCCACGATCTCATGGTAGTGACGTTTAATTTTATTAATCAGAATCAAAAGGGCTAAGTAGTTCCGGATGCATTTAATTTATTTGTATGTACTTGTCGCTGATTTTGTACATTAGATTTATTTTTTGGATTTTATATTTTGTTATTCCATATGATCTCTGAAGCCAAAGCGCCTTCCTAGCGGTGCCCCTGCTGATTACCTGACGAGGCAACAACGCAAGCACCCTTACGTGTGAGGGAGAGGACAGATATCAGTTGCTTCCAATGATGCCGAAAATTAAAAATGAACTGCTCATAGCAGTCAATAAAAGTGTTCCCCATCTCCAAATACAGATAGACTATTGGTAACAATTTGGTATACACTGGGATAAATAAAGATATCATAGATTTTGTACTTATTTAAATAAGTTCACGAAACAATAGAAAATAATTGCACACCAATATAAAACTTAATTGTACAAAGAGATAGAAATGTACAGAACAGTATTATCTCTAGAAAGCTCTCTCTAGGCAACTTTTGGATGGAGAAAATTGTTATAGTTTCACCACGCTGTACTGCTCAATGCGTACAATTTTGTACGCAGTGAGCGGTACAGCGGTAGTGATTAAACTATAAAAACCACTTACGAAATGAGTAATATTGGTGTAAAGATTCAAACTGTTTACTTTGCTGTTCAATAAGCCAACATAGGGCATAAAAAATTATTAGCGCTCCCTGAGCTTCTGAGTCAGGCCTTAAAACATTAAAGTTAAACGCATTAACATTTTGGTATTCTTGAATATTATGCATAACCTATGATATATACAATCCAATTAGATTCTCACTACAATTTAATATCTTTTTTTAATTTTACTGATAACATTGCCAACATTCTGACAGGCTAGTGTTCAATATTTCCTGGCATTGGTCTGGCCGCGTGTGCATTGTGCGGGTACTTTTATATACATAATGTAGCTGTTCTATTTCGCTTGCTATTCATAATTCCTATTATTTCGAGTCACTCTACAATGAAAAGATACAGAGCTCATTGTGCATGTGCTCCTTTGTGAATATTTTATATCACTTGTGATTTATAATTCTGAACTAAAGAATAAAATAGTAGGTAAGCCCAAGAGAAAAGCCTTTTAGTATAAAAATAGTGGGCAGAAATTTATACAGTAGATAAGGATGTAGTTATGTATGATTGGTAGTTTCAAAATACATGGACATTCTTGCAGGCATTATCAACTTGTTATTTTATGAACACAAACTTGAATGTCTTGTTCAAGTGGAGCCTCCGTGTAAATTTATGTGAACGTATGTCATATCGATAGCAGGCTCGAAGTACCTATAGGTAACGTAGCAAAGCTTCGTGTATTTGCCGTTACGAGTTTATCTGCTCGCAACCTAAATTATTGGAGTTTGAGGTGCCAAGCAAAATCATTGTTTAGAACGTCATAACACCTATAAATTTATAACGGAAACGGGAACGGAAAAACTTCTCTACGCGGGCGAAGCCGCGGGCGTCAACTAGTATATCATAAAAATATGAACTGTCTGAACTCTTACTACATAACATTTAACTGTGCCAAGTTCGATTTTTTATTTTAAATATAGATTTCGCACCGTTTCGTTTATTAAAAAATACTATGAATCTTGTAAGGTAGATTAATATTATTGATTTAAAAAAAAATAGTACATCTTGACATTAAACAAAAATAGTCGACTGCTTTTAAATTGACAGATTTTAAAGAAGAGTTTTTGAGTACGTAATCCTTACTGGTACTGAAACTACTTGTACTATTTTACCTTTGCATTACATACCAGCATCAAAATCTTTTCAAAAGAGTTTAATATTAATATTTTTTTTATTAATATGTTTATATTAATAATGCAACTCATGCAAAAAATCATTCCCAATTTACGCATAGACAAAGTAAATTGGTAAAAAGCAACGTCCAGCAGTGAATTGTGGCAGATGGGATTGTATTAATTTAATTTAGGTGTTTCCTACCTAACGGTACGGTACGACCCCATCGCATCAAACATCGCAAAAAGATGCATACAACACACAAATACGTTAAAATAGTCTGTTGTATCAATTGAAAACAACCATTCTGTACAAAGTTTACCAAAGTTATATTGGACACTGGAATATGTTATTCAACTGCATAAAAACAACAACATTGGTACCATTGCGTCCTAGCCAAACACATGCGCGGTTTATTCTCAAAACATGTTCAGCACAATGAGTTTTTTTTTGTTCTATCCATTTCAGCGTTTAATTATTACAACTGGACCGCATGTAGTGATGTTGCCGTCAGATTTCGTTTTTGTAGATGTAGTTCTATGAATGAAGATCTTTGTTTTGGGGACATTTGGCGGGAAGAGTGACAAGTGCGGACGCTTGCTTTATATTATTTTCTAAAACTAGTGCATTTATCTTGTTTTATGTGCGGGAGTGGTGGTTTCTTGGACATAAAAGTTGTGTTAACGTGCTGTAGTGAAAGACAATGATATATATGCAGTGAAATGCTATTTTCTCTCTTGCCGCGAAACGTCCACTGACAACCTTAGTATAAGAATCACCATTATACTGAGGGCAAGGACCAGGTCGTAGCCTGAGGACACGACATCGACTGGACAGGACTAATTTTGAAAATAAGATTTAAGAAATATGACATAAAAAATAAGATTTGATTAAATAATTACTAAAAAAAAAAAGATCTTTGTTTTGCTCATTGTATATTCCTTTTTTCCCATAGGGTAGAAAGAGAAAGAGGTATAATATCCACCAACTTTTTAACTGTTGTATAACATAATATATATTCAAGACGCCCGCAATGCCTACAATTTGGCTTAACATCGTCGAACATAGCATAACATTCTTAACGTACTGTTTGATAACTTACAGAACTCCGAGCGTGGCCACTCTGAACGTCACTAAGGCCAAGCGGAGCCACGATCTCATGGTAGTGACGTTTAATTTTATTAATCAGAATCAAAAGGGCTAAGTAGTTCCGGATGCATTTAATTTATTTGTATGTACTTGTCGCTGATTTTGTACATTAGATTTATTTTTTGGATTTTATATTTTGTTATTCCATATGATCTCTGAAGCCAAAGCGCCTTCCTAGCGGTGCCCCTGCTGATTACCTGACGAGGCAACAACGCAAGCACCCTTACGTGTGAGGGAGAGGACAGATATCAGTTGCTTCCAATGATGCCGAAAATTAAAAATGAACTGCTCATAGCAGTCAATAAAAGTGTTCCCCATCTCCAAATACAGATAGACTATTGGTAACAATTTGGTATACACTGGGATAAATAAAGATATCATAGATTTTGTACTTATTTAAATAAGTTCATGAAACAATAGAAAATAATTGCACACCAATATAAAACTTAATTGTACAAAGAGATAGAAATGTACAGAACAGTATTATCTCTAGAAAGCTCTCTCTAGGCAACTTTTGGATGGAGAAAATTGTTATAGTTTCACCACGCTGTACTGCTCAATGCGTACAATTTTGTACGCAGTGAGCGGTACAGCGGTAGTGATTAAACTATAAAAACCACTTACGAAATGAGTAATATTGGTGTAAAGATTCAAACTGTTTACTTTGCTGTTCAATAAGCCAACATAGGGCATAAAAAATTATTAGCGCTCCCTGAGCTTCTGAGTCAGGCCTTAAAACATTAAAGTTAAACGCATTAACATTTTGGTATTCTTGAATATTATGCATAACCTATGATATATACAATCCAATTAGATTCTCACTACAATTTAATATCTTTTTTTAATTTTACTGATAACATTGCCAACATTCTGACAGGCTAGTGTTCAATATTTCCTGGCATTGGTCTGGCCGCGTGTGCATTGTGCGGGTACTTTTATATACATAATGTAGCTGTTCTATTTCGCGTGCTATTCATAATTCCTATTATTTCGAGTCACTCTACAATGAAAAGATACAGAGCTCATTGTGCATGTGCTCCTTTGTGAATATTTTATATCACTTGTGATTTATAATTCTGAACTGAAGAATAAAATAGTAGGTAAGCCCAAGAGAAAAGCCTTTTAGTATAAAAATAGTGGGCAGAAATTTATACAGTAGATAAGGATGTAGTTATGTATGATTGGTAGTTTCAAAATACATGGAAATTCTTGCAGGCATTATCAACTTGTTATTTTATGAACACAAACTTGAATGTCTTGTTCAAGTGGAGCCTCCGTGTAAATTTATGTGAACGTATGTCATATCGATAGCAGGCTCGAAGTACCTATAGGTAACGTAGCAAAGCTTCGTGTATTTGCCGTTACGAGTTTATCTGCTCGCAACCTAAATTATTGGAGTTTGAGGTGCCAAGCAAAATCATTGTTTAGAACGTCATAACACCTATAAATTTATACAGAGATACCACATTTTCACGGTATCATATATCTTCTAAACTACGGTCTTGGCAGTTTAACTAAAATTTCGGTGAAAAATGACTAAAGCTTGTCCCACACAGCCGTAAACTTTACCGGCTAACTTTCATCCAAAAATATTATTTTAGGAAATAATTTAGAAATTTGCCACTGCGCCTAAAATTCATATCCCAGTGTCTATAGAAACTTATTCGATTTTTGAATCAACCATTACAGTCCCTTCTAAATTTGTCTCAACACTTTCGTTAATATTGAATAATAATATACATTAACATTTATTTATGTGTGGAAATCAAATCAATAAATCAAAATCAAATCAATCAATATATTTTTTTATGAAGCGCTCGTAGCCCCGCGGACGTAGTGGTCTGTAAACGATCACTGCGTTAAGCAACTTTCACTATGGCTGGTCCTCGGATGGGTGACCACTTTGTGGCATTTATATTTGCGAGCGTTTCCGTGCTTCGGAAGGCACGTTAAGCCGTTGGTCCCGGTTGCCTGTAACATGGCAGGCGTTAAGCCAGTTGAATGCCTTATGGGCGACTTGAAAATTTCAACAGCAGGTCGTCACAACCTGCAGCTGTCCATTTCACCACGGCAATGGGCTCACCACTTGTTACGTGGGACAAAAAGCAAAGCATATGGTGAAACGTGGGGTATAGTACGCCTGTGCCTACCCCTTCGGGGATAAAGATGTGAAAGTATTTTTTTTATGGAAATCTTGCTTACCATGCTATGCCAGACTCCTACTGACTAAAACCACACGGTGCTCCTCCATGTGCCTATGGCCCGCTTCTTACGGGATCCCATTTCGTTGAGGGCTGATCAACAAAATGACGTGAACGAATACGTGCGTGTAGCTAATAAAACATTACATTAAAATAAATATTAATTTAAGATTGAAAACTTCTAGTAGTGACATTAAGATTTATAACTTATTGTAGTAAGTTGTCTAATGCATATGTATTACACTGTCATACTTAAAATAATGTATTTATAGTGGCCTGAAGAATGGTTTAGGACTGTTGGTTCCATTGGAAAGTTCCATTGATGTGTCCAACGGAAATTGAAAGTGGTAAAAAATGTTCAAAAACGGTCTTGCCGCTAAATTGTTTCCCGATATCTACCAAGATGCTGTTTAGCCGTTTAGTGATTCGAATGTTATAGGGGATTCCGGCTGTGAGCATTCCCGCAGCACGTAACATTTCTTTTTGATAAATATGGTGGCAGTACATTACGATTACTATGCGAATCTTCTTCTATATAGTTAGTATTTTTTTTTAATTTAAAAAGCTCTAGCTAACTATAAAAAAACCCTGAATGGGCACCACAAAACCACAGCAAAACGGTTTACTGCTAATTTTCGCAATTGAGTTTTATTAATTTTGAATTTAGAACATTTTTAGTGGCCAGTATATTATTTCGATTATTATAATACAAAAAAGTTTGTTTCTTACCGAGTCGTGGATTTTTCAGCCAAATAATAAGTTAAATAGCTTATAATGAGTGAGTTTGCAAAATATAATCCTAAAATAGTGTTACAGTGTTATTTCACAAAATCATCAGCCCATTGTACACATTTTGTCAAGACAAAGTTAACATAAGAACTATTGCAGAGTTCACTAATGTGAAACTTTTCCTAAAAGACCACTTGGGAGTACTTTTGTAGATAACAACTTGATGTGATAACTCTATATAACTGTGATTTTGGGCAAATAGTTTTAGCTCTGAAAGGACAAATTTAGATACAACGAACCTCGCTTAAGATCACACTAGGAAAATAGTTATTTGTTCAACAAGTGAGCAAAAGTATTTTTGCACCGAGTGCTGATGTTAAATCACGAACCGACGAAGTAGTCTAAAATTTAATCACGAGCATAGCGAGTGATTCGCCTTTAGACTACTGAGCGCAGTAGGTGATTTAAACGCACAAGTCAAAAAAAGCTCTCTGGGTCTCGTGTGAAACATACAACTTTTCACTTCTCCAACGAGAATACTGTTATAAGTAAGAAAAACAAAACAATACTCGTACTAAGAATGTATTTATTACGACAAAATAATTAAATTACATTATTGTACGGCCACTGCTAGTCTTGAGTTTCGGACCGCGCTATTGCTTATTTCAATATTATTTTAAAAGTTAGTTTGCCTCACGCTCGCCGCAAAAGTCGCTTTTCCTGTGAGATTTCACGAAGAAAAAGTGCCCTTTTGCTGCTGGAGAGGTGAAAATATATATTTATATATTTTTGTAATAGTACATACATACTTATTGTCACGCCTTTGTCCCCGAAGGGGTAGGCAGAGGCATACTACATTCCCACATTTCACCGTATGTATTTGTGTCCCACGTAACAGGTGGTGAACCCATTGCCGTGTTGAAATAGACAGGCACAGGCTGTGGCGACTTGCTGTTGAAATTTTTCAAGCCGCCCATAAGGCCTTCGATCATGCTTAACGACTGCCATTTTACTGGCAACCGGGAACTTCGGCTTAACGTGCCTTCTGAAGCACGGAAACGCTCGCAAATGTAAATTTCACAAAGTGGTCACCCATCCAAGGACCACTTATAGCGAATGTTGCTTAACGCAGTGATCGTTTGCAGAACACTGAGTCAGCGGGGCCACGAGCGCTTCAAAAGCAAATAGTAATAAATAAATTAATATAGCTTCTAATAGTAATAGTTAAATTACCTCAGAACTATAAACGTACAGCTCAAGTCACTAAACTGAAATCACGCCTTATCCCCGAAGCATTGACAGATGCATTTTACACTCCCACATTTCACCATGTGCATTCCTGTCCCACGTTATAAGTAGTGAGCCAATTGTCCTGATGAAATAGACTGACGCATATTGTGGATACCTGTTGTTGACAATTTTCCAGACGCCTATAGGGCTTTCAACTTGGCGTAACGACTGCCATGTTATTGGCAACCGAGACCAACGGCTTCACGTGCATTTCGAAGCACAAAAACGCTCGTAAATGGAAATACCAGCAGTCATCCATCCGTAACTAGCCATAACGAAAGCTGCCTAACGCAGTGATTGTTTACAGAACATTGCGACAGCGGGGTCACAAGTGCTTCAGCGAAAAAGAACATCACAATAATATCATAATAAACGCAAAGTTTTTATTGATAACAACTACCATAAAATGTCATTATACTTGAATTTATGGTAATACTAGCTTACCCGCCCGGCTTCGCCCGTGACATACTTCGAACCCTGTGGCACCCATATAATCCCGTCTTATATTAATTTCACGATAATGTTTGAACATTTTCTAAATTACTTGATTACTTCTCCGCTCTCAAGTGCCTACTACGCCCGCACGCCCGCGCCCGCACAGCCCGGTCGAGTTTTTATAAATGTCGAATTTTAGTATTGCCATATCGCCTAAGATATTCATAAAAACCTTCTATAAGAATCACTCTATCTATTTAAAAAAAACTGCATTGAAATTCGTTGCGTAGTTTTAAAGATCTAAGCATACATAGGGACAGACAGCGAAAAACGACTTTGTTTTATGATATGTAGTGATAATGTCATCATACGTGTCTCACTTTTCGCTAAACATCAGGGGGGCAAAGTAATTTAAAAGTACTAAAATGAACGAAATGGATAAAAGAAAATGTTTCATTTTCAGCAATGTCTCATTGAAATTTTATGTTGCTGGTGAACAGCATTTAAATGGCGATTTAAAAGCTAGAAATCGTTTCGCTTCACTGAGTATACGTTTATTTGGTTTTTCCTTTTTTACTGTTTTATCTTTGTTGGGTTAGCCAATCCTTTTTTTTTACTTTTTATATCATGTGAGTGAAATTTTAGTTTATAAATCGCTTATTTAGGTGATTATTGAATTTAAAAATTTACTGTGTTTTTTCAAGTTATCTCCCTAACAGCTACACTGATTTTAACAATACCCTACTGGCAGATAGATGCTGTCATATAGCTTCGTCAATAGCGCGTGAACTCCGGAGCGCTGGGGCTATTCTTCAGAGGGCTCAACCGGAACCCTCAGCCATAGACATATGAATGGGAAACGTGTGGTTTCAGTCGGTAGGAGTCCGGTATAGCATCCATTAGGATATCCTCATGAGAAAAAAGGTGCGGTGCTTTACGTACGAAGTTGCGGTATACCAACTAATTTTGAAAAATAATTTTGCCCACCTATCAGCATTCAATCTACAGATATGCCCCACCCACCTCTACTTTAAGTGTCTTAAAAGCAGAAGAAAATATACCGAAATTAAAGTTACTGAGTATTTGCACTGCAATACTCTTCGTGTCCTGCACGTTTAGGTTAAACACAAACTTATCAGAAATTGCTGTCGTATTGTTCCACAATCTTCACACAATATTTTTCTCTCCAGACTTTCTAGATAGCTAAACAGGTATGCAATTGTATCGTATCTTACAAATAACGTCCAAACAGCATGTGGCGTATTTTGTTCGAAAAGCGGCTGGATATTTTTATTCCTGTAAGAAACTTGAAATATTTTGTGTTGTTGTTTCAACGAGGTGCTTTGTTATATCTGTTATTTTAGACTAGACAGCTTTAACGTTAGATATTTTATTATTTATTATCTGTTTTATTATTTTATATATTATTTTATTAGGTATAAAAGGTATAAGGGTGTTGCAAAAGACCTGATAACCTGAATTTAAAGAAGAAGAATGACAGAAATGAATTTGATAACAGGTTATCTGAAGATTGCAGAAGAATATAAAATTGAAGATGTCCATAAGAACAATGAGGGGTCAACAGACAACATCGCAACTCAACTATATCAGAAACCATTATAGCAGTGTTGTGAAAGCAGAAGAATGTGTGCTAAAAATGGAAAAGATATTTTGAAAGTTAATTTGAAAAAGAAGATATGCAAGCACAGACCCACTTCTGGGAAGTGAGTGAAAGTGGCTATGAAAGCGACATAAGTATGGACGAAATTGTAGAATAATTGAATGATATGAAACTGGGCAAGGCTGCTGGAATTGATAGGATTTTTGTCGAGATGCTAAAAGCAAGACAAGGCGTGGTAGTTTGCCCGCTGTACCACTTTTTAAACCTTTGCTGGAGGAGTGGCAAGACACCAGAAGATTGGTAGGTGTATCATCACCATTTGTTTTATCATCGTGCCGCTGTATAAAACAAAAGGGTCGCAGCAAGAGTGCAAAAACTACCGCGGCATAAGCTTGCTCAGCATCGTCAGCAAATTAATGCAAAAGTTTTGATAAAGAGAGTGATGAATGAAACTGAAGGAAAAATATGAGATGTTCAAGCAGGATTTATGAAAGGAAGAGGATGGGCGGATCAGGTCCTTTCCTAACGATGCGTATCTAAAAAACTTTTAGAGAAATGTCAAGGGTTTATTGCGCATTCGTAAATGCTTATAATAGAGTGGTGAGGAATGAACTGTGGTCAATATTGTCCATGTATGGCGTAAGCAGCAA
This sequence comes from Thumatha senex, assembly GCA_948477245.1. Classification (NCBI taxonomy): domain Eukaryota; kingdom Metazoa; phylum Arthropoda; class Insecta; order Lepidoptera; family Erebidae; genus Thumatha; species Thumatha senex. The sequence goes on from OX419734.1 coordinate 8,520,216, forward strand.
CTTGATACAAGCACTGAAATGTTCCAATGCTTGTGTCAGAACATACGGTGAATAAGCTGTGAGACAGGGTTGTAAAACGTCACCGTAGCTGTTTAACCTAATACATTAACAGTTGCTTGAAAGAACTGCAAGAGAGTGGCATGGTTTAAAAATGACTGATCTGACCGTCAAATGTTTTCTTTACGCTGATGATCAGATAAAACTAGCATGATCAGCGCAAGAGTTGCAATTTAATGGTAAACATTATGCATGATGCACTAAAAAGCAAAGGATTGACAATGAATATAATTAAACTAAAAAAAATGGTTTGTGAAAGAGAAGAAAACATGACGGATTGTTCGATTTTAATAGAAAGAAAATGAGTGTAACAGGTGAAAAAATTTGTATATTTACGTTTAAAATTTGCGAGATATTCAATGTACATTGAACGAAGAGTTTTGGCTGGAAACCAAGTGATTGGAGCTATGAATACCTTAAGGAGCAGCCAGAACGTGTCTAAGAAGGCTGGACTGACGGTCGACCTCAGTGTAAGTATGACAATCAAATCGAAGATCTTTCGGGAAAAGGCCAGGTCAAGAGTACTCATGACCGTGTAGGAAAACACTTATGAAAGTAGAAAAAGCGAAAGTTGTATGGCAGAATCGTAGCAAGTGAAAAGTCATAGTCTCTGCCTACCCCGATGGGATCTATACAGAAAAATAAAAGTCTATCTTCTTATTCCAAATTAACAGCTTTTAACTAAAGGCATTGCAAGAATGTACGGTACTATTTTTTTTTTGTATGACTGTGTGTTTATTCCGGCTTGTCTTTGTACCAGCTAGATCAACCAATTTTGACAAGACTTTTACAGCTGATGTCATAAGAAGTAACTTGAATTAAATTTTATCCCCATGTTCCCGCGGTCACTATACGGGTTGGATAAAACCACGAGGCGTCCATAAGTAATACATAATATTACTTGATTGTCTAACAAAATCTCAAAAAAAAAATTCACAATCATGAATCTCAAGTAATTTTTCTGGAAATTGATAAAAAAATAGCTTCTCATTCAATGCTCGATTCGTTTTTAGTCAAACGTGATATGCAACTTTTATATACATTAAAATAAATGTCAACGTAGCCATTACCAGAACTTTTTCCTATTCCTACGGCGATTCCATCGGTTTTCTCGTGATTATTCATGCGTGGATCAGAATATGTTCATCATTTCCGGACAGCCTACAGAAACAATCCATTTTACTTAAACTAAATCGACCATATTATCTCCCTTTAAACTGATACAATAGGTAAGTCAAATCCATCAGACGATTAAGTTTCATTATGATGGTATATCTTATAGTTTTTTATCTCCACTAACAGTTTAATTTTTCTGAATTGATTAAATTTGACTCTGTAACATTTTGTGTAACTTGTGATTTATTGCACGTTTACATTATGTAACAATTTGGCAATATAACAAAGTTGTTGGTTGTTCTGCGGTACTGTTCACAATACAGAGCAAGGCATCAATGTCACTCGCGCTTTAGTAGAGACGCCTTAGTGTATACAATTTTACACAACCAAGCATTAACATGCTTGGTTGTATAAAATGGTTACAATTACTTATAAACACTACAGACAAATGACTGGCAACTTAAAAGACCGCATATACGATTTTTGCCTACGGCTAAACGGAAACTTGGCGTGCGATATTATTGTCACTTTATCTCTATTAGGGCGTGATCGAGAGGTAGTGAGCAACATTCCTTGCTCGCGTATTTTCACACCTTTATCCCCGAAGGGGTAGGCTACTATACGCTACGTAGGTATACTATACGCCCACATTTCACCGTATGCATTTATGTCCCACGTAACAGGGCTCACCAGCCCATTGCCGTGTTGAAATGGACAGGTCAAGGTTGTGGCGACCTGCTGTTGTAATTTTTCAAGCCGCCCATAAGGCCTTCAACTGGGCTAAACGACTGCCATGTTACTGGCAACCAGGACCAACGCTTAACGTGCCTTCTGAAGCACGGAAACGCTCGCGAATGTAAATACCGCTAAGTGGTCACCCATCCGAGGACCAGCCAAAGAGAAAGTTGCTTAACGCAGTGATCGTTTATAGAACACTGAGTCCGCGGAGCCACGAGCGCTTGACGAGGACACGAGACAGGACACGAGAGTACATTGTTTTAAATGTAAATTACATGTTGAATAAGTTGACTAGCTACAACACAAGAATTATATTACGTTATCTGTATAAACAAATAACTCATTTTATAACATGTTATGTTATATAATATATACGGACCTTAACAGCCGCAGGTGTATTTTGTGGCTGACGATGATTGATGACAAGCATAGCGTATGAGTTCATATCGCTTACAAATTGTTCATGTACGTCCCTTATATTGTGAAAAAATACTAATCGATTGTATAATTTTCGTATAACTAGATAGAACATACATATTATATTCCCGCATTTTTATCTAGGTTTTTTAGTTGTATTCTTGGCTTACATACATATTGGTAGTAAGCCTTTTGTGTGTTCAACTAGAAGTATAATGGAAGATATTTTTATTGGTTCATGATTTTTAGAGTTAATTCCTAAACAGAGTTGCATTTTTAAAGAATCGTGAAGAAAAGAAGCGCTCGTTGCATCGTTAACTCAGTGTTTAAAGGATCACTGCGTTCAGAAACTTTCGGTATGACTGGTTCTCGGATGGGTGATCATTTTGTGGTGTGTGAGTGGGTGAGCATATTCAGTTACAAGTGCTTCGGAAGACACGTTAAGCCATTGGACCCAGTTGCCAGTAACATGGTAGTCGTAAAGCCAAGTTGATGGTCTTATGGGCAGATAAATTCTCAACAGCAGGTTCCCATACTTCTCCATTTCAACATGGTTATGGGCTCCTTACTGGTTACATGGAACAAAAATGCTTACAGTGAAATGTCAGCGAATGCCACCACTTCGGCAATAACAGCGTGTTTGATAAGTAGGTAAGAATTGATATCTGTAGTTTTGCTATTATAAATGTTAGGTACTTTCCTTAAATAGTTGTTGTCTAATCTTATCTATACTAATATTATAAAGTTGAAGAGTTTGTTTGTTTGGTTGAACGCGCTAATCTCAGGGACTACAGGTTCGATTTGCAAAATTATTTTTGTGTTGAATAGTCCATTTATCGAGGAAGGCTATAGGCTATATAGCATCACGCTACGACCAATAGGTAACAGCAGGCTAACAGCAATGATAAATGTGGCAAAATCGGGGACAAAATATTACTTTTGATAGCTTCCGTTGCGAACGCTGCGTAAACGATTAAAGTTACGCAAAAAACTATGTATTGCATAATTATTCCCCTTTAAAAGTTCTAAAATAAAGTCCGAGACAACATATGTCTATCTTTTAAGGTTAACTTAATATAATCATTTTATTGTGAAAAAGCTTGATCTTAAAATGACAAGTGAAAAGTATGACCGATGATTTGCGATTTACGCATGCGCGACGTCGCGACTAGCCAATAGCGAGCAGACTGTCTCAAAAACAAACGCGTGCCCAATTCGACTAAGTAAGGATGTGTCCTGCTCCTTGGTAACTATACTAATAATAATATAAAGGTAACTAAAATAATATGTGTTGGAGGCAAATATTCATACATTGTTGTAAAAGTAATAAACGACGGGATTGAATGGGAGTGACGGGAATAAAGGCGTGACTGATAAATTGACAGGAGTTCGAAGTTAGTCACGGGCGAAGCCGCGCGGGTCAGCTAGTTTTCTATATGAATGGAAACGCCATCACATATTTTTTTACACTTACAAAAGTTGTCATTAAAATTTTTATTTAAAAACAAATCTAGAGGAAAACCTTAAAGTAGCCTCAAGTGTATACAAAACTACACACACTGGCATAATTAGCGGAACAGCAATTTCGCTCGAGAGCATTGTCTTTGGACCACGGACCAATGGAGTAAAGTTTTGTTCAGTGATGAGTGTAGAATTCTTTTAAATCAAATTGATGGACGTCAAAGATTATGGAGACGTGAAGGGGAACGATACAATCAGTTAAATTTTGAAACTACGGTAGCATACGGCGGAGGGTCCACAATGGTTGGGTTGGGGGGGGATATGTTTGGGAGCTCACACGGACTTAGTGGTGTTTGATAGAGGGAGTCCGACTGCTGATCGATACATAAGGGAGGTTCTTGAAGAAAACGTAGTACCGTTTGCCCCCTTTATCAGTGACGGCTTTGTGTTGATGCAAGATAATGCTCGGCCTCATACCGCACTGCGAGCTCGCGAGTACCTTAATCATGTGAACATCGCAGTAATGGAGTGGCCAGCAAGGTTCCCAGACATGAATCCGATTGAACATGTCTGGGACTTACTAAAACGTGGGGTGAAATCCAGAATACCCGCTCATGTGACTGAGGAATGGCAGATACTTTCCCAAGAAACGATAGACAACATCATTCTTAGCATGCCAATACGGGTAGAAACTATGATAAGGGCACGTGCAGAAAATACTCGTTACTGATTTATCCTTTATTCCGAAGAAATAAAAGTTTTATTTGTTTTTTTTTGTTTTTTTAGTCACCATGACAATTTACTCCTACAAACAACGACCTAAAAATCGTACAAAATACTCTTTTTGTAAATTGACTAATGAATGTACTAATGTGATTTACGGATAGTGTTAAAAGTTTACGGGATCGGTAGATCAGCTCGCAGGTCCCGGGTTTGATTTCAGGGTCGGAAAAAATATTTGTGTGATCAACAAATGTTTGTTTTGGGATCTTAGGGTTGACTTAGGGTGTTTTCTAAGTATAATATGTATGTATTTAGAAATATATAAGTTTGTTCATCAGTAATCTAGATCACATAACACAAGCTTATATTAGCTTACTTAGGGCTAGACGGCTGCGGTGTGTAAAAACAAAAAAAAGCTTTTTAGTAACATTGATATATCTATGCCTGTCCCACAAATCAAGTAATTTAATATCTTACTGACATCCCCTAAACCATGGAATTGAATTCGTCGAAATTATACAAAAAGGAACGCTCAAGGAGGATAATCTCAGTGTTGTCAGGAAGGTTTCACACGCATTTGCATAATCTTATTCGTGTTCACTGGTAAAGTCAATTGCAATTGAAGTTAACAAGACAACGTTTTTCAATGCTTGACTATTAATAATGTTTTTAAACTCACACGACTTATAACTATGCATTACTCGTGACCACGGCTACATCATTACTTGACTATTAAAGTAGATACTGCTGTAGATTACAAAACTCTTTTTTACAGTGAGGGTCACCTGATCAATAGTGGTCACTTTAGCCTATGTACGTTTGCAATAAAGTGCTAAACTCTCGCTATCAACCCTGCCAAAACCGTGAAGACTCTTTATGCATTATTTTATATTGTATTACTAGAGGTCGTCCTTGCCTCAAACCCGCGTTACGAAGTTTTCCTGTACCCATTTCCCACAAGAATATGTTTCCGGGATAAAAAAATCTATGATTTCATCCAGGATGTTTATAGTTTATAGAGTGTATATATTTAGTCAAATCGCTTCAGTGGCTAGAGCGTGTGATTGAAAGACAAAGTAACATAAACCTTTTCAATCTCTCACTTACTCGAGTAGCAAAAACTTATGAAAAATGATACTTCATCGTAGGTTCCTTGTGTTATTTTTTCACACGAATAAAACAAAAGAACAATAAATCTTTCAACGAATGACAAAGTTACAAAATAACTTTTTTCTTTTTACAAAAACTATGAGAAACAGAGGTACCGATAGTTTATTAAAGTTAAAAGTTTCAGAAAATGTACAGAACACTTTGTAAGACCACAGCATATATTTTTACAGCGTTTTATGATTGTTTTCGTATTGATTCGTATTGTTGTGACAGCTCACATTTTCTTAGGAACTTTTGTATGCTTTTCACTAATATCCTACTTACATATATTCAAATCTGTGTAAATGAATGGATGTTCGTTATTTATGTGTAGCGGTCAAATGGTTTGTAATTAAAATTTTCACACATTTATAGTATTTCTTTATTATGCTTATTTTATTATTTATCTTTTATATCGTGACAGTACATTTCACCACAAGCGTTTTTGTTCCTCTTAATATGTGATGGTGATTTTTTTATTATGTTAAAGAGAATACTGTTTTAATTAGAATTCAATTTTTTTAGATAACGAAAGTCTTTTTAAGTGGAGCAGAATCATGTGTGACCAATTAATACAGTATAAAAAAAACTATTCATAAATAAGCATTCTGTAATTCACAGATAATAAAAAAAAATTTAATAACTGGACAAAAATTTACTAAATTTAAATTTTAAAGTGGATAAATTTTTCAATGTAGAGCTGGACTCGAACTAGCGTCTTCTGGTTTAACGCACCAGACGCGTTCACCAACTGCACCACCGAGACCTGCTCGAAATCGACGAATTAATCCACCTATTTACGTCTTAAGGTTTTATATATCATTACGATACTACCCAGGAGAGCCAAACAATATAATCATAAATGTCATCAAAACGGGCAATTGTTCATACAGTGTTTTAAAATTAATAAACACCGCGTCGGGATAAAATGGTTGTCACAGGGTTCAAAGTGTCACAGGCAGTGTGTCGAACTGTATCAAGTGTCACAGTCGCGGAGGTCAGCTAGTATACCATCATTTTCATATCAACCAGATCAGCTTATCGGAAACCACTGTTGAACGTAGAAGAAAGATTTACTATTACAATGATAACATATTACCTTCTCCTAACTTATCAACAACTTGATACAACTGGAAACAGTTAGTGACTTTTAAAAGTAGTACTTAGTTAATTTGTGAACTCATTGATGTGACGGATGAAAGTAAATATACGTCTTCTTCCAAATCGAATGATGGAATTTTTACTCTGTTATACTAGACTCTTCCTACTCTGTTATACTAGGTCCTACCGCTAAAAGTGTGCTGGTAGATAGTCCTCTACCAGCACACTTTTAGCGGTAGGACCATCACCGTGACGGACCGTAACCTGGACGGACTCACGCAGTGAGTGTAGTGTGTAGACGGCCTTATGCCGCATTACAATAATAATGGAGGGTAGTTACATACTAAAGTAACTCCATGCATACTTTAGGACTTTCGACCCTCACCACCAGTCCAGCCGCGACCACTGGTAATGCAACGTGCTCGAACGTCGTTTAATGTTAGTTGAATATTGTTTCGCGTGCATTTCCGAGTAGTGTATAAAATATCTTAACTAATATATAAAGCTGTTTGTTTGGTTAAATCGCTAATCGGTCGGATTTGAAAATTACATTTTTTTTTTGTTGGATAGCCCATGTATCGATGACGACTATAGGCTATATAAGTATCACGCTACTGCTCTGGAGAGCGAAACAGTAATTATAAATGTCAACAAATTGGACAAATTTTTATACATTATTAAAGAATTTATAAACGACGGGATTAATTAGGTGCGACGGCAGTTAGAAATTATGTAACAATATTGTAAATTTAACCTAATTTCGTAGATTGCTACGGTTTATAAATATTGCTATAAAATCTTTATAAACCGTAGCAATATTCGTAATTAGGTTAGCAAATAGTCCCGCGCTTCAATACTTTATTGATGTTGGTTCAAATTTATCTGCTTTAACAAAAATTGATTAATAAGGTATTAAAATTTCAAAATGTCGGTGTTCCATAATAATCGTAACCGAAGCTAACGTATAAAACAAAAAAGAGTGATAATGGTTCTTATTTGTTTAATAGTTAAGGACAGGCGTAAGAAATACAAATTAAAATTCTAAGTTCTAATTTTGTTAAAACTTCAACAAGACATAAACATATTGTCACGCCTTCATCCCCGAAGGGGTAGGCAGAGGCATACTATACGCCCACATTTCACCGTATGCACAGGGTGAGGGTGAGGGTGAGGTTTTTTTTTCCTTGTGGCAATCCTAGTCATAACAGCTGATTTGAATTGGCTCCGTATTTTATATTGTAATATTGCATAAGTAATTATAATTTTAAGTAAAAACCAATTCCTCATTGCCAAATAATAGTATATTAGGTGTTACATAAACTATTGGTGATAAAAGTAGATAAATATAAACTTTAAAATTGTACCGGTGCAGTGACAGTTACACATCGGAAAATTTTTCAATATTTAAAATAAATACTTGGATTTGGCAAGATTTTTTGATTTTTGATCTTGATCGTTTAAATCAAGGTTTGTTTGTTTATTTACTTTTACATCCTCACATGTCCAGTAATAGATTGATTTTACTGACTGATTATAGAATACTGATTTTAGAACATAACCTTGTTTTTGTTTCGCCTTTCTTACTCTTTTTTGCTAATAATCACTGATTCTGTAGTACGTAATTATAATCAAAAATGTCGAATACTGTTAAAATGATAATGAAGCGTAAAGCCTTAGCTAATCAGCAAGAGACAAGGCTCCAATTAACGTTGAAAGAGTTACAAATTATGAGGGGGAAATGCGATAAACTAAACAAGGAAAGGGACGAAAATGAGTTAGAACTGCTTGGTATTTTAAGTAAGAACGGACAGCTCAAGAAAGAACTGGCACAGTTGCATTCACTGTATACTGATACCTTACAGGATCGGGATAGGCTACAACTTATAGTTGTCAGTTTTGACTCGGTAGGGATCATTATGAACAAGCTTTAAACCAAATTGCAGTACTTAAGGAGGAGCTACAACGATCAGAGATCAAAATATCACAACTTGAAACTGAGAAACAGAGCACCGTGGTTCAATCTAATCAGAGTTTGTTCGATGAACTGATGGCTACAAGCATAGATACTGCTAAAGCTCACCCTTCTGTTATCATAGACCTCACCTCTGATGATGAATCGGGGGACTGATCTAAGTCATTGAAAATTATTAAATGTAGTAAAAATAAGTTAAAGAAATATCTAAAACTTAAAAAGTTTATCACTAAATCAAAAAAAATGATACATAAATATAAGTTTTTTATAAATACTATGTCACTTAATAAACAGATATTGCAACTGATTGACCAGGTGAATATGTATATGTTAGAACTGGACACTGTCGCACTACAGTACAAACCTGATACACGGGCCCTTCAATATCAGATTGACCGGCTCCAAGACTCTTTAAAATCAATTATATATAAATATGAAACGGCAGAGAAACAGAGTAGGGAACAGGTGTTAGCTATAGGTAAATTAGTAAACTCATGTCATTGTCAAAATTACCAATTGATATGCGGCCATGTTCCCTCCTCACCCTTGAATTGTAAAAAAATTATATGCAGTGATGGAATTGGTGAGCAAACAACTTCTTCAATCCTAAGTGAAAATATGTGCGGTGGTACATTGCACAGTAATATATCACTGCGGCCACATTCAATAACATCTGGTGATAAAATCACTTCATCACCAGTTAAAACTGTGTGCACTGTGGTAGTATATTAAGTTCAAGCAGTACCTGCGAGGTATCTGTAATAGAAAAGTTGCAAATAAAAAATAATGAAAAAATCTTAGTGTATTGCGATGAAATAGGTAAAAATTTTGGACATCATTTATCACAGTTAGGTCATTCTGTAATAAATCATACATATACAGGTGCTTCTTACTCTAAAATTATAGATTTTATTTTGACTGGTACTCACTGCATGCAGTCCACTATAGTGGTGCTGGTTGGTAGAAGAGGCAATATTAATAGTGACAAACTTATAAAAATTTTTGATAAGTTATCAAGTCTAAATGTAAAACAAGTCATTTTGTCCACCTTGCCGTACAGCACTGCTATGAGCCACAAGGAAAACAACTTAAGATACAAATTAAATATGAAACTACATACCATGGTATCATATTCCAAAAAAATTGAATTATTAGATTGGAATATTATTTTCAATAATAATAGTCTGTTGACATTAGATAGATATTTTCTATTAAAAACTTTACAACGAAAGGTAGCTCTGTTGCTATCATATTTTTTAATTTTTCAAGCCAAATTATTGGCAAGTACAACTGCTTTTATTGAGCAGGATAATTTTGACACTTCACATTTGGAAAATGAAATTCCAAAAAATTAGTTTGTAGGACAACAGATAATAAATCTGGCCAGTTTTGTCAGACTTTGGCCCCTGAGAATAATCATAATAAAAATATTGTTTTTATAAACCTGGTGCACTATAATGTTAGAGGTTTAATAAATGGTAAAGATTTAGAGTTGGAGCTATACATTAATGAAAATTCTATTAATATTTTTTTGTGCTACAGAGCACTGGTTAAAAGATCATGAAATCACATTGTTGAACTTCATAAATCACCAGGTTGCTAGCTCGTTCAATAGAAAACATTCTAAACGTGGAGGCTCTATAATATTAATTAATAAAAACTTAAAATTTAAAGAACGTAAGGATTTAGTAGCCCTCTCCATTGAGCGAGTTATTGAGATTGCCAGTATTGAGTTTGAGCATTTCATCTTGTTAAGTGTATACAGTCCCCCTAAAGTTCCGTACATTAAATTTGAAGAAAAGCTTGAAGAAGCACTGTTCAAATGCCAATGTTCTAAGAAATCTATAATAGTTTGTGGAGATTTTAATGTTGATATACTAGATACATCATTAACTCCATTAGAGAGAAATAAAATGAAAAATTTATTTAAATCCTTTAATCTGCATAGTACTTTCTTAGAACCTACTCGTATTACAGCCACCAGTGCAAAATGTATTGATAATATTTTTACTAATATTAAACCAATAAATAAAGGTATTGTGGATCCTGTAGAGTCAGATCATCGTGGCCAATGGATAAAGTTTCCTAAAATTAGTAATAAAGTCTGCAGAAAACAAATTAAATATGTACCAATTAACCAAAGTCGTATGAATATTTTTAAAGAAAATATAGTAAAGAGATTGCCATATCTACCTGACTTTACTAGTGAGAACGTAGTAGCTAGTAGAGTAGCTTGAGAACGGCGGTCTGAAACTAAATGTGGCGAAGACCGAGTACTTGGCACTAAACTCGACAGATCCCACATCCGTCCGCATAGGCGGTGATTTGGTCGAGCGCACGGACCAGGTTAAATACCTTGGATCTGTTTTTCACACGTCCAGTGACATCGATTGCGATGTCAAGTCACGCATTGCTGCCGCGTGGGCCAAATGGCGGGAGATGACCGGTGTCATTTGTGACCCTAAAATGCCGATCCGGTTGAACGGACAGGTCTACAAAACCATTATTAGACCTGTCCTTTTACATGGCAGTGAGACGTGGCCGATATTGGAGCGACACAAGCAGGAGCTGCGTGTCACGGAAATGATGATGCTGCGGTGGATGTGTGGGGTCACGCGGATGGACCGCGTGAGAAACTCTCGCATCCGCGGCAGCCTTCACGTCCGTGACATTGCAGACAAGTTGCAAGAGTGTCGCCTTCGTTGGTATGGTCACGTCTTGCGGCAACCGCCGGGCTACGTAGGTAACAAACGTCTGGCCATGTCAGCCCCGCCGGGTCCCGGTAAGAGGGGAAGACCCAAGAAGTGCTGGCTTGACGTCGTAAGGGATGACATGCGTGCCAATGGTCTCACTACAGGGGATGCCGAAGACCGTGCGAAGTGGATGAGAAAATGTAGGAAAGCGGACCCCGGGCGTCGCGAGACGCAACTGGCACAGACGCTCGGATGATGATGATGACCTGACTTTACTAGTGTAGACCAGTCATATACAAACTTATTTAATTTGATTAATGATGAGTTTGGCAAAGTTTTTACCTCAAAAACTCTACAGATTGGTGGTCGTCCTATTTTCAGTGATTGGGCTACACCAGGTATTTTTAAAAGTAGAAACAAATTATTTGAATTATATTCAGAAAAATCTTATAATTTTAACCAAATCTTTCAGATGTTAAAAATTATTATAAGATATTTAAACAAACATGTTATCTTGCAAAGTCAAACTTTATTAAAAATAAAATTTCTAATTCTGTGAATAAAATAAAAATGACTTGGAATATCATTAACTCTGAATGCGGTAGAACAATGGTGACAGAAAGGGATTTCCACTTAAAAGTAAATGATTGTCATGTTGATTGTTATGTTACCTGGAAGTGGCTACGGAATTTGAACATTTTTTCGAAAATGTACCTATTTTGACGACTAAATCTCTGTAAGCGTCTTCCACTTCCTCTGAACATTTATTAGAAGAATCTGTTCCTTATTGCAGGGATGCATTTGAATTCACAGATATTTGCGCTCAGGATATAATAAAAACTTTTAAATGTATTGAAATTAAGAAAACCGCGGACCTTTGGGGATTATCAGTCAAAACTGCATCATGTATCATTGAGGTCATTGCGCCGCATCTAGCAAATGTGTTTAATGACTGTGTTTCCAGTGGTATATTTCCTGATTTAATGAAACACAGCAAAGTCATTCCCTTGTTCAAGGCTGGCAGCGCTACAGACCCGTCTAATTTCCGACCAGTGTCAATGCTGCCAACTTTGGGCAAAGTATTTGAAAAAAATAATTTTGAATCAAATGCTATCCCATTTTGATATTCATAAAATATTTCATGCAAAACAGTTTGGTTTTACGAAAGGGCGCTCAACTTCCGATGCTGGTGTTGAGTTATTAAAATGTATTCATGAAGCCTGGGAAGACAAGCAAGATGCATTAGGTATATTCTGCGATCTATCCAAGGCTTTTGATTGCGTTCAACATGAAACATTGTGCAAAAAATTACATCACTATGGAATAAGAGGCAAATCTCTCGACCTTCTGTCTTCATATTTGAACAATAGAACACAAAGGGTCGATATTAATGGTACACGTTCTGTAGGATCCATGGTTACAATAGGTGTGCCACAAGGCTCGATACTTGGGCCATTCTTGTTCCTCATTTATATTAATGATTTACCATTTTATGTAGGGGACAGGAATAGGATTGTTTTGTTTGCAGATGATACCTCATTGATTTTTAAAATTAGAAGACAATTAGATAATTATGACGATGTAAACAATGCAATCACGAGAGTAGTTCATTGGTTCAGCTCAAATAATCTTTGCCTAAATGAAAACAAAACTAAATGTATTAAATTTACTCTACCAAATGTAAAACAAGTTACGGCCAATGTTCAACTTAATGGACAAGTGTTAGAGTTTGTGGAATCAACTGTGTTCCTTGGTATAACTATTGATGCCAATTTGCAGTGGGGCCCGCACATAGAAAAGACGGCCTCTAGGTTAAGTTCGGCTGCATACGCTGTAAAAAAGATCAGGACTCTAACAGATGTAGATACGGCTAGAATGGTTTACTTCAGCTATTTTCATAGTATTATGTCTTACGGTATTCTCCTTTGGGGGGAGTGCTGCAGATGTAAATAACATTTTTGTTCTTCAAAAGCGGGCTGTACGCGCTATATATAATTTGGGCCCCAGAGTCTCCCTCCGAGAAAAATTCAAAGAAGTAAATATTCTAACCGTAGCATCACAATACATTTTTGCCAATCTTATGTATGTCCAGAAAAATCTATCACAGTTTACTAAACTCTGTGATATACATAATATAAACACTAGACATAAAAACAATCTTTTAGTTCACCACAGTCGGCTGCATAAGATTGGCGATTCTTTCCAGGTTAACTGTATACGCTTTTACAAAAAGCTTCCCTGTGACCTGAGAAATTTACCATTAAATAAATTTAAAAAGTTTATTAAAAGAAAGCTTTGTGAAAAAGGTTATTACTCTATTCAAGACTATTTACAGGACAGGGATGCCTGGAAATGATCTGCTGGCAAATAAAATATTATAGTCATAATATATTAAATTGTATTTAGGCCATCAAAAAAAAAGTTTTGTAAGCGCCGTTGAAATGGTCTATGCAAAATAAAGACATTTTTATTTTATTTTTTTTATAGGGTGAGGGTAAAGTTTTTTTTTTTTTTAGACTAACTTAAATTAATATAAAAGAAAAACAAAGGTATGCTATGCAATAGCTATACAGCGGCAGTCTTCGAGTCACACTTCTTTTTTCCTTAAACGAGGTTTAGGTAATATGTTCATTGTAATAGAAAAACTTTCATTATAATAAATTTATACTTAGTCAGAACTTTTATTATAAAATAAATGTTTGTATTTATCTAGAAACATACTCAATTAAGTTACCTTGTTTTGTTCTAGTGTCTATCTATTTAACTATGTGTCCTATTATTTGTACAAATCACTTACTCGAGGTGTCCTTTATAGATATCGAAGTCTGTAAACACCAGTTCAACAATCTCGTGTGGCGCGGCGAGAAACGTGTAGAGGAGGCAATCGACCTGCGGTGGGTAGGGGCGTGGGTAGTCCGGGCTGCTGAATGTACCACGATCCTTGCCATACGTCGAAGTGAAACGAAGGCACGTACAACCTGGCAATTCAAATAGATTTAGCTGAATATTGTAGTAAAATACTTTTATACATTTTTAAAATAGTAAGATATAGGTCAATATAGAAACATTATATACTGGTCAAAATATTTACTGAAAAGAGTACAAAATACTTTACAATGAAACGATCACAGAGTTACGCAACTTTCACTATGGCTGTTCCTCGGATGGGTGACCACTTTGTGGCATTTACATTTGCGAGCGTTTCCGTGCTTTGGAAGTCACGTTGGTCCCGGTTGCCAGTAACATGGCAGTCGTGTGAAAGGTCTCATGGGCGGCTTAAATTTTTTTAACAGCAGGTAGCCACAACCTGCGTCTGTCTATTTCAACACGGCAATGGGCTCACCACCTTCATTCCACCACGTGGGACAGGAATACACATGTTGAAAAGTGGGCATATAATATGCCTCTGCCACCCCTTCGGGGATAAGGAGTGATAGATAAATAATTAAATTTTATCTAAATACAAGTTATAGAATAGTCAAAATAGTAAAAAAAAATCACAAGGTCGAGCGTGTTTTGAACCATCATCTTTGCCTAATTCGGGAACACCACTTTAGCTCGCTAAGTTTCCGACCCACGCTTGAAACTAATATAATATTCTACCTTATTCATCGGACTGTTCAAATACCGTTAAAACACTAGATTTTTTCATTTTTAATTTAATCCATAGTCAGCATACTAAGTGCTTTTCAAAATTACTTTGAAGCTCATAATAATTTAGTCCTTGTAAATGTAGTAGACTGTATCTAGAAGATACTTCTACAATCTAAAAATGTCTATAAAATTGTAACTATTTTTACACCTGGCTGGTTGGTAAAAAGAAAATAAAATTGTTTATTATCTTTATAGCCTAAGAGCCCACGACGACCAGACCTTCGTTATTTTATAAAAGCTGAAAGTTTCTCTGTACATGTCCCTTATATAGGTAAGAACGACCAGCGACTATGGAGTTTGGGTTGTGGTTACTTGGGCAGGTAGACACCCCTAAACTTTAATAAATTACACTTATACTTTCGTTATAGTATAAAATCTAAATTTTATATATGGGGACCTATTTAAAGATGTTACCCCAAATGACGGCCCCCGTATGGGCGAGAAATCTGACGGCCACCAACGTAGCTATTTTACATAGTCCGCTGAAGATGATGGCCGTCAGGATGATTAGAGGGTTTCACGATCTCCGTTGAGGCTGCATGTCTCCTAGCCGGGATCCCTCCATGGGACCTGGAAGCGAGGGCCCTTGCGTCGTTGTATCAATGACGCAAGGAGGCGCTGGAGCGGAACTTTAGGCCTGTGCCCCGAGAAATCGAGGCTCAGCGATCCCTGCTCCGCTAGGAGCTCATGGAGACATGGAAGGTGCGACTTGAGTATCCTAAGTGGGCACATACCACAATTGAGGCGGTGAAGCCGGTCATGGAGGAGTGGCTGGAGAAGCATCACGGGAGCCTCACCTACCGGATGTCACAGATACTTACCGGGCACGGGTGCTTCGGTAAGTTTCTGTGTCGTATACACCGGGAGGTAACACCAGAGTGCCAGCACTGTAGGGACTGCAGCGAGGATACGGCGCTGCATACACTGTCGGAGTGTTCAGTGTGGGAGTTGCAGCGCCGAGACCTCGTTGCGGGTCTGGGCGTGGACATTCTCACGCTGGAGACCATGGTGAGAGCCATGATCTCCAGCGGGAGCAAGTGGGACGCCGCTGCGTCTTTTTGCGAGCAAGTCATGCTTGCAAAAGAGGCAGCGGAGAGAGAGCGAGAGAGAACTCTTCCCCCCGAGTTCCGCCCTCGCCGCAGACTTGTCTTCGCCCAAGACTGCTGGCCTCCGTGACCGGGGGCCTGAGTACGGCGGGTGGGCTCCTCGGCGTTCTTACAGAAGCAGGCCATGGAAAGTGGCGCAGCGTGAGGGTTACACGCACGCCCTTCACCCTCTCAATAGTGGTATAACACTACACCCCCCAAAGAAGCGAGATAACACTCGAACCCCCCCAAGAGGCAGGATAACACCTGAACCCCCCCTGAACGAGCTTGCGGTAGCGGACTAAGTCTGTCAGGAGCCCCGGGGCTATCCTTCCGAGGGCTCACCCGGGACTCCTGGCTATAGACAGATGAAGGGAAATGTGGGGTTTTAGTCGGTAGGAGTCCGGCATAGCATCCATGAGGATTTCCAAACGATATAAAAAAAAAAACCCATATGACGGACACTTTCAGTGGTTTTCACATCTTGCCAGACACATTGAAAGTCCGTGTAGGTGTGAGCGCGAATACTTAGTCGGTTACGATTTTTTAAGATATCCAATAAAATTATTTTAATGTATATTTTAATACAATATTAAAATGTTATTTTAATATCTTAGAAATATAAAAAAGTATGATTACCTACATGTAAAAAAAAGTTACTTTGTTAATGGGCACCACTTCATCAGTAGCACAATGTGAAAAACAAAAATTAACCAGATCTTCAAATTTTTTTGATCTATTTCTCGAAATCACTCACGCAATTGAAATACTCTATAACTAGACCTGAACAAATTCGATCATTTGTTCAGGTCCAGTTATAGAGTAAGTATTCCAATTGCGCGGATTCTAACCGTTGGGAATGCTCGCAATCTTTGATCGATGGAGTAATGTATTGATCAAAGATCACATCAATTTTAACTACAAAAATATTTATTTATCTAACACGCCTTATCCCCGAATGGGTGGCAGAGGCATATCAGGTATATGCGCACTTTTCACCATGTGTATTCCTGTACCACGTAATAGGCGGTGAGCCCATTGCCGAGTTTGCAATAGACAGGCGCAGGTTGTGGCTACCTGCTATTGAAATTTTTAAGCCGCCCATATATAAGGCCTTCAACTTGACTTAACGACTGCCATGTTACTGGCAACCGGGACCAACGGCTTAACGTGCCTTCCGAAGCACGGAAACGCTCGCAAATGGAAATGCCACAAAGTGGTCACCCATCCGTTCCAGCGACCAGCGAAAGTTGCTTAACGCAGTGATCGTTTACAGAACACTGAGTTCGCGGGACTACGAGCGCTTCATCGATCAATAAAAAAATAAAAGCTCTAAATCCCCCTTAAGAATGTCCGTGACAAGTTCAAGTGTTCACACCCGCTGAAACAGTTGTTACCTCGCGCTTGCACCTACAGCGGACTTTGTTGTGTCTGGCAAGATGTCAAAACCACTAAAACTGTCCGTTATTTGTGGTAACATTTTTTAATAGGTCCCCAAGTAAAATATATAAAATTTAGCTTTTATACTATAACGAAAGTATAAGTGTAATTTATTAAAGTTTGGGGGTGTCTACCTGCCCAAATAACCACAACCCAAACTCCATAGTCGCTGGTCGTTCTTACCTATATAAGGGACATGTACAGAGAAACTTTCAGCTTTTATAAAATAACGAAGGTCTGGTCGTCGTGGGCTCTTGCTCCTGTTATTAAATATAAACGGTTTTTTACGATATTATATTTAAATTGTTATTTAGGAATTTAATGTAACAACTTTGTGTACCTTTACTCTTACCAGGATACTCCATTCCTTTGGTTTGTATTGTACTGTTAACTAATAGTGTTCATTTGAATCCCTAAGTTATTGTAGATCGGTAGGTCTAAAATTTGTTAAAACAATAGATAAAAACAATATTATAATACAATAACATAAAATAAACCTTTACTCCAATGAACAGAATTTCCCTACATTCTGTTCATTTCTTACAAGAAATACGTAATCAAAAAAATATTTCGATCCATTGTCCTGAATATGTGACATTTAGCATAAAAAATTACATGATAAAATGACAAAAAAACACAGTGGTTCTCATTGTACACCGTAATTACCTTTCAACGGAATAATAAAAGCTATAACGGCAATGCTTAATGAAACAGAGGGAGCAAATAAAGCGTCAAAAAGAGGTGACGAGCAAGACACGCGATTCGGAGCTTTGCCAATGATGAATATTTTATGTAAATTCTCAGACGTCGACTTGGCGTTAAGTGTAATCTTGAACATCGTCAAATGGGATATTCAACGCGTTATTTTGAATGAAATTGTAGATAGTAGCAGTATAATATTTTGGACAAATATTCCGCTGATGTTTTGACACTCCATCAACAACATAATCGCTTGGGGACAAATGATAAGCTTGAATGATTACATTCTTAATATTTTTCACAGACATATTCTAGATTTTTATTCTTTTGAGTATTAATAGTTTGTTTTTTAATAATGAATATATGGTTAGAAAATAGAACTTAGTTAACTAACTAACTAACTATCTTCACGATGTATCCCTGACGGGGTAGACAGAGAGGACAGATCACCAGGCTTCGCGATCCATGCACACTTCTTTCGCTTCTTCAAGATTCATCAATCGCTTTATACACGTGCGTGTATAAAGCGATTGATGAATCTTGTTTGTTTTTTAATAATGAAGATATGGTTAGAAAATAGAACTTAGTTAACTAACTAACTAACTATCTTCACGATGTATCCCTGACGGGGTAGACAGAGAGGACAGATCACCAGGCTTCGCGATCCATGCACACTTCTTTCGCTTCTTCAAGATTCATCAATCGCTTTATACACGCACGTCTGGGTATCCGAGGACTTTAACCTTTCCGTTTTTGAGCAATCTGCTCACGTGGTCTTCATATGTAAGTCTCGGCCTACCATTACTTCTTCTACCCTCTATTTTCGCACATATATATTCTTCGTCAATCGTTCCTTACTCATTCGTTGGACGTGTCCAAACCATCGGAGCACGCCCTTTTCCAGCTTAACGCTGACACTTTCATTCAAACCTGCCATATTGCGTATCACTTCGTTACGTATTCGGTCGGCCAAAGTAACGCCGGACAATTTTAGAAGTGATCGCATCTCCACAGCATTCAATTTACTTTCATGCATCTGCTGACATACCCAGGTTTCACTACCGTAAAGCAAAGCTGGCTAGTGCACTGCGTTATGAATTGCCTGTCGTGCTTCTTTTACGATGCTTTGTCGCTTTACTAATTGGGACAAAGCACCGATAACTCTGTTTCCGGCAACTATTCGCCGTTCTACATCCGAATCACATCTTCCATCCGCGCTAAACATACCCCTAACACACAATTTCATTCACTTGCTTTAGACGTTTCTGTTTGTTAGAACTTAATTAATAATTTATAGCTTAGTTAATAATGTTGTTTGTTAATTTTTTTGTCGATGTGGCCTTTTTATATTTTTGTCGGAGAGCTAATGACAAAATTTACAGATGGTTTTTATAGTCAACGTTAAATTATTATTGAGCGAAGCGAAGTGAAGCTCCCATGGAGCGACTTCAGTGGCGTTTGTAACACCGGGCAGAACTTCGCCATTTCTTATCCGTTTTCGGTTTTTTTTTCTGCTACGGAATCTATTCAAATTGTACAAGTCGTGACGAAGCCCGAATTTCAAAATTCGATCTAATAATAAAGTTATCCGCAAAAATCATGTTGTCTATGGGAAAATACTTAGGTTGATTCTTGAAATTTATGCTGCTAGCATAGGTTACACCTTTGCGACTGCAGCTACCTAGTAAAAGGTAAGGTTTTGGGGTTATTTTGCCATAGCGTATAATTTCTTAACTTTCAAAGTATGACACCCCTGCCCCCTTCGAACTTATTTAAAAAACAAAATATACTTTGAGCAACCCAAAATACTATGGGAAATTCAATAAGTAATTTTAAACATTACTTTGAATTGCCAGATGATTTATATGGCTTTTAACAACTCCCTTCCCAATATCTTTCTCCACAGTACTTCAATAATATGTTGGTTTATTATAATCGTATAATAAGCTGATAATTTCCAAACGTTGAGTTTATTTTAAAAGCGTATTTAGTAAACCTGGCAAGAATTGCTAATCTATGTAGAAATAAATGCATTTGACTTCCATTTCATAATAACGGCAATAATTCATGTAGGTCTCGAAAAATTCCAATGGAACTTTTATGTTGTCAATAAAAGAGTTCACTCTAATATGAGTAGATGTCCCAACCAAAATGAGATCGTAAAATCGTGTTTGACACCACAGAAATATTATATTGAAAGAGTTTGAAATAAACAATCGTAGGTTACCGACTTTTCTTACATGATTAATCATTTTTAAAACGACTACTCTATTTTTAAAACACATCTTCTCAAAAAATAATATAAAGTTTGATTTTGAAAGTTTGATTCGGGACGGGACTTTGGTTGGTAGTTAGAATGAAGAAAAAGTTTTTGTCCAAAGAAAAGGAAATCTATACTTGTATTTTAAAGCTGAAAAGATTGTTTATTTGTTTGGTTGAACGCTGTTATCTCAGAAAGTATTGGTTCGAATTGAAAAATTATTTCTTGCGTTAAATACTTCATTTATCAAAGAAGTCTATATGCTATATATATATCATTACGCTACTACCCCGAATCGCTGAACAGTAATCACAAATCGGGAAATGTTTATATGTTTTTGTAGTGATAACTTCTTTTAGCGCGATACGCATATTTTTAGATGAGATAAAATCTCTGGACTCGGGACACCATTATGAGACGCAGCTATAGTGTGTGCATATATGCATATACATATAGCAGACCGCGAACGCGACTAAATAAATAAAAGCAATGTTAACGATGATTTATAAAAGATTATTAACTATATTTTAAAGTTTCTAAAAATTAATGAAATACAATTCATAAATATTTTTTTTTTTTATGAAGGAACAACGTAATTAAAATTGTGACACGTAGGTTCCAAGTATGCCACTGGCGAAGCCTCTAGGCTCAGCTAGTTGTAAGATTAAGTTAAATTATATTAATGTGGGTGTAATAAATAAACTCTCAAATCCATTAACACTGTAAATATAACGCAATAAAGAAGACATTACCTAAGATTAAAGGCTCGTTTATTACGTTGATACACGAGCGAAATAACCAAAACCTCGTACTTATTAAGATATTAACCATAAAACACTAATTACATAGACTTTACTCCCCTGCATACGATGTTTAAAGTTTGAACTGTGTATTTGTGTATGGATGTATCAATTTCTGATGGTCTCATAGTTCCAAAAGGGATGAACTGATTTAGATGCGGGATTATTGCGAGTTATACAGATCGGTTTACCTATCCATCAGCTCAAATCCTCATTGTTTTTTTTTATATACTACCGAGGTGGCAGACAAGCTACCCACCAAGCAGGTCCACCTGATGGAAAGTGGAAGAATCTCTTTAAACTAACGTTCCTAGATTTTAATTTAATTGATTTCAATTATCGGGGTTTCAAACTAATGTCTTTTTTTACATACATTTAGTAAGTCAAGATAAGTCTTGACTTACTATAATATTAATAATAATAATAATTCGGGGAATAAGTTCCCCGAAGGGGTAGGAAGAGGTTAGTTTAATTTTTGCCTATAATAATAGGTAGTTAGCTTACTGGCATGTTTAAAAAAGACTGGAGCAGAGAGTTCGCCGGAGAACGCAGTACGCAAGGGAACTTGCTGATAATCTCCGGCCTCCATGAGCGCAGACCTGGGAGTAACGGATACGATTGCCCTTTGCTCTACCAGTAGCAGGATTTAAATGCGAAGGCAACGCGATATAACTCGCGCCTATCTTTTCAAGGGGTGACTACACCCATCTCCCAAGAAGTGGTTGCCAGGTAAAGCTGGCGGCCTAGCCTCTCAGGGCCCCTGGGGACATCCTCTCTAGGGCACACCCGGGCGTCCTGAAATAAGGCATAGGAGCGCCGTGTCGTTTTAGTCGGTAAGAGTCCGACATGCACACCTCGTCGAAAGCGAGGTGAAGTACATGAGGATTTCCACACGGTTAAGGAGCAGAGAGTGGCTTTCGGTTGATGATGTTTTTTGAAGTCAATTAATTTTACGCCGCTTGTTTCGCAACCTCTAAAGGATTATCTGGGAAGGCTATTATGACCTCTTCAAACTTATCTTTTTTCAGCTATAACTACTTACAGCCAGAAGCGATCTCGCTTTATCATTAATTCTGAGTTTGAAATTAGGGACTTTTCTATACGTAAGTTAAGTAGTTTAAGCTGAATTTTTTTTTTGTTTTTACACAGCGTCATCTAGCTTTAACTATACTAATATAAGCTTGTACAATGAAAGCTAGACAACTGATAAACATACTGATATATTTTTAAACACATAAATATTATCAGTCAACATCCAAACTCCGAAACAAATATTTGAGAATCACACAAACATTTGTTCCGAGCCGGAAATCGAACCAGTGACCTCGTAAGACACAAGCCAGGCAGTCAATTTCAAAATGCCAGGTTTCTACAAAGCATATTAAAATATAACGATATTTTCCCGGAACAAATTTAATCATGTACAAAGATATTGAGACATTTATGCCATGTTAATAAATTCTGAAAGGGTAACCCTTCTTTTCACCGTCATATAGCTTTTAAGCCTATGTATGTCATTAAATAATAACTAATTGCTTTTAATATTAAATAACTGATTACCTACCGCTATAATACGATTCAAATACAACCATGATAAGACTTTTATGCAGTGATCGACCATTGGGCCCAAGTTCATCATTTAATAAAAAAAAATGGTCAGAAGAACGAATTTCATTAGGTTTTAAAAAAATATAAAAAACTGTAAAAAAGTAAAATAAATTACTAGTCGAGAAAATCTCAGTGAAACACTCTGAAAAATAAAATATGTGTTGACCAGAGTACACAGGTAAAAAGTGAAACTTCTTTACCACATTTTTACAGCTATAAAATTTCTCTTATACGTTGATAAAGAAGTTTCACTTATGATAAATAAGTTGCAATAACAGCACAAAACAACATGGTGCGTAACTGAAAAACGTGATGGTTTTTTTACAGCTATAAAATTTTCTCATACGTCGATAAAGAAGTATCACTTCAAAAACAAAATACTACACTTCAAATTAGAATCTAGAGGTACGAGATCCTAAACACGTTCAGAGAACTGAAATCTTGAATTACGCTACAATAATTACAAATTGCGGTCACAGTAAACAAAAAGTAGTACTATACTTACTTGGATTTACTGCGTGGCCTTCATCAACTGTGTGGAGAGATAAGTGGAGCAGCAGGATGAACGTGGTTGACGTCTGAAATATAAAATTATAAGGGTTTATAGCTAAGCAGTAAATTTATTAGGTCGTGGATATGAATATACATATTTTGACATTTTGTGGATTAAGGGAATTAAAATTATGACTGAAAAATTGGAGATAAACTGGAGTTAACCTTGCGGTTCTTGGTTTGATATTTTTGCGCTAGCTGTGCCCAATGGGTTTGTACAGTCGAGCAGCTGTAACTTTAAAAAGGTTTCCATCAAGATAGGTTTTAAAAATGTTAGTGATTGTCTATGTTTTTATCTATCTATACCCGTAAGTATCCTGAGGATCGTCAAGGAGATTCTATGCAGAAAAATGCATTTATCTAGGTTTATGTGGGGAGTGGTGGTTTTTTGGACCTAAAAGTTGTGTTAACGTGCCAGAAGCGTGCCTTATATAGTGACAGACAATGATATATATACAGTGAAATGCTATTTTCTACCTTGCCGCGTAAAATCCAACCTTAGTATAACAACTACCATTATACTGAGGTGAGACTGACATTGACTTAAGACTAAACTTAATTTGTATAAATAAAGTAATAAGATGGAACGTTAAATAAATTTGAAATACGATTTTGCTAAAAAGTCTTAGTAACCAAACCATAAAATAATTTCAAAAAAAAATGAGGGTCGTCAATATATGAGATCTTCGGAGCCAAAGCGACCTCACAAACTAGCTGTGTACCTGCTGACCAATGAACGAGGCAACGACGTAGGCGCCTTAGCGGGATTGAAAGATCATATGGCAGTCGCTCCCATTGACTGCTTGCTCTACACTCGAGCTATTTAGGATTCGAATGAATCTTGTGTTATATTATCTACTTGTCTTGAATCTGCAAAAATATGTTGTATTTTTTTACATTATACTTTCTTTTACATTCTCCAGTATAAATAATTTGAAACGCCAGGCAACTAAAGGTATGGCTGCGATTAGTCCCGGTAATAACTAATACACATAATTATATGTAATTTGACTTTGTTATTGTGTGAGCACTATGTAGACTTATTTATAATTTTGAAATTGACATGATAGTTGCTGTGTAGTTTTTGGGTATGTCATGCTCGCCTAAGTGTCCTGGCAGTGGTGGCGTATGAATCGGGTCGCCTTGTTCCCTACAATACGGTTGAATAGGGCGATGGCTGATATATGCGTCATACCCGTGAACGGGTGCTCATAGCTGTTATAGCAATTGTTACAAATGATGAAAAAAATGACTCGTTAGTATTAAATTTGAGTCTAATCCGTTCAGACATTTGAGCTGGACAATAATAAATCAACCAGAAAGTTTTAAATTTCTACGGCAATAAAGGTAAAAAATTAAACATGAAATTCCTTTTAAACAAGTTGATACTCGTACATTCACTCAAGCGTCTAACGACAGTGTTTTGAAACAAAGGGACCCTTTTGAATCGAAAATGTGTCAAACGTAATCCTTCTGCAAGAATTCACAATTTCTGTCCACACTGTGGACTTGTGAACTACAAATAAATGCGAAACCATTGGAAAGAATACGAAGTGCTTCATTTGAAATCCAATGCGCTGACTTATCCGTCTCATTGGTAGCTTTCTGCATTTAAACTACTCTTTTTAAACACAGCTTCTATTACTTCGGTGTATTGACTTTTCTATCTCTTTAAGTTAATCTTAGCTACATGTACAAACATAGCATATTGGACCTGCAAATAGAGACTTTAGATATAATTCTATTCTGATCAAATTTAGTACATTTAATATTTTGGTATTATTGCCAAATCGATGAATGACTGAATCGTGTATTCTTGTATGTTTTATAATATATTTATTACTACTTGACGCCAGCGGCTCCACACGCGTCGTGACATTATCCCATTCCAGTTTCTCACAGAAACTGTATCCCGGGATAAAAAGTAGCCTATGTGTTATTCTGACGTGTAAGCTATATTGTTGTAAAGTTTCATCAAAATCCATTCCGTAGATTTTGTGTGAAAGTGTAACAAACACCTATACTTATAAACTTTCACGTTTATAATATTAGTAGGATATGTCATTATGTATTATAGTGTGTATTTATAATTTCACTAGCGTTCTGTTGTCTATACATTGCAGTACAAAAAAAATGCTATTTTAGAATCAAACAAAACTGTACGTTGGTCCATTAGGCAGATATATAGGTATACTGACGACATAGACAAAGTTGCAGTGCGAGACTGGATACGGAATTTTTAAATAGGTAATCATTTTTATACAATTTTCTCTGATTGATTAAAATGCTGCATCTTAAACCACGCCTTGCTACGTGTCAAAAACATCGAGTAAAATTGTATTACAAATAAGTAGGTACCTAATGGATTGACAAGGCTTTTTGTGTGGAGATATTTTTGTTCTGAATCCATATGCAATCTACTTTATAAATTCGAAACATAACATTCCCATGGGTGGTGGTTTTCTAGTTACTCGTATGCATAATTACCTCTAACATTAAGAGTACTTTAGCCTTACTATATTAGTATCCCAATAACAGTTCTGTAACACGACTAATGCATTACGCAGTTCCATGAAACCCCACAAATACAAAGCGCCTGTGTGTACCTTTATATACACCTTCTATAATAGGATTAGATATTGTTTAGCGAATTTGACGCGTTATATAGGTTACAGTCCATGACATGTATATTTTATTATAGTTTACTGTTATACATTGTATCGTGAATATTTTATTAGCACTGACCAACAAATTACGTACTCTATTAGTATAATGAATTTCCCATGATTTTTATAGTGGTAGAGAAATTTTTGGCATATTCATACTTAAATACTGGAGTATGGAACACTTTAGTCAGTTTTCAAAAATGATAAGAGTAAATTTTCACGATGCATGACTGTCTCGAAAAACCGACACCGTAAAGTTAGCTAATAAGTGTTTCAACAACTTATAAACGCCCTGAAGTGAGCTGATAAGTGTTTCCATGATAACTTATAACTACATTCAAAGTATTATTCATTATTTCGATGATATTTTTTCTTACTATTTTATCATTCCTGTTACAACGAAAGAGTTGTGGTATTTGTGATGAAATCTTTTTAGACTAAAGCTGTATAACTTTTTGTGCGTGTACATAAGTAATCACACTTTATTTTTGGTATGCTTTTTGGCACATCATCTTTGTGTGATACTCCCAGTCCTAGAAATGGGGCCGCATTAGTCATTAATACACCACGTTAGTCACTGGATTTACTATCCACGTACGTGTACGAGTATAATAACAATAAAAATAGTTTCAAAGTTACAAAAAGTGTAGTACTAATACTGACAAATAAATATTCTATTGCATTTAAAGGGAAAAAAATAAGTAAGTATACTATTCAAAAAATATTAAAAGACAATTCCAATAGTTACAGTAACTCGTTTGTCACAAATATTATCTTTCGCAAACCTATAATTTTAATGTTAAATAACATACATGCTATTTCGTTTTGTTTATCACACTACAGTCAGGAATGGAAACCCGAAGTCAATTAAAACTTGGTAGCCTTCATTATCTGCTCACTTTAAATTGCTAACTATTAATCCACGATAAAATCCATTCAGACCTCGTTATTAAACAATATATAACACATAATTCCTATTCATTTGCTAAATCAAATAACACATCCAGTAATATTACTAAACAAAAGACAAGTTAAATTTAATCGTTAATAGACAATTATATTAGAACATTATTAATACCCTATACAACGCTAGAACACAATAATAGTTAATTAAACCAGTTAATTAATCCATATCTTCACATATTAATATTATAAAGTGGGAAGTGTTTGTTTGTATAGTTTGTTCTTCTTTCAGGTAATAAGAAAATAATAGATTGTAGCTCGATGAAACATTATTTTACACTACTAAGATAGGAGACAAGCATACGGCATACCTTATTAAAGTGGTTTTTGTTGCCTATAGGTGCTTGCAATACCAGAATAATTGCACTCGCGTTGAAGACCTTATTGCAGAGTTGAAATCGACAGTAAATATATTACTACTTGCTGTGAAAACCTTTCAAACCGCCTATAAGACGTTCAGCTTGCTTTAAAACCTCCCGACCAACGACTTAAGTTACCTTCCGAAGCGAAAGAGCTCGTAAATAAAACTGCCACAAACGGTCATACATCCCAGGATCGACTATAATGAATAGACATACAGGAGTGCTCGTTTATAAAACACAGAGCTAGTCTCCTCTAGCCTATGTAGAAGGTAAATGTGACTACCTAACTGATATATCAAAAAATAGCACAAAGTGGGACATTGTAGGACATATTTGTTTTTACACAGCACCGTCTAGCCCAAAGTAAACTAATATAAGCTTGTGTTATGGGATCTAGACGACTGATAAACATACTTATATATTACTAAATACATACATATTATACATAGGAAACACCCAAACTCCGAAACAAACAATTGTGGTACACACAAATATTTCTTCCGACCCGGGAATCAAACCCGGGACCTCAGTCGCGGCAGTCGCATGCACTACCACTGCGCCACCGAGGCAGTCAAGTGCTAAACAGATTTAGCCCAAATTTGATTTCTTCTTCATCTTGAGTGTTTTCTCGGTTGCTTCTAAAGCCTTTCTGGATTTGGAGTCTGGGGTTCACTTTTATTTGGCAGCTTGGGGCAGTTTGACTTTAAATTTTCGACATTGTTGGAAACGATTGCAGTCTGACTTCCCAATTCCATAACACTCTTAATCCTTCGTTGCCTCTTCACCTGGGCCTTGGAGGTATTAGCGAGGCATAAATTTGGAATATAATTACATAGTTATTAGAATCTGTTAAGAAAAGATTTCTGAATTAATATTGTCAGGGTTTAGAAGAATGTCGCGACCGAACCCACGGGACATAAACTAGCAACATACAACCTGAAGCGCTTTAAGGATTAGTTGGTTGTATTAAAGATGAACCAAGCATGATCCCTAATGTGATATAAATCCGTTCATTTTAGCGTAACACCGATAACGTGTAAACACCATATTAACGTTAAGATATAGATTGTAGACAGTTTGGCAATTTGCATATTGTACGTCTCACATAAACACTAAGTAGTATTTGGTTTTATTTATTGAAATCATTACAATATATAAACCTAAATACGTAAGCTTCTTGTAATGACTATAATAATAGGTTTAATGAATTCCATAAATAAACAAAAGTACTTAGACAATTCGATTCGAGACGGGAATTGAACCCGTGACCTTTGCCTAACCAGGGCAATATTCTAGCCACTGAACTATCCGAACCGTATCGAATCAAGTTGAAATTCTCCACCATATATTAATCGTCATTTTTTAAGAGTATAACCAGAGCCATCTATCTAGCTAATAAACAACTCGATACCAATGAACAGTGTTACAAACATTTTTAAACGTTGATGCAATGGACTCCACTCAGTCTATCGATAAATTCTAAAAGCAATTATTATGCTAAATTTCTTATAATTTTTTTAATAAAGTGGAAAAAGAACCCCATCTCGAATCGAATTGTCTTTTTCCACTTTTTTAAAAAGTAATATGAAATTTTGCATAATAATTGCTTTAAAAGTTTATCCATAGAAGTACTTAGGCATGTACGACATGAAATATACATCGTTTTTTATCTGTATTATATGGACAACTGAGTATTGTATTATTCTCAATACCATAAAAACGTGATATTCATCTTATAAATAAACTTCAATTACAGGCTGTGTGCTAGTTCGCTCATGGGTGGGTTCTTTGATTGACACGTTTTAATTGTAATTTGACATGTAAATATGCAATTTGATTATTCTTAATTTTATTAATATGAAAAAAAATGCATACGGTGAAATGTAGGCATTTAATATGCCTCTGCCTACCCCTTCGGGGATAAAGGCGTGACAATATGTATGTTTGTATGTAATAATAAAAATTTAACGACTTAGAGTGCAACATGACTCGTAATCCTCAAAATCTCTTTTAATTACAAATATGACAAAACCAATAACAGATTTTTTTAAATCAATCAGTTTTCAGTAAGGAGACAATCACAGCTTTACGATATTCGGTAAACTAACTTATACAGATACTACGATTCCATTTACATCGCGTTATCCTTAGCAGCACAAACTAGCTGCATTCCATAGTATTGCACATGACCAACAATTGGAAGGGTAAAGTTACCTGTTCTAAATCCCTTTCTATGAGAATTTCAGAGTTTCGAGCGCTAATGGGCTTTCGATCTGTTATGTGGGACAAAATACATACGGTGAAATATGGATGTACCTCTACTTACTCTGTCGCCGATAATCGCGTTACTATAATTATCTTATCTTCGGGATCAAAGCCAAAGAACAGGAGCTTACATTAATTTCCCAATATTATTATATTGCTTCTGATCGAATATGATGCATTATTAAATCTTTTAGTAAAACAAAAATGTTTTTAGGCAAATATTCTAGCCATGAGGTCCCTAACCGTAATGGGTTGCTTTCCTTGGAAAGGTTCCATTACGGTCGAATGAAGCAACAAAATAGAAACGGTAATCACCTTTTGACCTCGGTGCTCAAAAAATATACAACCGTAGCTCCCTCAAATTTCCATACGAATAAATACGTTATTCCAACACAAGATTTCGCAAATAACGTAACCCCTATACGCTATAATTACAGACCACCCGAGGTTTCTTTTGCAAATATTAGATTACACAGTTTTTCTTGTACGAATCAACGTGAAACCTTCATTTTCCATACCTCGTTTTATGAGCGTTTCAGCGGTTCATCTTATTATAAATGAAATAGCTGAAAAATGATTAAAAAATTTGAATAATTTAAAATATTGTATTATACTCGTATTATAAAATGTTTGCACTGTTTTAACATCACTATGACAATCCTACTAATATAATTAAAAAGCGAAAGTTGGATTGTTTGTTATTCATGGATGTTTGGAAAAATGGATGTTTGTTATTCTTTGACGTTAAACGATTTTAATGGATATTAACAGTATAATGTATGATCATGCTCTTCTTTCTTCATTTAAGCGTTCCTCGTATTCTTATACATTGGAATAGGATATAGGCATGTGTATGCAGTAGTAGTCCTGGGAACAAGTTCTTGTGAGAAACTGGAATGGAAAACCTTCACCACGCGGGTTAAGACCGCGGGCTTTAACTAATTTTATTATTATTATTTTTGAAGTGAAACTTTTTTAATGAGAGACTGTTTACACTGTTGATTGATGCACTTGGTGGAACTTGCTACACGTCTTGAACTAAAACACTTGTACTGTTCCACTTATTTACGAGTATTACTTAAACCTGACCGGAATCGCCTCACGGCATTTTTAAAGTTTAGCACATACTGTATGCTATTCGGATGTCATTGAGTACAATATGTTAATTGAATACAATAACTCATATTGTTCTCGACAGTTTTTTTTATCAATGTAGTAGCTAAATAATAATGTGACGCCAACCGACCAAAACCCCACTGTGCCCATCCATCTGCCTATAGCCAGAAGTCTCGGGTGGGCCATCGAAAGTAAAACCTCAGGGCTTGGTTAACGTTGCCCAGTTTTGTTTTCATTTAAACGCTCACTTTAACCTAATCTAAACGTGTAACACCGGTATACTTGCGCGTAGCCGACCCTAAAAGTATAAAAGCCAGGAAATATCTTCGAATTTCTCAATAACATCATGCGGTAGTCCGACCATAAATGATGAGGCATATTTTTTCACAACTTCAACACACAAAATAAAATTAATTTGAGACAATGTTCGAACCCAAGCTTGTCGCATAGACTAAGATAGTCAAAGGTAACTCGTTAACATTGTCTTCGTCGATGTACAACATCTTTTCTAGTCAAAACACAAAAGTTTTAATTGTGATTAGAATTTCTTGAATCGAATTACACAAACGGCACGTTGAATTTAAATGTGTTTAACCGTGATATATGGCGTGAGGTCGAACATAGTGAGAAACAAATCTCCGGGTCAATTAAGCCTGATTTACTATAACAATGTAAGAATGTATTTACCAAAGGTAATGGATTAGTGAAAATTTATTTACCTACACGTATTGTACACTGATTTATTAGCAGAGTTATAACATAAGTATGCGACTTGGTCTCATGCAATGAAATAAAATATTGTTTATTGTACACAGTAACAAACAGAACTAAAGCTAGTTTAAGTTTGTGCTATGGGATTTAGGTATCTGATTAACATACTTAGGTATATCTGAAAACATATAATTATAATAATAATCAGCATCCTTTATTCAGCCGCTACAAGTTGAAATTAATAATAAATAACAAAGACTTGACTAAACTAGGCTATGAAAAAAAATACAGTTATGATACCTCTGACCCTCAAACTAGGTGAGAAAGACACCTGTGTTTTGAGTCATCAGTGGGCACTCACTCTGAAATTAATTTCAGCTTACTAACTAAGAACAAAATTATGATTTTACCTGAGATATAGCTTGTGTGTGTTAATTTTGTTGTATGGGTTCGTTATGGTGACTGTTTGATGTTTTGTGTTTATGTGATGTATGTTTGCTTAAAAATTGGAATAGGCGCCTGCCAGAAACACTATGGTATTGAATATAAAAGAAGAAAAAGTGTTCCCCTATTCGTTGTGTTTATGTTAGAAGCAACTCTGTGTTTTCGTAATCTAAGGCTTTTAGCCATTTGGTAACTTGTTTTTTTGTTTCAAACCCTGAGAGTGGATAAATGTGTAATTGCAGGTTGATCTTGTTATACAGCCGGTTACCTAATGCATAAAGATGTCCACGAGCAGTGGTAGTTCTGCATGGTACTATTCTACACACTATGTCGTGTCTGCGTTTCTGAGTGTAAATTAATGGATCAAACTTTATTTTGGAGTGCGAGTACACTTTAGCCTGGAACAAAAACAACTGACGCACGGTGAGTACATTTGTGTCCTTATACAGTTGTACCGTGGGGTATCGGAAAGGTTTTTTACTTAACACTTTAAGTACTGCACGTTGAGCTCTCTCCAATTTTAGACAAAGAGTTTTTGATGCAGTACCCAATGCCGTGACACAATATAATAGTAGTAGTTCACAAAGCGATGTATAGGCCATCATGATCGTTTTCCTGTCAGCTACTTGTCTTAAATATTTAAAGATATAAATGAGTTTTCTTATACGAGCTGACAATACACCTATGTGTTGATCCCATTTTATATGCTGGTCTATATACACTCCCAGATACTTGACCATCGAGGCTTCCTAACACGAGGGCAGTCGCAACTTGGGGTAAGAGCCTGACATGTGTGTGCATCAATGTGAAACTCCCTCGGTAAACTAGACTTCTTAAAGCCAAATGGGATATAGACTGATTTGGTAAGATTGATAGTTAGCAGATTGGAAGTCAGCCAATGCAGCACCTGGGTAAGAGCATATTCCGCGTTACTTTGCATATCAACCCAGTCAAGTCCATGGATCAGAAGTGCTGTATCGTCAGCGTATGCAAAAACTCGACAGTTCGGTAGTTCCATTTGGCATAGATCGTTAAAATAAATGGAAAAGAGAGTCGGAGCAAGAATACTGCCTTGTGGGACGCCCACTGTTAGATCCTCACTGTCGCTGATATATTCGCCAATTTTTACTGCTTGACTGCAGTCGGTTAGATAGTCTGAAAATATGCCCAAGGCTCGTCCCCTGATTCCCATTTTTTCAAGTTTCGCCAGGAGTATCGAAATGGAGATGGTGTCGAATGCTTTAGAAATATCAAGAAACACTCCAAGACATGCACCAAAAAAAATCATGTGCCATGTGCCCCATGGTGTGCTCTATGAGAGAGGTAACTGCATCTTTGGTGGATATTCCACGATGAAACCCCTATTGGTTTGGCGAGATGAGATTTTTATTCTCCAAGAAGCCAATTAGGCGGTTATTCAGCACTTTTTCGAGGACCTTAGACATAATGGGTAGTACCGAAATAGGCCGGTAATTGTTTACATCATCAGTTGCTCATGATTTGTATATCGGATGTACAATAGCCTTTTTGAATGCGTTTGGAAAAACGCCTTGAGCCAAAGAGAGATTACAGATATGTGTCAAAAGCGGCATTAAGATAGAGAGAGATGACTTAAGTATAGAAGTGGTAATTTTATCATAACCAACCGCACAGTTATTTCGCAGGCTGAGAATAATTCTATTCTTCCTCATTATCTACGTCTAAAAGTACAATTGATGCAGTATGCGGAGCGGCACATGTTACTGGATTGGTGCTGTTTATTGAATTTTTAATTTTGCTAGCTAACTCTTTTCCAATATTGGCAAAAAAGTGGTTAACTTCATTCACAGACTCTATAGGATCTGAATGTGTTTTCAGGAGTGTATTGGCGGTGGAAGATTTCGTGTTAGTGTGTGTGATATTTTTAATTGCTTCCCAGATTGCTTTTGTAGTTTTGGCGTTATTAAGAGTTTGTTTTAAATAGATTTTTTATCAATTTATTAATGAAGTTTCTATACCGAATGTAAGTTGTTCTCAAAATATCATTTGCAGGTTCCCTTTTCAGTTTAAGATTTGATGGGTTTGATGTTTTGTTTAAATCGAGAGACAGTAAAAGATACTGTATTTTTATTAATAATGTTGGTGATTTGCGTTACTAGGAAATTCGTAGCGAAGTTGGGATCATGTGAGGATAAAACCGGGGTGAAATCTGTCTGATAAAGTTCTTGTATTATGGAGTTGTAGTCGACTTTTGCAGACCATGCGAGCAATGTAAGTTTAGGTAGTCACAAGAACGACCGTCATCGGTATTGTCTGTTATATCTATGTTTATGTCTCCCATAATACAGACATTGTTATACGTTTTATAGAATTAATGAATGAATAAAAGAGCATTCAAATCGTTAATAAAACTGTCGGTGTTTGAAGTGGAGGGGGATCTGTAAATTGCGATAAATACAAACTTATTTTATGTCACAAATTAAACAATTAGCATCTTGAAAAATTCTTGGTTCAAAAACCGTACAGGACAAGCCCTTCCTAACGTACATCACTACACCATCGTTCTGATTAGATACAAATTCAGTGCGATAACCAATAAAACCATCAATTTTCGGTATGTGTGGAGCTGTCGACAACCAACATTCACTAAGAATCACAATATCACACTGAATTTTTAATTGTATTAAAAGTAGTTTGAATTGATCAAAATTTTTATTTATGCTACGTATATTAAGATGTATAGCTATTAAAGGATTTATTTCTTTCATCGGTAAATTTATAACACTGGTCTGGGGAACATACTATGGATTTGGATACCGAGGATTTGGATACAGAGCTGGAAGCAGTATGCTTCCAGCTCTGTGCGTCAAGTATCATGATATATATTTGTAGTTGTATATGACGTGTGGAGTAACTGAGCTGAACTGAAAGCGCATCGGGATCGGTTATCCTGAGCACAACACATCTTGTGTAGGACTTTACTTATTCGGATTTTTTTTTCATTTTTCGAAAGAGTAGAGAGGTTTTGTGTAGTTGAAACGTGTGTTGTGGGAACAAGCTATAAATAATGAATTAATTTTAAAAATTACGTAAATAACAATATCTCTCATAGGTTATGGTGCATGCAAGGGTGTTTGACTTAAATCTAAGATATATAAAACATAGTACCATTAGTGTTATTTTATAAAAAACATTGATCTTTATGACTCCAGGTGATAGAGTAGTTATAAAAATACTGACTATTTTTATTACAATGCAATTTGAAACTGTTAGAACAGCAAATTTGATATCACATATAATATTTGACATTGACTTCACATACCACAGCAATCGCAGCTGGACTATCATACCCCAGCAGTTATATGGTTTAAGTTAAATGGTACTACGGTAACTATTCTGTGTACAAAAAAGAAAAATAATAGTAGCAAACAGAGAAAATGAACGGTAAACCTAGTCAAATGCCCACTTCTTTGTTAGGTAGTAGGGTAATTTGTTCTACACTTTTAATTTATATGGCTCGTTCCCCTTCTTCCTTCTTTATAAAAATTTTACCTCTTGCCGACCAGCAGAATTTCCAGGCGTTATTCTTCACAAAAACGCGAGGCAAGTAGAGGAGATGAGCTCCTTTCTGAGTCAGTGTCTTATTTATATAAATTAGCTTTTTATCATTTGTCCACTCTATTATACTAGTGTTTAGCCTCTCGTCTCTGTTGTTAGCGTTGAATTTTTTGTAAGCTTGTATGATCTTTATTTTAGCATTTGTATTAGTATATTCCACGATAATAGGCCTAGGATTTTTATTTTTAGTTGTTAAACGTGATGCTTTGCGAATGTCCCGGGGGTTATACTCAATACGTAGAGTTTTGTGTACTTGCTCAATCGCTAAGTCCACTTGTGTCTGACTATCATAATAATAACATGTATGTATGTATGTATGAACTAGTAGTTCCTGAGCTTTAGGCAAAGGGTGTATGCCCCATAAAAACTAACGGACGTGGCAACGATGATGCAGATGCTTTTACGAGGTTTGGAAACGTAAAGGAACTTTACGGCAGTCGCTTCTAACAATGCCGAAAATGAAATGCCAAACGATAACTGATCCTAATAGTCAAATAAAAGTGGACCCCGGGCTCAAAATTGAGGTAGTTTAAAAGCAACCGGCAATAAGATAAAGAGAGAAAATAAGTTTAAATTTAGAGTGGAAAAAAATTTTCAGTCTCGAGCTGGACTCGAACCAACGTCTTCTGGGTTAACGCACCAGACGAAGGCGTTGTACGGAGCGCCCATTTGGGCGGACGACCTCTGCGCCAAGACATTTCCGCTGCTGCGGCGTCCGCAGCGGTCGATTGCGCAGAGGGCGGCACGAGCGTACTGCACTGTTCTCTACGAGGCGGCGTGCCTTATCGCAGGAAGCCTCCCCTGGGATCTCGTGGCTGGAGTCCATAAGAAAGTATATAAGGAAAGCGTCCTGGTGCGACGAAATGGTGGTAGGCCCCTCCGGACGAGGTCGACGGCTGGAGACAGTCGGCTCGCGACGATCTCTTCCGGATGTGGGCTGAGAGGTTGGTAGGCCCCTCGGTTAGCCCCCGGCTCGTGGGGGCTGTCCTTCTTGTCCTTCGTGCTTGGGTGGAGAGGGCATACGGAGCGCCGACGTTTCACCTCAGTCAGCTCCTCACAGGACATGGCGTATTCGCCAAGTACCTGTGGGAGGTGGCTGGGATGGAGCCGGAGCCCGTGTGTCGTCACTGCTTAAGTGGCATCGTGCAGTGTGTGTGGAGTGGAGCACACACTCGCCTTGTGTCCAGCATGGTCGGGGCGCGTATCGCCCTCACGGGCACAATTGGTGTCCACTTGTCGCTGCCGGCCGTGGTGCGAGCCATGGTCGATAGCCAACAATGCTGGGCCGCCGTCGCCTCGTTTGCTAGTGAGGTGATGGTGGCAAAATAAGAAGCTTTGCGAGTGCGGGACTGTACGGGACAGACGCTCCCGCCCCGCCGTCATGTTCGGGGGCGACGACGTGCAGAGTACATGCGCGTCTCCGAATAGTGTCAGGCCGTGGGCGGAAGGTCGGGGGACCCCACCCAACCTCTCGGCGACGGGCACCCTTTCTGTGTTCCAGGGGGTGCCCACTTTGCGCACGCCCATACCGGCCGCTCTCACCTCCTCTGCTTACAGAGGGGCGCTCCAAGTTCTTCAGCTCCTTAGGGAGCTCCGGGGTGGTCGCTTATTTATTTCGATCACAAACCTTTTACATTGTATCGGATACCTTAAATCTAAGAGAAGAGTAAAATCTATCCACATTTAAGATAGCACAATTAAACGCCCTTAATCTTTTAAACAATGTAAACGAAGTCACACTATCACAATAAATGTAATTATTCATAACTAAAAATAACCAAATTCCAAATGTCAATCATAAAATTAGGCAGTAATTAAATGTCATCATATGTACTTAAATTAAATGTCTATCCTAAATTTAATGTCAATAAAAACTATTTAATCTATTAATTATATAATGTTGTCCTAATTAAATATTCTAAGAGTAATTCAGATATCATCCAGTGAGTAATAGCAGCCCTCGATCAAGAAAACTTTTAACCTGGACTCAAAATCCCTTTTGTACAGAGTCATTTTTAGGTCTATTGTCAATTTATTAAGTAACTTTATAGACATATAATTGGCGCCATGCTTAACTATCTCAAGTTTGGGGATGGTTTTGGTTTGAAAACTTTCTTCTAGTACTTTCCCTGACGATTCTCTCTGTGTCTGTTTTATAATTATGAATATATTTATTGAAATATTTCAGCAGCACCAGAACGTACAAGCTCGGAACAGTAAGTATTTCTAGTTTATTGAAATGATCCCTACATGAGTCTTGTTGTCTAATCCGAACAATAGTGCGAATCGCCCGTTACTGTACAATTAATGCTTTCTGTATATTGTACTCGTAACTTGCTCCCCAGAACAAGATGCTGTATCTTAGCTTAGACTCTACGAGAGCAAAATACACTGCTTTTGGCTAAGGGACATCTACGTCATTTCGCAGGCTTCAAATCACATAGCAGCCCGAACTAATGGCACTTTCCAAAGTTGCTATTTCGTATTTCCAGTTTAGATCACTGTCCATATGAATGCAAAGAAATTTCATAGCCTCCACTGATTCTACCTGGGTTCCATTTACGCTGCTAATGATTTGGTTATTGTTATTTGTCCTAAATAGCATGACATTTGTTTTTGTTGAATTAACATGCAGCCCAATTACAGAAAACCAATTGTTTAGCACATCCAGCACTTCGTTTATTCGATCATTAAGGGATACCGAGTTATCAGCCGAAACAATGGCGTTAGTATCATCTGCGAACAACACCAACTGTGTGTGTGCTGAAAATTTATTTAGTACATAATTAATAAGATAATTGACAAAGATCACAAAGAATATTGGACCTAGTATTGAACCTTGTGGGACTCCTTTAGTACTCGAAAGCAATTTTGATTTATAGGACTGTTCAAGCCTTACACTACTTTGTTTATTTTTCTTATAACCAGACATTCCCATCACCTCAACAAAGAAATGTCTATTTTTTAAGTACGATCTAACAAGTTCTATTGTTTTGCCCCTTATGCCGTAATGCTCAAGCTTGCCCAGTAACAGATCATGATTCACGGTGTCAAAGGCAGAACTCAAGTCACGAAATAGACCAGCGACATTAAGCATTCTATCAGCGATTAAACATTCTATAGCGTCACGTGTCCCTACTCCCTTCCGATATCCAAACTGCTTAAGATTCAACACTTTATTGCTATTTATGTGGCTCATGAGCCTAGACTTAGTTAATTTCTCAAAACTCTTTGGAGACTGTTGGTAAAAGGGAAATAGGTCTATACATTTTAGGATCATGTTTAGATCCTTTTTTATGGATTGGAAATACTTTTCCGATCTTAAACTGGTCAGGAAAGACAGCTTCGTTCATGCACTCATTGTAAAAATAGCTAAATGGCTCCGCCAATACATCAAGGTTATCCTTAACCACAGTTATCGGCAACCAATCATAGCCACAGGAGGTTTTGTACGCCATTTGGCCAATGATATTTTTAACATCGATAGCAGTGGTCTCCTTCCAAGTAAGCAGGCTTGTTTGGGTGCTCTGTTGTAGTAGATCTATAGCTTGTTTTTTATCTAACCCGTAGTTGGATTCGCTAGCGAACTGTTCTGCCAAGATATTACCCACTTATGCTGGTTCTTTGATCATGGCTTTGCCTATTTTAATTGAGATGGTGTCCTTCTGTGGCTTGGATTTATTTCGGTATCTATTAATAATTTTCCATACGTCCCGTGAAATGGTTTTTGAACGTGCCATTTCAGTCTGTACTGCCAATCTCCTAGCTTTCTTCATAACATTTCTATAAAATGATTTTTATAATTTATTAAACTAATGTCCATTATATCACGTCTACCAGTAACCAAAAATCGCTTCATTTTACTGGACACCTTTATACCTTTGTTTAGCCAGCGTAACTTTGACGATCACCGTGAGTATTTTCTTAAAAGCTTTCTTATAAGTACAAGTAATCTAATCGTTTTATAAAAATGTTCATTCGTAGAACCTTTCATTCCTCCACTAGTAGAAACCTTCTAAACATATGCTTGTTTGCCAAATTAAAGTGTCTCTTTCTTACAAAAATGTTATTTTTATTATTGATTTTGATGCCCGCTATTGACATTTCGCATAGCAACCCAGCGTGGCCGTCCGAAAAATCGTTTTGATCCACTTCACACAACTCTATAGAAGCTACCGACAAGTTCGTTAGAATATTATCAATGCAAGATTGTATATCATTGCGTATAAATATCTTATATTTAATATTTTCCCTAAGCAGGTTTTTGCACATGTCTACTTTATGGAAGATTTTTTTACCACTACACCCAACACTACCAACAGTCACAAATTTCGTGTTATTTCTAAAGTAATTGCAAATGTTATGTAGTACATGATTTAATTTATACTCATTTAAGTATCTATTTTTATATACATTACCGGCAAAGATGTTAGTATGCTTTAATTTAGGCAGGGCATAGTACATTAGAGACTGCAATTTCAGAACGTTGCTATCATTTGCTCCCCCCAGTATAATTACATAATCCGAAGCACTAAAGTCCCTACAAAGAGATTCACATGACATAAGCACTTGATCAATCTGCGCATTCGGTTTTATATAACTAGTAACAATGTAAGCCTAGCAGGCCCTGCAATTTTTTTCGTTACCCATAACCTGTTTGGTCTGCAAATAATGTCACTCTATGCTTAAAGTTTTCGACCTTAGTAGATTTTGCTTCACTCGTCTGCTTAGTGTGCGCATAATTAGCGTTTTTCTCGCATTATAAGGGTTCTTTACGAAGAATCACATCAAAAAGAGTTTTCTCTGGACATGTACCACATAATAAATTTGCCTTAATGATGAATAAAGTACCATCGTCCTTGTGCTCTGAGTGTAGCATAATAGAAAGATGCATTGCGGTGGGAGTGTAACCGACTGCTATGCAAGATGCCGTGGCTTCGATTCCCACCCAGAATAAAACTTTGTGTGACGAGCACGATGGTTTGTTCTGTGACTGGGTGTTATTTATCTATAATATGTTTTATGTTTAGAAATATATAAGTATGTTTATCAGTTATCTGATTACCATGGTACAAGCTCTGCTTAGTTTGGAATCAGATGGCGTTGTGTGAGTTGTTCCAACGATATTTATTTATTTATTTACTAGTTGACGCACGCGGCTTCGCTCGCGTAGAGAAGTTTTCCCGTTTCCCACAAGAACTTGTTCCCGGGATAAAAAGTAGCCTATGTGTTATTCTGATGTATAAGCTATATAATAGTTAAGTTATTGTAAAGTTTCTTTAAAATTTATTTAGTAGTTTTTGCGTGAAAGAGTAACAAACATTCATACAAACTGGCATTTATAATATTATTAAGATTATATAATGATGGAGTGCGCTCGGAATGAAAATGTTAGAATTGAAATGTCATTTATTTTAAAAGAGCTTGGGAGGTGCAATGAAATTTCGGCATTTTCTCTATCTGAAATAACAAAAGTATTATATAGAATAGTTATTGTCAAAATGAAACGCAGGTCATTGTGTTTGTAGCCAGCTCTGTAGTTTGATCTTTCGTGGGGTACTATATTCTGTATTATTTCAATCTTACGTCCTATGTACATCTTAGATAGGTACTATACTAGATTCTAAAGATTACTTGTAAAATTGTATATTATAGGGGTTCATCTAATGAAGTGATGTAGCCTAAGAGGGTTGAAATAAATAAAAATTGACAAAAGTGGTAGAACAAACGTTGTTGGTTATGACCTTAGCTATCCATTCCTAGCAGGTTGCTGGTGTTTTACAAATGACCTGTATATCTTATTCAAGTATTAGGATTTAACCAGGAAGGCAAGCAGCGGATGCTTTCGGGGGGCAACGGTCCGATCACGTTCGTGACATTAAGGATAAGAATCAGGAACAGTAAGGTCGCCTTCGCTGGTGCTTTCACATCTTGCAGCATTAATACTGTAATAAGTGGAAAGGGGCTCGAAATTCGAATCTCTTTCGAACGTGGTTGTATTCAAACTTCGAATATAGGGAGGCTCATCAATATTCTCAATTTGAATGCATTTGTACTCTAAGAAATTTCTATATTATTCATCTATCACACCTTATCCCCGAAGGGGTGGCAGAGGCATATTATATGCCCACTTTTCACTACGTATATTCCTGGTCCACGTAATAGGTGGTGTTGAAATAGACAGACGCAGGTTGTGGCTACCTGCTTTTAAAATGTTATAACGCCTTCAACTTGAGTTAACGACTGCCATGTTACTGGCGACCGGAACCAACTGCTTAGCATGCTTTCCGAAGCACGGAAACGCTCGCAAATGTAAATGCCACAAAGTGCTCACCCATCCGTGACCAGCCATGCTTAACGCAGTGATCGTTTACAGACTCTACAGAATCTACATCTATACAGGATAATTTGTAATATTTTATTAAACATTTCATAAACTCTGTTCTCCACATTTTAGAAGTTTTAGTCTGCGATATTTTATTTTTATTGATATAACATATCTCGTACGAAAATTCTAATAGAGACATTGTTTGTTA
Source organism: Thumatha senex (assembly GCA_948477245.1). Taxonomy (NCBI): domain Eukaryota; kingdom Metazoa; phylum Arthropoda; class Insecta; order Lepidoptera; family Erebidae; genus Thumatha; species Thumatha senex. The sequence continues at coordinate 8,562,401 of OX419734.1, forward strand.
TGAATCTTAACATTACTAATCTTCATATTGGAAGAATTAGAATCTTAATATTACTAAGCCGTCCATTGTTATACCTATAGAGATATAGATTTATTCAAAAATTTCCTCTTAAAACGTGCCTAGAGAAGCTGTAGAGATTTCTACTGCATTTTTAAAAGACAAATTTAACTTCAATATTAAAAATCATATAACAAAATTTCTCAGTGTAATCTGTAAGTGGCTATACCTAGAGACTTTTTTGAATGTTATAAATCTTAAAAAGAAAAACCAAAATTACGTCCTAATCGGAGGAGCCAAATCTAAAAAACCGATTCATATCATTTTAGTATCGAATGTCACCTTGCAAAGCAAAAAGCATTAGAAAAAAGAAATTGGTAACTATGATATTGGTATTTTGTATCAATCATTATATACTTTAATATAGTTTATGTACAACTTTGTACTACCAAGTCAATCACAATAAAGATTCTATCTAAATTTAGACCTATTCGTCGAAAAATGTCATTCAAGAACCGGCTTAAGCAAGCTACTCGGCAGTATTATACTTGAGGTATGACATATACTGAACTTATATTCAGAACTATTACATATAAAATACATTTCATGTGCCTATGTATAAGGTTTCCACCATCTTATATTAGGATTAAAGGATTACTTTTGGTGTCGGGTTGCGTTTCCTCTGAGCGGCATTTCACGGGCCTCTCTTAGATATTCTTTTTTATTAACGTTGACTCGCCTCAAGAAGGTCTTAAAATATTTAACATCACCATTTTTTGGGCATTGCATTTGTGTGAGTAATGTGTGACTAGGTTTTGTAAATGGTCTATATGAATCTATTACTTACAGTTAGTTGCCTATAAAGATCAAGTCAAAAATATTGAAACATTTTTTACGTTCTCTTTTCTTCAGATGAGCGTAAAGTCCAGGTTGCTTCCAAAATTCAAAGCTTGGGGCCCAGCTTGGTTTTTAAAAGCAGCTTTGATTTGATTTTGTTTCACTCTGAAGTGAATGCTGTTTGACGTACAAACGACTACACCCATTAGCAAGAAGTTGCTCCAAAGTTCAAAATTCTTGTTTACACACCTAAAAAGTCTTCTTTATCATTGAACTACCTATCTTTATGCTGGTCCCTTGACGGGGTAGTTAGGGGTACAGATATATAAATTTATTCCTTAGTACGTTTGAAAACATATAAAAAAGATTTATGTTTTAAATATGTGAACGAAATCTGATGTAATTACTGGCGATTAAAAAAGAGTATCCATGAGTTTTATTGCTACTTTTTTCCTCAGGCTCTAACAATTGGTATGTGAATCTGACAGTAAATGTAAATGTAGAAGCAATTATCCCGACGTTCATAAGTGTAACTTTGTGACTAACATAAATAAAGATATTTTCATTTAATTTTCATATAAAATATTAAGTATCCGTAAACCATAGGTTTGTTTTCTTGTAAGATACAAATTTTTATTCATCACGCTCAACATTCATCATGGTATATTGTCGTATGTCCATAGGGATTTTCATAGAATACATCGCAATTTGTCATTTTCATAGGGTAAATATGTATTACAAGATAAAAGATCTGAGGACATCAGTTTCCCAGCCATTTAATTCCGTCCAATGCCCATTTGTCGGACTCGACCCGTCCAACTACCTTTGTTACACGAAGCGAACAGTACTAAAGTACTTTAAAAGTTTGGACAACTAAAGTTTTCGTGAATAAATACACTAAGTTTCGTTTGCCTGAGATACTGTAGATATTAGTAAGTATATTGGAAGGCATAAGTGGTTGGTTTATGTAAAATAGCCTGAATATGAAGTGGCAGAATTAAGTTATAAGTTTACCACAACTTTGAACATAACTTATACTCGTAGATCAAGTACTTCAAAAGCATGTGTTAAATCGACCATTATATTTGCTAAGACTCTCGGAGTATTTACTTAGCGATTATAAACAAGGCTTTACTTAAGTTAACAAAGCCTTGTTAATGCTCTAGTAGTAGAGTGACATAGTGTTCATTTATTCAGGTTGGTTAATATTAAATTTTAATCCTAGAATAGTGTATTATCGGGATGATACATCACTATTATACATTCAAAACTTGTAAACTCCGCATTGTATGTCGGATTACTTTTTCCCGCTATAATCTGACAACCCGACGTCACTGTCCTGTTCTGTATTCCGGTGAAAATGTCAAGCCTATTATTCCATACATACATAGCCATGACTTTTTCCTCGACGGGATACGCAGAGGCATATATGCCCACATTTGAGCACTTGTATTTTGACTCATGTAAATAGGTTTTACTGCCTGGGTTTTCCCGAACGTCTACAGTATGAGGTACTTCAAAAGGGGTCTTAAAAGGCTTATAAAGGGTCGACAGTGAAGGTGCTGCACCTCTGGTGTTGCAAACGTCCATAGGGTACGGTGACCCTATTCCATCAGGTGGGCCCTATGCTTGTCTGCCACCTCAGTGGTATAAATAATAAAAAAAGATTAGGAATTCTCGCCAGGATTAAAAAAAAAAAAGTCAACGTTTGGAAATGATCTGCTTTTTAAACGATACCCACTTAAGCAACAAATTATTGAAGTACTGTGGAGATAGTTGTTGAGAAGGGGGTTGTTAAAAACCATATAAATCAACCGGCAATTGAAAGGCATTTTTTTCATCTATGGTTGGGAACGACTGCCGTCTGATCTACCAATGTTGCCTCATCCGTTATTCAGCAGGTGCATCAAAAGAAAGAGGAAAGAAAGAAAGAAAAAATCTAATATCCAATATAACCGAGAAAAAAATATCCAAAAACGCATATTAAATTAAAAATAGCGTGTTTTTTACATCTAATTAAAAGTATTTGAGCGCCTTTACATTTTGATCATTTTGCGGATGTGAATTTTTCATTAAAATAACGATTCATAACGCAGTGCTAGTGCCAACTTTGCTTTACGGTAGTGAAACCTGGGTATGTCAGCAGATGCATGAAAGTAAATTGAATGCTGTGGAGATGCGATCACTTCGAAAATTGTGCGGCGTTACCTTGGCCGACCGAATACGTAACGAAGTGATACGCAATATGGCAGGTTTGAATGAAAGTGTCAGCGTTAAGCTTGAAAAGGGCGTGCTCCGTTGGTTTGGACACGTCCAACGAATGAGTGAGGAACGATTGACGAAGAATATATATTGTTCAAAAGTAGAGGGTAGAAGGAGTCAGGGAAGGCCGAGACTTTCATATGAAGACCACGTGAGCAGATTGCTCAAAAACGGAAAGGTCAAAAGTACTCGGATACCCAGACGTGCGTGTATGAAGCGATTGATGAATCTCGAAGAAGCGAAAGAAGTATGCATGGATCGCGAAGCCTGGCGATCTGTCCTCTCTGACTACCCCGTCAGGGATACAGCATGAAGATAGTTAGTTAGTTTAGTTAATTTTTCATTAATTTTAGTTAGTGCATTTATTTTTTTTACAAGCTAATGTAATTGTATTTCTTTATCTAAGTATCACGCCTTGGTTGCCAAAACATTATAATCTTATAGCGGAGCCCCAAGCCTTTACTGGTTCCATACTAAACTTCAAACCACGTATCAGAGTTTGCCCGATATGTTTCACATTTATGATTACTGCTCCACTCTCCTAGGTAGTAGCGAGATTTTATATATAAATATAACCTATATAATAGCCTCGATAAATGGGCTTTCCAACACAAAGGAATTTTTCAATTCGAACTAGTAGTTCCTGAGATAAACGCGTTTAACCAAACAAACTGTAGCTTTATAAATAGTATAGATATAGATCGGAGTTTGGTTTGATTCGCTGCTAGGAGAAACTATTATTTAGCTAATTCGCTTTTACGCCATATACCCTGAAGGAAGGGTATAATCTTATAATATGACTTTACTTCTCCCGAGGAAATAATGCGTTTCTTTACCTTTATTTCACCCTTTTGTCATCGTTTAGTAGCAATATATAACATCAGTGAGTGCTATCTCAGTCAGCTCCTATTCAGGTCAGTACAATAAAAAAAATTATAACCTTAACATGAAATAAGAAAAAAATGTTCAAGTTAAGGTTATAATCAAATGAAACTACTCTTTACTATAAGTATTAGCTGTGCCCCTAGTTTTGCCGTTGACATACTTCAAACACCCGTTGCACCGATTTTTTTATTGTTTCCAACCGATTTCGCATATTAACTTTCAAATAATATCACATAAACTTTGGTCTTCTATTTTACAACTAAAATCCTGAAACACGGTTTTATTTAATTTTAATTTAAAGTAGGATGTACAAAATTTGGTGTATGAAAATGAAGAATTTGTCATATAAACTTACAATCCCTATGTTACCCCCTTGTAAGTAAAATTCTGCAAAATCGCGAGACGCGTGTCCATTTATTTGTAACCAAATACATAATTTTATGTTTCTAACTGTGAAAACGACGAGCTTTCATATATCCGTTTATTTTTTTTAGGATAGCGTACCCTTTTTTTATTTTAATTCCGCGATTGCTTTTACGCATCGTACCCTCTGTTGTGAAAACAGAGAACATGTGTGGGACTCCCGATATCCGATACCCACTAAACCCCGCGGCCTACCTCGGCAGAAAGGAGGAACACCAGGAACGCATCAGCGGCTTCTGGACAGGACAGCATACCCTAAAAAATTTAAGTTTCGGCTGCGCGTTGATAGGTGAGTAAGTCACTTAATAATTTTATTATAATAGATAACTCACTATATTATCCAGTGCATTTAAAAAAATAATTGGCATATACGTATGTATTAATGTCTAACTTTGACTTTGCTACAAAGAACCCTTTTACGCCTATATAGGAGTTGCCAATATAGCACAATAGATGTCAATCTAAGTTTAGGCTTTGATTGATGGTATCGTGTGGTGAAATTGAAGGCGATAACCAGCCGGTCTGTTTGAAAATACCTATTCATGAATAGGGTATGCCTTTATTATAGCACTTTAATATACCTTGTTTATTTAATATTAATCATACACATGTTATTTACACACAAGCGGATGCCCACGGTTTCACCCGCGTAGTGTCCGTTCCCGTGGGAATACGAAGATAAAATGTAGCAAAAGTTAGTTCGTCTTTGTAACATCTGCTATCTATCAGTGAGAATCCTGTTAAAATCAGTCTAGCCGTTTCAGAGATTCGTCGGAATTCATTTTAAATAAATAAATAAATATCCATCACGCCTTATCCCCGAAGGGGTGGCAGAGGCATATTATATGCCCACTTTTCACCGTGGGGATTCCTGTCCCACGTAATAGGTGGTGAGCCCATTGCCGTGTTGAAATAGACAGACGCAGGTTGTGGCTACCTGCTGTTGAACTTTTTCAAGCCGCCCATAAGGCCTTCAACCAGGCTTAACGACTGCCATTTTACTGGCAACCGGGACCAACGGCTTAACGTGCCTTCCGAAGCACGGAAACGCTCGCAAATGTAAATGCCACAAAGTGGTCACCCATCCGAGGACCAGCCATAGTGTAAGTTGCGTAACTCAGTGATCGTTAACAGAACACTGAGACCGCGGGGCCACGAGCGCTTCCTTTGTGTTGGAAAGCCCATTTATCGAGGCTATTATATAGGTTATATTTATATATAAAATCTCGCTACTACCTAGGAGAGTGGAGCAGTAATCATAAATGTGAAACATATCGGGCAAGCTCTGATACGAGGTTTGAAGTTTAGTATGGAACCAGTAAAGGCTTGGGGCTCCGCTATAAGATTATAATGTTTTAGCAACAAAGGCGTGATACTTAGATAAAGAAATACAATTGCATTAGCTTGTAAAAAAAATGCACCAATTAAAATTAATGAATTATTCACAACCGCAAAACGATCAAAATGTAAAGGCGCTCAATTACTTTTAATTAGATGTAAAAAACACGCTATTTTTAATTTAATATGCGTTTTTGGATATTTTTTTCTCGGTTCTCTTCTCGGAGTTCGTTATATTGGATATTAGATTTTTTTCTTTCTTTCTTTCCTCTTTCTTTCGATGCACCTGCTGAATAACGGATGAGGCAACATTGGGAGATCAGACGGCAGTCGTTCCCATTTTAATTATATAAGCACAGAATTACTTTCATATACATCATTATGCTTGTTTGCCACCTCCGTGGAATAAATTAGGGAAAAGCTGTTAAAATTTGAATTACATACAAACACTTCAGTTATATTGTTGTAAATGTGCCTCAATAAAGTATTACCCTATATTAATTTTATGTGAGAGAAAATAAATAAACTTATTATTATTATGTCTCTTCTTTTCACGGGTATCTTCTTTTTTTTTCTCATGAAGATAACCGGGCTTTTGGTAGGCTTACATGGAGACATAGGTCCAAGACGCAGAGGCCCTTTGAGAATTCTAATCTAATAGGTAATGGGACCCCCACTGCAGAATAGTTCACGCCCGCCTTATGTAGAAGAACGGTAATGGATCACCTCCAATGGGAGTTAAACTATTGTAAAACGTGCTAACTATAAAATGGGCTATTGGGTTGAGGGTTAAATGGATCGGATGATTTAAGATATTGATGAAAACGGATATTATTATTATTGATATTATTATTATTATTTGTATAGATATAAATAAATGATAGTGTAATCAAGAGAGAAAAAAACCTGCTCATGTATTTTTTTTTCACCCCCGACACAAAAGGTGTGTGTTATAACACGCCACAGATACGTCAAACTTATAAGTTTGACGTATCTGTGGCTGTCTGTGGCATCATAGCTCCCGAAGCGAATCTTTTTACCATTATTAATTTAATTTATTATCTGATTGATGAACAAAACAGCGTAATGTGGGCGTTTAGTATGCCTCTGCCCCTACTTCTGCATGGATAAAGGCGTGTGTATTCATATTCGATGTATATGTATATGTAATATGATGAGTAAAAAGAACCCTAAATATAATTTACCTGTCTATCAAATAGCGGTAAGCTTTATATTGCATTTGCTATTCTAATTATTTAAAAAAACGGGGACTTCCATAACAATATTTACCTTCATATCTCTGTATCCCAGATTTGTCAGCATTCCAATTCTGAAACAATAAATTAAAATTAGATTCGAAACAATAACAAAAGTAAATTAATTCACAACGGTAGGTACGCATAATAATGAAGGTATTAAATCTGCAGTATTTTTTTTTAATTAATCGTATACTTCTCCATCATTGTGTAGAAACATGTGAATTAGGTTCAATAATCTTCGTTTCCCGGCGCAACGTACAAATTTTCGTCTTTATAATTGTTTGTTCGACTCCACCGATCTCGTTTCTCTACCGATTTTCATGAAACTTACCAGAATAACCCTTATATTTGTAATCTAGTTGACCCCCGCGGCTTTGCCCGTAATAAATTCTAACTCCCGTCGCACCTATTTAATCCCGTCGCTTATAAATTCTACAATAATGCATAAAAAATTGCTGAATTTGTCGACATATATGAATACTGCTCCGCTTTCCAGGGTAGTAGTGTAATGATATATATAGCCTATAGCTTTCCCTAATAAAAGGGCTATCTAAAAGAAAAACATTTCTTCAATTCCGAACAGTAGTTTTTGAGATTAGCTCGTTCAATTGTGAGAATTTACATAATTCTTACAATTGTAGCCAAACCATAGCTTTTATGTATATCTATAGCTAGAATCAATTTTAAACCGGGACCAACGGCTTAACGTGCCTTCCGAAGCACGGAAACGCTCGCAAATGTAAATGCCACAAAGTGGTCACCCATCCGAGGACCAGCCATAGTGAAAGTTGCGTAACTCAGTGATCGTTTACAGAACACTGAGACCGCGGGGCCACGAGCGCTTCAAATTCAAATTTTATATTTTGTATACGTAAATAAAGTAAGGTCTACGATTCAGTGGAAACCACTAGTCCTCCACCACATTGAACCACTAAGATCTCTAACAACAAACCAACTTCACGTTATATTACCATCAGACAAACTACTGAGTAAAATATTTATTTTATTTTAATTGCCAACATCAAAATTTATTGATCTTTCATTATGTATTAAATTTTTCTTCTAGAGTGATAATTTTTAAGTATATAATTAATCTTCTTCATTCAAAAGTAGTAAATTATTCTTATTGATAGCACCGTTATAAATAAGTAAACGGGATTACTCACGTTTTACGACCAGTAATAGACCGACCGGTTTCAGCTGTATTTAGACAAAAATGTGTAATAATAACGTTACTTTTTTAGTGAAAAATGATAGCACCGTGTTCATGAATAGGTTTGTTCAAAGTTCTACTGCAGTAAAATGATGGCAAATTTTACTGCAGTTATATGTGGATATTGGAAGGTAACAGAAAATACCGCGTTCCACTAAGTTATCCAATTTCACAACACTTGTGCACGTTGTCGAAGCTTTTATGTTTAAAACACTATCATTTTTACACATAATTACCCGAAAATACACGTATGAAAAATTAAAAATGGAGTGGCGACCGCGTCATTCGCTGTTCCCCGCCAAAATCCGAGTAAAATATTATTTCTATTGAAAAACTTTCGAGTCTATTCAAACTAGTCACAAAAGAGTTTTACCCGCAACATACTGTTTCTTAATGCATAAGAAGCCTTCAAGTGTAAAGCCGTCTTGAACCTTTAAAGGTTCTCATTAATCTCCTGCCTTTGACCAGCGAAGTAAGTTTAGATAGGGGTCGGACACTATCTAACATTTTGTATTAATCTCTAAGATAATGGCTGATTTGAAGTCACTCTGGTTAAGAGAATCCTTGGTTTTTCTTAGGTCTTTATAAAAACCTAAGCTGGGGCGTTGCAACTATAAAAAATATATAATTTTCTGCTCTTAAAAGGATCTTTCTCACCGATGTGAACGAAAGAATATCTATAAAATTACCGTAAGACTCTCTCACTTATCAAAACTCAACCGAATCGATTACACCAAAAATTTTAAATTTAAGGGGGTAAAATGGGTTTGATTTTTTTGTTATTTCCAACACGGTTAGAGTCACAGTTAAGAAATGAATATTAGGCATTGTTTGCTATCAAATTAAAAACAAGAAATTCATCACTAAGGGAGTAAAATGGAGGTTTGATTTTTATAGCTTATCGGTTTTGACATAATTTTATATAAGTACAGATATTTCATACGATTTTTATCAGCTTATATACTGCTGCAAATTTCATCAAAATCGGTTTATAGACAAAAACATAGACATAGTTTGAACTTATTTTATTACTTAATTACGAAATTTCTGTGGTACAGCTCAATTAAACGCGGGTAGAGCCGCTACCATCGGCTAGTTATAGAATAAACTTCCCTCATTTTTATATAAGACGACGCCCGGGGCTACACTCTCGTGTGGTTATACCATGTATGACACACGTGTATGACAGCGGGAATAATGTTTTTCCGGGATAAAATATAACGTACTTATATTCTGTTCTCAGATCAAAATATATCCAATTAAAAAGAAAAACATGTCGGTCATTACTTTTTCATGTTGGAAAAGATAAATAAAAAAAACATATAATGTGTCCACTTTCAAAATATTATTAAGTAATAGTTGACGCCCACGGCTCCGCCCTCGTAGAGATGTTTTCCCGTTCTTGTTTCCCACAGGAACTTGTTCCCGGGATAAAAAGTAGCATAAGTGTTATTCTGATGTATAAACTACATTGTTGTAAAGTTTCATTAAGTAGTTTTTACGTGAAAGAGTAACAAACATCCATACAAACTTTCACATTTGTAATAATACTAGTTGACGCCAGCGGCTTCGCCCGCGTTAAAAAGTTTTCCCGTAGCCGTATTCCAGAGGAACTTATTCCCGGGATAAAAAGTAGCCTATGTGTTGTTCTGATGTATAAGCTATATTATTGTAAAGTTTCATTAAAATCCATTCAGTAGTTTTTATTGTTGCTATTGTACCTACCAAAAGTCAGGTTGTCTCGCTAGCACAGCACCAAATCATTTTTAAAATTAAGTAGTAGCCAAGGTTGATTTCTTAAATTTCGGCCAGGTTATTAAATTCAAAGGCGAAGTGAAGGCAATATCGGAAAGTCATTAATAATGGTACAGGGTGTGCCTAAATTGATCGTGACTCGGGTATATTTATTTTGATAATTTCAAAATATTATAATATGTTTTTTTTCCAACTTCAGGTGAAAAATAAGGCTTATGATATACATTTTATTTTAATTTTTTTATTTAATAAAGTTTTGACGCTTTTAAAGTGTTAACTGACTTGAATCGCTTTTACTTTGATTTCAAGAAGAACGAAAAACATAGTAGCAATAAATACCGATTTTTTATCTTTCAGTACAGTTCAGACATAGAGAAAATGTGTTCATGATTATCATTCTGTTAGTCTCGCATATTTTTACAAGCGTTAACTCTCCTTGCATAGTAATTACACAAATATTTTTTTTTATACCACGTAGGTGGCAGACAAGCGTACGGCCCACCTGTTGGAAAGTGGTCACCGTAGCCTATGGACGTTTGCAACACCAGAGGTGCAGTATTCGCACTGCCGACCCTTTATAAACCTTCTAAGACCCCTTAAAAACCCTTTATAAACCTTCTAAATATATCAAAATCCATTTTCTTGCCAGTAGACCCTGTGAAAGCGTCATGATTTAGTGATAAAGTACTTTAGTACTAAATCATGACGCCATAAGGGCCTATGAATTAATATCTGATATTTAAAAATAAATACATTATTATTATCATTTTCCTGATTTAGTTCCCAATTTAGGCTAAAATTGAATCTTAACGTTTTCAACATTATTACTTTCTTATTTATATTGCTTAGGTAAAAACATATAAGGACAAAAGGAGTCACTATACGTGAATTATACATTCACTGGTTGTGGAAGGAAATAATTCTGGCGTTGACAGCACCGCCCTCGCTGAAAGATTTATTTATATGCTGAAGGTGCTTTCAAGATTTATTGTAGTTTTTTCCTTACACTAAGTATGAAATGATCATGCCGAGTACGAACATTCGGTTCAACGGTCTGAGCTCTGAGGAATTGTTTGACATAATGCCCACTCGCCATAGACAGAGTGTTCACCCTCAAACTTTGGGTCCTGAGCGCCGCATACGGTTAGTTCCGTTAGAGGCAATTTTTTTTTTTTTTTCCACTGCTGGGCTATATTTCGCGTATATGCAAGATAGCTTCTTACAAGCGTATTATACAATAAGAATAACGTTATTAATAAATTTTAGTTTCTTATTTTTGAAATCCCATATTTATCTACATTGTTGTTTTGAGATCAAAAGTGTAAAGATTCTGTTGTGTTTTTTTCTCAAACATGCATGGAAATACTGTCATTATTTAGAAAAAAGAATACGCGAAGTATTGCATTTACGGACAGAGAAAATGAGTTTTATGAATTTGAAACATCACAACGCTCCAGCAATGTTGTACATAACTCATTTCACATTCTCATCATTTGCACGGTATTGACTATATCACACAAAGAACATTGGAAACGCAATACGCCAAACCCTACCATTAGGCAAGTAGTTTAACAATAGTCATTTCAGCTCCCTCGCTTCGTAAAGTACGATATTAAGACCACTGGCTCACACATGGCGATCTTTTACGACGTCAAGTCAGCATTACAAGCATTTACTAACCTGCATATGTTACTAATTAATTATCTGCGTAGTTCAGTTTCTTTAATTTAAATAAAAAAATATTTAGCGATGAAGAAATAGATATATTTTAAAATATGAGATGTCATCGTTGCAAAGGGAGGTTTCCGCGTCACCATGCCCTCAATGACATTGTTTGGAGAGCTTTTATCTTGGCGGGTGTCCCTTGCGTCCTTGAGCCACCAGGTCTCTGTAGATCTGATGGTAAGAGGCCGGACGGTCTGACCTTGGTGCCTTGGAGGAATGACAAGTGCCTGGTGTGGGACGCCACGTGCGTTAACACCGTTGAAACAAGCAGAGGAGAGCAAAAAGAAGAAATATGGGTGGAAGCTAAATTTTTAATTGGGGAATTAGGACGCACAATAAGGGAGATAACACGTGACTCCCGCTCAAGATCGTTCAGCAGGAACGATCTTGCAAAGGTTGGCTATAGCAATTCAACGTGGAAACGCGGCTAGTACCTAGTCAGGTCATAAGTATTGTCACACAGTAAAAACTTTTCTTTTAGAATGCTGGCCACAAAAAAGTTTATTGAATTCGAATTTCGAATTGTTAATGAAAATAAAAATGTATACTTTTTAGAATTTTACTCATTTTTAAATATGGAGTGGACGCTTAAAGAAGACCGTGTTACAGTTATTGCGTTGCATCGTTGCGGTTACGCGCCAATTCAAATTTTTGACATACTGAAAAATTTGAATATAACCAAAAGATTCGTTTATCATACCATCAAACGATACAATGAAGACTCTCGTGTAGATGACAGGTTAAGAAGTGGTCGCCCTCGGTCTGTTAGGACTCCAGCAGTGATAAAAGCTGTGAAGGCGCGAATTCAAAGAAATCCCAAACGTAAGCAGTAACTGTTGGCCCTTCAGATGGTGTTAAGCAGAACCACGGTGAAAAGGGTGTTAAATGAAGACTTAGGGCTTCGGTCATATCTTATATTATTTTTTCCGATGAAAAAATTTTTACCGTAGAAGAGAGCTACAACAAACAAAATGATAAGGTGTACGCACACAGTAGTGAAGAAGCGAGCAACCGTATTCCGCGTGTCCAACGAGGTCATTTTCCACCCTCGCTCATGGTATGGTTGGGAGTTTCTTATTGGGGCTTAACAGAGGTACATTTTTGTGAGAAAGGTGTAAAAGTGGAAAGAGTCACTCAAGACATCCTTGATTAAGGCAGCCGCCGATAATGACATGGACCTCGTTCTTGCTGCGAAAGACGAATGGCCGCGCAGATTGAAGGCCTGTATTCAAAATCACGAAGGTCATTTTGAATAAACTTTATTGTCATAAGAATCTATGTTTTGTTAAGTTCATTTTGGTATTTAAATGGTTACATAATAAATAAACTTGTTTCAATTATTTTACCTTTCGGCCGGGAGCGGTCAGGGGCGGGTTATTTGAATTTGACATGTAAATATTTTTTGAATTGACATTGTATTTTATTAAATAACTTATATAATAAATTTTAAAATATTTAGTAATAACGTTTATTTCTACACGTCAATAGGCTCACCACTGACATTTTTGACTACGTCGGTGGCGCAGTGGTAGTGTATGCGACTGGCGCGCTGAGATTCAGGTTCGATTCCCGGGTCGGATCAAATATTTGTGCGATCTACAAATGTTTGTTTTAGAGTTTGGGTGTTTCTAGAGATATCAGTTGTCTAGTCCCTTAACTTTAACTTAACTGTAACTTTGGGCTAGATGTTTAAAAAATGTCCCACAATATTTATTTATTAATCTGTATTTACTACCTGTTACGTGAGACAAAAATTCACACGTAGAAATATTGACACATAATGTGCCTCTGCCAGCTCTCCTGGGATAAAGGCGAGACTGATAATAATATAATAAAGTTAACTTTGAACTTCTATAATTCATCAGATCTTACTTTCATAATCTCGTTTGATTAGATACCGGTTATGTTTTATTAAATTAACGTAATCATATCAGTTCTAAGCTTTCTCTTTCAAAAGTATAATTAAATTAGTTCCAAATTACTGTTCGAGTAATGGGATAAGTTCATGTATTCCAAGTAGCTAGGTATAATACAATTTTGTTTTTGCAGTAGACTTCAGTATTAAGATAACTTGACCGAGATTAGTTTAGTTCCTGACGGAATTATATAAAGAGTAAAAATAAAACTCTAATAAATCGAGAGAATGAAGTGTCAGGATTGGTATTTTTTTTTTTAGTTTTTAGGATCACTTAAATTTGACTTCCAGGAGTAGTTGTCGTTTGGATAAATAATTTAAATAAAAAACTTAAAAATTTTTACTAAAGTGTAAAAAGATATCTTGGTTCAGGACGGGAATTGAGTCCGTGACTTATTTCTCTAACCAGGGCAATCATTTCAATCCCCGTCCTGAACCAAGTTGTATTTTTTCACTTTAATAAAATTTATATGAAAGTTAGCATTCGAATTGTTTTAAAAAATTGCTTCATAGATTGAGTGGAGTCCATCGCATCAATGTTTAAAAATGGTTGTAACACCGTTCATTACATAAGTAGCTCAATAGATGGCTCTGGTCATTCTATTAAATGACGATTAAACTACAAAAAGAATTTCAACTTGTTACGTTACGGTTTGGGTAGTTCAGTGGCTAGAACTGGTCTGGCCTGGTTAGGCAAAGGTCACGGGTTCAATCCCCGTCCTAAACCAAGTTGTCTTTTTTCACTTTAATAAGAATTTATAGTTATCGTTGGGTGTAAGATTTTCGGCGTCGCTTTGTTGAAAGTGCTTGTCTTTTGAACTGCACCAAAGCCGTTGGTCAGCTGGAGCAGATGTGCTCGTTTGGGCCCCGGAGATCTTGGTAGAGTCCCTTACAACCATATTGTTCTTAAAAAGATTGTCGAGAGCATGTGCTCTTCAATTGTGTGTCAAAATACTTAATAAGTAATACAGTAAGCAAGTAAAGTAGTGAAACAGTTGCGTACTGAACCTATATTTAGTTTCTTCAGAACTAAATATAGGGTCAATATGCAACTGTTTCACGAAGATTATTATATTATACAATATATAAGAAGAAGAGAATATTTTAAAGATGCTGTTGTAATACAAAATGTTTGAAAATTATGAGATGGGAACTATTAGGGAAGTTTGCTGATGTCATTTATAATTTGGTGGAACAAAAACTAAGTTTTAATCAGGTCATCAGGTTTTTTTTATGACTAGGTATGTGCTCGCAAGTTGAACTTACTCAATAACAGTTAAGTTAAACTATTAAACTGTGACTGAATGTGTTCCAACAAAGTGTTAGAGTGAGAATAAATCAGCAACAAACGCCTGGACTTTCAGTTTTACTCATTGAACAAATAATATCCTACCTACAGGTAGATATATTGTACTTTGCCCGAAAGATCTTAATAAGATTCTCTAATGGCTGACACAGACTAGCTACTTTTAGTATCCACAACCAGCTATGTTGAGACTGCATCGATGTATTTAACTTCTAAAAATCGACAAAATAATCAGTCATAAAGACACTAAAGGATACTAAAAGTGGCTAGTCTGCGGTAGCCCAAGTATCTAAAGTTCAATATTTTTATTACAATTTAAAAACGTAAGATATAACAAAAATATTAAAAACAATATGTGTTGGCGATTATAAATAAACCAAACATAAAACAAAATAAACAACAGCTGCAAAAGAAATAACCCTAAGGGAGGTATGAAATACATGTGAGATCGTAAAAGGTCGAAGTGTATGACAAAATTGAGAAAGTGTTATGATTTTTATGCCAAAAGGTGCGAAAACTACCTATATTATACCAAATACTGGTTTACTACCTACAGGTTCGGCCATACCGTTATAAATAATGGAATTTCGACTACCTTAGTTGATGGTTATGATAGTTAACAGTTTATAATATTTAAGCAAGTTATTTATAGTAAACTAAACCTGAGACCCTCTCTAATGTCTTTGTGCAAAGCGATAATGTTTACGGTGTATGTATGTATGTGTATGTTTACGGTGTAGCGGTAATTTACTTTATGACCCTACTAGTTTTGATGCAGTCTTGAGAGTTGGGACATTACCTATATCCTATATTCTCTGTGAACTGGCTACCGGTCCTATCTCATTTTTCTAAAGATAGTTACTTTTTGATACAATTTTATACCTTATAAATATCATGCTCTGCAGCGTTGTAAATAATAATCTAATACATCAAAATTTGGCACCAGAAACCACTAAATTCAACTCGTACTAACTCCGTTGCAATTTTTTTTTCAGTTAGTCCATACAAGTCCATTTTTCTGTTTTAGAACCATGGTAGTAATGTCAGTTAAGAAGTTAGACAGAATATTGACCGAATTTTATTTTCATTTACTTCAAATTAGACTCTTGTTTTTAATCCTGTTTGAATTTATTGTTTCGGTATCATTATTTTATCAGATTATCATAAACTATCATTTAAGTGGATTCCAAGTTTAAATTTCTTTTGTAAGTCGCTTCCAAAAGCTTTGGTAATCGTTAAACTTCTTTGAATGTTCCAGTATAGAAGTCAGACGTTATTAATGTCATCGTTTCAGTCGCGAAATTGCGTCAACGTTTATGAGCGGTGATAGATTGATTGTTATTAATCCAAACACCGTTCTAACAAATTACGTTAGATTACGCTGATATATTAGGCACAATCTCATCTTAGCATTTTTATTAAACGTTTTCACTGTGGTTTGTTTATTTAATTTATTTTAATTGGAAATTGATTTAACTAAGGGCGGCTGCAGTTTCGCTAAAATTGCCTACCTGAATAATAAATTACTATAAAACCATTACAATCGACTTCATTAAACATACAGTGAGTCATGCTATGTCTATAAGTATTTTTACGAACAAAAGCATTTCTTGATATGTCATAGAGATAAACTTTGGTTTAGTCGTTATTCAAACAATGAAATCAACCTACGGCAGTCCACTGTTCCCATACCACACTGTCCTGTGATCTTTTCCAGATCGTCGGTACATCTCGCAGGGGTTTGTCCTACCGAGTAGTAGTACGTTTGCCGAGTCGCGGTCTCCACTCCAGAACTCGTTTATCATCGGCTATCGGTTTTTCTATAGATGGGGCCAGCCCATTGCCACTTTAATGTGCTTACTCTGCAAACTCTATCGACCACTATGGTTCTCTAGAGATAACACGCTTCGTTGCTCGCTGTGCACCTTTTAGGGTATGGACTATCCCTACCGTAAGTGTCCACGTCTTGGCACCGATTTAGTCGTACTTATGTAAAACTAAAAAAAAGGTGAAAAGCGGGAATATAATATGCCTCTGCCACCCCTTCGGGGATAAGGCGTGATGGATATTTATTTATTTAAAACTGACGGCAAAATAAAAAATTGGTGTGAAGAAGGAAGTTTCACCACCGCAAGTGGTAAAACTTCTTTGAACTGAATAATTCTAAAATTTGGCGTACTTGTGTACATTCAATTCAATTACAATGTACATAATTACAAAATTTTGGCATCAAAATTCTTGTAGTCCAACCTGGAGCGTCGCAGCAAAAAGAAACTCTTAAGAGTTACATAATGGCATAGGGTTTAAACTTTTATATTGTTAGTTTAACTTTTGTATAATTTTACGGGAGATAAAAGCTTTTTTAAGTGAAATTACTTTATGAAAGATTATTAATTCACTTCCGTAATATTGCGAAATCATCGATCAATCTAAACCGAATATTTGTAATAAAGGGACCTAACTTACAACATGCTTGTGTATGTTTAAGCCTTAGACCGTTCGCCAGGGGACCGCCTCATCTTCTATATATTGTAAGATTCACATTTTACGAGACCCGGTCTCAAATCTAAGCTACTTAGTTCCAGCGGATAAATTTGAAGAGAGACCTATCAAGTCTTAAGCCCTAGGGTTGCTCAAAAATGCTAGCACAGCGAAACATGTGGTTGCTTGACAAAATTCAATATAAATATAAGAAAGGATAAATTCGTTTTTTGAGATCGGGATATAAATTTGTCTACGTGGCGCAGTGATAGTGAAAATTAGAGCTATAGTAGTATTTATAAGGTGTTTTACACAATTTATATAGAGTCAATTAGGTTTATTTCATCTATCTATATTCTTGCTGTATTCCTTACTGGGTAGTCATAGAGGACAAATTGCCATGCTTGAGCTCCTTATCTTCTTATTTTTATCTTATCGAGCTCTTTAGGTATATAAATGCACATTGGGTATCCGAGTACTTTATACTTTTCCGTTTTTGAGCAATTTGCTCACGTAGCCTTCGTAAGTAAGTTAATATTTAATAGTTAGGTTATTTTTATTATGTGTTATATATACATATTATTGGGATATTTTTGTACAGAGTCATTAAGTGCATATAAAACAAATGTAAGCTATGGGGTATAAATAGGTACATAATATACATAAAAACACACAAACTCCGAAACAAGCATTTTTGTTTCATACAAAATACACACAGTACACTGCCGCTGCCAAATCGAATGTCAATAATAATGCCGCACCAAAGTAATTTGCTTACTTGCAATAGAATATGTTAAAATTTTATCTCTTGAAAAATAAAACGGCTAAAAGTCCAAAACTAATATTATTAAAAGATTAATTTTCAGAACAACAACTCATTGAGACCGTTCTAATCTGCCCAAAGGTATAATACTGAAACTTCTAAGTTACCCCCAGACTACTTGATGCAACAGCAAGATCCAGGTTACCGTGTCGTGGAAATGGTATCAAAGTAAGTATAGCACAAGTACATAAAATTCTATGTCAATTGGACATGTGAGATTTAGTGAGATCCTTTCATCATCTAGAAAATGAGCTTATGATAAAAATTTAAGTATAGCTAAGAACATCGGTTTTCGAATAATAATTATCCATATCAAAATTAAATCCGTTCAGGAGCAACAATGCCTCAGATAAATAGACACATAGATATAGATATACAGGTTAAACATAAAACATCATACGTTTCCGTCTAAATAAATATATTATATATAGTTCATATCGATAATATTTAAGTATTTTAAATCATTCTCTATACCTAGTATACTAAGTATGCTACACTAAGAATGTGACCTAGTTGCTTTTGGTCTCCCGTGTTACAAGAAAGGAAGTAGATTTACTATCTTTCCAACTCCACCAATTTATCTTCTGATTAATTTCGATGCGGGTCTCGAGACATTTAAACTTTTCCTGAGACTTTGCCGAGTTAAAACTCGATGTTATTTTTCTGCTTTTAGCTAATTACGTATATTCACAAGAGTAAATAATAAGAGTAAATGTCGGATTGAAAGTTCCATTCCAAAAAAATTAATAAATTTTCTCGCAAAAGAAATATTCTCTCATCATATGTTCATTTTAGAGCCCAGTGTCCACTTTGATTGGCTACTGAGGATAATTATCTGAAAACTACTGACTTATCCTCACAAATAACATTTTTAAATTTCATGGAGTTGTTACACAGGCACTGGGAATGTTGAGAAATGGTACAGTACAGATAACCCAAGAGTGTCAAAGTAATAAGGTAAGACTGGCTCCAAGAACAGGGTAGGTTAAGAAGAAGGACAGCAGTGAATTGCTTTTATTAACACCGTTTTAAGCGGCAATCATCTGAGGTCATAAGCTCCATAGAGTCTTATCCATCAGAAAGCAGGCGTTAGCTTACAAGAGGCATAACCGAACAGAATAGAGGCACTAAAACTTCTATGAAAACTAATATTAAAAGATGCAATTTTATAGTTGGCAAATCAGTCACCTCCTTGGTAATAATTTACAACAAAAAGTATTCACAGTTTAGGTAGCAGATACTTCATAATACAGAAACAATCTAATTATGGCGTGATTCTGGAACACACAAATGAAAACCTACTATTTGTGACATATCGAAAGTCAGTAATTTTCATAACGAATTTATTATTAAATATTTTGAAATTAATTCTTTCTTATCTCTAACTTTAATATTATTTTAAAATAATTTTCAGTACCAAACCGAATTAACCAAGTAAATCTAAAAACATCAAATATACTTTCCGTGTTGATGAAGTATTTATCAAAAGTACTTACATTATTTTATTCTCAATATTCTTGAAAACTTTTCTCAACACATATTAATTAATCCATTAACTACATAAACATTAATAGTTCTATAACTACGTATATTTAGATTAAAATTGTATCACTATTTTGTAGCCGGTATACGTGACCAAGCGTAATCGTCTGCTACGGCGTAGACGTCCTCACCCGAAAGCATTAACGCTACACTGACTGCAGGCTAGCTACGTCGGCTACGAGTACGTAAACGCTTCTATTACCTACGGAAAGTGGTGGCATTAGGTGTAAATTTTACATTCTGTACCTTAACTTGGTAGTAATTTTAAAACAAAATTAGTAACAAAACATACTCATTTTTGGTGTTTACGACAATAGGTAGATAATTTAAAACAAAACTTACTTTAGTTATAACAAAATAAAAGTTCAAATCTACAATAAATAGAGCACATACAAATAATAGTATTTTAATAATATTATTTTAGGTTTGTATGTGTATTAAATTAAATCTTTAATAACCTATTTTATACATTTTGAAAAACAAAAAAGCGGAGTATTGCAAAAATAAAATTTAAATCATAATCATAGATTTAAAATGGATTTCCACCATGGAACGCTGGATTCAATTAGTTAATATACATTTTAGTTTTTAAAGTCGGTTCTTTTCAACGTAGTTTTTGTTATCTTTATTTCGAACGTCAAACTAAACAAAAAAGCTTTACATATTTTTTCATTTATTCAGTTGCTGTGAAAAGGTTTGTTTTCGTGACCTTTAAACCTAGGCATATAATGGTACCCGACTCGGCTTTTTGACAACTTGATCCTATGAGTAGGATGCTCTCATAGTGTGTTCGTCTTGTGGAATTTTACTAGTATAGAGTTCGTCAAGACTATTTTCCAATTAAATAGGTAGACATATTTTTCATTTGTTACGTTCTCGAATTACTTTGTTGTTGTCATATTTATATACTCGAAGCATATATTGGCAGAGAATATTAATAGAAACGGTCGTAGCCCTTTTGACTCTTATATATACCCTAACTACTATATAAAGCTAAAGAGTTTGTTTGGTTGAAAGCGCTAATTTCAGGATTTTTTTTGTTTTGGATAGCCCATAATTTGTCTAGGAAGGCTATATATTATAAATGTCGTCAAATCGGGTGAATTTTTAAACGCCTGAATTAAAAAGGTGCGACGGAAGTTCAGTATGTCACGGGAGAAGCCGTAGGGGTCACCTAGTTGTTCTATAAACGATCTTTCTGTTAAGTATCTTTTGCCATGACTGGTCCTCAGATAGTTGTTTTGTGCCATTTCCATTTACGAGCAGGACGAGTCTCCCTAAGCCGTTGGTACCAGTTGACATTAAAATGATCGTAGCTAAGTTGAAGGCTTTATGGGCGGCTTAAAATTTAAACACCACCACTAATTACGGCGGAATGTATGTATGTATCTGTTGAGTATAGGTGGTCTTCTTATAATAAAAGTTCTAGACTTTCAGACTCGATGTATATTTATAGAAAAACCTTTTACACTAAAACAATGTATTAGAATTAGGTAAATAGGAAATTTGGTATTATCTAGTGTATCCTTGTATGTCGAATGAGAATTGAGGTGTCGACCCGGGAACCGGTTTCCACTCAATACATCAGTTGCCGCTTAAGGACCGTCGCAAGTCTCTGTTAGGCTCGGCGCTAACATATCTGTCTACGCCTCGGAAATCTAGACGTGAATATATTTATGAATGTGTATATTTAGACATTTCTAAAACAAAACTTGTGATATTTTTACTATGGTAATCTACTGGATAATACATTGCCGTATTAAAACAATTTGTACTGCGAAGGTAATGAAGATAAATAACGGGAAGAAAAAGACGATTTGTGGAACCATTTGGCCAGACGAGTGTTATGTTTGTATACTTCCTGTGGGTTCTTTTGTACGTGTATTGTATGTATTGTATAAATGTTACCTAATAATACTTTTACGTACAGTTAAAGAAAATTGTTTTATACACTGCTAGTTGACAACCACGGCTCCGCACGCGTGCTTAAATATTCCCGTTCCAGTTCTCCGTGCAATTTTTCAAATTTTTCTCTCCCTAAAACACCATATACCAGGAATAATTTAAAAAATACTCTAATTCGTCCAGTCATCTTCAAGCATAGCAACATATTTTGCGATTCATCAGGGGATGGGGGTGGACCGGTCATAACTCCTTTGACCTTGACCTTTTTCAACCGCATTGATGCGTGCACATCCATCGTTAATTGAAGCATGCAGTACTGACGAAAAAGAGACCCAGGAGTTCTTTTAAGCGAATCCAAGAGCGAAAACCTATGACGAAGCTCGAAGTTTCAATGATAGTAATCGCTGTGTAAATTGCCAAAAGTGGTAGAACAAATGTTGTTGGTTATGACCTTGGCTATCTACTCCTAGCAGGTTGCTGGTGTTTTACAAATGACCCTGTATAGATAGGTTTGTTTGACCACTATCAAACCTGATGTTAAGTTTTCTCAAACGGTGTGTGATTTTAAGCTACGGCGGAAGCCCACCATCTGTGTCGCCTAATTAGCATAACCCAGAGCCACATGTAGGTTGTCAAACTAATAAAAGGGCGACTCCTAGGAACATGGGTGACTCATCCCCCAAAATGAATAAACAGTCGTAAGTAAGTAAAGGATGAATATTGAAGTACTTTGTTAGAAATTTTCCGCCTCTTCATTTTCATTTTAACAGCTCTTTTTTCTATTTTACTTTACTTTGTTATCTACCACGCCTTATCCCCGAAGGGGTGGCAGAGGCATATTATATGCCCACTTTTCACCATGTGTATTCCTGTCTCACGTAATAGGTAGTGAGCACACTGCCGTGTTGAAAATAGACAGACGCAGGTTGTGGCTACCTGCGGTTGAAATTTTTCAAGCCACCTATAAGGCCTTCAACTAGTCTTAACGACTGCCATGTTGCTGGCAACCAGAACTAAGTGATCAACGTGACTTCCGAAGCAAGAAAACGCTCGCAAATGTAAATGCCGCAAAGGGGTCACCCATCAGTGACCAGCCATAGCGAAACTTGCTTAACGCAGTGATCGTTTACAGAACACTGAGTCCGCGGGAGCACAAGCGCTTCTTCTTTACATTGCTATGATTTTATAATTTTTTATATTGTTTTTAACAACTAACTAACTACCTATTGCCGGTAGAACAGCCTTCGTTAGAGTGTTACCTGATAGCTCGAAGTTACACCGATCTCGAACTCGTGTGTCGAATGTCTTGGAACACGCATGGAAATTAATCAGAAAAAAAACTGAGAGAGTTGTACCGTGGAAAGATGACTGACACACAATTTAACTATTGTTTACGAATAAGACAACAAAATAAATATGTCTTTCCTTCTATTATTTATTCGTTACGAAGCTCATGAAATTAATACGTACGTACATATATCACGCCCTTTTCTCTAAAGGTGTAGACAGAGGTATACCATACGCCCACTTTTTACCAGTAGTATTTTGCCCCATGTCATAGGCGGTGATCCAATGGCCATGTTAAAACACACAGTCTGTGGCTACCTGCTGTAGAAATCTTACAAGTCCTTTTATGAACTTCAACTTGGCTTGATGATTACCAAGGAACTTGCAACCGGGGTCAATGGCTTAAAGTAATAATGGATATGCCACAAAATGATCACCGATCGGCAACAACTTAAGATGCTTGACGCAGTGATCGTTTTAATAATAATAATAATATGAGGGCATAGTAGATTCGCTTTTTGAGTCATCCACTTTCTGATATCAACAAAAAAATGTATCAGAAAGTTATTGAAAAGCTCACATCCGCAGGGCTGCTTGTGGCGAGCTGAATGTGCGTGGCTACACATCGGTCCCGATTCCTCAGAGTTTTGTTGCCCTTCTGCACCGGTTAGCATTTAATGGGCTAACGGGAGAGCAGTAAGAGTGCTACTCCCGGGAGTGCAGCAAATCTCAACTCTGGCTTGCCTTAATTGGCCGGTCGGAGGGAGGGAGCCAGAGCTATATGCTCGGGGGTGGAAGTGTCATTTTCAAGGGCTTAACTACGGGGAAGCCCGCTCCGGGTCTGACCCGCGATTGTGAAACCGGCGCCGCACCGCTCGACACCCCAAGCCGCTCACACCGGTGTTGCCTCCTGTCGCCTTACAGGCTTATCATGCCTATGGCGATTGTATAGGGGGCCCATCTAGTAAGTTGGCGAGTCACCGTCTGACAAACTTTTGATAATCAGATATTAAAATGGCAGACGCCGCCTTCATCCATAGTTATAATCACCCAGTTCATCAAACCCCCAACCCAATAGCCCATTTCTTAGTTAGCATATTTTACAATAGTTTAACTCCCATCGGAGGTGGTCCATTATCGTTCTTCTACATAAGGCGGCCGTGGACTGTCTGCAGTGGGGGTCCCATTTCCTTTTAGATTTAAATTCTCAAAGAGCCTCTGCGTGTTGGACCAGTATGTCCCCATGTACGCCTACCAAAAGCCCGGGTATCTTCATAAAAAAAAGAAGATACCCGTGAAAAGAAGAAACATAATAATAATAATTTATTTGTACTAAAGTGATACAATAGGCTGTTACCAACTAATAGTTACATCTATTTCTAGGATACAATCCAGTGGGTGTAGTTCTGTTACCCTTGATAGGTTAATTATTAACCTATAATAAGGATGAACAGTTCCCTCCCTCCGGTATAGTTACATGGTTGCTGCGGGAACGGTAGTTCTTCACAGAGTTATGCCCATAAATAGGACTACAATTACAAAATTTAACACTGTTATGTTAATTTTATTATTTTAATACAACTCCATGTTTGTGTTGTTTGTGTGTGTGTGTGTGTGTGTGTGTGTGTGTGTATGTGCGTGCGTGTATGTGTGTGTGTGTAATATAATAATAAAAATCATACAAACAAAAATAGAAAAACAATGTGGGGGTAGAACATAAATTTTGCAGATTATAATTGTATGACATTGATTTAATAGATTGCAATAAGAATTCTTCAGTTTGATCATAGGATTTCTTTCGGAGAATAGACCTGACTGTATTCTTGCACTTAAAGTATGACAAACCATAAATAGGACAAATTAGGTTAATTTTATTATACAGGTATGGACCCAAGTAAAACGCGTTGCGAAAGTTGATTGTGGTTTCGGAGTAGCACAAATTTTGTCTTTACGACGTTTAGTTACTTCCTTATATGGGGTATGTCTATGTTGGAAGAGAATTATATAGTATATGAACAATTGCCTTACATTAAGGACGTCGCAGCTATTGTATAGTTCATTGGTAGAAAATAGTATAGGCTTAAACGTAGCAACCTTTAAAATAGCTCTGTGTGCCACTTCCAGGGGCATAAGTACTGTCTTTGGAGCACCGCCCCAGCAAGTCACACAATACGTTACAATAGACAAGCATAAAGCGTGATATACCTTACGTATAATAATTTGATTGGCGACATGGCGGAGGGTTTTGAAGACGTATATAAGTTTACGAACTCTACTCACGACAGCACTTATATGACATTTGTAATCTAGGCATCGTTCCAAGATAACACCAAGATATTTAATGCTTTCTACTGATGAAAGAGATGGACAGTAGCAATCAGATTCCTCTATTGCAGTACAGCAGTGTACTTTGATTGTTAGGGAGAATTGTGGTTGTGATGTTGAGCTAATAGAAAAGGTAATGTATTTAGTATTCTCTGTATTGAGCGTTAGTGTATGCGAAGATAACCATTTTGAAGCCATATCAAAACCCTCTTGTGCCCTGAGTTCCAGTTCTGTATACGAATCTGCAACGAATGTGAGTGCTGTGTCGTCTGCGTAACATATTGTCTTAGCATTAGGCATTTTTAGTTCACAAAGATCGTTGATAAATATTAGAAACAGAGTAGGACCCAGTATGCTACCTTGAGGTACGCTATTGTCAATAGGTAACTCTTTGCGAATGTGGCCAGCAATTTTAACCACTTGCGATCGGCCCGCAAGATAGCTGCGAAACAGCTCCAACGGAACTCCTCTGACACCCATTCTATCAAGTTTGAGTAAGAGTGTGGCAACGGGAACCGTATCGAACGCCTTGGCTAGGTCCAAAAATATAGTCAAGACCTTTTTACGGTTATTCAAACTTTGAACGAAATAATTTGTCAATTCGTGAATAGCGTCACAAGTGGATTTTTATTGCCGAAATCCAAATTGATTGGACGATAATAAATTGCTATGATCTAAATAGTTGACAAGCCTTTTGTTAATTAGACGTTCGAGTATTTTCGATAAAGCACTTAGGACTGCTATAGGGCGGTAATTGCTAGGTTCGCTTCCATCACCCCCTTTGAAGATAGGGTGTATAATCGCCTTTTTAAAAGCTTTAGGATAGACGGCAGTATCAAAGCAAAGGTTAAATAAGTGACTCAAGATAGGTGCCAGAGGAATAGAATATCTCTTCAGGATGAACGCTGAGATGCCGTCCCACCCAGTAGATGCGTTAGCACGTAGTGTGTTCACGGTAGAAATTACTTCACCGGGGTCTGTGTAACTTAAGTTTTAGAACACAAAGCAGAGGGCCGAATCAACTATTCTCCAATAAAAAGTCGTTCTAGTTCTTTCTATAGCGGTTCTATTGCTATTAGTCTAAAACTAGGTAGTCTACTAAAACTATTATTTATTTCACAATCACACTTTTCAACCTGCAGAATAGAGACAAAATAGCTATTTTTAGCTATCAAAATAATAATATAGACTACCAAAAATGCAAATTAGGAGCTACTTACAGGCACTACACGTGTTAATAACAGTTTATCGGAATAGAATTCTATTGAAGCGCAATTGTAATAGTAGACAACGATTTTTCAGTCGGCTCTCTATTGAGCGACGATTTCTATTCTGACGAGATTAAATTGGTTTATTTGACCCCCTAAATGTGAATCGAATAGGATCAAAAAATCAAAAGGGATCTTTAAGGGTTTTTATAGGGTTTCACTATTCGAGTAGACCACCTCTGTAATTGCAAACGGCTGTAAAGACCACTTCCCATCAATAGCCTTATGCCTGTCTGCTACCTGAGTGGTATAAATATCAAAAGTATAAGTGAAATATATCGAACAAATTAGTAAATTGTAATAAGGCTTCAGAGTTAATATGGCATTACATATAACTTAATAGCGTTTTCACATGTTTTCATGTAACCGTAGCTATTACCCAATTATGGTTCAAAGACGCGTAATACCTAGATTGAATGGGCGAAAGAAAATTATATCGTATTCTTATGTGTTCTAATATCATCAATATAATAAATGTAACCCCATATCCAGAGGGATTTCTCCGAGCACCACCAATTACATATAACTCTTTCATATTACCTTCACGACAGATATATTTATAAATAAACTAGCTTTTATCCACAGCTTTGCCCGCGGAGTGATGTTTTCCCTTACTCGTTTCACACAAGGTATAATAAAATGTGCTTAAAAGATACACATACGCCACTGAATTTGTATACATTGTTTTGTATATGTTACATCTCACAGAGTTTAGACAGCGTTTACTACGAGAGCCCACTGTTAGCTTTATTTTTCCTTATTTCCGACATTATTATTATTCATTTATTCTTGAACAAACATCATTATTATTCCAACGAATTTATATACAATTTTGACTAATTATATACGAAAAATTAAATAAATATTATAGGACATTTTTTGTCCACAGCGCCATCTAGCTCAAAGTAAGCTAATATTAGCTTGTGGTAAGGAAACTAGACAAACTATAGACATACTTATATATTTTTAAATATATTATATATTATACATAAAAAACAACCAAACTCTGAAAAATTCATTTGTGGAACACACTAACACCCGGAAATCGAACTTGTCGAAAAACGACAGCCTCATACTCTACCACAGGCAGTCAAAGATACCTAAATATTCCTTACGAAACTAAAGCTGAAAGTCACATGTGACATAATAATTCGTTTCATAGTTTTTTTATGTATATTTCGAACCAACAGACAAACATGGTGGACGATTTTGTTTTATTATATGTAAGGATTGTCTCTATATAACCACAGTCAATACGAGATAATTGATTGCTTAATTATTTCGGTGGAAACAATTTGACATTATTTTTTATACTGTTGTGTGTTTATTTTAGGCAATTTTGTGCTTTTATTATTTGAATTTTAGACGGCTACTGTTTATTTTTTTGATAAACTAGTTTAAATTGTTACGTTGCTAATAAAACGTGAACGTGAATTGAAATGAACTATAGTACCAATTGCGACTAAACCATTTATAAATTGCTGGACACCGGGCATTATTTAATAATAACAACGTTTTGTGAAAAGGGTCTAAAAGTGTCTGTATTAGAGCAGTTAGAAATTATAAAACGGAAAGGGGGTACTTTGCTGAACGAACAAACAGACTTCCACACTTCGGCTTTGCTTAGTTTATTCACAAATAGACAAAACAACTAGAAGTCTACACCGCGCTATCGTTTGGTTGCGTTCGAACTACAAAAGGTTGTGGTGTACGTGTAAGTACTTTTGCTGCTAAACAGTCTTGATAATGCCTCGTGTGTAGGCGAAACACGTGTCGAAATCGTACGACATTTTAAAAAAGTATATTGCTAAAATAACATTTAAAACAAAATAATTATACCATTTCTAAATAAAAAAAAATCTATATCCAATTCATATATAATATCACGACTTTTTCTTAAATTCTAGACAAAGGTTTTTCCTCACCAATTTTTTACCAGTTGTATTGTTGAAGTAATTTTTGAAGTGAAACTTCTTTATCGACGTTGAGAGAATTTTTATAGCCATAAAAAAAATGTCGTAAAAGAGTTTCACTTCTTACCTGTGTACTCTGGTGTGAGTACCAGAGTTTTTTTTGTGTAATAAAATGTATTTGTTTGTAAAGTATTTATAAACAATCGGTTTTAACTATTTAGTTCTCTTTAAGGCTACCACTACTACCTATTTAAATTATACCAGTTCATGCTCTCCCTTCGCCGGCTCATCGGAAGAACCGGTCACTTCTTTTCGAAATAAACAGTGCCATTATACTCTTTTCTTTTAGTTATATTTATTTACGTTATTTATGAGTGTGCATAACCAGTTAAATAATAGTAAATTATTGCAAAGGCCGGGAATAGGCAATTGTCGGTCGAGTATGAGTTTGAAGGCCGATCCGTAGGCGAGGACTTTACTAATACGAGACAAGCAATTGCCATTTCCGCCGAGACAGATATGTTTATTTTAGGCAATTTTGTGCTTTTATTATTTGAATTTTAGACGGCTACTGTTTATTTTTTTGATAAACTAGTTTAAATTGTTACGTTGCTAATAAAACGTGAACGTGAATTGAAATGAACTATAGTACCAATTGCGACTAAACCATTTATAAATTGCTGGACACCGGGCATTATTTAATAATAACAACGTTTTGTGAAAAGGGTCTAAAAGTGTCTGTATTAGAGCAGTGTCTGTATATGCTTTTCTCAAAAGAATGCAGGGATATAAAACATAATTATTTAATTATACATATTATTTAATTAATATTAAAAGTTACATTAGCCATATTGGGCAATTACCTACTAAAACTACTACTACAGTGGATTATACACAACAAGATGGAAAATCTACAAGAAATAGTAAATGCTACTGCCGCGCTGAGCTCTAGGGTTTGGTTCCCGGGTCAGAACAATTTTTTGTGTGATCCATAAATGTTTGTTTAGGAGTTTGGGCGTTTCCTATGTATAATATATGTATGTATTTACAATTAGTTAAGTTTCTTTATCAGTTGTCTAGATCCCATAGCACAAGCTTATAGCATAGTTTGGGCTAGATTGTGCTGTGTGGAAAAGTGTTCCAGATTATTTATTTATAGCACGTTGTAACAACTTATATGTCGCAGATTCCACCACTCCCACAATTTAGCAAATAATATAGGTACTCACAGTAAGCGTCCACAGAATGATAAAAGAAATTCAATCAAAGAGTATCTAATAATCCCAGCGCGCCGCCGCCGTTTCATACAACATTGCTGAAGCGTTGTAATGTTCCAAATTCAAAAAACAATCTAGCAATTAATTTTATCTTCTGTGTCCATATATACGATTCTTCGCGTATTCTTTATCGAAATATTGACAGTATTTCCATGCATGTTTGAGAAAAATAAACTAAATAAATGAAGACTAATATAACTAAAAAACTTAAACCACATAAAGACTAAACCGACCTACTTATTTACCCGTAACTGTCATTCGTTTATTACACGGGAGATCTTATCTGTCCCTCCCCAGCGGCTAGATTACATTTTTTGATGCCAATAAGTCTGAGTCAATTTCTGAGAGATTTTGATCAGTTGTTTGTTATTTGCGTCAACATTTATATTGTACTTATGTTTGTCCATCAGTATATCAATCCACTCTATTATGTCTCCAGAGATTTGAAAATTTACAAAAATTTTGCCGAACTGACTCGTGACATTTATCTTCCATTTCAATAATGTTTATTAAATTTCTTCTTTAACTTTATGTACTCCCATATTCCAGTTGCTTCTAAACCCATCTGGGATATAGTTTGGGGTACAGCTTCAATGGGCTGCTAGAAGTTTGCACTAAGTTCTGCAACTTGATTACACAGTTTAACATGACTGCTTGATGTGGCTACAGCTGCTAAGTAAGGACTGGGTGTTGCAATGCCATGGATGCGATCAACCAACTCAGCGACGTCCTCCAGGGAAACTTTCGAATGTGAAACTACTATTGCTTGTATATTGTGGGGCAATCGACTGGTCTACATAGTGTGTAATCAATCTGGGGGTATCTCGAGTCAGATGCAGAATATGACGGAGGAACTGGGAGAGCTAGTAGAGGTAGTAGCACGCTACACCATAGCGTGCTACTACTATGTTGCTATCATCGTCATTTTAGTGTTACTCCGGTTGCACTGAAAGCATTTATAGCATATAAACAATATACCTGAATAATATTGTATAAATATAGCATAAGTATATATAAATTTACAAACTGACAGACATCGCCAGGTTGCTATAGTTAATAGCGTGCAGAATGCTCATCATCATCACCCAATCGTGCAACGGCTAGCAGCTGAGGGCTTGCACCCGCCTGCAGTCTAATACATACCACAGAGTACTTAATCACTACGTTTTATATATACTTCAAGGCCTAGTGCATGGAGGCTGTTCGTAGATCATATGCATTCCGTGAACTATTTCATAAAGCGTAAAGCGTCGGGCTAATGGATGCTCTCGGACTTTTCTAAATGTTAGTATGCGGTGGTGGTGCCGGAGGTATATGTGGATGTGTATCCAGAGTGATGAGTACTACGAGTGGGGTGGTGGAGATTAGGAAGAGTGTAGGAAGTCGTAAGGTGTGTGGCATGAGAGTGTGTGATTGTATTATGTTGTTACTACTTACATTTAAACATTACATTACATTATAACATTATACATTGGCAAATAGAACGAGAGACTGGCTTAGTCTCTTTTGCATATTGCAGGCTTACTTGCTAAGATTTTACAATCTTACTTACTTTAATTATAAATTATTCTTTTTTTTTTCTGCTTTTTTTTTTAGTTTTTTTTTCTTTTTTTTTTAATTTCAATTTTTTTTTTTTATGATTATGTATTTTACTAATAGTAATATTACTTACATATTTTTAAAACACTTACTTGCTAAAACAACAAGTACAATATACAATCTTACTTGCTAAAATAATACTGTTGTCCATCTTACTTGTAATTTACATTATCAGATATATCCAGCTGTACAGTTTGCACTATGATGGTGTAGTCGTGTGATTTGGTTGTGTAGTGTTGTTGAATTCTTTTAGATGGTTTATGATTTTGTGTATTATGAGCTCGGTATGTGTCAGTAGTGCTTTGTTTTTTCGTTATTTCTGATAGGTTGTAGCTAAGATAAAGAATATACTACTACTGTAGGGTTGTTTGTTGTTGAATGCTGTCATGGTGTGATTGAATCGTGTGATGTTAAATGTTGTTAAATTAGTTGTTAAATCGGCATGTTTCAATGAGTGTGTGATGGATTGTGATGTGTCACATGGGCATTTATTAAAAATCGGGAAATCGGTTCCAAATGTGCTGATGAATTTAGTTAATTGTTCGTATGTAGGGAGAAGTGTAAGGGTGTGTGGACTGGCATCGGTGTAGTATTTAACAGTTTGCTCGTTTGTGTGTTTTCTGTTTGTGTATTTAATGTGGCTTATGGGAATGTGTGTGTGTATGTGGGGCCTTGATGTATGTGGGCAGCTGCTTTGGCAGCTTCGTTGACAAGTTCGTTGCCCGCTATTCTAATGTGACTTTTGATCCAGTGGAAGGTGAGTGTTAGATTTTGTGTTTTTGTGTGCTATATTTTTGTGTGTTTGTAGTGCTAATTGGTTTGTTGTGTTAGGGTTGGACAGTTCGAGGAGGGCGGATTTGCAGTCGGAGATAATATGTGCATAGTTTGTGTGAGGTTTGGGTAAGTGCGCGAGCCATTCGGTGGCTTTAGAAATGGCAAGGAGTTCGGCTTGAAAGGGTGAGCAGAGGTTGTGTAGTTTATTTTTTTTGGTGTATGTTTTTGTGTTGTCGCTGTATATTGCTACAAATGCTGCTCCTACTTTATCGTTGCGTTTGCTTCCGTCGGTGTATATGCACCAGGTTTTTTGTGTAGTTGCGAGGAATGAGTTATGTTCTTCTTCGGTTGAGATGTGGTTGAAGGATATTCCTTCTCTGGTTGATGGGTGTAATTGCTGTGCTGGAGGTGCGGGTGATTCAATTGGGATGTTTCTTGGGATGTGAGGGAATGTAGTGTGTCCGGTGATTCTGGTGTGTTCAGTGGTTGGTACTGTGCTACTTAACTTCAATAAACTGTCAATTCTTCTACGCATAGTGAGTTACTTGTTGACAAAGGGTGTCTTTGTTTTTTAAGAGTATCCTTAACTAATTGTAATGACGACGGTATGACGAAATTAAAACAGATAACAGAGAAAGTATCTTTATCCCACCAGATTGTTTTTAACACCCAACGAAAAATCAGGGGTGTTATAAATTACATATTATATATCCACGTATTTGGGTATCGAAAAAAAGTCGTTCGGCGTTACATTAGCTGACCGACTACGTAACGAATTGATATACAATATGGCGGGTTTCAGTGAAAGTGTTTGCATGCTCAGTTAGTTTGGACATATCTGATTAATGAGTAAGGAACAATTGATATTTATTATGCTAAAGTTGAATGTAGAAGGAGCCAGGGAAGACCGAGATTCTTAAAGACCACGTCAGCAGATTGCTCATAAATAAAAAGGTTTAATGTTCTCAGATATTTATGATGATGTGAGCATGTATGAAACGAATCTTCAGGAAGCAATAGAAGTATGCAAGGAACGCGAAGCCGGGCGATCTGTCCTCTCTGACTACCCTGTCAGGGATACAGGGTGAAGATATTTATGTTTCCATAAGATTGTTGTTATTATAGGTTTGGTAGGTAGTTGACTTTCAATAGATAGTAAGATTTTAGTTTGCGAACTTAAGTTTTTATTGAACTGTAATTGTAGAAAGTAAATCCACTATTATTCTCCGCCAATCCATGACATTGGATTATTTATCTCACGTTCGATCTGACTTTAGCCATAAAAAGTGTACGTGTGGTCTAGTGTAATAATTACATTTCGTCTGAACTAGTGGACGCCTGCGGATTGGTGCGCGAGATATTTGGTTATCCTACAAAACTATTGTTCTATTTTTTTTTATATACCATTGAGGTGGCAGGCAAGCTTACGGCCCACCTGATGGAAAGTGGTCACTGTAGCCTGCAACATGCAGTTTTGACTAGCGAGGTAGTGCGGATATATTGCCGCTAGACGTCGTTAGTTCTATTGATGGTTAAGATGTTAGTACCTTGCGTTTGCATATAGATGGCATTATCAGGTCTGATGTTCAAAATATCTCATTATAATTAAAAATAAAGTAACATTAAAATTGAATAAATAGTTTTTTTTAAGGAATACAAATATTTAAATCAATTATTTAACATAAATATAACTTTAATTTGGTCTATGGTGGTAGAAATTAGTATGTCGATTACTGAACGACACGAAAAAAATTTTTTTGACAGTTCTCAAGAGTGGTGTCTAGATGGAAAAGGATAAATAGGAGGAGTGTGGAAGAATCTAGATGGATTATTGACCTGCGACAGTTAAGAGATACCCGAAGTTCTCCAGATTTCTTAGATATTCTCCAAATTCGTCGATCGTGATTTTTCTTATGCAAGTTCTGGCCTATCAAGCCAAGTTCTATAGCCGTTTGATATATATAGTCAAGTACGAGTGTCCCCCGCTAAGTGAAACCCTGCTATCCATATAATTTCTGGAAGCGTAGTGGTTTCCCCTGGAGGAAAGGCGCGGAGGCTTCGCAAGATCTTGTTCCATGTGTGTGTGTTGCACCTCACAAGGGCCACTATTCACGGTACTTGTGAGCTATCGCCGGTTACTGCTGCTCTTGAGGGCAATACTGGTCCTTGGGCAGTCCTCTTCAATGTTGGGTATCAGTGGATTGATGCACGGAAGCTTGGCGTGAGCGGAACTATCAGCTCGCTCCGCAAGCTTCGCACCCAAGTACAAAGCTGAGTACATCTTTATGTTTTAACTTCTTCTGCATCTACTACATCTTTTCTCGTGTGTGTGTAAAGACTACCTCTATATGAACATTATACCTATAGCACTGCCATAATATATTAATGAATTTCTTGTACTGATCTTAAATTATTAGCTATTTATATTTTGTTTTTTTTATTGGTAGGTAGATTTTTTATTGTAATAAACCTCATAAAGAATTATTGTGCAAGATTATCATTTGTCTCCCTACTACACACATTCTTTACATTAGGCGCCGTGGGATATTTTTAGAGTCTCTCCTTATTGCTCTGCCCGGAGTGAAGCTAGTGGTAGCACTTAATAAAAAAGTGTTACAAGTCTATGGACATTTGCAACACCAGAGGTGCAGCACTCGCGCTGCCGACCCTTTATAAACCTTATAAGACCCCTTTCGAAGAACCCCATACTGTAGACGTTCGGGAAAATCCAGGCAGGGAGTTCATTCCACAATCTAAGCGTTCGCGGAATAAAGCCTCTATCGGATCTAACCGTATGCGTGCGCTCCGGACACAAAGTATTAATTAATTATTTTCTATAGAACCGAATTTAACGGCAATGCAGAACTCGCTGAGGCCTGAAGTGAGTCAACATAAGTAACAAATGATAAAATGAATTACAACAATACTTCTAGTTAAACTGTTCTTGTGTAAAAGTCAAAGCAATTATATAAACTTAGTGAACGGGCTGCTCTGAGTAGTTCCTATGTAGATCATAACAGTCTCTTTCCAACATCACAATACTCAACTCACAATACTGTTGACATTCATGTTCCCTTTGAATTTATGCCCCGGTTCTGTCCAATCAGAAAATCTAGATGCGACGAGCAAATGAAAACGTATCGTCTGTCGGGGAATACTCTGTATTCCAACTTTATCAATTGATTTCCTTCCTCTCCACGGGATTTTCGGAGATATTTACTATAAATATTTATTTTATCACCTACATGATAGCAAAATATTACTGTTTATCTTTAATTTAGCTATAAGATCAGTTTTATAAGACATCTTTTTTCTGGGTGCTTTTTTAAGGCTGTAGTAAACAAGTTACATCGATTACGTTAATAAAGGAGGGGAGGAGGATCCCACCACACACCCTCGATTCGTCAATCCTAACGCACAACGGTTAAGGATAACCTCCGCCTACACACGAGGCATCCTCAAGACTGCTTGACAGCAAGTGTGTTCAGCGCGTTCCGCTCCGCCTAGGCGAAACACATGTCGACTAAGTGCCACCTTGTAAAGCGGAATATTGCAAAACTTTTGACAACCTGGAGGGTAGGGTTTCCTTTTGTCTCTCCTACATCCTTTTCCTTGAGGAGTTCGGTTCGTCATTCCTCCGTTACAATTGGTGGAGGTTATCCTTGACCGTTGTGCGTTAGGATTGACGAATCGAGGGTGTGTGGTGGGATCCTCCTCCCCTCCTTTATTATCGTACTACGATGGATTTCCGCCATGTAACGCCCGATTCAATTAGTTATAGTTACATCGATTTCTCGCGCTCAGAGACCGTGAATACTTGAAATACTATACATAAATTAAAATAAATATTGTGAGAAACTTTTCAAACAGCGTTATTTAATCCAAGCCAAGCTTTAGTTTGTGCTATGGGATCTAGAATATTGATAAACATACTTACATGTTTCTAAATATATATATTATACATAGAAAACACCCAAACTCCCAAAAAACTTTCGTGGATCACAAAAATATTTATTCCGACCCAGAAATGGAACCCGGGATCTCAGCGCGGTAGTCATTGAAACGCCACCTTATGTCACTGAGGCAGTTATTGAAATATGTAGTTTGGAATGGTTACATCTTGAACTAAAACGGTTGGACTGCTCCACTTATTTATTACTTAAACCTGACCGAGATGGTATCATGACTTTCTTATTTACCCTTAGTCAAACCATTGTTGTTATAACATCACAATTTGTACTCTATGACATCCGAAATACAAAAAATATGTGCTAATCTTTGAAAATGCCGTAAGGCGAAACCGGTCAGGTTTAAGTAATAAATAAGTGGAACAGTACAAGTGTTTTAGTTCAAGATGTGTAGCAAGTTCCACCAAGTGCCATCAATCAACAGTGTAAACAGTTGGAATGGTTAGGTTATACCAACAAAGTGGCAATGAAAAATTAGTAAATAATTTCTACACAGTCTCGATTTGTACATCATACAAGAGTTACCACAACTAGTTGTAACGGAAAGAAATGAATAACCAAAGTCGCCTTTCCCTTACTTATTATAATTATACAATGGGTTGTTAAAGCTCATAGTTTTAATTGCCATTAAAATTTCTAATGGGGTATGAAACAAAGGTGAGTTAGTTACAGCATT
Organism: Thumatha senex; assembly: GCA_948477245.1. NCBI lineage: Eukaryota > Metazoa > Arthropoda > Insecta > Lepidoptera > Erebidae > Thumatha > Thumatha senex. Next base: position 8,599,154 of record OX419734.1, read on the forward strand.
TATAACTCGAGAACGAGTCGGCCGATTTTTAAGATCCTTGTGGGACACTTTTTTACACAGCGCCATCTAGCCAAACTAAGCTTGTGCTATGTGATCTAGACAACTTATACAGTTACATATTTGTAAAAAAATTTAGCTTATCGAAATCCTATACCTCAGCGCAGAAGTCACAAATACTACGACTTACACCACACGGAGGCAGTTCCATTTTTTTATACCACTGAGTTGGCAGACAAGCGTACTGATTGCGTTACCTGATGGAAAGTGGTCACTGTACCCTATGGAAGTTGATTATTGTCTATTCTGAATAACAGAAAAGTAAAAATAGAAATAATTACAAAAAAAGACTAATGAGAAAAAAATACACATACAATTTCTATAGAACGGGTTTCTAAAGCAGTGCAAAACTCGCCAGAAACACTAGTATTATATAAGTCTGAAGAAACCTTAACGATGACACTTTTCCAATACTTATTAATTGTTACTAAAGTTGAATTAATCCAAAAGTTGCATCAATTTTGGGGTTTTTTGGATGGATTCCCACATTAACAAAAGTTTAAACAGAATATATAATTTGTATAAAACTTGATAATCCAGATATCCCAACTGGGATAATGGTGTTGAGTTCAAAATTGATTGTTTTAGTTTAATGTGTCTTGATCTCAGTGTATTCCCAATTGCTTCCTACCTGTATTTGGAGCCTGGGGTCCATTTTAATTTGGCACCTGGGAGCCTTTGGATTTTTGAAGTGAAACATTCTTTTAGTACCTTGTACCCATAGATACTTGGAGAGATAGATGGACTGCTTTGCAAACCTATCTACCTGTTCAGATTATCGCATCTCTGATATTAATCTTGTTGTCAACGTTTATAGTTCAATTGCATTCCATCAGCTTCTATGTGTTTCCTTACATGAGATATAACATTACATTTTAACACGACCCTGATAGTCCTCCGTGCAGCTTTCCCTAAATTGGTGTCATTCTTAGCTTCCTTTATGGAACCATTGATCGGTTCACTGAAAGTACCCTAGATATTAACATGTTATTATTGAACATAATATTATTTTACTTTTAGTCGTGTAATATATCTTAATTCTTATGGTTCCGTACGTCTAAAGGAAAAATTAAACCCTTATAAGATATTTTTTCTGTCCGTCCATCTGTCTGTCAAGAGCTTTTATCTCGAGAACGCGTGGAAGTTTCGAGATAAAATTAAAACCATGTACACTGTCTACAGTCCCTTGAAGCTATGAAAAAATAAAACTTTTTCGTTCAACCAAGTTGAAGTAAAAACATGCGGCGTTTTTTGCCGCAAATCGTATATTTCAATACTCTCAAGGGTTTTCATAACTATGAAAGTTGGCAAGTAATACCGTCTTTATTAAAAGTAAATGAAATAGACTGAAAACAACAATAATAATAATCAGTTTCATTTCGGATTATTCGTCCATATTTTTGTTAGTTGTGTGCTCTCGTAGTAACAATATTGCTTTAAAAATTATGTAGGGTTTTTTATTATAATAAAATTTTGATGATAATTAATGTTTCTGAAAAGGAACAATCAAAACCACGCAGGTTCTGTAGTAAAGAGGCCGCTTACTTTCTCTTAATTGCGCGGAAACAACAATCAGTGATCAAAAACAACCAATGTGAAATTTAAACATAAAACTTAATTTTGTTTCTCACCAATATCTTTAAATACCTCGCAATTTCAATAAATGAAACGTTTTATTCCTGAAAATAACATTATGTTAGTGTTTACCGAACTATTTTGCCGAGTGTACGAAGTCATAAAGCAAACAGCTACAAAAATGTATTATAGAATAACATTCGTAAAACTAAGGACCTTTATTCATTTATGAGTGTACATTACTAGATTGAGACCTATTTACTATAGTGGAATTTTATGAGCACCGAAAACGTACGAGCAGATTTTTCCAAAACTTACTCTAGAAGTATGCCGCTAATAAACGATGCATGAGACCTGGGGGCCAAGTCTGCTATTTCAATCGTGTCGAAATAGAATCGAAATTGTCACTCAATAGAACGCCACCGGTACAATTTTGACAGATTTTCGTAGTCTACTATTACAATCGTACTCCAATAGACTTCTATCGGTCGACCGATAGAATTCTACTAACACGTACCGCGCCAGTGGCCGCTAATCAGTTGCATTTTTAATAGTTTACTAACTTTTTGACAGCTAAAAACAGCGATTCTAGTTCTGTTCTACGGCTTGTCAATAGTATACTCGGTCACTTGGGGGCCAAGTCTACTAATTTAATCGTGCCAGAAGAGAATAGAAATCATCACTCAATAGAAAGCTGTCAAAAAAAAATCTTAGTTTTCATAGTCCACTATTACAATTGCGCTTGCGTAGTGCCTGTAAGTAACTCTTTGCATTTTTGGTAGTCTATATTAATATTTTGATAGCTAAAGACACCTATTCAGCAGCTTGAGAAGTGTGATTCGGAAATATATAATAGTTTTAGTAGACCACCTACTTTTGGACTAATCGCAATAGAACCGCTATAGAATAGAACTTAAACGGCTTTCTATTGGAAAATAATAGACTTGGCCCCCTGCTTTGGCGGCACAGTGGTAGTGTGTGCTACAGTATAAATCTCGATTTTGAATCCTAAGTCAGAACAAAAATTTATGCAATACCAATAACAATTTATAATTGTTGTTTCTTAGTTTGGTGTTTTCTATGAAGTATAATAATTATTATGTATATCAGATGTCTAGGTCCTCTAGAAATAACTTTTATTAGCAAAATTAGGGTTCATAGGTACTGTGTTAAATTTTGAAAATATTTTAAATTTTACTAAAATATCATACTTACGTACTCTCACGTCTTAATCCCCGAAGGGGTAGGCACAGGCATTCTATACGCCCACATCCAACCGTATACATTTTAGTCCCACGTAACAGGTGGTGAGCTCATTGCCGTGTTGAAAATGGACAGGCGAAGGCTGTGGCAACCGAAGTACTGATGATATTTTTCAAGGCGCCCATAAGGCCTTCAAAATAACGACTGCTTTGTTATTGGCGACCGGGAAAAACGGCTTAACGTGCCTTCCGAAGCACGGAAACGCTTGCAAATTTAAATGCCACTAAGTGGTCACCCATCGAACCCACCAAAGACCACCTATAGCGAATGTTGCTTAACACAGTGATCGTTTACAGAACACTGAGTCAACGGGGGCCACAAGCGTTTCTAATTATTTTTTCTAATTAAATATTATTCGCTAAAGTGCACCTAACATAACACAAGAAACCACCACTAGTAATTTATGTAATGCTTTATTACATAGCTTTACAATTTCCCATAAGTTAATTTATATATATTATCTTCATACGTAACACATACCTATGTAATTATAATATTCATATTAAAGTTCCCACTTATTTTACAATGTAATTGTAAGCTACCCACGCTTGTGGTTTCATAAAACTCAGTGTACTTTTAGCGAGAAAAAACAAAGCCAGAACATTTCTATTTTAAATGGTTTTTCCTCGACATTGTACAATTATAATATTGTATTGGAGAACACCCACAACTTTGTTTGCGTGAATAATAGAATCGGTCCTGTCATCCTACTAATATTATAATCGCGAAGTTTAAAAGTTTGGAAGAATGGATGTTTATTACTATTTCAAGCAAAATATACCGAATGGATTTTGATGAAACTTTACAATAATATATGTTATACATCAGAATAATAAATAGGCTACTTTTTATACCGGGAACAAGTTCCTGTGGGAAACGGGAACGGGAAAACTTCACCACTTGAGCGCATCCGCCGGCGTCAACTAGTTTGGAAATAAACAGGTAACGCGGCCTTTTCTTTCGTAACAAAGGAATTAGACGACTTCTAAACCGATTATGTAATAATACCAAAACGGGAAGTGGTAAAACCTTTTAAAATCGCCTATGTATGTATTCATGGTGTCCTAAATCTAATACTACATACCGTTTCTCTCTATCTCTTATGATGAATGAAAAATAGAATCGTACAAACGGACGGACAGACAGCCGGTTTATAAGACGTTTCTAAACTTCTGGGTTTAAAAATCTGAAACTATTTGGTACAATAGTCGATTAATTTAATATTCTGTATTTATAGAAGGTTGGTAATCGAGAGACTCCATGATTTAAGGGCAACCCTTTAGTACTGGGGTCTCTCGATCGCTAATCTAATGTAGCACTACCTACTGTAATTGATTAATTTATATGACGGTTGTATTGTTGACTGCCTCTGTGGCGCGGTGGGAGTGCATCCGACTGCTACGCAAGAGGTCGTGGGTTCGATTCCCACCCAGGATAAAACTTTGTGTGATGAGCACGATGGTTTATTCTGTGTCTGGGTGTTATTTATCTATAAAATGTATGTATTTATAAATATATAAGTATCTTTATCAGTTATTTGGTTAGCATAGTACAAGCTCTGCTTAGTTTGGAATCAGATGGCGTTGTGTGGGTTGTCCCAAAAATTTTATTATTATGTTTCTTCTTTTCACGGGTATCTTCTTTTTTTTTATGAAGATACCCGGGTTTTTGGTAGGCGTACATGGGGACATACTGGTCCAACACGCAGAGGCCCTTTGAGAATTTTAATCTAAAAGGAAATGGGACCCCCACTGCAGACAGTCCACGGCCGCCTTATGTAGAAGAACGATAATGGACCACCTCCGATGGGAGTTAAACTATTGTAAAATATGCTAACTAAGAAATGGGCTATTGGGTTAACTAGGTAATTATAACTATGGATGAAGGCGGCGTCTGCCATTTTAATATCTGATTATCAAAAATTTGGCAGACGGTGACTCGCCAACTCACTAGATGGGCCCCCTATACAATCGCCATAGGCATGATAAGCCTGTAAGGCGACAGGAGGCAACACCGGTGTGAGCGGCTTGGGGTGTCGAGTGGTGCGGCGCCGGTTTCACCTTCGCGGGACAGGCCCGGAGCGGACTTCCCCGTAGTTATGCCCTTGAAAAAGACACTTCCACCCCCGAGCATATAGCTCTGGCTCCCTCCCTCTGACCGGCCAATTAAGGCAAGCCAGAGTTGAGTTTTGCTGCACTCCCGGGAGTAGCACTCTCACTGCTCTCCCGTTAGCCCATTAAATGCTAACCGGTGCAGAAGGGCAACAAAACTCTGAGGAATCGGGACCGATGTGTAGCCACGCACATTCAGCTCGCCACAAGCTGCCCTGCGGATGTGAGCTTTTCAATAACTTTCTGATACTTTTTTTTGTTGATATCAGAAAGTGGATGACTCAAAAAGCAAATCTACTATGCCCTCATAGGGTTGCGTTAATCCTATAAAAGATAACGACTGTCCTCGAGGGGTATTATATATTATTATAATATTATTATTATTTGTCTCTTCTTCTCGGGTATCTCCTTTTTTTTCTTACGAAGATACCCGGTCTTTTGGTATTATTATTATTATGTTTCTTCTTTTCACGGGTATCTTCTTTTTTTTTATGATAATACCCGGGCTTTTGGTAGGCGTACATGGGGACATACTGGTCCTACACGCAGAGGCCCTTTGAGAATTTTAATCTAATAGGAAATGGGACCCCCACTACAGGCAATCCACGCCCGCCTTATGTAGAAGAACGGTAATGGATCACCTCCAATGGGAGTTAAACTATTGTGAAATGTGCTAACTATGAAATGGGCTATTGGGTTGGGTGTTAAATGGATTGGGTGATTTAAGCTATTGATGAAAACGGCGTCTGCCTTTTTAATATATTATTTTCAAAATAGTGGCAGACGGTGACTTGCCAACTCACTAGATGGGCCGCCTATACAATCGCCATAGGCAAAATAAGCCTGTAAGGCGACAGAGGGCAACACCGGTGTGAGCGGCTTGGGGTGTCGAGTGATGCGGCGCCGGTTTCACCATCGCGGGACAGGCCCGGAGCGGGCTTCCCCGTAGTTATGCCTTTGAAAATGACACTTCCACCCCCGAGCATATAGCTCTGGCTCCCTCCCTCTGACCGGCCAATTAAGGCAAGCCAGAGTTGAGATTTGCTGCACTCCCGGGAGTAGCACTCTCACTGCTCTCCCGTTAGGCCATTAAATCCTAACCGGTGCAGAAGGGCAACAAAACTCTGAGGAATCGGGACCGATGTGTAGCCACACACATTCAGCTCGCCACAAGCTGTCCTGCGGATGTGAGCTTTTTAATAACTTTCTGATAATTTTTTTTGTTGATATCAGAAAGTGGATGACTCAAAAAGCGAATCTACTATGCCCTCATAGGGTTGCGTTAATCCTATAAAAGATAACGACTGTCCTCGAGGGGTTTATTATTATTATTACTCTTAACCTTTAAGATTATTATGTATTTAATAGACTTGTGATAAACGTCGTGGATGTCACAATTGCTACTATTTTAAGCATCTGCTATTGTGATATTGTTTGTTTATCCAATAAAGTGTCTAATCGAATTTCCAATGTTACATTACATCCTCTTATAGGGATCCGGCGGGGCTGACATGGCCAGACATTTGTTCCCCAGCCATTTGTAGCCCGGCGGTTGCCGCAAGACGTGACCGTGCCAACGAAGGCGACACTCTTGCACTTATCTGCAATGTCACGGCCGTGAAGGCTGACGCAGATGCGAGAGTTCCTCACACAGTCCATCCACGTGACTCCACACATCCACTACAGCATCTTCATTTCCGTGACACGCAGTTCCTGCTTGTGTCGCTCCAATATTGGACAAGTCTCACTGCCATGTAAGACGCGTGACGTAATCCGTGAGACGCCCTGTAGACAGGTTCAAACTAATAAAATAGTTACAATGACACTTGGTAGAGCACTTTTAATTGGTGTGATATTAGTATGTTAATCATGAAAGAAGTAGAAGAATGAAAGTTTCGTAGCTTTGCTAACTCCGTGTTCTGTAAGAATACTGCGCTTCAGGGGACGACCAGTCATCAGATACGAACGTTTGTCGCATTTCAATTTGCTAGCGTATAGGTGCTTCCCGAGTATGAATAACATAGTAGTACCCTCAGGCAATTTGAAAGTCTTATAGGCACTTTAAAAATTCTAACAGCAGACAGCCCTGTAGGTTTCAACACACCAATAGGGTTGACAGTGTGACTAATTTAAGTATCGCAAGAAGGGTAAATTTTAGTTTAAATAAACTCTCTGTATAACACTTATCATCCATCGTAGCAGAATATTCACAATGAAATAGTTTATTTATTCGCACATAACAGACCGAAAAGTCGGCTATAAATCCTGATTTTACTGTAGATAGTGCATTATAAATGACACTCATAAATCTTCTGTGAAAACTCAATAAATCACTACGAATACTTTGATTCAGGGTAACCTCTAGTGAAGATGAAAAGATTCTGATGAAATGGTTACCCGGATGAGCGCTATTTCTTAGATAATTTTGCCACATACTGTAAAGAATAAGTACATAAAGTAAGTATTTACCCATAGAGCAAGGAATCAATGTCACTAGTGCGCTCTCTACTAGAGACACACATACATACATATTGTCATGCCTTTCTCCCATCGGGGTAGACAGAGAATATGGCTTTCCACTTGCTACGAACCACTTCCACTTACATAAGTGTTTTCATACACACACGCCGGTTAATGGTACTCTTGACCTGACCTTTTTTCAAAATGTCATCTATTTGATTGACATATGTATTAGGCGCAAGCGAGCAAACCTTACTCTATGGCATTTACCCCTAACTTTCCTCCCATAATAAACTGACAGTGATTGCACAAATAAGAAAAATATTCACTTAAGGACTCTGCCGTCATAAGAAGAAAGGAGCGTCTATCATTTTATTCAACAGCGAATTCTTGACATAATGGTGAATTACGGTGTGTATAGGTAACACGGTGTATTGGCTGCTCCATATGTGATTGAGTTTACATAAAATAACATAAGTGGTATAGAAAATATTAACCGATATTACTCCCAATTTCGCCACTCATTTCCTTTTTTATGGTAGATTGCCTTACTCTAACAAGTTGGGAAGCGAGATGGTTTTCTTGCTATTTGCTATGGTCTTATCAGTTTGTCAACACGAGCGCCGCTTGCGAAGTGAAACTGGTTCTAAAGATCTCGGTAGGGCTCCAACACAAACAATATTTAATGAGAGTTTTAAAAACTTCCTACTTAGTCTCTAGTCTACTTTTATTAGCGGCTAGGAATAATTTAAGTTACAGTGATTTATTTTTCCTTTTTCTATAATGTTAGAAGAGACTGCAGGCATGATTTTCCAGCCTCAGTGCTCTTATGGAATCCATATTTCTCAGAATTGTAATACAGGTCAAAGTACTAGTATACCAAAATAAAATGCCTTTGGATCGAGTTACCTTAAACATATACAGTCAATGAAGGTGATATACCTAAACATGAAATTTGCATAGTTGTTTGCCGAACAAACAGTATTCATGAAATGTGAAACTAAACAAATTGCCTGAGGGGTTAGTGGAGGATGTCAAGAGTCTAGACCACATATCATGTTTATAGTAACTCAATTAAAACGGCCTATAAATATATTTATAAATTCTGACAATATATAATATGAAATCTATATGATGTATAGAGAATATGCATGCCATGCCCGAATTGTTTCAAGACAAACAGTTATTTTGTTTAACAAACACGCCTTATCCTCGAAGGCAGAGGCATATTATACGCCCACATTTCACCTTGTGCATTCCTGTTCCACGTAATAGGTAGTTAGCCAAGAGGTGAGTTATATTTGTTTTCTATTTAGATACAGTCAATGTTTCTAACTTTGACTGATCTAGCGAACATTTTATGAGCATAGACAATTTTAAATTAATTATAATGGGATTCTCTTTTAGGTGCAAGGAAATACTTACATATTATTTGATTCTTAATATGTGTTAAATATAGGTATTATCTGGTATAATTTATACACAAATTTATATAGGATAATTTTACACTAATTTTAATCATGCAACGCGAAAGTTTAAAAGTTGGTATTCTTAATTTGTATTGAAATCGATAAGCGCTATTTCTAGATTAACGTTTGTAACATGCAGTTATTATTATGCTGAAACATTTTTTTACGACGACAAATACTAAAGAATTGTATACGGTTTATTATAACTTTTTTATTACAACTTATGTTTAATTAATTATTTAACAAATCTTCCAAATTTGATTCAATTCCGCAGATAGAAGCGCAACGTGTAGATTTAGTCAGCCGGAGTCCGGCATAGCATCCATGTGGATTTCCACACAAAAACGCCACATTTAAGGGTGCTTTGTGCCAGAGCATAGTCCTTAGATCAGAAGGCAACTGCAAAGTGTTACGTCATTGATTATTTACTTTATTCCCTTAGCATCTTCACAGCTACTTCCAAGCTCTATCTGGATTTCTAGCCAAAGGTTAGCTGTAAACGACTGTCAAGAGCCGATACGGTTTGGTTTATGGTTGGCAGTGACTGCCGACCATAAACCAACGTAATGAAAGAAGAAGGTCCTTGTCTCGTCCTTTAGACAGCAGCTGCTGGTAAGATCGCTTGGGCCCCGGTGATCTTAATGGGGCCCTATACACCAAATTTCATTACTTACTTAATTGTCTCGTCAAAAAATAAATAATAAAAAATAAATATCGTTGGGACAACTCACACAACGCCTGTTCGTACTATTCTCAGGGGGTGTAAACAAATCCAAATAACGGAGAGCTGCTTGAATTCAATTTAATCGAATAACACTTAAAACCCATAATACTAGTAACAAAAGCAAACACTAGCGCGAGCTAAAAGGATGGACAGCGCCATCTAGTAGAAATATATTAACCAAATTGTAGTTTACGTGCAACGCTACCGGAGTAAATTTAGACATACCGCCCGCCAAGGACCGATAGTCCTTTCTTATACAATCAAAAACGATTAAACAATGTATTCACTAACTTATAGGTTCCAAGTTTAATCACGAACAACAGGTAAAAGACATAGCTTCGAAATTGGACGCTTGATGGTGGAGTTTTTATAACGTTAAGTAACAACTCGCGTAATATCAACATTACCAGGGTGTACGTTTAATACGCGACCGTAAATCCATTTGGTAGGGGGCAAGTCATTCTCTTTCACCAACACCACGTCGTTTATCTTTAAATTTGGAGTTTTAGTCCGCCACTTGTAACGTTGGAAAAACATTGTTAAGTATTCTTGCGACCATCGCTTCCAGAATTGTTGTAGCATTCGCTGTGTAAGTTGCCAGCGACGTAATGGATTAACTGGCAACTGTTCGTAGTTGTGGTCAGGGGCCAAAATCAAAGGCTCTCCAACCAGAAAATGACCCGGCGTCAAAGGTGTGGGATCATCGATCATTATCGATCATATCGTTACCAGATGTAGACAAAGGCCTTGAGTTGAGACGCGCCTCTAGCTTAGATAAAAGTGTAGCCATTTCTTCATAGGTTAATGTATGGTCTCCGATAATGCGGCGGAGGTGATGCTTTGTACTCTTTATACCTGCTTCCCATAGTCCGCCGAAATGGGGAGCGTTTGGAGGAATAAAGTGCCATTCTGTTCCGTTGTTCGCTAACGAACATGCAACTTCATTTACATACGAAGATTTTGCACTAGAGGCGTCACCCTGCACTGGGGCAATTGTCCCATCAACTGTGTTTTAATTTTTGCTGCATTGCGAATGCACGGAACACACTCATGAATGTGCAACTTGATCAAATTCTTGAGGTTATTAATCAATTTAGCAATGTGCGACTTCCCGCAAAGGATAATTGGGTGCTTGCTGAAAGCTGGTAAGTTTGATTTTTCAATTCAACCACCCACCCTTAGTAATCCATCGTGGTCGATAAATGGATTTAAAATTGATAATTTGTATTTGTTGCCAATAGTTTTCTTTTTCAAAAGACAGTTAATTTCATCGGGGAATGAACAAGCTTGGTTCTGTCGAAGGCAGCAAGTAAGGGCGTTTTTGAGGTCTGGTACAGTAAAGTAAGATTTAGTTTCTGTTTTAAGATCACCACTTAGTTTTAAGAACCTCCTACAATATGCGATAACCATCTTTGCTAAGGAGGAGAATCTGGAAAATAAATTCAAAAACTTGATTCTTTGTCGCGGCGGTCGAGGCATGAACCATAATTCGCTTGCTTTCCATCTCTGTTTTTTTCCAGATAGAGTGTGGCTTACCATATGGAATACTATCGTCGCGTAACCAATGAGGACCGTACTTCCACAAAGAGCTCTTCAACAACTCAGTAGGTAGGATCCCACGCGACGCACTATCCGCAGGATTATCAGTGGACTGTACATGTGACCATTGAGTTGAATCTAACAGTGGCAATATTTCGGAAGTACGGTTGGCGACGAAGGTCTTCAGGCCAAAACTATTGTTGAGTCCGTCCAAGCATGCAATTTGACTTTTTCCACCTTTAGAATTTTCGCCACTTCTATCAGTAATTTGGCAACCAGCACAGCTCCGCACAATTCAAGTCGAGGAATTGATACTTTTTTGATAGGAGCTACTTTAGCCTTGGCGGTAACCAGGTGAGTGAAAATATTACCGTCTTTAGAGACGCACCTCACATATACTTTTGCTGCATAAGCGACGTCAGAAGCATCACAAAACCCGTGTAACTCTAAACTTATATCATTGTGATCTTATGAAAGTCAACCAACTTCATCATTTCTTCGCGGTAAGTTTTCCATTCCTCGACGAGTTCCTCAGAAAGTTTGTCGTCCCAATCGTATCCACTTGCCCAGAGCTTCTGGATAAAAATCTTTGCAGTGATGATACAAGGCGCAATCCAACCAAGTGGGTCATACAATCGACAGATTTCTGATATAATCCCTCTTTTTGTTTCAGGGACAGTTCCAGTACAAGACCACTTCACACTGTAATCGAATTCGTCAGTGCGTTGGTTCCATGCGAGTCCTACTACTTTAGTGACGTCGTCTTCTTTTATTTCTCTGATTGTTCCAGTATTGTCTTCCAACTTGTCCAGCAATTCTTTTCGATTACTAGTCCACTTCTGTTTATTGAACCCGCCTTTTCTTAGTAATTCGTTCATTTGTGTGTACATAATAACTGCCTCTGTTTCAGATTGACAGCCGGTAAGCAGGTCATCGACGTAAAGACGGCCACAGGAGGCCACAGCCTTCACAGCCAAGTATAGGGCACTTGAAGTTCCAAAAGTTACTGTCATTAGACGCTAATCTTGAATTTCATCCAGATTAGGGTCCTTTCACCATACTATTCTTTGAAAATTTGCGTGTTCATCAGTGACTCGTACTTGCCTATACATCTTGATGATGTCAGCGGTAAGGCAAATTGGGTGTAAACGCCAACGCATAATGATGTGCCTGAGTTCTGGTTGCAATTTTGGACCCACCATCAAAGTGTCAATTAGCGATGGTTTATCGACACTTCATTTACTGGACGCATTGAAGACAACCTTAGTTTTAGTTGTGCTTTTATCACTGCGGACTACTGCATGGTGCGGCAAATATACCACTTTATTACTTGAGCTTGGTTTACCAGAGACTATTTCTACATGACCCAGAGCTAAGTATTCTTCCAAAACTTGTTCTTAGTCTCTCTTTAACTCTGGGTTTCTATCAAATCTTCTTTCCAAGCTTGTCAGCCGCTTTACCGCCTCTGCACGAGTATCACCATAATTGCAGTCGACGTCAGGTCGAAACGGAAGCTCAATAATATAGCTGCCGCTGTTGTCTCTCCTGGTATTTTTTGCGAAGTGTTGTTCGCATGCCAGTTCTTCTGGGGTCAGAATCTTCAATTTTAAAGGGTTTGGTTTAGACTCGAGTTCCCAAAACCTCTTCAATAAATTATTATCATTCACTTGGACGTGTAAATTGATAACAACATTATGACAAGCTGTTGATTTCTCTTCATGACTAACAATTTGACCGGATAAAACTCATCCAAGATAAGTATCTTGCGCAATTGTACCTCCACTGCTTCTTATCGGACCTTTTTTGAGAATGTGACAGTATACTTCAGCGCCTAACAAGATGTCTTTCTTATTAGGGGAATTACAATGAGGGTCAGCTAATTTTAACTGAATTTAATTCGGGCCATTTTAGAAGAACAAAACGCTTGTTTGGTAGAATCGATGTTACCGTGTTTAGTACGTGAGCTTGCACCTGCAGTTGAAAGGTGGGATCATGGAGTGATTGAGTTTTAACCATAACCACACATTTTGAGGGTAACTCGCTATGACCTCCACCTAACCCTGATATATTACTGTGCTGAGTTACTTTCTTTAGCCGTAGAAGCTGTACAGCTGCCTCAGAAATGAAAGAGGCTTGCGAACCTTGGTCGAGCAGAGCTCTTAATATCTGAGGGCTGCCGTTAGTTGACTCAGCTTTTATCAAAGCTGTCGCTAATAGAGTCTGACTACGAATCTCTCCTGAAATAAAATGATTAGCGATAGCTGCTGCATCGTTAGATTTGGATGAAGGTTCAGGTATGTTCTGGTCGTCCGTCTCAAAAGATACTGGCGTTGTAGAAAGGACACGTGGATTACTCTTCCTGTGCAGCAATGTGTGACATTTTGTGGTAACGAAAGTCCGAGTGACTTTACGATCTCTTGCCGCTTAGTAACATCTGCTTTGGTAAATTGGCCACATGAGTATAATTTATGTTTTTCCTGGCACAGGGGGCAGGACGCAGTGTTAGTGTCGGAAGTGACATGCATGACCTTAGTGAACGGTTTACTATTGTTCGGCTTAGAATTATTTTTGACAGAACTCACTAATTCTGTCGCGCGACATCGGGACTCCAAAAAATCCTTAAATTGATTGAACGAAGGCAATTCTTCAGAGGCCTGATTGACGTGAAGCTCCCATTGCTTTCGTGTCTCGGCATCCAATTTCGAACTTACTATATAAATTATGATAATATCCCAAGATTTAACGGGTTCACCTATGTTTTCTAATTCATGAATACAATCGGAAGTCGTGTCTAACAAATCTTTTAATGCTTGAGGAGACTCATTTGACATTGTGCGTTGACCAAATAGATTTTTTAAGATACAATTTGACATGAATCGTTTATAACATACTCTACTTTGTAACATATTCCAACATTTTTTATAATTTGCTTGGGTTATGGGAATGTTTTTTAGCAATTGTTCTGCTTCGCTTTTTACTTGAGTCTTTAAATAGTGTAGGCGTTGAACGTCATCCAGTGCCGCGTTATTATGCACTAATGAAAGAAATAGATCTTTAAACGTAATATGAATATGAACCATTAAAAACTAGTATAACAATTTTCGGCAAAGTTTCTTCATAAATTCTTCTGCCTTTAATATATTCTTCAGTGACTTTCTAAAATCTAATTTTTCCGTCCCCTTTCAATTTGACCTTTCAAGTGAAGACTTGAAACGAGTTTTCTACGAGTTAGAGAATTTTACGAGTAATGGAAGCATTACTCGTAGATCCTTTTCCATGTTTGTACAATGCTGTTAGATAGTGGACTTTTCTTCAAAACTTAGTGAAACGTGATCTGTAACTCAGTGATCTGTAAACGATCACTGAGTTACGCAACTTTCACTATGGCTGGTCCTCGGATGGGTGACCACTTTGTGGTATTTACATTTGCGAGCGTTTCCGTGCTTCGGAAGGCACGTTAAGCCGTTGGTCCCGGTTGCCAGTAAAATGGCAGTCGTTAAGCCTGGTTGAAGGCCTTATGGGCGGCTTGAAAATTTCAACAGCAGGTAGCCACAACCTGCGTCTGTCTATTTCAACACGGCAATGGGCTCACCACCTATTACGTGGGACAGGAATCCACACGGTGAAAAGTGGGCATATAATATGCCTCTGCCACCCCTTCGGGGATAAGGCGTATATCTTAGTGAAAGAAGTATCAAAACTCAATGAAAATTTTCTAAGTTCCCAATTCTTTGAAATTTTTCTAAGTTCAAAATGTCATAAAATATTTCTAAGTCCAAATGCTGTGAAATTCTTCTAAGTGTTTGGAACGATTGTTCATTCGAAAATTGGGCATAGATTTCCCGTCTTGTCGGTTTTAGCGAAATTATTCTAAGTCCGTCTATTTCTTGAAATTTTACAAGTCCATGTATTAATTTCTAACAATTTACAAGTTCCAATATTTGAAATGTAGTCACAGTTTTCATTTAGTTTAACCGACCATTCACTTTGGACTATACGGCTTCCTCGTTTCGTACCGCTTCTGGAACTACTGACAGCAACTCCGCCTCATTCTGGTGTCACCTCTTGGTATATCCGGCTCGTAGGACCTTGTTCGTACTATTCTCGAGGGGGTGTAAACAAATCTAAATAACGGAGAGCTACTTGAATTCAATGTAATCGATCCGACTGGTCATCTCACAACTCCCCTAGGGGAGTTGGGGGGAGACTGGACGAGGCATTGGCCTCTTTCAGTAATTGTCAGCGCCGCCTGTCGATACAGGCGGGTCATTGGAGTGGCTATCATAGCCGTGGGGTCAAGTCCGGGCGTCAAGTCCGGTGGTGAAGCGTGCCGCTAGCGAGCCCTGACCCCACCGGATGATTCCGATGGGCGGTCTACAAGCCAGCGGCAGCTGAGGTCGTCATCTGGGGGTCACCCTGGGGGCGTCGGCGAGGTCGAGCCTGGCGGGAAGGGTTCCCGGCAAGCGCCCATCAGCCGGCCTCAGGGTGACGTTGTCTAGTCCGGTCGGGCTGCAGCGGGGATTAAGTCCCGCGGCAGAGGTCTGTCCGGGGGGCGCCGGTGGTATGGAGCGAACTCCCGCAGGTGGCGGAAGTTCGACTCCCCGGCGCGTGCGAACATGTTGGCGCTCAAGCGACCGATGTAGTCGTCGAGGCTCTCCATGCGTAGATCTCGGGCGATCGTTGCGTTCCTCACGAAGCGAGGGGCGCCTACGGCGTGTCGCAGCGACAGCGACTGCTGCGCACGCAACCGTGCACGGTACGTTTCCGCTGCCAGCGCGTACCATGCAGGGGCGGCGTAAGTTAGGCGGCTGCGGATGTATGTTTTGTAGACGCCCAGCTTCGCGCGGAGCGGGAGGCACGAGGAGATCACCGGACGCAGGAGAGCTCGAGCGGCGCGAGCTTGACCAACAATGTTCTGCACGTGGTGTCGCATGGTGAGACGACGGTCAATGGTTACTCCAAGGTACTTCACCGTCGGGGACCAGTCGACGGCTTTTCCGAGCAGGGTAAGGGGCGCGGGTTGCCACGCACCCCCTACAACAAGCGCTTGGGTCTTTGCCACGTTGACCGTCAGTCTCCATTCATCCAGCCAAGGCGGGAGCACATCCAGGGCACGCTGCATTTTGACCGCCGCATGTGTAGCGGTCAGGGAGGTCGTAATGTAGGCGGCGTCGTCGGCGTATAGCGCCAACATCGCGCCGTCTGGGACTGGGATGTCGTCAGTGTACTTGGCGTAGCACACTGGCGACAGGCAGCTCCCCTGGGGCACGCCGGCTCTGATGCTGCGCTCTCCGGACAGGACGCCGTCCACGAAGACCTGGAAGCGTCTGTCCTGGAGGAAGGTGGCCACAGTCTTGACTATTCGTCGCGGAGTAGTAGACGTGGCCAGCTTGTAGATCAGGCCGTCGTGCCAGACGCGATCGAAGGCCTTCTCCATATCGAGGAGTACTGCAACACCGTGCTCTCTCTTGTTGAGAGCGACGGTGAGATGGTGCAGTACCCTCGCGAGCTGCAGCGTGGTGGAGTGTTCGGCTCGAAAGCCGAATTGCTCGTCGCGTGGCTGGATGTGTGGTGTCAGGTGCAGGAGTAGAAGCTTCTCGAAGACTTTCGAGAGTGTCGACAGCAGCGTAATGGGCCGATAACTTTCGGGCTTCAGTACGTTTTTCCCGGGCTTCGGCAGCATAATGACTCGGCCGAGTCTCCATGCTGCGGGAAAGTGGCTGGTGCGGAGGATGCCGTTGAATAACTGCGTCACCGATGCGATAGCTCGCGGGGGCAGGTGACGCAGGGCCTCGTTCGGGATCCGGTCGGGGCCTGGGGCTTTCCGCAGTTGGGTGCGGCGAATCATACGCTGCACTTGGCCCGGGGAAAACACGACTGGGTCTTCCGTGGGGGTTATCGGCGCCTCGAAGTAAAACTTCAGATGCTGCTGGATAGCTTCTACTCGAACTGCGTCGGAAGCTGGATTCGGCTGGAACTGTTTCTCCAGGTGTTCCGCGAAGATCTCCGCTCGATCCTCGGCTCGGTAACGTGGGGTACCGTCACCAGCCATGAGGGGTCTAATCGGAGGCGGTTTCCCGGAGAGTTGGCGGCACAGGCGGTGGATGCCCGACCAGTCGTCCCCGGCGCGCTCAATGGTGCGCTGCCAGGACTCGGTCGCTTCTGTTTCCAGGGTGCTCGAGACCCTTGCAGCCAGCGCGTTGAGCTGGCACTTCAGGGTCGGGCATCGGTTGCGCTGCCACAGTCTTCTCAGCTTCCGCTTCTTCTCGATCATCGCCAAGATGAAGGCCGGCAGTTGAGCGAATAACACATAAAACCCATTAATACTAGTAACAAAAGCAAACACTAGCGTGAGCTAAAAGGATGGATAGCGCCATCTAGTAGAAATATATTAACCAACTTGTAGTTTACATGCAACGCTACCGAAGTAGATTTAGACAACGCCATCTGATTTCAAACTAAGCAGAGCTTGTACTATGGTAGCCAGATAACTGATAAACATACTTACATATTTCTAAATACATACATATTATAGATAAAAAACACCCAGACACAGAATAAACCGTCGTACTCATCAGACAAAGTTTTATCTTGGGTAGGATACGAACCTACGACCTCTTGCGTGGCAGTCGGTTACACACACACCGCGTCACAGAGGCAGTCTAAAAAGTATCTACTGTTTGTTATATTTATGTAATAACTGTCTAAAAGTAAATAGGAACTTTACCAAGACCAGATCTGTACGCAATACCTTTTAACGTTACGATTTAATCATAATAACAGTTGCGTAATAAAACCAGTTAGTACGTATCTGAATTAAATTCGTCTTCGAACAACGGAGACGCAGGGACTCGTAAAGATGGACAATGATGATAAAGGTTTGATTTTCTTTGCCAAGAAGGTTAACGTTTCATAGTCTATACAGATAAATAAAATTAAAATGTCTGTTTGTAATTTCAAATTAACAGCTTTTCACTTAATGCATCCGAAAGTATATACCTACCAGGTAGGTACTTGGTAGTGGAGGATGGAGTGCAGGGTAGCTCCGTGGAATGTTAGGGGAGGAATGGCAGATAAGATGAATGAGTTGATGGATGTTATGAATGAGAAAAAGTTAGATGCAGTGTGCTTGACAGAGACCAAGCGCAAGGGCAGCGAAGTCTTGGAGCTCCCGGGTGGGATACTCGCGCTTTGGTCTGGAGTACCAGAGAGCGAGCATGGCAGTCGGGGGGTTGGAATTTTGCTGTCCTCGCGATTGGCCTCCGGTATGTATGAGTACAAACTAGTAGGTCCTAGAATCCTCTGGATTCGTGTAAAACTTGGTTTGACGAAGATTTTCCTGGTAGCTGCTTACGCGCCAGTATCTTCGTCGAACGCGAGTGAGCTACAGGATTTCTGGGAGAGTATGAGAGAAGCTCTAAATGTGATAGAAGGAAATGAAAGACTTATAGTATGTGGAGACTATCTATTCCTAATGGATAGTCGGCTCCGTAAACAGGTGATGGACACAAGGGTTTATCGAGGCCCTGAGCTGGGATCAGACCACTACCTAGTCATAACTAGGATTAGGGGTCTGTTCGCGGGTTGGCGTCATCGTACCGAGTGTTCTGAGCTTGAGCCGACTTATAGCATCAAAAGCTGCAAGCTGCAGGATGCATCCATTAGGGATAAATATAATGAAAGGGTAGCCGAAAAGCTTGGCGACTTCAATGTAAGCAGTGAGAATGTGGAAAGTGTATGGCAGAACCTTAGGGATAGTATGATAAATGCCGCTGTGGAAGTGTGTGGAGAAACGAAAAGAGGCAGTAGTAATAAGCGTGATGCATGGTGGAATGAGGAAGTGAAAGAAGCAGTTCGCGAAATGATTTTAATATGAAAGAGAGATACAAGCTGCAGAAAGTTAACACAAAGGCACTGATAGAAGAAGCTCGTGAAAGGTGCAGAATGAAAGCGGATGAAAGGTTGTCGTCCAATTTCCGGGATAATGCCAAGCTCTTCTGGAAAGAGGTAGGCAAGACCCGGAGTTGTTCGGCAATCTGCAGTATGAATAAAGTGCTTAGTGTTAACAATGACGTCCTAACAGACCAGACTGACCTCCTGCATAGATGGAGTAAATATTATGGAAAGATGTATGCAAGAAAAGACAGAGATGCCACATCGGGAAGTGGAGCTCACTTTGATGCTCCGGATCCCGGTGTCATTGAAGTCATTAGTATGAAAGAAATAGAACAAGCGATAAGAAGTATGAAATGTGGTAAGGCTGCGGAAAAAGACCGAGTTACTGCTGAGATAATCAAGTACGGTGGGCCGCGTGTCTGGGACACACTATGTCTGTTATGCAACTTGTGCTGGCGGACGGGTGAGGTCCCGGATGACTGGCGAGTAGCAGTTGTAGTACCTTTTTACAAAGGGAAAGGCTCGCGCCTAAACTGCTCCAGCTACAGGGCGATCAGCTTGGTCAGCTTAGCTAGTAAGGTGTATGCAAAGGTTATAACGGCACGAATACAAGAAAAGTCTGAAAGGTATTTTTGGGAGGCTCAATGCGAATTCCGACGTGGAAGAGGTTGCATGGATCAAGTGTTTTCTCTCCGCATGATCGCGGAAAAGTTTCTGGCTGTTAGCCAGAAGGTGTTCTGCGCTTTTGTGGCTCTAGAGAAAGCATTTGATAACGTTGTGAGAGAAACGCTGTGGGACTTGCTGCCCGGATATGGTGTGGACGGCTCGCTACTGCGGGCAATACAGTCGCTTTATAGGGACTGTAAGGCTTGCGTGCGAGTAGGGGGGGATGTGTCACCTCTTTTTGATGTCTTTTGTACAGGCGTCAAACAGGGATGTGTCATGTCCGCCTGGCTGTTCATAGTGTATCTGGACAGTTGCCTGCAGAAGTTGAAAGATTTTAATATGGGTGTGAATTTGGGTGACTTTACAGTAAACTGTCTGCTGTACGCTGATGATGCGGTGCTCATGGCCTCATCAGAAGCCGACCTTCAGGCATTAATCACTAATATGAAAGAGGAGTGTGAAAATAAGGGTCTTCGCTTGAATGCAAGTAAAACTAAGGTTCTAGTATTTGAAAGAGGTGACGTAAGAACTGAATGCGAGATTAGGGTAAACCAGGAAACGTCTAGAGAAAGTGAATGAAATTGTGTATTTAGGAAGTATGTTTAGCGCGGATGGAAGATGTGATTCGGATGTAGAACGGCGAGTAACTGCCGGAAACAAAGTTAACGGTGCTTTGTCCCAATTAGTAAAGCGACAAATCATTGTAGAAGAAGCACGCATGGCGATTCATAACGCAGTGCTAGTGCCAACTTTGCTTTACGGTAGTGAAACCTGGGTATGTCAGCAGATGCATGAAAGTAAATTGAATGCTGTGGAGATGCGATCACTTCGAAATTGTGCGGCGTTACCTTGGCCGACCGAATACGTAACGAAGTGATACGCAATATGGCAGGTTTGAATGAAAGTGTCAGCGTTAAGCTGGAAAAGGGCGTGCTCCGCTGGTTTGGACACGTCTAACGAATGAATGAGGAACGATTGACGAAGAATATATATTGTTCAAAAGTAGAGGGTAGAAGGAATCAGGGTAGGCCGAGACTTACATATGAAGACCACGTGAGCAGATTGCTCAAAAACGGAAAGGTCAAAAGTACTCGGATACCCAGACGTGCGTGTATGAAGCGATTGATAAATCTCGAAGAAGCGAAAGAAGTATGTATGGATCGCGAAGCCTGGCGATCTGTCCTCTCTGACTACCCCGTCAGGGATACAGCGTGAAGATAGTTAGTTAGTTAGTTAGGTAGGTACTTTATACGTAAATTTCTTTTTTCTCTATTTATTTCTTCCGCATAATCTTTTAAATTGATTGGGATGGATTGATTTTAAAAAGAGTGACTTAGGCTACATTTTGACTGCCTCTGTGGCGCGGTGGGAGTGTATCCGACTGCTAAGCAAGAGGTCGTGGGTTTGATTCCCACTCAGGATATAACTTTGTGTAATGAGCACAATGGCTTTAACTGTGTCTGGGTGATATTTATCTATAATATGTATGTATTTAGAAATATATAAGTATATTTATCAGTTATTTGGTTACCGTAGTACAAGCTTTGTTTAGTTTGGAATCCGATGGCGTTGTGTGAGTTGTCCCAACGATATTTATTTATTTTATCTTTATATTCCAACTGAAACGGGGACCGATAGTCAATAAAAAAAAAATTGATGTAGTCTGTAACTTTGTTTTAATAAGAATATCATTGCAATGGAACCTTTTCAGAAACCTTACCATTATCATTGTACACAGCTTATACGACTTGATTGGCACCAAAGCAAACCAATACCAGGTTCTAAATATTGATTAGCCTTATTCTGATGTGTAAGCTGTAATTATAAAGTATATATATGAAGTTCCATCACTAATAGATTTTGCGTGAAAGAGTAACAAACATAATCCATTCATTCCTACAAAATTTCGCGTTTATAATATAAGTAGGAATAGTAAAAGGCACTTGTGATGATTTTCATACTATATTCTAAAATAATTCAGAAACCAAACTCAATTTGCAATATAAGCTTTTGAAGTCTATACAATTATCATCAAGAGATAGCCTTATCGACTGAAATAAATTATTTCGTTTCGAACACAAGCCCATCAGTTGAAAGCACCTTTTGTGAGAAGTATTAAACTTATTCAACTAAAAGAGATCTTATTTGTACCTGTCAGCATAAAATGTGATTTTCTCTTACTCTGCTCAAATTAATAGAAAAGTACTTAGTATATAATAAAGAAGAGATGAATTACTACAATGCTGAATATGTATTTGTCTTAGAAAGACTTTTAGAAAAGAGCTTTTACTATTTAATTCAATAAAAGCAACATCTTATTTTTAACTAAAAAACTAAACTAACTAACTATCTTCACGCTGTATCCCTGACGGGGTAGTCACAGAGGACAGATCGTCAGGCTTCGCGATCCATGCATACTTCTTTCGCTTCTTCGAGATTCATCAATCGCTTCAAATACGCACGTCTGAGCAATCTGCTCACGTGGTCTTCATATGTAAGTCTCGGCCTACCCTGACTCCTTCTACCCTCTACTTTTGAACAATATATATTCTTCGTCAATCGTTCCTCACTCATTCGTTGGACGTGTCCAAACCAACGGAGCACGTCCTTTTCCAGCTTAACGCTGACACTTTCATCCAAACCTGCCATATTGCGTATTACTTCGTTACGTATTCGGTCGGCCAAGGTAACGTCGCACAATTTTCGAAGTGATCGCATCTCCACAGCATTCAATTTACTTTCATGCATCTGCTGACATACCCAGGTTTCACTACCGTAAAGCAAAGTTGGCACTAGCACTGCGTTATGAATCGCCATTCGTGCTTCTTTTACGATGCTTTGTCGCTTTACTAACTGGGACAAAGCACCGTTAACTTTGTTTCCGGCAGCTACTCGCCGTTCTACATCCGAATCACATCTTCCATCCGCGCTAAACATACTTCCTAAATACACAATTTCATTCACTTGCTCTAGACGTTCCTGGTTTACCCTAATCTCACATTTAGTTCTTACGTCACCTCTTTCAAATACTAGAACCTTAGTTTTACTTGCATTCAAGCGAAGACCCTTACTTTCACACTCCTCTTTCATATTAGTGACTAATGCCTGAAGGTCGGCTTCTGATGAGGCCATGAGCACCGCATCATCAGCGTACAGCGGACAGTTTACTGTAAAGTCACCCAAATTCACACCCATATTAAAATCTTTCAACTTCTGCAGTAAACTGTCCAGATACACTATGAACAGCCAGGCGGACATGACACATCCCTGTTTGACGCCTGTACAGACATCAAAAAGAGGTGACACATCCCCTCCCCCCTACTCGCACGCAAACCTTACAGTCCTATAAAGCGACTGTATTGCCCGCAGCAGCGAGCCGTCCACACCATACCTGGGCAGCAAGTCCCACAGCGTTTCTCTCACAACGTTACCAAATGCTTTCTCTAGATCCACAAAAGCGCAAAAAAACCTTCTGGCTAACAACCAGAAACTTTTCCGCGATCATGTGAAGAGAATACACTTGATCCATGCAACCTCTTCCACGTCGGAATCCGCATTGAGCCTCTTATAAATACCTTTTTTATTTTATTTTGTCTTTTCCCGCAGCCTTACCACATTTCATACTTCTTATCGCTTAATTTAACAAATCTAAAAATAAATGCCGAAGGTTGTAAATATGGATGTTTGTAACTGTTAGTAAAGCATAAAGTAAAGTATAAAGCTACTGATCTGTTTGAAGTCGGTGCCAAGCCGAAAATATCATAAGATACCTCTACCTACTACGAGTAACACCTACTTGGTGATATAAAATTTTAATTTGTATGTGAATTTTAATTTTATTTACCTGGCATACATACAGTAAATATATTTATTCACACAAACACATCAAAATAGATCCCGTATAACAAACACAGTTATAGCAGTAAACTTTGACACTAAAGGTGAACTATGCAAATGACGAATCTATAAATTCTCCAATTAGTCTGATTGAAAAGTTTACTTTTCAATTCCGCAGAATGATGTTCAAAGTTATGCGAGCACTTTATTAATATTAGCTTTTACGTCCTGTTTTTTACTTCACCGTTAATTGGATTGTCTGGTGCTCATCACATCTTTGTGATTAAATTTAAATGGATCATGAAGAAAGTGGCTTTCAATAACTTCGCGCCTGTGGCCAAGATTAATTTCATTGTGGACTTAAGTGAAGTACAATAATAGTATAATATGATTCTCGATTTATTCAATAAGCTTTTGTTGCCCGGGGTTTGCTAGGTGTCAGAGGATTTTATAATTAGTAGATATTAAATATTGTTGGGACAACTTACACAACGCCATCTGATTCCAAACTAAGCAGAGCTTGTACTATGGTAACCAGATAACTGATAAACATATATTTCTAAATACATACATATTATAGATAAATAACACCCAGACACAGAATAAACCATTGTGCTCATCACACAAAGTTTTATCATGGGTGGGAATTAAGCCCTCGACCTCTTGCGTAGCAGTCGGATACACTCACACCGCGCCACAGAGGCAGTCAAAATTATAATGTAATTATTTAATTTACAGTTTCATGCTTTGTCATCGACTTTAAAACCAATGGTCCGATTTCTCTATCTCTCTTCGAGTAGTAAATTTAAAATAAATAACAATATTCCACCCGAAAAGAAACATAAGAAAGAGAATTAATTAATATATTTCAAATTTGTAATTTTATTGCCTTTCAAAAAAAAAACAATAACTTGATAACCAGAATCAAAATTTGTCTGTCATCAGATTTAAATAATTTTAGTATAATTAGCAAATTTTTATAAATAATAAATAAATAAATATCCATCACGCCTTATCCCCGAAAGGGTGGCAGAGGCATATTATATGCCCACTTTTCACCGTGTGGATTCCTGTCCCACGTAATAGGTGGTGAGCCCATTGCCGTGTTGAAATAGACAGAAGCAGGTTGTGGCTACCTGCTGTTAAATTTTTTTAAGCCGCCTATATGGCCTTCAACCAGGCTTAACGACTGCCATTTTACTGGCAACCGGGACCAACGGCTTAACGTGCCTTCCGAAGCACGGAAACGCTCGCAAATGTAAATGCCACAAAGTGGTCACCCATCCGAGGACCAGCCATAGTGAAAGTTGCGTACCTCAGTGATCGTTTACCGAACACTGAGACCGCGGGGCCACGAGCGCTTTTTTGCAATGCATTTAATATGTGTGGATGCCATTCCGTATGATATGACGCAAAATTTGTATTACTCTCTTCCGAGCCCCTCGGCAAAGTAGTGTTTGTTAATACAAATAGTTGAAATCGGACTATTCGTTTTTGAAGACCAAATTTAACACAAAAACAAATTAACGAACAAATTGAAAATTTAATAAACTAGTGTTTTGAGGTTTAATTTACTCAATGTAGGTATACATATATAAATACATACAACAAACTTTATTTAAAAATATTCAATGTATTTTTAAATACCCTATACTTAGTCCAGACATATAAGTATATCTGTGTGGAAATACTCAAAACTACCTCGCATAGCACAGGTAAATAAGTTTATGTGGCAATACCTGTGACTAAAACTAATCACCGTGCTAAACCAAGTTGTAATTTTACTTTTTGTTGTTCACATATTGTTAATGTTTATGCAAAATTTGAATTAAATTTTAAAGTTTCTGAGTTTATCCCGGACACGCATTTATAGTAAATTGTTCTCTGCCTAGCTCCTAGGTTATGTAGCGAGATAATATGCAATAAAGCGCAATAAAGCCTATGTGTTGATGCGACCTACTGTTAATGTTCGTGCAAAATTTGAATTAAATCCAACGAGTAGTTTCTGAGTTTATCCCGGACAAAGGTACTGCCGACAAACAGACCGACAAAAAATTTAAAAATTACATTTTTGGCTTTGGTATCCTTCGGTGAACACACAGCAAGTGTTTTTTTGTAAAAATATTCAATTACAAGATAAGCAACCTATTTATCCTACTTCGTTTTAAAACACAGCATAAAAATGTTTGTATGACAGAGTTATGCAGAGAATTGTTTTACGACTGAACAAATATACCTTTTTGGGTAATGTTTTTATTTCACAGTTTATTTATGTGGGTTTGTATTTGTACACAAAGTGTTTTAAAAGGTTCTTTTGTTATTGTTACATGAAAAATATACGGCATTAGGGGATTGAGGCATTTTTATACCTAACAAGTCAAATGAAAATTTGTCATAGTAGGTTTTGTGAGTCAAATACTCCAATGAATAAATTGTATAATAATACTATTAATTATTATATATGTATAATTTGTAAGGAAAGTGTATATGTATATTATTAATCTAAAATAAAGTCCAAGTAATACTCATTTTTAAATTTAGTGTGTAATAGTGAAGGTAGCGTAGGAGTGAACTTTTCATGTCATGTATACTCACACAAATTTGTTTAAGTCCAATACATCTGAGCAAGTTGATTCACTATTAAACTGTCGCGTTCGACGCCATATATTTATGAAGCGATTACTGTGATATCTCAGAGTGACCGAAGGCTACCCAAATGACCCGATGAGGAAACTTGAAGGAGCACCCTTCAACTTAAAAATTGCATATTTGTTTATTGTTGCATCCGGAGAATATAATACAACAGTTGCAGTTGTGCTACAGCAACATGTGAAACAGACAATTTGAGGTCGTCAATGGAGAACGCTTGAAATAGCATCGAGTCTCCCTTTATGAAACTGAAAGCCCTTCTCCGACCCTCGAACAATGACAAAATGCTTACCTTATATTTTTAAAGATAAAAAAAGACACTTTAAAATATATCATGTAATAAGTACTACTAGAGCAAGTAAAAGAAATTGTGTATTTGGGGAGTATGTTTAGCGCGGAAAGAAATGTGATTCGGATTTAGAACGGCGAGTAGCTGCCAGAAACAAAGTTAACGGTGCTTTGTCCCAATTAGTAAAGCGACAAAGTATTGTAAAAGAAGTATAACTCGCGATTCATAACGCAGTTCTAGCGCCAACGTCATACCCAGGTTTCGCTACCGAAAAGCATTTCGGTAGCGAAACCTGAGTATGACAGAAGATGCATGAAAATAAGTTGTTGATGCATGAAAAATAATGAAATCAATTCAATGAAGTGATCGCAACATGGCAGGTTTGAATGAAAGTGTCAGCGATAAGCTGGAAAATGGCGTGCTTCGTTGGTTTGAATGAGTGAAGAACGATTGATGAAGAATATATATTGTGCAAATGCAGAGGGTAGAAGAAGTCAGGGTAGGGCGAGATTTACATATGAAGACCACGTGAGCAGATTACTGAAAAACGGTACAGTCAATAATACTTGGATACCCAGACGTGCATGTAGGAAGCGATTAATGAATCTATCTAGGATACAAGGGATACAGCGTGAAGATAGTTTGTTAGTAATTTAAGCAAAGCATTCCTAAAATCCGACAATTTTAAACCACTTCAAAGATTTAGACAGTCGTTTCAATTCATTAATGGCTCAAATTATTAAGATTTGTATTACAATTAAACTGCCTCCATATTCTGAAGTATATTATTATAATTATATCAGCTACATTCAATAACAAAAGTTTTTGTTCTGATAAAAGCAATTTCCAAAAAACTTAATAATTAGACGAGCGTAAACTTCCTTAATATTTAACCTGCTTACGAAGAGTATATAATTCTGAGGGGTTAAACAAGGATCTAATAAAATACGGACGTAGTATCATACTATTATGACGTGAATCTGTAACAATATCCCACAGATAACAAAAGCATTTCACATTGCCGCCATTTCATTTCTTGTAACGGTGTTTAAGACATAATAACCTATTTCTTATATGTATGTGCATAAATATTTATTTTTATAATATATTTTTTATTTATTATTATAATAAATAAAAAAATATATTATTTAATTAAAACGACGCTACAAAGTGTTTATTTTTATCAACTACGCCTTTATCCTCAAAGGGGTGCCGGAGGCATAATATATGCCCACATTTCACCGTGTGCATTTTTGTCTCACATAACAGGTGGTGAGCCCATTGCCGTGTTAAAATAGAAGGTTGTGGCTAACTGCTGTTGAAGTTTTATTAGCCGCACATTATGCCCCTAACTTGGCTTAACGACTGCCATGTTACAAAATGTACATAAATTTAATTAAGATAAATGATGTCATAATTTTTTTACCGGACTCTTACCGACTAAAACCACACGGTGCCCTTCCATTTGTCTATGGCCAGGAGTCCCGGGTAAGCCCTCGGGAGGATAGCCCCAGGACTCCCAGCAAACTTTATCCGCAAACGCGCTATCGTCTTCGGGTTGTACGGGTGTTATCCCGTTTCTTTGGGGAGGATTCGGGTGCTGTCCTACTTTCTTGAGATTTGGGTAGTTGTCACGTCACGCTACCGTCTAGGGCCTGCTTCTGAACAGCGAGCCGCCCACCTCCCGTCCTTAGGCCCTGGTCATGGAGGCCGGTGATCCTGGGCGAAGATCAGTCTGCGGTGCCCCCGGATCAGTCTGCGTCCACACCCAGACCCGCAACGAGAAACCGACGCTGCAGTGGCCCACGCTGAGCACTCAGCCAGTGTATGCATCGCCGTCTCCTCGCTTAATACTCTTGACTGCGATAACATTTAGTCTCCGCACTTTGGTAACAATCTTAGACCTTACGCATTACCTATCCTTGTCCACTTTCTGGCGTGAAGACTTTATTCAAACGCTATCTAAAATTATCAATAAGTAAATCCCAACTAATCATTTTTCTCCCATTTTAATTCTTACTTTTTTCTAATATCAATGCAAGAGATTTTTTTAGAACAATGCAAAAATCATTTTAAGGCATAAACTTAACTATCCACTATTTAGTTAATTTATTTATTCTTCTGTGACTGTGTATGTAACTTAAGTTTTCATGTAATAATAAACTTGTCATCAAAACTCACTTAGCAAGATAATATTACAGCTCATAATAATATAGAAATGGTGTTATACCAAAACCTTTTAATTATATCAAACTCTGTCCTTTGTAAACATAAATTATAGGAAACAGCAATTTTTTTCACAGGTTAGCCAAATTTATTCACATGAGAGAGTAAACTGGATTTTATTGAAAAAGTTTCATCGGCCCAGAAAACGGTCATCGGTCAATTCTCTTAATCACTTGGATCCAGCGAATTTTCATTCGTGTAATTTTATTTTAGTTCAAGTTTGTTGTCCTAAGAATTTGTTTTCTAATGAAATTGAAAGAACCCTTACCGCAATTTACCATTTCTATTATTTATGGTTTCAATTTCGATCACCGCTGGCAACTTCATAAAGCCGCATCATATTTCAACATGGCGTACCGAATGCATAGTACGAAAACCATTGCTTCACTTTATGATTCGAATATGACTTTATAACTTCGACATTTTTGGTAATAATTGCTAGTATCATATTTCTGAGTTATGTGATATCTACATTGAAAAAGAACTTAATAATATCGTTAGATAAAAACTGTAAGTGATTCTAATATCATCAATTTAATAGGTTTATAGGGGAATAAGTTAATACGTCAACAGATACTGTATAGCTTCAATTTTTGTGTACCTATATAATTTAATTTAAATAAATATATGTCCATTAAAAACTTGCTGTTTTTATTCATATTGCTGGAGTATATATGTACTACAAAATGTACAGGGCTTGCGACATTACTGCATTAACTGCAATGCTATCCTAATTATTTATTGTCGTATAAAAATTTGAAGCGCTCGTGGCCCCGCGGTCTCAGTGTTCTGTAAACGATCACTGAGTTACGCAACTTTCACTATGGCTGGTCCTCGGATGGGTGACCACTTTGTGGCATTTACATTTGCGAGCGTTTCCGTGCTTCGGAAGGCAAGTTAAGCCGTTGGTCCCGGTTGCCAGTTAAATGGCAGTCATTAAGCCTGGTTGAAGGCCTTATGGGCGGCTTGAAAAAGTTCAACAGCCGGTAGCCACAACCTGCGTCTGTCTATTTCAACACGGCAATGGGCTCACCACCTATTACGTGGGACAGGAATCCACACGGTGAAAAGTGGGCATATAATATGCCTCTGCCCCCCCTTCGGGGATAAGGCGTGATGGATATTTATTTATTATTTATTTTGTATAAAAAAATGCAGAAGTAGGTGGAGATTCAGTCTATACCGTGTAACTTTATTTCGTAAAAAATCTACAAAACTTTTAGAACATGATATAAGTCCAATACTTCTAGAAAAACGAAGAATTTACAAAAATGTCTCATTCCTATAGATATTGGTATTGAATAGACGTAGTTATCGGCACCCGTTGGATATTCAATCAAGAAGTCACTAGAAAGATTTGATGTTGGTATCAACGGAATTCTTTTGCAATTTACTGAAGGAATTGACGTAATCTATTTTAACAAATGCCATCAGCGAATCGCGTTGATACTCTTTTGGTCAATATACTCTAATGTTGTTGGATAAAGTCTCATTTGAATAATTTCTGTCCTTTTCAATTTCCTTTTGAAGGTCTTTGAAGTGATTCTGTTTTATACAAATAGCGAGGCCTGATTGTTTATCATTTCCTTTAAGATAGTAATAATATTTAGACTATACGTTTTATTTCTTCCATTTTATTGCTAGTCCTGTGCCCGTTAATCTGCATTTTCTTGGATTCTTAGAAGGTACAACTTGAAACTTGTACCACCAAATAATGTTTGTTAATTGGAAAAAAATCATAATCGTAGCACACGCAATTTATAACATTAAATCTGTCTCTCATCGGGGTAGGCAGATACTTTGGATTTTTTTCACTTTTTTTTTTTTTAAATATTGTGGTACACTTTTCACACACCGCCATCTAGCCCAAAGTAAGCTAATATTAGCTTATGTTATGGGATCTAGATAACTGATAAACATACTTATATATTTCTAAATACATACATATTATAGATAAATAACACCCAGACACAGAATAAACCATCGTGCTCATCACACAAAGTTTTAACCTGGGTGGGAATCGAACCCACGACCTCTTGCGTAGCAGTCGGATGCACTCCCACCGCGCCACAGAGGCAGTCTTGTTTTAAAACTTGGCAAAATTTATCTTTTTCTATTCTATTGTTTATTTATCCATTCTTAAACATGCTCGCCGGTATGCGTTTAGTGACATTCTTTATTATTTTATACACCTCGAAGCCTTTTTGTTCTTTTTAAGTAATGTCAAACTAAGCCAGAGTGAGAAAAAATGAATAAACCGTAACAGAACTTCTTTGTTCTGGTTTATATATTTTTTTAAATTAAATAAATAAATATCCATCACGCCTTATCCCCGAAGGGGTGGCAGAGGCATATTATATGCCCGCTTTTCACCGTGTGGATTCCTGTCCCACGTAATAGGTGGTGAGCCCATTGCCGAAAGATAAATCATAATTAAAAAAAAAAAAAATTCTTATTCATTTATATTTTTTTTAATTTATAATATAGTTTTTTTACTAAAAGAGAAACACTGGGTGAGCACTAAAATTATTGTCCCGTACCTAGAGGTTTCTAGCAATTACTTCTCCACTTATTTATTTGATCTTCAACTCCCTTGATTATGAGTTTATCATCTCCTATAGGATCATTCCATTACTAAACCAAGCAAGAATGGAGAATGGAGAAGCTTTTTTTGTTATTTCGACTACTTTTCAGATTTTTACAGATTTCGCATTAGAATATACTAATTTTGGCCTTATCTATACATATAATAAAATCGTAACAAAGTAAAAACTGTACATTGAATATATTTACAAAAAAATGCTTGCTGGGTGTTTACTAAAGGATACCAAAGCCAAAAATGTAGGTTTTAGAATTTTTGTCTGTCTGTTTGTCTGCGGTAGCTATGTTCGGGATAAACTCTGAAGCTACTCATTGGATTTCATTTAAATTTTGCACGAACAATTACAATAGGTCGGGCCTACACATAGGCTATATATTATCACGTTACATTACCTAGGAGCTTGGCAGAACACAATTAGCTGTAAATTCATGTTCGGGATAAACTCTGAAACTACTGATTGGATTTCATTCAACTTTTGCACGAACATTAACAGTAGGCTGGGTCTACACATAGGCTATAAGTTATCATGCTACATAACCTAGGAGCTCGGCAGGGAACAAATAGGGGTATATGCATGTCCGGTATAAACTCGGTAACTTCTGAATGGATTTAATTCAAATTTTGCACAAATATTGACAGCAGGTCGGGTTTACATATGGGCTATAAATTATCACGCTGCACAACCTAGGGGTTCGGCAGATAATGATAAGTTACATGTGTATATCCGGGCAAACGCAAAACTGCTGAATAGATTCAATTAAAATTTTATAATAATAATCAAAGAATATTAACAAGAGTTCGGCTCTATAAATAGGTGAATATAAATAAATAAATAAATAAATAAATATCCATCACGCCTTATCCCCGAAGGGGTGGCAGAGGCATATTATATGCCCACTTTTCACCGTGTGGATTCCTGTCCCACGTAATAGGTGGTGAGCCCATTGCCGTGTTGAAATAGACAGACGCAGGCTGTGGCTACCTGCTGTTGAAATTTTTTAAGCCGCCCATAAGGCCTTCAACCAGGCTTAACGACTGCCATTTTACTGGCAACCGGGACCAACGGCTTAACGTGCCTTCCGAAGCACGGAAACGCTCGCAAATTTAAATGCCACAAAGTGGTCACCCATCCGAGGACCAGCCATAGTGAAAGTTGCGTACCTCAGTGATCGTTTACCGAACACTGAGACCGCGGGGCCACGAGCGCTTCAATAATGAATATAATCACGCAATGAAAACCTAAGAGCTCGGCAGAGAACAATTTCTGCATGTAAATCCGGGCAAAACGCAAAACTACTCAATATATTTAATAATATATTTTATGAATTATAACACAACTTTGGGTCTACTTATAGGCTATATATTAGCACGCTACATAACTTAAGGGCTTAGCAGAGAACATTTGTATACATATTTATGTATGGAATAAACGCAAAAACTGCTAAATAGATTTATTTAATATCTTTCATAAAGAATAACCAGACGTTGGGCCTATATATAGGCTACATATTATCACGCTATATAATCTAGGGGGTCAGCAGAGAACTATTAGCTACATATATATCTAAGCAATAAAACGCAAACACTACGTTATAAATTTAGTTTAAATCTTACATAAATGTCAACAAGAGATTGGATCTACATAGGGGCTGAATATTATCACACGATAACAGATAAGCTATACGTAGGGGCCGTAGCCTATGTGTAACAGCATGTATGTAGTTAGCGATAATTATTTCCTCCATCGAATCTCTCAGAGGTCAAGCGTGGTAACACTTCAAAGCAAAGACATTGTTTTTAAAACGTCCTGGAAAACGTTGATAGGGGCTAGCCTCACGGAAGCTATGAATCTTGAATTAGGTAAGGAGATTCTTCAAGCAGCACGATAGCATTCCCAAGGAGGGTTGGTGTTAGGCTGGCAGCCGACCAATAAAACCAATGCAAAACATTTTGCAGTATGGAATTTAGACATACTGCGCCGACCCCAAGTAAATTGGTATAAGGGCAAGAGGATGATTCTTCACCCAACACTAGAAGTGTTTTCCAAGACGCAGTTTATTACTCCGCAAAGTACTAACTATACTTGCTCAACGCTACGCATAATGTGGTATTTGCATTATGATTATTCTGTGGTAAGGGGAAGCCTTGAGCCACTGCCGTAGACTTTCTTAGCTGCTATTTACAGAATCTACCATAGTGAGAACAAAAATAAGAAACACGTGCTCAAGGATTGCCCTCATATCAGAAACATGGGATGAATATACGATGTCTTATAAGAACAGTAGTGGAAACATTTACAGTAATTTATCATAGCTTTACGAACAATAATTTATTGATTGGTAGTGTCACAGTTTTGTTCAAAAAACGATTTCCGTAAAACGTTATCCGTAGTGACCCGAGGAATCAGGTCGGAAACAGATTTTATTATAATTACAAGTTCATATGCTGTACTTGAAAATCAATTTGACAGCTTAACTGGGCGATAATTCGCAAGCTCATAATTTCTAAAAAAATCTTCTAAGTCTTTGCTAAGGCACTCTACCAGAGGCCGTACTTAACTAACTAACTAACTATCTTCACGCTGTATCCCTGACGGGGTAGTCAGAGAGGACAGATCGCCAGGCTTCGCGATCCATTCATACTTCTTTCGCTTCTTCGAGATTCATCAATCGCTTCATACACGCACGTCTGGGTATCCGAGTACTTTTGACCTTTCCGTTTTTGAGCAATCTGCTCACGTGGTCTTCATATGTAAGTCTCGGCCTACCCTGACTCCTTCTACCCTCTACTTTTGAACAATATATATTCTTCGTCAATCGTTCCTCACTCATTCGTTGGACGTGTCCAAACCAACGGAGCACGCCCTTTTCCAGCTTAACGCTGACACTTTCATTCAAACCTGCCAAATTGCGTATCTTGCGTATATTCTTTACTATATTGTAATCATCATTTACAGTATGTCCAGAGTCATCTATTAAGCTACATAATAACTCTTATATCAATGAATAGTATTACAACCATTTCAAAACATAGATGCGATGGACTCCACTCAATCTATTGATAATTTTTTAAAGCAATTAATATGCTAACTTTTATATTATTGTAATTGCTTATTCCAACAAAAAGTTAAAAAATACAATTTGGTTCCTTTGTTAAGTATGGTATAATTTACCTCAAAACAATAGCATATTAAATTTTGTATTTGTTTGTTTGTTAAATTTGGTCATCAAAAACCTATGGTCCGATTTTAACTATTTGTATTACTGCTAAACATAAGATATAGTTCAAAACACTACTTTTCCAAAAGACTCGGTAGAGATTAATACAAATTTTGCGTCTATCACAATTTCCACGCGAACGAAGTCGCGGGCAACAGCTAGTTACCTAATAAAAACATCATAGTTTGTGAAATAAAACCACTTAAAAAAACGTTAAAGTAAAAAAAGTAGCCAGGAATGTTGGTTTTTCTCAACAACTAAAATAGAACTGAGTTTTAAATTTTTTAATGGTATGAAGAGGTTATTATAAGAGCCCAGTGGAACTTTTCGTGGCAAGAATTTAAATTTTATCAGGAGAGCTAATTAATATTTCACCATAATTGCAATATTTCGAGTATATTTTAATTTTTTGACTTTAACCACATAATTATTATGTGTCCCAACATAATAAAACGATACGAATCAGTCTATGGAAGTCAATTGCTGGAAGAAGGCCTCTCCCACGTCATATTACACGAGTTTGTGTAAATTCGTCTTTGTAAGTCTTATTTATGTTTTGGTACTTAATAACGAGATCATGGGGATGCGGAGTAGAAGCAATTCTACTCCAACACGAGTGCTACGAGGACGAGCAATGTTAGGGCTTGCCCCCGAGGCGACACACGCCAGTTCGTCCCAGCTGGTAGGATAAGTGTGTGCCAGAGCTGTTTAAGGGGCCGCCACTCTACACGCGCGGTCCGATACGACTGGAAGTGGAGGACGGAGTGCAGGGTAGCTTCGTGGATTGTTAGGGGAGGAGTAGAAGATAAGATGAAGGAGTTGATAGATGTAAAGAATGAGAGAAAATTAGATGCAGTGTGCTTGACAGGGACCAAGTGCAAAGGCAGCGAAGTCTTAGATTCCAGTACCAGAGTTAGTACCAGAGAGCGAGCATAAGAGTCGAAGTGTTGGAATTTTGTTGTTCCTCGCGATTGGTCTCCGGTATGTATGAGTACAAACTGGTGGGTCCTAGAATCCTCTGGATCCGTTTAAAACTTGGTTTAACGAATACTTTTCTAGTGGCTGCTTACGAGTCAGAGTCTTCATTGAACGCGAGTGAGCTAGAGGACTTCTGGGAGAGTAAGAGAGAAGCTTTAAATTTGGTAAAAGGAAATTAAAAGTACGGTAGCCAAACCTGGGTATGTCAGCAGGTGCATGAAGTTGAATACAGTGAAGATGCGATCACATCGAAAATTGTGCGGCGTAACCTTGATCGACCGAATACGTAACGAAGTGATACGCAGCATGGCAAGTTTTAATGAAAGTGACAGCGTTAAGCTATAAAAGGGAGTGCTCCGTTGATTTGGAAAATACCAACGAATGAATGAACTGAAAGGAATGATTGACGAAGAATATATATTGTGCAAAAGAAGAGGGTAGAAGGAGTCAAGGTAGACCGAAACCAACATATGAAGATCACGTGAGCAGATTACTCAAAACCGACAAAATCAAAAGCACTCGGATACCCAGACGTACAATGAAGCGATTGATGAATCTGCAGGAAGCGAAAGAAGTATGCATGGATCGCGAAGCCTGGCGATCTGTCATCTCTGACTACCCCGTCAGGAATACATCGTGAAATAACACGACAAAATGTTTACAAGACCTGAAGCTTTACGTAACTTCAATTCCTAATCATATTTGTAAGTCCTTTTTGTGTTTTAGCAAGTATGGTACATAAATAAGCAAAAAAAATTGAAAAATACTATACTCATGGTATTTACCTGTAAAAGAATAAGTCATAACTGAGAAAGGGGTCAAACTGAGAACCATAGTGAAGACGCATTATGATGCGCACTATTGACCAAATTGAATTCAGTCTTTTACCACATGTGGGAAATCGCAATGTAGGAAGGTTTTGCAGTAGCAATTAAAGAGTAATTTGTTTTATTGGAACGTAGTTCCTTAACGTCGCTTACAATAGTACGTTTTAGTAGAAATCGTCATGTATCAAAATGCTGTACGCTGCGTGTGTATCGAGCCTACTACAAGCACTTGCTTGTGTGCTACTCCGTTTCTGACAGGGGTCCCCCGACCGCACAATTTATTTAAATAAGAACAAAACATACTATACTATAAATATATATTTTTTGTTAGTGAACCTCAATACTCCCAATGAATAAGATGGCACATTACTTCATTTTGCGTAGACTCTCTGTTACGTGTACTGTATATACGTATACGTGTATTACAAAAATGTATTCCAAAAATAAGATCAGCATAATTTATAATAGAGTAATATGTATTCATTTGACTAACTATAATACTTATTCACAAAACGTTTTTGGCTACCTATTTATTTTAGGAAATATAATGGCACTTGGCAATTTTATCCCTTTTTATAACGTCAATCACGTAGATGGAAATGGTCCTGAACAAACAAAGATCTCATTCGTCGAACAAATATTTGATTTAATTGAGTATTATGTATTCTTTTACCTAATAGAACTGTAATAAGATAAATTCTGTACTTTGAAATATTTTACAAATAAGGTTGAAGTATGTTAAGAATAAGGGTGTTAGGAAAATGCTACGGTAGGGTTTGTATGTCTCGTTGATGTGTTTAGTGGGTCAACAGTTACAGAGTAGTTTCAAAAACAAGTAGGTACCTACGTTAAGGGCATCCTTGTAGCCGTGAAATATTGTAATGTCATTTTAGTACGTCCAGAAAGTAGATTTTTTTCTCTATAAACTGGTAAAACCGTTATATTTGTTTAATCATATAGTAAGCGATATACGGAGCCAAAGGCCTTCCTTACCGGTTCGTCTCTTCTAACTTGCGGGAAAGTAGTATAGTCACATCTCAGGTTATTCAGGGTCCACTAGAAATTCTCGCCAACGACATAAATTACTTCGTGTTTCATTTATAGATAAGACTTCAATTCGAACACAATCATGACAACCGTAAGTAATTCACACCGTATTTACTTTAACTTAAAATTATACTATATTAGCTACTAGATGTTGGCTTCGCTCGTAAATTTCTTTGAACACCCGTTGCATTTCATACATTTGACCCATGGCCCTCCCAACTCCTATTACTCCTTTTACTCCTTTAAGGGTAGAATTTTAGACAATCCTGACACGTATTTATTTATTTTTAATCAGAAGTAGGTGTGCGAAGTTTGGTGTTGCTATCTTTGAAAATAAAGAATCTCTCATAGAAACATAAAACCCCTAAGGGGTAAAAATCCCTTTATAGGTAAAATCAAGTAAAACCGTAAAACGCGTGTTCATTTATTTGTAACCAAAAATACTTGTACGTACTTTTATGTTTCCAACTTGGAAAATGAATGAATGAACCAATGCTGTGCACCTTGAAGTCGTTGGGGACTCATCGACTGAGGCTTTTTTTGCCTGTTTGGACCACTTTGTGGCGCGACGGGGTGTCCCATCACTGATTAGGTCTTATAATGGGCGGAAGGAACT
The DNA here is from genome assembly GCA_948477245.1 of Thumatha senex. Classification (NCBI taxonomy): domain Eukaryota; kingdom Metazoa; phylum Arthropoda; class Insecta; order Lepidoptera; family Erebidae; genus Thumatha; species Thumatha senex. Next base: position 8,637,203 of record OX419734.1, read on the forward strand.
TTGTAGTTGCAGATAGGCCGGGGTGGCCTTAGCCAAACGGTATCTCCTGCGGGTAGTTGGGGAGACTACGATGACGATTGAGGAACTCTCAACGGTAGTTTGTAAAATTGAGGAGGTTCTCAATTCGCGTCTTTTGTGCCTAATCAGTTCGGATCCGAATGACTTAAAGGCTTTGACGCCGGGATATTTCTTGGTAGGGCGTCCACAGATCGCATTGCTGGAGTATCCGTACGAGGGCGTACGGCTAAACGCGCTTTCAAGATTTCAAATCAGCAAATGAGACCGGATTTCTAGAAGCGGTGAAATACCTGCATATCGGACGAATAGGGCACCCCGCCTCAGGTGGAAGACTCGTGTTGGTGAAGGATTCCAACCTGCCGCACTTGCGTTGGCAATGGGGGCTCATTTTTCATCTGTTCCCGGGTGCTGATGGGACGCCCCGGTTAGCTGAGGTCCTGGTTGGAGGGTCGGTGCTTAGGCGGGCAGTCGGCCTGTAGATGAGTAATCAGCACGGGCCGAGTAGAACGGGTGCTTGTTCAGCATATCTTGCCATCTAGCGGCTCATTGTTTACAATCTCGTGCGCGCTGAGTCCAGTCGAGGTGATGGTCGAGTGAACGCAGTTAGGCAGTCGAGTAGAGTTCTCTTAGCAGATCGTGCGGGTCGATCTTTGTGCGTAACGTAACCAATTCATACACGAAGGGTAGCTCCGATCCACATAGAAACTACTCTTTCTTAGCACTTTTTCCTTGAGTATTGTTTCTTTACCTTCTTTTTTTGGTGGTGTACTTTAATTTAAAACCAACAAAAATCATGCCAGTGGGACACGATCTTGTGTGCATATTGGCTGGTTCGAGTCCTGCTCGAGACTGAACAATTTTTCCGCTTTAAATTTATATTTATAATATTTGTAAGATAACATTGCCGTAGAAATTCCGAGAATTCCTATCTTCATGTTTTATTTTATTCACCAAATTTCAGGTATCTATGCCTAATAGTTTAGGATGTTTTGATTTCACCCACGTTGTTCTATTTCCCGTGCGAATGTCAGGATTTCCTTTCTTAGCGCTTATATATGTTACCACCTATTATACCACCTATTATACCAACTATTATACAAAAAATGTGAAATTTGGTGAATATATTCTTTAGGTACATTAGATGAGACTAATGACTAAGAAAGAAATTCTCAGTATTCCATTTAATGGGAAAGAAACTCTTGCAAATGAAACCACAAACGGCCTAAATCACTAAACATAGAAATAGCACCAGGAAAGGATTGCCCGGTGCTATTTCTATGTTTAGTGATTTAGGCCGTTTCCGTTCCCACGGATAAGTATTCCTACTAATATTATGAATGTGGTTGTCAAGTGTATAACGAAAAAAAAAAGTTTCAGATCCTTTAGAATTGTATATACTATAGATTCTTACGCCCCGCTCTGTTTCTCTCTCTTAATAATATGTGGCGCTAACGAAGTTGCGCGGGTCAGCTAGTTTTTTCTATAAAGTTTGTCTTACAAGTATCCCATAAATTTTGGTTTACTTAATATATTCCTACAATTCTTCAAAATTAACATGTCACGGACGACACACTGATTTATTTATTAGATGACTATAAGACTGAATAATTATGTAACTTTGTTCAAAATAATTGTAATCCGTGACGTGTGACACGTGACAGCTTAATACCACTAGACTAAATAAATAAAATAAATATCCATCACGCCTTGTTCCCGAAGGGGTGGCAGAGGCATATTATATGCCCACTTTTCACCGGGTGGATTCCTGTCCCACGTAATAGGTGGTGAGCCCATTGCCGTGTTGAAATAGACAGACGCAGGTTGTGGCTACCTGCTGTTGAAATTTTTTATGCCGCCTATAAGGCTTTCAACCAGGCTTTACGACTGCCATTTTACTGGCAACCGGGACCAACGGCTTAACGTGCCTTCCGAAGCACGGAAACGCTCGCAAATGTAAATGCTACAAAGTGGTCACCCATCCGACGACCAGCCACAGTGAAAGTTGCGTACCTCAGTGATCGTTTACCGAACACTGAGACCGCGGGGCCACAACCACTAGGCTCGACATAAAATACGAGTACTTACATTATTTATGTCCCTCTCTTATATTCTCCCTTTTATTTTATTTCCTGTGGCAACAAGAGAGATGGCAAAAGTCTTGACTTGTAACTAATCATTGCTAAATAATGGGAAATCGTCGAAGTTAAATCTAGTTTTACCTGCAAATGTTACACCTGCTGACTAATGAAAGAGGTTATGGCGAAGACGAGGAAACTCAAAACAAAACTCTATACAAATACGCCTGGCCAGTTGATATAAACATTGCCCTTCCAATTCGGGACTCTGTAAATTTGTGCTTAAAACCCGCTCTCATAGACTTAATATCTTCAACAAAGTTACATAGTGGACAGAAACTTAACTTAACTTAACTATCTTCACGCTGTATCCCTGACGGGGTAGTAAGAGAGGACATTTCGCCAGGCTTCGCGATCCATGCATACTTCTTTCGCTTCTTCAAGATTCATCAATCGCTTCATACACGCACGTCTGGGTATCCGAGTACTTTTGACCTTTCCGTTTTTGAGCAATCTGCTCACGTAGTCTTCATATGTAAGTCTCGGCCTACCTTGACTCCTTCTACCCTCTACTTTTGAACAATACATATTCTTCGTCAATCGTTCCTCACTCATTCGTTGGACGTGTCCAAAACAACGGAGCACGCCCTTTTCCAGCTTAACGCTGACACTTTCATTCAAACCTGCCATATTGCGTATCACTTCGTTACGTATTCGGTCGGCCAAGGTAACGCCGCACAATTTTCGAAGTGATCGCATCTCCACAGCATTCAATTTACTTTCATGCATCTGCTGACATACCCAGGTTTCACTACCGTAAAGCAAAGTTGGCACTAGCACTGCGTTATAATTCGCCATTCGTGCTTCTTTTACGATGCTTTGTCGCTTTACTAACTGGGACAAAGCACCGTTAACTTTGTTTCCGGCAGCTACTCGCCGTTCTACATCCGAATCACATCTTCCATCCGTGCTAAACATACTTCCTAAATACACAATTTCATTCACTTGCTCTAGACGTTCCTGGTTTACCCTAATCTCGCATTTAGTTCTTACGTCACCTCTTTCAAATACTAGAACCTTAGTTTTACTTGCATTCAAGCGGAGACCCTTACTTTCACACCCCTCTTTCATATTAGTGACTAATGCCTGAAGGTCGGCTTCTGATGAGGCCATAAGCACCGCATCATCAGCGTACAGCAGATAGTTTACTGTAAAGTCACCCAAATTCACACCCATATTAAAATCTTTCAACTTCTGCAGGCAACTGTCCAGATACACTATGAACAGCCAGGCGGACATGACACATCCCTGTTTGACGCCTGTACAGACATCAAAAAGAGGTGACACATCGCCCCCTACTCGCACGCAAGCCTTACAGTCCCTATAAAGCGACTGTATTGCCCGCAGTAGCGAGCCGTCCACACCATATCCTGGCAGCAAGTCCCACAGCGTTTCTCTCACAACGTTATCAAATGCTTTCTCTAGATCCACAAAACCGCAGAAAACCTTCTGGCTAAGAGCCAGAAACTTTTCCGCGATCATGCGGAGAGAAAACACTTGATCCATGCAACCTCTTCCACGTCGTAATACGCATTGAGCCTCCCATAAATACCTTTCAGACTTTTCTTGCATTCGTGCCGTTATAACCTTTGCATACACCTTACTAGCTAAGTTGACCAAGCTGATCGCCCTGTAGCTGGAGCAGTTTAGGCGCGAGCCTTTTCCTTTGTAAATAGGTACTACAACTGCTACTCGCCAGTCATCTGGGACCTCACCCGTCCGCCAGCACAAGTTGCATAACAGACATAGTTTGTCCCAGACACGCGACCCACCGTACTTGATCATCTCAGCAGTAACTCTGTCTTTTCCCGCAGCCTTACCACATTTCATACTTCTTATCGCTTGTTCTATTTCTTTCATACTAATGACTTCAATGACATCGGGATCCGGATCATCGAAGGGAGCTCCACTTCCCGATGTAGCATCTCTGTCTTTTCTTGCATACATCTTTCCATAATATTCACTCCATCTCTGCAGGACGTCACTTTGGTCTGTTAGGACGTCATTGTTAACACTAAGCACTTTATTCATACTGCAGATTGCCGAACAACTCCGTGTCTTGCCTACCTCTTTCCAGAAGAGCTTGGCATTATCCCGGAAATTGGACGACAACCTTTCATCCGCTTTCATTCTGCACCTTTCACGAGCTTCTTCTATCAGTGCCTTCGTGTTAACTTTCTGCAGCTTGTATCTCTCTTTCATATTAAAATCATTCCGCGAGGCTAAGTAGTCTAGCCATGCTTTCTTCTTCATTCAAACTGCTTCTTTCACTTCCTCATTCCACCATGCATCACGCTTATTACTACTGCCTCTTTTTGTTTCTCCACACACTTCCACAGCGGCATTTATCATACTATCCCTAAGGTTCCCTTTCATTATAATTATCCCTAATGGATGCATCCTGCAGCTTCCAGCTTTTGATGCTATAAGTCGGCTCAGGTTCAGGACAAAGGTAGTGGTCTGATCCCAGCTCAGCGCCTCGATAAACCCTTGTGTCCATCACCTGTTTACGGAGCCGACTATCCATTAGGAATAGATCTATCATGCTTCTCTTTGACTTACATCTCCTCGTATACATATGAATTTATTTGTGGTTGAACATTGTGTTTGCCACAAACAAATCCTTTTCCTTACAAAATGCCAGTATTAGCTTGCCAGCGTCGTTCACCCTTTTATCCCTATACTTCCCGAGTACCGACTCAAAACCATCGCGAGCGGTACCCACCCATCCATTCAAGTCTCCACATACTATAAGTCTTTCATTTCCTTCTATCACATTTAAAGCTTCTCTCATACTCTCCCAGAAGTCCTCTAGCTCACTCGCGTTCGACGAAGATACTGGCGCGTAAGCAGCTACCAGGAAAATCTTCGTCAAACCAAGTTTTACACGGATCCAGAGGTTTCTAGGACCTATCAGTTTGTACTCATACATACCGGAGGCCAATCGCGAGGACAGCAAAATTCCAACCCCCCGACTGCCATGCTCGCTCTCTGGTACTCCAGACCAAAGCGCGAGCATCCCACCCGGGAGCTCCAAGACTAATAATAATAGTGGACAGTATTGGACATATAGGATACAGTGGTGATAATTCTGTTTTATCTACCTAAATTAGGTAAACTAAATTAACACTTACTAAAACTTAATAAAGGCCTCGCAAATTACAATTCTTTTAAGGCACGTAGGTAAAGAAGGTTAAACCTAAATTATTAATCACTGAAGTATAACAAAAATTGGTGTTGATTGATAAGATTCTGTTTGAGTTCGGTATTCATTATATCAAGTCATATGTAAGATACATATCTATGATTGGGTGTTGTGGGTTGCCAGTCATACGCGTCATATGTTTACAGTTCAAACACTCAAATTACGAAATATACATTTCATATAATTGTATAAAAGATTTATAAGTTCCCAAATAGGTTTAACTTTCTTCGCGCTGTATCCGTGACGGGGTATTCAAAGAGAGATCGCCAGAGTTCGTGACCCTTTAATACTTATTTTGCTTCCTGCAGCGTTCAAACATGCACGTCATGGTATCCGAGTACTTTTGATCTTTTCTTTGCTCATGTGGTCTTCATCTATAAGTCTTGGTCTACCCTAACTCCTTCTACACTCTACTTTCCCACAATAAATATTTTTCGTCAATTGTTACTTACTCTTTTGTTGTCTAAATGTTAACTTATCTTAACTAACGCTGAACTAAAACAACATAAGTTTAGTTAAGTGATTGGCACAAGAGAATTACAACCAACATTCGTCTACAAAAACACTTGAAGTAAGGAAAGACAATAAAATTGCCCTTTATCAACAAAGATCTCCTTTATCTACCACACTGTGAGTTTTATAGTTCATCCTTATGAGTCGGGAAATGCTTTTATGTGGTTTTGTTTTCAGATTTATTCTGCTTACAGTATAGTTTCTCTTAGTAGAAGAATAAAATCAGTAGTCTAGTCTGGGATCGTCACAGGTCATTATTTAAACTAAATTCCGATGATTTCGAGAAATGTATTAACATGTTTGTATAAGACTGTAATAAAAAAAAATTAAAATATGAGTGTTTAAAGTAGAGTATCAAAAATACATATTTCCCACCGTCTAGATTAATATACTACTAAGGAATATTTTTTTTTCCATAAAGTCTTTTCCGATGGGAATAAATTAATTTTTTCCCATAATGTCTTTTCCGATGGGAATAAAATGTTTTGTAGGTCATAAACTAACCTTAGTCGCTCTCTAGACTTATCATTCAACTTAATTTTTAAATTTAAGTCAAAGTTACAAAGTTAAAAAATAATAAATAAAGTAATAAACATACTTTACATTAATATTAATGGTTTAATGAGCCATTGCGTAACAAAACTTCTCCTCCATATTTATTCAAAAGTGTTGTTTTACAACAAAAAGCTTTCAGTGTCTTCAAACAATGTTAACAACTTTTATTTTATCATTATCAATTGAATCCTTATTTTTATAATGTTGTTTTTATCGATATCAATCCGTCTTTTGTTACCGGATCGGAGGACGTCGCACAACAAAATTTAATTTAAACTAACAACAGGAAAAACAATTCGCTTTCGAAATGAAAGTACAATTTTTTGTCATTATTGTAGGATGTAGCACTTTTAATTTTTTTCAAACACGCTCATGACTGATTATTTTATAAAATACGCCCGACTAACTAATTTTAACAAGCATGATAATAAACAAATTCCTATTCTTAGAAATAAATTGTGTGTAAAACTTCAATACTGAATACAAGATAGAATCGATGTTTGAAATACATTGTAAGAGGCTCCACAAATAATAGAGTGAAGTGAAGTGGTTGAGAGAGATCAGAAGGAAATCCCTTTCTGTAATGTAGTGTAAACAAAATAGCCAAAATACTGCGGCTTGTAGCAGTCCTATCCTAGCAGCGAACGTAAGCAGCCTATCGAACTGGGTTGGATGTTATAAGTGACATTTAATTATTGTACTAATAAAATGAATGTATGAAAATTGTTGTGACAATAGAAAATTTATATCAAAGTTCCTTTTGACGTTTACATATTAAATTTTAACACGATCTGCAAGGACTGGGTTGCTCTGATCTGAAATCAGGTAGACGTGTTCATCAAAATAAATAAAACATAATGTGGAAAAGTGATTAATGAGAATAATTTTAAGAAATAAATATATAAATATACATAACGCCTTATTCCCGAAGGGGTGGCAGAGGCATTTTATATGCCCACTTTTCACCGTGTGGATTCCTGTCCCACGTAATAGGTGGTGAGCCCATTGCCGTGTTGAAATGGACAGGCGCAGGCTGGGGCGACCTGCTGAAATTTTTTAAGCCGCCCATATCGCCTTCAACTTGACTTAACGACTGCCATTTTATTGGCAACTGGGACCAACGGCTTAACGTGCCTTCCGAAGCACGGAACTGGAGTGGGTATAAAGGTGGGCCGAATAAATTTAATAAAATGTGTCTATTTTAGATGTTAAATTTGGAAGAAATTTTGAACCCTTTGCCCTTTTTAGTGAAGTAGTAACAAAAAGGCTAAAAGGTCTTATGTGCTAGACACTAATTAGCACGACCAATTTAAGTCCTGGTAGTCTCGGACTAGAACATTATAGCAGAAGCTAACTGAATTTTTATGTTGTTCATTTATTCGGCAATATTCATTAACTGGTGCAATTACCGTACCCTACTCGCAAATTCACAAATTTCACTAATGATCGATCTAAATGTGCTTCCATTTGCGTACATTAAAGAAGGGTACCGACAAGATGTTAGAACCCTGAACGTGATCGGAATACGGAGTGCCTCATAATAACCCGCTAAACAATTACCCTAATTATTTTAAATGAAATAGCCCATAAAATATTTTAATAATAATAACCGAACTTGCCTTTGCAAAGAGTTATGAAATCTAGTATTCATCGTACATTTATATCCATTAGGTACTTGTGAATTGTAGTTACAAGGATTAATTAAGCTTTTCTTTTCTGCGAGTTACCAATGGGCAGAAGTATAGAAAATGTAATGATAAATTTCTAACAAATTCGTTAAGAATTTAATGATTCAATTAAAGTGATGGAATACATATCGTGTAAATATTTTTCATAATAAATCACGTAAATTTATATTGCGTCAATCTATGTTACACTTAACTATGAAATGTAGAAAGTATAACCAGAAAATAAAAATAACTTTGATAAAACAAGTTTCCACAGATTTCGTTATAAAGCCCCAGAAGACTGACAGCGTTGCTAAGTTTAATGCTAATGCTTAATCATCTCATATTACACAGCAATCGTCAATTACAATATTATGTTAAATTTTCGAGGAGTTGAATGAAAAAACAGCTATACTTGATATCCTATATAATACTAGGCAAGGGATAGTGAATATACGATTGAAATCATGGACATCTTTACTTAAGTCCGGTGTGATGTGAAAAGACTTCTGGAGATAATACTATTGGATTAAGAGATTTTTGGAAAATATATTTCTTATGCTATTGCTTTTATTTCTCCAAACACAATTTGACGTCAACGGGCTCACCACCTATTACGTGGGACAGGAAATATATTTTTATTTATTTGTCTACATAATATCATAAATAAATTAACTTAATGTTAACATTAAATATAACCTTAAAAATATGATACATAACCAAAATATATTATTAAAAAAGGTCCCTTTAGGCAAGGTTCCGAAGATACTGGCAGCGTTCCCCCTTTGAATAGCTAGACTAATTCTTTGTCCGAGGTAGCTGCCAGCTCTTATTCCTTTGGACAGGAATATACATAATGAAAATTTGGCATATAATATGACTCTGCCACACCTTCGGGGATAAGGCGTGATATATAAAAAACAAATATCTAAATAAGATCTTTACTTCGTCGTTGTAAATGCTATAGAAATTTATCAAGCTTACAAACTATTAAGTACCTACTCATGGAATGTGATAGATTACAGTACATTAACATACCTTGGATCTGTTTGATTTAGACAAACATATACATACCAGTAATGTATAATGTTACTCGATAACCACAGAGGTGAAGTGCATTTGAACTTAAGTGCTTCTATAGTGTTTGGTTTCTGAGTCCTATATCAACTCTGTCTATCAATGTACCTACATTATAATGGTGATAATATTAATAATTTTTTAAAGGTTCGATATTTATATTTTATGTCGCTGCAGTAAGCACCCCTATGTTCATTACAGGTGCAGCTGTCTTGGAATTATTTCCCTGTTATTTTTTTATTAAATTAAGATTTTTGTCCTGGGAACCTCTTTTGACCGCTAAACTACCGAGCGACGCTCGAAGGTAATGAAATACATGTACATATATCATCACGTCTGTCTCCCATCGGAGTAGGTAGAGACTATGATTTTCCGCATACTTTATTGACGGTTATGGATACACTTATCCCTGCCATTTTTCAAAAAGTGTTCGATTTGATTTACATTCGGACCTACGCCGAGGTCGACCCCTACCAGTTCTCCCCATTTACTGTCGTCACATAAGTCTGCATTGTCGATCTATTTTTATCCGTCCTCTTCACGTGTCTGTATCTAAGCATCCCTTTTCCTATCTTAGTCACAACGTTTTCTGTCACACCGCTGTTCCTTTCTTTGTCCATCAAATTCACTCCATCTATACTTAGCAGACTTTTCATTTCCGCTTTAATTTTACTTCTATACTTCTTCTGACACAACCAATTTTTACTGCATACATAAGCGTAGGGTCAAAAACACCGACGGGTTGGCCACTCGGTTTATTAGTTAAAGTATATGACTATAAAACCGAGGGTAGTGGTGTCAATTGCCACTCAGAACAAATCTCTTTATGTAATGATCACGTTGAGTTTTGTAATTTATTATTCTTCATCTTTTTCATCTTGGCGTAATCCCAGTTACATTCAAACTCTACTTATATTCGAAGCCTGGGACCGCCTTTATTGGCTACTAAGTTGTCTAACCTCCCAACATCTTCCGTTGGTCTGTAGGTGCACCGCTGGTAGGTGAGGTGACTTGGGCCCCGGAGATATTGGTGTGGCGCCGTACACTCGTGCGACTTATCTATTATAACATTTATGTCTTTAAAAATAGATTACTATTTGTTTACTCGTAGATCCCATAGCACAAATAATAATAATTATTATTATTATAAAATATTACAGACATCTTCTGGTTCGCTTAAAATGGCGACGCAATTCCCGTACACGAACTAACTTTTACTATTCATGAAGCAATTTAAAATATTCTGGCCGTAACATCTGACTGTTTATGAATATCACGAATTATTTAAACTTCATCCACGAATGTACACAAAAATTCGTGTCACCGTTGGAGTTTAAAAAAAACACTGGTAATGTAGCCGAATGGCAGTTTAAAAAAAACATGTTATTTCTGTGGTTGTGTTGTTCAAAATGTTGATTTTAAGCGAGTTTTATTTGTGTACTAAAGGACGTCCGCGGTTCTGCCCGTGGTAAAGCTTTCCTATACCTACTCGTTTACCACAGGAACTAGCTCGTAATCGTTCGTAGTAGTAGTAGTTAGAATCATGGATTCAGAGCTGCGTTTTAAAGAATATATAAATAAAGTGGTAAGTAACTGTTTTTACAGATTGAAAGTACTGTACAATATAAGGCAATATTTGAGTATACCAGTAAGGAAATTGCTAGTTAAATAAATATCCATCACGCCTTATCCCCGAAGGGGTGGCAGAGGCATCTTATATGCCCACTTTTCACCGTGTGGATTCCTGTCCCACGTAATAGGTGGTGAGCCCATTGCCGTGTTGAAATAGACAGACGCAGGTTGTGGCGACCTGCTGTTGAAGGTTTTCAAGCCACCCATAAGGCCTTCAACCAGGCTTAACGACTGCCATTTTACTGGCAACCGGGACCAACGGCTTAACGTGCCTTCCGAAGCACGGAAACGCTCGCAAATATAAATGCCACAAAGTGGTCACCCATCCAAGGACCAGCCATAGTGAAAGCGTAACTCAGTGATCGTTTACAGAACACTGAGACCGCGGGGCCACGAGCGCTTCTGTGTTACTTGTGATACTGTTTATGGCCCCTGTCTTCTTAAAAGGACAAAGGCTATTATACAAAGAGTACAGAATGCATGTGTCCGATTCTACATTAATGTTCCGAAAAGAAGTCATATCACACCACACATTAATAACATAGAAATGCTAAAAATGGCTGCGAGGAGGAGGTTACATTTGGCTAGCCTGTTGTTTGGGGTTATAACTACCAAAAGTTCTGCTTATCTCTATGAAAAGTTGATTTGGAGACATGACAAGCAAAGGTATAGCAAAAGATCATCATTGCCACCACTCTCACTTCCAGGGTACAGGACTGTGTCATTCAGAGGCTGCTTCAGAAGTGCCGCGACGAATTGCTGGAATGTCCTTTCGCCGCCACTCCGTAGTCTAAAAACAAAGCATACTTTCATTAAACGCGTGAAAGAAAAGTTCATGCAAAAACAGCTGGGGTCATGATAAATATATATTAATTTACACACATCAGAGTAATAAAATTTATAGTATAATTATTTATCATACTTGTTTATTATTTTAATCACATATTTGCAATCTAATATTTTAATCACATATTATATAAAGAATACAGAACTGATTTTAAGTTTTATAATGTAAACGTTGTTTGGCCGTTCGTAATTGTGCGACACCAATGCAGTTTTGTTGCGGCTTGGGTATTTATGTAGTTTGTTTCGCAGGACAACAACAGTACTACACTTTTCGTGACTAAGGTACGTGTTCCGGAACGTTTCTCGGTGCTCGGTCGGCGCTTGAGGCTAGTTTTTTGTCTTATAGAATCTACTCTCGAGCGTCGATTGAGTGTTGATGGGCGTTCTGGAATGCGGCCCTAAATTTATCGAGGACGTATATATAGATTAGTATTATATAATTTCTTATCTGATTCTAATTTTAATATAAAAGTAACCAAAACTAACCTGTTAATGTTGATTATTATGAGTAAGTTGTGCAATTCTGGCGGGTTTCTGTTCTCTTTGCACTTCATTTTCATATTAATCCAAATATTAAAAAAAATTCTTAAGTAATTTTAACAAATTAAAATTTAACATATTTACAGAAAACAATACAAAAATAAGGCGGCGGGTGGTGGGAATTATTACAAGACTGACAATGATGCCCCAGACTAGGTGTCGAAGAATTCCTCCCCATCAAAATCAACCGGTAAGGTTCCCATAAGGCTGGCCGCATTGCCACGTTGTATGGCAATGCTTATTCTCTGAGCGAGAAAGAGGGCAGCCCTATGGTCACAAGAAGAATCGACCAGTCGCTTTGTGATATCACTATACAGTGAACGAGTACTTGGGCCCCACGAGCCCAGTGTCTCGACCCCAAACGGCTCAAAAATATAATTACCTATTAAATTATTATATTTGCGCCGCTTGAGAGTCTCGGCGGATGCAGCAGCAGCACAAGCGCAACTCGCCGTGCTAAGAAGATGAGAAGGAGCCAGGGTGTCAAAACAAGTTGCATCCCAAACTAAAGGCTTTCCCATCTTCCATGGCACCAATGACATACCGTCCGGCCTCTTGCCATCGTCACGCGACAAACCATTAGGTTCTAGAACGGCTGGAACACCGGCGGTGACAAGAGCCCGACGGATAATGTCATTAAGGTATGCATGACGTGACCTGCGACCTGCACTCCTGCTGCATGAGAGACCGTGATGCCCAAGGCTGTCGACTACTTCACCACATTGACAGCAATGCGGAGAAACGCAGGGAGCACCTAAACGAAGACAGACAGCAATTCTGAATGTAGTGTCGTCCAACATAGTACCTATGTTGGGCGACGGAAGAGCCTGAAGCCAAACACCTGACTCCCATTCTCCCACAGCCAATAGGCGAGCACGTTCTGCAACATTCGAACACGTGTTCAATATTTTTTTTCTAACCTCGTTGCAGAGCGGCCTATCCCACTGCCTCTGGGAGCACGGGTTGGTCGGTAAAACAGTATCTGGGCACTTAAGTTTCCAAACATTTATGGCTTCAATCTTGCCTGGCACTTCAGAATTGACCAGTGTAGGAATTAAAATTTTCCTGGTCAATTCATCAGTGCCGTGTACTGAAGACAAAAATGCAGGTAAACTGGTACGCCCCAGCGTATAGGTAAAGACGCTTGGAGCCACGCTCGGTCGTCCAAATCTGCATTCAAAATTTTGGAAAGCGTGGTATGAATAATTTTGTCCATATTTTCCAAAAGGGTCGGATGTTTAAAAAATTGAGATGAGCGAAGGGCATGAGTTAATTTTGGGACGAAAAGACAATACCGAATAATTGTAAAGGCCGATTGTATATTTATTTGAAGGAGTCGATCAGAAACTTCACTGAAATTTTTGATCTTTTCCTCAATGAAAGATTCATAGGCATCTTCTAGAATGGGAGACCCTAGGAGGCGTAGAGAACAATTCTGAAGGATTTTCAAATTTGGATCCAAAACATTGAATTTTGAAATAGTAGAAACACTATCAATATTGTCATTTAGAAAAATTTCACACTTTGAAGGATTCAGATCCAAACCAATTAATTTAAATTTATCTTTTATCAATGCCAAATCTTTAAAAACGGTGTCTACATCTCCTCCTAGAGTGCCGTCATCTAAATACCAGACGTTAAATTTGGAATTTAGCTGGCTAATTATTGGGTGTATTGATAAGCTGAAAATGAGTGGCCCGAGAGGGTCACCTTGTTGACAACCCACTGCAGAATCTAAAATATTTTCCTTATACATTAATTTTGATGGGTTTCTGTAGCACTGCCAAAGAAAATTAAAAATTTTGGGTGTTTCCAATTTGGCTTGTGTCAACAAAGTGTCCCTGTTTACTGAATTAAAGGCATTCTTCAAGTCAACTTTAAGAATGACCACTCCTTTCCCGCAGCCAAGGTAAGTAGACAGGGCATGTATGGCAGCTTCACAACCCCCTTTTGATCCAAAACCGAGCTGTATGGGTTGGAATTTGCCAGACAGTTCTTCCTTATAAAACTGACAGCAAATTTTGGCTACCATACGCCTGAAAGTACATCCCACGGCAATGGGACGAATTCCACCCTCCTTCTTGCGAAGAGCACACAGATTGGCACCATAAAAGATGTCGATGATGCCTTCGTCCACATTGCCAGATAACATAAGGTTAGCCAAACCTGTTAGCTCCTTCAAGAGTGCTTCGCCGGCCTCCCCAGCGGCCGGACCCAATAGGTCCTTTAAATGTGTTTTACCAATATGTGTAAATATTGTGTGACACCGACACTATGCATAACATATAATGACATTTACATTGAGTTCGATAACGCTATAAATGTTTGAAATTAAATTACAAACAACGTTTTGTTTGTTATGATATGATACTGACCGCCGTTTTGGCGCTCACGCTCACTGACACTGACGCATGACGGACGCTGTATATTTATCTTTTTTTTTTTGTATTCTTGTGCAGGCTGAAAATTTTGAATGCTGTTGTTTTATTTTTCCTCGAAATGGGGCTCCTTTGAAAATCAGCGTCGCTACGTGGAGGAAGCAATATGCTATCCCTTACGTGGCGGCACAATGCTGAAAGGCAGCCCTATTCTGCGGGAGTGTGAGATGCGCTGTATGTAGTGCAGGGCTGAATTATTTTGTTATTAGGTAATATTTTATCTTACTTTTTGTTTTCTTTTATAAAATATTTTATACATTATTTTTGTGGCTTTTTTGTGTGAATAAAATTTCTTTCTTTCTTTCTAGTTCTAGAGATCAAAAGTAAGCTATGTGTTATATAAAGTGTGTCAGCTACCTAAAAATCAAATTTTATTCAAATTGGTCCAATCGTTTGAGCACACAGAAGTAATAAATACTCTCACAAACTTTCGCCTTTTTAGTACTAGTAACGAAATTATATAAAAATGTGATTTCTGAAAAGCCTGGTAGCTTAGACAATTAAAACTTAGGTACAGTCTATCGCTTCCATTTTCTCAAAAATACTGTAGAAGTACAACTTTGCTGCTTTGTGTAAATTTTATCATTTGTACAATAGTTAGTGATCCAAAGAATTATTTGCCTAAATGATAAAGCGGAATTTCCACAACTACTTTCTATCATCACGATTATAAAACAAGGCCCTCCGCCGCACCTGCCTGCCTGTTCTTAAAAACTACTGTACCGATTTTTATGTATGTTCACCATTAGATAAAAATTCTCGAGGAATGATTTAGTATAGAATTTGTTAAGTTTTTTTATACATTGGCTAAAATATAACGATATTGGTAGAGGTGACGGAAAAAACCATCTGTAAGCTCTCAACGAAAACGCAAGCCTTTGATTCATAACAAAATTATGAGTGATGGAATTGTGTATCTAATATAGATCTACAGAAAAGTCGGTGATGGTATATGTCTCTCTCTTAAGGATAACATACTAGCTTCCTATAACAACGGGAGAAACTGGTACGTGAAAACTTCACAGCGCGGGGAAGATGCGAGCATCAGCTAGTCGTATATATACCTAAGTATGTTTATTAGTTGTCTAGATTGCATTGTGTAAATAAACTAACTATCTTCACGCTGTATCCCTGACGGAGTAGTCAGAAAGGACAGATCGCCAGGCTTCGCGATCCATGCATACTTCTATCGCTTCTTCAAGATTCATCAATCGCTTCGTACACGCACGTCTGGGTATGCGAGTACTTTTGACCTTTCTGTTTTTGAGCAATCTGCTCACGTGGTCTTCATATGTAAGTCTCGGCCTACCCTCTACTTTCGCACAATATATATTCTTCGTCAATCGTTCCTCACTCATTCGTTGGACGTGTCCAAACCATCGGAGCACGCCCTTTTTCAGCTTAACGCTGACACTTTCATTCACTCTCAACCTACCATATTGCGTATCACTTCGTAACGTATTCGGTCGGCCAAAGTAACGCCGCACAATTTTCGAAATGATCGCATCTCCACAGCATTCAATTTACTTTCATGCATCTGCTACATACATACCCAGGTTTCGCTACCGTAAAGCAAAGTGTGCACTAACACTGCGTTATGAGTCGCCAGTCGTGCTTCTTTTACTATGCTTTATCGCTTTACTAATTGGGACAAAGCACCGTTAACTCTGTTTCCGGCAGCTACTCGCCGTTCTACATCCGAATCACATCCTCCATCCGCGCTAAACATACTTCCTAAATACACAATTTTATTCAGTTGCTCTAGACGTTCCTGGTTTACCCTAATCTCGCATTTGGTTCGTACGTCATCTCTCTCAAATACTAGAACCTTAGTTTTACTTGCCTTCAAGCGAAGACCCTTGCTTTCACACTCCTTTTTTATATTAGTGACTAATGCCTGAAGGTCAGCTTCTGATGCGGCCATGAGCACTGCATCATCAGCGTACAGCAGACAGTTTACTGTAAAGTCACCCAAATTCACACTCATATCACAATCTTTCAACATCTGCAGGCAACTGTCCAGGTACACTATGAACAGCCAGGCGGATATGACACAACCCTGTTTGACGCCTGTACAGACATCAAAAAGAAGTGACACATCTCCCCCTACTCGCACGCAAGCCTTACAGTCCATGTAAAGCGACTGTATTGCCCGCAGTAACGAGCCGCCCACACCATATCCGGGCAGCAAATCCCACAGAGTTTCTCTCACAACGTTATCAAATGCTTTCTCCAGATCCACAAAAGCGCTGAGAACCTTCTGGCTAATAGCCAGAAACTACTCCGCGATCATACGGAGAGAAAACACTTGATCCATGCAACCTCTTCCACGTCGGAATCCGCATTCAGCCTCCCATAAATTCTCCCATAAATTGTGTAAATAATGTATCACAATATTTAGCTTTATTTATTGTATCTAAATTTTATTTATTTCATCTACAATTTATAATAAGTGACTAGCAGACTTAACTATTTTAGTATAATATAATAATTTTAACCAGGTTTCACTAAGATTTTGTAACATAAAAACCACAGTTAGGAATATTTTATATTTTTGTTATAAAATTTAAAATTATACTGCAAACGTGGTTATAAATTAGCTTTAAATCTAGACAATGAATATGCGGCAGACAGCATGGAAATTGTAGTAGAATGTCTGCTTCACAATGCACACGCATCATGGTTACGCCTATAAAGGCTGCATTCAGCTCTATTATTTGTGTAACCCATTGAAGAAATATATTATAGTAACTGTTGTTACTAGTTGCAATAATGCAAATAGTACCGCAGTCTAAAATAAATATTGTAGGACGTTTTCGTTTATTACACAGCGCCATCTATCCCAAAGTAAGCTAATATAAGCTTGTGGCATTGAGTCTAGACAAATGATAAACATACTTATATAATAAATACATAAGTTCATAGGAAATACCCAAACTCCGAAAAAAAACATTTGCGAATCACACAAATATTTGTTCCGACCCCGGGACCGAAGCGTGGCAGTCGCATACACTACCATTTGCGCCACCGATGCAATCTAATTTTTCATAACCATCTACATTTTAAAAAGATACTAATATTATAAAGTTTATATATATAAGTTTATATAGCGTAATCTCAAGAACTATTGATTCAAATTGAAAAAAATATTGAATTGCCCATATATGGTGGAAGGCTATTAGCTATATCTCCACGCTACTCACCAAAAGAGCGGAGCAGTAATTATAAGTGACAAGGAATTCAGCAAATTTCAATAAATCAAAAATTAAAACAAATAAATTACAGAGCCATCTATCGAGCCAATGAACAACTCGTCATTGGCTCGATAGATGGCTCTGGTCATACTCTTAAAATGACGATATAAATATGGTGGAGAATTTCAACTTGATTCGATACGGTTCGGGTAGTTCAGGTGGCTAGAACATTGCCCTGGTTAGGCAAAGGTCACAGGTTCAATCCCTGTCTCGAATCAAGTTGTCTTTTTCCACTTTATTAAAAATTTATGAGAAATTTGGCAAATAATTGCTTTAAAAATTTATCAAATAAATTACAGGATGTACGGGTTAAATATACGAATGCCACGGGGATTGAAGGCGAAGATGCAGGGCATTGTTAGTCAGCTGGTAAAATAAACCGAAGACTCGGTTCTTTCAAGCAACGTACTAACTACATTGATGACTAACTATTACATCCATGAATAACAATTACTATTTTAGGGAAAAAAAATACCACAATAGTAATAAAAACATTTCTTTTGGTATATTATTTAATTATATGTATTGTTTTGATAGTAAACAAAATAACATAATGAATACTGTAAACTAAACTAAAACTGTAAACAAACTAATTTTCCAAATGATTCTGTTGACAGTTATATACCTTTGACTCATATTTACTCATCTCTCCATCCTTATTGAAGACCTCGCCAGCTATTCTGTGAATAATACAAACGATATAAATTCATGCTGGAAAGTGTGTTTGTTAGTTTTTTTGTTCGAAGGTAATCATTGGATTACCACCATAAGGTGGCAGATAAGCATACGGCCCACCTGATGGAAAGTGTTCACTGTAGCTTACGGACGTTTGCAACACCAGAGGTGCAGCACTCGCGCTGCCGACCCTAATGCTAATCATTTTTCCTCAAAAAATATCACATTTTTGACGGAATTAGAACCTATTTTATATTTAGTAATTTGAGTTTGATTCTTCATAATTTGCAATTCTATTGTTTACTTTTGCCCGCTCTCTCACTCTCGCCCTGATAGAGACGAAAATAATAATAATATAACGTGACAAGTTTACGTCCAGTTGTAGGCGAAGATCGCATATGCGGCCTATTAGTTGCATGCCATTCATCTGAAATAATTAGCATAATAGTATAAATCTGACACACTTAGTTTGTATGAAATGCTTATTACTACTGCCTCTTTTTGTTTCTCCACACACTTCCACAGCGGCATTTACCATACTATCCCTAAAGTTCTGCCATACACGTTTCACATTCTCACTACTAACATTGACATCGCCAAGTTTTTTGGCTACCCTTTCCTATTTATCCCTAATGGATGCATCCTCCAGCTTTTGATGCTATAGGTCGGCTCAGGTTCAGGACACTCGGTACAATGACGCCAACCCGCGAACAGACCTCTAATCCTAGTTATGACTAGGTAGTGGTCTGATCCCAGCTCAGCGCCTCGATAAACCCTTGTGTCCATCACCTGTTTACGGAGCCGACTATCCATTAAGAATAGATCTATCATGCTTGTCTTTGACATACATCTCCTCGTATACATATGAATTTATTTGTGGTTGAACATTGTGTCTGCCACAAACAAATCCTTTTCCTTACAGTATAAGGTCGCCAGCGTGGATTATCCTTTTATCCCCATACTTCCCGGATACTGACTCAAAACCATCGCGAGTGGTACCTACCCATCCATTCAAGTCTCCACATACTATAAGTCTTTAATTTCCTTCTATCACATTAAGAGCTTCTCTCATACTCTCCCAGAAGTCCTCTAGCTCAGTCGCGTTCGACGAAGATACTGGTGCGTAAGCAGCTACCAGGAATATCTTCGTCAAACCAAGTTTTAAACCGATCCAGAGGATTCTAGGACCTACCAGTTTGTACTCATACATATTTATAAAATGACAATTTCTGTATCGAAATTAAAAATTCAATATAATAACATCAGAACCTTGCTACAGGAACTACAAATGTGAACACTGGGCACTAAGCAGATATGGACGCAATCATGATTAGTTAAGATAAATACGTTACAATTTGGGCGTAAGGAGCTTCGCCAAGAACTCCATACGTCTGCTATCGGTGCCACTTGCTGACAGGTGAGGATACAACAAAGGTGTCATTAAGCGGTTGGGAGGTTAAACGGCAGTCACTACCAACTTTGCGAAAAAAAAAACCATAATTAGCAGCTAATAACAGCGGACCCTGAGCTCCAAGTGCTGGTAAGATTTGAGGAAATACGCTAAGATGATAAAGACAATAACTAATTAAAACTTACAGCAATTATTAGTGGGAATGCAAACACCTTCTGCATTCCTGAGGTAGCCATCTTTGCATACGCATCCTGGTATGAAACAGCCTGGTGCTATATTTGGACAAGGTGGTGGACTTACGAGGTCTGCACAATTTTTGAAACAGTCTTCTAAAGTACATTTATGGTACACTTCCTTGGTACCGCAAACTGTCAACGATAAATAAAAAAAAAGTTAATTAATTTAATTATGTTAATATTTTGTTACTACATTCTACAACGCTATAATAACGGGTATAAGGAGCCGTGCCAAGGTCTATGGGCTCAAGCGACTTCAACTGCTAGGGTTGCACCTGCTGAAATATAGACGAGGCAAAGAGGCAGGAGTCTGCAGAATTGGGAGGTCAGACAAGCTCCTAACAATGCCAAAAAAAATTCAAACCAAATCCAGGTAGGTCTTGGAAATACAATAAAATAAAGAGACGAGAAAGCAGCGCTGTCGGCTTGTCTGACGGTCGGCAGCCTTGTCTGACGAGAAGGCAGTAGGTGTGCTGTCACCTACAACCTTACTCGCGTAAAAATCACCTATTAGTATATATGCTGTGTATTGATGAATCAATCAGTCAACCAGCCCAAAAAAAAAATGTATGTGGAGATTCTAAATTTTCTGTGAGAAGCAGTGCGTCTAAAATTATCCTGATGTAAAATTAGAAGTGAACATTTTCCTTTTAAATTTCAACAATTCAGGAAACACCAAAATGTGTTGAAATTTCAAAACCCTACAGGAAATTTGATTTATCTATACAATAAAATGGAATCCCTAAATCTATTGCTAACGCGCAAAACTTCAATTCGTTGTAAAATCAATTCTAAGAATTCAAAAAAATGAATCGCCGGTACACAGTTCAAAAAAACTGTCAATTTGTCGGCGAGAAATCAACAAATTATTGGAAAATTAATATATTACGGGTGTCATGGCGTAATGGTATGTAACGAGTGTTGGAATTAATTCACGCAAAATAAAGCTAGGTAACAATATTAGTGCTCAATGTAAAAAAATGAATAATAAGACTATTCTTCAATCTCACCTAAGGTTTTATCCTCGATAGGCGTAGCAGTAACAGCAGTGGCTATAGAAAGTAGCAAACAAACACCTACGGAATTAGACGACATCATCGCTGTATGAATACAATACTAATACTGTGTTAAAGTCCAAATGAACTACAATATTTATAGTATGTATAACATAATTAATTGATATGTCTACAACTCCAATTATATCCAATTAATTCTTCCAAATGCACAACTATATTTAAAACATAGTCACATAATAATTGATAAGTCTACAACTTCAATAAAGCACTCTGCAGACCAAATAATTTTAGCATTGGCGATTTGCACTTTTGCTATGCTGCATTCACACATTTTGGCTGCTAACACTCCGCATTTAATTACTGCGTCAAAATCACACGATTTGTCAATAGAGTTGGACGGTGACACCACCGAAATAGGCGTAGCCTAAAACGGTTACTAGCGGTTCCCTTAAGGAAATCGTTACACGACCCGGTTTAGTGTAAGTATCTTACGTTTAGTGAGCTCTGATGCTGGATTGTGATTCGCAGATACTAAATGAGACGCGACCAGCACTTGAATGCGTGTGGGGTGCAGTTTTGTTGCTGTGTTGAGCATCCGTTAAGCGAAATAATCTAAAAAGCGAAAAATAATATGCCCTTTAGAACTTTAAACGATACATTTAGATTCTAAGCTGCGACAAATTGCCGGTTGCCGATGTTAATAAACGTTAGTCTGCCGTGACCCTTATATCCAATTAATTCATTTCAGACAAACATGTCCGTCTCTTATTGGTATCATTTATTATCGTGTGAGCAAAATGACTCTATGAGGACATAAGTGGTCAAATATACCTAAAAGAAATACGAACGGAAATGATGGATGAAACATAAAAATAATATCTTCATAATCTTAGTGTACCCTCAATTGTTTCGAAACCTAACCAGGTTTTGAAGTCTGGCGTTTACTTTTGTTTGATTGCAGCTATTAATTGACCACTGTTTTTTTCGCTTTGTTGGGAGCAACTGCTGTCTAGTCTCCTTTATCCCGTAAGAGCGCCTGCGTCGCTACTTGCCTCGTCCGTTGAACAGCAGTTACACCTAGCAGCTGACGTCGCTTGGCCCGCGGAGAACTTGGTCCTTACACCCTTTGGGGATCTTTACACCCTTTGTCTGACTGGTCATTTAAATACACTAGTTGGCAACTGCGGCTCCGCTCGCGTGTGTAGTTTTCTCGTTCCCGTTTCCCACAGGAACTTGTTCCCGAGATATAAAGTAGCCTATGTGTTATTCTGATGATATTTTTGTAAAGTTTCATCAAAATCTATTCAGTTTGCGTGAAAGAGTAACAAACATCTATCCATACTTAAAAACTTTGGCGTTTATAATATACTAGCTGACCCACCCGGCTTCTGCTGACAGCAGCAGCTATTTCATATGTTATTTCGAATACAATCACGAAAACCGAGCTCCTATTTATACAAAATACTTCTAGCGGAAGAAATTGTTCATTCACCGTATATTCAATCGTGCTGAATAATGTGTATGACAGTGATTAAATTTGACGCATCAACACCCAACACGTTCATATATATTATTAAACTAGGGTGTATTACGATCATTTTTCCACACCTACGTATAAACAACGGTCCATTAGTGAAATGATACTCCTCTTAATGTACCCATGGGACGACAAATTGTGGCATATGAGCGTACGATTTAAAATTTTACTGGAAAGGTCATTGTCTTAATAAAAAAAAATACATATTACATTTCATACATGAATATTAATTTCAAAATTACGTGTCCTGGTTGTTTGACAAGAATACAAAGCGTTATATTATCCTAATCCGGGTCATATTCTATCATAATTATAATCAGAGCAGTTGCATTCCATTCGAAGCCGCTTCAGAATCCGGGACCCTTTTTCTCGGTGTTCAGTATGGGTTATAAACTGATTCTCATGCCATTAGCAGGTGTACCATGACAAAGACATAATTTGAAGTTTCATTTGAGTTAATTTTGAGGCTTTCTGTGCAATGCAATGCCGTGACATGAAGCGTGGATTAAAGCAGCTCAATCTACCATGTAAAACGTAAACGTCATTATGAAAAAATACTACTGTCCCTTAAAAGTCCGGAAACTTTTGAGATGATAATACATAGAAATTCCACTAATCGCCGGTTTCAATATTCTGTCTTTAGTTAAACATAGATAGCTACCACAGATAAACAGAAGAATGTTTAACATTTGTGACAGATAGTCCAATATTTCTATCTATCTTTGGTTATTGAAACCGAAATTGTCATCGACATGTACCGATGGTAACTATTTTGACATTATTTTAGACAATTGTAAAAGATAGATAGGTTATTGAGACCGGCCGTAAATTAAGCATCAAACTTTAGTTACTGTCACTTGTTTCCCACTTAAAACCCGTTTGCTAAAAAAGGTTCTAATAATGGCCTAAACGCCATAACGCCGAACTCGTAAAACAAAAATAAATAGAACTCTTTCTGTTCGAAAAATCTAAAGTTTGGTCTACGTGAAGCTCAAATTAAATAATCCACGGATTAAACACGATTCCTAAAATAGCTACCGTTGCAAAAAAAGCTTTGTAAAAAAGGTTATTACTCTGTTAAAGACCATGTGCAGGATAGGGACGCCTGGAAATGATCTGCTGGCAAAGTAAAATAATATTAAATTGTAAATAGACCATCAAAAAAAAAGCCTTCCAAGTTTCTTGCCGGTTCTTATCAGGTGGGCCGCGTTCCGAAGCGGTAGTTACTTTAAATATTTTAAACAGTGTATGACATTTTGTAAGTGCCGTTAAAATGATCTATGCAAAATAAAGATATTTTTATTTTATTTTATTTTTAATTATGAAAACATTACCGTTTTTAGAACGTTTTTCGACCCCTTTTTAGTATGAGCATACCTTGTGCCTAAAATACAGACGTTTGTCGTGATTTTTCGTCTGCTCGCCACGTTTTCGACAGTCCAACTGACCGACTACAAATCAAGATGGAGACACATAACTTCATGCGGAGTTACCCGCTCTAAAATACAAATAAATACGTTCAATTTTATCTTAACTATGGCAACACAGTATTTCTTTAACACTTCAAGTTAAACAAACAATTCATAAGTATGGCTGTATCGTTTCATAAATATAAAACGTTGAAGACTCTTGTTGTTGAATATTTTATTTGTACCGTCAAAGTACCTAAGGTCATATTTTTGCCAGCAATATTGTCAGGCCCACTTAGTCGTAAAACTTCGCCCTATCAAACTAAAATCATGAAAATCCCTTACAAAAATCCTTTGTCAAGCGGCGTAAATTTTTTTAATCAATGTCTCATCCAGCACAGTATAACATTCAACAGTGTGTCATAACATTAATGGGTTTTGTCGAAGAAATTGCGAAGTAATACCTAAGATTCAACATTACTGTGTCATGTCGTGCCAAGATTGCAACTTTTTGTCTCGTAATATGATTTTCATTTTATTACAACGATATAAAGGAGAGCTATAAAAGATCCCTCAAAATGTCGTAATACTGTTATGTTCATAACTTAACTTGTCCATCTATAATTCAATGCGGCAATGCCTGAACAAAAATATATGTCACTTTATAGCTATACTTCATCATATGTTTTCTTCTTCGTTTCTAAGATCGATTTCGTCAACTTTTATTCCTTTTTTAGCTATTTTGGTCATAAAGAAACGTTTTTTATTTATTTATCTATCACTCCTTATCCCCGAAGGGGTGGCAGAGGCATATATATTGTATGCCCACGATTTAACAAGTGTATTTCTGTTCCACGTAATAGGTGGTGAGCCCATTGCCATGTTGAAAGACATACGCAGGTTGTGGCTACCTGCTGTTGATTTTTTTCAAGCTGCCCAGAAGTTCTTCAATTTGATTTAACGACTGCCATGTTACTGGCAACCGGAACCAACGGCTTAACGTGCCTTCCGAAGCACGGAAACGCACGCAAATGTAAATGCCACAAAGTGGTCACTCATCCGAGGACCAGCCATAGTGAAAGTTGCATAACTCGGTGATCGTATACAGAACACTGGCCACGAGGCCACGAGCGCTTCTAATAATAAAGAAACTTATATACTTTATATTTGAAAATGTTCATGTAGTACACATTTGGAGATTGAGACGGCATTGGACGTAATCCGAGCGCTTCGAACTTAAATCTACAACAACTTCTTACGTTGAGAGAGCAGACGTCCCGAGGGCTTCGGTGTTCCTGTCAACGACCACAAGCACGAACAAGATAAGTCCCAGTTTCGTTACTCACGACTGGAGGACACCCCTGCTGCTTATTTAAAGTTCTAAAATCTATCATTTATCTCTCAGGGCCATTAAACGAAACTTACCTGAAACAGATTAGTTTCAGTGGCCTGTCCTTTTCGGTACTTTTTAGAGAACACATATTCAGGCAGTGAATTCCGTTCCATTGCCGCGCGTATGGGGAACGTGGTTTTGAAGCGCTTCGAACGAATTTTAATCACGCGATGTAATGAAGTACATTTGTATTCTATTTTGATATGTGTATACTATGCCGTTACTACACTAGCTAAAGTAAATATAACTTGTTACAAAAAGTACCACATATAACACATTAACACAATTAACTGTTGGCATGTTTGCTAACGAACAAATTCTCGGTAGGAGTCCTTCAAAATGTTGAATTGACGTAACGAAAATTTTTCATTTCCTTTATAAAAATAACAAAGCGACAATAATTAAGACTACTGTGAGCCTTCATGACACAAGCGAATTCGTTTTACTTTTGTTAAGAGCAAAACTCATTAACAAAATTTTGTTTATGACATTCAAATTAGATTTTTGTTTGGATTCATAACTTTAAAAGAATGACTGTGTGGCTTCTTATATAATTTACTTTTTGCGCCTTTCTGAATTTGGAGTCTGAAATGTACTTTTATTTACTCTTAACACTAGCTATAATTTAAATTTTTGTATCTAATGCGAAGCCCCGGCTTGCAGGTGGGTTTAGGCTCCGATGATCTTAGAAGGATCCCAGTACTTTGTTTTAACTCCACTGGTACGGGAAAAATGCTATTGATGTACGACCGTCCGTCCGTCCGTCCATTCAGTCTACAGGTCGCATTTTTCATCGGATTTGCATGCAACTTGGCATGGATAATCCTTGATGTAGCCAACAACGTTTAGGGAGAGGGTTTTTCGATCGGATGGAGGAGGATGGGGATGGAGGCAGGGGAGACGACATTTATGTAAAAGTATATTGTATACTAGCCCAGATCAGAAATTTAGGAAACACCGTGGCCGTAAGTTCTTTCTATAATGCGTTGGTAGGAGTAGATTGAAAACGAGTGCTATCACCTGGAATCCCTATGAAGCTAAATATTTTTCAATGGTAGAGACGATGCAAAACAAATTTGCACGATACTTATATATTAAACAATGCGGAGTATATCTATTTTATCGACTTATGTTATCAACCCTCTTTGTTATAGGGAAGGGTGAAAACTATAAGCTTGAGTAAGGCGCAACGTGGCCTTTGCTAAATATGTATTTCTGGTGTTCCGTGGAAAGCTAAATAATCCACAGGCACTAGAAGCGTTGAGATTGCTTGTTTCGAACACGAGGCTGTGGCGGGCTCCAAGAGTAAAAACATTTGATGTTCCCGTATCTCGGACAAACATATTACAGTTCGCTCCTCTGGAGCGTGCTCTATATAATCTTAAACAGCGTATCGCAAATAATTGATATATTAATATGTACATTGCCGAAATTTGAAAAGGTGACAGTGTCAGTGTTTGTCGTGAAATCATAATGTACTGCTTGCATTTTGAATAGTAGGAGATTTGTAATTACATTGTTGTATTGGATTTATTCTGTAAGGGCAATGTATGTAAGAAAAACAAAATGTGTGTGTACCAGAGTACACAGCTAAGAAGTGACACTTCTTAACGACATTTTGTTTACAACTATAAAACTTCATAAAGTCAAAACTCATACGTCGATAAAGAAGTTTCACTTATGATAAAGAAAGTTTCACTTCAATACAACATAGCGCGTAACCGAAAATCGTAACGAAATTTTTAACAGCTATAAAATTTCTCTCAACTTCGATAAAGAAGTTTTACTTCAATAAATAAATACTATACCTAAGTTTGATAATCCACGTTAGGTGCGGTATTCTTACACACTAATGTTAAAATAAAAAAGTAGTTCATTACGTTAAGTATGTGCGCGTTATACATAAAAATAACAGAT
This sequence comes from Thumatha senex, assembly GCA_948477245.1. Taxonomy (NCBI): domain Eukaryota; kingdom Metazoa; phylum Arthropoda; class Insecta; order Lepidoptera; family Erebidae; genus Thumatha; species Thumatha senex. The sequence goes on from OX419734.1 coordinate 8,664,677, forward strand.
CGAATTGTAATGCGAACTTCACCAATAAGTAATCCGTAAGCAAGAAAAATAAAATGATTAAACATATATTTTGTCAAGACTTATATAAAATGTGGATGATACGAGTATATGACGATACTTGTTAACTGCGAAGTTATCTAGAGTGAAGTTGATGGATAAAGAAAGGAACATCGCGATTAGGCAACGTTGCGGTATGACAGAAGATGTAGTGACTAAGATAGAAAAAGGAATGCTTAGATGGTTCGGACACGTGGAGTGGTTGGATGAAAATAGACTGACGAAGCAGATTTATGTGGCAAGAGTGAATTGGCAAAATGGTAGGGGTTGACCTCGGCGTACGTATGTCAACCAAATTGAAGACCTTTTGGAATAAGGTGAGGTCAAGATTACCCTTAACCAGCGAGCGTGTGTGAAAACACTCATGAAAGCAGAAGAAGCGAAAGTGGTATGTCAAGATCGTAGCAAGTGGAAAACCATAGTCTCTGCCTACCCCGATGGGAAACAGGCGTGTTAATATGTATGTATGTATATATGTACTTGTTAGCTAACTAACTATCTTCACGCTGTATCCCTGACGGGGTAGTCAGAGAGGACGGATCGCCAGGTTTCGCGATCTGTACATACTCCTTTCGCTTCTTCAAGATTCATTAATCGCTTCATACACGCACAACGATACTTGTTAATTTTATATAATTAATAAAACAGATTGTGGGCATCATTGAAAACGCTGCCGATATAAATGAATGATGCTGAGATATAAATAACAAAGCAATGTCTGACAATATTATTTCTTTTTAAAGGACAACTGAAAAGTTAGTGGTGAGTATAATACGTTTCTTCTTCTAAGGATGGCTTACTATAAACACAATGGAAAGCGAGTCCGGTAAACCATGCAGGTGAAGCAGCGTAAATCACCTAGTATTATAATCTACACAGATAAATTAAACTGTAAAGGTTGCCTGGCAGAAATTGCTTTATGCAATAAGGGCGCCCATTGTACTGCTTTGATTGTAACAATATTTTTACTGTTATTTTGTCTGTTATCTTTTCTTGGTGTACAATAAAGTATTCAATAAATAAAAAAATAAAATAAACTGAAGTATCTGCTTATAATTCCAAATTAACATCTTTTCACTAAATGCATATGAAACTATATACTAGTGACTAAAAAAATCTATATAATTTTTCTGCCTGTTTGACTGTTCCTCTGATTGTACGACTAATCTCTAAAACAGCTGGATCGATTTTAGCGAGACCTTCACTGGCAGATAGCTGATGATGTAAGGAGCAACATAAGCTACATTTTAAACCCGTATTTCCACGAAATTGGGCACTACTATCACTATAATATAAGACATTAACAACACTGAAGATTAATATACATTGTATTTATCTGTGACATAAATGGAAAAGGCAATAACAGTCATTTTTATTGTTAACAAAGCCTTACTTCTCGCTGACAATAGACGAAGGAAATCGACAAATCACAAGATAATGATGATTTATAATTTAGTTAATGAGCCATAACATTTCAAGGAAACTTGATTGCCGTATTTTTATTTGATAGATTACGTACTCTGCTGGCGTTGTTTCACCCATTGGATAAAGAGAATAAATTACGTACCTAATTTATTTTAGCTTAAAAGGAAAATGATTTAGGTTGCGTAGTGTGCGTGGCTAAAATGAATGTTGTCTCGCTCGCCATAGTGCGAAAACGCGACAGCGTTCTTATATCTCAAGGGCTCGCGACTACTAGACGTTTAGCCTTCAAAAAACTTTAAGTTTCTCTAAGTGCTTACATCTTCTTCTTTATCTTCGTGTGTTTGCAGTTGCTTCCAAACTGTACTTAGATTTTAAGCCTGGGGTTCACTTCTATTTGCTTACTAGGAGCAGTTTTAATTTTGTTTTTCACTTTCGGCTTCGTTGCGAGCGACTGCCGTCTGAGTTCCCAACCCCACAAGGGCGCTTGCTTACTTGCATCGTCCGTTATTCAGTAGATGTACCGCTAGCAGGTGAGGTCTATTAGGTCCCAGAGATCTTCGTAGGGCACTTACATCCACTCACTAAAGTTTGTCTAAGTACATCTCCAACATAAATATAATCATTCCAATATATTTGTGTCTATTTGTGCGTCGCCGTGATATACTCAACGTGAGCAAGATTATTCGCAAATGTCGCTACGGACAAAGTGTTTCCACCGCAAAGTTTGCTTAAAATACAGTATTAAAAACTGAATTTAAAACCTTTGCAAGCCATGGATAATAACTATGGTACGCAGTTTCAGGACTGGTGAAAGTTTTAATTGTAGCTGATACGTACTTCATTGATGAGCATATTGCGGAAATACCGCCATGATACTTCTCCTAATTTTCTGATTTCAATGAGCCAGCGGAGCGTACAACCTCAAACTAACGAGTCATCTTGTCCAACGAAATTCGTATAAAATAATGACTCATTATTTCCACGTTTTCCTCGTAAAATGAATAATTAGTTTTTTGATTATTTTTCTTGAACTCCGTAGGAATGATTCTACTATGGAAATTATGAATAATGTGTTATGCTTGTGAAGCGCTCGTGGCCCCGCTAACTCAATATTCTGTAAACTCACTACGTTAAAAGCATCTTTCTCTAAAACAGGCTTCAGAGATTGATAGTGACAGCAGTTCTCTATGTGTTGCCGCACTTGCGACTTACATAGAAGTAGTGCTTACTCCTCATTAAAATACTGTCGTGCCCTGTTGAGCATACCTAACTTTTTGGACGCCAGCTTTGCCGTATCCTCTTAATAACCACGGCGTTGGATGTCACTATATATATATATCTTAACACCATGGATCCCAATAGCATTGGAGATGGAGAGGTGTGTGCCATGGTATTGTAAATGTAAATGACACTTTTTAGTGGTGCACAAACTGACAAGACAATTGCGAGAGTAGCCTCGATTTCATTTCATTTTCTGTGATTTGATGAAGGACCATAAATTCTTATCGGGCAAAAAACAGAACGATGGTTGATGATCTTTGTATGTAAGTCAAATCTCAATGAATGCAGTAATAAGTATGCTATTGAAGTGTGTGGGGTAAGCAAGAGAAGCCAAGGATGTAAGGGAAAAAGAATGTGTGCAGAGGTCCAAAAGGAGTTGTCTGATAAAAAGAAAGCATGGTTGGATTAGTTGACTACAAAAGTCAATCAAAGGATGCAGAAGGCAACAGTAGAGGGTAAAAATAGCGAAGGATGTGTATAACAAGTATAAACGTATTGCAAAAGAGGTAATGAAAAGAAAGAAAGAGAATGACGGAGATGAATTTTATAAAAGGTTATCTGATGACTTTCAACAGAATATGAAATTCTTTTGGATGTTCATAAAAACAGTTAGAGGTCACATATTATCACGCCTGTTTCCTATGTACAGTTAGGGGTAGGCAGAGACTATGGTTTTCGACTTGCTTCGATCCTGACATACCACTTTCGCTTCTTCTACTTTCATGAGTGTTTTCATACACACTCGCCGGTTAAGGGTACTCTTGACCTGGCCCTTTCCAAAAGGTCTTCGATTTGCTTGACAAATGTACGTTGAGGTCGACCCCTACTTGTTTTTTCATTCACTCTCGCCAAATACATTTGCTTCGTCAGTCTATTCTCATCTATCCTCTTTACGTGTCCGAACCATCTAAGCATCCCTTTTTCTATCTTATTCACTACATACCGCAATGTTCCCTTATCGCTCTGTTCCTTTCTTTATCCATCAGCTTCACTCCAGCTATACTTCGCAATCTTCTCATGCATTAATTTAACTTTTACGCGTCTTCTGCCATAACCAACGTTCGCTGCCATACATAAGTGTGGGGACCAGTACTTCTCTATGTACAGCCAGTCTTGCCTTTTTAGACACGTTCTGACTGCTCATATAGGTGAACATGGCTCCATTCACTTTATTTCCTGCCAAAACTCTTCGCTCAATGTCATAGTCACACTTTCCATCTCTTCCAAATTTTGTACCTAGATATACAAACTCTTTCACTTGTCCTACTCTTTCTCCTTCCACAAGAGTTGAGCAATCCGTCGTACTTACCTCTCTTTCAAAAACCATTACTTTTTACTTATTTACATTCACTTTCATATAATATAATAACATAAAACATATTATTATATACATTTATTTTGGGTAAAATAACAAGTATTTATATGTTCTAATGGGATAACCCGTACATTAGTTAGTTAGGATACACATGCACATGAAAGTCCCTGGGGTAGAACCTATAGGAATCTCGAGTGTGTGATTCTGTTATTAGTTTGAACAACCCCGAAACTCGCTTTAATTATATTATGCTACGTCAAGTTTAAAATTTAAACACAGTGTCTAAAATACATGAAAACATAATATATAGCAGGGGGAGTGGGAGATCAGACGGCAGATATTTCCAGCTACCAAAACCAAAATGCAGGACTCCACGATGAAGAAGATTTTAACTTAGCAGTACTTAGATTTCTTATTTAGAAAAAAATAATAATATCATTTATCTGTCATTTATTTCGTTTTTTTTAATATTTGGCTTGCCATAATGACGCATTTCGCCTATTTAAATGTCGTGGCGGCTTCCAGTGAACACTCACACGTCACAGTTCACAAGACTAATTGTCAGTGGCCTTCAAATTGACGGCCCAATGACATGTGTCTTAAGGCTCCGCACTTCGAATTGTAAGAGGAAGAATCTAGGGTAGCTGAGCAGGGTCACCGATACAAAAAATGTATTTCGCGTCGGCATACGTTTTTATCTATCAGTAATAGTCGTTTCTTCTCTGTTTGAAAGGAATTCAGATAAATACGACTAACATTCTGTTTACTGAACTAAAGCTGTGTTTCAATTAAACTTTTCATATGCAGTACTGTTTTGACCCAGAAATTACTGTAGCTAATAGAACTGTCGTTAGTTGTTTAGTCGTTAATCGTTAGGTTGGTACAAATAAGTTAGATTAGATCTATATATTATGAAGCTAAAGAGTTTATTTGTTTATCGGGAACTACTTATACGAATCGTTATTTTTGTGTTGTGTGGGCTCTCCGCCCATGTATTAAGGAAGGCTAGTAAACTATATTATACTATCATTACGCTACTACCACAGTATAAAGAGAAAACAAACTGTGCTACTACTATGGAGAAAGAAGTTGTAATCATAAATATCTATAAATCTGGCAATATTTTTATATTATTGTAAAATCAATAAACAACGGCATTAAAAAATGCCATGGAATAAAAAATCTGTGTGTATCAGAGTACCTGCACAGGTAATAAGTGAAACTTCTTGAAAACTTTTTTTTTGCGGCTATAATATTCTCTCATACGTCGATTAAGAAGTTTCACTTATAATAAAGAAGTTTCACTTTAAAACAACATCGTGCGTAACCGTAAAACGTGACGATATTTTTCACTTCAATTACAATAAAATACGGTTCGGTGAAGCTGCAAGGGTCAGCTAGTATAATAGTAGATAGATGTTCATTTGATTGATTCCAGTGGTCAAATTAATTACCCACTGTTCATTACGTTTAATGGTGATAGTACTATCAATTGCTCATAATTGTAAACGCTGCGGCCTGAGACATAATTTGCTACCTAATTTGTAAAATCTAAAGTTAGAGTTCCGCGTAATACAACTTCTGAAGTGCTTGTATGGTACCCAACTGATCGAAATTGGTCACCATAGCCGTATGGGAAAACCGAGGCAGTAACCGAAATCTTATATGAGGGCATAATTCCTGCATTTAAAAAATATATATCTGTGTACCAGAGTACACAAATAAGTAGTGAAACTACTTTACGACATTTTTTACAGCCATATAATTTCTCTCAAACGTCGATGAAGAAGTTTTACTTATGATTAAGAAGTTTTACTGCGAAACAACATGGCACGTAACCGAAAAACGTGAAGATTTGCATACCTAGACTGTTTGGAAAGTGAATAATACTTATATATACCATTCATGATACGTGATACGAAAGGTACGGGGTTTAAAATAAACATTGCTTCACACGAAATGACGACAATATTTATCTCAAATGTTGGTGTAGCGAAATTCTCAGTAACTAATAATATGTTAAACCGGAGAATGTTTACATTTGAGGGTTGAATGTAGAAACGGTGCTACTGTTTTACTCGCTTTAAAATACGAGATTTTTTATGTTTAGAAGTATCAAAGGAATATTTTATTACATTTTCAGGATTATGGAGGACATTTAGAGAATGCATTCAACTGTAACGAGGCAGTTACCTAAACCAAATATCGTGTTTCATGTCGTACTTGTGCAGAGGTTATTATGAAGCACTCATTTTGCGCGTTTATTGCGGTGGCTAATGTGCAATTTAATATGTAAAAGCTCTCGGGTATCTACTTAATTTGACTTTGTACTAGTTTTGCGACAAAATTATTCTATACTAGTTGACACGCGCGGCTCCACACGCCTGGTGAAGTTTTGCCGTTCTCGTTTCCCACAGGAACTTGTTCTCGGGATAAAAAGTAGCCTATGTGTTATTCTGATGTGTAAACTATATTATTGTAAAGTTTTATCAAAATCCATCAGCAGATTTTGCGTAAAAGTCTAACAAACATCCATGCACACTTACGAGTACAAACTTTCGCGTTTGTAATATTAGTAGTATTGCAGTAAAATGTTATATAATATGGGAATTAGAAAAACAAATGTTTTGGGTGAGGTGCCTTTACTTTGCCTTTTTTTTTACACGAGATGGTTAATGATGCCTAGTGTGGTGGTGATTTGTTTACTTACTTATCAGTCACGCCTTTATCCCTTTTTAAAATGGATAGGCAGAGGTATACTTAAACGCTCACATGTAGGAGAGCAGAGGTATCTATATAGCACTTCACCTGGGTGATTTACAGTTTGGAAACCGGGGTAGGGTTTAGCTGTCATTTGATATTATTCCGTCCTTAAGGCTTACTTCTTGGTTTAAATAATACCATGTTACTGACATAACTGCCGATCTGTATGATCTGCCCCTCGTCACGCGTCGAAAGTACGGTCCAAGGAGTACCAATCCGCCTGTTCAGCAAGGTACAATAAGGTCAATCACGTTCCATCAATGATTTGGAGAGGCCTACCAGTCCAGCAGTAGACTGTTATAGGCTGATCAGATTGATCGATGTCTAAATTCCAACTCAATCGTATTTGAAAAATGGTACGAAAATTTTATTTAAAACATGACAATTCACCATAAACCTTGTAATATTAAAATGTAAGTAAAAATAAATAAAATAAATATCCATCACGCCTTATCCCCGAAGGGGTGGCAGAGGCATATAATATGCCCACTTTTCACCGTGTGGATTTACCTGTCCCACGTAATAGGTGGTGAGCCCATTGCCGTGTTGAAATAGACAGACGCAGGTTGTGGCTACCTGCTGTTGAAATTTTTCATGCCGCCCATAAGGCATTCAACCAGGCTTAACGACTGCCATTTTAGTGGCAACCGGGACCAACGGCTTACCGTGCCTTCCGAAGCACGGAAACGCTCGCAAATGTAAATGCCACAAAGTGGTCACCCATCCGAGGACCAGCCATAGTGAAAGTTGCGTAACTCAGTGATCGTTTACAGAACACTGAGACCGCGGGGCCACGAGCGCTTCAAAAATGTAAGTAGGTACTAAGATAACTTATTATTTGTGCGTCTATCTCATTATTTATTATTTAACCAAAATAAATATTAATTTACTTAGTGAATAAACTATTAGTCTTAGTTTATTCGATTGCGAGTTTCTTAGAGATTTGCAGTAAATCACTATTGTGCTCATAGCATGTCACAGATTTCCGGTGTTTTATGTGATATACGGAGAGTACAAGAAATTAATAAACAAAAAGAGAATCAGAGACCTAATATGCTTCATGATTTTTTTTCGAATTCGGAACCTTCATGTGATAACGTCTTCAGAAGACTGGCAGCATTTTCACGTTGTAAGGCAAATATCATTTTTGTAAACATTTGTACAAAAAAATAAACATCTAGTTCACGAGAAGATACTAAATTTTTAAACTTACTTCTTAAATTGATACATTATGTGATATTTTATAGCTTGAGTTTGTCTATTTCAACACGGCAATGGGCTCACCGCATATTACGTGGGACAGGAATACAAAAGGTAAAAAGTGGGCGTATAATATGCCTCTGCCACCCCTTCGGGGATAAGGCGTAATTGATAAACAATGTAATATTTTAAACAAAATAAAAACAAAGTCAGAAAATAAATGTCTAAAACTATTACTAACGGATATAAAGATGAAAATAAGTTATAGTCTTAAAAGGACCGTCGTATATTTTTGTCACCTTAAGCTAACTGTATTTTCTTATCACACCAAACCATAACATCCGTCACTTATTCAAAGAGACACCTAGCTATTTCGCACACTGAGTCGAAAATTATTTCGTTTGTGTAACCTTATTTTTGAAGTGAAACTTCTTTATCGACATTGAGAGAAATTTTATAGGTTTAAAAAAGTCACGTTTTGGTTACGCGCCATGTTGATTTGAAGTGGAACTTCTTTATCATTAGTGAAACTTTTAACTCATACACACCGTAATTTATCAGTATGACAATAGTGATTTGCCCGATTTGTTGATCTTTATGATTACTTAGCTCAGCTCTCCTGGGTTGTTGCATGATGATAAATTGCTTATAGCCTTCTTTGATATGACTATCTAACAAAAAATAGAATTTTCAGTTCGAATCAGTAGTTCTTGTGGTTAGCGCGCTTAACCAAAGAAACTCTTAAGCTTTATCATGTTGGCATTTCTCTCTATTTTAGTATTAATTTTTTTTTTTTTTTTCAAAATCTATGTAATATAGGTAATCAATATATTTTAGGCATTCAAAATGCCTAAAATATATTGATTACCGTCTGTATAGTTTATAGTACTCGGTGATAACGTAGCTTACTTCTAAAAAAAAAATATTACAAAATCGACTCAGTTTCCATCAAGATATCAAGTTTATTATAAATCCCAAAAAAAAAATACATTCAACTCGGTTCAGCCGTTTAAGGGTGTAGAAATAAACTTTGGCCTTTATATAGTAGAGGCCACAGCGAGCTTTGCACTGCTTTAGAATCCAGTCCCATAGAAAATCTTTACTTATTCTGCTATTGGCGTTAGAGAAGAAACTATCAAACCAATATAAATGGTGTAACTAACAAGATTATGTGTTATGTAAATAGATTATTAGTACTGATAAAAGTTGAATAATGGTAGAGAATGCCTTAGGCATTAAGTCCGCCAATGTAAATAAAAATATCTTTGTGCATAAACTTTAAATAAATAAATAACAAATACTTCTATTTCAACAAGTGGCCTGTTCATTTTCAAGTGAGCTGGAATATTGATTCCTAGTAATTGAATCAGGTAATACATACAACTTTGATTGCATATCGGCAAATGTGGTATACAGTACCTAAGTTGCCGAATACCTATTGATAGGGTTTGGGGACTTTGACTGGATATCTACTGATGTTATAGGAACTACCAAACTTACTATCTTCACGATGTTATAGGAATTAACTAATCGACTATCTTCACGCTGTAGCTAAAATAGTGGTAAGGGTCAGTAATGACAAATCGCCAGGATTTGCGATCCATGCATACTTTTTTCACTTTCTGCAGATTCATTAATCATTTCATACATGTACGTTTGAATACCGTACGACTACTTTACTACTTTACTTGTACTTTTGACCTTCTCGTTGAGCAATCCGCTCACGTTGTCTTCTTATTTAAATCTGGGTCTACCGTGACTGTTACAGAAACTCAATGAAGAATATAAATTACCCAATGTGGTAATATACAGTGGAAGGAGTGGAATTCTGATGACCAGCAAGTAATACAGGTATTTTTAATCATACGCATAACCTAATGCAGGCACCTGTAATTCACTGCAAAACAACTGTTGTTTCCTTGCTTATTTTGTACTTATGTGGAATGTTAGAAAATAAATTATTTTTTTATACACACGTGCAGTTACGCCTTTTTCTCAGAGACGGTAAGTGGGAGAGCGGTAAAGGATGAGAGAAGGGAGGCATTATACGCCTACATTTCACTAGTAGCAGGGGCAAGATGTGGCTACATATTGTTGAAAATTTTAATGCCTTTAATTTGCCTTTACGACAGCCATAGAACTAAATAAATAAATACTGTGGGACACTTTTTACACAGCACCATCCAGCTAAGCTAGAAGCTTGTAGTAGGGGATCTAGACAGCTGATATACATACTTATATATTTCTAACAACATACATATTATACATAGGAAACACCAATACTCCGAAACCAACATTTGTGGATCATACAAATACTTGTTCCGACCCGGGAAACGAACCCAGGACTTCAGTGTGGCAGTCGCATACACTACCACTGCGCCATCGAGGCAGTCAACTCCTTCACTGGCCTTTTGTACCACGAAAGTGCTTGCTTGTCACAGCTGTCACAGGTCAGCTTGACCGTAACGTAAGACGACGCAGTGATTTTAACAGAATTCTGAGGTTACATGAACCCGCGGTTTAGCCCATGTTACACTTCGACTCACAGAGGCACCCATTAAATCACGTTGCCGTCGTTAATTAATTTAACAATAATGTATGAATATTTTTCCAATTTGTTGACATTTTTAATTACTACTTCGCTTTTATGAGTAGGTAGTTGCATGATGATGTATAGCTTCCTGGATACATGGGCCATCCAAAGCAAAAAGTTTTTTATTCAATTCAAAGCTCTCGTTTCGGAATTTGGTCAAACAAACAAAGTTTTCAGCTTTATTATACATTTCGATGGACCCATTTTTGCATGAAAACTACATTATAAAGGATCATCAACAAACATCGTCACACTAACAAGCATTTATTGGTAGCTAACTTATGACCGTAATTTTTTTATTGTAACTATAATATTTATAGGATAAAGTTTTTATAACATAACTGTACTTTGAAACACGTCATAAATCCTCTAAGGTACAAAATAAATTACGACATTAATAATAAACTTATCATCTTAAAAGTGAAAGAATAAAAGTCGGGTGGTGTGAAACGAGGTCATACCGTCTCGATTTAGCCGTCCATCCTCGACGTTAGTCGCAAGGGATTATTAAAACTTTCCATCCTTCATAATAAAGTTTCATATTGAAAGAGCTGAGTTGGATTTTTACAACGAGAGTCATGTTTAATTGCATCAAGTTATGCAATTTAGTTCCCGGTGCAGTTTTAAATCAGAAAAGTTACATCGAGGATTATTTAATGAGCGGTGGTTGACACAACTCATTTAAAAACTTTATTAATTAATAATAGTTGAAAATTAATGATTCTTGTATACTTCAATGGCATTAATACGTTTCATTATATTTTCTTAAATTACGCTTCGGAATTCTTAAATTTGTCTTTTGTTTTGTAAATTTCGATGTCTCCCTCTACATACCACGCTACGCTGTATTCGATTGCCGTACAGGAAGAAAATTAAATAGGTATTTTAATAAACTAAGTCAAGAAAATCCCGCACTATGCAACTCTATTTAAAATTTTTTTTTCAATGTAAATCATTTCTATTTATTTATGCGTAACCCCGCCTTTTCAGTGTTCTGTAAACTATCACTACGTTAAGCATATTACGCTGTGGTTAGTCTTGTCATGGGTGACAGTTTATTGCAATTCTATTTATGAGCGTTTCCAGGATTTGGAAGCCACGGCACATGATAATCGTTAACCAAGTTGGAGGCGTTATTTGTCTTGAGAACAGCCTTGAAACACAATGTGTCAGTCCAGCGTAAGAATCATTCACCACAAAATTACAAATATAATGGTTAAAATGTGAGCATATAATATTTACCTCTCCATTCGTGGAAAAAGGCGTATGTATTTATGATGGAAAACATCGTATATCATATTTTTTTCCAAAATATAGCTTAAACTACTAGGGCAAACATGCATTTTAGCTATATCTACTATCTGTCTTTAAAAGTACTAAAATACCTTCCCAAACCTACTAACTGGACTAAAAGTTGTCTCAATTTTGATTTAGGTAAGTAGTTGTTCGAATATCCTTATTACCCTTCACCAGAATCAATTCCGAGCCTCGGAAGGCGCATTAAGCCGTTGGTCTCGTTTGCCAGTTAAATGGCAGTCGTTAAGCCTGGTTGAAGGCCTTTAAGGCTTAAAAAATTTCAACAGCAGGTAGCCACAGCCTGCGTCTGTCTATTTCAACACGGCAATGGGCTCACCACCTATTACGTGGGACAAGAATCCACACGGTGAAAAGTGGGCATATAATATGCCTCTGCCACCCCTTCGGGGATAAGGCGTGATGGATATTATGGATATTTTTTTTTTTAGAATTGGTGTGAACTCGGCGCAAGTAAACATTCGTTTCAAATAATAGTTATTCTTTAAAACTTTGCTTTTTTTTCTTTTTGTCTTTTATTTCAAACTGCGAATATTGTTTTGAGTACTTAAATATATTTTAGAAATTCTTATCTGTAACGATTAACTGTAAAAGGGTAAAGGATTGTATTTTCCAAAAAGTATTAAGTACTAGTCCTTAACTAAAATCACCCGTCTTCCCGTTAATTCCCTTATTCTATACCTAAAGATTCTCTTCTAGCTGATCGCTGTAAGAAGCTTAATGGCCTGAATTTAAACTTACGCTACTCTATCGCAAGTCTAAAGTCAAATTTTTACCGTTTTCTCTTAAGTTTCATTACAGTTAACATTTCCCTAAAACTAAGATAGACTATTTTTTATTTTTTTATTTTCATAAAACAATTTTTCTTGCTTGGCAAAGTTAAGTTAATAATTATGAACATGCACTTTACAAGATACTATAAAAATAAATCAGTTTCTTACATTTAAAAGCTTTAAAAAGATTCAGATCTTTACGCAAAATCTCACTAAATCATGCTACTAGCACAGCCGAAAGACATTACGCTACTGGTAGGTTTACTCTTTATACTGTGCTACTAGTGTATGTGTAGTGTAGTGTGTAGGAACCCTTATGTATTATTACATGATTATATACATATTGTCACGCCTCTATCCCCGAAGGGGTAGGCAGAGGCATATTAAACGCCCACATTTCACCGTATGCATTTTTGTCCCACGTAACAGGTGGTGAGCCCATTGCCGTGTTAAAATGGACAGGCGCAGGCTGTTGAAATTTTTTAAGCCATTTTATTAGCAACCGGGACCAACGGATTGACGTGCCTTCCGAAGCACGGAACTGGGGTCTAAAGGGTCAAAATTTTTTTATAAAATGTGTCTGTTTTATATGTTAAATTTGAAAGAAATTTTGAACCCGTTGCCTTTTTATTGAGGTGGTAACAAAAAGGCTAAAAGGTCTTATGTGCTAGACACTAATTAGCACGACCAATTAAAGTCCTGGTAGTCTCGGACTCATGATTATTACTATCTAAACGGTTTTACTCACATGTAAATTTCGTGATAGCCCGACAAATGCCAGAACAGCATCCAACGTAGCTTGACGCTCCTCTTGAAAAAGAACCTCCGTTAGTTAGGGTTGGGGTTTCAGTCAGGGGTTGAGAAATTATGCGCAAACGAACGTATTTTGCGTATATTATATTTTATGGAAATTACAAGTATGCATGTTAAAGTAGGAAGTGTGTAATTCGATTGTACATTTTTTTATAGACTTAAGCTTTATTAAGCTTTTTTATAGACATAGCCAATCGGAAGCTTCGACGACACCGGTGACGTCACCATGGCGATGTCCCGAAATTACTAGTAAAAACCATTAAGTAAGTAATAATGAACAACGCTCACGAAATTTATGACCCTAAATGTATGTATATGATAAATAATGTGTATGATATAATCATAAGTAACACCTTTATTGTAAAGAAAACATTGAAAAATCATACTTCCTATCAAGGAGTCTCTTTTACTTACTATCCAAACCTTCATATGGCGAGACTGCCAGGATTGTAAGTTAGAATCTATACATATGTAAGAGAAAGTCGTGTTAGTTACACCGGTATGGTGAGATTTTCAATAAAATTGGGGTGGTAAGGTAACATAAGTTAGGGAGGTACACCTTTTAGAAGAGATTGCGTGTTGATTAGGTTTCTATGTAAGTAGGATATTTAATACATACATATTATCACGCCTTTATCCCCGAAGGGGCTGGCAGAGGCATACTAAACGCCCACATTTCACCGTAGGCATTTTTGACCCACGTAACAGGTGGTGAGCCCTTTGCCGTGTTGAAATGGACAGGCGCAGGCTCTGGCGACCTGCTGTTGAAATTTTTTTAAGCCGCCTTCAACCAAGCTTAACGACTGCCATTTTACTGGCAACTGGGACTAAAGGCTTAACGTGCCTTCCGAAGCAGGGAAACGCTCGCAAATGTAAATTCCACAAAGTTGTCACCCATCCAAGGACCATCTATAGCGAATGTAGTTTAACGCAGTAATCATTTACAGAACACTGAGTCAACGGGGCCCCTTAGCGCTTCTCGAGGATAGAATAAGATATAATGATATATATTTATACTAATATATATAAAACTTAACAGTTTCTTAGTTTGGTTGAACGTGCTAATTTCATGAACTACTGGTTCGAATTAAAAAAAAACTATTTGTGTTGGATAGCCCATTTATCGAGGAAGACTATAGGTTATTTATCATCACACTTCTACCAGAGCAGAGCATTAATCATAAATATCAACAAAACGGGTAAATTTTCATGAACGACATATCTACGAGTATTAGTTTTCTTATCGTCAACAAAAAAGTTACAACGTCAAACATTCTTACAAAAGTTTGAAACCAAGTTAAAAGCTCTTTACATAATAAAACTTTATTTTTTCACTTAACTCACATATCCGTACATTTCACTACAACTTCGACACTCAACTTCAAAGTCACTTAAGCAACACTTATTCCAAGATATTTATTTCCCGCAAAGTTTCCTGAGTACATTTAGCTACTTCTAAAATAGATTACATCAACCTTAAAAGTTAAGTAGCTTTATAAGAACGTCCATTTTTGTTCTTGAAGTTTTTCATTTCCCAAGTCAAAAGCGTTAACGCTTTCTAGTACTGAATTTACTTTACAGTATACTTTGGTTGTTGGGCTAGATGGCGCTGTGTGAAAAGTGTCGCACAATATAATATTTAAATACTTTAAGAACAATATCCACTAAAAGTATTTCATTGCATAAAGCTCTCGATGGTGAGATCCTTCATAGATAGCTGACAATGTTGGAATCGCTAGCGGCACGCGATGATGGCCGTTTTGACAAATTACAATAGTGATGATAATTTACTTGTTTTACATAATTTGGTACTCTGTTTTCCACCGTAGTATAAATACCCTCTAATGTGGTCGACTATTCGCATATTTCTACAAATAAAACCTAATTAAAATTCATACGAAACTTCATGAAAGGACAAACGTCAAACGGTCATCGTGCCGCTAGTATAGGTACATGAGTTATTATTAAAGCAAAATGTTAGTGAAAATACTGTAATATATTTGTTTAGTTTTCGGCCTCTCAATGACGTTTATTATGTAATATTTATTATGTAATCAGTCGCACTGTAAAGTTGTAGTCTAAAGTAATAGCACGGTAAAGTTTTCATTACTTTACCTGTAGAATTTGACGTGTTTGAACTATTACCAGTATATTGATGTTACATGTATATCACTACATATTATAAAACAAAGTCGCTTTTCGCTGTCTGTCCCTATGTATGCTTAGATCTTTAAAACTACACAACGAATTACGATGCGGTTTTTTTTTATAGTTATTGTGATTCTTATAGAAGGTTTTTATATATAATTTGTTAAGTTTTTGTATACATTGACCAAACTATAACGATATTTGTTGGGGATGTCGGCAAAAATAAGCCGTCTGGGAGCTTTCAACAAAAACGCTGCCTAAACCCTTTGAGATATAACAAAATAATGTATGGTGCAATTGTGTATCTATTGTAGGTCTACAAAGAAGTCCGCGAAGGTATATGTCTATCTTATAAGAATAACATACTATATCCATTTTAATACTTTAAAAATCCATCAATTATAAAGCGGCTTTTTTGAAGGCTTTTTACACAAATATGCTATTAATCCTTATCGTTTTTACTACGTTAGTTGGATTCTGCATTTCATGAAGATTATTTTGTCCCTTTCCACCTTGCAAATTAAATGAATATCTTACGAGTTATCGCAGATTCAAAATAAAGCGCATAGAAATTAATTTCGTGGAACCATAATTCGACCGGCCTGTGCGGGCGTAGGTAGGTATAGGTACTGGAGAGCGGTGAAGTAATCAAAGAATTTGGAAAAGGTTCATACAGTTCATACGCGCCACGAGTCATGAAAGAAAATGGCGTCGACTGCGCATGTATATTCGAAGAGAAAAGTGTACTATAAATACGATAAGTTGAGGCTTGACCTCTGTGACCTCACAGTAATAATTTGGTACAGATCCAAAAAAAAAATACTTATTTGTATTATTCTAATATTAAGATTCTAGTTTCTTTACTCAACTTTAAAGTTGGTTTAATGGATATCCCGTCCTGTGACCTACAGGAATAAGGATATCCATATTTCCCCTGTTGTTAAAATTGTTAAGTTGTAAATATATATATTATTCTATTGTATGTTAATTTAATATGTATGTATCGAATTATAGTAAATATTTATTATTTGTATACTGTGTTATTCTGTCATATGTTATTATTTCGTCGTCTTCTACCGCGGTTCGTTCGATGTGGTTCTTGTGATATTGATGTCTGCTGTGAGGTTTGTGTATGTGATGAATGTTGTGGTCGTGATGATGGTGTGCAAGGATAATATTGTGAATGTTGTGTATTATTTACTGTGTTGGTGTTTCTTCCTCTCCCATCTCTGTTACTTCGCTGTGTTTCGTCTGTGATTGATGACTGATGTGAGCCTTGCATAGTGGAAGAATGCTGTGGTTGTGTGTTAGAAAGTTCTGTAGCTTGTGTTTTATTTCCTAAGTTATTATGCCTTCTTCTCCTATCTCTGTTTCTTTGGTGTGATTTATGTGACGTTGATGTCTGGTGTAAGTTTTGTATATTTGATGAATGTTGTGTTCGTGATGTTTGTGTATTAGGTGAATGCAGTGAAGCTTGTGTATTAATAGTTTGTTGAGTGATTGCGATTTGTGTGTCGTATGATTGTTGCGTGTCTGGCGTTGCTAGTGTGTCGTAAGTTTGTCTATTGTGTACAAAGACTGTATCCCCTAGAACTTTACTTAGAATGGTCGATGTATGTATTGCTGCTTGTTTTTGAAGAATGCCTAAATGTATGTTAGCGTCTAGTGTTTCGATGTATTTGGTTATGTTCTTGGCGACTACTCCTGTTGCTCCTACAACAATCGGTATCACAGTTGTACGTGTGTTCCACAGGCGAGTAACTTCAGTTTTCAGAAGGTGGTATTTGCTGAGCTTCTCTATTTCTTTTGCGCCTATATTGTAATCTGATGGTACGGTGATATCTATTAAGTATGTTTTATTGTTAGTTTTGTCTATGTAGATTAGGTCTGGTCTGTTGTGTGTTACTGTTACATCTGTCTGTACTGAAATTTCCCAAAGAATTTTGGCAGTATCGTTCTCTTTCACTTGGGGTTCTACTAATTTTTCTTTCCACCAAAGACGATCCACTTCCATTTTGTGTTTTTTAGCCAAGCACCAGTATATGTACCTGACCAGGTCGTTATGTCGTTTTACGTAATAGGTTCCGGCCAGTTTTTCACAACCTGATATTATGTGCTGCGTGGTTTCATCTTTAGTGGCACAAAGTCGACACTTACCATCTACTGGCTCTTTTAAAATATCTCGTTGGTGTTGTCTCGTCATAACAGCCTGGTCCTGTATAGCAAACACTGCTGATTCCAAGGCAGTAGCTATTTTTTGTTGCTTCATCCATTTGAATGAGAGCTCTTCATCTATATTTGACTGATCTAATACTGATTTCGGAAACTGACCATGAAGTGGTTTATTTCTCCATTTCTTTTTCTGCATGTCTACTATTGCTTTTTTAATTTCTTTATCTAAATGTGTATTTCCTAGTGGTAGTCTAAGTTCTGTTTCTATTTCATTTGAATCATTTATTATGGAATACTTAGTTCTGTTTGTGTCATGTAATACTATTGCTTTAATTAAGTCGTCGCTTTCTGCTTTTAAATACTGTTTGTATTTTATTATTTGCGTTTTGTATATATTTTCTACATTTATTAATCCCCTACCACCCTGTAATACTGGTAAATATAGCCTTTCTACATCTGCTTTTTGTTGATGGGCTTTTTTGATGTTTAGTAGTTTTCTAGTTTTGGTGTCTATCTTCTTTAGGTCGCTGATTTTATAGTTTATGATGCCAAATAAATATAAAAGGACAGGAATAGCATACGTGTTGATCCCTTTAATGATGTTACGTGAGTTTAAATGCGTGTTCAGTAGTTTTTTCACTCGTTTATGATATTCCTTAATGATTTGGTCTCTAACTTTACTATGTTCTATTTTACCTGATTCGTGAACTCCTAAATATTTATATGTTTGATCTATAGCTAACTGGTCAAAAGTATCTCCGCTTAATAGAACGTGTCCCTCCCCTGTTGTGTTACCCCTATATCCTGATCTTAAATGTAGTACGTTGCATTTATCCAAACCGAATTTCATTCCTATATCATTTGTGAATACTTCTACACTATCCAATAAAACTTTTAAATTACTACTATGGTTGGCATAAATTTTTAAATCATCCATATACAGAAGGTGATTGACCCAGAAACTATCTTTAAGTTTGTACCCTTTTAGTTCGTATTTATTTAACACAGATGAAAGTGGATTTATGGCCAAGCAAAACAACAATGGCGATAGGGAGTCACCTTGGAATATTCCGCGTTTGATGTATATCGGTCCAGTAGTTATTGAATCTTGGGAACCACGAGCTGTCATTATAACCCGCCATAAGGGCATTGTTATTTTAAGGAAGTTTTTGATAATGTTAGGGCACTTATAAATATCAAGTATTTTGATGAGCCATTCGTGGGAAACACTATCAAAGGCCTTCCGATAGTCGATCCACGCCATACTAAGATTTTTCTGTGACTGGTGTGCGTCCTCTAATATCGCTTTATTTACCATGAGATGATCTTTACAGCCCCTAGCTCCTCGGCGACATCCACGTTGTTCTATTGCCATTATGTTGTTCTCTTGGCAGTGTTCATACAGGCGGTTAGCTAATACTGATGTGAGTAGTTTGTAAGTACTAGGTAGGCAAGCTATAGGTCTCCAGTTCTTTGGGTCTTCTGTTTCTTCATTTTTCGGGATCAAGACAACTTGGCCAGTAGTGAACCATTCCTCTACCATTTCTTTACCGTTGACAATGCTAGAAAACAGTGAAGCCAGAAATTCGTGAATACTGGTGAGATACTTTAAATAGTAGTTGTGAATTTTATCCATGCCAGGTGTTTTCCAGTTATGCATTTTCTTAGTGGCATCTCTTATTTGTTCTACTGTGATGTCTTCTGTATGCGTTACTTCTATTTCTTCTGCTGATTTCCTAACATCTTCTATCCACTGAGCGTTTTTGTTATATTCTCTTGGGTTTGAAAGAATAAATTTCCAAAATTCCTCTACACTATGTTTGCTAGGTAATTTAATGTTAGTAGTTCTATTTTTATTTCCTAAACTCCTATAAAAATTATGTTCGTTGTCACTGAATGTCCTATTTTGCTGTTTTCTATTGCTGATTTCTTCATATCTCTTTATTCTAGCTGCCAGTGCCTTAATTCTTTGTGTAAATGTTTCTATTTGGTTTTTGAGGTCATTTGTGTTTTGAATATTGTATTTACTGTACAGTTTGTCTTTAATTTTTAGTATCCTACGTGAATTTACTCCTCTGTCTATTTCTATCAGTTGTCCTACTTCTTTCCTAAGTTTTTCTATTCTACCTTGAATTCTTCTTTTCCACGGTGGGTCTGAGTTAGTTCTGATAGTACTATTGTGTATAAATGGTTTTTGGTTATTGTTAGTAATTAATGTTTTGGCAGTGGCGTAGATAATGTTATTTATTTCTCGGAGTGATGTGTTAATTACTAGTAGGTTTGGCAAGAATCTATTGAGTGTACGTAGGTTTTCTAAAAAGTGCTTATTTATTTTAGCTTTTGGCAAAGACCAACGATCTACTATTGGTATTTCCTTGGTTTCAGCTAGTGCACGCAAAAAGTCCAGTATAATTGGGTTTTGATCTTCGTCGACAGTGATATTTCGTATTGATTGGTCTATTGCCTCTGTCTGTGATGGTGAATATTGTACAGTGTTCTGGTGTGTGAGTGTTTCGGTGCTATAATTTGTGTCGCGTATTGTATGTGTTGTAATATTTTCTCTATTATCTGTAATCGGTTCAGTGTTTCCTATTTCTTGTGAAATCGGTTTCGTGTTTTCTATATTTTCTAACCCCTGTGCTGTTCTTTTGATTCTGTCAAGTATTTGTTGTGATATGATGTTTTGTTTCATTATCCTACGGGCTTGATTCGATAGTGTGTTGCCATTGAATTTGTGGATTTTCGGGTTATCTGGGTTTCTGTTTTGGAATAAATATTCTAATCGTCTGATATAACCGGGCCCCTCATATTGTGCTTTGAAGAAGCAGAACATAAGTTCCTCCATCTCGTCGTTTGACCACTTGCGTCTTCTATCGTCATTGATGTGCGTTTCTGTGGTCGTTGTAGATGAGCCGGCAGAGCTTTCCGTGGGCGAGGCCCTACTCTGCAAAGCGTCATCCACTCCCTCCCTACCCCGATGTTCGGCTGTGACATTTTCGGCATCCCCGACTCCCGCCCGCCTGTTCAGCAAAGAGCCACTGACGGTCCGCATGCTGTCACACTCAGCGTCAGCTCCAAGTGTGCCCCGACGATCACCCTCGGGCAGCGACCCTATACGTATATATCTTCTTTGTCTCTCCATCATGTTGGGGGTTTGCCATAGCCCTTTTTGGTCACCTGTATAGATACTTTATTTCAGGTGTCCGCCTCTCACGTGGCTGAGTTGTTTCGCACGGACGTGGGGTTGGACTTTGAGAGACGTATTATTCTATATTATAATAATTAATCTTATATTGTTAAATGTTATAATTTGTAGACTTATTTTTATAATAATCGGGGAACAACATTTCTCGCAGGTCTCAACTTATCGTGCGCGTGTAGTAAATGATATTCAATATAAATTCGCTGTGTATAGGATAGAAATGATTAAAACAATAAAAAAATGTTGTTATGTTTATTTGGTACATAACTACACATACACTTGAAATAAAAAGTTAATCAGTGTCACTGTCACTCAACGGCATTACACCTTCCATTGGTGGAAACTGCAGTTTACTTGGGCCAGCAGCTTGAGCTGGGTCGGATGGCTCTCCAGAACTTGGGCCTGGGAACAACTCATCCTCTTTGGCAACATCTTCCTGATCAGAATCACTGTCGTCGCTATCTGAGTCTTGTCCCACCCGTATAATTAATTCGTCCGTCATGTGGTCGACTATATGGTCTTGGAATTTGTTGCAGAATCGTATTCTTTATTATGGTAGGAGGCATTGTCAACTACCACGACCGACCTTGGTGGGAGGTTAGGTATTAGTTGTGTTTTTAACCACTTTTCATAATTTTCATAGTTCATATCGTCGTGGTAGTCGCCAGTTTTTGTACCGGACTTAAAAACTAATAGACCGTTTGGTACAAAACCAGCCTCAGAAGCTGCATGCACAATAACCACACGTTTTTTTAAACCTTTTGTTGACCCATCAGACCAGGATTTTGCTGTAGCGTGAGAGGAATGGACATAGTATTCATACGTGTATATTATAGGTCTATTTTCTTGTCTATACTTTCTTATTTTTTCTAGTTAATTTATACGTAACAATCTTATCTTGGATTTTTCAATAAGGACTTTTCTGTTGTATTCAGTGGCTTTCCAACTAAAACCTAAATTTTTAATTATGCGACGGAGACTTGTCTCCGATCCTCGAAAATTTATGTCATCTTGTAATTTAAATTTGTTACGTGAAAATTGTGAATAGCTCGTTTTATCACCCCTTGGTCAAAATTATCCACACCTGTTATGAGAAATGCCCGACTTCGTTTTTTCCCGGGAGTTCTAAAAACTGTTAGTAAATCTGATTGGTTAGCTTGCTTTACTATCCTGTATATAGTAGATTTAGAAACTTTTGTAGCTTCAGCTACCTCTGCCATCAACTGAACGTAATTCAGCCCACTGAATTTATTTTTCATAAAGCAGTAAACGTCATACACCATTTTTCTCGCTTGTCCATTAAGAGTACGTTTATATTTTTTACTCGTTGGCGGAGACATTGTAGATACTAATAAAAAATCACTTCTTTCAAAATAACACTAAAAACCCTATTATATATAACCTCTTTACAACACTGTTTACAAAAACACTAAGTTCAAATAAATCTAATACTATAACTTACACTTAAAATACTTTTTAATTATTTTTAATATAAACACATAAAATTGTCGCTCTAAACAAATAATTTATAATAAGTATTGTCCGATGAATGAAATTACGTGACACTTGTGTTATTGCTGGTACCCAAGGCGAGCCCTGTGCGTGCGCGGGTGGAGAGAGGCAAGGAATCACTGCACGTCGCTCGTTGCCATGGTTACTCGTCCCGCCCCTCACCCCTACCTCAACTGACACCTATTTATCGTCGTCTGCGCACTTTCATGACTCGTGATGAGTACTGTACATTATTGTGAATGTGAAATTAATAAACAACGAGATTTAATAGGTGCCACGGAGTTTGTAGTATGTCACGGGCGAAGCCGGGCGGGACAGCTAGTAATAAATAAAAATACAAATACAGGGGTCTAGGCTCCGAATATGATTTTGTCCCATTCGGTGTCGAGACTCTTGGTCCGTGGGGTCCTAGCGCTATAAGGCTTTTTAAGGAAATAGCGAAATGGTTAGTCGTCAACACAGGAGACCGAAGAGTTGGCAGCTACCTCGGACAAATAATTAGTCTAGCTATTCAAAGGGGAAACGCTGCGGAACCTTGCCTAAAGGGACCTCTTTTAATAATATATTTTAGTTATGGATCATATTTTTAAGGTTATATTTAATGTTAATATTTGGTTAAGTTGATATGCATAGATATTTAATTATATGTTAATCAGTAATCTATAATATCTTTGGCACTGTATACATAAAATAGGTTAATTTAATTCACCTCATAATTGTTATAATTATGCTGACTGAATGTAATAAAAATTAAGAATATATTTAGCTCAAGTATAAATATTAAATTGCTTTGGAAGGCACGTTAAGCCGTTGGTCCCGGTTGCCAGTAACATGGCAGTCGTTAAGCCAAGTTGAAGGCATTATGGGTGGCTGTCCATTTCAACACGGCAATGGGCTCACCACCTTTTACGTGAGACAAATATGTATTTGGTGAAATGTAGGCGGCCCTTCGGGGACAAAGGCGTGACCATTACATTATGTATGTATGTATAAATTTTAAACTGAATTAAATTAGCTTATTCGTCATGTTATAATCGTCGTCATATTACCATTTGCTGCCAAACCCTTACTGGATTTAAAGCACGGGGCATATTAATACGGCTGCTAGGAGCAAATATTGTTTGGCTATTAATTGACAGCATTGTTGGGAGCAAGTGCCGTCTGAATCCTAATCCCGAAAAGGTACCTGCGTCGTTTACTCGCCATTCGGTCTGCAGGTGCACCGCTAACAGATGAGATCGCTTGGGCCTCTAAGGTCTCGGTGGGGCTTTTTAAACCCAAAACACATTTAAAATTTGTTTCTGAAATTGTTTAAAAACACGTAGGATAAAATTATATTTAGAGTTTTCCTTGTCTTGTTTGTGACCTTGTTTGTTGGCGTTGCATTGACTGTCTTGGTCACAGAAAATCTCTGTAGAAGCCCATTTCTCTCTTAATTAATTTTATTTTTATTTTTATTAAGAGTATCCCAAATATCAACTGTAATTCACAAAGAAAATAAAAAATAAATAAATTTACTTCTTGTGCGGGTTTGTTTTTTTAAGGGGTTAATAATCTAACAGATTTTTCTGAAACACACCAGTACACTTCGTTCATTGGTTTAATGAAATTTCATCGAGGACGTTTGGCGGGAAGAGTGACAAGTGCGGACGCTTGCTTTATATTATTTTCTAAAACTAGTGCATTTATCTTGTTTTATGTGCGGGAGTGGTGGTTTCATGGACATAAAAGTTGTGTTAACGTGCTATAGTGAAAGACAATGATATATATGCAGTGAAATGCTATTTTCTCTCTTGCCGCGAAACGTCCACTGACAACCTTAGTATAAGAATCACCATTATACTGAGGGCAAGGACCAGGACGGACAATGAGGACACGACATCGACTGGACAGGACTAATTAGAAGATAAGATTGAAGAAATATGATATAAAAAATAAGATTTGGCTAAAAGGTCTTAGGAACCAGGCCATTAAATAATTATTAAAAAAAAATGAAATTTCATCGTCGTCAAATCTAAAATTCATTGATTTAACGAAATTTTGTCGTCGGCAATTTTTGATTTGAGAGGTTAATGAGAACACAAAGGAATAATTTTGTAACGTCATTTATCAGCCGATGTCAATAAAATTTTGAGAAAGGGCCTTAAAAGTTATTTAGCAAAAGTTGCCTTGGAAAGTTTTTTTGTAGAACCTACGCAGTTCTTCACAGATTGTGGTATTTTCAATATAAAACTTCATTAAAGTTACCTACAGATGACATTCATCGATCTATATTCAATGGTTTGGCTACAATAATTAGGAAAATAGGAAAAGCCTTTATAAATTACTAGTGGTTCTGTGAACCGTAGACTTCAAAGTATTTTTTTTTTCTTTTTTCGTTTTGAGCGCTCTTGCTAATCACTACGGGACCATTTCCCTTCCCTGCCTAAACCCCCCCCCCCCCCCCAATCAAAAAACCCCTTCGCTAAATGTTGTTGGCTACATCAAGGATTGTCCATGCCAAGTTGCATGCAAATCCGACGAAAATGCGACCTGTAGACTGAATGGATGGACGGACGGACATCAATAGCATTTTTCCCGTACCAGTGGAGTTATAACTTACACAAGCGTAAAGTACCTACGTAATACCCGCATCAGTAAACCGCAAACTTCACTGAGTTCTTACTTCTTACTGACTTTGTGTAACTTCAAATAAGAAACTTATGCTGTCTACTTGCACCATTGTTCCATTTGTATTACAATTCCTATTGAGTATTGTCTGCTTCAGTTCTTATGATGAAGTTATAAGGGCAGGGACACACTGCTAATGCTGCATTAGTACTTAACATTAACACTTAGGTGTTCATTGAACGTTTGCAAACATTATCGTTTTAATAGTAATTTATGTATTGTGAATAGTTATTTATGTATTGTGTTATTTATGTATTATGAAGCGCTCGTGGTCCCGCGGACACAGTATTCTGTAAACGATCACTGTGTTAGCAACTTTCGCTATGGCTAGTTACGTATGGGTGACCACTTTGTGACATTTACATTTGCGAGCGTTTCCATGCTTTGAAAGGCACGTTAAGCCGTTGGTCCTGGTTGCCAATAACATGGCAGTCATTACGTCAAGTAAAAACTAATCGGCCTGAAAAATTTCAACAGCAGGTAGCCACAACCTGCGTCTGTCTATTTCAATACGGCAATGGGCTCAACACCTTTTACGTGGGACAAGAATACACATGGTGAAAAGTGGGCCTATAATATGCCTCTACCACCCCTTCGGGGATAAGGCGTGATAGATAAATAAATATGTATTGTTTATTACTCAATATTATTTTTTAGATTTAGTTTATTCACTAATGTTGTTGTTGTTATGTTTTAGGGCTCCGTATCGCACAATGAGAAAACTGAACCATTGTAGGATCACTTTACTGGTTGTCCGTCCGTTTGTCAAGACACTTTATCTCGGGAACATATGCGGGGTATCGAGTTGAAATTTAAACCTTAACTCAAGTCTACAGTCCCTTTAAGCATTAATAATGTGTTTGTGTGTACTTATGTACACGCGTTGGAAGTCATACGCTTTAGTCTAAGAAGATTTCATCACATTTACCACAACCCTGTGTTTGTAACAAAAATGACAAATTAGTAAGAAAAAATACATCAAAAGAATGAAAACTACTTTGAATGTAGTTATAAGTTGTCATGAAATCACTCATCAGCTAACTTGGTGTCGGTTTTTCGTGACGGTCTGCGCACGCGTCAAAAAATTTACTCTCATAATTTATCCCTAACGCGCCAAAAGAAGTAAAACTTCAAAAAAAGATATGGCTGTTAGTCAGTTTATGCCGCAAAAGGTTACTGGTGTTTTCAAAATGACCCTGTATTTCTACATTCTCAATGTAATCATTTATAAGGTATTTTCCGTTGACCTAGAACTAAGAAATTTGGCAAATAATACCGTCTTATACTATAATAACTATAAGGAAAAATCTGAATATTATATATTATTGTGTAATTTAACTATAAATATATTATTCACGAAATGTGGGCGTATCACAGAACACATAATAATTCGTGTTCAGTTTAGCACATTCTCATAGCATGCCTCCGCCTACCCTTTGGAAATAAAGTCGTAACTGATGGAAAAATTATTATAATAAAATGTACGTACAAATATGTACGAAATTCTCGGGGACAAACTCTTGAATGATATCTCAAAAAATACTCCTGGAATTAATGACAAAGTCTATTAAATCTATATATATAAAAATGAAACCCGTTTTCCGTTGTCACGACATCACGAGTAAACGGCTGGACCGATTTGAAAATTTTTTTTGTATTGGATAGCCCATTTATCGAGGAAGGTTCTTAGCTATATATCATCACGCCACTACACAGGAGAGCGGAGCAGTAATCATAAATGTCAACAAATCGGGAAAACTTTTATACATTTTTGGAAAAGTAATAAGCGACGGGATTAAATGGGTGCCACGGGGTTGGAAGAATGTCGCGGGCGAAGCCGCGCGGGTCAGCTAGTATTTTATATATTAGTATTTGTTAAATTGAGTAACTGGTACCAGTTAGTGAATTATATATTTATCAAGATTTTGAATATAATTTTCTTACGACATATTTAGAGCCCCTTTTAGTAGAAACCCAATAGTTGGTAGCACAAACAATTAGTCTACAAAGGTTTAATAGTTAGTACCAGAATTTATCAAGGACAAAAGAACCCGAGCTATGAGCTCTCAGCTGGAACATAATCCGCAATTAGAGTGCTGTGAATATGTGTTCTCTTCTAATCTTTTACTGACCGAGCGTGATATCAGCCCACCTAAGCGAGCTATAATTATCCACTTTAGCACGAAGTTTGTTGTAGACAAAACTCATACTACCTATTTTTTTATTGTTTATATATATTTATGTACACACTAAGAATACAACAATAACAATATGAGGAGTCATAGGTACAATGGTTCAGCTATGCATATACAGCTATAGCTTCAATTTGTCAAACGGTAAAAAGCATCAGATGCTATAAAATCAGTTAATATGCCATGTTTTGTCCCCGAATTTAATAAATAAATATAAATATCCATCACGCCTTATCCCCGAAGGGGTGGCAGAGGCATATTATATGCCCACTTTTCACCGTATGGATTGCTGTCCCACGTAATAGGTGGTGAGCCCATTGCCGTGTTGAAATAGACAGACGCAGGTTGTGGCTACCTGCTGTTGAAATTTTCAAGCCGCCCATAAGGCCTTCAACCAGGCTTAACGACTGCCATTTTACTGGCAACCGGGACCAACGGCTTAACGTGCCTTCCGAAGCACGGAAACGCTCGCAAATGTAATTGCCACTAGTGGTCACCCATCCGAGGACCAGCCATAGTGAAAGTTGCGTAACTCAGTGATCGTTTACAGAACACTGAGACCGCGAGGCCACGAGCGCTTCTTTAATCAGAGCCTATATAAATATGAATATGAGCGACAAAATTGAAAAATAATTTATGGAATTTTTTAAATTCAGTAAAATGTAAGTCAGGAATGTATTATTTTAACTGCCTCGGTGGCGTAAATGGTAGAGTATGCGAACGCCTCGCTGAGGTATCGTATTCATTCCCGGTTCGTAAATAAAAAATTGTGTGATCCGCAAATGTTTGTTTTGGAGTTTGAGTGTTTCTTATGTATATATCATTATCATCAGCATACATGAGCAACCACGGAGGCTGCTCATGTGAGTCCCTGATGCTGTCTTACACCACGTCTAATATAATGCCAAATAAGAACGGAGGAAGGACAGAACCCTGGTGTCACTGACGGTGATGGAGAAGAACCGGAATCGCTGTACATGTCACGGATAATCTATACTAATACTCGTATTATAAAACTGTAGAGTTTTTTTTTGAGTATTTGGTTGAACGCGCTAATCTCAGAAACTACTAGACGGATTTGAAAAATTTTTTTTTGTTATCGATAGCCCATTTATCGAAGAAAGCTATTGGCTATATATCACTACGCTATTACGCTGTGGAGCAGAGCAGTAGTCATAAATGTCGACAAATCGGGAAAATTTTGCAGACATTATAAGCTACTAAATATTGCGAGGATTTAATAGGTGCGACGGGAGGTCGAAATATTCCACGGACAAAGCTGTCGGGATCATCTAGTGTCAATATAAGCCTCTGGAACTCTTTTGGATTGCAGTGCCCACCAGACCATCGCTCAGTTGAAGGCCTTCTGCATGTCCAGGAATAGACAGTGCAGAGACGTATTTTTCGTCCTGTATTTCTCCGTGACAACCCTTAAGGCAAAAACAGGGTCTGTGGTCCCATGACCAGGACGAAACCCATAATGACACTCCGAAAGAGTATACTCCTGCTGGATTCGGTAATCAATAATCCCCTCAAAGATACTCATAGAGTGGGATTTAACCTTTATATCGCGATAGCTCCCGCACACCTGCATTGACCCTTTACCTTTGAAGACTGGAGTAATAATACTCAGCGTCCTTTGGTTTAAGATCTGCCCTCTGAGGAGCATGCGGTTAAAAAGGTTAACTAGGATGCCCACACTGCTAGGAACCATAGCTTTCCAGGCTTCAATAGAGACTCCATCGGGTCCGACAGCTTTCCGATTCTTCATGCGGCGAAGCGTAGTCGGGACTTCTCCAGGCGTTATTAGTGGCACTAGTCCCTAATTCGGAGGGAGGTCCGGAGGCTGCACTGCTTTGTGCTGCTTAATAAGCAGATTGTGAAAATACGAGCGCTATCTCTTCTTTACCGCGAGGTCTTCGCATAACAGGTGCCCGCAGGGTCTTTTACACAGCGGCACTTGGAAATATCCTGTGCCGCTTTGACCCTAGAGCGCGCCAACTTATAGATGAACTTCTGCCCCTCAGACGATTCTAACTTAACATACATAGGTTATATGTGGTCTCGTCTGGCTCTGGCTACAGCTCTCTTTGTGGCGCACTTAGCAGCCCTGTACGCGTCGCGGTCTTCGGGAGATCTGGTTGCTTGCCACACGCTTTTAAAGAGGGTTTTCTTTTCCCTAGTCTTCCTCTGGACTGTGTAGTTCCACCACCAAGTTTCTTTTTCACATTTACGACCACCCTTACACTCGCCGAGCACTTCCTTCGCTACAGGAATAGCTGCCTGAATTTATCCCAGTACAACTTTTATTTAGAAATATATAACAATGTTTATCAGTTGGTCTAGATCCAATAGCAAAAACATATAGCTTAGTTTCGGCTATAAGGCGCTGTGTGAAAAGTATCCCACAAAATGTATTTCTTTATTCAATACTTTACATACGTTTCTATGTTTGAGTTAGCACGGGTAAGAAAATTCCATACCTTCTTTCCCCGTGACACTACCAATTATCATAAGGAATCATCTTTTCCCTTTGGCAGCACCAGAAAATCATGGGAATCGTCTTATTGTCTGTGACACACAAATAATGGTATCTTGACTGCGACACCAGCATATTAGTGATGTAGTACATTTACTGATCTATAAAATTCAATGTTGGAATTATAGCATGAGTAACAAATTTCCATACATGGATACCATCCAACAAAACAACTACTCACTTCGCTCGATCATATCGTGTCCACTGGGCTTACTACTTTCTTCAATTCTCTATTTACCTTATTGTTTAATGTGCAGTTTTGGTCTAAAATTATTTAGAATTTTCCTAACAAAAACTGGGTTTATGTTTATTTATTTGAAATATGCCACAACAGAGTTACTCATCGTGTTTTACGTTGGTATGTTTTATACATTTTATGTTTGGAAATCTGGGGATTGCTACAATAATATACCTAATGTTATGAACAATTTGACTACTTTTATTGTTTTTAATTTTAATAGGGTACCTATCGGTCTGCGGGTGGCATAAATGAACCGAGCGTACGAGCCGTAACTATTGTTACGGCAAAATAGCAATCATTGAAAGTGCCGTCCAATTTTGCTATTGTTTCTGGTTCATTTGCTTAAACGGTTCGTCGAATTTTCTGGCAAATCAAATTAGTGAAGAATATCATCGTAAACTTTGAGTCATTCAGAGATTTAAAGACGCGTGGAAATTTTTTTTTAACTGATAGGTAGCAAAATTATAAGCAGTTATTAAAACAATTTTAAAAACCGCACATATATTATTATAAACAACTACCATTTCAAAAATTTTCATCATTAAGCAATTAAGGTAATAAAAAAAAGGAAAAATAAGATTCATAACTACAAATGTATATTGTTCTGATTTTCCCTATTTTCGTTGTATATGACGGTATAAAATTAGACGGTCGTATATTTTATTCGTAAATTTAGAAATTAGAATATAGTTTTATTTTTACGTAAAGAAATGATACACAATATGGCAGGTTTGAATGAAGTGTCATTGTTAAACTGGAAAACGAAATTCGTGTGAATTATGACGAAGAATATATATTGTGCATAGTAGAAGGTCGAACGAGTCAGGGTAGGCCGAGACTTACATATGAAGACCACGTGAGCAGATTACCTTAAAAACAGAAAACTCAAAGGTACTCGGATACCCAGACGTACATGTATGAAGCGATTGAAGAATCTGCAGGAAGCAAAAGAATTATGCATAGATCGCGAAGTATGGCCATCTGTCCTCTTTGACTAACCCGTCAGGGATACAGCGTGAAGATAGTTTAACATCTTCACGATGTATCCTTTACGTTTTTAGTTAGAAGTTAGATTTTTGTACAAGAGACCGTAATCCTGAGTACGAGGTTTTAATTTCAATTTGATATCTCAACGCGTTTTCGAAATAATGGGACTGGTCCACTGGTCAGACAGACGGACGGACAAAGTGATCCTGTAAGGGTTTCATTTTTTTCTTGTGTTACCCTAAATACCGTAAAATACAAAAGTATAACTACGTGCACTTGCCGTCCCCGGTAAGTCTAAATGTTTTGCCGTCACCATTTCCAAACACGAACTTACGGTGATTTTTCCTCCATGACATGCCCGATTTTCGATTTAATTTTTTATAGGGTAATTTAGCTGCTTTACCTTCAGTTTTCGGCCATCACACAATTTTTACCAAATAATAAGAAAATAAAACACGCCCAAGCAAAAATCCACCATCACCGCATAGATTCTAATGACGTCTATTCTATGCCTACATAACTAAGAACCTTTGTAGCATTTCATTTGTTTCGACAGCTTACCCGCGAAACTGGAGCAGTGTGAATGTGTGTTAAAATCAACGAACAAAATAGTGCACGCCAATTTTTGGCATACAAGATTTAAAATTGTTTTTTGGCAATGTATTGAAATGACGGCGGAGAAACAGATACGGATACGGTAGAAGAAGAATTACTTTGATTCTTTACTAATTTCATTTATATTTAAACATGTGACCTTTTTCCATAGACGTAAGAGTTATTATAAAAACATCAAATACTGGCCGAAAATTAACAAAATCACGGCCGTAATCTAAGATAGGTGGCCGAGAACAGGCAGTATCGTCACTTCTCGAGATTTTATTTTTTAATAATTTAACCTTATATTTTTCTTAGACAAAGTCTAGAAATATGTAAATTGTTTTAGTTTAATGATTTGAAAATATTTTTTTTGTTTAGTATCGTTTAGTCTCTCATGGAAAAAAATCGCTCTGAATACGAAACTTTGCTTAAATGGCCGAAAACCGGCTAAACTATCCTACCATCTATGGCAAGAAGTCGTATTCTGGATTAAATTTAATCAAAAAGTGTCGAGTGGTTTAGAAGGAGTTTGAGGACCAAGAATAATTTAATCTCTTTCTTCGAAGGGGTACGCAGAGGAAAATTATATGCTCAAAATTCAACTGTAGCGCTCGTAATTGCAAATGATGACAGACAGTCGTACGATGTTTACCACAGTTATTACTTACAGAATACTGAGCAAGCATATTCAACGAATTAGTTACAAGCTTCGCACTTAAAAATTACCTGCTCATTTTAGTAGGTACCTATATATTTTGTGAGTATAAAACTATAAACCATAACTAGGTATCTATACTAATATACAATTTTGTTTTGTTTATTTTGATGAACGCACAGTAATTTCAGGAACTATTGGTTCAATTGAAGAATTATTATTGTGTTGGTTAGGCCATTTATCAAGGAAATCTATAGGATATACATATATATTATCATCACGCCACTCACATAAGCGAGCCGATTTACACTAAAGGAACATCAGTCGGCATAATACTGATTCACCAGCACCTGCTTACTAATAAGGGAGATTCTGGTTAAGGTGTCCCGGAAAGTTCTAGAGGTCGGAAGGCCAAAGGCAGTTGCTACTAATGTATAATGTTTTATATACCTACCAAATGAATGAATACGAACAACTAGGGTCTACTCTCAAAATATCCAACAGACCACTCTCAAAGAAATAAAAAATGGGAATGTAGGGAGATGAGAATAATCTAGAACGCATACCTTGGACCAAAGAGCAACAAAAATGTTGAAATAGGGGCTCTACCGAGAATTTTAGGGCCTAAGATGGCTTTATTTGGACTTAGTGACCTACTGACTAACAGACGAGGTCATGGCTAAGAAAAAGAAAACTTTTAACAAAACCATGTACCAACTTATCTGGCTGGCGCGACGTGGAACAATGACTTTAAACACTCCAGATTGCCACAGGATAATAAGTACATACTTATAAACGTACTCATGGACTTTATTAGTATGCCGGTAACAATAGATGCCTACAAGTTTTGAAGTTACATAATAAAGTTACATACAAAACATCACGCGAGCGTGGCCGCGGGCAAAAACTAGTTTATGTACATAAGTATATCTAGAGTCATTCGTCCAAACTTTATTCAAAGCACAATAGGTTAGGAAATTGAGTCAAAACACTGTTTTCCCTCAAAGATCTTATCCAAATACGAAGGATATTTCTCTAAGCCCTTTATAGCTCTTTGGTGCTCCTCTACTAGTGGCCCTCAGGCTAACGTAATATACAAAGGCCAAAGTTCAGAGGACCTTGTTTATTATGACGTGTCATTCTCAGTTTTGATATTATTATAGTTTGACCACGACCGTTGTACCGCTCACTGCGTACAAAATTGTACACAGTGAGCGGTACAGCGGTCCTGTCAAACTATCTATATATATAAAAGGCAATATCACTGATTGACTCATTGATCACGAAATCTCTGAAACTACCAAAGCTATGAAGCTCAAACTTCGTATGGAGATTCTTTTTAATACCTAGGTTTCCGCTAAGAAGGGATTTTGCGAAATACTATCCTGACGGGAAAGTAGACGGGAAGTAAATAAGCGATAAACATGAATTTACGTAGATACAGATACACCTGCTTTTGCTTACAAATAAATGGACACGTGTATCGCGGTTTTGTAAAAAAATACCTATAAGGAGGTAAAACAAGGATTGTACTAACTGATTTATCGATCACGAAATCCAGGAAGCTAACAAGGCTATGAACTTTGCATGGGGGTTCCTTTTAACACCTAGGTGCCCCTTATGAAGGAATTTTGCGAAATTCTACCCCTAAGAGCGTAAATAAGGAAAAACGTTTGTATGGAAGATTGTCATTTTCAAAGTTAGTAACATGAACTTACGTAGCTACACCTGTTTTATAAGAATCTCCTAATGTCTGTATTACCAGCGAGTTCGGTGTTCCCACGGGAACCGAAACTATGCGAGTAAACCACGCACAGCCCAAACATTAAACGGGAAATTTGGTAAATGTATACATTAAGTCTTTGGATAAGCAATAAAAACGGGATTCCCGATATTTCCATGTAAACGGGAACTACGCGGGTAAAACCACACACAGTCTTAACTATTGAACATAGGTTCATACCTGAAATTTGGTATAAGTATTTATTAGGTATCTACCTTGAATCAGCACTAAGTAAGGAATACCCGGTACCCCCACGGGAACGGTAATTTCGTGGGTAAAACCATACACAACCAATAATTTGGTGAACGTATTATTTACGTATCCACGTATGAGCACAAAGAAAGAATTCCCAGAATTCCCACGGGAATGTAATAACAAACGTGAACATAAAGTAGGAACCCTTATGTTCCATGGTTTAATTCAGAAAATGTCTCGCACAGGATATTCAGTTGCAGCAGTTTCACCCGCGTGTATATTATTCAGTTGTAAGTAACTCATCAACAAGTATTCCGATTTCATTCGGTTTTTTTGTTTTTAACAAGCGAATTCGTCAGAAGGAAAAGGATTTGTTTGTGGCGAACA
Source organism: Thumatha senex (assembly GCA_948477245.1). Taxonomy (NCBI): domain Eukaryota; kingdom Metazoa; phylum Arthropoda; class Insecta; order Lepidoptera; family Erebidae; genus Thumatha; species Thumatha senex. The sequence goes on from OX419734.1 coordinate 8,699,491, forward strand.
CAATGTTCAACCACAAACAAATTCATATGTATACGAGGAGATGTAAGTCAAAGAGAAGCATGGTAAACAGGTGATGGACACAAGGGTTTATCGAGGCGCTGAGCTGGGATCAGACCACTACCTAGTCATAACTAGGATTAGGGGTCTGTTCGCGGGTTGGCGTCATCGTACCGGGTGTCCTGAACCTGAGCCGACTTATAGCATCAAAAGCTGGAAGCTGCAGGATGCATCCATTAGGGATAAATATAATGAAACGACGTCAATGTAAGCAGTGAGAATGTGGAAAGTGTATGGCAGAACCTTAGGGACAGTATGATAAATGCCGCTGTGGAAGTGTGTGGAGAAACGAAAAGAGGCAGTAGTAATAAGCGTGATGCATGGTGGAATGAGGAAGTGAAAGAAGCAGTTCGAATGAAGAAGAAAGCATGGCTAGACTACTTAGCCTCGCGGAATGATTTTAATATGAAAGAGAGATACAAGCTGCAGAAAGTTAACACGAAGGCACTGATAGAAGAAGCTCGTGAAAGGTGCAGAATGAAAGCGGATGAAAGGTTGTCGTCTAATTTCCGGGATAATGCCAAGCTCTTCTGGAAAGAGGTAGGCAAGACCCGGAGTTGTTCGGCAATCTGCAGTATGAATAAAGTGCTTAGTGTTAACAATGACGTCCTAACAGACCAAAGTGACGTCCTGCAGAGATGGAGTGAATATTATGGAAAGATGTATGCAAGAAAAGACAGAGATGCCACGTCGGGAAGTGGAGCTCACTTCGATGCTCCGGATCCCGATGTCATTGAAGTCATTAGTATGAAAGAAATAGAACAAGCGATAAGAAGTATGAAATGTGGTAAGGCTGCGGGAAAAGACAGAGTTACTGCTGAGATGATCAAGTACGGTGGGTCGCGTGTCTGGGACACACTATGTCTGTTATGCAACTTGTGCTGGCGGACGGGTGAGGTCCCAGATGACTGGCGAGTAGCAGTTGTAGTACCTATTTACAAAGGGAAAGGCTCGCGCCTAAACTGCTCCAGTTACAGGGCGATCAGCTTGGTCAGCTTAGCTAGTAAGGTGTATGCAAAGGTTATAACGGCACGAATGCAAGAAAAGTCTGAAAGGTATTTATGGGAGGCTCAATGCGGATTCCGACGTAGAAGAGGTTGCATGGATCAAGTGTTTTCTCTCCGCATGATCGCGGAAAAGTTTCTGGCTCTTAGCCAGAAGGTTTTCTGCGCTTTTGTGGATCTAGAGAAAGCATTTGATAACGTTGTGAGAGAAACGCTGTGGGACTTGCTGCCAGGATATGGTGTGGACGGCTCGCTACTGCGGGCAATACAGTCGCTTTATAGGGACTGTAAGGCTTGCGTGCGAGTAGGGGGGGATGTGTCACCTCTTTTTGATGTCTGTACAGGCGTCAAACAGGGATGTGTCATGTCCGCCTGGCTGTTTATAGTGTATCTGGACAGCTGCCTACAGAAGTTGAAAGATTTTAATATGGGTGTGAATTTGGGTGACTTTACAGTAAACTGTCTGCTGTACGCTGATGATGCGGTGCTCATGGCCTCATCAGAAGCCGACCTACAGGCATTAGTCACTAATATGAAAGAGGGGTGTGAAAGTAAGGGTCTCCGCTTGAATGCAAGTAAAACTAAGGTTCTAGTATTTGAAAGAGGTGACGTAAGAACTAAATGCGAGATTAGGGTAAACCAGGAACGTCTAGAGCAAGTGAATGAAATTGTGTATTTAGGAAGTATGTTTAGCGCGGATGGAAGATGTGATTCGGATGTAGAACGGCGAGTAGCTGCCGGAAACAAAGTTAACGGTGCGTTGTCCCAGTTAGTAAAGCGACAAAGCATCGTAAAAGAAGCACGAATGGCGATTCATAACGCAGTGCTAGTGCCAACTTTGCTTTACGGTAGTGAAACCTGGGTATGTCAGCAGATGCATGAAAGTAAATTGAATGCTGTGGAGATGCGATCACTTCGAAAATTGTGCGGCGTTACCTTGGCCGACCGAATACGTAACGAAGTGATACGCAATATGGCAGGTTTGAATGAAAGTGTCAGCGTTAAGCTGGAAAAGGGCGTGCTCCGTTGGTTTGGACACGTCCAACGAATGAGTGAGGAACGATTGACGAAGAATATATATTGTTCAAAAGTAGAGGGTAGAAGGAGTCAGGGAAGGCCGAGACTTACATATGAAGACCACGTGAGCAGATTGCTCAAAAACGGAAAGGTCAAAAGTACTCGGATACCCAGACGTGCGTGTATGAAGCGATTGATGAATCTCGAAGAAGCGAAAGAAGTATGCATGGATCGCGAAGCCTGGCGATATGTCCTCTCTGACTGCCCCGTCAGGGATACAGCGTGAAGATAGTATAGTATAGTATAGAATTCTTCAGAAGTTGTTTCATAAGAAAAGCCTACGCGCCACCCTCTTTAATTAATGTCTCTTTCTTTGTATGTTTCTCTTATGTGGTGCTAACGAAGTTGCGCGGGTCTGCTAGTAATTATATAATCCATAGTATAAAATAAAGTCGCTTCCACTGTCTGTTCGCATAGATCTTTTAAACTGCAATACTCACGAGTAAGGTTCATAAGTATAATATATGCATATTAGTATCTACAGACATTGTTTCCATTGTCACTAGTGTACAGTAAAATGAAATTGTTTAACACAGAAAAGCAATTGGCGCCTATCTTATCAATGAAGGACACAGCTATAAATGGTTTTTACCTGCCAGAGTCAGTCTGTTCATTTCCCAAACACTTACGTGGAAAATGGGCGTCCCTTACCAGTGATTTCATTTCTAGTAAAAGTACTCGTCATGAGGAGAATTGAGTTTGCGAGAACAAGTCTCATACCGTAATTACTTTTATGTTTAAGAGGAAACACAGTTTACTTATTTAAGTTTTCTTTTCTTTGTTTTGTTGTCTGATGCTTTGAACAGGGGGGCAATCATTAACTCTTAAAACAATAGTTTTGTAATATTGTTTTCACTTTTAGAATGTGAACCGGGCCATGTAGTCTGTCGAATTTTTTTTGTAACTCAGAGGCGGCAGACAAGCCTCCACTTCCAATAAGGTGGGTTGACCTACCTGATGGAAGTGATCACCGTAGCCAATGGACGTTCGCAACACCAGAGGTGTGGTACTCACGCTGTCGACCCCGTAAGAACCCGTGTTGAATAACCTCATACTGTAGACCTTAGGGAAAACCCTGGCAGAGAGTTCATTCTACAATCTAAGCGTATGCGGAAGAAAGTCTCCTACGAGTTTTGCGCTCTGGACGCAAACTGTGACGATGAACACCTTGTGTATGGCAACCGGTGCGATGATATAAAGTAGCCGCGGGCATCATATCAAACGATTCCTCAGAGCGAAGACCGTTGTACAGACGATAGAATATGAGTAATGAGGTTATTTTAAAGACAGAATTATAATTATGAATATTAGCGGTACGGTTCATACTGTGAATGTTAGTAAGATGGCTATAAAAGATGGTGGTAGTTCTCCAGGTCGAATAACCACGTTTATTCTTTAAAATGTATAGTATTTAACGCGATAGTTGAATTTTATACCGTCACTCTGTGTCCCTGACGGGGTAGTCAAAGGGGACAGATCGCCAGGTTACGCGATCCATGCATACTTCTTCGCTTCCTGTAGATTCATTAATCGCTTCATACATTCACGTCTGGGTATTCAAGTACTTTGGGCTTTTCCGTTTTTGAGCAATCTGCTCACGTGGTCTTTATATGTAAGTCTCGGCCTACCCTGACTTTTTCTACCCTCTACTTTCGCACAATATAGTATTCTTCGTCAATCGTTCCTCATTCATTCGTTGGACGTGTCCAAACCAACGGAGCACGCCCTTTTATTCAAACCTGCCATATTGCGTATCACTTCGTTGCGATATACCTGAATTTAGATTACGATTTCACGTCCTAATTACGGTCTCAGTCATTTTAGTACAAAGTTATCTATATGCTAGTAGATTTATAATTTCTGATTTAACTAAAACTTATCTGTACATCTTAAAATCTTTTCATGTATTATGTTTATATTTTTTTGTTGTTTATATATTTTTTGTACTTATTATAAACACAAGCGCCCGTAGTCACTCTTAACAATGGCGAAATTTAAAACCAATAGATAGCTGCTCTTAGCAGCCAAATATAAAGTAGACCCCAGGCTCGAAATTCAGGTAGAAAGAAGAAATTGTGCATTACACTGCGTGATATACAAAACCCTCAAAATGATCCTCATATTCGAAATGTATTTATTTTTGTTATTTGTATGAATTTTGGTCTCAGCACAAATAGATTCTGTAGGTTCAGAGCAAATTGACTGTAAACGAGGGACGTCCAAACATACTAGTGATCTAATACATTCGAGTTCCTTTTTTATCCGTTCGAAGTCGAGAAACCTAAATAAATACCATGCGTTAGGGTACTAAATGTAATTATTTTTTCCAATAAATCATCGTTTTTGTTTATGTACTTAGGATCGAGACGGTGTCAGGTGGTGATATAATTTAAAAATAATGTGCTAATTTATTTAAGCGACGTAGTCACAAAAAAATAACATAACACCAAAAAATATTTCCAGACAGCAATAATAAAATTACATAACAACCGAAGTGTGTTCTGCAAAGTTTGATAAACACCCTTGCCAAAGCCGCTATAAAATTACAATCAAACATCAATAGAGCTATTTACTTTCACACTCCGCAATCCGCGCAAAAAATATATAAACATTGCGGAAACGGGATAAGAGGCTTTTGGATAGAAATCCGATTGACGCTAAGGGTATATTGAGACAAATAGAAAGAATTTAGGGGAAGCTGTCTACACTGAAGAAACTGACATACTGTGGCGCTTTCGACTTTTTACAATTACATATTCAGTTTCGACAAACTATGGTGTGCAGTACTCAAAGAACATCTTAATCTTAATAATATTATAAATGCGAAAGTTTTTGTTACCCTTTCACGTAAAAACTACTGAATAGATTTTAATGAAACTTTACAATAATATAGTTTACTAGTTGACGCCCGCGGCTACTCCCGCGTAGAGAAGTTTTCCCGTTCCTGTTTCCCACAGGAACTTTTCCCGGGATAAAAAGTAGCCTATGTGTTATTCTGATGTATCTTAATATTATTATAAATGTGAAAGTTTTTATGGATATTTGTTACTCTTTCACGTAAAAACTACGGAACGGATTTTAATGAAACTTTACAACAATGTAGCCAATGTATATATACTAGTATAATATAATAGGTACTTATATAATAAACAACAAGGTTTTACCACAACTACATATTCAGGGAGAAAAATAATTTAATTTTTATTTTCAACATAATTGAGGGTAATGACTAAGACCTGCCACGTCATTTCATTTGCCATCTCAGATGAGGAAACTTATATACTTTCCGTAAATCCTTTAGTATGGAATAATATAGTCGATTCATTCAACCTCAAGGAAAAAGTTGAATGTCATTCAGGATCCGAATGGAATTTTAATTGTAAAAAATGCCATTTGAGTTGTGACCTAGGCACAGTGTGAACGTTTTGTGATTCAATTTAAAATGGCCAAGTTGATCGTTATTATTTTAGTGTCGACTTATTATGTTTATTTTATACATTCACAGTGTAAGTTCAATATCCTATAAGATTTTATTGACATTTGTGCATTTGTATTTTTTTTCTTTTATATTGTTAGATTGGATATTTTACCACATTTTTCAGAGCTATAGTCTTCTTACTTTTCAACCTCTTAAGGGGCACCAGAGTCTTGTCTGTTGGTCAGTAGGTGCATCACTTGCAGTTGTGGTTAACTTACGCTCCAAAGAACGTTTTGAGGCATACAATAGTCGAATATTTGTCAAAAATAAATATATTTAGGTATATATTTATTTATCTATTACGCTTCATCCCCGAAAGGGTGGTAGAGGCATATTATATGCCCACTTTTCAACATGTGTATTCCAGTCCCACGTAATAGATGGAGAGCCCATTGCCGAAAATTGCCCCACAATAAATATTTTATTAAATAATCACTTTGTACTATTAATTTAAATTAAATCAAACTTATGCTTTTAGCAATTATGTTCTAATGCTGCATTCAGTAGCAGTATACTTCATGAGTACTTAACTTAACTTAACTTAACTATCTTCACGCTGTATCCCTGACGGGGTAGTCAGAGAGGACAGATCGCCAGGCTTCGCGATCCATGCATACTTCTTTCGCTTCTTCGAGATTCATCAATCGCTTCATACACGCACGTCTGGGTATCCGAGTACTTTTGACCTTTCCGTTTTTGAGCAATCTGCTCACGTGGTCTTCATATGTAAGTCTCGGCCTTCCCTGACTCCTTCTACCCTCTACTTTTGAACAATATATATTCTTCGTCAATCGTTCCTCACTCATTCGTTGGACGTGTCCAAACCAACGGAGCACGCCTTTTTGCAGCTTAACGCTGACACTTTCATTCAAACCTGCCATATTGCGTATCACTTCGTTACGTATTCGGTCGGCCAAGGTAACGCCGCACAATTTTCGAAGTGATCGCATCTCCACAGCATTCAATTTACTTTCATGCATCTGCTGACATACCCAGGTTTCACTACCGTAAAGCAAAGTTGGCACTAGCACTGCGTTATGAATCGCCAGTCATGCTTCTTTTACGATGCTTTGTCGCTTTACTAACCGGGACAAAGCACCGTTAACTTTGTTTCCGGCAGCTACTCGCCGTTCTACATCCGAATCACATCTTCCATCCGCGCTAAACATACTTCCTAAATACACAATTTCATTCACTTGCTCTAAACGTTCCTGGTTTACTCTAATCTCGCATTTAGTTCTTACGTCACCTCTTTCAAATACTAGAACCTTAGTTTTACTTGCATTCAAGCGGAGACCCTTGCTTTCACACCCCTCTTTCATATTTGTGACTAATGCCTGTAGGTCGGCTTCTGACGAGGCCATGAGCACCGCATCATCAGCGTACAGCAGACAGTTTACCGTAAAGTCACCCAAATTCACACCCATATTAAAATCTTTCAACTTCTGCAGGCAACTGTCCAGATACACTATGAACAGCCAGGCGGACATGACACATCCCTGTTTGACGCCTGTACAGACATCAAAAAGAGGTGACACATCCCCCCCCTACTCGCACGCAAGCCTTACAGTCCCTATAAAGCGACTGTATTGCCCGCAGTAGCGAGCCGTCCACACCATATCCTGGCAGCAAGTCCCACAGCGTTTCTCTCACAACGTTATCAAATGCTTTCTCTAGATCCACAAAAGCGCAGAAAACCTTCTGGCTAAGAGCCAGAAACTTTTCCGCGATCATGCGGAGAGAAAACACTTGATCCATGCAACCTCTTCCACGTCGGAATCCGCATTGAGCCTCCCATAAATACCTTTCAGACTTTTCTTGCATTCGTGCCGTTATAACCTTTGCATACACCTTACTAGCTAAGCTGACCAAGCTGATCGCCCTGTAGCTGGAGCAGTTTAGGCGCGAGCCTTTCCCTTTGTAAATAGGTACTACAACTGCTACTCGCCAGTCATCCGGGACCTCACCTGTCCGCCAGCACAAGTTGCATAACAGACATAGTGTGTCCCAGACACGCGACCCACCGTACTTGATCATCTCAGCAGTAACTCTGTCTTTTCCCGCAGCCTTACCACATTTTATACTTCTTATCGCTTGTTCTATTTCTTTCATACTAATGACTTCAATGACATCGGGATCCGGAGCATCGAAGTGAGCTCTACTTCCCGATGTGGCATCTCTGTCTTTTCTTGCATACATCTTTCCATAATATTCACTCCATCTCTGCAGGACGTCACTTTGGTCTGTTAGGACGTCATTGTTAACACTAAGCACTTTATTCATACTGCAGATTGCCGAACAACTTCGGGTCTTGCCTACCTCTTTCCAGAAGAGCTTGGCATTAGCCCGAAAATTGGACGATAACCTTTCATCCGCTTTTATTCTGCACCTTTCACGAGCTTCTTCTATCAGTGCCTTCGTGTTAACTTTCTGCACCTTGTATCTCTCTTTCATATAAAAATCATTCCGCGAGGCTAAGTAGTCTAGCCATGCTTTCTTCTTCATTCGAACTGCTTCTTTCACTTCTTCATTCCACCATGCATCACGCTTATTACTACTGCCTCTTTTCGTTTCTCCACACACTTCCACAGCGGCATTTATCATACTGTCCCTAAGGTTCTGCCATACACTTTCCACATTCTCACTGCTTACATTGACGTCGCCAAGCTTTTCGGCTACATACTACTAAATATAATGAAAATATTTATCCCTAATGGATGCATCCTGCAGCTTCCAGCTTTTGATGCTATAAGTCGGCTCAGGTTCAGGACACTCGGTGCGATGACGCCAACCCGCGAACAGACCCCTAATCCTAGTTATGACTAGGTAGTGGTCTGATCCCAGCTCAGCGCCTCGATAAACCCTTGTGTCCATCACCTGTTTACGGAGCCGACTATCCATTAGGAATAGATCTATCATGCTTCTCTTTGACTTACATCTCCTCGTATACATGTGAATTTGTTTGTGGTTGAACATTGTGTTCGCCACAAACAAATCCTTTTCCTTACAAAATGCCAGTATTAGCTTGCCAGCGTCGTTCACCCTTTTATCCCCATACTTCCCGAGTACCGACTCAAAACCATCGCGAGCGGTACCCACCCATCCATTCAAGTCTCCACATACTATAAGTCTTTCATTTCCTTCTATCACATTTAGAGCTTCTCTCATACTCTCCCAGAAGTCCTCTAGCTCACTCGCGTTCGACGAAGATACTGGCGCGTAAGCAGCTACCAGGAAAATCTTCGTCAAACCAAGTTTTACACGGATCCAGAGGATTCTAGGACCTACCAGTTTGTACTCATACATACCGGAGGCCAATCGCGAGGACAGCAAAATTCCAACCCCCCGACTGCCATGCTCGCTCTCTGGTACTCCAGACCAAAGCGCGAGCATCCCACCCGGGAGCTCCAAGACTTCGCTGCCCTTGCGCTTGGTCTCTGTCAAGCACACTGCATCTAACTTTCTCTCATTCATAACATCCATCAACTCATTCATCTTATCTGTCATTCCTCCCCTAACATTCCACGCAGCTACCCTGCACTCCATCCTCCACTTCCCGCCGTGTCGGGCCGCGCGTGTAAGGTGGCGGTCCCCTACGCCGCTCTGGCACACACTTTTCGCACCAGCGGGGACGAACTGGTGCGCGTCGCCTCGGGGGCACGCCCTAGCAGTAATCGTACTGGTGTCACTCGTGTTGGAGTAGAATTGCAGCCGTAGCTGGCAGGGATGGCGACGTGCACGCTTCTACTCTTCATCCCCCTTCATGAGTACAGTAATTATAAACATACTTTATACGAAAGTGACGAATTAAATTATACTACGGAGCACAGAATTTTCGTTGCAATACTTTGTTCTATATTTTCTGGTGGAGAGCGAACACGAATATTACATACACGGAGTACATTTCATAGATACAATTATATACTGTGTATGATTAAAATTAGGTGGTGTACCGTGTGTGTATGGTTGTGTAGGAATGCGATAGGTAGATTCTATTGCACTCCCACACAACCAATATATATAATACAGATAAGTTAAGACTGCCCCTGTGGCGCAGTGGTAATGTATGCGACTGTCGCGACTGAGATCCCGGGTTCAATTCCCGGGTCGGAAAAAATATTTGTGTAATCCACAAATGTTTGTTTCCGAATTTGGGTATGTATAATATGTATGTATTTATAAAATATATAAGTATGTTTATCAGTCATCTAGTTTCAATTTCACAAGCTTATATAAGCTTACTTTGGGATAGACAGCGGTGTGTAAAAAAAATGTACCGCAATATTTATTAAACAGATATATTTTTTTTTAGAAATTCTCGCACAAATCCAGCTCCTAAGCTAATATAATCTTGTTCTATGGAATTACACAACTGATAAAGATACCTAAATATTTCTAAATACATGCTTAAATAGTAAATACGCAATAAAAATATTTGTCGGACTTGGTATTCAAACCATAGACCTTAGCGCGACAGTCTCATACACTACCATTTACGCCACTGAGGCAGTCAATCTTTAGGCCAACAACCCTTATACCAACCCAACTGGCCCGTGTGTTGAACCATTAAATGTAATTTTGATTAAGTGGTCTTCATAGAAATCTTCTTTGTCTTACTCTCTTGCTAGAAGCTGAATAAAACTATTTGTTAAAGATAATACGAATTTATTCACATTTTGTAATAGAGCACGGTATCGGCATAATCTTAGTGTCAATGCATTCAAGACCACGCTGTTACATGAGAGAATTTATTGCATGGGGCCGAAAATTTATAACAAACCCGCAGTTGCCCTTCGGATCGAACGATCTAAGAGGAATAGTTTTCAAATGAAATGAGGAATCTCTTAGTTCGAGTGATATATGACTACCTCGGTGCGACTGCCTCGCTTGAGGTCCCGGGTTCAATTCCCGAGTCGGAACAAATATTTGTGTGATCCACAAAGGCGTGTTTCCTATGTATTTAGAAATATATAAGTATGTTTATCAGTTATCTAGATCCCATACCACAAGCTTATATTAGCTAACTTTGGGCTAGATGGCGCTGTGTGAATTTATATATATTTAAATCCAAATTTATAGTATTCACACCATTATAAAATTATATCTACGTAAAGGCTGATCAATTTCCTGATATTGATTATATTTCAATTGCATCTACGAAGTTGACACTTTAGTATAGTTTAATTTATTTTATTAACATTCTATTGTATAATAATGTAATTATGTAATTGACATATTATTATTTTGTAAAAACCTACCTATTAGGTGCATTATAAACTAAAATCTTAATAAGATTAATTTTAAGGTACTTTTTGCATGCCTGATGGCCTGATGGTGGAATATGGCTTCCGAACTGGAACTTTAACATTGTTACTTTTTCATCTATAATAATAATAATAATTATTATTTATTTATTTTCTCACCACAATTCACAAATAATTAATTTAACAATATCATCTTTAAAGATTTTTTTATACTGTTGGGAGACTGGCACCTAAGTTAGGCTCGAGGCCTGTGTTTCAGGATACTGCACCCGAACATTCAAAATTGTCCTAGTTCACTTAATCATAAATTGATGCGACAAGAAAAAACGAAAAAAAAAACAAATTAAATAAAATATAACATGCTAATAAATCATATTCAAATCAATTTTAATTAAATTGAATAATTAATAATGATAACAAAAAAATGAATAACAATTTTAGTAATAAGACTTTGGGCCATTGTGTGTCTGCTTATTATTTAGTTTGTGTTTTGTATGTATGTATTTAACTAAGTAACTAAACTAACTATCTTCACGCTGTATCCCTGACGGGGTAGTCAGAGAGGACAGATCGCCAGGTTTCGCGATCCATTCATACTTCTTTCGCTTCTTCGAGATTCATCAATCGCTTCATACACGCACGTCTGGGTATCCGAGTACTTTTGACCTTATGTATGTATTTATGTCTAATAAACGTATAAGTAAGTATGTTTTGGTGTATATGTGTATGCTTGTTTCTTTTATATGATGACGCTATAATTAAGTTGGTATAAAAAGTAGATTTTCGGTGTCCTCATAATTCTAATCCAAGAGCCAAGTCGTAACAGTCTTTTTACAACTGTTTTTGGGCAATTTATATATTTCTAGTATCTTATGAAATTTGTTGTACAGAAATCCATCATCTCATGTACCCATATTCACAGACTGAATAATAAATTAATCAATAAAATTATAATTGTAAACTCCTGACCGTATTCGGCCACAGCGACTTTTACTACTTTTATTATATTACTAGTTGACGCCCGCGGCTCCGCACGCGTGGTGACGTTCGTTTCCCGGGATAAAAAGTAACCTATGTGTTATTTTGATTTATATACTATATTATTGTAAAGTTTCGACAAAATCCACTCAGTAGTTTTTGCGTGGAAGAGGAACAAACATCCATTCTTACAAACTTTCGCGTTTATAATATTAGTAGGATTAATTATCTTCGTCGTGTGTTATTCCATTGAATAGTATGGCGAGCGATATTGTATCTTAAAATAAAATAATATAATATCTTAGCCGCGTGCACGAACTCCACTGCGGGTGACGTAACAAACGACAAACTTCTTATTTGCGGTTGCTTCAGTAATCGGGTCTAGGGATCGAACCGCAAATTAAGTTTGTTTTTTATTGTATATACTTTTCCGGGATAATAAGTACCCCGGATATTAAAAAATAATTATACCAAGTTTCATCGTAATCGAACTGGTAGTTTTTCCGTGATACAAACAGACAGACAATCAAAAAAATTTTTAATCACATTTTTGGATTCGGTGTGGGTCTAGTACCACCCCCTGCCATTTATTTTTTTGATATTTTCAATGTACAGAATTATTACTTCTACAGAATTAAAAAATAATTATACCAAGTTTCATCGTAATCGAACTGGTAGTTTTTCCGTGATACAAACAGACAGACAATCAAAAAAATTTTTAATCACATTTTTGGATTCGGTGTGGGTACCACCCCCTGCCATTTATTTTTTTGATATTTTCAATGTACAGAATTATTACTTCTACAGATTTTTTAAAAGTTTAGATAAATATAGTTTTTTTTAATTTTTACTACTGGCTATTGAGGGCTTCGCTGGTGTGCTCTCAGTTGACTGACATAACGTATTTTGAAGCACATGTACGACAATACACGCTACAAGACTAAATAAAAGACCTGAGTCAGATATATTCATAGGAATTAATTCTTTTTTGGACGAAATTGGATCGCAATATACACAAAATACGTTTTTTTATTAGCAGGGTCTAACTAATTTTGCGAATGAGCACTGAAGTTTCTTTTCCATAAATATTAACATTTTTTTTTTTAATTTTCAGTGACTTGTAAAGAAAATGAAACATATGTTGAGTGTTCTCACTGCGGGCCGAAGTACTGCGAGGACCTAGGACATCCGATCCGGTGCGGTGGGGCCACAGCAGCTTGTAAACCACAATGTGTTTGTACAGACGGCTATGTGAGAGACAATAATGGAACCTGCATACTGAAGACTGAATGTCGTGAGTTCATTTATATTTGTTGCTTTTTAATTATTTTTTTTTACTGAACGCTGTCAAGCTCAAAGTAAGCTACGTGATAAGCTTACGGTATGGGATCTAGACAACTGATAAACATAATTATTATATTTCCAAATACGCACATAATATAATACATAGGAAACACCCAAAGTCTGAACAACATTTGCGTATCACACAAATATTTGTTCCGACCTAGGAATTGAAACCGAGACCTCAGCGTCAACGTCGCATACACTACCACTTACGCTACCGAAGCAGTCATAAAAGATTGATTACTGTTCGAAATTATTTTTTTTGTTTTGTTTTTTCTAATTATAGTATATAGGTGTAGAGTGTAAGGAGATCCATCACATCTACGGGGCACATGCGACCCACAGATTTATAAGACAGTAAGCAGACCAGGTGCTAGCGTAAAATAGCGTAGCCTATTGCACACACATAGGCAGGTAACTTAGCTTAGTTATTTCTGGTGATTACTTGATCGTGAAACTTCATCACTGTATGCACTTCTTGTATATTTTTTGTCTACTTTCGTAACATTTTAAAATAACTTTATGAAATATTTTCACTTCAAGACATAAATCTCTGATTTAAAGATGACAGCGGCGGTGGTCATTTCAAGTTTGTAAGTTATATATAGCTACACAAAAATAACAAAGATAGCTTTATACAAAAAATGGCAATAGTGAAAAGGATCAAGTATTGCTCCATAAACAAAGGAATATGTTCGGTCTGCTTACCCTTGTACGTCTGTGATTCGACCACACCTGATACTGGTGCACCTGCTGGTTAACTGACGAGGAGAAGCGCTCGTGATCCCGCTAACTCAAGAACTAAAGAAATCCTAGGTTTTGATAACACTCTTCAATACTTCCTTTGTCTCATGATAGATTCCAGTACCTAGATATTTACTACATGTGCCATTTACCTGTGTAAATTTCATCTTAAGAACTCAAGAAAACAATACTCAATAAGTCTCGTAACACAAATGGAACAATCGTGCAAGTAGACAGGATAAGTTTGTTATTTGAAGTCACACAAAGTCAGTAAGAAGTAAGAACTGCGCGAAGTTTCCGGTTTACTGATGCGGGTATTACGTAGGTACTTTACGCTCGTGTATGAAAGTAATTATAATTATTTATAATGTTTTTCCCTATTTATTTATTATTATAATGTCGGTTAAGCTGAGTGCACACGGCACTACCAAGACGTATAGGTTCCTAACCATCATCATCTGCAAGCGATAGCAACCAATAAAAGTCACAAACACACAGACTGACACCACAGACGTACAAGAGTACGCATACCAAAGATATTCCTTTGCTTATGGATCCATACTTTATCCTTTTTACTCTTGCCATTTGTTGTATAAAGCTATCTTTGTTATTTCTTTGTGGCTACATCTAACTCACACTTTGACAGCGAACAGCACGTAGCCATTTTTTCTACTACAACTAAGCTACACAGTACACATGTTTACCACTTATCACCTATTAGTTAACTTTTTTTACGCTTCCCTGACGGGGTAGTCAGAGAATACTTCTATCGCTTCTTTTAGATTAATTAACACTACATACATGCACGTCTGGGTGTCCGAGAAATCACTTATTAAGTGGAACCTAACACAACTCATAAATTGTAATAACAACCACCACTATCATCGTTAAATCAAAGATTTATGTATCGAAGTGAAAATATTACATAAAATTATTGTAAAATGTTACAAAAGTAGACGCATAGAGTGATGAAGTTTCATTATCAAGAAATCACCAGAAATAACTAAGCTAAGCTACCTGCCTGTAATATCCTACGCTAATACCTGTGTGTGTAATAGGCTACGCTATTTTTCGCTAACGTTTGGTCTGCTTACTATTTTATATGTCTGTGCTCTGGCACCCTCAAGTTACATTATATTTATCATGGAGACATTGATCTGTAGACGAAACCACCTATAATTTCTTTTAATTATCAGTCGCATAGCTACCTTTATACCTGAAGAGGTAGGCAGAAGCATGGAATACGCCCACATTTCACCGTATGCATTTTTATCCCACCACGTAACAAACACCGTGTCGATATGGCCGGTTGTAGCGACCGGCTGCTATTATTTTTAAAATTGGTAACCGGGTTCAAAGGCATAACGTTTCTTATGAAACGCGGAAACGCTCGCAAATGGAAATGTTACAAAGCGGTCACCATAGACATCGTCGATTTATTTGATGGTCACCTATCTAAGAACCAGCCTTAGTGAATGATGCTTAACGCATTGATTGTTTACAGAACACTGACCTAGTGGGGCTACTAGCGTGATAGAATTTTTTTTTTAAAAGCCTTCATTATCACATTTTAATTATACGTTTTTAGTCTGCTGGTTACTGAATACGTTTAAGAGCGTGAATTGTGTGTGTGACATATGTTCGGGTTGGATTCCCGGGTCGGAAAAAATATTTGTAAGATCCACAAATATTTGTTTCGGCGTTTAGGTGTGTTTCTAAATACATACATATGTATAATATGTATGTATTTAGAAATATATAAGTATGTTTATCAGTCATCTAGATCCCATAACACAAGCTTATATTAGCATACTTTGGGTTAGACGGCGGTGTGTAAAAAATGTCCCACAATTTATTTATTTATGTGGGTTTCAGTTGTTAAACATTGATAATGTTTTTTTTTACTCGTAGCCAGCTGTCGCTTGGACTTTAACGCCACATCGGGTTGTGGCAACCATTGTGGCAACTCCTGTTCAGACTACAGAGAAGTGAACAAAACATGTCTAAGTGGTTGCCGGTACAACAGCTGCGATTGTAAAAAGGGCTATGTCTTCCATGAAGGTTTACAGCATTGTGTGCTGCCTGTGGATTGTTGTAAGTAGTTTCATTGTTTATGTTAGGGAATAGTAGAGGAACAAGTTGTATGCTTCTTACTCTATTAAAAAAAAAGTTATTTATTTGGAACAGACAGATTTGCATTTGACATAGTTTGATAGTGACTGCAGTAGTGAAACACTGTGGCACAGTCACTAACGCCCTCCTCCCGTGCATGTGTTCCTATTAATGGACTATCTTACAAATAAAGATGCCTTAAAAATAAACTATTATTATTACAATTTGCAATTAGTTAAGTAGAATTACATAAGTGTGTGTGTGTGTGTTTGTGGTCCATCAGTCGGTTAAATATAAGTCAGAATTCATAGTTAAGTATATGTCAGAGTGAAGTAACATCCGAGGACAAGGATCTATTAAAAATCTTATACTTCAAGACAAGTAATAAGTAAATATCATAACTAAAACAGTATTGTGGTCCTCCTATTAGCGGCCTTGAAAAATACAGACTTTATTTACTACTGCAAAAGTTTTGCAGATTTGTACGTCATTCTTGTTTGTAAACCAGGACAATAGCTGATATTTTGGTTAACATAAAGCGAGTTTTATGTTTTAACACAGAACATATAATAATAGGTACCTATTATTATTCGATAGATACCTATTATTATATTTTGTGTGGGTTTTAATATTATCTTGATCTCTTTTATTTCATAATATATAATTAATTAATTCTGAAACCCATCAATCGACTTCCAATCTTAACTTGTGAAACGATTTTGTAAAGATTTTACGAATATATTCATTAAGGATTTTGTCGGTAATCCGACAATCATCTTAACCTCTGAAACGACAATACGCGCTATATAGATAGCCAACTACTGAGATATTTCTTGATGAACGCATCTACATAATCGAGTTAAAAGCAATCACAATAATTTTCATTAATCGTGATGATATTGGTAGCTATTTTCATTAATTAAGGAAACGAACAATGTATACATCTTAAGGGTCTAAATGAATAACTTCGTACGAAATTGCTACTGCAAAGTACGAACATTATGACTTTTCTAATTATTATTGCACAGTGTTTACGAGTAAATTTAACTTTTCGAATTGTAAATTCTCCTTACAGATTTGTTTTTGACAAAATTAATTATGTTTTTTCGGAAGAACTTTTTAATTTCCTGGAACTTAATTCAAAGTAACAGAATTTGACAAGCTTTTGGAGGATTTAAAACCACTGGATGGATTATTAAACTAATGAATTCTGTCGTCATAAAATAATCTACTTTTTTGTTGATAACTTCCAACATATATTTCTACATTACTACATACACCAGTTAAGGAAAAAAATATTCATAGAGCAGTTAAACATTTTTTAAGTGTTTAATATACTAGATATCAGTTATTTCTCTCACAACATATGTTATTTAATTTTCAGAAAAATGCTGTGAAAATGAAAAACAAAATATGTGGATCTTTTACATTTTAAAATCGTAACAAAAATTTGAATATTTTACTCTGCAAAATAATTACGGTGTATTGTAGCGAAGACCAACCACTACATTCAAAGATTCTGCCAAATAAATTAAGGAAAGCATACATAAACAAATTTAAAAAAAAATCAGTATTGTTTTTTTCTTTAAATTTTAATGTTTTAAACCAGCTCTGTTGTTGTTGATGTGTTGAAACAATTAACATAAAAAACTGCACGAAACTCCAAAGCATTCTTATTTTTTAAGTGTCAAAGTCCTCATGGATGCTATGCTGAACGCCGACGGACTACTTAAAACCACACTCGGTGCCCTTGCAGCCTATGGCCTGGGAGCCGAGTCTACTATTTCAATCGTGTCGAAATAGAATCGAAATCGTCGCTCAATAGAAAGTCACCGGTAGAATTTTGACAGTTTTTCATAGTCTACTATTACAATCGTACTCCTACGAGTATCTTCTTCTTCTAGACTTCTATCGGTCGGTCAATAACACGTACCGCGCCAGTGGCCGTAAGTCAGTGACATTTTTGACAGTCTACTAAAATTTTGACAGCTAAAAACAGCGATACTGGTACTATTCTACGGCTTGTCAATCGTAGGTCCGGCCCCTAGGAGTCCTGAGTGAGCTTTTTTGATATTTTAAATAAATAAATAAACTTTGATATTTTCAGAAAGATTTTAATCGTTATTTTTTCTTTTATAAGTTTAATCTAAGCTTCAGTAAATAAACGGTCTATTATAATGTTAGCAGCAACGAATATGTAAGTATGTACGTACCTACTTATATGCTATCAACGACTAAAACGTTGTTTGCGTGTTTAGAGGTAATAAACAGAAACTTCTGAGTAGAAATCACTTAGGCAGGATGTTAACAGTACTGGCCGAAGAAAATAACCGGTTAATTTGAACTGGTATTTTCGTGAAGTATAATGGAGGTGGGCTAAAAAAGTATAAATTCTATAACTGTGATGAAATAAATTCTGTTAGTTTATAAACACAGCGATAAAAATTTAATACCCGAAAAAAGTAACGCCTGATGTGATTGTATGCTGTGAAAATTTTAACTTTCTTCTACAACTTAGGGTCTTATCTAGCTACTTTTAAGCACTCCCTAGATTTAGAGTTTAAGGTTCACTGTTATTGAATCTTAAAACAAAACTCAACTAAACTATCTTCACGCGGTATCCCCGACGGGGTAGTCAGAGAGGACAAATCACAAACAGTTCGCGTACGCTTTGCGATCCATGCATATTTCTTTCGCTTCTTCAAGAATCATCAATCGCTGTATACACGCGCGTCTAGGTATTTAAGTACTTTAGACTTTTCCGTTTTTGAGCAATGTGATCTCGTGGTCTTCATATGTAAGTCTCAGCCTACCCTGCCTCCTTCTACCATCTACTTTCGCACAATATATATTCGTCGTCAATCGTTCCTCACTCATTCGTTGGACGTGTCCAAACCAACGGAGCACACACTTTTCCATACATTTGACACTTTCATTCAAACCACTCATATTGCGTATCACTTCTAGTTAATAGGAGTGCCTGTCTTCTAAACTGCACCAAAGCATCTTTGGTTAGCAGTTATCCCACATGTCAATGAGGTTGACTTGGGCCCCCCTTTTGAGAGATTGAAGTTTGATCCCAGTACACCTTAGATAGGACTGTGTGAATGGAAAGTTTATTATGTTTCCTAATGAAATTGGTTCATCTGTATTAAAATTATATCCTGATCGACAAAATATTTTCAAGGTGATTAATTTTGTAATAGTATAATAAATAAAAAAATGTATTTAATTAATACTCCTAACTTTCAAATTTCATTATAAATTTTAAAATCATCTTTATTGCACAATAATTAGTAAGTTTTAATTACGTTTCTGTATATTCTTAAAAGAATTTACAACTTCGACTTTACAAAATTTGTATTTTCGAATAAAGCTGAAGCGAGCTCAACGTCACAATGAAATATTTGTACGGTTTCACCTTATATGCTGTCAAATAAATTAAACGATAATCAACAAATACCATTTGATAGAATAAATTAGTTGCTAACAGTTAATAATTAAAAACAGGCATATTATACGCCCACTTTTCAACGTGTTTACTCCTGTCCCACGTAGTAGATGGTGAGCCTATTGCCGTGTTGACTGACGCAGGTGTGGCATTTAACTTGGCTTAACGACTGCCATGTTAGTGGCCATCACCACAGAACAACGGCTTAACGTGCCTTCCGAAGCGCAGAAACGCTCACAAATGTAAATACCACATGTGTGACCAACCATAGTAAAATGTTCCTTAACGCAGTGATCGTTTATGGAACACTATATTTAGGGAATAAATAGAACAAATTAAATTAACAATGGATGTTTTGTACCCAGTATAAGGATGAGACGTGTAGAGAAATTAGTAGATTAAACTTTATATTTCAAATCGTAAGGCTAATTGAATTACATTTACTAGCAAATGGTAGTAGGTACATTGATGGTTGTAATACTGTATAAAAATCATTACTCTTTAACACAGAAGAGTCAGTTCTGACGTCAATATTGGCAATGTTGCTGCGAACCGAGTGGCTTGAGGTGGCTACTGTTCTTAGTAATATTAATTATTTTAATTCCCAATGATCTATGGGAGTTCAATCTAATAACACCAAGGTGCCAGGGATTAAATAAAAAATCATTATTGGTGTAGGAGTAACAAACAAATTTATGAAATAAATGTTATGGGACTTTTTTACACAATTCTTAAATTACTATAAGCTGGTGTTACAGGATCTAGACAACTGATAAATCTACTTGTATGTTACTTATTACACACAACTCATACATAGAATACATTCCAACTCCAAAACTATAATTTGTATATGACATGAATATTTGGCAGTCGCATACTGCACCGAGGCAGTAAAAAAAATATTAGAAAAGGTAATTTGGAATGTAACTGGAACTAGAAAGATGATGATAGGTGAATATTTGTCGGATAATCTAGTCAAAGCTTTATTCGGGAATAGACGTAATTAAACATAAGATAATTAGGCATAATATATGCCTTAATTTTATTCCATACGTTCATGTTTACTGAGTGACTTAAGACAAACTCATAACCCAGTTGTAAAGTCGTGAAGAGAAACATTTTACCACTGTTGGGTACATTTTGGCCTTTGTAGCTTAAATGGAATGCCGGGTTAATGCCATTTTAGAGCTGAGCTTTTATACAGATTTATATTAATAGTTGTTACTAAATTGTGTATGTTATGCATCGTAACGTAACTAGCTGAGGCCGACGATATCGTCTACCACATATTTCGAACATCCGCTACACAATTATAAAGATAAAAAAAAATGTTGTGAAATTAATAAATAAATATTGTGAGACACATTTCACACAGTGCCATCTAGCCCAATGTAAGCTACAAGCTTGTGCTCTGGGATCTACCCAACTGATAAACATATTTATTTTTTCTAAATACATATACACATATTGTCCCGCCTTTATCCCCGAAGAGGTAGGCAGAGGCATACTATACACCCACTTTTCACTGTATGCATTTTTTGTCCCACGTAACAGGTGGTGAGTCCATTGCCCTGTTGAAATGGACAGGCGCAGGCTGTGGCGACCTGCTGTTAAAATTATTCAAGCCGCCCAATAGGTCTTGTACTGGGCTTAACGACTGCCATTTTACTGGCAACCGGGACCAACGGCTTAACGTGCCTTCCGAATCACGGTAACTTATACGGATATTATACATTGGAAACTCCCAAACTCCGAAATAAACATCATAAATATTTATTTCGATCCGAGGATCGAAACCGGGACCTCAACGCGTCAATAGCATACCTTCCTCTTACGCCTCCGAGGAAGTACATCTTCAGCTGAGCTTAATCTCGATACCGATCCTAATTTAAACTTTAGAGCCTGGGGTCCGTTTTGGTAAACTGTGATTTATCTTTTTTACGGTGTTCCTGGCAGTGACTGCCGTCTGGAATACCAACCATTTACGGGTGCCTACACCATTTTTTTAAATATTTGGCCCGTCAAAATGGCTCCGCCCACCTGATAGAAAGCAGAGACATATCTCCGTCTGCCAGTCATTCATCGTAATATATCAACTATGATATAGTGATCGTAACCCTGCCAGCCCAATGTTCGGTAAACGATCAGTCAGAACTGAGAGATTGGAGAACGTCTGCAGCATTTCCATTTAAGAGTATATGCTTCAGAAGGCACTTTAAAGCGTTGGTCCTGGCTACCAGTGATGAGCTCAATGACTGCCATGTCAGTCATTGAGCCAAGTTGAAGGCATTATGGGTAGAATGAAAATTTTTGCAACAGTAAGTAATTACTGAATATCCCTGTACGTCCTAAAACGGCAACACTTCTAGTTTTAAAATTATTTTTGTTTTTATTTGATAAAATGTCATACACCTGAGAAGAACCGGCAAGAAACTTAGGAAGGCTTTTTTGATGGCCTATTTACAATTTAAGGCCATTACTTTGCCCGTTGACCTTGAAGATTTGATCCCTGTACTAGTATTTGTTTTTTGGCGCCACCTACCGACCAACGACCGTACTACAAAAAAAACGAACTGAAGATTATACAAGAATGATGTGTCGCAGAGTTGTCATCGTTTTTGCCTATTTCATTTGCCCTCTGAGAGGTCTAATAAATTTTGTTCGTCTGGTTTTTGTAGTCTTGTCTTTTTCTAGTCTATCAAAGTTTATATTTTATATTTATTTGTCTACATCATAATTTATTTTTAACTACACGATGCAATATGCCTGCTGACATAGCTTTCATTCTAATAAATGATACATAATGAAGGTCTGATGATGACCAGGTAAGTGCTTATTGGGTCTCAGTAACGGAAATAGTAAGGATGACCTAGCTTTCAACATTTATCTAATTGAGCACTGGTGATACTACATGGTACATTCTGAAGGTCTGATGATGACCAGGTAAGTGCTTATTGGTTCTCAGTAACGGAAATAGTTAGGATGACCTAGCTTTCAACATTTATCTAATTGAGCACTGGTGCCACTACATGGTACATTCTGAAGGTCTGATGATGACCAGGTAAGTGCTTATTGGTTCTCAGTAACAGAAATAGTAAAGGTGACCTAGCTTTCAACATTTATCTAATTGAGCACTGATGATACTACATGGTACATTCTGAAGGTCTGATGATGACCAGGTAAGTGCTTATTGGTTCTCAGTAACGGAAATAGTTAGGATGACCTAGCTTTCAACATTTATCTAATTGAGCACTGGTGATACTACATGGTACATTCTGAAGGTCTGATGATGACCAGGTAAGTGCTTATTGGTTCTCAGTAACGGAAATAGTTAGGGTTATTATCAAAATAAACAATAAGCTATAAATAATCACCTTTATTTTCTCTATCACTGTCAAGCAATTATTACAATTATAATTATTAATTAATTGTATAATAATGACAAAATCTTAAACTCTTCCCGTTAAAAGTCACTAAAATTTAAATATCGTGAACAGGTCGGTTGGTCATTTATTAGGATAAGTGTTGGTGAAGGTGGTGCATGTAGGCTTTCTTCTTGAAGTACGCACATATTTTCGTCTTCTGTTTTGTCTACGTTTCTCTCCTATAAGTTTCAAATTTTGTATACCACAGTTAAAAGCACCATGGCCGCCTATTTCTTGTATTTTGGAAAAGAATTAAGCTATATCTATAATTCGTCTTCCAGATATATTATTTGTTTCTGCTTGTGATTCTGGTTCTTCAATTATCAAATTTGGTAAATCTTCTTCATCTTCTTCAACCTAAAACAAACATTTTAACAATACAGTGTCAAATAAAAAGTCACTGAGATCGTATACCCACCTTTGTAGTCCACCATCAGGTAGGTGACATCATTAGTCACCAAGGTGTCCATGAGACCTTTCGAATGAGGTTAAACACGCTGGTTCTACGTAGCGCCGTCACTGAGATCATATACCCTTTTTCGTAGTCCACCATCAGGTAGGTGTCATCATCAGTCACCAAGGTCTCCATGAGACCTTTCAAATGAGTACAATCACCATGGTTCTACGTAGTGCCGTCACTGAGATCCTATACCCACCTTCGTAATCCACCATCAGGTAGGTGACATCATTAGTCAACAAGGTCACTGTTGTGGTTTTATTAATAAAAAGACTTGTCCGAGTTTCAGCGTGTATTGACTTGGCGGCCATTTTTACAAGAGAGAGAGACATCGACCAAAACTAATAATACCATAGAGTAATAAACACAGATAACATAGAATATTATTATGACATCTTCCCTTTTAGAGTTTACATACATCTGTCTTAAAACTAGCACAATGAATTATTAAAAAGTTTTACATGACAATACTTGACGTTGGCTGTCACAGTCTCGTCAAGATGACATTTACTTACTTAAAAATGTAAACAAACTAGTTGCAGTTACAAACATTTTAAATATTATTATAATTAACAATTTTGCACTTTATGAAACAATAACAAACTTAACAATAGCAAATTAGTAATAAGGTACATGCTGTTAATGCTACAAACTTATACCTATATATATTTATGGTATGTTTCTATGAGACGTTGTGGTTTTCTAATCTCCCTACCAGAACTAGAATATTTGGACAACTGCTGGGAGTGATGTGATTGTTGAGGTTGACTGGTAGTATGTTGTGGTGATTGAATTTGTGTATCACTAGAATTATGTTTAGTATAACTGGGTGTATAACTGATATACGTCTGTTTGGAATTGACTGGTTGAGTGTGAGAATCATTATTACGAGACTGATTTTGTAATGAATGTGGAGACTTAGGTCTGAGGATTATATGTAGCCTATTGCGACGATACGTACCATTTTGACTTCTAATAATATAAGATCTAGGTTCTGGACCAACTTGCTGTATGATACCTGGAAACCAAGGGGACTGAGGATGTTTTTGAAACATTATATGACTATTCACGTCCAACGGTTTAAGATCTGACTGTCTATTATAGTACTCTTTCATTTTATTAACATTTTTATCATTGATTTGCTTAAGATGGCGATAATTACACAATTTAGGTTTAAGAAGTTTTTCTACAATAGGTAGCTTAGTTCGAAGTCTACGTGACATAGAAAGCTGAGCCGGGGAACATAAATTGTTTTTAGGTGTATTGCGATATTGCAATAATGCTAAGTATGGATCAGTTTTATCGAGTAAACATTTATTAAGTATATTTTTAATTTTTCCTACTGTCCTTTCTACCATACCATTTGAACGACTATGATAGGGACTAGAAGTGAAATGGTGGATATTCCAATCTAGGGTGAATTCATGAAAAGCTTTAGAATTCATCGGTGGACCATTATCTGAAACTAATGTATGGGGAATACCATGACGAGCGAATATTGATTTCAATTTAATTATGACTTGCTCTGCACTGTAGCCTTGATTTAAAATCGCTATTTCAACAAATTTTGAAAAATAATCAACTACAATAAAATATGTCGTCTTCTTAAATTCAAAGAAATCCATACCTACTTTATGCCAAGGAATGTACTTGTAATCATGGGGTAGTAAGCTTTCTTTAGTGTTACTTTTCATCAAAGCGAGACAAATTTCACAGTTACCTATGTAATTATCTATATCTTGGTTTATGTTAGGCCAGTAAATAGTATGTCTTGCCAAACTTTTACAACTATTCATGCCTTGATGACCTTCATTTAGTAGTTGTAAGAAATCTTTTCTCAAAGACATGGGTATAATAACTCTATCTGACAAAAATAAAAGGTTATTAGCATAATGAATATCTTCCTTGACAGCAAAATAGGGTTTAATACAATCTTCTACTTTATGTTTTGAATTTGGAAATCCATTTTTACAATAATTGATTAACATTTGGAGACTTTGGTCCGACATGGTAGCTTGTTCAATTTGTTGCAATCTATGGGGACTTAGTGACAAATTGACAGTAAGTAAATTAACATGAAGCTTAACATCATCATCTAATTCAACCAAAGTGTTTTCTGATAATGCAGCTCTGGACAAGGTGTCAGCAACATATAAATACTTTCCAGGTTTATATGTAACTGTAAGGTCATATGGTTGCAAGCGTAGCATTAAACGTTGCAATCTAGGTGGTATATTAAACAAAGGTTTACTGAACAGAGACACAATAGGTTTGTGATCTGTTTCTACAAGGACCTTGTTCCCAAAAATGTACTGATGGAACTTAGTACAGCCGAACATAATAGCTAAGAGTTCCTTTTCAATCTGTGAGTAATTTTGTTGAGATTTAGTAAGAGAAGCTGAACCATATGCTATAGGACTGATATTGTGTAAAATGACCTAGAGCATCTTTTGAAGCATCTGCTGAAAGTATAAGTGGTTTTTGAGGATCAAAATAAGTTAAGACTGGTGAAGAACTAATAAGTAACTTTAGTTTATTGAATTCATTTTCATGATTATCATTCCATGACCATATTGTGTTTTTATTTAGTAATTGTCTTAAGTTAGAAGTTTCCTTTGATAAATCTTTTATGAATGAGCCAAGAAAATTTATCATACCAAGAAATCTTTGGACATCTGTGACACATTTAGGTTGAGGCATTTTGCAAATCGATTCTACTTTGGACGGATCCACAGATACTCTATTCTTATTAAATACAAAACCCAAATATTTAACTTCAATTTGACAAATGTTACACTTTTCAGCATTAAAGGTAAGACCGATATCTCTAGCACGACAGAGAACTTTCTCTAGAATTTCATCATGTTGTTGAATTGTTATAGCATATATTAAGAAATCATCCATCATTATTTTAATACCATTTATGTCACCAAACCGGGAAACCATTTCTTTATGAAAAATTTCAGGAGAGGCACTTACACCAAACGGTAGTCGAAGAAAACGAAATCTACCAAAAGGAGTTATAAAAGTGCACAGTTTTGATGACTCTTCATCAAGACTAAGATTCCAGAAACCCGACTTAGCATCTAAATTAGAAAAATAACAAGCACCATTCAATTCTGATTTGATTTCATCAATATGCGGAAATGGGTAGTGTGAACGTTTAATAGCCTTATTTAACTTACGTGGATCCAAACATAGTCTAATGCTTCCATCTTTTTTAGAGACAATTACCATAGAGTTGGCCCAATCAGTTGGTTCATCAACTCGAGCAATAATACCAGTAGCTTCCAACTTTTTAAGTTCTGCCTTGACTTTGTCCTGTAATTTAAAAGGAATTTTTCGACATGCATCTACAGATGGCTTGACATCATCTTTAAGTGTTAAATGACATTCATAGTTTTTAAGAACTCCAATTCCATTAAATACCATGCTATATTTTTTAAGTAATGACAGACTGTTTGCCTCTGCAGGAACTTTATGACAAATAGACTGAGATATGACTTGACTTTGACTGTTATGCTGAGTTGACATTGACTGTACCTTGTGTGTGTTTGAATTTTGCTTATGTGTGTATGGACTGCATTCAGAGATTTCATCATTAAATGTAACAGAATGAATTCTTTTTATTACTTTTAACTGTTGACATGACTCTCTACCAAGAATATTTTTGCAATCTAAAGGTGTAATATGGAAATGTAAATAATAAGTTTTACCATTATACTTACATGGCAATGTGCAACAACCCATTGTTGGTATATTTTGACCTGTGAATGTTGTTAAGTTATAAGGTGTTTGTGTAAGGTGTCGGTCCCTCAATGGTAGCCCTTTGAATACTGTTTGCGACATCAAATTCACATCTGCACCTGAATCTATCATCAAATTAACAGATATATTACAAATATCTAAAGTAATTAACCATTGGTCACTACATTTTAAAGAGTTACATTGGTAAACAGCACTTAAGAAAGCAGATTCATTTTGATAATTGTTATAAAAATCTTCTTGTACAAAATTCACATTCTTTTGTTTGGACTTGCACATCTTTGAATAATGGTTAAATTTTTGACAAAAGTTACATTTTACACCAAAAGCAGGACATTTAAAACGGTGTGTCTGACCACATTTAGAACACACAGATTTATTAGAATTATTAGAGAATTGATGACTATCTTTATAATTATTGGGTGATCTTAATGGACTACTATATTGTGATGAACGTGGACTATTATGAGACCGACGAGGACTATACCTTGACTGCTGACTGCGACCTGCGCTATGACTCCTTGATTGACGTTGCTGTAAATGAGTTTGATTGAATTGTTGACGACTTTTATATTTAAATGCTAGCAACTGAGGCATTAGGATTTGCACCCGATAATATTTGGACCTCCTTACGGGACGCTTCCAAAGACTTTGCTATCTTGATGGTTGCCTCTAAAGTTGTAGGTGACTCTTGAAGTATTTTCTCTTTTATATATTGATTACTATCGTTCAGGTTCCAGCTAAAGATATCCTTCAATAGATCATCTTGCAAGCTTCCAAAATTACATTGATGAGATATATTTTTCAGGTCGGTAGTATAATTATCCAGCTGTTCGTTTTGTAATTGTTTTCCATTGAACAATTTATGCCTTATCATAGTGATGTTAACTTTAGGACTAAAATATTCAGCAAATTTATCGATCAAAACTTGTAATTTGACTGTATCGACTTCGAGGTTAAATGAGTAAAATATAAGAAGGCAATCCGGACCTATAAAATGTAATAATAGTGCTACTCGCCTGTCTTCGCTTTCTTTTTCCAAGTTAAAAGCTTTGAGATATATTTTGAACTTCGTAATCCAATTTTTCCACGCGAGAGGTAAGTTGGATGCATGTACGTCCATGTGCTCGAGACGACCCGACGCTAGGTGTGACGGTGTAGAAGTCGATGCTAAACTTTCTGATTTTTTCGCTTCTTCCATTATTATTATTTTTTATTTATGACAATAGGTAAGACGATCTATTTTTTATTTTTGCACTCCACACCTGATGTTGTGGTTTTATTAATAAAAAGACTTGTCCGAGTTTCAGCATGTATTGACTTGGCGGCCATTATTACAAGAGAGAGAGACATCGACCAAAACTAATAATACCATAGAGTAATAAACACAGATAACATAGAATATTATTATGACAATGAGACCTTTCGAATGAGTCCAAACACGCTGGTTCTACGTAGCGTCGTCACGGGGTTCGTATACCCACCTTCGTAGTCCACCATCAGGTAGGTGACATCATCAGTCACCAAGGTCTCCATGATATCTTTCAAATGAGTACAATCACGATGTTTCTATGTAGTGCCGTCACTGAGATCATATGCCCACGTTCGTAATCCACCATCAGGTAGGTGACATCATTAGTCACCAAGGTCTCCATGAGACCTTGCGAATGAGTCCAAACACGCTGGTTCTACGTAGCGTCGGCACTGGGTTCGTATACCCACCTTCGTAGTCCACCATCAGGTAGGTGACATCATCAGTCACCAAGGTCTCCATCCTCCGTCATTCGAAATTCTCAAGATAGCTTAAAACGATAAAAAATAAACATAATAGAAATAATGTACTCAATAGGGTAGGTACTTACCAATAGTTTTGGAGAGCTCGGCCACGCTTCACCTTACTTTTATTCTTATATTTAGGCATAGTCAGGATTACTCTATGATCGGTTGAAAAAACAAAACGAAATTACAAACTACTTTAAATATATTTACAAACTTAATTACTAATGTTGTTTTACGAAATTATTATATTTGTACTATTTACAATAAGATTTCATTCATAAAACATTCAAAACGTGGACTTTTAGATTTTATTTAGAAAAAATAACGCGCGTATAGTCCACCCGTCACAAGAGTCATCGAGACACTGAAGTAACGCGTCCCGAGTAAGCGTCACAAGCCTTAGCGGGGGTGCTTCAAGCGGGGTGCTGGTGAGGTTTCGGGTTGTTATTCATAATTTAAAAATATTAAAAGAAATTAGAAAAAAAACAATACAAATTGTGAAATATGTCAGTACATATTTTTTGATACAAAATGCATGCCTAAATATTTAGCCGTTACAAAGAAAATTTACAATTTAGATTGAAAATGGACCTATTTAATAAGATTTTTTATGAAATTTTTGGGAAGTTTATTAAAATTTTAAACAATACAATGTATTTGTGATGACCTTAAATATACCATAATTTTTTTATAAGGGAAACGCACAAACGGATTCATCTGCAATCTTCTTTAAACTTACCTTGTTTTTGGGATTTGAGCGAGGTAATCCCCTTAATATCATTTCACTTTGCCAGCAGATCATTTCCAGGCGTCCCTGTCCTGCAAATAGTCTTTCACGGAGTAATAACCTTTTTTATAAAGCTTGTATTTAATAGTTTGTAAGGGTATTAAATATTTTTGAATAATTTTTAACATATTCCTGAAAGGTTTTCCTAAAATTATATGATTTTTCTGAATATAATTCAAATAATTGATTTCTACTTTTAAAGATACCTGGTGTTGCCCAGTCACTGAAAACAGGACGACCACCAATCTGTAGTGTTTTTGAGGTATAAACTTTGCCAAACTCATCATTAATCAAATTAAATAAGTGTTAATATGACTGGTCTACACAAGTGAAGTTAGGTAGATATGGTAATCTCTTTCATACATTTTCTTTAAAATTATTCAAGCGACTTTGGTTAATTGGTACATATTTCATTTGTTTTTTGCAGACTTTGTTACTACTTTTAGGAAACTTTATCCATTGGCCACGATGATCTGACTGTACAGGATCCACAATACCTTTATCTATAGGTTTAATATCAGTAAAAATATTATCAATATATTTTGCACTGGTGGCTGTAATACGAGTAAGTTCTAAGAATGTACTATGCAGATTGTAATATATATGAAGCGCTCGTGGCTCCGCGGTCTCAGTGTTCTGTAAACGATCACTGAGTTACGCAACTTTCACTATGGCTGGTACTCGGATGGGTGACCACTTTGTGGCATTTACATTTGCGAGCGTTTCCGTGCTTCGGAAGGCACGTTAAGCCGTTGGTCCCGGTTGCCAGTAAAATGGCAGTCGTTAAGCCTGGTTGAAGGCCTTATGGGCGGCTTAAAAATTTCAACAGCAGGTAGCCACAACTTGCGTCTGTCTATTTCAACACGGCAATGGGCTCACCACCTATTACGTGGGACAGGAATCCACACGGTGAAAAGTGGGCATATAATATGCCTCTGCCACCCCTTCGGGGATAAGGCGTGATGGATATTTATTATTTACTATGCAGATTAAAGGATTTAAATAAATTTTTCATTTTATTTCTAGCTGATGGAGTTAATGATGTATCTAATATATCAACAATAAAATCTCCACAAACTATTATAGATTTCTTAGAACATTGCCATTGAACAGTGCTTCTTCATGCTTTTCTTCAAATTTAATGTAAGAAGCATCACGGGGACTGTATACGTTTAACAAGATGAAATGCTCAAACTCAATACTGGCAATCTCAATAACTCGCTCAATGGAGAGGGCTACCAAGTCCTTACGTTCTTTAAATTTTAAGTTTTTATTAATTAATATTAAAGAGCCTCCACGTTTAGAATGTTTTCTATTGAACGAGCTAGCAACCTGGTGATTTACGAAGTTCAACAATGTGATTTCATGATCTTTTAACCAGTGCTCTGTAGCACAAAAATATTAATAGAATTTGCATTAATGTACAGCTCTAACTCTAAATCTTTACCATTTATTAAACCTCTAACATTATGGTGCACCAGGTTTATAAAAACAATATTTTTACTAAGATTATTCTCAGGGGCCAAAGTCAACTGGCCAGATTTATTATCTGTTGTCCTATAAACTAGTTTTTTGGAATTTCATATTCCAGATATGGAAGGTCAAAACTATCCTGCTCAATAAAAGCAGTTGTACTTGCCAATACTTTGGGTTGAAAAATTAAAAAATTAGATAGCAACAGAGCTACCTTTCGTAGTATAAAATTTTGATAGAAAATATCTATCTAATGTCAACAAACTATTATTATTAAAAATTATGTTCCAATCGAAAAATTCAAATTTTTTGGAATATGATACCATGGTATATAGTTTCATATTTAATTTGTATCTTAAGTCATTTTCCTTTTGGCTCATAGCAGTGCTGTATGGCAAGGTGGACAAAATTACTTGCTTTACTTGCAGACTTCATACCTTAGCAAATATTTTTAAAAGTTTGTCACTATTAATATTGCCTCTTCTACCAACCAGCACCACTATAGTAGACTGCATGCAGTGTGTACCAGTCAATATAAAATCTATAATTTGAGAGTATGAAGCTCCTGGATATGAATGATTTATTACAGAATGACCTAACTGTGATAAATAATGTCCAAAATTTTTACCTATTTCATCGCAATAGACTATGGTCTTTGCATCACTTTTTATTTGCAACTTTTCTATTATAGATGCTCGCAAGTACTACTTGAATTTAATATACTATCATCCACACTGCACACAGTTTTGATTGGTGAAAATTCATCATTGCATCTAATACTTTCACAACTCAAGGGTGAGGAGGGAACATGGCCTGCGGATATCAGTTGGTAATTTTGACAATGACATGAATTTACTAATTTACATATGGCTAACACCTACTCTGTTACTCTACTGTTTCATATTTATATGAAATTGATTTCAACGAGTCTTGAAGTCGGTCAATCTGACATTGAAGGGCCTGTGTATCAGTTTTGTACTGTTGTGCGACAGTATCAAGTTCTAACATATACATATTTACCTGGTCAATCAGTTGCAATCTCTGTCTATTAAGTGACATGCTATTTATAAAAAACTTGTATTTATGTATCATTTTTTTAGATTTAGTTAAAAACCTTTTAATTTTTAAATATTTCTTTTACTTATTCTTACTACACTTAATAATATTTAATGATTTAGTACAGCCCCCGGTTTCATCATCAGAAGTGAGGTCTATGACAATGGAAGGGTGAGCTGTAGCAGTATCTAAGCTTGTAGCCATCAGTTCATCGAACAAACTCTGATTACATTGAACCACTGTGCTCTGTATCTCGTCTTCTAGTTGCGATATTTTGATCTCCGATCGTTGTAGCTCCTCCTTTAGTATTCTAATTTGGTGCAGAGTTTGTTCATAATGATCCCTACATGAGTCAAAACTGTCAACTATAAGTTGTAACCTATCCCGATCCTGTAAGTTATCAGTATACAGTGAATGCAACTGTGCCAGTTCTTTCTTGAGTTGTCCGTTCTTACTTAAAATACCTAGCAGTTCTAACTCATTTTCGTCCCTTTCCTTGTTCAGTTTATCGCACTTCTCACTCAAAATCTGTAACTCTTTCAACGTTAATTGAAGCCTTGTCTCTTGCTGATTAGCCAAGGCCTTACGCGTCATTATCATGTTAATGGTATTCGACATTTTGTTATAATTACGTGCTACAGAATCAGTAATTATTAGCAAAGTAGACTTAGAGCAAAGAAATGCGAAACAAAACAAGGTTATGTTTCATTCATAGAAAATTACAAAATCGCACTTTTAATGGACATATGAGGATGTAAAAGTAAATAAACTCACAAACCTTGATTGAAAAAACTTAACTTAACTTAACTTAACTATCTTCACGCTGTATCCCTGACGGGGTAGTCAGAGAGGACAGATCGCCAGGCTTCGCGATCCATGCATACTTCTTTCGCTTCTTCGAGATTCGTCAATCGCTTCATACACGCACGTCTGGGTATCCGAGTACTTTTGACCTTTCCGTTTTTGAGCAATCTGCTCACGTGGTCTTCATATGTCAGTCTCGGCCTACCCTGACCTCTTCTACCCTCTGCTTTCGCACAATATATATTCTTCGTCAATCGTTCCTCACTCATTCGTTGGACGTGTCCAAACCAACGGAGCACGCCCTTTTTCAGCTTAACGCTGACACTTTTATTCAAACCTGCCATATTGCGTATCACTTCGTTACGTATTCGGTCGGCCAAGCTAACGCCGCACAATTTTCGAAGTGATCGCATCTCCACAGCATTCAATTTACTTTCATACATCTGCTGACATACCCAGGTTTCAGGTAAAGCAAAGTTGGCACTATCACTGCGTTATGAATCGCCAGTCGTGCTTCTTTTACGATGCTTTGTCGCTTTACTAATTGGGACAAAGCACCGTTAACTCTGTTTCCGGCAGTTACTCGCCGTTCTACATCCGAATCACATCTTCCATCCGCGCTAAACATACTCCCTAAATACACAATTTCATTCACTTGCTCTAGACGTTCCTGGTTTACCCTAATCTCGCATTTAGTTCTTACGTCATCTCTTTCAAATACTAGAAAAAACTATTAGTTTTATAAATCTTGCCAAATCCAAGTAATAATTTCAAATATTGAAAATTTTTAAATAAATACTTCTAGTACTGCATACTACCATAGACTACGGTGACTTACGAGTATAATAAGATGCTGGTCTACTTGTTTTTAAAAGAATTACGGCACTAACTCTTCAACAATATTAGATTTACTCCGGTCGCACCTATTTAATAAAGTCGCTTATAAATTCTACAATAATGCATAAAAAATGCCCGTTTCGCCGACATTTATGATTACTGTTTCGCTCTCCAGGATAGTAGCATAATGATCTATAGCTTTCAGCCTTCCTTAATAAATGGGCTATCCAACACAAAATGATTTTTTCAAATCTGACTAGTTATTTCTGAGATAAACGAATTCAACCAAACAAACAAACAAACTCTTCAAAACTTCAGCTTATAATATTAGTACAGACTGTTACCAGATGACTCAATCGGTCGGACTATACGAACACAAACAAAATTAACTTACTCACACACTCATAAACAGAGAGCCCAAACAGGGAAATAAAAGGGAAAATCAACCAGAACAAACAAATAAGACGAGAACCAATTACAGTTCGTAGAATAACATTTATCGTAACCAATTATTTAGTTAGAGTTTGAGGGGGAACTAATATATCACTAATTAATAGAACTATCAAATGTTACTTTGGCGAGGTTAGTCGACAAAGTATTGACTTCGGAGCAGTTTACGACTTTGTTGATAAATGTTTCTTTTTATTCTTTCCTAGTTGTTACCCGTCAGGCTGGGGAAGTTTTCTCGGTACCGTATTGCACAGGAACTAGTTGCCGGGAAAAAAGTAGCCTATATGCTATGTATAACCTGCGTCTGTCTATTCAACATGACTCACCACTTATTACGTGGGGCAGGAATACACACGTTGAAAAGTGGGTATATAATATGCCTCTGCCACCCCTTCGGCGATAAGACTACCAGGACTTTAATTGGTCGTGCTAATTAGCATCTAGCACATAAGACCTTTTAGCCTTTTTGTTACCACTAAAAAGGCAACGGGTTAAAAAAAAATCCAAATTTAACATCTAAATTAGACACATTTTTTTATTAAATTTAGACCCACCCCAGTTCCGTACTTCGGAAGGCACGTTAAGCCGTTGGTCCTGGTTGCCAATAAAATGGCAGTCGTTTAGCCAAGTTGAAGTCTTTATAGGCGGCTTAAAAAATTCAACAGCAGGTCACCATAGCCTGCGCCTGTTCATTTCAACACGGCAATGGGCTGACCACCTGCCCATTGCCGTGTTGAAATGAACAGGCGCAGACTATGGTGAGCTGCTGTTGAATTTGTTAAGCCGCCTATAAAGACTTGTTGTGCTGCACCTCTGTTGTTGAGATTACGGTGCCTACTTTCCATTAGGTGGGCCGTACGCCTGTCTGCCACCTCAGTGGTATATAAAAAAAGTTTCATTAAAATCTATTCTGTATTTTTTGCGTGAAAGAGAAACAAACATCCATCCACACATACAAACACACAGTAGGATTGTTTAAAGTTTGTCATGATTATTCAAGGTACATATCCCCTTTCACTTTCGCCGTACAGTATGTATATGTTAGACAATCTATATATATAAAAATGAATCCCTATGTCCCTTGGTCACGCCCTCACTCGTGAACGGTTGGACCGATTTGAAAAATTATTTTTGTATTGGATAGCCCATTTATTGAGGAAGGTAATTAACTATATATCATCACGCCACTACGCAGGAGAGCGGAGCAATAATCATAAATGTCAACAAATCGGGGAAACTTTCATACATATTTGGAAAAGTAATAAGTGATGGGATTAAATGGGTGCCACGGGGTTGGAAGTATGTCGCGGACGAAGCCGGGCAGGTCAGCTAGTTATATTATACAAAGCGTCTCAAAATTAACTTTTCAAACTTTGTAAGGTTACGTAATTAGTATCGGAATAAGAAATAACAAAAAATAAAATCTTTAATATCGTACGAACATTACGTACATTAGTCGAAATTTCGTTCCAAAGAAAATTTCATTAATGCCCTTTCTAAAGCTACCAGCGCGCCGGGTGGCTTCTCTGTCTAATACCTATTTAAAAAGAAGTAATTTACAGAAAGTGTTTGTTCCACACGTCATTACCAAACTATTAAATGTTCGTTTTAAAAAAAATTGTCTATCAATTACAAAAAAAATCTGTATAAAAGTTCGGATATCACCATAATTTATATTATTTTATGATCATCGGTAGCTCTAGTTGTTGATTTACAGGGTTGGTAAGTATTACATACTATATTCCTCGAATATTAGTTTATAAAAGGTAATATTTTTATGTAAAGTAGATTCGGGGTCATATAATAACAAATGTATCATTATCTTATTATATGTAGATCTTTCTGTACCAAATAAATTAATCTTATTCTTATTTCGAGATAAATATAAAAAAAAATGGTGTAAGGGCTCCTTACACCTTTTTTTTATATTTTTCAAGAATTTGCATGTGTGCTAAGACTAATATTTGGGATGGGAGGTCCCAAACAGGCCAAAAATTAAAGTCAAGTCAGCCAAATAAATGAGAACCTCAGACTTCAAATCCAGGTAAGGTTTGGAAGCAACTAAAAATAAAACAAACCAACTAACTATCTTCACGCTGTATCCCCTGACGGATATCTGTATTCCCTGACGAGATAGAAGCTGATGTTACACTTCTTATTCAGA
This sequence comes from Thumatha senex, assembly GCA_948477245.1. Taxonomy (NCBI): domain Eukaryota; kingdom Metazoa; phylum Arthropoda; class Insecta; order Lepidoptera; family Erebidae; genus Thumatha; species Thumatha senex. Next base: position 8,735,997 of record OX419734.1, read on the forward strand.
CCTACAGAGCACTGTGTGAATGTCTTTTTCGGTACTGTATAATTGCCTGGGGAGGAGCGGCAAAAACTCTTATAAAAGAGGTGGAGCGAGCCCAGAGAGCCATTTTAAAAGTATTGTTGTATTTGCCTTATAGATACCCTACGACTGCTCTTTATGAGGATACATCTGTGTTATCAGTGAGGAAAATCTACATATATGAATGTTTACGAAGGTATCACAGGAAAATTATCCCGCACTTGCCGGTGCAAAGCAAGCGGAACGAACGCGGCCATGTGCCTTGTACCCGTAGCGTACAACATTTGCACAGCGGCATTACAAATTCCTGTCTACATATTTGTACAATAAATTTAATAGAATGTACAAAGTTACCAAACAAATCAACAACTCTTTTAAAAGAGTAGTGGGGTAACGTGGCTTAAATCACTAGAATACACACAACACACCCTTCGCAGATGCATGTCTATATTTTAATTTGCATTGTTCTATTTTTTTTTGTCTCGTTTGATTTTATTAACACGTTGGCATATGATCGTGTATTGTGAAAGGAAAAGAGGAATCACTGTCTCCTGCAACACAGTTCACACTAGCGCAGGAGGCAAGGGATCTTTAACTAAATGTACCACTAATATGTCAATAAAGATTTATTACTATATTATTATTATAGTTAGAGATGACAGATCGCCAGGCTTCGCGATCCATGCATACTTCTTTCACTTTCTGCAGATTCATCAATCGCTTGATACATGCACGTCTGTGTATCCGAGTACTTTTGACTTTTTCGTTTTTGAGCAATCTTCTTACGTGTTCTTCATATATAAGTCTCGGCCTACCACGACTTTTCTACCCTCTTCTTTCGCACAATATACATTCTTCGTCAATCGTTATAGAAATAAAATAAAGAAAAAGAAGCTAAATGTTTTATTTTAAATCAGTAAAACTAGTTAAATAAAAAGAAAATATGAAAAATCACAGTAAACCAATAACATCTGCAACAGAGAGTTACAAAGTGTTTTCCAATAATACAAGAAGCATTACGAGTGCTTGAGAACGTGAATGTAAACTACGATTTTATTTTCATGACATGGGAATGTTGTGTTGCTTTGAAGAGCCCGGCAAATGTTGTCTTAGCTGTTGTTTATGCACGACTTTGTAAAAAGCAAATCTTCTGCAACTTATACCAGTGGCACGCTATGATGGCCGTTTTGACATATTACAATAGCATTAATATTTTACTTGTTTTAAATAAGTACTTTGTTTATACCGTAGTATAAATACCCTCTAATGTGGTTGATTTTTGACATATTTCTACGAATAAAATGTAATTAAAATTAATACGAAACTTCATGAACGGCCATCATAGCGAGCCGCTGGTACAGACACGTATAGTTTTAACTGAAAGTCAGTCTTGTCCCAGTAAAGTGGTTATAGTATTACTAAAGCTTCTGTGATGATTAATTTATTTAACTACCTTGTAATCACTTTAATAATGAATAAATACTTAAGAACAGTTTTTTTACACAGCGCCATCTAGCCCAAAGTAAGCTAATATAAAATTGTGGTATAGGTTCTAGACAACTGAAAAACATACCTCTAAATTTCTAAATACATACATAATTATGCATAGGAAACTTCCAAACTCCGAACCTAATATTTGCGGATCACATAAATATTTGTTACGACCCGGGAATCGAACCCGGGACCTCAGCGCAGTATTCGGTGTATGCTCACGCTACCGAGAGAGTCTCTTCTTTGAGATAACAACATCTAACATCGAATAATAATACATCTACGAATTTTCCCATTCTTCGAATTCCCGATCCAAATTCAATATCTATAGTATTTTCTTATATTTTGGGTATTTCTTGCCTTTCCACTTGCAACTTCAACTTGCCTTGTAACTTTCACTACGGCTGGGCACGGATGGGTAAACACTTTGTGGCATTTATAATTGGGAGCGTTTCCGTTCTTCGGAAGGCACGTTAGGCCGTTGGTCCCGGTTGTCAGTAACATGGCAGTCGTCAAGTCAAGTTAAAGGCCTTATAAAGTCGGCTTGAAAAATTTTAACACGGCAATGGGCTCACCACCTACGTGGGACAGAAATACGCATGGTGGAAGGGGGCATATAATAGGCCTCTGCCACCCCTTCGGGAATAAAACGTGATAGATAAATAAATAAATAATTTCTTGCCTTACAATTTAGTTTTATATATTATATATTTTATATTAACAAAGAACTAAAAATTACGGAACAATCATTAAGAAATAATAATTTGGGGTGTAAACTTACCAAGATCTGCTTGCGGTGCACCAGCTGACTAAAGGACGAAGCAACAACGGGGATCATTTAAAATGTTAAAATAATACGGGTTTTTATATGTGTTACACATTTTGTACAATAAAATTGTACATTCAAAAGCAAACTTAAATAATACGAAAATTACTTTAAAATTAGATTCAAAGTGACAACACGGGAATAATTAAAATATCCATTTTACGCTTTAACGTTCGTTGGAGTTTGTTCGCCCTTTATACTAAAAGTTTTATAACTTTGAAATTTGTGAGTTATGTTGTCCGACAATAGGTGCCATCGGGAAATTCTCAAAGTTTGTTAGCACAGAGTAGTAGGTAGAGTATACTGTAAAAGTTCAACAGCGAACTCAAATTTTAGGGTCGTTATTTATAGAGACCTTAATAGTATGCAACGGTAAGACGTTTGTGATTACATTAATTATGTAACAATGGTTAATGTACTGACAATCAAACCTGTTCGCAAATACACTCAGGATGGTGTTGGAGGTGGTCCGGAGCCTGCGCCCCAGAGATGAGCACCGCTTTTTCATCGTCGTGTAGAAATAGTCGACAGGAGCGTCGGCAAACATCCCCGACGTGCTGCAGCGCCGTAGCAGGCCCAACACCATCCTGAATGCATTATTATACTGAACACGGAGAGCGTTGTACTGTTTCTGGGTATACGAAACCCAAAGGCCGGCCCCGTACAGAGATGTACAAAACGCTCTGAAAAGGGTTATTTTAACGGCACACGAGCACCGAACAAACCTACGGAATATTCATATTGGCCCTCACAGACAATACGCCTTCCGCTTCCTATCGATGTCCGCATCGTCTCTTAGGACGTTACGACATGCCCGAGATATTTAAACTGTTGAACTCTTTTTAGCTCGACACCGTTCAGTTTAATAGGTGGAACAGAATCCGGACAGCTCCGACCCCTGTCCCGAAAGACCATGCATTCACTCTTCTTATCGTTATAGAGCAAACCGTGACTGTGCGCGTAACGCTCGCATATAACCATCAACCTGGACAGACCACACACAGAGGCGCTCAGCAGCACCATATCATCCGCGTAACTAGTATTGTTAACACACACATCGTCAATATGGCATCCGATATGGGTGCTGCTGAGCTCCCCTATCAGCACATCTACGTACAGGCTGAAGAACCTCGGCGAGGTCAGCCCGCCCTGCCTCACCCCGCTCTCCAAACTGTACTCTATTTAATGTCATACACATTATTTTTATATATTTATATTTTTTATTACATATTTTGATCAGTTGTCTGGATCCCATAAAGAATGACAATATTTATCGTACCGCTGTCATGATTGGACCAGCAAGTGCACATGGGAAATAGGAGAAAGATGTAGAGATTAGTATACTTACTAAGTAAATCATACATTTTCTCTTTGAATTTATGATATAGTTAGTATACTCATATCTCTCAATTTTTCTCCCATTTCCCCATTTAAAAATATTTTTAAAGATGTAAATTTCTTTTTAATTTCACATACCTCTTAAATAAGTCAATAGAATTGCAGTAGGACCATTGCAATAAATAAAAGTGTTACGAGTACGACACTGTTGTGTAGGTAGGCGCGTCATTAAGGTCCGTATTCCAGAACGTTTCTCAATACTCGATTAACGCTTGAGACTAGACAATGCCTTATAAAATCTACTCTTAAGTGTTTCTTGAGTGTTGATAAACGTTCTGGAATACGGCCCTTAGACGCCATTTGACTAAATTTTTAATTATAAACCGTACTGTTTTACAAAAAAATAAAGAAGTTTCACTTCAAAACGACATGGCGAGTAACCGAAAAAAAGGGAAACGTGACACTTTTTTTACAGCCATATAATTTGTCTCAACGTCAGACGCTTGTTCGTAGCTTTTTTGTTGTAAGAGATACGAGTAGCTAAAATGCGACGATTATTGATTTGCTATTTAGGTTTACTTTTATTTTGGGTTCTATTTAGGCTTCTTAATATTGTATCGATCTCCACAACGTTCGATCTTCTGCAGTCCGCATCCACCTGACTCAAGCGTTCTTATTAGGTCGTATCTTCACCTTACAGGCGGCCTGGCCTACTCACGCTGAGTTTTTCACTACACTGTCGCTATTCGAAAACCTTTCCGCACCACCAGCGGTCAGTTCTACGTATGGGCTCATCCACTGCCCTTTAGCAGGTTAATTATTTCATGATATCAGTGACCTAGCTAGATCCTCCTTCGGTTTTTCTTGTCATAAATTAGATTACGTTGACACTCCTAGTATATCCCTGGATGACAGCAAGCTTTTTAGTGAAGACCATCGTCAAGAGCCTCGTTTCTACTTAAGGTAGTTTCATTGTGGTGTTTCATGAAATATTGCAATTCATTTTCATAACCTAAACTTGTAACATTTTTAACTTTTTTTTACCTATACTTATTTATACTTTAAATATAAGTCTGACATGATCTTATTGTGATGAACAGATTTAATTTATGGATTCTGAAACTTCATTCAACTTTATATATTTATCAAACACCACTTGGGTCAACTGTTACCATAGCTCGGGTAAGAACTTGAAGTTTCCCACAACGCGGTCAAGCTATTTTGCTTACTTTAGTAAGTACATTCTACTTTATTTACTAGTGAACTTCACTGGTATCATTGATTAATTATCACATTTTAACAATTACAATTTCTCTCTGTGCTATTCGGAACGTATGGATAACACAAATGTAATTAATGGTATTCATTTGACTGATAAAGTTAAACTAACTAACTATCTTCACGCTGTATCCCTGACGGGGTAGTCAGGTTAGGTTAGTTAGGTTTAGTTAGTTATAAAGTTATTAGTTAAAAATCTCTATCTTCGTAATTTTTTATCAATTGCTGTGAAACCCTACCTGGATTTTGGTCTACTTTTGAGCCTTTTGGAGCAAAAGTCTTTGCTTGACTTGGAGCAATTATAGTTTGACTTTCTTCATCTTATTATTCCAATTGCTTTGAAATCCTACCTGGATTTTGACCCTAACTACCTACTTTTGAGCCTAACGTAGCACTGTTAAATTTTAAAAAAAATATGATGAATATCAAAAATCAAAATCAAAAACTCTAACGTTTCAAAACTACGTTTTCTTTTGATTTATTCTATTCGTAGTACAAAAATGTTAAATCTAAAAAATTACGTAGGAAAATATTGTTGCTAAGCTCATTACTTCATAAAGGCAGGGCAGTTCATTTTCTTTGGCATTTTATATTTAAAATATTAGTAGAAGTTCTAAATAGTATCATAAAGTGATGTTTTTAAAATTGGTTCACAGCTGATTATCATAAAATTACTGAATGTTTTACAAGTTGCCTGACTATCCTCTTAGAGGAAGGTATAAGTTACTTTGAAAAGTGAGTCAATTTGTTTTCCTTCATCCATTTGCATAGCAAATGCGGCAGATGGAAATAGGGTACACGATGGTTTTAAGCAATCAGCAAAGAGGTTCTAACTTCTACAAATTTACAATTGGCAAATAAATGTTCTTAAGCAATCTATATGTGAGTGAAAGAATAAAAAAATATCATGAAGGTACTGGCAGTTATCAGCACAGTAATATGCCATTGATATGCTATTTTTCATCCTACTAATATTATAAACGTGACAGTTTATTTTAATGAATAGATGTAGGTTTGCGACTCATTCATGCAAAAACTTCAGAATGGATTTTGATGAAACTTGTCAATAATATAGCTTATACATCCCAATAACACGTAAGCTACTTTTTATTCTGCGATCAAGTTCATGTGGAAACAAGAACTGGAAACTTCTCTACGTTAAATATTTATATATTTTATAATTATTGGTATCATCCTAAACGCTCACTCAGACTGTGTTGGGAAGGAAAAACCGGACAAGTATGAGTCAAACTCCCACACCTAGGGGTCTATAATATGATGAATTTTTCATCAAATGGTCACTATTTCCTACACCTAAAAGTACATATACAATGTGTTAAGAAAACCCTGTCCGACCCGAAAGGGGCACATAGGCACTTCAATTACACAACTAAAAAAAAATTAATAATCATAATATTTATAAGTAAGAATTAGTTATCATTTTTTTAAATGCGTGTTTTTAGAATCAGTATTAGTCCAATTTCCTTAAAATAGAGCAAATTGTCAAAAACTGACAACACTATTGTTGGCATGCGGCGACGAGTGTATGTGATATCAAAAGAAACCGCCGGCAGGGGTAAGCTGGCCTTTTGACCATGCATTTCCGAATAGCCCTTTCCCTGTGTTGCCATGTAAGCTACCACATTATATTAATTTTTAATTTATTTTACTCGGGGTAAATTTTTTGGGGTAATTTCTAAAAAGGATTACACGAATAAAATCACATCTCGATACCTACCAATACCTTCACGGATCGGACAGGGGTTTCTTAAAACATTGTATAAGTACCGGTTAAACAACTTATCAATAGCATGTTTAACGACAAAAAAAAGTAATGGTTTTAGTATTATAGATAGATAGAAGATATCCCGATCGGGTTTTGTGGTATACGACTTTTAATAATAATTTCATCAAGTCAGTTGTGAAAGTCTTCAGCGATAAAGTATTTTGATATTATGTAAATTAAATAGTACACATCACGTTGCTAGCGAGAGAGACGTCGAATGGTAATATTTAATATTTTTCTGGAGAAAAATGTTATCAATTTAATACAGTCTAGACTACGTCTGCTCGTGACCACGGCTGGTGCAACCCAGTCGAAACGTCAAGCTATTTAGGGTAAATAAGCATGATCGCATTAATACCTGAATTTTACACTAATTTTAATCTTGCAACGCGAAAGTTTAAAAGTTATTAATACAGTCTTGTTGAGTCAGTCAAGAAAATCATAGAAACTTACCCCTATTAACTGAAGCCCCTACTAACTTGATCTGACTGTATACTGTGGGTGATGAAATACAAGTATGTGAAATTTGTGCCGAAAAATGTACAGCAAAGTAGAATGATACTAAAAAAAACTAATGAAGTAGAAGTTTGAAGTATGTATTATATAAATTTTATTATAATTTGACACAATTAAAACTTTATACCATTCTCAAATTGATATAATTTGTCAGTCATATATATAAATAAGTACATTATCACCTTAATCTCTAACAAAAGTTGAAGGCACATGTTCATTAAAATGGTAATAATTTTAAACTTTTAAGTTTGGTATTATTGTTATATTCTTACTAAATACCTCCCGTATATTATGTTTGTATGACATAACAAGTTTACCTAAGTTTACTAATATACATTAGTTTTAATCTCCTGAAAGCATAACTACACAATATGTTGGAGGCTCGAACAAATGATCCAACTCGAAGGACCATTTGTTAGAGTAAATTGCCTTTATTATAACAATAACAGATGATTGTATGTAGGACCACTAATGTATGTAATAACTCAGATTAATAATAGTCATTATACAAAATTGAAGTCTAAGAAGTCAAAAGATAAAAAAGTGTTTAAAAAATATTTGAAAAGACTTCAACACATTAAATCAATGCTGCTTAGTCAAGCGAGTCTAGTCACAGAGTAATAAAAAACTTTTTTTTTTTTTTTCAAATGAAACTTGAGAGCTTAAGATTGATAAGGGTGATGCCATCCATCGTCTTCAAAAAGCGTTTACTGTATTTTTTTTTTCAATATTCATATTAAAAGTTTATCGACTTTATTGTACGCAGAAGAAACGCTAAGACAATACAGATATATTATTAAGACTCGCGATGCGAACTTTCTCGAAACAAGAATAAAATAATTCATTTTTATTGTACAAGCCTGGGGATGTTTGTTTCATATTGATAAGTAACGAAAAGAACAAAACGATGTAAAATGAAGAAGTTGGCACGATCTACATTTAGCATTCTGTGAAAAAAAAAGAAAATATTGAGTAAAACTATTTGTACCAAAGTATATTAAGGTCTAATATTTATATACGTTAGTTTACTAAGATTGAGACTTAACAGATAGATGGAGATAGTTTTGCTAGCATGGGTTGATGCTTCGTAGAATTTAGTCTTATGACCTGGAGGCCGAGTCTGCTATATCAATTATGTAAAGTAGAATCGAAATCGCCGCTCAATAGACACGAAACAATATTCTCCAAAATTAAATTAATTAGGTAAGTACATAGATTATATATAGGTTCTATTATCTTGGCCTTTATACTGTTTAATAATAATTAGTATAGTAGGTAAAATAAAATTACACATATATAGCTGTGGAGCCCATGGCCGTGTTTGAGATCCGTTAAAATTTTCCTTAATGCACCTAACATTCGCGAAAATTGATGTTTTAATTTGCTGAATGATAATACAATGGTGACCAAGCCTAGGGTAAAACAAAGCCGACTAGGCAGGAATTAAATAATAAATAAAAATATGTATCTGAGGGATTAAATACACGGTACTTGATGCCTTGAAGTAAACCTTTTTAACCGCATACTCCTCAGCGGGCAGATCCCAAACCAATGGAGACTGAGTATTATTACTCCAGTCTTCAAAGGTAAGGGGTCAGTGCAGGAGCGCGGGAGCTACCACGGTATTAAGGTGATGTCCCACACCATGAAGATCTTCGAGAGGATTATAGACTCTCGGATCCGGCAGGAGTGTACCCTCTCGGAGTGTCAATATGGGTTTCGCCCTGGTTATGGGACCACGGACCCTGTTTTTGCCCTGAGGGTTGTCGCAGAGAAATACAGGTCGAAGAACACGCCTCTGCACTGTTTGTTTCTAGACATGCAGAAGGCCTTCGACTGTGTTCCTCGTCCGATGATCTGGTGGGCACTGCGGTCCAAAGGGGTTCCGGAGGTCTAAATTGACACTATCCGGGACATGTACTGTGACTCCGATTCAATGGTTCGGACTGCTGTTGGCGACACGAAACCCTTCCCCATCACCGTCGGGGTACACCAGGGTTCGGTCCTTAGTCCGCTTCTGTTCAGTGTAATATTAGACGAATTGTCGGACAGCATCAGAAACCCGCATGAGCAGCCTCCATGGTTGCCCATGTATGCTGACGATATTGCGCTGGCAGACGCGGACAGGGGCAGATTGGTGCGACGTGTAAAGGCGTGGAAGGAGACGCTTGAGAACGGCGGTCTGAAACTAAATGTGGCGAAGACCGAGTACTTGGCACTAAACTCGACAGATCCCACATCCGTCCGCATAGGCGGTGATTTGGTTGAGCGCACGGACCAGGTTAAATACCTGGGATCTGTTTATCACACGTCCAGTGACATCGATTGCGATGTCAAGTCACGCATTGCTGCCGCGTGGGCCAAATGGCGGGAGATGACCGGTGTCATTTGTGACCCTAAAATGCCGATCCGGTTGAAGGGACAGGTCTACTAAACCATTATTAGACCTGTCCTTTTACATGGCAGTGAGACGTGGCCGATATTGGAGCGACACAAGCAGGAGCTGCGTGTCACGGAAATGAAGATGCTGCGGTGGATGTGTGGGGTCACGCGGATGGACCGCGTGAGAAACTCTCGCATCCGCGGCAGCCTTCACGTCCGTGACATTGCAGACAAGTTGCAAGAGTGTCGCCTTCGTTGGTATGGTCACGTCTTGCGGCAACCGCCGGGCTACGTAGGTAACAAATGTCTGGCCATGTCAGCCCCGCCGGGTCCCGGTAAGAGGGGGAGACCCAAGAAGTGCTGGCTTGACGTCGTAAGGGATGACATGCGTGCCAATGGTCTCACTACAGGGGATGCCGCAAAACGTGCGAAGTGGAGGAGAAAATGTAGGAAAGCGGACCCCGGGCGTCGCGAGACGCAACTGGGACAGACGCTCGGATGATGATGATGATGACGATGATGACTTACAGACGCCTTGAAGCTTTCTGACCAATCTGAAGTTCACAAGGTTCACAAGGACCGTTGCGCATCGTCAGAGCGGCCACGAAGTTTGGCGATTACTATATAAAATTTGGCATAATATAATATTTAAATACATTTATGTAATTACTAACGATACTCGATATACTATTTATTTATATTTATAAGGTTATAAATAAACAATGTCCGCTTTATCTTGGTAGTTATAATGATGGTTTAAATGATTTTTATAAACGCGGTGGTTACTATCTGCTATGAGCAAGGATTACTCAATAACGTGGCCTCTTATGAGGAAGTCCTCGGTTTAGGTACGTGTTTATTTATTTATTAGTTTGTAAAGCAATAGGTAATTACTTTTAATTAGTAGTATTCGGACCAAAGGATATATTGGTTTAGTCTACCGCACTTGGTGCTTTGAGTCGGTGTCTACCGTTAAGGCCTATCCGCACACAACAGCGTCGGTACAATGCCGACACGTGCCGATCAGTAATGTATACATCAGTGTCAGTGAAAATTTATATTGTCGTATACATTTTGTACGACGCTATTCGCACTGAACGTCACTGTCACTGACGACGACGCGTGCGCACTGAACGTCAGTGACTAACGACTGCAGATAGCGTCGTACAAAATGTCAAAATCTTATTCACTAACACTGATGTATACGTTACTGATCGGCACGTGTCGGCATTGTGTGAGGATATGCCTTTAAACATATATGAACTTAATATTTTCAAATATGTGACGTAATATCAGATTATTATTTATTGTATCACAGTGCCAGAAATCAATATCACTCGGGCACTACTAGAGACACTTTAATATATCTAATTAATCTATATATATAAAAATTAATCCCTATTTCCCGTGAACGGCTGGACCGATTTGAAAAATTAATTTTGTATTGGATAGCCCATTTATTGAGGAAGGTTCTAAGCTATATATCATCACGCCACTACACAGGAGAACGGAGCAGTAATCATAAATGTCAACAAATCGGGGAAACTTTCATACATTTTTGGAAAAAGTGACGGGATTAAATGGGTGCCACGGGGCTGGAAGTTTGTCACGGACGATGCCGGGCAGGTCAGCTAGTATAAAATACAAACCAAGCGTATCAGGAGGCGTCACCGTTTACTCATACGGTTACACAAGAATGACAGGTTGACAGGCAACTGACTTGTCGCTAATGCAATTTTCGCCTGTAGCCTGACGTAAACTTAGCTCTCGGTGTTATAATTACTTTCGTCTCTATAAGTGCGCTAACGAGGGAGTGAGCAACAATCCTTGCTCTGTGTAAAAGCACGTGAGCATCGAAGCACTTTTGTTTTTGATCATATTGTTCCTAACATTTGTTTTACAAACAAGTTCCCGCCTATGCCTATACCTTATATTTTTGTGAAATAAGTATTTGTATTATTCGTTCTCGACGCGACGTTTACAGCATCCGACTTTCAGATGTGAAATCATGTAGATCTTTATAATGATTTCAAAAAGGGAAAGAAGTGGGAATGTCTTGATACCACAATGTAAGAGTAAGCGACAGTGTGATTACACTTTGGACTCTGTATGTTGAGTAACACTCATAGTTATATCAATGGTAACCTTTTAACACATTTACACAAAGTTGCCATGTTTAATAATGGGTTACTTTTATTACTTGAAGTGTAGTGCTAATAGGTAGGTTTGTCAAATTAATTTTATTTAGTTTGTTTTTCGTTTGTTTGTTTTTCTTACATCTACCTACATTTGGTAGCTTTTAAGGTCAAAAGGTATACCTAAGTATAAAATGTGGGACTATAGTTTAGATAAGTATAGGCAAATGATCAAGTTTTAATATTGATCGAAATTATGTCTCCTTAGGATACAAAAACTTAGGATATTTGTGATTTGGGTCGGTTGGACGCAAGTAGAAATATGTCAATTTAAAAATTTTATGAGTCGTGTTGTATTCCTTTAAATCATGCACCAATCCCTCTAAATATTGATTTGTCTTCTAAATAAATACAACAATTATTTTGACAGTTACATATGTATATGTTTAGGCAATGTCGGCTATACCCACATGTACTCTAAAAATGACCTATCAGCAAAATAGGTTCAGTAAGTATTTTGACACTTACAAGTTTAGCAAACACGTTAATCTTCTACTGTATACTGTTGTGTTACTATATTATTACAACACCAAAAAAAAAACTTGTGCAATATTGTAATAGGGTATTATAAAGTGAGAAGAAACTGTAATAATGAAAACAATAAAGTATATACCTAATTACGTAAAGCATTTTATTACCTCATCGTATCAGCATCCTCCACACGAACCGCACACTTAGAGAAAAATCTTTGCAGATTTTAATTAGTAACTCAAACAAATTCCATACAGTTTCTTAGTAGCAACTACGACAGTGATGTTAAACATAATGGTAGAAGAGAAGTGTCCGTCAAAATTAATGTGGAGGGACCAATATTTATAATTGTCATTTTTTAAATCATACATTCTTTGGGAAATTTAAAATATATATTATTAGGGTAGAATTAAGGTATTAAAACACCAAACAGGTAGGGCATCCCAGAGAGCAGTTTACCAGTTTGGTTCCTCCATCTTAACGTCATAATGGAGGGACCAAGGATTTTAAAGCAATTATTCACAATGAAGAGGTAGCTAAATTTATAGCAAAGGTAGCAAATTGTAGATTAATGGTATAAAACTTTTAAATATATATGACATACATACGAGACTTGGTCCCTTCATTTTGACGGACACGAAGAGTAAAACCTAAAATGTTTGTATTATATAATACTTAGTACCTACCCCGGCGAGTTTTGCATCGCCCTCGAATTTATTCGAAATAAGTTTTTTATATTCTTTTAGTTATTTTTACTTAATCTGCTATTCGGTGGTAGAGACAAATTAAGGATTGTATAAATTGGCCCACCTGTTCTCGAGGTATAAAGGGTGTAACTACACAACTTAGTTTTACCTACCTAAATACAGATTTATATAAAAATGCTGTAAACAATAGTGGACACACATGTAACATTTGCCTTATTTAATAATGAACAACGAGAGAAGGTTAGGTGCGCTTGCGTTATGAGTGGCGCCCACTTTATGAGTAAGCCGTTACTGAGTCTACCTTATCTCCAATTGGTCCTCTAGGTCCCTACTGACTGACGGAGACACGGGAGGACGTTCTGGCATAGGCGTCGGTGAATGAAGCTAGAGATTAGGTGGCATCGCTTCCGATACTGCCAAAACATCCAGGGTGTCCTACCTGCCCCAAGCTGCTAATAAAAGCGGATTTCGGACGTCACATAACTCAGATTTACTGCGTATGGTAAATTAACTCTGTTGCTATTTGTGGTAGGTACAGTATGCACTCAGCCGTCTATAGGGCATATCAAACGCATGTTCCTCAAGAGCGGTCCAAGAACCGATTCCTCATCACGATGTTGATCTTTGCTGTATCTGTCTCGGTCGTCAAAACCCGAGAGTTTACGTATGTCTAACTTAGCCTTGTAGAAAAGTACCTTAAAGCTTAACGTTTTACAACGGCTAATTACAAATCAATATATTTTTATATATAAAGCTGAAGAGTTTGTTTGTTTGGTTCATTGCGCCAATCTCAGGAACCGCTGGGTCGATTAGTTTTTTTTTTGTGTTAGCCTATTTATCGAGGAATGCTATAGGCTAATATCATTACGCTACTACCCAGGAGAGCGGAGCAGTAACAAATCGGGCAAATTTTCAGGCATTGTAAAATTTATAAACGACGGGATATTAAGTACGACAGGAGTCGCAGGAGAATATTCTTGAACGATCTATTTAACGATACTCTGCTTTATATGGTAGATGTGGAAAAATATCAGTCCAACTTAAAGTGTGTAGTCGGGGAGATTATAGCACATACACTAAACGCAAGTATAGGTACACTAAACGCTTTGCTGGTGCAACATGACATAAAATGTAGGTACCTATATCCATACAAAGTCACTGAGTAAGCGGATGGACGGACAAGGAGCCTGATTAGCCTGGATAAGGAACCTTAATAAAACGGCTACGGTGACCACGTTCTATCAGATACGCTTGTCTGCTGCTTCAGTGGTATTAAAAAAAACCACAAGTAACGCACCCTTCACTATCGTAGCAAAGGAATCTGACGATTACTAAATCGCATCTAGTGTCAAAACTGGGAGTGGTGGAAACTTTAAAATCTCCTATGCACGTATTCACGGTGTTCTGATTCGAATGCCGCAAACCGTTTGTATATATCTCATGGTTCCTGAGAAATATAAGTGGATAGACGGACGGCAGACTGAGCCGTTTTATACGACTTTTCTAAACTGGGGTTTAGAAGTCTAAAAGTTCCATTCAACTATTCGGCTGGTCTATTCACAAAGTAGGTCATTAAACAAACGATTTAAATATTCATGACGCGCTCGTGGCCCCGCAGACTCAGTGTTCTGTAAACGATCACTGCTTTAAGCAATTTTCACTATGGCTGGTCCTCGAATGGGTGACCACTTTGTGGCATTTACATTTGCAAGCGTTTCCGTGCTTCGGAAGGCACGTTAAGGCGATAGTCCCGGTTGCCAGTTACATGGCAGTCGTAAAGCCCGGTTGACGGCGTTATGGGCGGCTTGAAAAACTTCAACAGCAGGTCGCCACAACCTTCGCCTGTCCATTTCAACACGTCAATGGGCTCACCACCTGTTACGTGGGCCATAAGTGCATACGGTGAAATGTGGGCGTATGCCTTTGCCTACTCCTTCGGGTATAAAGGCGTGACTAAATATGTATATGACCTTATTAAACGGACTTCTCATCGACAAGGAAATAGGTTTGCCTGCCGAAGCGACGGAGTTTGTATCGTTTGTGACTAGAGAATCGTTGATAACCTTCTTATCTCGCCTGCTTTGTACGGTCGAGCGGGTAAAATTGGTAATCAGATGCTACAGCCTAAAGGTGGCAGCAGTATAGGTAGTTACTATAAGATATGAGTGGCCGCACTAGAGATAGAGAAAAACAGCGTTTGCCTCATCCGTTAGTCAGCAGGTGCATTACTAGCAAGTAAGCTCACTTGAGCCCCGCATATGCGCATATATATAGCATATGTGAAGCCCCTTAAACCCAGGAAGAGAGATGTGCTCTGGAATTGGTAAATGTTATTATTAACTTTAGAAGTTTAATTCAACTTTAAATAACCCATTGTGTTGATGCCTGTGTCAATGTGCATACACAACAAACACTTTGGTAACTGTTATGTTGTGTGTAGGTAGGTACTAGGTACCATTCTATAACAAGGAAATCAGCTTTTCGCAGTCCACTGCCGGACGCAAGCCTTTCTCATTATCACATTATTAAGAGGGTGATTGACCTAACTGCATCACGCTAATCAGATAGGTTGGTACAGTGTTTCGTTTCCAGTTTTTTGCTCTTATCACAATGACCTTGCCCGTTAGTCAACAGGGATACCTTATCAAAATCAATCCGATGTTTAAATTCTGTGATAATTGATATGCGTTGAAGGTAAATACGTTAAAATACACAAACTTTTTATGTTATTTATTGTAGGGTTTCTTAAATCAATAATATTAGTCTATCAACAATATGGCAGTGTTCTCAAGCACGTTCACTATACTCGAGGCTTTTTCGCAGACACATTTCTTTTAAATGATTCATTTCATCTCGAACAGATACGTTTGTGGTGCGATTAGGAGAATTACTGATATTACTTATAGTACATAGGATGAAAATATAGCTTTATAAAATATATTAATAAAGGTGATAAATATGTAGACGGTTTATGTTTAGTTTAGATTTCTAACATTTTTCTATATTATACTTATTATTTTATTCATTTAGTTGTATATACAATTAGGCAAGTCTAAATTATCACAATACGTAGCTTCATTGAGTAATTCCAAGAAAATGTACTGAGGTGACTAGTGAAATTTCATAAAATTCAAAACAGCTAGATTATATTTTACAACACAATGAACAGCAGTCACTGTAAGTTACATAAATACACGCAATAACAACGTAAAATTTAAGTTTAAGGTATTTCGATAATGTAAGTGAAAAATAAGTAGTAAAGTTAAATACGAAACCTTATATTTTAATTGCTTTGGCTTACATGATGACCAGGAATCAAAACTTTATATACGATGATAAATTAGGTACCTACACTCCTACCTTCTATCTCTTCCATTCTACTTACGATTAATGATATTTTTATAGATATGAAAGTCACGTATAAAAAAATCCTCTGAGTAATCGATAATTCCAAACAAAACCTGAATTTAACATATGACACTATTTGGTGTTTTCATACAAACTGTGCATCGAGCGACAAGTTCGGCTTGATTTCCAGACTTTAGTGTCTGTCGTCTCGGCATAGCGAATTGATCTTCATCATTGATAGTAGTTAACCAGAAACTAAGTTTATTGGCAAACTTGTTGCAAGTACCGCCCTCGCCGTTACATTCTATGAACGGCACGGTGCGGAAACTTTCAAGACACGATCCGGGACTCTCTAAAGCTTGACCTCCACCTTGACCACCCGCACCCGTGTGCTGTAAATAAATATGTATACGGTGAAAAAAAGGTTATAGCGCAATATTGGGAATCGAGGATTCCAGATGCCATGAGAGATGACGAGAGACTATCATTCTCGCGGTGACATTGATACCTTACTCTGTGATCTGAGTAATTTTATTTGAAAGGTATAATATTACTTTGTAGGCTGATAACATCACCTCACACGTGTGTTACTGTTTTTTCTTTTTATATTATAATCTGATTAAATTCAGATGTAGGTTAGTAAATTGCAATCGTCCTTAGATTAAAGAGACTACCAGGTACCTACAGTTAATGACTTTGGTATCTTTCAGATTCATAATAATTTATGTTTTATAATAATTTCATAATTTATTTATTGATATTCAAACTGTTCAAATTCATTGGAGCTATCTATGCTCAAGTGATTGAACAACTATCCACTCTAACGTCCCAGTTTGACCGTTACAAAATTATCCTAATAAAATCGACAAAAAATCGAGATATTTTGGCAACTAGGTACTATAGCTATACTGAAAATATATAGTACTTTAAAAAGCCAGTAATCTACAGACTCTACCTGTAGCTATATAATATATTTTGAATTTCAAGCCAAATACCTAAAAATTATAGTTAAACTTGTCATAGTAGATATTTATTTGAACGTTTTTTAAGAACGTTTGAACCTCAGAGCAAGGAAAATTAATCGCTGCTTCGCTCGCGCCTAGTGACACTGAATTCTTGCTCTGTAAGTAGGGAATAGTATAAATATTTACTTACCATTACAAAACTGTATCCGATCCAAAGTTCAGCCCATCCTCCTGGACATTCTGGAACCTCCTCTGACTGACTATGAACAGCAATGACATTTGCAGGCGCTTCACAGACAACACACCTTGAAATGTATTTCATGATATCTCTGCCTTCCACAGGCATCATCGGTGTTTCCTCATTAGTCGATAACCAATAACTTCTATCATTTCGACTCGCGTAATTACACACTTCACTGCTGTCGCAGAAGAGGAAAGGCATAGTACTAAACTTCCTTACGCAGGAACCAGCATGTCCTAAGTCTTGATTATGTGCTTTTTCATTACCATCTATATGTAGAAGCGAATATCCCTCCCACAACTGAACGAGACCATTGGGACATTTTAGTACATAATCTCCTTGGCTGTGTCGTACTACAAGGATGCCTGCTAGATAATCTGTTTCTACACACGGGGCTCCAGGTACTCCAGGCATACCTGTTCGGCCCACTAGACCGGTTTCACCCCTTTCACCTTGCAATCCTTGAAGTCCTATTGGCCCGGGTGGACCTTGTGGGCCTATTGGTCCTGGAAAACCGCGGTCTCCTTTCATGCCGGGTGCTCCATCTAAACCGGGTAGGCCTGGCTCTCCATTTCGTCCTGGAGGGCCTGTTAGACCGATAGGACCAGTAAATCCACGTTCTCCCTTTTCTCCGTATATAAAGCGACCAGCATCACCTTTCTCACCCTGCAAACCCATTTGACCTGGCTGACCTTGTCTCCCTGGAAGACCACGTTCTCCTTTTTCACCTGTAGCTCCCATAGGCCCTGGTTGTCCATCAAATCCATCCAAACCTTTATCGCCTTTATCACCTCGTAAACCCATGAGACCTGGTATACCAGGAGGTCCGTCATTTCCTCTTTGGCCTGGTAAACCATAACCAGTGGCACCTTTATCACCCCTATCGCCCTTATCTCCCTTTTCACCGGGTATACCTCTTGGACCCGGATAACCATTACTACCTGGTACACCAGATGCACCTTCCGGGCCTTGATCACCTTTTTCTCCTTGAGGTCCTAAAGGACCGGGTAGACCTGGTGGTCCAACTCTGCCTGGAAGACCTACCTGGCCTATATCACCTTTTTGACCCATAATCCCTTGATTACCAGGCCTTCCATGTTTTCCAGGAATACCAGGTAATCCTTTTTCTCCAACTATTGTTAAGCCAGGTGATCCAGCTGGTCCTGCCGGTCCTCGATCACCTGTAATATGTAAAATAATAATTTGGTAAAATGTTTATTTAAGATACATCACATATAACATTTATTAATAAAACAGTTAAATAATTACCTTTCTCTCCAGCATCACCTATTAATCCTTGATTTCCTTTCTGCCCTGTTAAACCAATATCACCTTTATCTCCTTGTAATCCTGTTGCACCTGTATATCCTCTTTCACCTTTTTCTCCTTGCCTGCCAACAAGTCCTGGTGCACCTGTATCACCCCTGTCTCCCTTTTCACTAAATCCTATACCAGGAAGACCTTGGTCTCCTTTTTGTCCTGGAAAACCTTGGATTCCTGGAAGTCCTTGGGGACCAGTCAGTCCTTGTTCGCCAGGTAGTCCCGGAAAACCATCGCGTCCTGACGAACCTCCGTCCCCTTTATCACCTTTCAGTCCATTAAGACCAGGTAATCCTCTGTCTCCGATTTCTCCTGGTAATCCATCCTTTCCTGGAAAACCAGGTTGTCCACGCTCCCCTTGTAAACCGATAGATCCTCTATCGCCCTTTAGCCCCATGAATCCTTGGTCGCCCTTTTCACCGCGTATACCAGGCATTCCATCTCTACCAGGCACACCTGCTTCACCTTTTTCTCCTTGCAGTCCCGGTATTCCGAAACCTGGCAAACCTGGTGCTCCAATACTACCTTTTTCTCCTTGTTCACCTGTTACACCATCCCTACCTGATAGCCCGGGAATGCCAGCTTCACCTTTTTGACCCTTATCAGATGCTAAACCAGCGTCTCCTTTCGGTCCATCTAATCCTTGTAATCCTTGTTCTCCTTTCTGTCCCGTAAGACCTGGGGATCCAGGCACTCCAAGTTTTCCAGGGTATCCTTGATTGCCCTTAGGTCCAGGTAAACCTTCAGGCCCTATAGGACCATCTTTACCTGGCATTAGTGCAGCGATCGAGCGCGTTTCACGATCCATGCATACTTTATCGCTTCATAACATGCACATGTGACATACATGACGTATTTTATGTAAAATAAAAAGGTCGTATGTAATAAACAGAGGTTTATAAATTCAAGTTATGTAAGTACTTAAAATTATAATCTAACTAGTAGACGCCCGCTGCTCAGCATGCGTGGTGAAGTTTCCCCGTTCTCGTTTCCCACAGAAACTTGTTCCCGGGATAAAAAGTATCCTATGTGTTGTTCTGATGTGTAAGCTGTATTATTGTGAAATTTCATCAAATCCATTCAGTAAATTTTGCGTAAAAGAGTAACAGACATTCATTCTTACAAACCTTCACGGTTATATTATTAGTAGGATTAGGTGTGAGACGCTTGATTAAAATCATCCGCATTTTTTAACATTACTTACTCGGACAATCTTCAATTTTGATGCATTTCCCTCCAATTTCAGACAGAATGTATCCTGCCGAACATTCACACCCGTCTTCATTTGTCTCAGACGGCTCATAAGGGCAGTCGGGTAGGTTCGGTGAGGCGCAGGTTCGGCGACATTCTTCAGGTACAGAACAAAGTGGGGCTGAAAAAGTACTTGGCCGTAAAAAGCTTAATATATTGAAATCAATGTTAGCAAAATGAAATGCCACAGTAAATACATATATATATCGTCACGCCTTTATCCCCGAAGGGGTAGGCAGAGGCATACTATACGCCCACATTTGACCGTATGCATTTTTATTCCAAGTAACAGGTGGTGAGCCAATTGGTACATACAGTAATTACAGTAGAGGATAATTTGGTATAGTGGAATGAGGTGGTATAGTATTCCACCTAGAGTTGATATTTACCACCCCGGGAAGTGCTCCAGTCATGGATCATGGGAGGGAGGACTCCGAAGCTAAAGATGCGTTCGTAAACTCCTCCGGCATGCCAAGATGGGCAAAATTCAGGGTTTAGTAAATTATAAAGATTATTCAACTGCCAGTTTCATACACGACCTACGTCGTCCCTTCGGAAGGTATAGTGGTATGGTGCATAACAGCATTCCGTAAGCGTAAATATACAGTGTAAAAAAGGACAATTTTATTCATCGGCATATTTAACTTATTTCATAATGACAAATTATAAAGGAATATTATTTTTCATAAATTAACTTGTACAGGGTCCCCTCAACATCCTTTTCATGCACATATTTTCAAAGTATAAGAAATCCCACCGAAAGATGTAAACGAATCGAGTATCATGTAGCAGGCATTAATAGTTGGAAAAATGTTGTTTTGACAGGTGATTTTTTTTTGAACACAGTATAATATTAGAAGTGGTTTCTCTTTTGTTGACACTAATAGAATACTTACGACATTCATCCTCGGGGACACACACACCAGAAGCATTTCTGAAAGTACCATTCTTGCAAACACATTTAGGTTGACAGTTTAATACTAAAGTATTACAAGTAACGTTTTGGTATTCTCTGTCTGTACAATAACCAGAGAAACACTCCGAAGGGCATCCGTCCCATTCTTCATTAGGTCTAGTGCATTTCACCGGAGCTGTAAAGAAACATTAAAATTATCTCTAATTTATTTTTCAAAATATAAGGCAATAGTTACTCACGATACTTTTAGCTACAAAAATGTGACATTTGGCGACTGCATTGTATTTGCACGACTATTGTGCGTGCACGTATTGTGCACAAGAACGCATTGCAGTTTCGCGATAACCGCGATGGATTTATCCTTATCTACCTACCTGTGAGTGTAAAGATGTGAGAGTCTCTCAGACTCCACGTACGGTATTTTTGTTTTTAACTCTATATCTGTGCGTCTTTGTCCTTCATGCTTCTGTGTACCTTCGCGCCCCTACCCTTAGTACCGCGTTTGTGTTTATCAAGGTCAAATGCGTGCCCGCTGCATTTTGGTAATGTAAAAATCTTTCTCGTGGAGTCTAAGAGACTCCGGGTAGGTAGTCACGTGTCTTTTTCAGGAATTATCTTTTTTTTATTTTAGATGAGAAGTACATGAAATACTGAAATCATTGCGCGTTTGTTAGAGGATGAGCATTATTGAAATGAAAAAGGTGAGTGTATAACGAGGATTGCAGTAATCATTGGTGAAAAACTTGTACATTCTTGTACCTCCGCATCTGACTCGGAATAGGAAGTGATGAATGGGTAAATTTAGCACTGGAAATCTCTAGCAAGCAGTTAAATCGTCGATGATTGATGCTAAAAGTAGCATGTCTGTAACATATTATATGCAATCCTCGTATTTTAAATTACAAAACAGAATCCCTGCAGTTTACAAAATTAAAGTAGAATCATAATCTTTTTCATGTGGGTTCAAGTAGTATTTGTTTTCATTATCTAAACTATTGTGGTTAGTTTTCTTCTATTTAAACTTAAAGTAATTAACATACATACATATGGTCACGTCTTTATCCACGAAGGGGTAGGCAGAGGCATACTATACACCCACATTTCACTTTATGCATTTTTGTCCCACGTAACTGGTGGCCAGCCCATTGCCGTGTTCATGTAAACTAATTAAACAGAGTCTTTATTCATAGAGGTAAGTAAGAATGGTAACAAACGACAGCTTTACAGTTTGTATTAACATACGACAGATAAAATAAGACTGTTCTATTTTCTGAAGCTTTTCTTAGATAACTATAAAGTCTCCAGTCTCACGTTTGTCCGTTTCTGGGTTTATTCATGAGCAAGAAAATATGTAAATAAATAAATGATGCCGGTTATCTGCACAGTAACATTTTAAAAAGAACAATATTTTTTGGGTTGTCACATTTGTAAAGATGGAATTTTATAATGATTATGGTGAGATAGTGATATTATTAAAAAATATGGTAGATATGTATTAATCATTATATAGGTACTATTTAATATGATAAATCTGTCTGTGATAAAGCGATTTATCAGAAGAGAGTGAATGGGCAAATTGGTAAGGGGCGACCTCGACGTACATATGTCAATCAAATAGAAGACATTTTGGAAAAAGGTCAGGTCAAGAGTACCCTTAACCGGCGTGTGTGTATGAAAACACTTATGAAAGTGGAATAAGCGAAAGTTGTATGCCAAGATCGTAGCAAGTGGAAAGCCATAGTCTCTGCCTACCCCGATGGGAGACAGGCATGACGATATGTATGTATGTATGTATGTATTTAATATGAGGTAGAAAGTTATTAATAAGTTATGAAATCTCTAGTTACGATTTACACTAACAAAATACAATCAGTACCAACAAGTTTTCAATATTTTATGGGGATATAGTCGCTGTTAATTTGAGCATTAATTGTGGTACTATTCCACATGTTACAAATCTGGAGATTGCTGAAATGTTCACACTTGATGTAAAAACCATCAACAATTCCTAAGCGTATTTTAAAAAAGAAATTAACATGTGGTCCTCACATCACACGTACCTCATTTTATTACATGACTATCTATACTAATATTATTAAGAGGAAAGATTTGTAATTTAGTTTGTAATGAATAGGCTGGGAAATTGCTGGGCCAATTTAAAAAAATATTTTACCATTAGAAAGCTACATTCTTCGTGAGTAACATAAGCTATATTGGATTTTTAAAAAGTTTAGGGTTCCGTACGAAACCTCAAATGAGAAAACTTCATCACGCGGGTGAAGCTGGGCATCAGCTAGTAACGACTGATAATCAAGTGCCCGCGTAATGCCCCGTGGAACCTACCGGTTAGAGACTCCTCATAATGGTAAGTAAGATGACAAGCATTAGGATCAAAACGAAAAATTCTTTGAAAAATAAAGGATACTTTTTCCTATATTTTTATAAAAAACATGCAAAAATAAAAATAATATAAAAATATCTTTACTTTGCATAGACCATTTTAACGGCGCTTACAAAATGTCATACACTATTTAAAATATTTAAAGCGACCACCGGTTCGGAACGCGGCCCACCTGAGAAGAACCGGCTAGAAACTTAGGAAGGCTTTTTTTTTGATGGCGTATTTATAATTTAATATCATTTCACTTTGCCAGCAGATCATTTCCAGGCGTCCCTGTCCTGCAAATAGTCTTTAACGGAGTAATAACCTTTTTCACAAAGCTTGTAATTAATTAACTTTTTAAATTTATTTAATGGTAAATTTCTTAGGTCACAGGGAAGCTTGTTGTAAAAGCGTATACAGTTACCCTGTAAAGAATTGCCAATCTTATGTAGTCGACTGTGGTGGACTGAAAGATTATTTTTATTTCTAGTGTTTATATTATGTTTATCACAGAATTAAGAAAATTGTGATAGATTTTTCTGGACATACATAAGATTGGCAAAAATGTATTGTGATGGTACGGTTAGAATATTTACTTCTTTGAATTTTTCTCGGAGAGAAACTCTGGGGCCCAAATTATAAATAGCGCGTACAGCCCGCTTTTGTAGAACAAAAATAAAATTTAAATCTGCAGCACTCCCCCAAAGGAGAACACCATAAGACATAATACTATGAAAATAGCTGAAGTAAACCATTCTAGCCGTATCCACATCTGTTAGAGTCCTGATCTTTTTTACAGCGTATGCAGCCGAACTTAACCTAGAGGCTGTCTTTTCTATATGTGGGCCCCACTGCAAATTGGCATCAATAGTTATACCGAGGAACACAGTTGATTCTACAAACTCTAACACTTGTCCATTCAGTTAAACATTGGCCGCAACTTGTTTTAGATTTGGTATAGTAAATTTTATACATTTAGTTTTATTTTCATTAAGGCAAAGATTATTTGAGCTGAACCAATAAACTACTCTTGCAATTACATTGTTTACATCGTCATAGTTATCTAATTGTCTTTTAATTTTAAAAATTAATGAGGTGTCATCTGCAAACAAAACAATCCTATTCCTGTCCCCTACATAAAATGGTAAATCATTAATGTAAATGAGAAACAAGAATGGCCCAAGTATCGAGCCTTGCGGCACACCCATAGTAACCATGGATCCTACAGAACCATTAATATCGACCCTCTGTATTCTTTTGTTCAAATATGAAGACAGAAGGTCGAGAGCTTTGCCTCTTATTCCATAGTGGTGTAATTTTTTGCACAGCGTTTCTTGTTAAACGCAATCAAAAGCCTTTGATAGATCGCAAAATATACCTAATGCATCGTGCTTGTCTTTCCAGGCTTCATGAATACATTTTAATAACTCAACACCAGCATCGGAAGTTGAGCGCCCTTTCGTAAACCCAAATTGATTCGCATAAAATATTTTATGACTATTAAAATGGGATAGCATTTAAACTACAAAATTTAAACCAGAGACATAAAAATACAGGATACTTACGACATTCAGAAGAAACTACACATGTGTCGTTTTCGTAACTTAACATTCTGTAATTCAGTTTACACGCACAGCCTGAGTAGCAAGTAGGCAATGGGTCACAAACGATACTGTCTGTTTCGTCGTCCACTGGGCAATAATCTTGCGGGCAATTGTACTTGCACGGACGAAATTCGGAATTTTCTGGGCAAGTGTTGCCATCTACAAAAAAGTGATAAAATTTAGTAGTTCATTACTGTTTGTTGTTAATAAATACTTATATTTTGTAAATGGGATGAATTTCATAGATTTTTGTTAAAGTAAAAGCGATGGGGGTTCAAAATATGTCACGGCCGAAGTCGTGGGGTTTAGCTGGTTCAGTTATAATACAAACAATATATCTTAACTACACTGCAAGACAAACAAGTACGCGGTGCGCGCTACTGCAGGGGTGAATAGGAATGCAAAGGATCACTTTGCTGGTAAGTATTCCGCTAAACAAACTATACTATACTTACGTTACGGTAAGGTCCGATAGAGGCTTTATTCCGCGTACACCTAGATTGTGGAATGAACTCCCTGTCTGGGTTTTCCCGAACGACTTCAGTATGGGGTTATTCAAAAGAGGTCTTAGAAGGGTTATAAAGGTTTGGCAGCGCGAGTGCTGCACCTCTGGTGTTGCAAACGTCCATAGGCTACGGTGACCACTTTCCATCAGGTGGGACGTACGCTTGTCTGCCACCTCAGTGGTATAAAAAAATCTTACCTGGACAATCGTCTGGTAATACGCATTTGCCTTTTTCTTCAATAAATAAGTAGCCCGGTTCACATTCACAACCAATTGATTCACACTTCTTTTTACATGGATTAGCATTGGGAGAATCACATGTTGATGGACAAGGTAGAGGACATTGTTTTACCCTGGCGTGCGGATCACCATTGCAAGTTGAATTACCTGAAAAATCAACCATTTTACTTTATGCTCAACACAACTTATTACTATATGCGTAATTAGAATTTGACATTCTTTAACTTTTGCGGTTGTTTACTATAATATAAACAAAATATAAACTATAATATAAATAAATAAAATATTAAGTGATTTCTTTATTTCCAAAACACAATATAAAATAACTCTTCACTCATCACAGAATATATTTCATAAGTAAAACGGTTACAAATTGACAATAATTTATGATAATATCTCATTATCCACAATGATATCGTAGGTAGGTTGGTTTAACTTACTTGGACAATCTTCAATTTTTATACACTTTCCTCCAATTTCAGATAATATATAGCCCTCTTGACACTCACAACCGTCATCATTAACTTTCGCCGGTTCGTAAGGGCAGTCAGGAGGATTGGGCGATGAACAAGTTCGGATGCACTCGTCAGAAATTGGGCATTGTTTAGGTGGGGCTGCAGCAAAAATTGATAGAAAAAAACAGTGTTAAAAATTATGAATTAAAAATTATGCTCGATGATAAAATGTGGTGTCGACAGTGTCGTATTGCAATGTCATGATGAATGATACTAAAATATGTTCTTTTGAACACAATTGGCTTTTAGAAACAATTATCCTTTTACGTCTGCTTTTTAAGGTTGCATGAGACGCGAGCATACCCTCACCCACCGCTCACCATATGCCTCACCCACCAAGCAGTTTTCTTGGGGGGTGAGGCAAAATTAGTGGCATCTCACCCAACATCATGTGAAAACGCGGTAGCACCAGAAATAAGCAGCGAAAAGAAGTCCATAGTATCAAATGAAAAGCCAGCTGACAATTATTTCAAAACAAACGTTTTTTTTATTGAAGACTTTCAGCACTTGTGAGATTATGTACAATTGTATATTTTAGGTAACCAAAATAAAGTTGTTTATGTTTAAAATAGATTGACTCTCTGTACGGCAGATTTTTTTAATGTTTCATACTCTAAATATGCCACCTTTACGCGCAAAGTTTCATGAATAATTACCGAAAATTATGAAGGTTTTATGACTCCTAAATTATGAACTATTTTAATTAATATTTTTTATAACGAGAATAATTCATATAAACCTAATTTTTGGTCACACTACCCTAACTTTTTGAGTTATCTTCCAATAAAGTTTGTATGGAAAATGGCTGACTAGTTTTCCCTTAAATGCAGATGATTTAAGAACTTAAATAAATAATCTCAAACAGAAATTTCAGGAATACAAAAATAGGGGTGCAAATCCTGCAAAATAGGAAGGGGTCTAAATAGAATTAATAAACCAATTTACGGTCTTACATGAATCGCATTGGTCAGCAGGCACACAAACACCTTCCGAGTTTCTTAAATAATTAGGCACACAGTCACATCCTGATTCACAAGGAATTTCTCCAGGGCATTTGTACAAAGCATATCTGCTCTCGCAAGTCTGCGGTGGGCATATTTTTTTGCAGTCTCTTGCTATTTCATTAATACCGCATATTGGCGATTTTGGATCTAAAAAATAAAATCATAATCATAGTCCTCGAAATATAATGATCCTAATTTATGTGGATTACCGGATGATTTGCCAATATGTTATTGTATAAGGTCAAAATATTGTTTTCGTCTAATGGAAAGTCATGTCAATTCATATCCAGATTTGCGATTTCTCTATAGCTGCTTCATCAAGGAATCTGCGTGATACCCAACTTATCATAAAATTTACAGCCACACCATGTTTGGGCTATTATAACAGACCCAACTAATAGTTGTCATTCTTGGTTCTGGGTTTTAGATTTTCTTATTAATCTTGTTATTATCATGCGTAGAAAGGCCGTTGGCACGCATATCATCCCTCAAGATCACTTCTTGGTTCCTCCCCTATAACTAGTACCCAGCGGGACGGTATGGCCAGACATTATGTACCCCACATTATAGCCCGGCAGTTGCTATAAAATATGACCATACCAACGAAGGCGTCACTTTTACGCCACAGGTGACATTAATAATAATAATACTTTATTTTCAAGCATCATGAGAAAAGACCTTTTGGCCGCAATGTGCGTCTTTCCGTTTCCAAATCATCTCCTATGCGAACAGATGTAGGATCTTATTTTTTAAATTGGGAATAATCCCACCCGCATTCCCATTACTGTGACTCCTGTAAACCAGGATCTACAGCAATGACCAAAACACCAGAAAAAATACACCGAGCTCGATCTCGGTGTAGTCCCAGGAGAAGGTAGCATGTCTAGGAACCCGCTTACGCGGAACTTATCTCAGAAGATAATTTGAGGAAGTAGGAAAAGAACGTAATGCCTCTTCCCTCATTTGAAAGCGGGAGACCTGGAAAGTAACTAGGTGTTAACCCTATAGAATTAGGGAAGTACCACGGCAATAGTATATTACGGGTCCTATGTGAGTTATGTTTGATTCCAGTAATATGTATGGCAGAAACGTATAAAAGCACGATAATTCACCCTCGATACCACGAGATGTTACTTATATCGCTCGTTTTTCCAAATGCTACACTAACAAAGTATATGATGGGAGGTCTGATTATATTTGGCATCGGCAGTTGAACACTGAGAGAACGGTGACTCCATCAGCTTAAACGAATGTAATTTGCTCCTAAAGTTACCATTTTTTAATGTTGATTATTGTTAATAAAACATCATACAAAAATTACTAGAAAATGAAGAAAGGTTGCAAATCCTGCCGTAAGGTGCCTTAATAGTCCTTTCCAAGGAAGGGGTCTAAATTAAATTAATAAACTAATTTACGATCTTACATGAATCACATTGGTCTGCACGCACACAAACACCTTCTGAGTTCCTTAAATAATTAGGCACACAGTCACATCCTGATTCACAAGGAATTTTTTCAGGGCATCTGTACAAAGCCAATCTGCTCTCGCAAGTCTGCGGTGGGCATATTTTTCTGCAGTCCCTTGCTATTTCATTTATACCGCATGTTTGTGATGATGGATCTAAAAAATAACACCGTAATAAAATAAAATGAACCTAATTTACGTCAATTGTAGGAGTTTTTAGGTTTAGAATTAATTAGGAGTTAGGAAAATTATTGTAAAGCTTATTCATTTTTTTAGTTAACTTGGTTAAATATGGTTTTAAATCTGATGGAAAGTCATGATGGAGGCTTCCGGACAATACGTAAGTTTTACTTAAAAAAGTCCATTACATTCAAAAAAAATTATCATTGAATCAATTTTTTTTATTTGTGTGTACTTACATGGACAATCATCATTTAAAATGCATATACCGCTACCGTTTCGAAGATAATTAGGAAGGCAATCACATCCAGGTTCGCTGATATTCTGGTAATCGCCACACGCATATTCAGTGTATGCTATTTCGCAATTTTGTGGCGGGCAAATTGTCCTGCGTTCAACGAATACTTCATTCAGGCCGCATTGTAGTTCTAGAACAAAAGATCGGACGATATAGGTTTTGAAGTACTAGTTTCATTAGCTTTAATAAACCCCATTTATAAAAAAAAAACAACTTTTAATAAGTACTTTTAATATTTTTATACTTGTTTGCAGTAATATTGTTTTGAGCATGAACAATTATAATTCAGCTGGAGAATTAAGCTATATGTATAGGTACTCACACACGCACCCACACTCAAACACACACATTACTGGGTAATGTGTTTGTTTATTAATGTTAGTTCCTCCAAAATATTATAAACAATATGTTAAGAAAACCCTGTTCGACCCGTGAAAGAATTGGTAGGAATCGAGAACTGATCTTTTGATTATGTATGAAGTGTCTATGTGCCCCTTTCGGGTCGGACAGGGTTTTCTTAACACATTGTATATTTCCTACCAAAAAAAATCGGTAGCTTCACTTACTCAGTTGTAATTTATCAACTGATGTTTAAATTTCATTCAATCGTATTTTGTTAAAAAGTATAATAAATATCTATCACGCCTTATCCCTGAAGGGGTGGCAGAGGCATACTATGTGCCCACTTTTCACCGTGTGGATTCCTGTACCACGTAATAGGTGGTGAGCCCATTGCCATGTTGAAATAGACAGACGCAGGTTGTGGCTACCTGCTGTTGAAATTTCAAGCCGCCCATAAGGCCTTCAACCAGGCTTAACGACTGCCATTTTACTGGCAACCGGCCAACCAACGCTGACCAACGGCATAACGTGCCTTCCGAAGCACGGAAAAAAGTAGGTACTTCAAAAAAAGACTTGTCGCTTATATGTTTTAAAATATTAGGGTTAGTAATTATTAAAAATTAGAGACATGACAACCTTCGACATAACCTAAATTCAAGGACTCCTTTGTGCTCATGAATGTGCTCATTCTAAGTTCGAGTTTACGACTTTACTTAATCAAACTGCAGTCAAGCCTTCATCCCCGAAGGGGTAGGCAGAGGCTTGCTATACCTCCAATACAAACATAATCCCCATAGGGCATTCAACTTGGCATAATGACTGCCATGTGGCAATCGCAAATGCCCAAAACGGTCACCCATCTCAATTGTAGAAGATGCTTAACACAGTTATTGTTTACAGAACACTGAGTTAGCCTGTTCCTGTGCATTTCAACATGGCAATAAGTTCAGCAGCGACCTCTGATATTTCAATCGCCTATAGAATATAGTATGATATCTATACTTTAATACTAATATTATAAAGCTGAGGAGTCTGTTTGTTTGTGTGTTTGTTTGGTTGAACGCGCTAAACTCAGGACCTAAAAGTTCGATTTGCAATATTCTTTTTGTGTTGTATAATCCAACCAATAGATGCGGAACAGCAATGATAAATGTGGCAAAATCGGTGACAAAATATTCCTTTTGAAAGCTTCCGTTGCGAACGCTGCGTAAAGGATTAAAGTTACGCAAAAACTATGTACAAACATAATTATTTCCCTTTAAAAGTTCTAAAATAAAGTCCGCGACAGCGTATGTCTATCTTTTAAGGTTAACTCACCTAATAATCATATTTTTGTAATAAAATTAGTTATTAAAATGAAAGTGTCAAGTATGGCTGAAGATTTGCGATGTACGCATGCACGACGCCGCGACTAGCAAATAGGAAGCGAGCTCTGCGAAGTCATCGCGTCCAATGAAATCAAAAAAAATCGATTCGGCTATACGAAGCCGAATCGAACGATGTGTCCTTCGTGTATTATCGTTTGTTAACTATACTAATATATAAAGTTAACTATACTAATATGTGTTGGATAGAGCATTTATCGTGGAACTCAATTGGTCATATCATCACGCTACTACACTGAGGAGCCGGGCAGTAATCAACAAATCGGACAAATATTCATACATAAATGTAAAAGTAGATACCCAATAAACGACGGGATTAAATGGGAGTGACGGAAATAAAGGCTTGACTGATAAACTGACGGGAGTTCGAAGTATGTCACGGGCGAAGCCGCGCAGGTCATCTAGTGATGGAATAAAATGACAGTGGTATAAAAATATGTGTGTGTACCAGAGTACACAGCTAAGCAGTAAAACTTCTTTACTACATTTTTTACAGCTATTAAATTTCTCTCATACGTCGATAAGAAGTTTCACTTCAAAAAGATAGATACAAAATCCACAACTAATAAAAATATCAATGGGAAGTGTGCCTACTTATTTGGGGGTTACCCAAATAAACACAAAGGGTTGTTACAATTTTAACCTGTGTATCTATCTGTCTGTCGTTAGCATCGTAGCTTCCGAATGGATGAAACAATTTTAATGCGGGTTTTTGTTCGCAAGAAATCTTAAAGTTTATCAGCTCTCTTCCTTGGAGATAAAAAGACGTAAATACTAAAATCCACAAGTCCAATAGACGTGTTTATTATTGGCATATTACTTTGATGGTATTTCAATAAAATTGTAAACTAGAATGTAACACGCAATCCAATCTCATTGGATTATTTCAAAAAGCTGAAACCTAGTTTATACATATCACAATTTTTGTTTATTTTTTATGTTTTCTACTTGTACCTACTAATAGGTATATTTATGCCTTCAATGACATCAAAAAGTTTTTATTCCAATCAGATGAATCGGTTACGACATTTAAGAATGCATAATAGGGCAAACTTAAAATACACTCAACTCAATGCAGAGTTATATTATGTAGTTTAGTTAGTTTCGGAACAAATGTTTGCATAATCCAAAAATGTTAGTTTCGGAGTTTGGATGTTTCCTATGTATAATATGAATGTATTTAGAAAAAAGCGCTCGTGGCCCCGCGGTCTCAGTGTTCTGTAAACGATCACTGAGTTACTCAACTTTCACTATGGCTGGTCCTCGGATGGGTGACCACTTTGTGGCATTTACATTTACGAGCGTTTCCGTGCTTCAGAAGGCACATTAAGCAGTTGGTCCCGGTTGCCAGTAAATGGCAGTCGTTAAGCCTGGTTGAATGCCTTATGGGCGGCTTGAAAAATTTCAACTGCAGGTAGCCACAACCTGCGTCTGTATATTTCAACACAACGGCAATGGGCTCACCACTTATTACGTGGGACAGGACTCCACACGGTGAAAAGTGGGCATATAATATGCCCCTGCCATCCCTTCGGGGATAAGGCGTGATGGATATTTATTTTATTTTATTTATTTAGAAATATATAAGTATGTATATCAGTTGTCTAGATCCCATAGTACAAGACTATAGCTTAAAAAGTGTACAGCAATATTTATTAATTCAAAACGATCTTAATACATATACTGTCTTACTTAAAATCAATTCCGAAAAAAGATACCTAATTCTAAATCTCCTTTTTCAGGGAGGACATTGTTAGTGGGTAAGCTGTCTGAGCCTACCTATTATCCAAGTATACTAAAACTCGTTAAAGTAATGAGATTATTATAAACTGTTTCTAAACAGAGAATGATTATTAATATCACGATTACTTAACTATGAACTTGATGTTTATCAAGCAAGCGATCCCGAAGGGGTGGCAGAGGCATATTATATGCCCACTTTTCACCATGTGTATTCCTATTCCAGGTGGTGAGCCCATTGCCGTGTTGAAATAGACAGACACGGGACGTGGCTACCTGCTGTTGAATATTTTTCAAGCCGCCCATAAGGCCTTCAACTTGACTTAACGACTGCCATGTTACTGGCAACCGGCACCGTGCCTTCCGAAGCACGGAAACGCTCGCAAATGTAAATGCCACAAAGTTGAACACCCACCAGTGACCAGCCATAGCGAAAGTTGCTTAACGCAGTGATCGTTTATAGAACACTAAATCCGCGGGAACACGAGTGCATGAATCAAAACTTGATCAAAACAGTTTTAATTCAAACTAATTATGCTTTTCTTGCGTCTATTTCTTCATATTATTTTAAATATATTTAGAGAGATTTACATAAATTTAGAGGGCAATAGTACAATAACAAAAATAAGACGAAGAGATTCGCCACCTCTTTTTTTAAGGAAGTAGAAAGCACACTGCCAACTCTGTAATTGTATTGTATTGTACAATGTAAATTACATCGCTTATGTAGATCTTTACTACTTATACTATATATATAATACTTTACTATTACAGCCATTGAAAGTCATTACAAATAGCATATTAATCATTGATCAAACTCTAAAATATATAAATTGTTGGAACAGTTAGAAGATGAAGAATTAAATATAAGTTGGTACCCACATAGCTACTTTTAAATTATTACCACAACCTATAGTAAACATTATTTAATAACAGTTTTATTTATAATAATAAAACTAATTAAACCACTACTGATATTTATTAATTAATTATTTATCAACTCAAAATAGGGAAGGAAAACCGTGTTTAGGTTAGTTATGAGCCGAATATGAACAAAATTTTAATAGAATATTTTTGTAAAGGAATGTGATCAAAATAAACATACAATGTCAAATATAAATAAAGTATAAATTACCTTTCGATTCCACATTTAGCACAATGGCACAGCTGACAAAAAATAAACAGAAGTATAACGAAAACCACATTATAATGTTTAATACATAACAATGCTCAACACGAACTGACCGGCAAGGTGGCGACTTGTAAACAAATCAATGAGGAAAAACATTCTGCACGTTGACTATGGTATCGTTGTTACTCACACATACAAAATAACTTGTTGTAATCGGGGATTTTTATTCACAGTTTGAGGTTTTATGACATCATCTTTGGCCGTCATTTTAAATGATGTGAGGTTCCAAATCGGTGTGAAACATTAAACTCATAACATTTAAAAGAAATTTTAAAGGGCAACAATATAATATTATGATAAATAACTTTATATTGTTGTTAATTATGAAAATTTATAATAATAATAATATCTCGTTATTTTAGAATTAATATTCCATATCTTCAATCTCAAATTAAATTAAATCAAATAATTAATTTAAATGTATTGTCATTTTAAATCATTAGCAAGCGTTATACATGGACATTTCACTACTTACTTCACATATTATGACATATTAATAACATAATAACATTCACTGTCAATATAATTTCAACCAATAACCCAAACCAAAACGTGTATCAATGCTGACAGACAGACTGATACAGTTGGATACAGTGAATGATTTTGGTATACATTAATATCCTATTTAAATAAGTTAACCGCAATTATGTAACTAACTATCTTCACGCTGTATCCCTGACGGGGTAGTCAGAGAGGACAGATCGCCAGGCTTCGCGATCCATGCATACTTCTTTCGCTACTTCGAGATTCATCAATCGCTTCATACACGCACGTCTGGGTATCCGAGTACTTTTGACTACTTTTTACTTTTTTTTTCCTTCTTTTTTTTTATGTAATGATGTAAAATAAAAACATAAATAATTATACCAAAGTAAAATGAAAGAATAAAAAATAATGGGATCTTGAAGAATCCCAGAATTTCGTGGAAATATGTGCTAATATATACCTAATACAAAACATTTGAAGTATTCAAAACATTTGAATATGTATAACGTTTTGATGGTTTTCTCTTTCTAAATGCCTCCTTGCGAATATTTTAATTACATTCCATTATTGTTTAGTGGTATTCAGCAAAAGAATTTTTTCGTGCGCTGTAAATCAAGGAACTCCCACAACGAACAAATGTCCCGGGGCCAAGCATACGCTGTGGTCAGCATAGCAGGTCTTGTTTTTCCCATCTCAACCGATGTTATGAAACATACTTTATACAATTTTGCTCTCTTATATATATTTTAGAGGGAATCAAAATCCTTCCCTAATTCAATCGATACACCGACTTTTTAGTGAGACTGACTTGGGCCCGAGAAGTGAATTGAATTTCACCTTTTTATAATATATCTTCAACCCCAAAGTCTATGCCTGATAATATATTATTCTAAATATTGTTTTTTTTATCTTGTTCCAAATATTATATTAGCACATATTTTTGTTCTAATAAATATAAAGGTTATGATTAAAACACTAAATTCATTTTACTAACTTAAATAGGAGTAGTATTGTAAATTTAGTGAGTGAGTAAAAGGAATTGTAAGTATTTGTTTACACATTTTAGAGTCGGTCACATGGTCGACCCTAAATTATGTTACCAAAAGAATACATTACCATTTACTTATAAAACATGGATACTTCTATTTTTTCAACAGGATGTGTTATCTTAAAAACCTTGTGAGCGCCTCGTTTCAAGGATGATTAACTAACCAATTTTAAACATAAGGTAGAGATGTGACAATTTCATTTTCATTTTTTCAATTCAAATCATTCGAATTAATATTGCCTAAAATGGAATGATTCTGCAGAAACCTTCAAAGACCTTGTAAAAGAACCTAATACTGTAGACGTAAATTGCAAAAGCAATTAAGTAACCAGAAATGAATGCAACTTAGTCAAACAAGAACCACTTTAAACAGAAAAGATGTCGTAGTGATGCATATGTATTATAATGTTACCATTTCTACAGTAGCGCGGAATATTAGATACAATCCTTTTCTTAATTGTTAATAACGGGGCGGTTATTTCACATACCTTTTGTTATTAACAAATATACTTATTGTTAATAATATAATATATATGAAAGTCCTTTTCTTACTGTTTTTATATTTATCTGCTTCCCCTGCCCTACTTTATTCTACTACTGATATCTGAATTGTAACTTATCTTTTTGTGGTTTTTCTTATCTATACTTACTAAGCCAGCAAACATGTTTTTGCCAAATAAATTTTCAAATAATTTTTTAACTATTCATTCATATCAAGAAATTCCGTAAGGGAAAAAACCTAAGATCCGAGGTCACACGAAGTTCACCGACCACGGCCGAGCGTTGGCTTAACGTGTATGTACATAAATTATATGGTACGATTGTACTAAGCTCGCACGGATCGAGACGTGATGATAGTGAGTGTGAGGGTGAGGATGAGGGTGACTGTGAGAGTGAGAGTGGGGTGAGGGTGAGGATGAGGGTGACTGTGAGAGTGAGAGTGGGGTGAGGGTGAGGGTGAGGGTGAGGGTGAGAGTGAGGGTGAGAGTGAGGGCGAGGGCGAGGGCGAGGGCGAGGGCGAGGGCGAGGGCGAGGGCGAGGGCGAGGGCGAGGGCGACGCGAGGGCGAGGGCGAGGGCGAGGGCGAGGGCGAGGGCGAGGGCGATGGCGAGGGCGAGGGCGAGGGCGAGGGCGAGGGCGAGGGCGAGGGCGAGGGCGAGGGCGAGGGCGAGGGCGAGGGCGAGGGCGAGGGCGAGGGCGAGGGCGAGGGCGAGGGCGAGGGCGAGGGCGAGGGCGAGGGCGAGGGCGAGGGCGAGGGCGAGGGCGAGGGTGAGGGTGAGGGTGAGCGTGAGGGTTCTTTTTTGTTTTTTTTTTAGTGTAACTTACATTAATATCAAAGAAAAACAAAGGTATGCTATGCAATAAATAGCTTTACCACGGCAGTCTCCGAGTGCCACACGTCTTTTTTTTATAAATTAGTTTCGTAGTTCGTCGTAAAACATTGAATTATAATTATATTATAATAGTAAAAGTTTGTGAGTTTTAATTTAAGGGGTAGTCTCTGAAACTACCAATATGATTTTAAAATTAAAAATACTTAACTAACTATCTTCACGCTATAACCCTGACGGGGTAGTCAGAAAGGGCAGATCGTCAGGCATCGCGATCCATGCATACTTTTTTCTTTCTTTGATTTTAAAAATCCTTATAATAAATAAATAAAAGGCAAGAATAAGTAAAAACGGTAAAAAAAACTCACGTTTCTTCGTGTTTGAAAGAAACTGTGTACAAATTATTTTCATTGATCCAATTATTTCAACAGGGTTCTCAGTAAAATTAATTGCTGGATTAATGTTTTGATAAATTTATTGTACGTTTTACCTTATTAGAATAAAAAGTTGTTTTACACGCAATGGCGATTTAGGTACTTGAAAATTACTATTATATCTAGATTATACATATTTATATATTATTGTAGTTGATCTTAAAGTGCGGACGGAGAATCGCACTATTAATGCGTAAAGAATGTTTAACAAGAACTGTAACACACAAAACGGAACCGTGTTATACCGCATTACGTGCAATCTTAAAAAAAACGATACCTATTTTTGTGCATATATTTTATACATGGAAAGTATATGTGATATCTGGTATGCTTTACTCACATTTTTTTGAGGTTGTATTCGTAGTTTTTTTAAGAAACGTGCGTAAAAAAATAAAAAAGCATGTTCCTATAAAGTAGTATCGGTACAGACAATAAAATTACTCAAGGAACTTTTTAGCACAACAAATTAACAGCAAGCTTTTGACCTTTGTCACTCTGGTATATTCTGTCTAGCGTTCTCTCACGTACCTATACGAGATGAGCGCCTAACCTCAACGAATAACAGATGGAAAATGGTAGGTACCTTATTAAACTTGTTAGACTAATTTGTTTAATTTAAACTTTGACTAATAAACTTTTTGATAGATGTAATGTCTGATCCATTATTCAACTTCAGTAAAGATATACTGAAGTTCTTTCTACACACACAAAAGGTAAACGAGGGCATAACGTAATCCAAGATCCAAAATATTTTCTATTAGATACACTTAAGTCGCCAAAACCTGTTTTACTTGGGTTCACAGCTAAGCCATCGAATTCCCTTTGAAGAAGCCGGGATTTATTTCCACTTTTCAGTTTTGTGTTATACGCTCAAAGGCATTCGAACAAAGAGGAACAGTAAACATATAGGTATCGAGCTCGAATGAAATTCATTTCTCATTTTAACTAAACGGCTACTACGCTTTTGTATGCATCGGACTATATATACATACATTTCCCATCTAAAGATAAAGTTTAATTTTCAAAACGTTCACATCTATTTAGGTGACGTACACTTTATTCACCTGGGTCAATTCACCTAGGTGAACTAAATACACTTTTGGTAAACTTTAGACACCTGGGTGCATTAAAATTACTTTTGACAATACTTTATTCACCTTATTCACCTGGGAGCATTAAATTTACTTTTAAGTATACTTTGTTCACTTTATTTTAAAGGTTTTTTTTATTGCCCTCTTCGTGACTTGTTATTTATAATTGTCATATTGATAACTCACTTAATACATACACTAAAAAAACCTCAC
The DNA here is from genome assembly GCA_948477245.1 of Thumatha senex. Classification (NCBI taxonomy): domain Eukaryota; kingdom Metazoa; phylum Arthropoda; class Insecta; order Lepidoptera; family Erebidae; genus Thumatha; species Thumatha senex. The sequence goes on from OX419734.1 coordinate 8,774,498, forward strand.
ACAAAGAAAAAAAATAATAAATAAGAACGAAAAATTTTCCTTCAAAATAATAGAAAAGTTTTCGTTCATCAAAAAAATATGGATACTGAAATTATAGCCCACTTACGTGATTACAAAATTATTGCGTTTAACATGCCGTGGTCGTATTAATTTGTAGTACCTAAGTTTAATTATTGGTTAAATATGTGATCTTCTGTGAATGTGAGCGGTGCTTGGACGATACAAGCAGGAGTTACATGTTGCAAAAATGAAAATTCTGCGATCAATTTGTGTCATCACGGCGGAATGACCCCGTAATTGCTCACGTTCGTGGCCACTTTCTACTCATGATATTACATAAATACGCTGCAAGAGGTTCAGCTTCGCAAATAGAACCACATTTTCATAATCTTACGAATAATTGCCTCCTCCAGATCCTCTAGGAGACGTACGTAGACCCAAAAACTTGTGCCTTAAAGTTATGGAGTCAGTTAGTAGGCCTCAATATAAGTGATGTTCAATACAATACGAAACAAAGCCTAAGAGTAAATGGGTGTGTACGGGTCTCCAAAGCGAGGACCTCTTTATGGTACGATTAACGTTCGAATGACTTTAAGTAAGTATAACTGTAGAAAGGTATCTCTTTTGCAGTTACAAAAGCCGCAAGGTAATAACCTCCTCCATAAATTGCTTCTGCCGTCTCTCAAGAACAGTTATTAAAATCTCTCCCAATGCGACTATGTAGTTCTATCCTATACTTAAGACAACCGATTTATATCGTCTAAGCTCATTACAATAGGTAGGCATTCAGGTTGAAATCATCATTTGCGATTTTTTTATTACTATTAAAGTGTCATCCAACTCAAAGGACCGTATTGCGATTCTGACGTTTATTTCTTGAATATTTTATTATGCTGAATGTGTAAATTAAACTACTGCAAGGTTCTGGTTTTCTTTTCACAAAAGAAAAGTAAAGTTTACAGTGTTGCTACTTAAAGTAATCAAATTAATAACACAAATTATATTTTATGTTTCCAGTTGCTAACAGAAACTGTTTTTAGCTTACAAAATGTCCATGTAATAAACTTTGACGATTTAAATTAAAAATATCGAAAATTTGCATACATTTAGTTGAAGGCAGATAGCATGAAGTTAAGATAGATACCAGTGGTGTAAAATGCTATTTACTTCCTGATTCCCAGAAATTGTAAGTAAACATCATCGATCAACCACACGAAAAAGTAAATTTAATTCCTCGATTCTCCTAACGGTTTACTTTACATTATGTTAATTTCTTTTTCATTTCCCAAAGCCAGTTTTCTATCAAAATAGATTTACGGTACCGCGCGTTCTCTCATACTTCGATCCACGTCATAATTCAAATTAAAAATATGGAAATCAGGCTTTGGTACTGTCTATCGTAGTGATAATTCTATTGCAGTATGCTTAACACTTTTATATTAAAAGAACAATGTAATTTGATAGTTTTATAAAGAAAATAATAATGTTGACTTAGCGCGGGAAATATCACAAATGGCGAACGCTAATTGCATATTATTTAGCTAACAATAGTGCATTAATCTTTTTTTTCTGTGTAAACATTGTGGATTCTTTAACATAAACGTTGTGTGAATATACTATAGAGAAAGATAGTTTAAATCGCAGGGAAATGCGATTTTTCAACGTTAACGCGCAAATTCAACTGAATTTCTTCCTGAATTCACTTACAGCAATGGGGCAAGACTGACTTTGACTTAAGACTATGCTCGACTAGGACGTAGAAGTAGAAGATATTACGCAATAAGCAGACTAAGCAGAAATATCCGAAACATAAGATTTGCCACAACGGCTTAACAGTCATGCCATAATAATTTATAAAAAAAATTTTAACGTTTCCTTTTTTTTTTTGTAGAACGATACTCGATCTTTTAGTAAGCTTACAGGTCGACATACTGGTTAGACAGGCAGAAACCCTTTGTATTAATTTGGTTATTACGTATTGCAGACACTTGGGGCCCACGGCTATATTCGCGTGGTGTGTGATATTTTACCATGCCTGCTTCCCTACGGAACTTGTACTCGAGATAAAAATAAGCCTTTATACTATTCTGAGGTATAGGCTGAATTATTGTAAACTTTTATTAAAATCCATTCAATTGTATTTGCGTGAAATATTCTTTCATACAAATACTATTAAATAGATTATAATAAAACAAACAGTCATCCACAAATCTATACAAACTTTCACATTTATAGTATTAGTAGGAGTTCTATACTAAAGCTCAAGCTCAAGCTGCAGTTACTGAACTAAAGATAAAAGAACTACAAATTGTTTACGAATTATGTTTATTGAACTTTTTCAAATATTGAGCCCACTTCTAGACATTACCTGGACATTCACGACGCTTGATACACTTTCCTCCCTTTTTGGACAGTATATAACCTGGCTTGCATACACAGCCGCCAATCTGACACATTCTGTTGCAAATAATCCGACTGGGATCTGGTTGAGCGCAAGTAGCTGGACAGGTGCTCGCGCAATCGCTGCTAACAGCATTTGGATCGCCTTTACATCCTATCTTAGCTGAAATTAAACGAACTGTAATCAATATTCAGTGGTAGTGTATGCGACTGCCGCGGCTGAGGTTTTGGGTTCTATTCCCGGGTCGAAAAATATATTAGAGTGATCCACAAATGTTTGTTTCGGAGTTTGGGTGTTGCCTATGTATAGTATTTAGAAATATATATGTATGTTTATCAGTCGTCTAGATCCCAGAACACAAGCTTACTTTGGGCTAGACGATGCAGTGTAAAAAAATTGTCCCACAAAAAATGTCCCACAATATTTATTTAAATGTAGTCCCAAAGTAAGCTTGTGTTCTGAGATCTAGACGACTGATAAACATACTTATATATTTCTAAATACTTCACACTGCAGTAAAATATTTCTGCAGAGCGAGTACTCTACTCAGAGTGAGTCTCACTCTGCAGTAAAATATTACTGCAGAGTGAGAACATACGAGGACAACGTGAGCAGACAGAAAAACGGAAAAGGTCAAAAGTGCTCGGATACCCAAACGTGCATGTATGAAGCGATGAATGAATCTGCAGGAAGCGAAAGAAGCATGCATTAATCGCGAAGCCTGGCGATCTGTCCTGTCTGACTACCCCATCAGAGATACAGCGTAAAGATAGATTCAGAGTTAAAATATTACTGTCACAGGACAATAATCATTTTCACTTTGCAGTTTTATATAAAAGGCACAATAGATTTTATCAATCACTCTTTTATCCCCGACTTGGTGGCAGTCATATTTAACCGCGTCCATATTTCAACTAGGACATTTTTACCACGAAAAAATAATGGTGAACCCATTGCCGTATTAAAATGGACAAGTGCAGGTTGTGATTTAGATCTTTTTAGATTTGGCAATTTCTGAAATCCAGGTGTCTGTAAAAGTAAAGGTACGAGTACTAACTTACAAGTGAAGTTGTGTTAGACTACGAAGATCTTGGTTGGATTTAAGGGATTGAAACCATATCAACGAGTACTATTAAAACTCTTCTTCAGCTTAGCGTAAGTATTGGTTATTTTCAACATCTCATCCCTTTATCTCGGGTCTACTTTATTTTAAGGTGTTCTTGCAAGGCAAGCAAGTGCTATTTGACCTCCCAACGCTTTTACGGGCGCCTTCATTTGATGTTTCTTCACTTTGACTCACGTCCTGCCAGTATGAAAACTATGACCTGAATAGGCTATAAGTCCCTATCGTTATTGTTGGCCATTAGTCAACAACAGAAAATCCCACTTCCAGGTACAGTAAGATTTTATATCTCTTCATATCTTACTTATCTGGCTCACGTACCGTGTGTAACAATGGTGAGTCCATTGCCGTATTGAAGTCCCAGAAGATATAATAATAGGTATTTATTATAATATGTTTTGTGATTGAAATAGACAAGCACAGGTTGTGCGGACCTGCTGTTAATATTATTTAAACCAGCCAAAGCCTTAAACTAGGCTTGACGACTGCCATGCTGCTGACGACCGAAATAAATGGCTTAATGTACCTTCCGAAACACGAAATACCAGAAAACGGACACACATCTGATGACTAGTCATAGCTAAAGTTGCTTAACGCAGTGATCGTTTACAGAACACCAAGTTAGCGGGGCCACGAGCGCTTCATATCCTAATCTTAAATTAAAAAAAAAAAATCTTACACTAAAAACGTACCTGGACATTCTTCTGGTTTAACACATTTTCCTCCAACTTTGGTCAGTATGTATCCCGGTTTGCAAACACAACCGCTAGGATGGCACGCTGCTATACAAGACTTGCCACGAGAGCTGGGTTCTTCACAAGTAGGTGGACAAGAACTGGGACAACTGTGTGGAATTGCGTTTGGATCGCCTTTGCAACCTGTATCTACATACAAAATAAAGATTTCATTAAACTCACACGATTTGTATAATTCATTATGAATGTGAAATGTGGGTCTTTATCGCGCCAATAGAAGTAATATTTTTTAAACATTGCACACGACTATATTGATGAAAACCGTAACAAAATCCGTTGCGTACTATTTAAAAGATCTAAGCGTACATACATTCAGATATCAGGTAGCTAACATAGTGCTATCTGTTTCTCTTCTATATCACAGAAGTCTTGGGAGCTTGCTGGATGCGGGCGGGACAAGACCGAACATTATGGCGATCTTTGGGGGAAGCCTGCAGTGGGTATCAATCATTTTTACTATCACTTCTTATTCCCGAAGGGGTCCTACGCAATAGGTAGTGAGCACATTCCCGTGTTGAAATAGACAGACGTATAGGGTATCAATCTTCTAATCTAAAATACGTTTAAGCATAGGAGTTATGATAAATGGCGGTAAAGGGCTGCGCGGTACGCTGCTGCAGCATCCGTTTTACAGTTTTGTTTTATAACTAACTCCGTCCGATTTTTTTTCCTAAGTTCATTATACCATTTCGAAAAAGAGTGAACAATACAATTCAACGTGTTCATCTTTCAACCGCGAATGGATAAATTACAAACTTGGGCTCTTCTTTTAAGATGTCTACATTCAAAAGAACTGTGATTTAATAAAGTAGAAAATTCGAATAAAGAGTACAAATCATAAGAAATGGGTATATCCGAGAACAACTTACCACTTCTTATAATTGGTACACAAATATCATTCTGGTTTCTACAGAATCCTTTAGCACACACACATCTTGGGGAACCTGGAGTAGATTCAATGCGCTTCAATGTAGTGCCTCTACAGCTCTCTATGTCGCAACTTGATGGAGATGGGTCCCATACTTCATTTGGTCTTGTACACTTTACGGGAGCTGAAAATAATGAGTTTATATTAATTAAAACATTTAAGATCGCGGTCATCGTTGCAGCACTGGCCAGTGGAGCTGCTCGTACCAAAATCAATTGAACTTCTTCACTACTGTCCTGACGACCTTTCAGAGTAGGTGAGCTCAGAGCTATCTATCGCACTACTTAGTAACTACTCTGTCAATGAACGGTGGTACAAGCAGTTTTGCACATTGATGCGATGATTTTTTAACATGTTGATATCCCCTCGGATGTCATCCTGGGCTCGAATCGATTAAAACACAGGGTCTACCTATCTGACTAGTGTCGGCCTCCTCGGGTAACCATTGATGCAATGATGACTACCTAAACCTATGGATGGATAAAAGCAGTGTTCTCCTTGAAGGTTACGAGCTCAAATGCCGTCCGGGATCTAGTTGTATATTTTCACTTTAATTTAACAGGTTTACGTCAATAACATAATGACCGGGACGAATCTAGATTTTGCCTGCCTTTAAATGCCTGGTGCCAACAATTATACAATTTTTTTTTTACGATGTTATCAAAAACTTGAATCAAATAATTCATCAAGGCATATGACTTTTGCATAATGGTAAAAGGTTTTTGAGTGACGGCTGCGTACCATAGAACGCAGAGGTAGACGGGTAGTCTAGGTGGATAAACGACCTTCATTTCGCAAGCCGCAAGATAGGGGTCTTATAAGGTTTTTAAAGGGTCGGCAGCGCGAGTGCTGCACCTCTGGTGTTGCAAACGTCCATAGGCTACGGTGACCACTTTCCATCAGGTGGACCGGATGCTTGTCTGCCACCTCAGTGGTATAAATAAAAAAAAAGATAGTTCTATATTTTATTGGGTATGACAATATTGCCAGTAAGCAAAAATACTAGTTCCGTCACTAGGTGGTTTTCCAAGATGTACTTATTTTAAGATTTCCATTGTTCCATGTTATATTAAAATGTTACTTACGGCATTCCGACGGTGAAATACATCGTGGATTTTTATAGTTCAACATAAAATAACCTGATTTACAAGCACACCCTGGAAGACAAGGGTACGCCACAGAGCAAGCTTTAATTGCCCGACTGTCATCAACTGGGCAGTAACTAGGGGGGCAACCGATGAAGCAGTCTACGTAGGTTTTATTTCCACCGCATGATGGGATTCCCCCTTAAACGAAAATAGTATGTTTCGTATACCATAGGATTTATGTTTCTTAGTGAGGCTCAAAATTTTTATGAGATAATATGGGATCATTTCCATGGGATAAAATGAGATAATTTCCATGGAAATTATGTATTTTACTGGGGCTCAAAATTTGTAATTAATTTCATTGTACAACTCTCACACTTTAATTTGTTTGTAAATATACTTTAAAACTGTAACTTAGCTGTAGTGTAACTACAGCACTGTTCCAGCCTTGCTTAAACTAGTAAATTACAAACACAAATTAACTTGCTACTTTAGCAATTAGAGAAGTGTCGACGTATTTGATAATTAAATTCTTAAAGGAATGCACCAAGTTGAGAGCATTTCGTTAGTTAAAATATAGTTAATTTTAAACATGGCGACGAAACATACTTTCTTCGTTAATGTAACTAGGCTACCTACAGTACGTGCATTTTGCGTTTTTAATTATCACTCTTTATGAGTAGATGAAAGTGAAAGCCATCATATAACACATAGCATCGAGTTATTTTTTATACTACTAAGGTGGCAAATAAGAACACGGCACCTGATTGAAAATAGTCAGCGTAGCCTACAACATAAGAAGTGCTGCACTCGCACTGCTAACCTTGTAAAAACCTTCTTAAACCCCTTTTGGAAAACCCCATACTGTATTCGCTCTGGATAACCGGGTCAAGGAGAAATTAGGAAAAGATGACCAACAAATAGAACTCCGATTCTAAAGCTCTCGAAGTTAAAAAATGCTTACCTGGACATTGATTTGGTTTAATACACTTCCCTCCTTTTTTCGTCAGAATGTATCCCGGCTTGCACACACAACGGCTTGGGTCACATGCGGCGATGCACAAAATGTTGCTAGTGTCTGGTTGGGCACATGTGGGAGGGCACGAACTAGGACATTCTTTAGGTATAGCGTTAGGATCACCATTACATCCTATAACTGTGAAAATACAAATAATTAAAAACCTTTATTATAGAAAAAAAAATTAGAGTTGTGGCGATTTGCTGTGTGTATATCCCAATAGGGCGGGACTTGTTATTGGCAACCTGAAACGGTTTTTCGTGCCTTCAAAAGCACTCAACGCTCGTTACTGTATCACAAAGCGGTCACGCATTCGAGAACCAGCCATAGCGAGAATTGCTTAAAAACGCAATGATCGTTTACAAAACACTGAGTTAGCGGGGTTGTGATTGCGAGCACTTCATAACTATTAAATAAATATAACTACATACATTGAAAGTTAATAGACAGCTTGTAAAATCGCAATAATGAAAACGACGCTTTCCTTAAAATACATACATACATACATATTCTCACGCCTTTATCCCCGAAGGGGTAGGCAGACGTATACTATACATTTCACCGTTTGCATGTTTGTCCCACGCAACAGGTAGTGAGCGCATTGCAGTGTTGAAATGGACAGGCGCAGGCTGTGGCGACCTGCTGTTGAAATTTTCAAGGCGCCCATAAGGCCTCCAACCAGGTTTAACGACTGCCATTTTACTGGTAAACGAGACTAACAGCTTAACGTGCCTTCCGAAGCACGAAAACGCTCGCAAATGCAAATTCCACAAAGCATTCGGTTTAGGTGGTCCTTGGATGGGTGGCCACATCCAAGTTCCACCTATAGCAATTGTTGCTTAACACAGTGATTGTTTATAGAACACTGAATCAGAGGGGCCACAAGCGCTTTTTTTCCTTGAAATGGTTAGTAAAATACAAGTATAATGGTGCAAGAAGCGTCCAACCAAAACTCGGGCTCAAAATGAGTTTACCTGATAGTGATGCACCTGCTGACCATGAGGCAATCGCTGACGGGGTTAGGAGTCCAGAAGGCAGTCACTTCCAATGATGCCGAATATCTAAAGCCAAAAGTGGACCCCGTGCTCCTAATCTAGGCAGAATTGAAAGTAACTAGGAATACACTATAACATGAAGAACAGGGGATGAATACTATTGACAAGCCGTAGAATAGAACCAGAATCTCTGTTTTAAGCTGTCAAAATGTTAGTTTAGACTATAAAACTTGTAACTGACTAGCGGCCACTGGCGCGGAACGTTTTAGTAGAATTCTATCGGCCGACCGATAGACGTTTATTGGAGTACGATTGTAATAGTAGCCTACGAAAACTGTCAAAATTGTACCGGTGGATTTCTATTGAGCGACGATTTCGAAACGATTTAAATAGCAGACTCGGCCCCCAGGCAAGTAAAATACTAGTAATAAAAATATTACCTGGACATTGCTCCGGTTTTATGCATTTTCCTCCATTTCCTGACAGAATATATCCTGGTTTGCAGACACAACCTCTTGGGCCGCACTTTGCTATGCAGATCGGATTTTGTACAGCGCAAGTGGGAGGGCAGTAACTAGTGCAATTTCTCATTACTGCGTTAGGGTCACCATTGCATCCTACAACTATTAAAATAGGTACTAATGAGGTCCTAATATAATAAAAACTTAAAATATAATATGAAGTCGGGAGAACCCCGCGCAGGTTCGTGGTTGGTGGAAAGGCTGGCCATTGCCATTCAAAGAAGTAAGGCTACGATGACAGAGTGTGATGGGCACTTTTGCACCGCGTACGGTTAGATTTTGTGACTAGGCTTCGACATGTATTATGAATACTGTATTATTTTATTATAAAGATTTATATGAATGAATTTTGAACATTCAAATTTAAAAAGAAATTGTGTGTACCAGAGTAGGTACACAGATAAGAAATGAAACTTCTTTACGACATTTTTTTTACCGCTATACAATTTCTCTCATACGTCGATAAAGAAGTTTCACTTATAATAAAGAAGTTTCACTTCAAAACAACATGGCGCGTAACCGAACATCGGGACGATTGTTTTTACTGTTATAAAATTTCTCTCAACGTCGATAAAGTAGTTTTACTTCAAAAAACTTTTTATTACTTCCATACATTAGTAGAATATCCGCTCTTTCTGAGAGCAGGTCATGCTGACAAAAGAGGATGTAAAGAGGGAGCGAGAGAGGACTGACCCATCTGAGTTTCACAGTCTGCGGCAAAACCGCAGCAGGCATACTTTTGCCCAAGATTATTTAAATATCAGCCGTCTGGCATAGACGGCTGTCACTCCCAATGATGCCGGATATCAAAAGCCAAAAGTGGGCACCATGCTTCAAATCCAGGCAGAATTGAAAGCAACTAGGAATACACTATAAGATGAAGAAGTGGTTAGTAAAATACCTGGAATAAGTACCTGGACATTGCTCCGGTTTTATACATTTTCCTCCATTTCCTGACAGAATATATCCTGGTTTGCAGACACAACCTCTTGGGCCGCACTTTTCTATGCAGATCGGATTTTGTGCAGCGCAAGTGGGAGGGCAGTAACTAGTGCAATCACTCATTACTGCGTTAGGGTCACCATTGCATCCTACAACTACTAAAATAGGTACTAATAAGATCCCAACATAATTAAAACTATAACTTAAATATAATATGAAGTCGTGAGAACCCCGCGCTGGTTCGTGGTTGGTGGAAAGGCTGGCCATTGCCATTTACGCGCGTACGGTTAGGTTTGGCTTTGACATGTATTATTAATACTGTATTATTTTATTATAATGATTTGATTTCATGAATTTTGAAAATTTTGAAATATAATTTGAATATTGAAATTTATACAAAAATGTGTGTGTACACAGATACAGGTACACAGATAAGAAGTGAAACTTCTTAACGCCATTTTTTTCACCGTTATGAATTTTCTCTCATATTTCGATAAAGAAGTATAATAAAGAAGTTTCATTTCAAAACAACATTGCGCTTAACCGAAAATCGTGACGATTTTTTTACTGCTATAAAATTTCTCTCAACGTCGATAAAGAAATTTCACTTCAAAATCTTTTATTACTTCCATACATTAGTAGAATGTCAGCTCTTTCTGAGAGCAGGTCATGCTCACAATAGAGGTGGTGAATAGGGAACGAAAGAGGACCGACCCATCTGAGTTCCACAGTCTGAGCCAAAAAAATAAGCCTCAGGCTTATTTTTGGCCAAGACTATTGACCTCCATGAACGGGGACCTGAGGGTGGAGGGTGCACTGCTCGCAGTTCTTACAGAAGCAGTTCAAGCGGCGACGTGATGTGATAACACACAATTCAACTCCCAAAAAAAGCGGGAAAACACCCGAACCCTTAGATGAGGCGAAGTCGTGCTAGACAAAGTCTATCGGGGTGATGGGTAAGAACCGCGTGGTTTTAGTCAGTTTAAATCCGAAAATAACACTTTAAAAAAAGGGAGTTTAAAGTATGTCACGGGCGAAGCAGTAGGTGTCATCTTGTTAGGTATAATAAAACGTATCTCACGGCATTCTGTCTCGGGTATGCAAGGGCCAATGGCATTGTCATACTGCCTGTAAACAATACCCATTGACTTGTACCGTATACATGCTGTGCTTGTATCATTGTCAAAATGATACAAGCACAGCCTGTATACGGTGCACAAGCTCCCACTGTCTCCAATAGTGATAGTCTATTTGCACAAGTCTTCACACAACTCACATCGTCTCTCACATATCTCTCATATTTTGGAAACGAACATTCTATAATTGAAAATTGCAACTATACCTACATGATTGACATCACTGGTCGATTTTCAATAATATTTTGGATTTTTTAAATCGCAACCCTTGAACAACTTTCAATGTATGTCCTAACTATTTTAAATAAGTCTATTTTCATTTTTATTTCCTTTTTTTTATATTTGAAATTGTATTTTTTTTATATTCCCACTCAATACCCTCTATCCCAAATAAAGCTAATATTTAGCCTGTGCTATGGGATATAGACAACTAAGAATTAAATATTTCTAAATACACACATAGTAAACATCCAAAAACAAACATTTGCGGATCACACAAATATTTGTTCCGAACCAGAATTCTAACCCGAGAGCTCAGCGTGGCAGTCACCATACACCACTTACGCCATCAAGGTTCATCATCGAGAGTCAATAATAAGAAACCAGGATCAAAAGCCATGGTCAAGACCAGAGTTATATTAGGAAGTTACCTACACCAAGCACGACATCAGTAAAAAATATTCAGTCTATCTAATTGTTTCATAAAAACAATATATTGTGGGACACTTTTCACACTGCGCCATCTAACCGAAAGTAAGCTAATATAAGCTTGTGGTATATCTATGATCTAGATAACTGATAAACATACTGAAATACATACATTTTATACATATAGGAAACACCCAAACTCCGAATCACATATTTGTGGATTTTGAACTGGAATTGATTTGGGTGGAAATTGAACCCGGGACCTCAAGCGCAGCAGTTGCATACACTACCACTGCGCCACCGAGGCTGTCAATACGTTTGAATGCAGGTATATTTCTTATTGATTTACAGTTTAGGGGCCCACATCTACGAGCCAATCTTACCTGCGAGTGATGCACTTATTGACTTATAAAGGGTTCGCATGGTCTGACAGCAGCTATAAACAGCCATTCAAAGCAGACCCTGGACTCAAAGATTCAGATGTTGGGTGCAACTGGGATTTAAACTCTTATGAAGGAGATTACACTACAAATGTTTTACCTGGACATTCCTCCGGGCGAATACATTCTCCTTCTATTTTACTCAGAATAAATCCTGGGGCGCATTCACATCCGTATGCCAAGCACGCCTTCAAACAGAGCCAAGGTTTTGGTTGGTCGCATGTAGGTGGACACGGATTGGGGCACTTTGTATATATAGAATGCTTGTTTCTGCATACATGGATGTTTATGGTCACGCCCCTGTCACTTGATACCGAAATACCTATATAATAATATAATTTATTATATTATGCGTCAATTGATAGTTCTACTTGTAATCTATACTAACATTTTCAACCTTAAGAGTTTGTTTGTTTTGTTTAATATTCTTTAGAATTGAAAAATATTTTTGTGTTGGATAACCCATTTATCGAGGGGTCCGTATTGGGTTGCATAAATTTTAGAGGCATAACTTAAAACTGCATAACGTTTTTTGGCATACTCTTCGTTTCGCATAACGTTCAAACAGAATAAATCATTAGGCATACTTTATTTTCCCATAACTTTTTTATAATAACGATATACTCGCATAAAATGTTTACGCATATTTTTTTTTACAATAACGATTACTAATCATAACATTTATTGGCATATCACTCACTGTCGCATAAAGATTACAAGCCATACATATAGAATATCATAATGTTAACGAGTACATATTTATATTTTTATATCTAAGCCTGAACTGTCTAAGATTGAAATGCCCACTGATTAAAAATGTCGATAGTGACTATACTGAAGTTCTAAATTTCAACACTTATATATAGAATATATAAATAAAATACAAAAAGAAAGTAGGTAGATTAAAACGAGCGATTCTATACTGGCACATCGCCGGCCGCTCCCGCGGCCCGCTCGCTTCGCTCGCTCGGCTCGCGCGTTGTGGTCACAAGTAACCTAACACTCCTCCTCAATTCGCTCGTCGTCGTACCTATTTACGACTTTGCTCAAGACTAGTCTAAACAAAATAACTCTTAAAATATCGTTTTATATGTTACAGCTTAAAAACTTGGCCATGGGTGAGATGATTATTTATTATATAATTCAATAATATATAAAATAAATATATATTATATATATATATATATATATATATATATATATATATATATATATATATATATATATATATATATATATATATATATATATATATTTTTAAATATTCTTAGTCAAATTATTATTCATTTATGATTTAAACGGGTATTCATACCTCCATTATGCGTTTTGTATTTTATGATAAATTATCTTTAGGCGTATAACAATTATACCCTTTACATGTATGCTGATTAAAATTATGATAAAAAAATTAGAGTAAGTTAATGTTATGCCAATAAAACCATTATGCGTTTATAACACTCTGCTTATCATAATTTATGCGAGAAAACTTTATGCTGAAACTGTTATGCCATACTACATTATGCTGAAAATAATTATGCGGTCGAAAGGGCACCCTTTATCGAGGCAGGTTTTATATGTTATCATCACCCTACTACGCTGGAAAGCGGGGCAGTAATTATAAATGTCAACTAATCGGGCTAATTTTCATACTATAAAATTAAATTAAATTTATAAACGACGGGATCAAAAAGTTAGAAGTATGTCACAGGCGAAGCCGTGGCGTCAGCTAGTCTATACTAAGATTATAAAGCTTAAAATTTGTTGGTTTGGTTCAACGCTCTAATATCAGGAATAAGTAGTTCAAATTGAAAAACATTACGTAAGTATTGAAGGTACGAGTATATCGCCACAAGAAATAAAGGTACACTAAAGTTTCTTTGATGAGAAACTTAATCACCACTACAATACAATAATGATGATGTGATAGGTACTCAATACGCATTTGAGATAAATAAATTATACCTGTCAGGTCATAAATTCTGTCACATATTTAATATAAAATAATTGTAACTAGTTTATTCATTATGTAACCATTTATATACCAAAATGAACTTAACAAAACATAGATTCTTATGACAATAAAGTTTATTCAAAATGACCTCCGTGATTTTGAACACAGGCCTTCAATCTGCGTGGCCAGTCGTCTATCGCAGCACGAACGAGGTCCATGTCAATATCGGCGGCTGCCTTAATCAAGGATGTCTTGAGTGACTCCAAATTGGGATGAGGCTTTGAGCACGCCTTTTCCTCCAAGTGTTGCCATATCTTCTAATCTAACGGACTCAAATCTGGACTGGAGGAGGGCCAGTCTTCGTGCCGGATGAAGTCGATTTCACGCGCCGCCAGCCAGTCTTGTGTGCTCTTCGCTCTATGAGCTGGCGCCGAATCTTGTTGGAATACCCAGTGCCTGTTATTGAACATGGTATGAGAATCAGGTTCCATAAGGTTCGTCAGGACTGTATTTTGATACACAACTGCATTCGTTTTTACACCTTTCTCACAAAAATGTACCTCTGTTAAGCCCTAATAAGAAACTCCCAACCATACCATGAGTGAGGATGGAAAATGACCTCGTTGGACACGCGGAATACGGTTGCTCGCTTCTTCACTACTGTGTGCGTACACCTTATCATTTTGTTTGTTGTAGCTCTCTTCTACGGTAAAATTTTTTTCATACGAAAAAAGAATTTCCCGATAATTTTTTCCCGCGTACCGCCTCAACAAAGCGCGGCATCTCTTCAGTATCAGGTCTATTAGACGAGCATTTAAACGATGTCCTGTTTTTCTTCGATATGACCGAAGCCCTAAGTCTTCATTTAACACCCTTTTCACCGTGGTTCTGCTTAACCCCATCTGAAGGGCCAACAGTTTCTGCTTACGTTTGGTATTTCTTCGATTTCGCGCCTACACACCTTTTATCACTGCTGGAGTCCTAACAGACCGAGGGCACTTCTTGACCTGTCATCTACACTAGAGTCTTCATTGTATCGTTTGATGGTACGATAAACGAATCTTTTGGTTATATTCAAACTTTTCAGTATGTCAAAAATTTGAATTGGCGTGTAAACGCAACGATGCAACGCAATAACTGCAACACGGCCTTCTTTAAGCGTCCACTCCATATTTAAAAATGAGTAAAATTCTAAAAAGTGCCTGTTATTGAACATTTTTATTTTCATGAACAATTCGAAATTCGAATTCAATAAACTTTTTTGTGGCCAGCATTCTAAAAGAAAAGTTTTTACTGTGTGACAATACTTATGACCTGACTAGGTATATACAAAAAAACACACCTCTTACGATGATGAGATTTCTTAACGAATCAACAGGAAGGGAAAGAAGGCATGGACCACGAAAACGATCTGTCAGGGATTCATCGTGAAGATGAATAGATATGATACAAATTTTGTTTTACTAGAAAAGCGCAATTTTATAATCGCTATATAACTTAAAATAATATATTAAGCATCATTTCGTAGACCTTTTGGGAACTTGCATTGCGTGACTTGTGTTTTTGATTAAAATTATTTCTTATAAAACAAATATTTATATTGCATAAACGGCGTTTAAAGAAATAAATTAAGCTGAATAAATACATTGAAAACTATTACATCAATTGTTTACAAATTTGTTAAGAATTGATAATAAATGTTATTTCATGTACTAAGTATTGTTAAGACAGTTGTAAATCACATTGTTATGAACATATTATTGAGTGCTCTTATATCTATGTCTTTGATCATACACCACATGTTTGCCAAGCACATAGAAACAATTTAAGACAATATTATACATACATATAATAATGCTACAAATAAAATCAACATTCATTTCAGTTGTATTTGTGTAAGTCCGATTCTTTCTTTCATAAATAAAGCTGAAGGGATTTGGTTGAACGCGGTAATTTCAGGAAGTACTGGTCCGAATTGAAAAAAAAAAATTTATTTATCTATAATTATATATATTAAGCCCAAACTCCACATGGAGGTTCCTTTTAACAAGTACGTGTCCCCTAAAAATGAATTTTGCTAAATTTTACCCCTAAGTAAGTAAATAGGCGATAAACAGTTGTATGGAAGTTAGTCATTTTCAAAGTTATAAACATGAATTAGTACACCTGTTTCGGGATAAAAATAAATGGGAACGTGTATCGCGGTTTTGCAAAATTTCACCTATAAGGGAGTAAAACAGAGGTTGTACTAACTGACTCATTGATCACGAAATCTATGAAGCCCAAACTTCGCATGGGGGTTCTATTTAACACGAAGGCCATGAAGGGGTTTTGCGAAATTCTGCCCCTAAGGACGTACTTAATATGGGATAAACGGATGTATGGATGATTGTCATTTTTAAAGTTAGTAACATGAACTTACGTACACCAGTTTTAAAAGAATCTCTTAAGGCTAAAAGAAGGCTTCTGTATTACCAGCGAGTTCGGTATTACCACGGGAACCGAAACTATGCTTGTAAACCGCACACAGCCTAAACATTAAACATAGAAACCTGAAATTTGGTGAATATATACTCTAAGTCGTCGTCGTCGTCGATAGAACATTTCCTGAATTAATACATATGGTACCTACTTTTTATCCCGGGAAGATTTTCAATTCAAAGAAAGAAAAACTGACGGTCGGACATGGTAAAACTATAAGAATTCCTAGTTTATTATGGAACCCTAAAAAAACTGCAATAAAATCAGTCCATCCGTTTGTGGCTATGATCCCACAAACAAATACATCCCACTTTTTATGTCAGGGTTTAATACTTAATCACGAAGTTCAAGTCTAAAAGTGTACAAAAATAATAATAAAAAATCCATTAAATTGCAATAACTACATTGTTTATTCTTTATTTTTTTATTTGTTTTGTAATTTTTTTTTATTGTTGTCGTGACAGTAGACCATTTTATGTCTTAATATTTGTTTATCATCTACTTTTACTACTTTCAGACTGCAACTTGAATAGATATGTACCTATAATAAAAAGTATACATAAACTTTCCGTTTACGTAATGTATTAAGGGTCACTTTAGAAAGATCTTAAGTTTTTACAGACTTTAGCTTAACTGCTGCGTCTCCGTTTAGAACAAAGCTATTGATGTACCATACCACTGGTACAGTATGTTACTAGTGTTGTGCTTATCTATATACATTGCTGCTTTGATGCTAAATTTAAAGCGGACAAAAAGAAAACCCAATAGAATATCACGTGTGTTTGAAATTCTTAATGTCGCTTGTTTACAGTCAAATTGTCTATCTATTTATCTACATGCTGTATCCCAGATGGGGTAGTCAGAGAAGACTGATTGACAGGCTACCGGATCCAGGCATACTTTTTCAGCTTCCTGAGATTCATTAATCGTTTCATACTTGCACGTCTGGGTATCCGAGTACTTACTTTTGACCTTTCCATTTTTCGATTAAACTGCTCACGTGGTCCTCGTATATAAGTCTCGTTCTATCCCTGACTCTAACTTCTACCTTTTATTTATAAATAACATACCTTTTATTCGTAAATATTCTTCGTCAATCATTGCTCACTTATTTATTGGACGTGACCGAACCAATATAAAATTACTCCGAGCTTACAAAACCGATTAAGTTTAAATTTCGTTTACATATCTTATTTGTATGATCGGATAAAATACGGACAGATATGGTAAATAGCTGAGGTCCCGGGTTCGATTCCCGGGTCGGTACAAATATTTGTGTGATCCCCAAATGTGTTTCGGAGTTTAGGTGTTTCCTATGTATAAAAATTATGTGTGTATTTAGAAATATATAAGTTTGATTATCAGTTGTCTAGTATTCAAGCTTATATTAGCTTACTTTGGGCTAGATGGCGCTGTTGAAGTGTCACACAATATTTATTTATTTTTCTTTATTTATTCCAATGAATTTTGAATATTAGGTTATAAGGATCATCTTTTATTAGGGGACAACTAAAACAAAAAAGAAATGTGAGCGTCGGACACGGAACACCGCTATCAAACTACAAAAAATAAGTACTGTGCTGCTTTTAAGTACTACTTTTTTCATCTCTCCTCTTGCTCTCGAGCTCTGCTTATTTACGATAACTCCGTAACTTAGTTTTACATACCCAGTTTATCATTGTTTTCCCAGCTCTGGAATTGAATCAAGTAATAATTTTGTACCTAATTGTGTGTGTTCGGTAATAAGGTATGTATTTATAAATAAAGTCGAATTGAGTTTTAATTGTCGTTTAATTTTTTTAAACATTTCAGTATTTTAGTGTCGGTATTATTGAATAAAGTTACTCAAAGTTTTTTACTGATACTTTGTATATATGTTATTGTTTGTATGTTATTTTTGTGCCAGCTGATAAGTATTTAGACTATCATTCTGTTACGAGATGAATCTTCCGATAGAAGGGAGGAAGGATAAATGTGCAATACCGAAGTAGCCGGCAAAGCGACCTTTTAGAGAAATGTCGATCAAACATCAGAAACTACGACCAAAGGGGTACATACTCACACAGTATATATGCCTTTGGTCGCATATTGTCACGCTTTAAATTATTTTTATTTTAGAGTTGAAAATATAGAGCATTCTAAGAAACTAATTAATTGAATGAATTTTTAATGAAATATTTAAAATAGTTCATTCACAATGACGTCATCTGTGGCATAAAATCATTGAGCCTTGGCCTAAATTACTGAATAACTTATATGACATTGTGCTTTTTTTGTACTTTATTTTCGTTCTTTAGAAAAGATGTTGTACATATCTAGGGATAGAATTGTGGCTTCAATTCTACCCCTACCTAAATACAACATCTGCTTTACTAGAACTGGTAGGTGTACTGCAGTTTGATCTTGAAATCCAGAGACGCGGTACAAAGCTTTAAAGCATATACTTACTTATACTACGCGTGTACCACAAAGTACGCTGCTGTATTTTGTGCATGTACCATATAATACGTATATACATTCATGCAATACACATG
Source organism: Thumatha senex (assembly GCA_948477245.1). Classification (NCBI taxonomy): domain Eukaryota; kingdom Metazoa; phylum Arthropoda; class Insecta; order Lepidoptera; family Erebidae; genus Thumatha; species Thumatha senex. Next base: position 8,793,459 of record OX419734.1, read on the forward strand.
AACGTTTATAATTGCTGCTTCAGGACTTTTTCAGGAGATAAGAGTGGAGAGACTTATCAGCCGTTAACTTAAGAGATGTCAAAATTTATAAGTTTCTTATAGATGAAATAATAATAATAATAAATATTGTGGGACACTTTTCACACAACGCCATCTAGCCCAAAGTAAGCTAATATTAGCTTGTGTTATGGGGTCTAGATAACTGATAAACATACTTATATATGTCTAAATACATACATATTATATAAAAATAACACCCAGACACAGAATAAACCATCGTGCTCATCTCACAAAGTTTTATTCTGGGTGGGAATCGAACCCACGACCTCTTGCGTAGCAGTTGGATGCACTCCCACCGCGCCACAGAGGCAGTCAAATGTACTGTTATTTGAGAGAAAAATTACGGTTCAGTGGTCACTTTACAAATACAGCTTTATTCTCTTTAATTTCTTTACTCTCAAGCCTACCTAAGAGTTTTCTTTAAAAAATAATTAGTGTGTACAATACAAAAAAATAATTTAAAGAAATACACAATTCTATCAGGTTTTTAACATCTTAACTTTTTTGCAGTTGTACGAGGTCAAATATCTGTTTTATAGTTAGGCATTTCTTTTTTGTTGACGCGGGAAATGCTAGTTACGCACCGTCATCCCCACTGGCGGTGCGGAGAATGGGACACCTGGCCGAGTTCAGGAGTTCAAGAGCCGTCCCACTAAGGTCCTCGGTGTTCCGCCTTCGTCCTAATCGCGTCGCAGGATAGACCTGAGGGCTATTCACAGGGACCCTGCTTAGGAAATGCAGTGAGACCCCCACGATCTCAAGCCGCCTTCAAACGTCCCTGCGCGCGCCCACGACCTTCCTTCACGAATGAAACTAGTCGGCAGCCGAGACTAGCCCCCAATTTTGCTGGTTGGAGTCTAGCTTTTGGCCGCCATCACCTCGCTGGCGAAGGAGGCTACGGTGGCCCAACATTGTTAGCTGCCATGGCACCCACCATCAATGACCACCAACGCTACCTCGGCTTGCACTACGCGGCTCGTCCTAAGCCGTATATATTCCGAACATTATGCTCAGCCGTGTTCACGGCGCCGCCAGGGCAAAGTAAGACATAAGAAGCATATATAGACATCAAAAATATACAGATATAAAAAACCTGTAATCGTATCTTGATTGTACTTAAAATCTGTTTTTTTTTATATATTTATTATTTATATATTTGTTACCATACCTTTACATTGCTGATTTCCCTGCACGCTGTAAACATCTTCAGAAAAAAATAACAAGAATAACAGTGCTACCAACATAATGTCTTCTCGAAAATGTACTTAAAACAATGATCAATATCCTCGTATATATATCACTACTCGGTAATTATTTCTTCGAGCATAATAAAATGTACTCAAGGCAATAAAAATATTAACATTTGTTTCATGATTACCAACTGAATAAACGTTAAACATGACACGAACAGTTGATAACATTTAATTGCTATTTATATAATTACTACCGGCTTCGCACGGTAGCAAAACTTCCCAAAACTTTTTGAAAATCCTATGTTACTCACGAAGAATGTAGCTTTCTAATGGTGGAAGAATTTTTTAAATCAGCCCAGTAGTTTCTGAGCCAATTCATTACAAAGAAACAAAATCTTTCCTTTTCCTCTTTATAATATTAGTATAGATACATCCAATAAAAACTAAAGTTTTCAAAAACACGTGTTTTTCTTCTTTGAGTGTAAGGGGCCCCTTCAATATCTCCGTGACCCAAGAGACCTCATCTGAAAGCGGTGCACCTGCTGAATAACAGACAAGGCAGTGACGCAGGCGTCCTTCATTTTTTTTATACGTCTGAGGTGGCAGACAAGCATACGACTCACATGATGGAATGTGGTCACCGTAGCCTGTGGACGTTTGTAACACCAGAGGTTTGCCCTTACGGGATTAGGTAATCAGACGGTAGCTGCCAGTGCTGAAAACCGATAGCTGCTTCTAACAGATAAATAAAAGTAAACCCCAGGGAGGCAATTCTCGTTTTCTTCAAAATAATCTCGAATTCGAGTTCACTCTTCGAATCCTTTTTCGACCATAAAATCTCGTATATCGAGATTTTCGAATGTCTTATTCTCACCACTATTCGAAAGTTCGAGATTATTGTGTGAAATGTTGCCATTTAAGAACCATGTCACATTACGATGCGTTCCGTTCGACACGTTTCATCCGGTTTAAAAACGGTTATAACAAGACTACTCTTACAAAATTTTCTAAAAGATTTTTAAGCTTATTTTACACGTTATAAACAATAATTACGTATTTTATAGTAATTATTAAAGGAAAAAATATTGTAAACTGCATAATAAATGTAGCTTAATGTATATTTTAAAAATTACTTATAAGCTGTGTGTTTTCTATATTATTGAAGACTGTGTTATTTGTAATCACAAATCAAATTGCTGAAATTTCCACATTGCTGAAACATCGGCGACGACGTGTTTGAAATTGAAGTGAGTTGCAATATGTTATGCACGTATTAAACTATTAATTTATCACTCATTTTGATATTTATTAAATGTAAAATGTAATATAATGCTAATTTAGGGTCGGTCACTGAGGAAATATTCAAAGATTATAGTGATTCGACTTCGGAATCTGCGTCTCGACTGCTACCAACCATTCGAAGCAACTCGAGTGGCTTCCCTTCGAGAAAAGTCGAGTTCGAGATTTGCAGAATAGCTAAACGTCAATAAAACTTGAATAAAGTTCGAATTCGAGATTTATCTCGAAATCGAGACTGTTTCGAAGGCATGAGAATTGCGGCCCAGGTAGGATTTAGAAGCAAATGGGAATCTCAGATGAAAAGAGAAGAGAACTAGTGTTAAAGTCTATGACCTTTTCATATATTATTACTTAATAATGTGTCGATACTAAATTTTGATCCTAAAATAGTTTTCTAACCACTTTCAAATACTGTTTAATTGACACGCGGGCACGTTATACATACCTACATGCTGCATTTTTTTTCTTTTTTTCTTAATTACGGGACCTATCTTATGTTTCATCTATCATCTATAAGTATGAATATTGTCCCATTTTTATTATGCCCGTAAACGGTTTCTAGTTACTTATTTATGAATGGTACTTAGGATGATGTCCCTCAATCTACTAGCGAGTTACGTGAACTTATTAGAAGATTAATTTGGGATTTATGTCTATCTTACACACTAAATGAATGTATGTTTTTGTAGATAAGGGTCGAAGCTTATACCAGACTTGCGTATATACACAGAAAGCGATGTCGTAATGAAGTTAAGAGAGGGAGCAATAGCTTAATACCACCTAGAGAGAATATAGGCTAAAAAAGTTCAATAATAAAACAGTTAATAATATAAATAAAATAAATATCCATCACGCCTTATCCCCGAAGGGCCCACTTTTCACCGTGTGGATTCCTGTCCCACGTAATAGGTGGTGAGCCCATTGCCGTGTTGAAATAGACAGACGCAGGTTGTGGCTACCTGCTGTTGAATTTTTTTTTAAGCCGCCTATAAGGCCTTCAACCAGGCTTAACGACTGCCATTTTACTGGCAACCGGGACCAACGGCTTAACGTGCCTTCCGAAGCAAATGCTCGCAAATGTAAATGCCACAAAGTGGTCACCCATCCGACGACCAGCCATAGTGAAAGTTGCGCACCTCAGTGATCGTTTACGGAACACTGAGACCGCGGGGCCACGAGCGCTTCAATTTAATTCAACAAAACAAACTTGCTTCAACAAAACGCGTTAATAATATAACTTACTAGTTGACACGAACGACTTGTAGTTTTCCCGTTGCCGTTTCCAACAGGATCTTGTTTTCGGGATAATATGCGTTATTCTGTTGTGTAAGCTATATTATTGTAAAGTTACATCATAATCCATTCAGTGGATTTTGCGTGAAAGAGTAACAAACATCCATTCTTACAATCTTTCGCATTTATAATATAACTAAGATTAAAACAATAATTACAACTTATTTTTAACAAATTGTTGACCACAACTGTTTGATATCTTAATCCTATAAGCATATCGATGACTTTGGACAGTATTAGAATCAGACGACTTTTAAACCAAAACCAGTTTTAAACAGAAGAGGTAGAGACTGCCAAATCGCCTACGCAAACCGTGTGTTATAACGAAATAGAGAAATTCAAATTTCCAGTAGTAAATGAATAAAATAAAAATCGTTGGGACAACTCCCACAACGTCATCTGATTCCAAACTAAGCAGAGCTTGTACTATGGTAACCATATATCTAATATACATACGTATAATGAAAAACATACATGTTATAGATTAATAACACCCAGACACAGAATTAACCCTCGTGCTCATCACATAAAGTTTCATCCTGGGTGGGAATCGAACCCACGATCTCTTGCGTAGCAGTCGGATACATTTCTACCGCGCCACAGAGGCAATCAAAAATAAGCAAAGTAGTCACGTGATGTGCTGATTTCATCGATTGCTAGTTAATGATATTTACTTGAGTAACTTTCAATGGTCAAAAATGCTGTGCAGATACTTTAAAATTTCGAAAATATTCTTTCTACATTAAACTTGTGACAGTCCAAACATCGTTCTTATGATCTGAAATTGAATAAGCCGTTACGGATCCATTTCTACGGTAACGTAGAATTGTATATTATCCGCCAGTTCCGTAATTTTGTACGACATTATACTCGCAGAGGATCGCGGCATAGAGATATTAAATTTAAAAATGTACGCATATGAGAATTGCTCGAATACGTGTAGTTGCGAGTAGGTACCTACTGTTCAAATATTTGAGCATAATACCAGTAAGGGTTGAACAGCAACTTGAGATAGGGTGATATTGATGACATAATGCACAATTTGAAGGCTTTAATACTGTGTGCTAAAAATAAACATGTATCGTGATAAATAATTAAAGCGCTCGGAGTCTCTTTAGATTCTGTAATTGATCACAGCATTAAGCATCTCACTCTACGGTAGGTCGTAAGGTGGGTGTTTCTTTGTGGAATTTACATTTACCTGGGCTGGGCTACCTCGCGGAAGCTAGGAGTTTTAAATAAGGTGAGGCGGTTCTTCACGCCACAACAGAGATGTCTTCTGTACAAGACACAGATTCGTCCATGCGATGAATACTGCTCTCGCCTTTGGGGTGACTCCGCGAGGTACTTACTGGACGCGCTAGACGCTATGCAGAGACGTGCTAGATGCTATGCAGAGACGTGCTATTCGCGTTATAGACTGACAAAAAAGTTTTGAAAAAAATGTGAAAAAGCCTTGAAAGCTATCGCAGCGTAGAATAATAGCTGTGGCTGCGTTTGACCGTATCTACCATGGCGAGTGTTCTGAAAAGCTCTTTAACCTAATCCCACCTTCTCCTTTTCGATCCCGAACAACGCGTGCCGGGCAGGTTGTGCCACTCCACACTTTTTGCCAGAAATGAGTCGTTCGAAAGAGCGGTTCTCTGTCGCACAATAGAAATTTGAAATTCTCTGCCAGTGCACGTGTTTCCATCCTCTTATACCTAGGGTTCTTCAAGCGGAGCGTGAAGAGGCAGATCATGAGGCTGCTGATAATTCGGAGCGCCATGGCATTTCACCAGGCGGGCGGCGTCACTTTGGCAAGCTAAATATAAAAAAAAAACCTATAAGCGATTCGGTGATTTACTAACTAACTAACTAACTAACTATCTTCACGCTGTATCCCTGACGGGGTAGTCAGAGAGGACAGATCGCCAGGCTTCGCGATCCATGCATACTTCTTTCGCTTCTTCGAGATTCATCAATCGCTTCATACGAACTAACTAGGATTAGGGGTCTGTTCGCGGGTTGGCGTCATCGTACCGAGTGTCCTGAACCTGGGCCGACTTATAGCATCAAAAGCTGGAAGCTGCAGGATGCATCCATTAGGGATAAATATAATGAAAGGGTAGCCGAAAAGCTTGGCGACGTCAATGTAAGCAGTGAGAATGTGGAAAGTGTATGGCAGAACCTTAGGGACAGTTTGATAAATGCCGCTGTGGAAGTGTGTGGAGAAACGAAAAGAGGCAGTAGTAATAAGCGTGATGCATGGTGGAATGAGGAAGTGAAAGAAGCAGTTCGAATGAAGAAGAAAGCATGGCTAGACTACTTAGCCTCGCGGAATGATTTTAATATGAAAGAGAGATACAAGCTGCAGAAAGTTAACACGAAGGCACTGATAGAAGAAGCTCGTGAAAGGTGCAGAATGAAAGCGGATGAAAGGTTGTCGTCCAATTTCCGGGATAATGCCAAGCTCTTCTGGAAAGACGTAGGCAAGACCCGGAGTTGTTCGGCAATCTGCAGTATGAATAAAGTGCTTAGTGTTAACAATGACGTCCTAACAGACCAAAGTGACGTCCTGCAGAGATGGAGTGAATATTATGGAAAGATGTATGCAAGAAAAGACAGAGATGCCACATCGGGAAGTGGGGCTCACTTCGATGCTCCGGATCCCGATGTCATTGAAGTCATTAGTATGAAAGAAATAGAACAAGCGATAAGAAGTATGAAATGTGGTAAGGCTGCGGGAAAAGACAGAGTTACTGCTGAGATGATCAAGTACGGTGGGTCGCGTGTCTGGGACACACTTTGTCTGTTATGCAACTTGTGCTGGCGGACGGGTGAGGTCCCAGATGACTGGCGAGTAGCAGTTGTAGTACCTATTTACAAAGGGAAAGGCTCGCGCCTAAACTGCTCCAGCTACAGGGCGATCAGCTTGGTCAGCTTAGCTAGTAAGGTGTATGCAAAGGTTATAACGGCACGAATGCAAGAAAAGTCTGAAAGGTATTTATGGGAGGCTCAATGCGGATTCCGACGTGGAAGAGGTTGCATGGATCAAGTGTTTTCTCTCCGCATGATCGCGGAAAAGTTTCTGGCTCTTAGCCAGAAGGTTTTCTGCGCTTTTGTGGATCTAGAGAAAGCATTTGATAACGTTGTGAGAGAAACGCTGTGGGACTTGCTGCCAGGATATGGTGTGGACGGCTCGCTACTGCGGGCAATACAGTCGCTTTATAGGGACTGTAAGGCTTGCGTGCGAGTAGGGGGGGATGTGTCACCTCTTTTTGATGTCTGTACAGGCGTCAAACAGGGATGTGTCATGTCCGCCTGGCTGTTCATAGTGTATCTGGACAGTTGCCTGCAGAAGTTGAAAGATTTTAATATGGGTGTGAATTTGGGTGACTTTACAGTAAACTGTCTGCTGTACGCTGATGATGCGGTGCTCATGGCCTCATCAGAAGCTGACCTACAGGCATTAGTCACTAATATGAAAGAGGGGTGTGAAAGTAAGGGTCTCCGCATGAATGCAAGTAAAACTAAGGTTCTAGTATTTGAAAGAGGTGACGTAAGAACTAAATGCGAGATTAGGGTAGAACAGGAACGTCTAGAGCAAGTGAATGAAATTGTGTATTTAGGAAGTATGTTTAGCGCGGATGGAAGATGTGATTCGGATGTAGAACGGCGAGTAGCTGCCGGAAACAAAGTTAACGGTGCTTTGTCCCAGTTAGTAAAGCGACAAAGCATCGTAAAAGAAGCACGAATGGCGATTCATAACGCAGTGCTAGTGCCAACTTTGCTTTACGGTAGTGAAACCTGGGTATGTCAGCAGATGCATGAAAGTAAATTGAATGCTGTGGAGATGCGATCACTTCGAAAATTGTGCGGCGTTACCTTGGCCGACCGAATACGTAACGAAGTGATACGCAATATGGCAGGTTTGAATGAAAGTGTCAGCGTTAAGCTGGAAAAGGGCGTGCTCCGTTGGTTTGGACACGTCCAACGAATGAGTGAGGAACGATTGACGAAGAATATATATTGTTCAAAAGTAGAGGGTAGAAGGAGTCAGGGAAGGCCAAGACTTACATATGAAGACCACGTGAGCAGATTGCTCAAAAACGGAAAGGTCAAAAGTACTCGGTGATTTACAAGACGCGCTAAGGTCTTAGCCTCGAGTGCCAGTAGCATGGTAGTCCTTGAACCAAGTTGAAGTTACAGCAGGTGGCCACAGTCTGCCCCAGCTGTTCCTTTCAACGTTTCAACAACGCAAAAATGCGATATTAGCACCTCTGGTGCTGCAAACGTGCACAGGCTACGGTGACTATTTTTGATCAGGTAGCCATATGCTTGTCTACCACTTCAGTTGTAATAATAATAATAATAAATCTTTATTCATTTAGGTCACAAAGTAACACTTATGAACGTCAAGAATATTGCTTCTACATTTACATTTACTGCCAGATTCGCAAAGCAATAGGTAGAGCCTGAGGAAGAACCTGGCAATAAAACTCATGGCCACTCTTTTCTAAACGCCAGTAATTACATTAGTTTGATTAACATGATATTTGACCAATTATATAGTAATGAATTTATACAAACAAAAAAAACAAAATCAATGTTGTGTTTAAAATCATATCAAAATTAGAGCGATTATAGTTGCCGGTTCTAAGGGCAGCCTACCCTTGAAGAAGAAGAATCTGGCAAGAAAGTCAATGGATGCCATTTTAAAATGTAGGAATGGCTTACAACATTAAAATTACACTTACATTGTTCCTTTGGATTTATGAGAGAACAGTCGACTAAACTTAAGTTTACCTTAAATATAAATAAGATTATTTGTAATAATTGCTATAACAGCTATGAGCTGACCAGTCCCAACAGACGGCACCCGTTCACGGGTATGACGCATTATATCAGCCATCGTCCTACTCAACCGTATTATAGGGAATAAGGGGACCCGATACATACGCCACCACTGCCAGGACACTTAGGCGAGCATGACATACTCAAAAACTGCACAGCAACTATCATGTCAATTTCAAAGAAATAAATAAATCTGCATGGAGCTCACACAATAACATACTCAAATTACATTGTATATTAGTTAATACCGGGACTAAACGCAGTCAATTTAAAAACCTTTAGTTGTCAGACGTTTCAAATTATTAATAATGTAGATATGTAAAAATACAACATATATGCAGATTCAAGGTATATCACAAGATTCATTCGAATCCTAAATAGCTCAAGCGAAGAGCAAGCAACTCATTTCCATTTATTTTTATCGTTCAAATAATCATTAGTTGTGTAATAGGCCCTTTTCAAGAGGTGCGTCTTAATTTCCGCCTTAAATTTATGTAACGGCAGGTTCATAATGTTTAAAGGAATTTTATTATTGTATAAAAACATCTTGTCGATGTCGTATTGGGCGCCAGCGTTATGTCGTTGAGAAGCGTGAGTACTCAAGATATTATAAGATTTGTCCCTAGATAAAGAGCGAGTATGTACAACTCTATAACACAAGAAAAAATCTTTCAGGAATTTAAAAATTAAATTCAGTAGGTAACGACTTCAGTCTAATCTAGTATTTTAGTAAATACTAGTTGACGCCCGCGGCTCAACCAGAGTAGTGAAGTTTTCCCGTGCCTGTTTCCTACTAGAACTTGTTTCCGGGATAAAAAGGAACATTATTCTGATGTGTAAGTTATATTATTATAAAGTTTCATCAAAATCCATTCAGTAGTTTTTACGTAAAAGAATAATAAGCCTACATCCGTACCTACCTAGTAGTACCTAGTAGTAGTAGATAAGTAAACAGCCGCTGATTACAAAAGATTGAAAATAGAAGTCCCAGCTGTCTCATGACGTAACAAAGCTACCTGGGATAATAAAATCCTATAAAATGTTCTTCCTAACTCGTTTTACATTTCTAAACGCACAAAGAAAGGACTTACGGGCATTTCGGAGATAAGATTACACAACTTAAAGAGATTTAAACGGTCTGAAACGAAGTGATCATAGATTCACAGCAAAACGGATTTAGTTGATCATTAAAATTCAATTTGATACGCCATTCAAAATGGTTTAAGGGAGTTTTCGATCTTACCTGTAACCCTTTAGAAGGGGTTTTACCTTTCCATTAGGACCGACGGGCTACTATTTCATGACGCTGTAACTTGGTGCGGCTATAAAACAAGTACCTTCGTTGGCGGATTAATTTTTCAACAGGACGGGATTCGACCGCGACCCTTTAGTTCACGTTAAACCGCTGAGCTATTATTTACAACACGGGTCCGTGTACGGTTTCAATTATAATGTAAGGATGAATAGTTCTGCGGATGAAGAGAATAAATTGTAAAATCACGCTACGTATTTTACATTTTTATACGCGATTTTGCTGTTTTTAATCTCTCTAAACAATTCATTCGATTCAGTTGGATCATCTCCAACCGTATCCGAATCGTGAAAGGTGCAGAATGAAAGCGGATTAAAGGTTGTCGTCCAATTTCCAGGATAATGCCAAGCTCTTTTGGAAAGAGGTAGGCAAGACTCGGAGTTTTTCGACAATCTGCAGTATGAATAAAATGCTTTGTGTTAACAATGACATCTTAACAGACCAAACTGATAACCTGTAGAGATGGAGTGAATATTATAGATAGATGTATGTAAGTAAAGACGGAGATGCCACATCGGGAAGTTTGATGCTCCGGATCCCGGTGCCATTGAAGTAATTACTATAAAAGATATTAAACAATTGATAAGAAGTATGAAACGTGGTAAGGTTGCGTAAAAAGACAGAATTACTACGGAGATGAACGAGTACGGATCGCGCGTCTGGGACACACTATGTCTGTTAAGCAACTATGCTGTCGGACGGGTGAGGTCCCAGATGACTGGCGTACAGCAGTTGTAGTACCTATCTACAAAGGGAACGGCTCTCGCCTAAACTGCTCAAGCTACAGGGCGATCAGCTTGGTCAGCTTAGCTAGTAAGGTGTATGCAAAAGTTATAACGACAAGAATGCAAGAAAAGTCTGAAAGGTATTTGTGAGAGGCTGAATGCTGATGACTTTTCGCCTGAAAACGGAGCGTCAAAAGTGCTCGGATACCCAGACGTGCATGTATGAAGCTATTAATGAATCTACAGGAAGTGAAAGAAGTATGCATGGATCGCGATGCCTGGCGATGTCCTCTCTGACTACCCCGTCAGGGATACAGCGTTAAGATAGTTAAGTTTGAATGCGGATTCCGACGTGGAAGAGTTTGCATGGATAAAGTGTTTTCGCTCTGCATGATCGCGGAGAAGTTTCTGGCTGTTAGACAAAAGGTTTTCTGTACTTTTATGGATCTGGAGAAAGCATTTGATAACGTTGTGAGAGAAGCTCTGTGGAACTTGCTGCCCGGATATGGTGTAGACGGCTCGCTACTGCGGACAATACAGTTGTTTTATAGGTACTGTAAGGCTTGCGTGCGAGTAGGGGGTGAAGTGACACCTCTTTTCGACGTCTGTACAGGCGCAACTGTACACTTAATAACAATAAATATCATTCGTCCTCACGAAACTATCTAAAAAATAAAAATAAAGTATCCAAACGAGAAAGTAGTTTCTGAAATAACCCGATACTACGTTAAGAGTTTGTACGTAAACGATATAGAACTGAAAGTTACTGATATAGGTACACATCAGTAACCACCTGTCTTATAGCGTCAATATTTAGTACAAGTAGCTTCTTATTTATATAACACCAGCAATCTGCTAGGAGTAGATAGCTAAAGTTATAACCAACAACGTTTGTTCTACCACTTTTTACAATTCGTTACGAAGCAAGACCACTCAAACGTTCACTATCCGTTCGCGCTGCCAGAGCAGCGCATTTTTTGTAATTAACCTATGACCTAATTAACTAAAATCGTGATATCTTGGAAACTATAATATCTAGACAAAGAATTTTAACTACTGAAAATTTGCTATAATAATTTGGAATTTAATCATAATTAACTGATATATTGTTATAAACACGAAAAAGTCGGTAAAAAAATAAATAAACGTTATTTTTCAAAAATTTGCCACTCACACGAAAAACTAATATAAAATACTATTATTCTTTTTACATAATTAAATTCTTGGAATTATAACGATTAAAACGATATATGACACTAAGAACTTATAATTATTCTAAAAAAAACTAAAAATTTGTTAACCCATTAAATATTAACGCAAAACTAAAAAAATGGCGGGAAAATGGCCGCCGGCAATGTTTATACCGCATTTACTTTGAATTTTGATATTGTGACATATAGATATTAAACCTCTAATACACGGGCTTTTTATCCACGATTCTAATGGTATAAAATTCATTCATTAAAACCACAGACAACAATGTTTAAAAAGGTTTTGAAATGAGGTCAGTTCTAAAAAAGAAAAGGCAAAAAAAGTCAGCTGCTTTAGCAGCTTGAACGTTTGCATGTATTTAGCCGTCGAGCGGCGTCATAGGTTTTCGCTGTTTGATTCGCTTCAAAGAACTCTTGGATCTCATTTTGGTCACGTCCTCGCGATTGAAAAAGGTCAAGGTCAAAGGAGCTTGCGCCGCCGCGCCGGCTCACCCCTATCCCCAGTGATTTCCACAAGTTGTGTAGTACTATAATTCAAACAGTACACTATAAATATAATAAAATTGGTTAAAAGAAAATTAAAAAGTATTAAAAATAAAAAAGATATGTTATACGAATTTTGTACTTCTTGCTAGTATTTTAAAAATGATCCTGTTCCTAATTTTTTCAGTACCGTCAAGTGCGTAGGAAAATTAATACATTTTGTTTATGGAACGAAGTTCCTTAACGCGCGTTGCGAAAGGGGGCTAGACGAAAAAATAAAGACATAAAGTTGTAACGACACTTTTTGCTACAGTTGTAAGCCGTGCGGGCGGCATCTGTCCCTACGTATGCTTAGATCTTTAAAACTACGTAACGAATTACGATGCGGTTTTATTTAATAGTTGGAGTGATTCTTAAGGAAGATTTTTATCTATTATTTGTTAAGTTATTGTGTACACTGACTAAATTATAACGATATGTGTGGGAGGTGTCGGAAAATATAAGCCGTCTGGGAGCTTTCAACGAAAACGCTGCCTAAACCCTTTGAGATATAACAAAATAATGTATGGTGGAATTGTGTATCTAATATAGGTCTACAAAAAAGTCCGCGGTATATGTCTATTTCTTAAGTATAACATAATATAACCATTTTAATATTTTAAAAAGCCAGCAATTATTAAGCTATAATTTTAGGCTATTTACTCCTTATCATTTTTAATATGTTAGTTGGCTTCAGTATTTCATGAGGATTATTTTGTCCCTTTACACCTTGCAAATTAAATAAATATCTTAGAAGATATGGCAATATCAAAAAAATGCGCAAACAAATTAATTTAGTGTAATCATAATTCGACCGGGCCGTGCGGGCGTAGGTACTGGAGAGCGGAGAAGTAATCAACTAATTTGGAAAATGGTCATACATTATTGTGAAATTAATGAACGACGGGGTTAAATGGGTGCCACGGGGTTCGAAGTATGACAGTGGCAAAGCCGAGCGGGTCGGCTAGTAAATAATAAATACAATTCCTTCGCTAATTAATCGAAAGCAACTTCGTTCCATACGGGTGTCCCATGACACCTCTCAAGTTTTTTGTACTCACCTCTAACCTATGACATAATTTTTGAGTTTAGTAGATCTACTCGAAGAAGCGCTCGTGGCCTCGCGGTCTCAGTGTTCTATAAACGATTACTGAGTTAAGCAACTTTCACTATTGCTGGTCCTCGGATGGGTGACCACTTTGTAGCATTTACATTTGCGAGCGTTTCCGTGCTTCGGAAGGCACGTTAAGCCGTTGGTCCCGGTTGCCGGTTGCCCGGCTTGAAAAACTTCAACAGTAGGTAGCCACAACCTGAACCCCTTGCACAGGATTTAATTGAATCAAAAACATTACTGGAAAATTAAAAATTTAATTTATTTCAAATATTATATTAACATTTTTACCACAAAATTATACAGTACAAATTTAATTTTCACATTCAAAATATAACCACTTTATTATTTTACAAGATTTACAATAAAATACATTTTGTAACAAGTTACTTTCCGCATATGAAATAAATAATAAAAAGGTTCATTCATTTTGGCACAAATACATTTAAAGGCCAGATTTGAGAATTCATATAAAATCTGAGCATTTTTCATTTATTATCCTAATATTATTTTACAACGACGTCTACAGCATGATTATTTAAAAACAGTGTATCAATAAAACTGACGGTAAAAATATGGATGGAATATAGACGCAGTTATAACCTTAAATTACATTTAACAGTAACTGGCACAAAATTCGTAAAGAATAACTATGTAGAAAAATAAAAAGTATAAGAATGAGACATAAGCATAAAATCGATTTAAAAAAAAGAACATTATCACGGAGTTTGCAATATTCAAAAATAGAATAGAATATTGTCGCCATTTTTTCTTGGTTGCAATATAGGAGAAGCAAACGTAAAAGTTTTAGACTGATTGCCAAGAAATAAAAAAAAGATTTCTAAAATAGGTTACACGTAATTTTAATTGGACCTGTATTTACAATTCAGGTACCTTAACGTTATACATCACCATGTAATGCCATATTTACATTTTTATATTATTATGCACAATTTGTTCATTAAAACGGGACTAGCCTTGGCTAAGAAAATACATTATTTAAGTACAAAAATACAATTATCTAAAAATTCGTTATTCACAGATGTAAAAATTATTCAAAAGTCTCTCAGTCGATCTTATCACGAAACAAATATTATATTCGTTGAACACAAAAATGATAAAAAAAATAATTGGACGGAATTCATTTCGGTATTTTCACACAAAGTTTACCATATCACTGAATTCTGGTCCATTGAGTTATCACTAACGTACACTCATTGAGTTACCACTTGAGGGTAAAACCAATAAGTTATCACTTGAGGGTAAAACCAATAAGTTATCACTTGAGGGTAAAACCAATAAGTTATCACTTGAGGGTAAAACCAATAAGTTATCACTTGAGGGTAAAAACATTGGTTAATCACTATTAATCACTATCTAAACGTTCTTGGTGTTTATAGTTCTGTAGTGGTTTCTACTGGTGATTGGTGATCGTAAAAGCCAGTGAAGTTTCTTTTGCCAAATGTGACGTTATCGTTGTCTAACGCTCTGTGAAACAAGATTACATATTACTGTTATTTAGTCATAATGACTCATTAGTAATGTTAGATATGACTAAAACTAACAAAAACATATAAGACCATTTGTTTTATATTTGCTTCGATAAGGTCTATTCAAACTGAAGGCGAATGGAAGCAAAGTTTCCAACATTAAAGTTCACTATCAATATATTTATCAACTTATTTACCATCAAGTTTAATAACAGCAAACATAATACAAAAGGTCATATGACATTTATGTAATCATATTGATAGCTACAGTTTGCCGAGACAATGTGTTTGCAAAACTTTATGCTGGATCCATTACGGTAAGTAAAGAATTAAACATCTCGCATTTGAGAACGGGTGACGAATGAGAATGTACAAACTTGTAGTATTTTCGTAAACCTGGCTCTCTTTTGTTGAAAATTCGCGATTATGCCTTCGCATGATAAAATCTTGCATGAATAGATTCGTTACTTTATTAAAAAGCAAGTTATGATAAATCGGAGAATGTTCGATGCTGAATTTTAAGCAAATAATGCTCAAGTCTATTGTATTCTATTGACCTTTGTTTAGTTCTCGAAATTCGATTTTTGTATTCGGTTGAGCAATTACATTTGATGTGTTACATCTTTCTTCTTGATTATAGGATATATTTTGCGGGAGTGTCTTTGGAAAAGGGACGGAAATGTGTTACAGGAAACCGGGGAAGCGCATGCTAATTGATTTGACCAATAAGCGCGCGCGTGTTTCAACCAATAATATGACTGCACATATATCACAATTTAATAGTAGTATAACATGTCAGATGTTATACTTCGTACATATACGACTACTATAAGGCTCGTTGTTATTTTTTATTGGCACCTGATTAATGAAATGCAATAAGCGTGAATCATATAACACATTTTCTCGCCGACTGGTCCTTCTATACCAATGTAACTTAGAACATAAATGACATATTAGGCTTTAATAACAAACCTTTGTAATCCAGGTATTTCGTCGTACGCCATAATAGGCTGCGCTGCTTTTTTCTTATGGTTATTTCCTCCGTTTATTTTCCTCCCTAACGTAGTGGCTAA
Source organism: Thumatha senex (assembly GCA_948477245.1). Lineage (NCBI taxonomy): Eukaryota > Metazoa > Arthropoda > Insecta > Lepidoptera > Erebidae > Thumatha > Thumatha senex. The sequence continues at coordinate 8,809,584 of OX419734.1, forward strand.
CAGACCTCCTCCTATATTATTATTATTGACCCTTGGTAGAGTACCTATGGCATTGTTTAATGGATGGGCGTTAGGAACTCGCCGGTTGAGAGTTTGTGTGTTCCGAGCCATGGGTGCGTTGTTGGCTATCGGTTCAAAGAGTTGGCTGTTTTGGGCGTTATTCAGAGTCCCGCCGTTTTCGTTGACGCTTGACGCGCGGGCAGTTGTAGCTGTCTCTGAAATGGTTGGGCTGCGTTCTCCTGAAAGTATTTCATGATTATTATTATTATATGTAGCGGAATTGAAATTTATTTAATAGAATAACGACGGCCATATTGTCCAAAAAACCGCCTGTAGAATAATCAAACAATTGTGTGTATTTGAAGTAGTGAGCGCCATCTAAATGATAAAACTTTATTACGTCATATTGCGTAGAATTAATTCTTGAACAGTTCTCTCAAAATTGATCATTATTGGTTGATAAAGAAGGCGAAAGGAGTGTTTTTGGCCTTATACTTTTTTTTTTAAAAAATTGACGTCAATAAAGAAAAATTCAATTCAATACACTCCACTTTGGTTTCATTAGATGTTTCATGACAGTCGGTTGAGAAATGCGACCTATTATCGCAATCAATTATTACATATGAATTGAATATTTTAATACTTTTTTTTATACTAAACACAGCGACACAACAGCGAAGAGCAGTTGGCTGTATCTTTCTCGCTCGGGTACACTCGGCATTCCCGAGTTCACCCGACCGAGCCTTTCACCTCAGAGCGTGACGGATCAGCCTAACTTACTACCTGGGGAAAAATCTATGGCGATACGCCAAAAGAAGTTTCCACTTCTAAAATAATGTAAGTACCTACCATTTTCTTTAGAAAGATATTGCACACTATGTATATTAAAAGCGTGATTGTTTGAACTGAAGTCCAATTGTAAGTCGGCATCATCCACCGCCATGTTCAAGACCTGAAAGAAATACCATAATAGTTGTAGATGATTACAATAAATACCATCAGCAAATAAGCTAAACTACTTGCAGTGTTTAGAAAAAATAGTTCTTCCGTTTCCCGTTGTCGACTTTAACTTTAACTGCCTCGGTGGCGCAGTGGCAGTGTATTCGCCTCCAGGGTTCGACTCCAGGGTCGGAACAAATATTTGTGTGATCCCCAAATGTTTGTTTCGTAGTTTGGGTGTTTCCTATATATAATATGTTTGCATTTAGAAATATATAAGTATATTTATCAGCCATCTAGATTCCATAACACAAGCTTATGTTGGCTTATTTTGGGCTAGACGACGGTGTGTAAAAATATTGTCCCATAAATGTCCCGCTTTGGCAAATTAAACGCTTTATTTTTCATTCTTTTTTTTATGTAGAAGCGCTCGTGGCCCCGCGGACGTAGTGTTCTGTAAACGATCACTGCGTTAAGCAACTTTCACTATGGCTGGTCCTCGGATGGGTGACCACTTTGTGACATTTATATTTGCGAGCGTTTCCGTGCTTCGTAACACGTTAAGCCGTTGGTCCTGGTTGCCAGTAACATGGCAGTCGTTAAGCCAGTTGAAGGCCTTATGGGCGGTTTGAAAAGTTTCAACAGCAGGTCGCCACAACCGGCACCTGTCCATTCCAACACGGCAATGGGCTCACCACCTGATACGTGGGACAAAAAGCAAAGCATACGGTGAAACGTGGACGTATAGTACGCCTCTGCCTACCCCTTCGGGGATAAAGGCGTGAAAGTTTGTTTTATTTTTTAAAGTACTCACTTGCGTCTCATATCTAGGCACGGGATCATCCTCGCTCGACTCGTAGCCCGAAGGCGGTCGAGGCGGCGGCATGCTCATACTGAGCGTCCCATACTGCTGGATCGCTTGCTCTTTATGCTTTTTGTATCTATCAAACACAACAAGATCAAATTAAAAGAAAAGTCAGATGGCCTCATTTTGACATCATATATAGCATGAAATCTAGTATTTGTTTCAACGAGCTCAGTGGTAGACGGTGTGCTCAAGCCAAATGAAAATAATATTTCAGATATATTTTGGCATTGGTAAATGTAACCCTGTACATAAATTATCTCTCTATCAATTAAAATCTTAAGGTATATGGCCGTTAAACATTTATATAAATATTTAAAAAAAATCGGATGTCGCCACCGCAGATAGTAGTTTTTTTCGCAACACTTCCGGGTTGACGACAGGTTAAGAAAAAACTTAAAAAACATTTATTAGATATATTATAACATTTTATTGTAAGAATATATAATTAGTTATGTTATGTAATTAGCTTATAAGAAAGATGTACGGAGACTAGATTCCCCAGTCAAACCATCCACTCGGTTTTGGGGACCAAATTTATGTATCTTCATGTAATAACACTTTTTATTAAATAAATAAACTAGTGGTTCTGTGAACCGTAGACTTCGGAGTAATTTTATTTATTTTACTTTTAAAAAAAAATTCAACCTTCATTTTTTTCGTTTTGAGCGCTCTTGCCAACCACTACGGGACCATTTCCCCCCCGATCGAAAAACCCCCTCGCTAAAAGTTGTTGGCAAATCCGATGAAAAATGCGACCTGTAGTGCTCGCTACGCTCACCTCCTCAGTCAATAATAAAATAATAAAAGAAGATATACCTGTTCCACGAAGCGCAGATGTAGATAGTAGCGGCTACAGCAGCTACCAGAACTACAGCTGCAAGCGCTATCAGTGCAGCTGGAAGAGCCGTAGTCAATGGAGCCGCAGCGGCATGAGGTCTTCGTCCAGTAGAGCCGGCCGTCGCGGCTAACGGGGCCCGGACCGAACTCACGCTGGTCTGCAGACGAGCTGACACGTACTTGTGGATTCCGTTCTCTACCGCCCTGTTATACAAGTTGGTTGTTAGATACGGTGGGTCCGATAACGTTTCTTTAAAATTAAAGTATTGTTTGAATGCTTATTATATGACAGTTTTATAAATAAATATCGTTGGGACAACTCACACAACGCCATCTGATTCTAAACTAAGCAGAGCTTGTACAATACAGATAACTGATAAACATACTTATATATTTCTAAATACATACATTTTATAGATAAATAACGCCACACAGAATAAACCATCGTGCTTATCACACATAGTATTATTCTGGGTGGGAATCGAATCCATGACCTCTTGCGTAGCAGTCGGATACTCTAACCGCGAGGGCATTGTTAGATATAGATCGTATATATTTCAATATAAAATATTATAAATATATATCATAATATCAGGAACTAATGCTTCGAATTGAAAAAGTCTTTTTGTATTGGATAGCCCATGTATCAAGGAAGGCTATAAGCTATCATCACCCTACTACTCTAGAGAACTTAGCAGTAATGATAAATGTCAACAAATCGAACATAATTGTAAAAGTAATAAATTATGGGATTTAATGGGTTCGACGAGGGTTATGTCACAGACGAACCAGCTGGGGTCAATTAGTATTTCAGTAAGATTACTTTCGGTCGTCTTATGGGCAGACACGTTAGACTGCGACTGTAAGGATTGGGACTGAAAGTGCAGCTGCCGACTAAAGGACGAAGGCATAGGCGAAGAGAAGAGATATCTATAGTTAGCATGAAATAGTAAAATTTATCAACCTTCAAATATGGCAAAAAGCTAATTTGATTGATTTACTTACTCTTTGACTGGCGTAGATTCTCTGGCCAAAATTTTTCCAGTATTAGGATCGACTAGATAAAGCCATACATCGCTTCCTTTCGAATCCGTTTCTAATGTACCATTCTCGCCAAGATAATGCCGAGCAGTTAGTTTCTCAAGCCCAGCGAATAAGCCAGTTTTTTCTTCAATGGCGGTTAGGAGACTACGGGCACGTCGACGCATTGTGTCGGGATTAACAGATACCTCCACAACTAGTTGGTTATCTTTTTCGAGGAGATTTATCTGAAAGGTTAAAGCTTATTAATGTGTTGCCGTGTGTGCAAATATTATACTTATTGTGTAAAGTTTGATAATATTATGTCTATATACTATTGTGACCACTTTCGATCATTTGGATCGTATACTGGTCTGCCACATCGGTGTTATAAATTAAAAATAATTCAGTATAAGAAGCAGAATGATGGAAGCGATGTGTCCAAGATCTTCAGAGCACCAAGCCAATCTCGCCTCCAAGTTGTATGTACCTGCCGATTAACGTATAACGTCCTGGCGAAGAAACTCATAACAGCGCCTACATGCCTTGTCAGCATTCAAATATTTACGGACGGATGGACGGTGAAAGAAGTGATCTTATAAGGGTTCTGTATATTTTTAATGAGTACGGAACCTTAAAAACACTCAAAATAAATACAAACAACTTACCACAACTGACGCTCTAGCAATATTATAATCCTGTGCGGAGTTAGGGTTGTCCCTCGCAGTAACGCTAAACTTGAACGGTAAAATTTCCTTTGGAATGTTCTCGAAGGTTTTTATATTACTGATCACACCTGTATCGGTGTCTAAGCTGAAATACTCTTCCGCTGCCGCAGTCCATGAATTCTTATGATATTCTATCTTCCCATAGTCACTACTGTCTTTATCCTTGGCCTGTGGATTTTTATATAATAATATTATATGATTTTAAAAAGATGCAACCACTAAACGATAGCATTCCCAAGGAGGGTTGGTGTCAGGCTGGCGGCCGACCATAAAAGCCAAGCCAAAACATTTTGCAGTATGGAATTTAGACACACTGCGCCGACCCCAAGTAAATTGGGACAAGGGCAAGAGGATGATGATATGATTTTAAAAAGATATAAGATAACTAACTTATCTATCTTCACGCTGTATCCCTGACAGGGTAGTTAGAGAGGACAGATAAGATGTGTATCTTATTCCTACTTCACGTTGTAAGAAAGCAATGGATTATGGTATTTTTTGGCGATAGGTTAAACTCTAGAGAGTTACATAGTTAGACACAAATACCTCCCCATTTGATGCCATTTAAAATAAAATACATACAAACATACACATTGTCACGCCTTTATCCCCGAAGGGGTAGGCAGAGGTATTCTATATGCCCACATTTCACCGTATGCATTTTTGTACCACGTAACATGTGGTGAGCCCATTGCCGTGTTGAAATGGACAGGCATAGGCTGTAGCGACCTGCTGTTGAAATTTTTCAAGCCGCCCATAAGGCCTACAACTAGGCTTAAAGACTGCCATTTTACTGGCAACCGGGACCAAAGGCTTAACTTGCCTAGTTTGCGTTAGCCATTTTAGTTTGATATTCTTTATGAAATTTGTAGTTTTGTCAAAAAAAAATAATAATATAAGGCAGCTCACCTTAACTTGTAATACATTAGTTCCCAACAGCATATCTTTGGTAACAATAGCGAAATATTTCCCTTTAGCCGCAGCAATGGTTGATTGTTCAGGGAAGGCAAACACTGGGGCGTTATCATTCGCATCGTTGACGTGTACTTTGATGGTCGCTTTACTGCTCTCAGGGTTGATCAGCCCTTGTATGGATTCCAGTTGCACTTCTAGCGAGTATTCCGCGAGAGTTTCATAGTCTAAAGAGCTAGTATTGAGGTAGATAGCGCAGTCTCTTTCGTCTGTTAGTTTCACGTAGAAAACACCTAAAAATTTTAAAACGTAAATTCGGTCTCGTTTTAATTGCATCAATACTAAAAACTGTGCATAGTAGAATAATAAATAAATGGCACTTTTCACACAGCGCCATCTAGCCCAAACTAAGCTATAAGCTTGTTCTATGGGATCTAGAGAACTGATATACATACTTATATATTTCTAAATATATACATATTATACAGACTCCGAAACCAACATCTGTGGATCATACAAATATTTGTTCCGACCTGGGAATCGAACCCGGGACCTCATGCGCGGCAGTCGCATGTACACTACCACCGCACCACCGAGGCAGTCAAAGAAGTCGTTCCATAGTTGAGTATCACGAGGGAACATTATGTTCGCTATATGTACAGTCAGCCTCAGAAGTAGATTAACACTATTCAAAGCTACATCTTCGATTTGTGAATCAAAATTATTGCATATTTCTTCTTAATTATGACAAATTGTTTAAAAACAGTGTGGCTCCAAAACCAGGTAGTATTAAAGGTACAATTTATTAGGAATTCTTCGACACCTAGTCGAGGCATCGTCAATCTTGTAAAAGTACTTTTTTTCTTATGACTGCTTTTTTTCTGTAGTTTACTTGTATGAAACGTTGTTTCCTTTTTTTGTAAATACTTTATCATTACCTTAATCCTACTAATATTATAAAGGCGAAAGTTTTTAAGTATGGATGTTCGTTCATCTTTCACGCAAATACTACTGAATGGATTTTGATGAAGCTTTACAATAATATAGCTTACACAGTAGAATAACACATACTTTTTATCCCGGAAACTAGTTCCTGGGGAAAACGTGAACAGAAAAACTTCACCACGCGTGCGGAGCCGCAGGCGACAACTAGTCTATATATATAAAAATGAAACCCCTTTTCCGTTGTCACGCCATCACGCGTGAACGGCTAGGCCGATTTGAAAAATTCTTTTTGATAGCCCATTTATTGAGGAAGGTTCTTAGCTATATATCATCACGTCACTACACAGGAGAGCGGAGTAGTAATCATAAATGTCAACAAATCGGGGAAACTTTCATACATTTTTGAAAAGTAATAAGTGACGGTTATTAAATGGGTGCCACGGGGTTGGAAGTATGTCACGGACGAAGCCGGGCAGGTCAGCTAGTAATTAATAAATTAAAGGTTAGTTATAGAAATCGATCATTAGCAATTAATAGTTTGAACCAGTAGGTCACTTTGGGGAAATTTATTCATAGACGCGGTAGCGAATGTAGGAAAAAATAAATAAACAGAATCTCCTTACCTTTCTGTGAAGACTCAGTTAGTCTACACTTTAGTGGAGTATCGGGTGAGTGCTCTTTCTTATTAAGTAGAGGCAGGATCCTGATCAGAGTTCCATTTGGAGAGTTTTCTGCAACGTGTTCGGTGTAAACGGTGTCTGCGAAACCGAGTCCCACCTACATAGAAATAAAATAATATTAATATAAAATAATAAATAAATATTGTGAGACGCTTTACATAGCGCCCATCTAGCCCAAACTAAGCTATAAGCTACCATGGGATCTAGATAACTCATATACATACTTGTATATTTCTAAATACATGCACATAGGAAACACCCAAACTCTAAAACAACATTAATAGAATAGAATTTAATACAACATTTGTGGATCACATCAATATTTGTGCCGACCCGGAAATCAAACCCGGGACCTCAGCGCGGCAGTCGCATACACTACCACTGCGCCACCGAGGCAGTCATATAATCATGTACTTCTATTCTATATTTAATTTTATAGTAACGACCTAATTAACTAACTAGATCGTTACTATAAAATTATGATCGAATTTCTTTTTAACCTGCTTTATCCAATTTAAATTTAAAACAATAAGTAATACACATCCCTGTGGTAACTCAGTTCGATCGCTGTTCAGTTTTATCAATCACGCCTTTATCCCTGAAGTGTTGGCAGAGGCATATTATACGCCCACATTTCGCCATGTGACGTGACTTAATTACCATTATACCATCCTAGTAATATTATAAACGCTTGTAAGAAAAAGTCAATCAAAGAATGCAGAAGGCAACGGATGTGGACCTAAAAATGGCAAAAGAGGAGTACAAAAGGTATAAACGTATTGCAAAAGAGGTGATGAAAAGAAAGAAAGAAAATGACAGAGATGAATTTGATAAAAGGTTATCTGATGACTTCCAACAGAATATGAAATTCTTTTGGAAGTCCATAAGAACAGTGAGGGGTCAACAGACGACATCGCATCTCAACCATATCAGAAACCACGATGGTAGTCTTGTGAAAGGAGAAGAATGTGTGTTAAAAAGATGGATGCAATGTTTTGAAAGCTTGTTTGAAAAAGAGGATATGCAAGTACAGACTAGTATCTGGGAAATGAATGAAATTGGTAAGGAAGAAGTCATAAGTATGGAAGAAATAGTGGAAGCATTGAATAGCATGAAAGTGGGAAAAGCTGCGGGACTTGATAGGATCTCTGTCGAGATGCTGAAAGCGGGACAAGGCGTGGTAGCTTGCCAGCTGTACTGCCTTTTCAACCTTTGTTGGAGGAATGGCAGCGTACCAAGAGATTGGTGTAAGGCTTTCATCGTGCCGCTTTATAAGGGAAAAGGGTCACAGCATGAGTGCAAAAACTACCGCGGCATAAGCTTGCTCAGCATCGTCGGCAAATTGTATGCAAAAGTTTTGATAAAAAGAGTGATGAATGAAACTGAAAGAAAAATGTGGGATGTACAAGCAGGATTTATGAAAGGAAGGGGATGCACGGATCAGGTCTTTTCCTTAGGATGCGTAGTAGAAAAGCTTTTGGCGAAAAGTCAAAAAGTCTATTGCGTATTTGTAGACTTGGAAAAGGCCTATGATATAGTGGTGAGGAATGAACTGTGGTCAACACTGGCCAGGTATGGAGTAAACAGCTACTTGATACGAGCACTGAAATCTCTCTATGAGGGCTCCAGTGCTTGTGTCAGGATCAACGGAGAAAAAGGTGTGAGACAGGGTTGTGTAGCGTCGCCGTTGCTGTTTAACCTATACATGGACAGCTGCCTGAAAGAACTGCAAGAGAGTACGTATGGTATAAAATTGGATGAACTGACCGTCAAGTGCCTCCTATACGCCGATGATCAGGTAATACTGTCAACATCGGCGGAGGAGTTGCAGTTGATGGTAAACATTATGCATGATTCGTTAATAAACAAAGTAATGAAAGTGAATGTAAACAAGTCGAAAGTAATGGTTTTTGAAAGAGAGGTAAGTACGACAAATTGCTCAATTCTTGTGGCAGGAGAAAGAGTAGAACAAGTGAAAGAGTTTGTATATTTGGGTACAAAATTTACGAGAGATGGAAAGTGTGACTATGACATTGAGCGAAGAGTTTTGGCAGGAAATAAAGTGAATGGAGCCATGTACGCCTTTATGAGCAGTCAGAACGTGTCTAAGAAGGCAAGACTGGCTGTACATAGAGGAGTGCTGGTCCCCACACTTATGTATGGCAGTGTAAGTTGGGTATGGCAGAAGACGCATAAAAGTAAAATTAATGCCGTGGAAATGAGAAGTCTGCGAAGTATAGCTGGAGTGAAGTTGATGGATAAAGAAAGGAACAGCGCGATAAGGGAACATTGCGGTATGAAAGAAGAGGTAGTGACTAAGATAGAAAAAGGGATGCTTCGATGGTTTGGACACGTGGAGAGGATGGATGAAAATAAACTGATGAAGCAGATATATGTGGCGAGAGTGAATGGGCAAACTGGTAGGGGTCGACCTCGGCGCACGTATGTCAATCAAATCGACGATCTTTTGGAAAAAGGCCAGGTCAAGAGTACCCTTAACCGGCGAGCGTGTATGAAAACACTCATGAAAGTAGAAGAAGCGAAAGCTGTATGTCAGGATCGTAGCATATGGAAAGCCATAGTCTCTGCCTACCCCGATGGGAAACAGGCGTGATAATATGTATGTATTGTAAGAAAAACGTTTGTAAGAATGTTTGTTACTCTTTCACGCCAAATCTACTGAATGGATTTTGATGAAACTTTACAATAATACAAACTTGCACATCAGAATAACACATAGGCTACTTTTTATTCTGGGATTAGTTCCTGAGGGAAACGGGAACGAGAAAACTTCATCAGGCGGGCGAAGCCGCGGACGTAAACTAGTTATCCAAAAAAGTAAGCTATCCTTACTTCACACGCACGCACTACACGTTACGCTTTCAAACAAAATGTACAGAACCGATTTAAATAAAATTTAGTACAGAAATACTATAGAGCTTGATAAAGGACATAGGCATATTGTTAGGCTCGGGAACAAGTTCCTGTAGGAAAAGTAAAAGTTTTATTACGCGAGCAGAGCCACGGGCATTAACTAGTATTATATTACATACATCTGGCGGTACAGTCGCAGAATGGCTGACGTAGACGGTAAGGCTACTGACTGAAGACATCACAGGTTCTCCTTGGTCGTAAGCCTGTACGTCCACCTGTTAACATCACAACCAGAATATATACTCGTATAATGCCTCCATCAAAACTATTACTTTTTTACATAAACGGTACGGTTAGGTAAAACAATGGTAAAGGTCAAGGGTTCAAGGTCTCGCCTAAACCAAGTTTAATTTTTTCACTTTTTCAATAATAAATTTTAATGTTTATACAAATGGTATATATACCATACTATTTGCTTTCTATATATTTTTGTCAGTTTGCAAATAGTGTACATCACAAAGTATACAGAATTTATGTAAAAAGGTCAATAGCAGGAGACGTTATGATGTTATGTTATTTAAATTGCCACTAGGATAGAGTTTGTAGTTATATTATTTGCAAAGAAAATTATCATCATCTTTACAGTGTAATATGATTAATTACATGTTATTAATGACATACTGAGTATTGTATTCAGTATTCTTTATTTGCATATTTGCACAATTTATGTATTCTTTTTGAAATTTTGCACGCCTGAATAAATAAATAAATATCGTTGAGACAACTCACACAACGCCATCTGATTCCAAACTAATCAGAGCTTGTACTATGGTAACCAGATAACTGATAAATATACTTATATATTTCTAAATACATACATATTATAGATAAATAACACCCAGACACAGAATAAACCATCGTGCTCATCACACAAAGTTTTATCCTGGGTGGGAATTGAACCCACAACCTCTTGCGTAGCAGTCGGACACACTCCCAATAAACAAATAATTTAGCAGAATGGATAAACCTAGCTTCTAAATTTATTGCAATAATCTCGGAAATTCAAAAAAGGAATAAAACTTCTCGTCGTTATAACTTCGGAAATACTGCATGTATTGAAGTGAAATAAAAACTAATGTAATGTACATACACTTTTAGCTGTACTAGACAGTAATATTTTGACCCTTTGTGATCCCCATTCCATCGTCAGGCGGATAGAGTTCTATTGGAGCACGATTTTAGTAGTGGACTACAAAACTGTCAAATTGTACTGTCTATCGAGACAAAACACTTACCGTATATTCGCTGTCAGTCTCCTTCCTTAAGTCATCTCGAACCCTGACAGCGCCAGTATCAGGCTCCACGTGGAAATATATCGAAGCTTTCCCTCTGCCCACTAGCTTGTATCTCACTCGGTTGTTAGGCGGCGTCGCGTCCGTATCTACAGCAACAACTGTTTGGACTAAGCTGCCGATTGATGATGAATCTTCGATAGTCACTGGACGGACGACCGATGTGAATATTGGGGCGTTGTCGTTCTTGTCCTACAAATAAAGTAGTAACTAAATAAATAATGGAGACATTAGACACAACACGCATAAAAAGCACAACATGAATCGAATTAAAAACTATGTTGTATAATACTATGCAACCAACAAGGCAGAAAGTCACAGTACCTAAGCATAAATTTTTGGTCTTTTCGCATGTTATAGATAGTTAGGAACCGCAACCACGAGTCATGTGGTAGATCTTATAATAGCTCTATAATAATCTCCTATAGTATAATTGCTAAGATGTATGTTCACATATATCACTGTCCTTCAAACTGACCCTATTAAAAACATTTTGTTATTTTATTCTGATGTGTAAGCTATGTTATTGTAAATTTTTATCAAAGTTCATTCAGTAGTATTCACACATCCATACATTCTTACAAATTTCGCATCTATACTAATATATAAAGCTGAAGAGTTTCTTTGCTTGGTTGAAATCTCTAAACTCAGGAAGTGCAGCTCCAAATTAAAAAAAATCTCTTTGTGTTTGATAGCCCATTTATCGCGAAAGGCTATATATCATCACGCTACTAGGAGAGCGATGCAGTAATTAAAAATGTCAACAAGTCTGGCAATATCATACATTTTAGTAAAAGTAAAAGCGACAGTATTGAATTGATGCGATAGGTTTTCAAAATACATCAGGAGCGGATCCGCGGGGTTTAGCTAGTTTAAAATATTAGTAAGAAGTAAGATAGATATAGTCACGCCCCATATATAGTTAATAGATGACCCCCACAGCTTCGCCCGTGGAATATTTCGACCACCCATCGCACCTATGTAATCCCATCGCTTATAAAATCTACAATGATGCATAAATAATTTCCCGATTTGTCGACATTTATGACTTCTGCTCTGCTCCCCAGTGCAGAAGCGTAATGATATATAGCCTATAGCCTTCCTCGATAAATGGGCTATCTAACACAAAAATATTTTTTCAAATCCGACCAGTAGTTCCTGAGATTAGCGCGTAAAACCAAACAAACTCTTCAGCTTTATAATATTAATATAGATATCCGAAGGGGTCGGCAGAAAAATATAAATTAATCACTGTATATACTCACATCAACAATAACCTCGACTGTAGTGGTAGCGCCCATGCCCTGTCCATTATTCTCCTCAGTACCAACAGTTAGTTCGTGTCTCGCCGACTGCTCCCTGTCTAGCGCCTGTAGCGTACGGATCAGACCCGTCTTACGGTCTATCGAGAATAGTTCTGTGTCTCCCATGAGTATGATGTATGTAATCTCTGGTAACGTATCTGGGTCTTCAGCCTATGAAATACCAAAAGATTAATTTTCTAAGAGTAAAACGCTGCTATTAATTAAAAAATAACTAAAAATTATCATCACGCTGTGTACCGCACATAAGACGTTTTAGCCTTATTGTTACCACCTCACTAAAAAGGCAACGGGATTAAAGTTTCTTCCAAATTTAACATCTAAAATTGACACATTTTATTAAATTTTAATTTCCGTGCTTCGGAAGGCACGTTAAGCAGTTGGTCCCGGTTGCCAGTAAAATGGCAGTCGTTAAGCCTGGTTGAAGGCCTTATGTGCGGCTTGAAAATTTTTCAACAGCAGGTCGTCACAGCCTGCTCCTGTCCATTTCAACATGGCAATGGGCTCACCACCTGTTACATGGGACAAAAATGCATACAGTGAAATGTGGGCATATAGTATGCCTCTGCCTACCCCTACGGGGATAAAGGCGTGACAATATTTATGTATGTATGCATACTTCTTTCGCTTCCAGCAGGTCCATTATACGTATTATACAAAAAAAAATTTTTAGAAATATTATTGTACCTAAGCAAATTTGGGGTACCAACGGTACTCAAACTAATAAGATGTGGGTAGTGACCAAGATAGAGAAAAGGATGCTAGATAGTACGGATAATGTTTGACGAATGAAATAGTATCATGAAGTCTTAACAAGGTTCGACTTAGACACACATACCTGGACAAATCGGAATAGTGCTAAAAATGCCTATGTCCGGAGCACCCATAAACAATGTGCTTGTACAGAAAATAATAGTTTAAATTCAAGATCAGGTACTAAATGTGAAAATAATGTATCGGCGCACATTACACATATAAGTGTAGGAGAATAACTGTGACGGTATAAATGTAACTATATTACATTGGAACAACTCTGGAAACATACCCAAAAAAATGAGGTGTAGCTCTGGACATGGCTGTGTGTTTTGCGTGAATACATCTCATAACGCGAAATATCGAAACTTAGCAAAATGACTTCAAAATGGCGATGTTTCTCCCTCTGCTACGCGGGATAAGTCACAGTTCATCCTTGCTTAGTGTAATAAATTCTATGATTTTATTCATTGCTATCGGGTGATACAATAGAATTTTGAATAAAAATGATTAATATATAACTGCATCACCCAACTGTATTCCCCGATTTTTTTTTATTTTAAAGCCTTATTCACAAAAATATAGAATGGCGTTAATGCCTAATCCAAGACATAGCTTTCTATCATATTCTACTAAGCTCATTACAACTCATCTGTAAGTCACACTAACCTGAACCTTAACGACGGGGTAATTAGGTGTATTTTCGGGAACGTGCACGGAGTACAAAGGCTGCGAGAAGACAGGCGCCTCGTCAGGCACGTCTTGCACTTGCACCGTCACCGACGCTGTGCCCAGTCGCTTGTCTATAGCTCCGTCCATGGCTGTTACTACGAATTCATAATCCTGGAATGAAAAATACAATTACGAAGCGCTCGTGGCCCCGCGGATTCAGTGTTCTGTAAACGATCATTGAGTTACGCAACTTTCACTATGGCTGGTCCTCGAATAGGTGACCACTTTGTGGCGTTTACATTTGCGGGCGTTTCCGTGCTTCGGAAGACACGTTAAGCCGGTCACGGTTGTCATTAACATGGCAGTCGTTACGTCAAGTTGAAGGCCTTATGGGCGGCTTGAAAAATTTCAACAGCAGGTAGCCACCACCTGCATTTGTCTATTTCAACACGGCAATATGCTAACTACCTATTAAGTGGACAGGAATACACACGGTGAAAAGTGGGCAAACAATATGTATGCCTCTGCCACCTCTTCGGGGATAAGGTGTGATAGATAAATAAATAAATTATATTTACTGCCTATTTCAGAAGGTAAAGTTTGTAATGTTGTGAGTTTGTGAGATTGTAGGGGTAACCTCTGGATCTACTGAACTGATTATGAAATTTCTTTCACTGTTGCGAAGGTATCCCTTAGTGATATAGATTATTATTTATCTCTGTAATATGTTCGTGTAGCAAACGGGAAAATATCACCACGTGGCCGCGGGTAGCTAGTAAGCATATATAAAACTCTGCGCTGGTTATAAAGGCCTTGATCCAGATGCGTCAAAGTTGAAATAGTTACAATCAGTGATTGTTTAAAAAATACATACATATAGTCACGTTTTATTCTCCAAAGAGGTAACGTTCGTATTCCATCATTATATTTTTGTCCCTCGTAACGTGTGGTAGACCTATTGCTATAGAATATATCTATTGCTGTACTCAAATTAATAAAATGTAAAGACTCTTCCGTGAACATGTGCTCAATTTCAGCAACTTAAACTGTTGCCTCTCTTTTTAACTCTCATGATGTTCACCGTCCAGATGGATTCATCATCCCACTTCTAACTGGTGTGCCTAGCGTCGTCTATTTTGCACCTTGTACCTGCAACGGAACATGTTGACATTTTTCCATAAATCAATTTGAACAATCAATTATTCGTACCTTAGAATGCTCATAGTCCAGTTTAGTGCTAGTACTGATCATGCCAGTAGAGTTGTCTATAACGAAGGGCAGGTGCGGTGGTATACTGTAACTGACCATTGCGTTCACTCCTTCATCCGTGTCGGTCGCGTGTACATATCCCACTAGTTCGTTCGCCGCTCCTAGAAGTTAACAAAACGTTATTCAAGACTGCTGAAGTATAAAACTCCTTTGCCGTCGAAGAAGATAGGTGGTGAGTAGGCGTGTACGTCGCCCTAAGGCTTATGGAGGTGGATTAAAATATTCCAGATATAATGAAATAGGCCTTAGGCCTATTAGTTTCGTGCGTGAGTGATCTTAGCGGACTGAATGGAGAACATAAACGGGTAAAAATATTACTGTCAAATACATATAAAAAAATTTCACTTCAATTCATACAGTATTTTCGAAGTTATAAGGACGAGAAGCTTTACTCCTTTTTAGAATTTCTGGGACTAGGCGCGCCCATTATGACGTCACAGCCTCGCTCAGACTGCGACAAAGCGCGGCGCGGCGTTCGGGTGCGAACGAGAGTGTTGAATGAGCAGGGTTGTGACGTATGCGGTCACCCGCGTTATACGCACTTTGATCGTAAATATTTCAACCATTATTTGAAAAATAAAAAGTAAAAACACGTATTAACTCGTATTGTTTTGTAGATTAATTTGGCATTTAAAGTAAAAAACGTTTGTCAGACCCATTGGTACTTCAGAATTCAGCAAGGGTGGCGGTTCAAATGACGCTGATCCTCGTCTAATTATTTACACTTAAGCTAGAGAGGCAGTGAGTGTACCTATAGAATTTATATTTTAGCGTGATAGAGTATGACATCCTGTCATGGTCACGTCTTGCAGCAACCGTCGGGCTACGTGGGAAATGAAATGTCTGGCCATGTCAACCCGGTTCCCGGGAAGTGGGGAAGACACAAGAAGCATTGGCTTGACGTCGTAAAGAATGACATGCGTTCCAATGGTCTCACTACTGGGAATGCCGAATACCGGGCGAAAGGGAGGAGAAAAAGTAGGAAAGCGGAGCCCGGGTGTCGCGAGACGCAAATGGGACAGACGCTAGGATGATGAATAGCGTCAAGATAGAATAGAAGGAAAGCAGACCCAGAGCAAAGTCACTTGCACTCTTCTTAAGACGCCTTAGTCTAATGTCATTTATTGCATACAATCAAGCTTGCCAGGGAGCTGCACCGTTTGTTCATACAATTATACTTACTACAGACGAATGGTAAGCACCTGATAGATGGCGTATGCGACTTTCACAGACAGCTGGACGTAACATACACATAAATTGACCTCTGTCTGTCTTTCGTGCATCACTCATGGTTAAATCATATGTTTTTAAATCTGTGTAATATTAAAAACAAATTACCTTCGTTAACATTGAACACATAAGAATCTTCATCGAACTTCGGATTGTTATCATTGATGTCCGTGACCTTGATGTTAACTGTTGCGGTGCTCGCCAACCTTCCCGGGTCTTCAGCCTTTACCATCTAAAATACAAAATCGTTTCAGTAGGTAATACAATTTTATTTTACTACTGAGGTAGCAGATAAGCAAAAGACCCCCCTCGTCTGGTCAGCGTCACCTACATATATACATTACCATTTTTTACCTTCTAATAACTCTTGAGTGATCTAGTACCTATTGTATCTTTTTAAACCACCAGGTACCGTGTCGGTTGTTTGGGATCCAAGAGGGATCCGCCAGGATCTCCAGGGTAACATAAGGCAACGACGAAAGCGTCCAAATGGAGTCGGGACCTCAGCATGGCATTCGCATATCCCTTACCACTTGTGTGGAGCATTAATGGGGATGAAAAGTGTCAAATAGTTCATTGTAGAGCGCGCCAAATGTTTGTTACAAAGCAACTGTTAATCTTCATACTATTTCGTTAGAAATACGCGTTTAATTGTTTATTAAAGAATAGGTCGCTGTGTGGCTTATAAATGTGGCTCTTTTTTCTTTTTTACAATTCCTCCTTTAATTCAACGACCCGCCAGTTAGAATACATGTTGTAAAGCTTTTTTCCACCACAAAAAAGAAACTTAGAGCAAACACAAAACGCAAGACGAAGCAGATTAAAGGTTTTGCTATGAAACTTAACATTTTCTGTGTAACAAACATACAGCGCCCTCTAAATAAAAGATTTGCACTTTCTTCCCCATTGAGGCACCTGTTGATTTATCTACGGTTAGGTCAGACCGCAGTCGCTGACAGCAATGTCAACAACCAAAAGCCAAACGATAGTTGCTTCTAGCAGATAAATAAAAGTGGATCCTAGTACTCCAAATCTAGGGTTTTGGTAGCAACTGGGAATACACTAAGATAAAGAGAAAGAGTAAGTAAGAATAAAAGTATAGACAGGTGAGATAGAATCAAACATTATAAAGGCCTTACCAGCTGATAACGCGTGAGCACCTCTCTGTCTAAACTTCTGATGACAGTTATGATCCCCGTGTTGGCGCCAACAGCAAACTGACGCAGATCATTTCCGGACACAATAGAGTAGGTCACTGGCTCATTTTCTGGATCTTTGGCCTAAAAAGTATAGTAGCGCTTAAAAAGGAACACATTAATTTTATATGATTTGTGAACAGGTGAAATGAGATCCTATAAAGACCATTCAGGATCAAAACAATCTAATAAAGTAAACAATTTCATAACAATAAAGGAAAATCGAAGAAATCTTCAATTTTATCTTTGTACGTAACCGGGACCAGTGGCGTGCACAAGGATTTCGAATAGGGTATGCACTTACCCGAAAACCCTGCACGAAAGTGATCATAATGAGATAAGCTAGCATATATACATTTCATAATAAAAAACCAAACTACAAATATTTATCTATTTATACTTATCATTAATGAGTTATCTCGGAAGGGGTGGTAGAGGCATATACATATACACGTAACAGGTGGTGAGCCTAATGCCGTGTTGAAATGGACAGGCGCAGGTTGTGGCGACCTGCTATTGAATTTATTTAAGCCTTGGCTTCTAACTTGGCGTAAAGACTGCCATACTGGTAGCCGGGACCAACGGCTTAACGTGCCCTCCGAAGCACGGAAACGCTTGCGTTATTTGTGAAATAAGCAAATATAAATAAATAAAATTACTTACAAACTTGAAAATTATTTAAATAAATATCCATCACGCCTTATCCCCGAAGGGGTGGCAGAGGCGTATTATATGCCCAAATGAAAATTATTTAAATCTAAATATCCGTTAAAGGTCCAAACTTTATTTTGATCTTGTTCAATATAATTTTTAAAATAATTTATTTGTGTACACAGCCTGATAGCCAGATTTACGTAATTATCTTAATACTTGTTATTAAAAGAAGGTACCTAGTGGTATTACCCTTTAGATCCAAGTCGTAAACTAACGTCCTTTAACAATTTATTTTATTTTTTTTATCAATCACGAGTTTTAGATTTATTTATTAAATACATATCACCAACACAGATCTCACAGCTATAATTTTAAATATTTCACAGTAATTCTAGTAAGTTAACAAATTAAATAGATGCGTTTAAAATCACTCGAAAGATATGTGAAGTGAAACAATATTACGACAATATTATGCAAGTAAATTAAATAGACTTATCACATCCACCAATTATTCTGATTTTTACAGTTACTTAAATCGGTCGCTTTGTCAAAGAAGCACTGCTTAAATCATGTGCAATAATTTCTCACACAGTCATACAATTTACTTACAGAAACAAAGTATCTACTGTATTCATACGATTCCTGAGTAGGCAAGATTACATTCTGCTTACAACCGGCGCGCGGCACGGTGGCGTTGGGATAGCGACGCATGACGTATTATGTACTAGTTGTTTGTTTAGTTTGCTGAAGGACTCATAGATGGCAGGGGCACAATACACACATCTGATAATTTTATTGCGTATTTATTATTATACAACTTGTTGTTTTTAAATAATAGATTTAGATTACATATATTGGGCTAGGGTATGCAGTGCTTAATTGCATGTATGAAGCGCACGCGCCTGACCGGGACTTATGATGGTACTCAATGACTAGCCCTTCGATCGAATTGAATCATTATATATATATATATTATATAAGTAAGTAAATTATTAATATTGTTTTCTTTCTCTTTGAATCAACAATGAAAATTACAATCTGTTGTTTGCGTTCGTTTAACCACCGCAGTGTGTGTTAATCTACCTGTGGTACCATTACTACGAGTACTAAGCGGGTCAACCATCGATATCTTAACTAAAGAGATATGGTAATCGCAGCGTTTACTATGCAAACCTGTGTCTCCAACTACTCCGTACACTACTACATACGAGTAGTATACAAATATTAATTCGCACACCAATCATGCACATTAGTGTTTACACACTTTAAATTATTGTCACTCATTGGCTTTCACACATCAATAATTGATGGAAATGTACGTAATATATTTCAAAATCAAATGAACTTCTATCTTCACGCTGTATCCCTGACGGGGTAGTCAGAGAGGACAGATCGCCAGGCTTCGCGATCCATGCATACTTCTTTCGCTTCTTGAAGATTCATCAATCGCTTCAAATTATTTTTGTAAATCGAAATTATGAACGTACGTTTTGAAAAGAGCAGTGCGCTTGTTTCATATTTCTTTAGTTATGATATCTATGAGGTCAACCGATTTCGATTCATTTATTTATTTGATATTAGGTCGAATATTTGACGTGTTCATCTCTTTCTCTCTCATAGCGCTGTATACGGTATAGAAGTACATCATGTCTTGCCAGTCTAAGTATACTTACGGTAACAGTAATGACAGTAGAATTGATAGCAGCGCCCTCGGACACGGGTGCCGAGTAGTCCCGCGTGGAGAACTGCGGCGGACGAGTGTTGGGTCCGGGCGCGACGGACAACTCCACGATGCCTTGAGAGCTCAGGCCTTTGGCGTCCGTCGCTCTGATTGTCACGCTGTACTGTTCACCTGTTTGTAGACGGCCTGTACTTGCTGTGGATTGAATAAAAACCATTTGAAAAAAATATTGTAGGCATTTATAATAGACTGTATTGAAACTACACAAAACTTAGATGCAGTATTTGTGATTGTGTCAAAGTGTAAAACGCCTGCACACACCCACTGGCAGTTCAAGTAAGTTGGTCTCCACAGCAATTGTATGCCGCCTGCAAGTGGAGTGTGCAGTTTGTAGGTTGTTATGATATTCAATTACATTGAAATAGAATTTAAGAGTAGAAATTCAAAGATGATGCTATTTTAAAAATCTTTCAGATTCAAGTGGATCTCGAACCGGCAAATTTTCCCCTGCCAAAGGTGCTAAACCAACTAAGCTACAGGGGAACACTCGAAACCGACGATGTTAGGGAAATTTCGTCATCGAGTGTTCCTCCGTAGCTTACTTCGTTAAGCAGCTCCTCGGCAAGGGAGACTCCAAAGTTCAATTCCTGTATCCATGTATTTGCACTTTAAATTTATGATTTAGTACACACTAATTGCTTTTGAAAATTAATTGTAATGATGCTATTTTTCTTATACAGGTGATTTTAATTTTATATAGAAAACACTTGATATAATTATGAGTATCCAAAAGGAACTCACTAATAGTAAAACGTGCGACATGCCAAAACAGTGATTATTTTAAAAACGTGATAAGACGCGTTTTGTGTTTGATTAAAGTCACACAAATATGAATAATAGAATACCTTGAAGTTATGTTTGTAGAGATATTTGTATTAATAGAAATGGTGCAACTTACATATAACACCGGTGTTAGGGTCAATAGTGAACTTGTTCCCGCCATTGTTAGACACGTGATATATGGCGTACGTAACGCGTGCGTTCTCACCCTCATCGATGTCTATCGCCTCCACCTGCAAACGAGAACAAGCAATTAGTTTATCTTAAAGTTTCAGTTTGATGTAAATGAATCCCAGGGTGTATAAGAACCCAGAGTATAGATTTGAAATAATTATTGTAGTTCGAGGGTTCAAACGGTCCATCGAGATCTCTGAAGCCAATCCAAGTTCACTCAAGCTCTCTATAATTCTGGTAACAGATTTGGGGTTATGTCACTTTACAACAGAAGATAAAAGCACACCGAGCTTCTAATTGAATCGAAAATTAAAGAGATTTTTTAGATTATATATAATGTGAGAGTGGTATGCGTTGTCAAGGACGTTACACAAGTCAGTCGCGCTGTCCGCCCTTCAGAAACCTTCTAATACCCCTTTTGAAAAACCACATGGGATCGTTAAAAGTAACTACCGCTAACCTTCCAATACGAAAAGGACTGCATCATATTCTATATGTGTGTGCGTCGTACTGAGAATGTTTTTGACCTTATAACTGTTTATACTATTGATTGAGGGCACTTGGTATAACTTGCTACACATATTCAATTATTTATTATTAACCTGACCGGTTTCGCCTTACGGCATTATCGCACCTTACCTTTCGTTTTTACCAAGCCATACGTAAAGCGCTTTTTTTTATTTCGTATTTAAAAACTTATATTATAAATAATCAAAGAATAAAAAAATGTGTGTGTAGTGAGTACACAGGTAAGAAGTGAAACTTCTTTACGACATTTTTCATAACTATAAAATTTTTCTCATACGTCGATAAAGAAGTTTCACAAGGTAAAGAAGTTTCACTTCAAAACAACATGGCGCTTAACCGAAAAACGAGACGATTTTTTTACTGCTTTCTCTCGACGTCGATAAAGGAGTTTCACTTCAAAAAGATATTAAATAAATGTTATATTTCGTTTTTATGAAGTTCTTGATTAAATCTTTACGCTGTATCCCTGACGGGGTAGTCAGAGAGGACAGATCGCCAGGCTTTGCGATCCATGCAAATACAATATTATTAAATAATCCTAACCTTATGTACCGCAGTGGGCTCCAGGCTGGCGGGTATGATGATGGGCTGCGTCTTGGGGATGAGCGGCGCGTTGTCGTTCTGGTCCAATAACCGCACCGCTAACGAATATGGCGCCGAAGCTGCTCCTCCGTTAGCTTCGCGGGCCACCACCTGGATTTTAAATCATTATTTTACTAAATTATAGCTGCCACTTCAGCTTAATGGTAACAATAATAAGTGCGCATACACAGGCCTCATCAAAGATGTGGTATGGAGTTTAGGTCTCAACCTACGATGACCTTAGAAAATTACCTGTTAAATAGTACCTAAATGCGTTAAAAAATATGCATAAATAAAAAAAATAAAAAAAAACACAATTATTGAAACGATCGTATTTATTTCAGTCGGTCTGTGACCACAGCTGATGAAAACCAATCCATCAAAATTTATTGGAAATTTCGAATGTGTAATATAGGGTATGTAATAAAAAAATATTATTTTTTAAATAAGCATGACGTTAATAACTGTGTGTTTCATATTCACTTATAGTACCACGCAACACGAAAACGAAAGTTTAATAGAAAATAAAATAAATAAATAAATATCGTTGGAACAACTCACACAACGCCATCTGATTCCAAATTAAGCAGAGCTTGTACTATGGTAACCAGATAACTGATAAACATACTTATAAATTTCTAAATACATACCTATTATAAATAACACCCAGATACAGAATAAACCATCGTGCTCAACACACAAAGTTTTATCCTGAGTGGGAATCGAACCCACGGCCTGCGCCAGAGGCAGTTAACCTTTAGTCAAATATAAAAAAAACTAAAGGGTAATTATACTTTTGTGTCTATCTTGGGATAACCGGACTAGTTTATAAGCAAAGAACTACAATGAAGGCACAGCTTCTAATGTGAAAAACTCGTAATCTTAAAAAAGGAGCTTTTTGGGCTATTACGAAATACACACGCGAGTGCAGACGTTCAGTTAGTAACGCTGACTTATGATACATATTATTCAAAACGACACAAAATTTCGATAATATTGATTAAAATATGACTTAGATACCTGGAATCTAAATTTGCCGGTGTTCGGAGCATCTCTGTCGAGTTTCTCGTCGCTGACGACTAGATACCCTTTCTCGTCCACGTCGAAGAAGTTTGTTGTTAGCTCGAAGGTATAACTTGGTATTGGATCACCTGGACCCTGTGAAGCAGAAAATTACTGTTAAGATAATAATATAGAGAAAGTCATTTTTAACCAGGAGTGACTTCATCTTCATAATCCGTGCGAATCAGTTGCATCTCGCGACGCCTGTGGTCCGCTTTCCTGCCTTCTTTCCTCTATTTCGCACGGTCGCCGGTCGTCGGCATCCCATGTAGACTAATGGCACTTTATCATCCTTTACAACGTCAAGCCAGCACTTTTTACTGGGAGCCGGCGGGGTCGACATATCCAAACATTTGTTCCCCACGTGGGTCGGCGGTTGCCGCAATACATAACCGTACTAACAAATTTAACACTCTTGAAACTTATCTGCAATATCATGAACGTGACGGCTATGAAAAAGAAAAATCTTTATTCATGTAGGTCACAAAGTAACACTTCAGAACGTCATTCTACATTAACTGCCAGATTCGCAAAGCAATAGGTAGAACCAGGCGCAGGAACTACCGCGGATGCAATCTTTTCTTCTTGCCGTCATAGTACCTATGTGGGAAACGTTCATTCTTCAAGGATATGTGGGCGCTAATTTAGGTGAGAGCCAAATTTGGCTGTTGGTTTTTACAACAAAAATAATTTAAACTAATTACCAAATCAGGATCCGAAACTGTCAATCGGATGGGTTCTCCGTCGGAATCGAGTACATTAGTGCCCTTAGGCGAGTTCTCTTCGACTACTCCTTCGTCTGAGGACGCTCCTACTACCGGCGGACTTGCATCGACGGGTCGCACAGTGATTGTTAACTTCGCTGTTGTGAAACGACGAGCTTCGGTTGCTTCTTCTGCCTGTAAATGTACAAACAAATACGAATAGTATTTATCGATGATTCTTTATAACTTAACTAGATGACCCCCCACGGCTTAGGCAGCCCGTGGCATAGGTTGAACTCCCGTCGCACCTATTTAATCCAGTCGCTTATAAACTCTACAATAATGCATAAAAATTTGCCCGATTTGTCGACATTTATGACTACTACTCCGCTTTCAAGGGCAGTAGCGTGATGATATATAAGCCTTTCTCAATAAATGAGGTATCAAACACAAAAATATTTTTTCATATTCGACTAGTAGTTTATGAGATTATATACAGTCTATCTTTCAAGTTGGATCAAACTGCACACGGTGGCGGTGTGCAAATTTGATTAAAATCGGTTAAGTACTTTGGTTTAACAACGTGACAATCAACAGACTTGTAAAGAACATAATTATAATCTCCGGGGTTCGTGCTATCTCACTTGCTAAATAACAGATGATGCAAGGACACAAGCGTCCTTACGGTTTTGGGAGGTCTAATGGCAGTGGGTCCCTACAATGTACAAAATAAAAAGTCTAACAATAACTGCAAATAAAACTAAAACACAGGCTCCCAATTTAGATGGGGTTTCGAAACAACTTGGTATACACTAAGAGGAAGAAGATATCAGAAACCAAAACATGATTACATAAAAATGACGTTCTAAATCTAAAAAGTATGAAAACAAAGCAACAAAAATCTATTATCATGCTAGCATAGTGTTGAGTTTAAAGTTTCTTTGTGATTGAAATTTTGATTCTTATTACTTTGGTTTTTATATCATCATGGTTATTGACTGATGAATGGAAATAAATAAAATTACCTTTATAACCAATTGAAACTTCTTAGCGATAGTAGTGTCGACCGGTACGAGCTGCCTCACAGCGCCTGAGTTCTGGTCTATTGCGAAATACGTATTGTACGAGTCTGGTTCACCGCTCTCGATACTGTATCGTATCCTTGCGTTTAACGTATCCATGTCCACTGCTTGGATCTTCTCTGGTTCAACCGTGAGAATCCCGGCCAGTACTCCGCTATTGACCTGTGAATATTGTGTAGTTTAGTTACTAATTGCACTTACTAAGTATTACTTAAGCGACCGAATACGTAATAAAGTGATACAGAATATGGTATGATTGAATGAAAATGTCAGTTTTAAGCAGGAATAAGCCGTGTTTAGGGTTAGGGTTTGAACACGTAAAACGAATGAGTAGGCAATGATCGACTAAGTGTATTTACGCAAAAGGGTGGGATTTAGGGTGGACCGAAGCTTACACCCGAAGACCACATGAGCAGATTGCTCTAAAACGGAAAGGTCATAAGTATTCGAATACTCAGTAGTGCCTACACGAAACGAATAATAAATCTGCAGGAAACGAAAGAAGTATGAATCGCTCGCGAATCTTGGCTATCTGTCCTATCTGACTAACCCGTTAGGGATACAGCGTGAAATTACCTAGTTAATTGCACACCATATTAATCCAATGACGTGCATAAGCGTCATAACAAAATCTGATATACAGATTAATAGTTTCTATTAATCTGTATATCATTAGGATATTTTCGATGAATCCATGGATCGCGTGAGGACCTTACACATCCACAGCAATAAAAAAGAGGCCTTTGTTCAGCAGTAGCCTGTGATAGGCTGATTTAACTGACTGATTGATAAAGGAGAATCATCGGTGTAATGATCATATTTTACCGGCTAGGGTAACAAGTGTTTAGCTATGTCATCTCAGATGTGACAGAAAAGTCGTCAATCCCAATAAGCCTTGTTGTGTCAAAAATTTTGCTCATAAGATTTTGCAACGAGAAGTTACTGGGAACAGCATGATGGATGATGATTTTTTTTATACCGCTAAGGTGGCAGACAAGCATACGGGCCCACTTGATGGAAAGTGTTCACCCTAGCCTATGGACGTTTGCAACACCAGAGGTGCAGTACTCGCGCTGCCGACCCTTTATAAACCTTCTGAGACCCCTTTTGAAGAATTCCATACTGTAGACGTTCGGGACAACCCAGGCAGGGAGGTAATTCCACAATCTAAGCGTACGCAGAATAAAGCCTCTATTGGACCTAACCGTGTGCGTGCGCTCCGGACGCAAAGTGTGAGGGCGAACACCCTGTCTATGGCGAGCGGTGCGATGATAGAAGGATGATAAGCGAATATTACTAACCCTAACTTTGAACCTATTGGTACAACGAAAGCATTCTACAAATCGATAAAAACATTACGAAATTATTCAACTCAATCTTTACTTACGTAACTAGCATACTCTGGGTTGAAACACGCGCCCTCGTGTAAAGTGCATCCCTTGTAAATGAACGAAGGGTCCTGGTCGTCGTCATCTTGTACGTTTACTGTTAATGTTGTGGTACTGGACATACGGCGTTTGGTATCTCGCGCACGGTCCTGTGAAAATTATAATCATAATTATCGATGATTATTGAAGTCCTCCCACCCCTGCTGATGAGTTGTTTACTCTTTGACGAAATATAGAAATTGGCAACAGACTAAGTGAGCGTGATTTTTTTCATATATCTCATTTCAACACACTAAAAATCCTCAGAAACCGCAAAAAAAACATTTCCTACATTTTCTCCTCCACTTCGCACGGTCGTCGGCATCCCCTGCAGTGAGACCATTGGCACGCATGTCATCCCTTACGACGTCAAGCCAGCACTTCTTGGGTCTTCCTCTCTTACCGGGACCCGGCGGGGCTGACATGGCCAGACATTTGTTACCTACGTAGCCCGGCGGTTGCCGCAAGACGTGACCATACCACCGAAGGCGACACTCTTGCAACTTGTCTGCAATGTCACAGACGTGAAGGCTGCCGCGGATGCGAGAGTTCCTCACGCGGTTCATCCGCGTGACTCCATACATCCACCGCAGCATCTTCATTTCCGTGCCACGCAGCTCCTGCTTGTGTCGCTCCAATATCGGCCACGTCTCACTGCCAAGTAAAAGGGCAGGTCTAATAATGGTTTTCGCCTGTCCCTTCAACCGGATCGGCATTTTAGGGTCACAAATGACACCGGTCATCTCCCGCCATTTGGCCCACGCGGCAGCAATGCGTGACTTGACATCGCAATCGATGTCACTGGACGTGTGAAAAACAGATCCCAGGTATTTAACCTGGTCCGTGCGCTCGACCAAATCTAATACTTAAATATAAATAATACTTAAAGATAGTAACAATAATATATGTTGCTTGAGAAACCCAACAGAGCAAGCAGATTATTTCCTGCCAATATTCTTTAACCTCGAAATTGCCTCTTCTTGGACACTTTCTTGGACACTACACGATCTCCAGGGCAACTAGTCAATGTCCCCTGCTAAATGACTGATTACCAGGCTATGAAAGAGTATAGAGATCAGCCCGCAGTTGCTTCTAACAACACCGCAAAATGCATTTCTGGGGTCTCTGATTGGCTTGGCCCTGTAGCGTACGATTGAACCTGCATATTACTTTGGACCCTAAAATCTTGGTAGGTATTACTTTACCTTAAGATTATTACCCTAAAAATAATAGTATTCAAATACTTACAGAAGCAAGAATAGTGACTAGATACTTCTGCGTACGCTCATAATCCAAAGTCCTATTAACCGTGACCTGCCCTTGATGCGGCAGCGGTATCGAAAAGTAGCCGTATCCATCAACAGCATTAGCCGCTTCCAGGGTCTCATTATCCCCGGGTATCACGAAGTATTCTGATAAACCATTTACACCAGCGTCGATGTCCACTGCTTTGATGCCATCAAAAATTGTAGTGCCAATCGGTACCAGCTGAAATTTACAAAGAATATTTAATGTTAAAGTTTATTTTATTACCTCGCTATTAAAGTTCATTAACGTGCGTTGATTTTTGATAATAGTCTAGACGTATGCCATACATACTCATACTCTAACTATTGTCGCATCAGCCGCGGGCGTTCGATAAAACGCGGGTGGCTGCGATGGTCCGTGAGGATATGAACTTTTAGGGTGTTTTAACATACAGCTCTTTAAGACGGCATCCAGTTACATTTCAGAAACTGCAGAAACCGTGCTTTTTAAATATGTATATTTAAAAGGCGCGATTATATATGTATTCATGACAAAAGATGCACTCTAACGCTTCTTTGAAGTACTGTAGTAGCGCGACTAAAACCCCTACGTGAAATTCGTAAGAGCGATCATTACAGTGAGAATAGAACCAGGAAGTCTTAGTTATTTTTATAACGGACAGTTGTAAGGTAATATTTTGCACACCTACTATAAGTTTAGTTCCATAGGTTAATGGCACTAATCGCGCTGAGAACAAAACATAAAAGTGTTCACACTACATTACGCGCTAGCCCATTTCAGTATTTTACAAGTATCTACTAAGGAATAGCAAATATCTTCGGGCGTGATGTATTTGCATACCAGCAAAATCGCAATGACCAGACTTTTCCAAAATTGGAACGCAAAACCATGGAATGCCACCATAATTTTAATAGCCGCTGGGAAGAACTATTATTTTCGTAGACAGGCGTTACACGTTGACACATTGATCCGTCTTCGGAATTATATTAAGAGTATTTTTTGGTGGAAGTCGGCTTAACATCGGGGGGATATTTAGGCTACATTCGATAGGTCTGAACATTCTACAGTAATACACTTCTTAGATATTAAGTACAATGGTACCTGTATTTGTCCAATAAGACACTTTAGATACTTGTTTGTTTCGTTGTTTGGGTGTTTCCCAGTTTTGAGTAGTATGTATAATATGTATGTATTTAGAAATATATAAGTATGTTTATCAGTCGTCTAGATCCCATAAAACAAGCTTATATTAGCTTAATTTGGGCTAGACTTGTTCTTCTTCTTAAGGTCCCTCTCAGATTAATGAAGGTTGGCAGTCAATTTGAAGTATTCCTATCTAATACTTGCGAGGCAAAAGAGTTCGGCTGCACTCGCTATCCCCGTCCACTCCCGGATGTTACGCAACCAAGATTTTTTCCACTACCGACACGTCTTTTACCCGCGACTTTTCCCATCATAATTAGACAGCGCTGTGTAAAAAAAAATATGTCCAACAATATTTATTTATTTAGATACTCATTTCGAAAATGATTTTTTATATTGTCTCAAGAAAATGTATTTGGAAGCGATCATTAAGTGGACTTGAGGTGATAAATACCTCATCCTCCATACCTAGACTCATTAGTGTGTCAATAAATAATCATAGAAGTAATAACAATATCTTACCTCAGACACACTAGTTATGTAGGGCGTGCCTTGAAAGACTGGTGCGTTGTCGTTGATGTCTGATACTCTTACTATGACGGGTATAGTCCGCCGCTTCTTCGTAGCTTTCACTTGACACACCAGCTGCAAAACACCTCATTTATTATCGACCATATTAGGTTGACCACACATAAATAACAACCGTATTACCCCGAGGGCTTCCATTAATTTATTAATAGAGGTACTGGCTCTAAAGCGTATGAAAAGTTGTTTTAAGTTTTAATACATAGCATTAAAGTTGAGATTCGTTTGAATAAATGTAGCTTCCGCTTGCGCAGTCTTTATGACTTAATAAATTATATGACAAAAATCTGTGAGACGCGTTTGTTAAAGATAAGATTTAAACACTTTTTTTAAATAATAGTCCATACAATGAGATTTATTAAGAAGTATTTCATAGATAGTATTTCAAGACACATTTTATTGTTTGATACGATTGGGGACGGCAACGAAAAAAAATCATAGGAAGCATATAATCGTTTTAAACAACTCTTAATATTTAGCCTATTAATAAGTGTTCGTTTCATTGCCGGGTGAAGAAATAAATAAAAAAAGTTGAGTCTAAAAAGGTGATATTACCATACCTGGAAAACCATATGCGACAAATTATCCGCATCCCTATCAAGCGGTTGTAGCAGTTGTAATCGCTTCCCATCTAACTGAAACACTGTGGGGCCTTTGGGGAACACCGTGGATAGTTTCACATCGACCTCAGGCTCGCCGACTATCGGCAGAACCGCTGGCACTGTACTTTGGTTAACTTCTGTTAAAAGAAATAAAAAAAACTCAACTTAATTACAAGTAGGTATTCGGCGCCCGAAATTCGCTCGCATTAGCTACTGCAACAGTAATTAACTTTTTTTTTTCGGTATTTTTGGAAGCTAGCCAGACCTTACATCTCAACCCTTCTGTTATAGATATCGTTAAATGAGACTGGTTTTGGCGTCGCCTTTGAGTGGAGTCTTGGAACCAAATAAAATATTGAGTTTATTTGTAAAGAAGACCATCACATTCTGTTTCACATTAACATTGTCACATAAGGCGACACGCTGGTCCTTGTCAGTTCGTAACTGATTGCTAAAACTTAGACATCTTCATAAAAAGCAACATTCGAATATTTATTTCTTACTGCTAAAATAATAAATTTATTTTATTTATTTTTTTTATTTTTATATTATATATAGCGCCATCTAGCCCAAAGTAAGCTAATATTAGCTTGTGTTATGAGATCTAGATAACTGATAAACATACTTATATATTTCTAAATACATACATATTATACATAGGAAACACCAAACTCCGAAACACACATTTGTGGATCACACAAATATTTGTTCCGACCTGGGAATCGAACCCGGGACCTCTTGCGTAGCAGTCGGATGCACTCCCACCGCGCCACAGAGGCAGTAAAATATGTTGGCAAAACTTCTTGTAGTACTAATAACAAAATAAATAACATTATTCTGTTTTGAAATCTACTTACGATCTCCTCTGCTTTCTTCTATATCAACTATAATGCTGGATTGTCCCGTCTCAACTTCACACGGACCTGCAAATTAAAATACCACGCTATTATACAAAAACGTCAAGGGTACGGATACTGTTTTTCTAGTCAGATTAATTAATAGCCGTGGCAACCTTATATTGTATTCTGATTAGAGTAAAGGCGAGTTCAGTCAGGCCACAAATACAGTCTCATAGGAACGAACAGTAATAAATAAGGGAATCGACAGGTGCACGAGACCTTAGCTCGTTAGGCCTCTGCACAATTAATTAAGGTTTCGCAATGTTACTCGTTCGTTTCCCCATTAAATTGTTTCAGGTAACTGTGACGTCTATTGAATATTAAAAAGTCGAGAAACGCTCGTAGGAGCTACGAGTTTCTCTAGAAAGATCGACTTTTCAAACTCAGTCTTAAGCAACTTACATAAACGATCAGCGCGTTAAGCTAATTGTGCTATGGCTGGTCCTCGGATGGGTGCTATTTGTGCTATTTATGAGTTTTTTCATGTTTTGGAAGGCACGCTAAGCCGTTGGTCCCAGGTATCGTGGCAGTCGTTTGAACGTGGGAACGATTGCCGTCTGACCACCCAAACCCGTAAGGGCGCCTGCGGCATTGTTTTGTCCGTTAGTCAGCAGTTGCACCGTTAGCGGGTGACGTCGCTTGGACCACGGAAATCTTGGTCATGGGGGCCGCGTACGAGACAAGCCGTAAAATAGAAACAAAATCGCTGTTTTTAGCAAGTAGACTATCGAAAATGCAACTGACTAGCAGCCACTGCCGCGATACGTGTTAGTAGAATTCTATCGGCCGACCGATAGAAGTCAATTGGAGTACGTTTGTAATAGTAGACTACAAAAAACATCAAAATTGTACCGATGGCATTATATTTAGCGACGATTTCGATTATATTTCGACACGATTGAAATAGTAGATTAGGCCCCCTGTTGTTTTGGTACCACATGTACAAAAGATTCTATATTTTATTAACGTGTATCATAATTTATTACAATTTAATGAATTTATGGTCGAATTTCCATCAACGGGCGACCACTAGTACATACAAAAGATAGAAGGGAATAGGTACGATTTAATGAATAAGATCGATTCGCAATGCCTATTAGTCGACAATGCGCTGTTGGTATCTGGATTTATTGAAACTATTAGAAGTAACGAACGCTGAACTATCTATAACCAAGTTACACGCTTAAATCGGGCAGGTTTGAATTTTCAAGCGAGTGATACTAGGATCAGATACTATCATTAATGAAATCAATATTACTGTAATTTCATCCTTTTTCTTCGGTAATGACACATTACTTGTATGTAATTTCTATTTAGTTTATCAGAATGGAGGCTTGATGGAAAGCCCGTAATTTACTGGGAATAAGGGGCATCTCAAAGGCCACAACACCATAAACGGTAGCCTTCAAGTTGACGGCTCAATGATTAGCCTCTTCGCCCTCTGCCTGAAGAACCCGAACTTTTAAGAGAAACACATGCGTCAAAAACGTTCCAAGTTTTTATAGTTCGTTAATAACACGATATTTTTAATCGCTCGGTTTTAAATTTTCTCCACTGTATGAGAGGGGCATTTCTACCCGGTACGCGTTTTTCGGGATCGTAACTTACCGCAGTAATATCGATAAAATGGAAGTCATAGCAGCTATGTAAGTTTAACGCTGTTACAACATTACCTAATAGTATCTGATATGCTTTACAACTTTTGCCGTTGTAAGGGTTACACGATATTAAGGGCCTCTTAGCCTTAATCCGTTTCTTAATCAGAAACAGCCGGACCCTTAATATCAATTAGTTTAATAGGATCAGTAGTCCTAGAATGCAGGCACGCCCTGAGAATACCATAACTAATCTTACTTATTTGTCATAAAAATAATATTAGACAATTTTTGATATCGATATGTTACATTTAGCCTTAAAAGACATTGTTAATTGATATACGTATATTGAATAAGTAGATAGGTGCATTATTACAGACTCCTATAAAGGAAACTATGTTTACCCTTATAAGTGTTTGTTCCGATTAGAAAACACAGTCCGTGGCATGTTTTCTTAAGAAGCTAGATGCCTGTTCAATGTTCGTGTTAGCCTTTAGGTAATTAATTTAATATATTTGTCTATTGGTACTGATATAAGACTTGTAGGTCTGTTTGTAATGAAGGCTCAGCAACTACTAGGATGGTTTTAAACATTCTTTCACCATTAGAAAGCTACATTCTTCGTGAGTAACATAGACTATAGACAGTAGATTTTCAAAAAGTTTAGATTTTCTTACAAAATCTCGAATAGGAAAATTTCACCACGCGGGCGAAGCTGCGGTGATCAGCAAGTTCATTATAAATTGACTAGAACCAGCTATTACTTAATTAGTCAAACTTGTATACCCTCGATAGTTGGTTTTACTTTTTTAATACTACTGAGGTTGCAGACAAGCATACGACCCATGTCGATAGTGGTTAGTTTATTTTATGGTCGTTTGCAATACCAGAGGTGCTACAATCGCGCTGTCGACCCTAATTGCTTGTTGAGTGAAAGTCCAAATTAATTTACTTTTTGTACAATTACCTAGTAGTCTACGGTTCAGGCGGCTCACGTTTGATCCCCGGTCATTATTTACACCCACTTTACGTTACTAATATCCTTTATTAAAAAAAATTTGTGGTTGTTTACTTATGTACACGCGTTAGAAGTTATACTTCGTTGGCATAACAAGATAAAAAACTTTTTAATTTTTTTTCTTTCGATATATCCTACGTTTGTAAAATGTTGACTATAGCTAACTTCAGGGTGTCTGAAAACTAATTTGAATGCAGTTATAAGTTGTCATGGAAACACTTATCAGCAAACTTCAGGGTGTTGGTTTCTAGCGACGGTCTGCGCGCGCCTTAAAAATTTACTCACGTCATTATTCCCTAACGCGCCAATACTCGTAGAAGTATAACTTCAAAATAACTTTGTTTTATGAAGACTTCATCCTTAATAGTCACAAAGTGATTGCCAATATTGTATCTTGTATTATAAATATATTTTGTTTAACCATACTCGTATTTACAATACGATATATCATATACGTATGGATCGGTCCGATTTGTTGACATTTATAATTGAAAATAAAAATATATTTATTCATGTAGATAACAAAGTAACACTTATGAACGTCAAGATTATTGCTTCTACATGTACATTTACTGCCAGATCCGCAAAGCAATAGATAGAGCCTGAGCAAGAACTTGGCAATAAAACTCATGGCCACTCTTTTTTAATCGCCAGTTTAGCCAAATAAGTTTCAAAAATAGTTTTTTTTAAACAGTAGTCTATAACATTACATTTCATTATATTCATGATTTTTTTTTCTATTTGTATATTTATGTGTGTTGACTTAGAGCGACTTAATCCCATGCATTTTTATCATATATATAGTCTGAAATTTTATAATATGCCTTGCTACACAATTTGGCATTGCCTATTGTGTAGCAAAACTATTCTAGCCTATTTCAACATCAGTAAGCCGTCTTATTGTTTTTACTGCATATGAGACAGAGCTTAATTTGCCTGACATTTTTCCTATATGTGGCCCCACTGCAATTTTGAGTCAATAGTAATAGTATAGTATTACTGCTCCTTTAGGTACTAAAATAATAGCCTATGTTAACGGCATTCGATAATGGTGAAAGAATTATTAAAATCGGATCAGTATTACTAGAGTTTATCGTCTAAAAATAAACAAATATTTCCTCTTTCTTTATAGTCGGTAACAAGATCAAACCATTAATCGCGTTTGTGCAGATCAATACTCCATTATACATATTGTAAATACAACAGTTTTCAATGGACACAGTAATAAAATAGCGTCATGGTATTATTCGCTGTACCTAATCGTATCAAGTATGCAATCATGCTTGTTACTTTAGTGACAATTTTTATTTCCGTTACTATATTAGTTTCTGTTTTCACACTATCAACAGCATGTCACTATTAATTTTATCATTACACATCATCACGGTTTATTTTATGTACTTCAATAATATGGACGCGATCAATTTGTTGAATATCTGAATGCAAATATGAAAATCAAATCGTATATTATCTATATATATGAAAGAAAGTCGTGTTAGTTACACTATTTATAAATCAACAACGGCTGTAGCGATTTGGCTAAAATTTTGTGGGGAGGTAGCGTAGAGCCAGGAGGCTTTTTATCCCGGGAACAAGTTTATGTGGGAAACGCGAACGGGAAAACTTCCATACGCGGGCGAAGCCGCGGGCGTCAACTAGTTTGAAAATATATCATAATTATCTGGACAGCTGTTGTATACTTACATACATTGTTCGTTCTAAAGCTTTCATTGTCATTGAGTTAGCATACGAGTACAAATTCGAAGTGTATGGTTTTTTTACTCGTAATATTGACGCTGACTGTACTAAGGTCTTAATCAAGAAACTATGTAGGTATAGTTGACCTCAGAAAAATCAACTTTCAGGGAAAGTATAGCACAAGATCCTTCATCTCTTTTTACATTTATCTTTTTACATAGAAAAATTTCATTGGCAATATTGACAACTTTTTAAATAATACATAGATTCAACATTACAATAAAATGGCACTACAAAAATGTCCTTAAATAACATTAAATTTATATGAGTGCAGCAGTAAACTAAAATATTTTATAAACTTACCAGGAGTTGTTCTCGCCACCTGCAGGATGCATAAGAGAAGCAGCCAAACTGTTGATTGTCCATGCTGAAGCGCTCTCCACCGCGCCATCTCACTGCAACAAAGAATACGAAAACTTTTAAACTATGTCTCTTGTAACCAAAGTTGGATAATCGTTTGCGTATCGTATTACGATCAAAAATATTAGTTCATTGTTCCAATTAAACAAAAAATGAATTTGGAACGATTTATAAATCTTTCAATTCATTGAACTAATATTCCTAGTGGTACTTTGGAGCTTAATGATTCAGATTCGATATTTATTACAGAATGCAGACGTACCTACTCGTAATAAATATCGAAACTGAATTACTCGTAATTTTAAGTAAAAAGACACAATATAAATAATTATTTTCTTAAAAGTGCAGTATGCCTAGTTAGTTACTTGTCATAATATTTCGTGTATATTAAGTGCTTTAAAAGATAAACTAAGACCAGTCGTTTCGAGATACGAATCTACTTAAAATACCAAAGCTATGGAAGTTGTTTTAGTTTATTACAAACAACATAGCTATAATTCCACATTTCTCACGATTAAATAACACGCCAAGCAGCATAAACAAGGATCACAAATCTATTTCAATAGTTATCTCGTATGCAATATTATTGTGATACTGTAAAGTAAAGCACAAAAATTAATGCTGTCGTGTAAATGACATGTATGACTAGTGCAGCAAGTATGCCAGCTTAGGTATAAAGGCATGCCTCAGGGTCTACATTAGAGTACAATTTATTGTCCAGCACCATATGACATAAGAAATGTATGCCTGCTATTTAAGTAATGTGATTGCTTGGCAAATGAACTCGTAGACTACAGTTTCTCATTAGGCAGGTATCATGTGGTGGTATGTTGTATTTACGTATGTGTGATACAATACTGTAGTAAGTTACTTTGTTTGAAATTATGATTCAATAAGCTCTGCAGTGACTGAGTTGTTCTTTAGGAAACGAAACCTCCACGGAAGAGCATTCTTCTTTCCTTTTTTTATAAAAAACTTCAACCTTGAATCCAAAATAATTAATGTCTTGATATTTATTGGTTTCCATTGTTGAAAGCGACTTCCGTCTGACCTGCCAACTCGCTCAAATGGTACGTCCGTTGATGGCTTGGGCCGTTATAATGAACTACTACACAACTACATCCACAAGAAACAAAGACAAAACATAAATCAAAATGTGCTTACTCAAACATTTATATAAAAAGGTGGAATGGAATGTCTTACCGCAATGTGCGATAATTCTAAGTGAAATTATTTACTGTCTACAGGTACAATAAAACAAGAAACACGATATTCAGACCGGTTGCACGATGATGCAAAAAGTAGTCCTAGATTAAATGGCTATACAGAAGAGGAGTTAAATCATAAGAAATCGTTAAATGTCTAAAGCAGCGCCTAAGTTTGTGGGCGGAGACGACAATAAATAAGATAAAGAAATGATACAGCCAGCGGATAATTTTTCTTTAATGTTTTTTATGAGTGATGATCGCAGTGAGCAGTAGTGAGAAATATGAATACTGTAGGACATTCATCATTTCAAGACATTTTAAACTCTATATCATAAAAAGCCAAATATACTCTACAGGTGAAACTTTGTACAATATTAAAAAACATTGTAGGTAGGTACCTACTTATCAAATACTAGCTAACCACTGCGGCTTCGCCCGTGACATACTTTGAATCCTAGTCGCTTATTACTTTATTTACATGTATGAAATTTTTCCCGTTTTGTTGACGTTTATGATTACTACTTCGCTCTCCTGGGTAGCAGCGTGATATTATATAGTCTTCCTCGATAAATGGACTGTCCAACACAAAAATAACTTTACAATTCGGACCAGTAGTTCCTAAGATTAGCGCGTTCAACCAAACAAACAAATCTTCAGCTTCATAATATTATAAAATCAAATATTAAACATCAAGACAGTCAATGTTTTCATCGAACGTCCTCGAAAGTGTAAAATTAACAGATGGTATGTTAAGTAATGAGTGTTTTTTTTTAATATGGCGAAAATAATATTTTACTGGTTTACACAGAATAGTCGGATGTATTTAGATGGGAATGTGTATTTTATTCTACACATCTCATATAATATTGCACTAGTAGAGAATATTGTAGTGAATATATTTAAATATTTTTTTACATAAGATTTCTAAAATATAAAAAGATAAGAATGTATAATGTAAAAAAGCTATCAATGTGCGCGTATCCTCAGCAGTTATCTTATGTCGTGCCGATAGTGAACCCTCACATTCCAGGGCAAATCCACAGTTAGCTCACTCTTCTACGAAGTATAATTATAGAGGATTTAATCATCACTTTACACGTTTATACAGAAACAAGAAAGTATCTTATTATGTTTTATTCAAGTTAAATAAATGAAATAAACGTTGAATAGTCACAACATAAAAGCCTTATCTGATAGGTAAGTATCAACCAGAAAACAATATTTCCCTATATAATATCCCTTGGATGTTTTTGAGGTGATAATAGAGGCAAAGGTACTAAAAATTTTCAAGTAGGTAACTGTTATTCAGATTTACAAAGAAATTACCGTCACTTTTCGGCACACTGACACGCGATTATCATCAACAAACACCTTACGGAGGAACACTCGCTTATGACCAGTAATGTGACTTTGCATTAGAGTCTATTTCTGGTTTTTCCCGGACCGACGATGAGGTTGAGAAAAAGAGATTGTAGCTCGTGACTACTGAACCGCATATCCCAATGGGATGCTTGTTCTGAACAACTGCGTTCTTTTACAGCTAATGTGATCCCTTTTCCATCCACCCTTTTCATAATGCATTAATACCGTTACAGGACTACTTAAACATCCGCTCCATCCCCAAATATATTAAATACTAGTTAACGCCTACGGCTGCGCCCGCGTGCTGAAGTTTTCCCGTACCCGTTTCCGACAGGTACTTATGTCTGGAATAGAAAGCCTATACGTGCTACGTGAGCTATATTATTGTAAAGTTTAACCAAA
This sequence comes from Thumatha senex, assembly GCA_948477245.1. NCBI lineage: Eukaryota > Metazoa > Arthropoda > Insecta > Lepidoptera > Erebidae > Thumatha > Thumatha senex. Next base: position 8,848,116 of record OX419734.1, read on the forward strand.
ATCCATATAGTAGTTTTTGCGTGAACGAGTTACAATCCTACATCCATCCTTAATTACAAACTTTCGCATTTATAATATTAGTAGGATGTTTTTTTCACTACAAAAGTCTTAGTTGTCGCTCTATTCAGTAATATGTGTAGGTACATTAAATAAATAACCAAATAAATTTAAATAATATCAAAATTTATAGGGAGTTTAATCGCTGCCTCCGGCAATACTAAGCTCTATAAACGCCAAATAAATTAGAGCATTTCGGTGACGATAACAGTTACTTTTGATTACAGTGAGCATAGTTCGTTAACGGGCATTAAGATTCCGAAGAAGTTAGATCTACGTTTATAGTAATCCTATTAACCTCTATGGCATCCTCTACTCGCGTCACTTTCATGTATTGAACTACATTTTTACGGCATCAGTTAGAGAATTGTTATTCGTTATACTTTTCAGTGACATAAGCTACCCACATTTTAAATTGTAAAAGCTATATTTTGTGATGTCCGTTTTAAAATTTGGTTTGGTATGACTGTCTGGTTCTTTACTCACAGCTTAACACTATTAATAGCTTATTATTTTAAGGAAAACAGAGTTCAAGTAGTAAAGTTATGTATATTTTATCACTGAAAAAAATTTATTTTGCTGATTCTTCACTGATTTCTCAACTTGAAAGGTCTAAAAATCTATCTGGTCTTCATTGGTTAAAAAAATGACGGCCTATTCCTAAATTGTCGTTCAACTGAAAAAGTTTCGTGTAGAGAATTATCGTTACAGTAAACCAACTTTAAGTCCTTTTTGACCCACTTAGTGACAATAAATGTAACAAGCTACTTTTAAATACTCAATTCGATATAATTGCATTTTTTATGGTGTTAGATTTAAGATGTAATTACGTATGCTATTATACTTAGCGTCTCGTATTTCACCTCAAGAGGTATTGTACATTCCAATTGATGCAAATTTAATGTGTTCGAACTCGTCAAAAGAAAGGTTGTTCATTAGTAAAATTAGCTGTTCTTTAAGATATTGCGGGACTTTTTTCCACAATACGTCTCTCTTAGAATAAGATTTTGGTATGGGCCGAGTCTGCTATTTTAATCGTATCGAAGTAGAAGCGAAATCGTCGCTCAACTGAAAGCCACCGGTACAATTTTAACAGTTTTTTGTAGTTTATATTACAATCGTACTCCAATAGACTTCTATCGGTCGGCCGATAGAATTCTACTAACACGTACCGCGCCAGTGACCGCTAGTCAGCTGTATTTTAATAGTCTACTAACATTTTAAAAGCTAAAACAGCGATTATAGTTCTTTTTTACGGTTTGCCAATAGTAGACTTGGCCCTCTGGACAACTGATAAACATACTTATATATTTCTAAGTATACATGTTATACATAGAAAACAACCAAACTTCTGCAGATAACAAGAAACATTTGCAGGTCACAGAGGAACCCGAGACTTCAGCACGACAGTCGCATACACTACCACTTACGCCACCTAGGCAGAAACTAAAATTGAACTGAAACATCATCAGCCTATCGGCAATTTACACACGGAACAATGAAAAACGATTGAGAGGCGGGTCCGGAAATCTGTATACATGTAATTTGTGATAGGAATTTGTATTGTATTACAGGACTGCAGTAACCTATAGCCCATTGTTTTAACGGATTGTGGTTGAACAAACCCGTGCATGTTTGAATGTAACCGGTGAATACTGAGAGGTTCTTTTCAATGGTTCTGCAAGTACTCGTATTTATGTTTGTTTACGATGAGCACTGCAGTGCATATTCAATACATAGAGACTCGTACAGCAGTGTGTTTTATAGTTTATTTATTGATATTATAATGTTACCAATCGATATAAATACGTTATGCAATAAAAGCTTTTACGTCTAAACCGTTACGTTACGTTATCGTGTATCGAATCGTCAATCGACAGCGTGTGAAATATTTATATATGTTTTGTAAAAATAAGGTTTAGCATACTCTACATATGCAATCAATGTTACAATTTGAACGTTAAATCAATCAATTTATTTTTTTACGTGTGCTAATCCTCATGGATGCTATGCCACATTTAAACCGACCACAGACTGAAACCACATGGTACCTGTCCATCTACTTATGGTCAGGTGTCCAAGGATAGCTCTAGGGCTTCTGATAGACTTTTTCCGCCAATTCGGCCTTGTCTTTGAAGGGGTTTGGGTGTCATCCCGCTTATTTGGGTACGGTTTAGGTGCAGTTCCATTTCGTTGAGGGCGGTGAAGAGCGTGTATGTGGGGATTAATCAATTCTGTTTTGTTTTACCTATTAGCTTTAATAGCTCATATTTACGATTACAGTAGTCTAATCTTAAGCATTGAAAACAGAAATATTTCAGCTACTAGTATAACTATAGCACCAGCATTGAATCCTAACTACCGGAATAAAAATTAAATTAATAAGCATATTATTATGTCCAAACAGAATTGCGGTCCATCGCCTTTGAAAAGATCGTGATATCAGAAAGTGATTAATTACATATAAAAATGCGTTGGAAATTATAGCCTCCTAAAATAAATATCTCACTGACAAGATAACGGTCAATAAATCCTATTGATTAAGAATGTTTTGACACTTGAATGATCGATTGTTTACTGGCTGTACCTATTACCTGATTTTTCACCTCAGTGATTTTCTACTTGAACATTGTTTTTGATATTGTATAATAGATGATAGTATAAAAAAGGTGAGATCATTGCAGATATGATTTACGATGCGCCAACTCATTAACAGATACATTGAGCATGAAATATGAACAAAGTTATTGAGTAAATATTTTTTTTTAAGTTATTAGTTTTATCAAATTAAATTAAATGGTTTGTTAACTTTGAATTTAGCTCTTATATGAGGTTATTGTATGCTGGGAATTACTATTTTTTCTTATGTTTATGTGGGTATATGATGGTCTTAAATTATTAGTTCTCTGTCGTAGTACACATGTTATTGATTGACTCAAAAAAAAACACCGTGCGAGGTGTATTTTTAGTCAATCTCTTGACGAATGAAGTAGAAAAAAAAAAAGAATGAAGTAGAAAAAGCAAAAAATTTAGAGGTTTCAGGTACTTACTGCATGCAGTAAGTACCTGAAACCTCTAAATACGAACGTAAATACGAGGCGGGTCAGTCAATGCTATAACTGACCATATTCCTTAGCATTTACAGAAAGTTAAATAAGTAACGCCAGTTTTGATCTCATTAAAACTAACACAATATGGCGCATTTCTCACTTAACACGCATTCTTAAGACAGGATTTTTTACAGTCGCGGAAAATCTAACTGACTGAGGAGGCGAGCGAAGCGAGCCGACGAACGTCTACTTTTTAACTTCACTGGTACGGTAAAAATGCTATTGATGTGCGACCGTCCGTCCGTCCGTCCATTCAGACTGCAGGTCGCATTTTTCATCGGATTTGCATGGACAATCCTTGATGTAGCCAACAACTTTTAGCGAGGGGATTTTTCGATCTGGGGGGAAATGGAGGCAGGGGAGAGGAAATGTTTTCGTAGCGCTCAAAACCAAAAAAAGAAATGTTGATTTTTTTTATAGATAAAAAAAATACTCCGAAGTCTACGGTTCACAGAACCACTAGTATTAAAAGTTTCACAATGAAAACTAAAGAGAGACTACGCAATCAAATAAAGTATATGAAATAACTGTTGAACTCGTTACATTAACACATTATTATCCCAGTTCACTAGATTCGACGAACAGGCTGATAAAAAACCTTTAACGGATCTATAATATGAAGGTTAAAACTAAAAAGCTTTCATAATAATCAAACCGTTAGATCTTCAATATAACTGAACATTCCGTTCATTTCCATCTCCTCCTTCCTTTATTTTACTCTGCTACGGCACCGCCAGTGCATTGAATAGATGTTTTAGTGCAACAGGCCCACACGCGCTTGAATTTATTTAGATTTTACAATATGTGTTGTGAGTGCGATATATTGTTTTGAATTGCCAATTAGTAAAAGGAGTTGACAGATTATGAGATAACATTTACGAGCTTCAGCATAGCTGAATTTTATTCATGAAGTCATAATGACAACGTAGGTTTACTATCGAGTCAAGTCTAATTTTAAAGGAACATTCAAATGTCGTATTTGAAATTCATAAAGTATTTGAAAATCAAAATTTGAATTCGAAAAAAAAACCATGTTAATGGCAATATAGCTTCGCAACTCATTTATACTTCTTTCTCTACCTGCAGATACAATAATAGTTACCTATTTGCACGATGGGTATCCGAGTACTATTGACCTTTCCGTTTTTTTAGTAGTCTCAGTCCACAGTGTCAGTGACTCTCCTACCCACTGACACATCCCTTTTGAGCTTAATTCTGACACTTTCATTCAAACATGCCATATTACAAGTCACTTCGTTACCTATTCGTTCGGGTAATGTTACGCCGCACAATTTTCGAAGTAATCTCTTCTCCGTAGCACTCAGTTTACTAAAAGTAAAAAACATGGAAGTCACAGTAAAATTAAGTGGTAAAGATAGGAGTGTCGTACACAGAAACCAGCCCGTGTAACTTGGCATTTACTATTACCGCAAACAATCTAATTAAATTAGACGACTATGGCCACAAGTACATTGGCTTTTAAACCAACGTAAGCTGTTTTTGAACTGAGCAGTAATGAGCTAGATTAAAGTTTCTTGATCTTCGAGACAGGTGTAGAGCACGCTCAGACTATTGCATCGAAAATCGTGCTTTGACCCGTGGGAATAAGACAGATATTTAACTGATATTGGTTGGAATAATTTAAGTTGCCATTTAATAGCAAACTCCCGCGCGATTTCGACAGCGACTAGCTTCAAGAAATACAAGTTTCTTAATAAAAAACATTGACTTGTTTTTTTGTTAATCGATCGTAATCTAGTGATTCAAGTACTTACTACCAGTGCTATTCTATACGTATTGTGAAATTTAATATAAGAAAACGCACACAATGCGACAGGATGCCCATACACATGAACTCAGGGTCAGGTTATTTGAACCCACTGATATTTATCATGTGTCTTCATATTGATAGAATCTCCACATACTTATATGACAAACGACATAAATTCTTACATGCGATTAAAGGATAACTAAACATAACATTTTAACATAAATATTTGAACAACTGCAGCTAACTTGTTTTGCAACAATCACCAACCTCTAAAACCTATCGAATGAAAAATAATATATTACGATAATATAAGTATATTATAGATATATATAGATATTCACTGTATTGAGATATATTTCAAACATGTCTCAATACAGTGAATGCCGACGACCGTGCGAAGTGGAGGAGAAAAAGTAGGAAGGCGGACACACGGGCGTCGCGAGACCCAACTGGGACAAACGCTCGGATGATGATGACGATTTCAATCATATGTGTTATGCGCTTAATACAAATTAATTGTGATTGATGTTTTTTAAAAAATAATATATTTTATTGAAATTTTATATTTTATAATACATATTAACATTTTATTTACAATTCGTTCGTAGTGAGCTCATGTAATGTCCCTGCAAATTCGGGTTGCCAGAATAAGTAGGAATGTAATTCAAAAACTGAACACAAAATATATACGATAAGTCCCTAACTGTATCTGACTGGTTCTGATCTTCAGCATCGTAAGAATTGTACTCGTAAGTCTACTCTATGAAGGCTCCAATTGGGTCCACAAGTTGACGTCATGTCGACAGACATCAAGTTGCCTTAGATTAAACGAGGTGACAAAGATCTGTCGTTCCTTAAACAATACTCTTATAGGGCGATTCAAAGGAAAATCGTGTTTGAAATGTATGTAATTGGTTTCTATAGTAGTAGGGGTTACATACCAAATCTCTGCTCCCACTGTAATAGAAAAGGATGGCATCCCAACGGGAATAGTTTACGTTGTAAAGATTCTACTAAGATTCGATTAAAGGAAAGTCATTAGTTCTAAACCAATGTGAAAGCGTTTACATAAAGCGCGGTGCATCCTCACCTCGATTTGCATAAATTTACGTAACATCTTCATCTAAAAGTTCATTGGGTCGGCAATTTAATGCACACCGTCGTGACTCTTGTAAATTAAATGTATTCGCGTTAGCATTTTGTGATGTATTAGCGTTGGGGAAGTAATATTGCGGTTCGTTTATACCTCTATAATAAATCTATGGGTAATAATTAGTTACATAATAGTACAACATCATGTTATCCTATGATTCCACTTCTCATTTACAATTCTCTTGCATTTGACATGTTCATTTCGTAATATATTTACAATCATTTTACATTTTATCCAACCGCTTACTTCTCTGACGCTAGTCACTAAGGAGGCTTGGGAATACAAACTCAATCTATGGTGTATTTGTTGGTAGTATACCGGCTGTACAAAGAACCAATTTTGCTTCATTTCACAGAACCCAATATGCATTTACGTATAAAGTTGCAAGTATCAAGTATAAGTAAAATCGGTTCGGGCTTTAAGTCAGAGCTGGATATTTTAAAAATCAATAAAACAATCATATCATGTTCTTTTTTGATATCTTATCTATTATAACATAACATAACATACTTTCACGCCTTTATCCGCGAAGGGATAGGCAGAGGCGTACAATACGCCTACTTTTCACCGTATGCTTTGCTTTTTGTCCCACGTAACAGGTGGTGAGCCCTTTACCGTGTTGAAATGGACAGGTGCAGGTTGTGGCGACCTGCTGTTTAAATTTTTCAAGCCGCCCATAAGGCATTCAACTGGCTTAACGACTGCCATGTTACTGGCAACCGGGACCAACGGCTTAACGTGCCTTCCGAAGCACGGAAACACTCGCAAATATAAATGCCACAAAGTGGTCACCCATCCGAGGACCAGCCATAGTGGAAGTTGTTTAAGGCAGTGATCGTTTACAGAACACTACGTCCGCGGGGCCACAAGCGCTTCTCGATATATTATAAAGCTAAAATATGCACAAACACGTACAGTATTTATATTTTTGCTGTGTATTTACGTACAATGCATTTATCGCGCCAAGCCTCTGCCATAAAAATGCGTTTACTATATGTAAATTGTGTCCTACATGCCACATTAACACGCAAAACTGTAGAATAGAAATGTAAGCGACAATGTAAGTAACCTGTAAATGTGCTAATATACCCGTAAGTGTTAATGAGCAAAATAGCGCAAAACTCAAACAGCAACGTTTGCAATCGTAGCGTGCTGTTTGCTCGTAAAGCTGGAGTTAACTTTACGTTACATTTTATTAGAAAACTGAGAAATTGTGACTAATTAGGTAGGTAAATAAGGAAAGTAAGGAATTGTAAAGTTCAAAGTTCTTGCATTTAAGCTTTTAATTGGAAAGTACTAATGTTGTTCTTACTTACTCGAGCACTTGATATAAAAGACCTAGGAAAAGTTTATTCTTTAAAATGGAATATGTATCATTAACAACAAAGTTCTAATGTTATTTTTAAACTTTCGCGGAGTATACTCATGTTTTATATACTACTCGGGACTTCACGCGACTTCACCACGGTCGCTGCAACGCGTTCGAAACGTCGGTGAATGTAAGTAGAATTTTATTTCACGTGAAGTCCCGAGTAGTATATAAAACATGAACAAAGTTCTATAAAACTATTTCTAATTTTTGTTCGATTAGTTTTACGAAAGCATAAATTCAATTCATTCGATTTAATAGCAAATCTTTATGATTGCACGCACCATAAGCAGAGAATCTAGCAACATCTCAGATAAAGTTCAAAGATTACAAAATGACATCACATGAATAATAAAAACGTATTTCTTCGCCACTCCCACGAGAAGTTGAATCAGCCTCATTAAAGCAGCGACTTGAAGATGCGATCGCCACGCGAATGAGATGCGATCTAGATGTTATCGACAGACATCGCCACCGAAACCCTTAGAATAAATCAGTACTGACATTGTTGCAAACTTTAATGTACTTAGATGCAACGCTTTTGTTTAAATTTAACTCAAAATTAAATCAGAGTCAAAGTCCATAAGATGGACGTTTAGTAAAAAACAATATTATGATCTTCACTAAATACATACATAGCAGATATGTTTAGGTGACCAAAGTTCAAATTTAGTAAGAATATAATTATGGAAGGGACACGTGTGGTTTTCGGTAGGATACGTGTGGTCGTTCCATCCATGAGGATTTCCACACGAAAGAAAAAGGGTAGAGAGGCCTTTTTTAAGACACAATCATCAAAATACCTAGATTTCACCGAATAAATTATAGGCCCTCTGATCACCTACTTGTGATTTTGATTTTACTAAATTATAAATGTCCATGTCAACACGGCAATGGGCTCTCCACCTGTTACATGGGACAAAAATGTATACGGTGAAATGTGGGCGTATAGTATGCCTCTGCCTACCACTTCGGGATAAAGGCGTGACAATATGTATGTATGTAAACATACAAATATTTTTATGCCAATTAGGCTATCGTGAGTACAGGTATGACATACTTATGACTTGGCTGGCTGATGTTTCGATCAGCTTGACTTGAACCGGTTCTATACCAGCTGACTGATTCAATGACGCCCACTTTATAGTTGTCGAAGCACATACTCGTACCTATAATAAAGATTACAATATGCCCATACCAATTTAAAAAATAAGATTATGTATAATATAGTTGGATCAGTCAGATCTTAGCGTAATATGTTTATTAGCAGTGCGGTAATTTTATATTGGTGGCGTCTTGTATATGAGGGTAAAGTGGTCAAAAAGGGGAAGTTGTCTTAAGCATCATTTATGAGACGATTTAGAAAATAAGAGGACATGTACAGTATGTACTCAATTTTTAACCAGTAGGTTTTATTTAATCATACAACTTCATGTAATAAATAGTTTTAGATGGCGCTATCGAATCACTACATATAATAAAACAAAGTCGCTTTTCGCTGTCTGTCCCTATGTATGCTTAGATCTTTAAAACTACGCAACGGATTACGATACGGTTATTTTTAATAGTTAGAGTGATTCTCATAGAAGGTTTTTATGTATAATTTGTTAAGTTTTTGTATATATTGACCAAATTATAACGATATTTGTCGGAAAAAATAAGCCTAAGTCTGGGAGCTTTCAACAAAACCGCTGCCTAAACCCTTTGAGATATAACAAAATAATGTAAGGTGCAATTGTGTATCTAATAGAGGTCTACAAAAAAGTCTGCAACGACATATGTCTATCTCTTAAGAATAACATACTATATCCATTTTAATACTTAAAAAAAACAGCAATTATTAAGCGGTAATTTGAAGGCTATTTACACAAATATGCTATTAATCCTTATCATTTTTACTACGTTAGTTGGCTTCAGCATTTCATGAAGATTATTTTGTGCCTTTCCACCTTGCAAATTAAATGAATATCTTACGAGTTATCGCAAATGAAAAATTAGGCGCAAAGAAATTAATTTAATTCGACCGGGCCGTGCGGGTAGGTAGGTACCTAGGTACTGGAGAGCGGAGAAGTAATCAATGAATTTGGAAAATGTTCATACATTATTGTGAATGTGAAATTATTAAACAACGGGATTAAATGGGTGCCACGGGGTTCGAAGTATGTCACGGACGAAGCCGGGCGGGACAGCTAGTTAAATATAAACTATAGGTTGAGTAACTGCTGCCCAGGCATTTTCTAAATATTTAAATTGGCCGTTGATTTTCTTTGAAGCTAATTTCAGGGTAAGGTGGAAATAAATATAAAAAATGTTTACTCATTATCACTAGTTTAAGAAGTTCATATTGATTATGGACGTTAATGTAAACAAATTTTACAGTAAACTAAAGTTATTGACAAATTTAACGGTTATGAACGTGGTGTAAATAAAAGAGCTGTAAATTCATAGTAGATTACAATTTTATTGAGTATTTTAATGCTAGGTACTTATTGTTTTATGCACTGGGAATAGTAAGCCAAACTAAATTTATTGTATGACTGTGCAAAGTATTCAGTTTTATATTACAACGTACGTGTATAAATGCACTTATGCATATATTTAATACTTCATCAAGATTTTTAAATGTTACTAGATACTTATTAGGTATTATTTTTTGATATCCCTACCTTAATATGTACAGAGCTTAAAGGTATTATGTACTCGTATGAAGGCCGATTTATTAATGTGCTACCCAACTTTTAAATGCAACTTTTAAATGCAAATTTTTGTCCTAATCATAATTTCTCATAAATTTTTAATAAAGTGGAAAAAGACAATTCGATTCGAGACAGGGATTGAAACTGTGACCTTTGCCTAACCAGGGCAATGTTCTAGCCACCTGAACTACCCGAACCGTATCGAACCAAGTTGAAATTCTCCACCATATTTATATCGTAATTTTAAGAGTATGACCAGAGCCATCTATCGAGCTAATGAACAACTCGATACCAATGAACAGTGTTACAACTATTTTTAAACATTGATGCAATGAACTCCACTCAGTATATTGATAAATTTTTTAAAGCAATTATTTGCTAAATTTCTCATAAATTTTTAATAAAGTGGAAAAAGACAATTCGATTCGAATAGATCGAGCAAAAAAAAATTATCAACTAATCATAATTTGTCATCCGGTTTGTGTGTAATGCTGAAGAAAAATTAAGAATAGGACAAAAAATGGGTATAAGAAATTTCATTTCATAATTATATTTATGATTAATATCTACAATTAACCTGCCACTATGACTATCAAATATAATTTCAAAGCTTACGAGTAATAATCGGCAGTAGAATCTACTAGACACTATCATTTTATAAGGCAAGCGAACATTTTATAAGGGTGTCGAGAATTAGTATTATTATGAGCAGAAACAGCATCCGCGCTAAGTTCTACTTAGGTGTAAACCATACCTGATAGTTATCCACGGTAAAATTGCTAGTGGTGTAGATATATTGATAGGAAAAATGATAGTCTACATATCATTTGCACCATCTAAAACATTTCACATAAACGTTCTTGATACGTAACACTTTTAATTTGTTTTATATATATCAAAATGTATCACAATCAACCAAACACTGCAGGAAACACGTGTTTTCTGATCAGTTCCGAAACACAACTAAATGGACGAAACAAATCTTTTTAATGATGTTACCCTAAATGCAATCATTGTTTTTGTATTAGCATCATTATGTGTTAAATGGATTAGCAATTGGACATTGTTTAATAGAGAACAATAAATTGTAACAACAACATGTTCAAACAAGATGACTGCATCAGTTTATGATATCACACGAGCATAACTCAGCGGCCGAACTCTGTTAGATCTAAATAATTTTGAAGAGCGTCACAATCGAAAATGGGAAAGTCGAGTAATAAATAACACCAGCAAGTATCGAAGTGTAAAAAATTACACTTGGAGGATGATAAGACGACCATAGGAAAAGAAGATTATCATATCGCTTGAAGATTATTCGTTGCCATACGAGTCAATGCAAACACCGAGGTATGTAGGTCTAAATAAAGGAAGATCGTCACAATCAGAAATAGTGAAGGCCTTATTTGTCGCCATACGAGCCAGCGGTACTACCGAAGTATGTTAGGTCTAAATAAATTAAGAGAAGACAAATAGAAATATAACACCAATAAAGTACATATCGAAGTGGGGGGAATAACGCTTCATTCAAGGATGATCTGATAAAACGAGTGTAGAAGAAACATATAATTATTAATTACTAGCTGATGCCCGCAGCTTCGCCCGCGTGGTAAAGTTTTTTCCTATTCAAGATTTCGTATGAAACCATAAATATTTTGAATCCAAAAAAAATCCAACATAGCCTATGTTACTCACAAAGAATGTAGTTTTCTAATGGTGAAATATTTTTTTAAAATCGGCCCATTAGTTTCTGTTGTTTTTGACCCTATTCATCCCTATTCATTACAAAATAAACTAACAAATCATTCCTATTTATAATATTAGTATAAACGACCATGAAGTGGTGTTTTAATAATGGGGATTTAGTTAGAAGAATTGACAAATACTGTTAACAACGATTCATTAATGTTCAGTGATCATTTTGTTTATTTCCTGGTGATAAAATTTGCTTTATGTGTATGTTTTTTTTATTATGTTTCTATTTGTTTTGATTATTTCGTGTATTACTGTACATCAATATATATTCAAATCAATGCTACTTTTCGTTGTAATTTTATAACTCAAAAACGGGCTCACCTATCCAAACCAAATGTTAAGGCTTTGTTCAGACTATTTAGTAGTTGCTTTATGTGAAGTTTGCACAAAATCAGTGGAGCGGTTCTGCAATTATCACATTTTTGGTGGCGCTAACTAAGTTGCGCGGATCAGCTAGTTGTATATAGTTATATTTGTACATTACTATTAAACACCTATTCAGACAAGTCTATATAAAAAGGTAGCCTCCTTTTATTTGGGTACGTGGATAGCACTTTAAGCCACTTATTTTCGCAAAAAGTCCTTTTAATAATACGTATTTCCTTAATGCAGTATGTTTTTAAAATTGTAAAATAATAAAAATAATTTTTATTTGCTTATTTAAAAGTGGAACTTCGATTAATAATTATGGTCTTTGCTATTAAAATGTAATCTCTTTTAGATTAATACATTTTAGAAATATGTAATGAAATGTAAAATCTATTAATAACTAATTAACCCCATTCCTCGCATATTACTATCATTTGGATAATTTCGATAAATAAACACATTATAATTTAAATTATTCAAGCTAGACGAAAGCATTAATTATAAATTACTGTTAAACAGTTAACTAATTATCAAAACGAATAAATATTATTCAATTACAAGAATACATATACTATTGAAATCTTAATTAATGTGCGCGTGATTAACACAACACTTGTTTGACGTAATTATAAGTGTAAGAATTGAGATATACAAGCGATGAAGAAATAATTAAAACCTATTAAGTAACATCTCAAATTGCTTAGTCAAAAGTATTAAGCTATCCTGACAAAATTATATTGGCAAACTTTCGCACAACACTAGGAAGTGTGTAGATGGCGTTAGTTTAAATAGTTTCAAATTATTTTTGGTTGATTAGCAATCGATAAATTCTGCACCAATCAATTTTTTTTTTGATTTACTTGTACTTATCAGGTTTCATTTCAACAAGAAAAGGATTAGAAACAATTTTGAAAGCAATTAGAAACAATTTTGAAAAGCAATTAGTAGATATGTTAACATTTTCTAAATTAAAATTTTAAAGTGTTAAAATTTTTCAGTCACGTACTGGACTCGAACCAACGTCTTCTGGTTCAACGCACCAGACGCGTTACCAACTAAAGTAAACTAACGTAAACTAGTCTTAAAGCGACGTAAGACGTAAGGACGTAAAGAGGTGGATTAATTCGTCAGTTACGAGCAGGTCACAGTAGTGTAGTTGGTAACGCGTCTGGTGCGTTGAACCAGAAGACGGTGGTTAGCGTCCAGCTCGTGACTGAAAATTTTTTTAACTTTAAAATTTAAATTTAGAAAATGTTAACATATCTACTAATTGCTTTTCAAAATTGTTTCTAATGTTTAGGCAGGTGTCATCACAAATCGAATGATAATAGATGCAATTCTGTACATCGTACCGTGCAACTTTGCTAAGTGCCGGTAGATGGCGCCTTAAGTCGCCTTATGACGTAAAGAGGTGGATTAATGCGTCAGTTACGAGCAGGTCACGGTGGTGTAGTTGGTAATGCGTCTGGTGCGTTAAACCAGAAGACGATGGTTCGAGTCTAACTCGTGAATAAAAAAAATTCCACTTTAAAATTTAAATTAAGAAAAGGATTTCAATTTAATAATATAATAAGTTTAAAAATCTCGTGTCAGTGTTCGTTATCTCCGAAACTTTATTGTCTCACTATTTTTACTTCGAATTTCTTTATACTCGTATTATTATGATGCTTTTTATGTGTAGGTAGTTTCTAGCAGGTCTGAGAATAGGCTACTTTCTATATCCCTAAGATTGGTCATTGCCATTTGTATGGCGAAACCACGTTTGCGGAGTCATCTAGTAATGTTATAAATTGACAGAAGAGTGGAGCATCTTGAAACAAGTCTAAATTAAAAATTTATTTGCTAATATGAGCAAAAACATGTAATTCCATATCATAGTAAGGAACAAAACATGGTATAGTTGAAACATATTGATGTCGTATCGGAGACTTGACAACATCAAAATATAGAAGAATGATATTATAATCCATGAAGATATAAAATACGTGCCATTGAACTGATTAAAATTTTAAAACTGGAAGTCATAACTGAACTTAAAAGTTACTTAGACAAAAGTTTATTTCCTACGCATCACACGCTACAATCTTTGCACGTATAAACAGCTAGACGCACACTAGACAAGTATTATCGCCGTCGCTTAAGAATGATCTAAAAAGTGCTGACGATACAAGGTAGGCTAAAAAGAGAATCGTCGTTGAACCTGTTTTTTGGCTAGAGCAAGGCGGTAATCTGATGCTAGTGCGAATTAGATAGCTAAAATGTTTAGAGCGTTTGTAATGGCTATTTGAACGAAAGGACATTTATTCATCTAAAGGTTCATGGATATATTCGCAAAAAAGACCTTAATTTTATGTTTATAAAGACTTTTAGAAATGTGTAGAAAAAGATTATGTAATGATGTTTAGAGGCAATATCTAGTCACAACAAATGTACAAACAAGTCTAAAGAAACCATTTAGCGAGCTATTTATGAATGCTTTATTTATAAGATAACATCTGTGAAATCAAACATGCAATCGTCTATCTAGCCGACCAAAGGGTTTAGAAAGCAGATGCTATAAATTACTGCAAAGAGGCACCGGATACAAAACGACATGTATAATTTGCTACAAGTTACAACCTGTTTTTGAACAGAGCAAACCATCGAAGCTGTAAAATATAGTGTTAATAGTATCTATAAAACGTCATAATGACATTTTATTTATGAGTTTATGGAAATTAAATTTTGGCCAGATGTTGAGAGAAAAATAATGGTAGTTTAAATTTAATATCTATAATCCTCATATAAAAATATTTATGTTTTGCCAGAACCGGTTTTTTATTTTCCTTTTTTGGTAATCTAGATCAATTTTGCCTCACGGAATTTATAGCCATTTTATATCTGAATATGGTAACTATCCAAAACAGTGATTTTCTTTTAGTTTTATTTAGCAAGTAAAACGAAGCTAACTGGTAAGCTGAGACGAAACGTCTGGAAATAATAATTTATAAGTTGAAATATATATATATAAAAACCCCGATACTAAATCGTAAAAGTACGATAAATGTAACAATTGAACTGAATTGAGTGTCGGCGGCCATTGTGGATTTGAAATTTGTCTGCCATTTTATGTCTGCGGTCATCTTAGATGAATTTTCATCAAACACACAGAACACTCGCTACTGAATCACTTAATCAAAATCGGTTCATCTGTTATCTGTTCGCGACCTACGATGCTACACACAGATTCGTCTATTGAGAAAATATTGGCAAAGCATTAAAATATTTTCGCCTTGCACAATGTTAGTATACCTAATAGAGATGTTAAAGGAAGAAATTGTCGATAACTGTGATGCGTTTCATGCGCACAAAGTTTAATTTATATTTTTTATTTTAATTTATTATTTCATTATAATAATTTAGATTGCGAACGTGTAAATATTAACTGTGTATATTTTAACTATTAGAAATGTAATTACAGACCAAATAGCCTTATTATTTGTAACAAGCTTATTATAGCATCGAACAAAGCTTTAATGGGAACATTTTAGTCCACATAAGAAAACCATTAACACATAGTTATAGCTACTTTCGATGGTACAATCGAAGTTGGCAAACAATTATGATGTAATAGGCATGCTTAAGAATAACTATATCGTTATGAACTTTTTCAACCCTAGTCTGCAACCGAGCTTATATATCACGACCGTTCTCATGCCTTGGAAGGCACGTAAGCCATAGGTCCGAGTTGCCAGTTATTTCCAGGGAGTCCCCCTGGAAGTAACTGGCAACTCTGACCAATGGCAATTGCGTTTCAATAGAATTCTATCGGCCGGTGGATATAATTTTATTAACATGTGTCGCGACAGTAGCCGCTCGTAATTTGCATTTTTGGTAGTCCATATTAATATTTTGACATACAAAAACAGCTACTTTGTTTTTGTATGTCAAAATATTAACTATAAATAAATACCATTTACTATATGCCTAGTATAGTATGCCCCTGCCACTCTTGCGGGGTTAAAGGCGGGAATGTCTATAGAGAGGTTTAACAGTAAAAATTTACAACCTGTTTTCCTTTAATCTAAATCGCGTCTGTATGCTTTTAATCTTGAATTGATGTCCGTCGATGTCGATATCCATATCATATTGCTATATTAGTACAGCAAAATTCGTATCTTTGTTATAACAAATTATCGCAGCTACTTCCATATTCAAATGATATAAATCAAACAACAGAAAATGTCAAAACCGGTGTTGTAGGTCGACAAAGAAAGTGGTCAACCATTTTTAACAACAGTTTTTGTGAGATCAACACAATCGTTGACTTTTCTAACCGTTTCTAACTAAATGAACTGTAACAATTCAACTTATTCCAGAGAAAAGTCATCCTTGTTATTCCATGACGTTCAAATGAACCTCAACCGTTGGATGGTAGTTCTCATTTTTGGCTGACTTTACCTTTAAAACCTACATACGGAGTGTATTATGACGTGGCTTGTGTCAAAATTGTATATATCTTAAAAAAAAACTGCAATTGTGTCATCGTAACACAGGAACCTTTCTTTATTACACATCGCGTGATAGTGATGGGATATCTATTTTTTTTTTGCATTTAGGCATATAAATTTGGCAGCTATTTTTTAAGACAGCTGTAACGCTCACTGCGTACAATTTTGTACGCAGTGAGCGGTACAGCGGTCGTGGGCTAACTATAATCTCCTTCATAATTCATGAAGTAGAGGGTTAAGTTAAGATTACATTCGTATTGTTTGTAGATTGCTGGTGGTAGGTATGTTTTATGGAAATAATTTGACCCGTTTATTATATCATATAGTCTTAAAATAACTAACTAACTATACTCACGCTGTACCCGATGGGGTAGTAAGAAAGGAAAGATCGCGATTTATTTGAGATTCATTTATCATTTTATTATATACATTATACTACTGGGTATGCGAGTACTTCTGATCTTTACGATTTGAGCAATTTGCTCACGTGGTCTTCTTATGTAAGTCTTGGTCTACTGTGACTCCTTTTACTCTCTACTTTATATTCATCGACATTAATAAATTACTTTCACACGTTTAGTATACGCATTTAACATGACTGTATTGACAGAATACAATTGAGGCCAACACTTTTGAACTGACAGTTGATAAGAAGATCTGTATAGATAAAGTCGTGTTTAGTGAAATTGTTCATTATTTTCTATTTATTTTTTGTTGTTGTTTATTTAATAACTAGTATTACATCATTGAAAAATATTGCTAACGACACGAGAAAGATTTGAACGCGATCGTATGTTTCTCATAATCAAAACCACGGATATCAACAAAAAGTCTTTTAAAGTAATCTTCGTGAGTGGAAGAATTAATAGAGTAGGTATTTAACTGATCGGAACTCCCAATCAATGCCAATAATAAATATACATAGATAGAAAACTCTTTATTACACACAATAACATACAGTATTTTTAAGATTATGAACTAGGGATTAGAATACATTAAGCGGTCTATACAACCTTAGTATGGAAAAAAGAAGAACAGGAATGAAAAAGGTAGTTGGTGGCGTACTTACATTATATAAAACGATAGATTAATATAATATTAAAGATATGTAATGTTTTTGTTGTACATAGTACATTTGGAGATATTAAAAGAACAGCAATGGTAAAATTTTACAATGATTTCTTGGGAATTAATATCAGTAAGTATTACATTGATGAGACTAGAGATTTGATATTAACTAACCTGTTTATAACAAGTTTATTTTAGTTATTTTTCATTAAATAGGATATTAAAAGCCTAGGCACGATTCGATTCCTGAAATAAATTCCTACTGTTAATTAGTATTGCCTGTGAAGATTGAATTTATTCCATAATATTGGTAAATAATCTATACAAATACTAGTGGTTCTGTGAACCTTAGACTTCGGAGATTTTTTTTTACTTCTTTTCTTTCCTTTTTTTTATTATTGATTTTAAAAAAATTCAACATTGCTTTTTTTTTTTTCGTTTTGAGCGCTCTTGCCAACCACTACGGGACCATTTCTCCTCCCCTGCCTACATTTACTCCCCTGATCGAAAAACCCCCTCGCTAAAAGTTGTTGTCTACATCAAGGATTGTCCATGAAAAGTTGCATGCAAATCCGATGAAAAATGCGACCTGTAGACTGAATGGACGGGACGGACATCAATAGCATTTTTCCCTTACCAGTGGAGTTAAAACGGAGACTTTCGTCGGCTCGCTACGCTCGCCTCAGTCAATTATAAAGCTGAAGAGTTTGTTTGTTTGTTTGGTTGAACGCGCTAATCTCAGGAACTACTGCTCGGATTTGAAAATATATTTTTGTGTTAGATAGCCCGTTTATCGAGGAAGGCTATAGGCTATATATCATTACGCTACTACACTGGGGAGCAGAGCAGTAGTCATAAATGTCGACAAATCGGGTAAATGTTTATGCATCATTGTAAAATTCATAAGCGACGGGATTAAATAGATGCGACGGGAGGTCGAAATATTCCACGGGCGAAGCTGTGGGGGTCATCTAGTGAAATATACAAGTTAAGTGGGATAAATTATTGGGGAATGCACACGGTGAAATGTGGGCGTATAAACTGCCTCTGCCACTCCTTCGGGGATAAGGCATGATTGGTAAACAACAACAACAACAAAAAATACATAGCGCTATGTTAAAACTTTGTTAATTTTAACAGTATAAACGTTATATGACTGTTATGTTGTAAAACAGCAGCTCTAAACTTTAACGTTGTCATATTTTATGTCATGTTTTAAATAAATATTATCAGTAAACATATTTTATTTATACTACAAAGCAAGGAATGTTGCTCGCAGAAAAAGCTTGAGACGAAAGTAATTGGTAATTGTACCGTCCGATTACTATAAGGTCGTTAAGTTAGAAAACTTAATTTTAGTATTTTAATGTGAGTACCGCTTTTATCATTCGAAAATGTGGAAAATTATGTGCTAAGCCGACATATTCTCGCTATCTCAGTAAATAATAATAAATAAATAAATAAATATCCATCACGCCTTATCCCCGAAGGGGTGGCAGAGGCATATTATATGCCCACTTTTCATCGTGTGGATTTTACCTGTCCCACGTAATAGGTGGTGAGCCCATTGCCGTGTTGAAATAGACAGACGCAGATTGTGGCTACCTGCTGTTGAAATTTTTCATGCAGCCCATAAGGCATTCAACCAGGCTTAACGACTGCCATTTTACTGGCAACCGGGACCAACGGCTTAACGTGCCTTCCAAAGCACGGAAACGCTCGCAAATGTAAATGCCACAAAGTGGTCACCCATCCGAGGACCAGCCATAGTGAAAGTTGCGTAACTCAGTGATCGTTTACAGAACACTGAGACCGCGGGGCCACGAGCGCTTCTAAATAATATAATATATCCATATTTTACGATTATAAATAATAATCGTAAAATATTAAGACCCAAATTGAAAGATAGAGACCAAAATTCTACATTTGGTAGACTAGACAAAATGTCACATAACTGCTTTGTAACCATCGGTCAGCAGATTTATGATACCATGTGTCAAGTTTACGTAAAATTGTATGCGAAAATAGCATACGCGACCTGTCTGTTGCCTACATTCGTCTGTTTTAATTAGTGCTTTAGTATTAAAAACGAGTGACGCTCCCTGATGCGCTGATGGTTGTATGAAATATTTAGGTATACTTGCTCTGCGGCTAAGACGGTTTTTCCTATAATCAAAATGTTGTATAAGCTATGTTATGATGTGCCAAAAGTTGTTTTCATGTTCTATTAAGTTTAAAAAGGTTCGTTAGTATGTACTACTTTTGCTTATTTGTTTGAGCTTTCTATAGGAAGTTGCGTGGGTGTGAATATTGATAGTAAGTGCTAA
Organism: Thumatha senex; assembly: GCA_948477245.1. Classification (NCBI taxonomy): domain Eukaryota; kingdom Metazoa; phylum Arthropoda; class Insecta; order Lepidoptera; family Erebidae; genus Thumatha; species Thumatha senex. The sequence continues at coordinate 8,868,281 of OX419734.1, forward strand.
TGCTTCTGACCTCGATATCGATAGACAACTTGCGTCCACACTAGTGGTACATAAAGTACTGTTTTGTATTTTCTTCATACGACTTTTGATTCTTGTAGGTTTATACAAACCAGCACTTGAATATTGTATTATGATGTAACAGTGCCTTTACTTTGTAACAAGAGGTCCGTTTTCATGTCTGTTTATCTCCGATTTGGTAAAAAGTTATGTTCTACAGTCATTTTGACTCTCTTTAGAAAAGAAGAACCAGATTCGCTCTGCGTAGACAGTAATATAGATTAATACCCTAAAAATCTAGAACATATGCATACATTTCCTGCATAGGAAGCAACCCTGCCTATACAGCCATTTTGTGTAGGACAATATTAAAAAACAATCTGAATTAGTCAGTTTGTATTTGATTCATAGGAAATATGCATGAAAAATAAATACAATGTTTAATTGTTCACTTGGCACTATATAAAATTTTAATATCAATAAAAACTGAATAAGATTTTGCTAAATACATTCAATATTACGAATTAACAGTTTCAATATACCGTTCTATATTGTTTGAAAACAACGTAAGGGTTTATAATAGAATTAAAATTTATAATTATGTAAAAAATAAATAAATAAATATCCAACACGCCTTATCCCCGAAGGGGTGGCAGAGGCATATTATATGCCCACTTTTCACCGTGTGGATTCCTGTCCCACGTAATAGGTGGTGAGCCCATTGCCGTGTTGAAATAGACAGATGCAGGCTGTGGCTACCTGCTGTTGAAATTTTTTAAGCCGCCTATAAGGCCTTCAACCAGGCTTAACGACTGCCATTTTACTGGCAACCGGGACCAACGGCTTAACGTGCCTTCCGAAGCACGGAAACGCTCGCAAATGTAAATGCCACAAAGTGGTCACCCATCCGACGACCAGCCATAGTGAAAGCTGCGTACCTCAGTGATTGTTTACCGAACACTGATACCGCGAGGCCACTATTATTAATTATGTCATTTCTTTTATAAACCCTTAATTTATTTCTCTTTTATAAGCCCGTTATTTCTGAATAATTTTTAAAAGTGCTTGCCATATTGTATGTTTTGATTAAGTAGCATGCGTTTATAAAGATATTTATGAAAACATGCATATAAAAAAAAACATATAAATATTGAGACTTACATATGAAGACCACGTGAGCAGATTGCTCAAAAACGGAACGGTCAAAGTACTCGTATACCCAGACGTGCGTGAATGAAGCGAATGATGAATCTACAAGAAGCGAAAGAAGTATGCATGGATCGCAAAGCCTGGCGATCTGACCTCTCTGACTACCCCGTCAGGGATACAGCGTGAAGATAGTTAGTTAGTTAAATAAATATTGTAGGACATTTTTTTACACAGTGCCGTCTAGCCACAGTAAGCTAATATAAACTTGTGTTATGGGTTCTAGACGACTGATAAACATACTTATATGTATATTTCTGAATACATACATATTATATATATGAAACACCTAAGTTAAAATATTCCTTATTGACATATGTTTATGATGTAATTATTAAACATTGTTAGTGCCTCAAGTGTCTATTAGGCACGTAATAGAAAATTCTCAATAAGGAGATGATTAGATAATGAAATTAAAAATAATCACGCACGAATAATTCCTTAATTCATTACACAAATTAGTTGAGCAATTAAATCGCTTTTTCATTTCAACTATTATGAGAAAGTTGTTATTGTGCGACCTCAACATATTTATTATGCCCGTATCTCACCGTCTCCGTCTATTTCCTATAGTTGACTGCCTCTGTGGCGCGGTGGGAGTGTATCCGACTGCTATGCAAGAGGTCGTACCACACTATAATTATTCTATACTGCTGCGAGCAATACATTCTGATGGCGATCAATCATAGTAATGAAGTTTATAATAAATGTCTCATAATGCATTGGTTTTCTCCCTTTGCAGAGTCGCAGAGAGTTGTCTTTTGACCTATCCTGTCTGATTATGATTTCCTGGTGATACCATTGAATTCGACAGATAAAAATGCGTTTACTTTTCTAAATAGGTCGTCTATAGTTTTAATGTATGTATTGTATTATTATTATTATGAATCATGAAATATAATATGTATTTCATGATTAATAATAACTATAAATCGTTTTATTTCAGACAATTTGCAATCTAATATCAAATCAATTTGAAAATTCAATGAAAATCGGTTGCGCTGTGAAAAAGCTTCAGTGTTAAAAGTGGGAAAAAGACCCAATGTCTGCAAATATTATGTGGGGAGGAGGAAATTTTTAAAATGAAAGTTATCTATGTACAACTTAAAAATCTATATTACTATAAGTATATACCTAACTTTATTATATACTTATTACTAAAAGTATAAAATTTTTTTTTTTATTAAATATTTAAAATAAACCCCCGACCTACAAACCTAAGTTCCCTTTGAAAAGTAAAATTTTATAGAAGAAACTCAATTTTAAACTACTTAACTTCTTCATGGTTAACTACGAGTATGTACGTTGGGGGACGTTTCCTAAGTTAATATGTGTCAATTTTTAAGTAAAATTCAACATTAAAATAGCGTACAGGACGCGAGGTTGAACCTACGAACGTCATAAATTGTTTCATACTCGCCTTCACGGATTAGAGCATGTCAACAGAAACATACTTAAAATACAATACAAATATCAACCAGTTTGAAAGCCTGGTAGGCGTCAAAGAAAATAATGAACAGCTTTGTCACTTCAACAAATTGACGGCATCAGATGCTTTAAAGTCAATTTTGTGTCGTAACTTAACAAATACTTATTTAAGCAATCCTAGTCTTTGTTCATCATAGTATGTTCCAAGTTGCTTCTAAGCCCTACCTGAATTTGGAGCAAAGGGGTTCACTTTTATGTGGCGGCTACGAGGGCTGTTATTTATCTACCGGAAAAACAAAGTGAAACAAACATATAGCATTTATTACATTTAATTGCTTTTCATAATATTCACCATGATGGTCAATGCACTTTTGCATACGTTGGAATCAATTTTCGAAGCACTTATTCCATTTTGATTGAGGTATCTCCAAAATGTGCATTTCTTCGCGGTTCGAAAAACTATTAATTTATTCTTCACGGTTGGGAATACAAGGTTAAACAAATGATAAATATTCTTCAGCCAAAGAGTTCCATTTTTAAATGTTATCATTACAAGTTTCGGACACATAAATAGCAGCCTAGTACCTACTAGTAGCTTTGGCGTTTGGCTTTTGTTTTTCGGGATTGTTAGGTATTAGCGGCCATTACAAGCCCATTGCTTAGCCAGCAATGAGTAGTCTTCTGTAAGCGGATCACAACTTGTAAAAAAAATATTAAAAAAACTTGCCTTCTCCGTTATTCAGCAGGTTCACAGCTAACCCTGATGAATTGAGAAATCACTCACCATCCTTATTTGTTAGAAAACTATTTACTGATTGATATTTACGTCTCGGCGTATCGTTTAGAAACTTTGTTGGTTGAGTTTACGTTATTAAATTCTCGGGTGGTATTCGTATATGGTATGATTACTATAGATACATATAATGCATAATTGGTACAATTATCTCTCTTGTGTAATGTTAACAAAGAACAGTAAGGAACTTTAAGAAGACAAAAGCTTTATGAAATGTCGTGCACGAGTATAACTGCCGCAACAGTTTGACAAAGACATGATTGATAAATTGTAATATCCGATTATAATATACCTCAAGATCGAAGATTAATTACATACAGGCATACAGCGCCCTGCATGTCCAGTACAACAACGCTTTCAGATTGCTGTTGGTGCTTCCACGGTTCTGTAGCGCTTCTGAAATGTTTGCTGAAGCTCGGGTGGATGACTTTTACGCGATTATTCGGAAGCGTAGGGCCTCCATCCTTTGCAGAACACGCGCCAGTTCCCATAGCTTGCTGAAAGTATTGTGTAATCTTAAATAAATAAATAAAAAATCGGTGGGATCGATCCACCCTTAGAGCTCAAAAATGTTTTGTTTTGTGTTTTCGTTTAAGTTATTTACATTAGTTTTTATATTTATTTCGTAATACTAACATTTTTTGGGTTTTATATTATATTTTTATTGATTCTTGCACAAACCATAATAACAGATTGATCAACAATCGAAACAATACGCTATTTTATGTAGCTAGAATTCTAATACAAAATTACACACTACCAGAAAGTGCAATTCTTTAAGAATATAGAGGTTATTTTACTCATCTCATCTACGAGTCTATAAATCCGAATCATAAAATAATAATAGATCTTAAAGTAATCATTTATCATCTGTACACAATGGAATTGTGGTCAAGAGGTCAGACCGCTTTATAGAGGGCTACCAAAACCAATTTCACTTTAGTGAACAAGTTAAATAATAATTTATTTAGAATGCAACAAGTAATTGTTTTGTGTATTTGTAGTTATCTAAATACCAACTAAGAGCAATTAAAATACCTAATTACTTAAAATAGGCAGTAGTTGTGTTCTATTTTAAGGATATTATGGTAGACAATTATAATAGCTAACAGTACATAACTGCAAATATCTTCAGTACGAGTCTGTACAGTGTCTGGTGTGTACAACGGGCATTTAAATAGCAGAAGTCATTCTGAGTTCCATACCCTAGAATCTTCGTGCGGAGTATGGCTCTATATGGGGCACCCGTATGGGCGGGGAACCTGACGGCTACCAACGTGGCTATTTTAAATATTCTGTCGTTGAAAACGATGGCCGTCGGGGTGATTAGAGGTTACCGCATGATCTCAGTCGAGGCGGCATGTCTCCTAGCCGGGACCCCTCCGTGGGACCTGGAAGCGAGGGCCCTTGCGTTCTTGTATCAATGGCGCAAGGAGGCGCTAGAACGGGACTACAGACCTGTGCCCCGAGAAATCGAGGCTTAGCGATCCCTGCTTCGCCAGGAGCTCATGGAGACATGGAAGGTGCGACTTGAGCAACCTAAGTGGGGACACACCACTATCGAGGCGGTGAAGTCTGGGTGCGGCTGGAGAGGCAACACGGTAGCCTCACCTACCAGATGTCACTGATACTTACCGGGCACGGGTGCTTCGGTAAGTTTCGGTGGCGTATAAACTTCAGAGTGCCAGCACTGTGCGAACTGCAGCGAGGATACGGCGCTGCATACACTGGCGGAGTGTCCAGCGTGGGACCTGCAGCGGCGGGACCTCGTTGTGGGTCTGGGCGTGGATATTCTCACGCTGGACACCATGGTGAAAGCTATGGTCTCCGACGGGAGAAAATGGGACGAGTTCCGCAGTCTGCGGCAAGGACGCCGCAGACTTTTCTTCGCCCAAGATTACCGACCTCCATGACCAGGGGCTGAGGACGGCGGGTGGGCTGCTCGCCCTCCTTACAGAAGCAGGCGTGGTGTGAGAGCTGCACGCACGCCCTTCACCCTCTCAAGGAAGAGGTATAAAACCTGATCCCCCCCCCTGAACGAGGCCGAGGAAGCGGATTAAGTCTGTCGGGAGCCCTGGGGCTATCCTTCCGAGGGCTCACCCGGGACTCCCGGCTATTGGCAGATGGAAGGTATACGTGTGGTTTTAGTCGGTAAGAGTTCGGCATAGCATCCATGAGGATTCCCTCACAAAAAAAAGTACTCTAGAATCTAGGGTATGGAACTCAGAATTCTACCTCGTATAATATGACTAGGGCCTAGTATATATATACTCCATCATGAAAGTACTGACAAAATGATCTTTCATATACTTGAAAAAAAGATGATACTCCCGTGAATAGGAAATCGAAACATAACATTTAGTGTAAAGAAGATTTAGTTTTGGATGAAAATATTTTGGTTGCAGTTCTTGCTTAGTTTTGCAAACATAATACCGACGGATTTGGAACTTTATATGCAGTTTTTATTTATATTCAAAAGCGTCATTTAAGTACCTGCATAAATGAGTTTTATTTAGTTTCGCTTAATTCAATTCAAATAACAATTAAAATATATTTTATCAAATTATCAACCCGACTTACGTTTTGATTTGATCAATAAAAAGGTACGTCAATTTACATTATATTTTAAATGAGACATTTGAAATTGAGCTGTACCAACCAACCTTAACTACATCACGTATCCTATATTTTCACTTTCATTTGTGCTAAATCTACAAAAACAGAACAAACCGACTTCACTCAAAAAACTTATCATACTACGTGTTTTATTATTGCCATGGTATTGTTCTTCAGATGAAAAAAAAAAACAAGAACAAATAGTCGTGCTTTGAAAGCCTAATAAAAAAGCATATCTTGCTTCGTGAATGCCTCGTTGGCCCATTGGTAGTGTATGCGACTGCCTTGCTGTAGTCTCGAATTCGGTCAAAAATAAATATTTGATTGATCTGTAAATGTTTGCTTCGGGTTCGGGTATTTCTAATTATACTCGTAATTAAATTCACTTTTTAATTCACATTGATCTCATACTCAAACAAAACAGTGAAAATATTATTTTACAAGATAAATTTTCGCGCCTAAAATCTTGCGTTTGTTTAAATTTTATATTCAAACTAGGGTCCATAGCTTTATATGGGCCTATGGCTTTGCCCGTAACATATTTCGAACTCCTGTCGCACCCAATTAATCCCGTCACTTATAAATTCTACAACAATGTATATAATTGCCCGATTTGTCGACATTTAAGATTACCTGTTCCGCTCTCAGAGGTAGTAGCGTGATGATATATAATATCGCGATGCATACTTTAAGTGTATTAATTATTGCCAGTACTAAACGCGGATATTTTTCAATATAGCTAAAATCCGGAATAAAATGAAAGTGAATCACGTTTAATACCACCAGTGGCACAGACAGACATAGCACACCTTAAATCTTTTGTGTTCATTCGTCTTAATATAATTGGACATATCCAAAACTAAAATAACATGGAAAATAAATCAACGTGTTTTGTCGGCAAGAGAGACAAGTCGACGCTAGACACAGGAATGTGGATTGAGGCTGTGTCGAAATGCAAAGGCCGCTATGCCGCTTTGGGAGTAAACGACCGTACAAGTACTTTGATATTTATGGCACAGTAGACATAAGATAGTAGGTTAATTTTAGGCAACAGCCGCGAGTTCATGGTATCTGTATAATATGTTTCATAATTATGGAAATCTAGATGTAACCAGCGGTTCCGCCTACGTAAAGATTTGCAATTCCCGTTTGCCACGGGCATTTGTTCCCGAGATAAAAAGTAGTATATTATCATGTTCATGGTCATGTTCTATTTTGATATATGAGCTATATTATTGTAAGTTTCATTAGAATCCTTTCAGTATCTTTTGCATGAAAGAGTAACAAACACCCAAATTTTACATTTATAATATTAGTTGGAAGTGTCGATGAGTTTGCCTGGTTATTCAGAGGTTCAAACAAACAAAGATTTACAATAGCTTTCTTATGGCATAACGCCAAGCTGAGGAAATTTTCTCAGCCGTATCTAAACGAAACGGTTGAGAGAATATTCAATGTAAAGTCTCGCACAGAAAACCTGCATTCACTTCCGTCGTTTGAAGATATATTTCTGGATCCTGTAATATATATGTGTAGGAATTACGGTATAACCGTTAATTTCGATGGCTTGTTATTAGTTTCAATAACTAGTTATTAATATAAAAACGCAGTAACGCGGTATATCCGTAATTAATATTTACTCATAAATAACAAATATTGAATAACCATTAGCGTTTCAGCGTTGAAATTTAATGTTATTTTAGACAATGTTATTGTTTTCTCACATTTACAAATTAAATCTATATTGTGAATTAGTTTCAAGTAAAAGAAGTAAATACACCGGATTAAAGCCTAACTAGCCAAAATTTTAAAGAGACTCATAATTTTTTCTTTACATTTTTTTATAAATCGAGTTTTTGCAATAATACAGCGTTTTATTTAATCATATTCGCGATTGCTGATAAATCTGATGACATTTCAATACAACAATGTCATAAAAATGATTTGATGAAGAAGACCGAAGGCGACAACAAGGACTTGCTTTTATATTTTTATATGCATAATAAATACCTCTGTCAACTTTGAGCTTGTTTGACTCATTTCACATATATTATAAGAATAGCAATAAAATTAGTCATCATTACGCTATTAAGAAATCTTAAAGAATATTTTCTGTTGACAAAATGCATTTATTAGTCTTGAACGACAAAAGACGACGGTTTTTTTTATTGACATTTTCACATTTCACACTCATACTCGTAGCACCAAATGACTAAAACACACTCCATACCTAGCCGTTTATTTTTTTAATGCACACACACATTTACGAGTATAGCCATATTTTAGTTGCACGTATAGCACAGATGTCCGAGCGACGTGCAAACGTACGGCCTACGGAAGACAGGTGCGTTCGTTTCCTTTGCTTAAATTTTTATGAAACTAGGCGACACCCCCGGCTTCGCTCGTAACATACTTCGAACTCCCGTCGCATCTATTTAATCCCGTCGCTAATAAATTCTACAATAATGCATTAAAAAATTTTGACCGATTTGTCGACATTAATGACTACCGCTCCGCTCTCCAGGGTAATGGCGTGATTATATATAGCCTATAGCCTTCCTCGATAAATGGGCTATCTAACTCAAAAAAAAAATTTAAATCCGAATAGAAGTTCCTGAGTTTAGCGCGTTCAACCAAACAAACAAACTCTTCAGCTTTATAATATTAGTATAGATTATGGCTATAGAAATATGTAAAAGAATAATAAATTTCGCAATATTAACATCTATCACTTCTAGGATCATTTCGTATAGTTTAAGGCCTTTGGTTATTTATTTAGAGACCTAGATGACCCTACTGCAAAGAGAAGTTTATTTCGATAGTGGGTCAGCCTCAGTAACTCCCGGAACGGACTAAAATGGTCCCCCCGGATTGTGAAAGGACGCGGATTGAAATCCCGCATTCTGATACTGATACATACAGTCAGAATGCTAATTGCTTTCCAAAATGTTTCGTAAACTACAGTCTATTCTTCATATTTTTAGGATTTCTTATACGATCAATCCTGTGTCTGGATATATCTCACTCACAGCCACAGGCTTTGAAATTCAGAACAAATTATATCATTTAAACTACTAAACTTGGAATTTTGAAAAACAGTATAGAAATAATCCTCTATATGTTTAGTTATTTGACCACTTACTGATCAAGTGGCAATTTGTCTGTAGCTACTTGTCTCACGAAGTAATCACAAGTATGTGTCGACCATAGGTAATTGTCAAGAGATAAAATCAGCGTCTTGTATGTATAATATTGCAATACTACAAGTGCTGTAACATGCATGTGTCGAAAGACGTGCACAATGCACGCTAGCCAAAAATAGACTCAACTTTGACCTCTCTAACCAATTACGAATACAACATAATTAGATAAACCGACTATTAATGTAAGTAAGCAAGTAGGTACATTACATATCTAATACATTCAAATGAACAGCTGAGACTACCATAGTTCATTTGTTTGTTAATATATTTATTGTGAAGAAATCATTTTGATAGATCATGAATTCGAGATTATGGTGAAATCGTTCGTTCTATTGATCTGAAAATGTTGTAATACGTATCTAAACCAGTAGCCGTTTCTAAGAGATCAATCCATATAAAAGTTTATGTAATCGCCCGAAGGACGTTTTTTAGTGAACCGATTACATTCAAACAATGATATGTGAATAATAAACGGTCTACTAATGATAGCTTATTGCAATAACTTTACCTAAATATCTTTGCAACCTGCGTTCAAACGAAGCTCGCGGTCTAATTAAAAAAGATCGAATTACGATTCACTAATATTGACATTAACTATATTCTTTACAATGTACTACCTTCAAACTGAAAGGTCAAAAGTACTCGGATACCCAAACGTGCATGTATGAAGCGATTAACGAACCTGCAAGACGTGAAAGAAGTATGCATGATGGCGAAGCCTGGCGATCTGTCCTCTGACTACCCCTTTAGTGATACAGCGTGAAAATAGTAGTTTTTTTACCAATAAATGAAGTTCTGATTCAAGTTTGAAGGCATACAGGTTTTAGTTCAGATTGTAAAAGGCTTCTTTGAAGTTGCAGCAATAAAAATGCGCAATTATTAATTGATACACTGATATTATGAGAAGTGCTTCATTATAGTACACAGTAATAAAAACCAACATCCTCTGCACACCCACAAGAAACTACAATAGGAACACGATAAAATCTAGTTTTCTAACAGCGCACCTCTTCAAGACCGCAATGTGGCCTCACGTTTCCTGGTTCCTATATATCTTAGATTCTTTATTACCAGCTATAAGAAGTTTCAGAATACATACAATACAAACCCTTCTACAACTGCATTTAGGCAGTCATAAAACCACATACAACTTACAAGCCGCAATTAGATAATAGGAAAATAGAGGTTAATTTGTATGTTGGATGGTGTCTTGTTTAAAGATTTGCATTATTCATAATTGTATTGGGTCTATTTCTGAGTTCCTATAGGTATGGTCGAAACTTGGAGTAGTGATCAATTTTTCATAATTTTTAAATATATGCATAATATACCGGAAACTTTTAATGGATAACGATAGTGTAACGGTATCCATGTTTTTTGCGTTAAGGTGGATATAAATAATAAATAAATATCCATCACGCCTTATCCCCAAAGGGGTGGCAGAGGCATATTATGTGCCCACTTATCACCGTGTGGATTCCTGTCCCACGTAATAGGTGGTGAGCCCATTGCCGTGTTGAAATAGACAGACGCAGGCTGTGGCTACCTGCTGTTGAAATTTTTAAGCCGCCCATAAGGCCTTCAACTAGGCTTAACGACTGCCATTTTACTGGCAACCGGGACCAACGGCTTAACGTGCCTTCCGAAGCACGGAAACGCTCGCAAATGTAAATGCCACAAAGTGGTCACCCATCCGAGTACCAGCCATAGTGAAAGTTGCGTAACTCAGTGATCGTTTACAGAACACTGAGACTGCGGAGCCACGAGCGCTTCTCTAAGGTGGATTTAAAATTTGCAACTATGATACCCTGTGCCCAAGAGTATAGGAGAAAAAGAGTATATGTAGGCATCTAAGTACATGATGTGGGTGTATAGGGAATTTCTATCCCTGGGGCTATCCTTCCGAGGGCTCACCCGGGACTCCTGGCCATAGACAGATGGAAGGGTAACGTGTGGTTTAAGTCGGTAGAAGTCCGGACTTCTACCGACTTAAACCACACGTTTTACTATTTAGCTATGCCGGAATAGCACAAAAATTAGGGAACTCCTATGGTGGAATCCGGGTTATATAGTATACTAGTTGACACCCGCGGCTTCGCCCGCGTAAAGTAGTTTTCCTGTTCCTGTTTCCCACAGGAAGTAGTTCTCGGGATAATAAGTATGTGTTATTCTGTTGTATAAGTTACATTATTGTAAAGTTTCATTAAAGTCCATTCAGTAGTTTTTACGTGAAACAGTAACAAACATCCATACTTAAAAAACTTTCACCTTTATAATATTAGTAGGATTTAGGTATCAATATGTATTGTGTAAATGAGTAAGTGTCATTCGTCCACTAATTTATTCTGCTATCAATAAACGGCAGACCATGTTCAATCTATACATTAGAACAGGTTCTGGTTAGAAGTTACAAACATGGGGAAAATACAATTGCATAAAAAAAATATGTGGTGTCGTGGGACACCAGGTAGGAACGAAGTAACAAGTTCACGATTCAATTAATCATACAAAAAGTCACCGTTAGTACTAGGATTTGAACTCGGGCCTCTTGCGTCTCAGCCGACCAGCATACCACCCAAACCACATATCTACGTTACTGCAATTTCCAAATTAGTGTTCACTTCACTGAGGTAAATAGACAGTTTGAAAATCGACACCATGTGCAAAACAAACGACTGTCGCGCCTGCGCACGTCTCATTTAACGCATTTATTCCACCCAATTTTTCTTACGGTTTTACTATCACATATTTTTCAGTTCGGTCGCGCAGCATAATCCCTATCTCCTCCAAGCCTGCCGTAAGGAACTTCGATCCAATTATAATGCAGTAGAATTTGGTTTTGAATATTCTGTCCAATCGAATCACCATTAAATTCAACATGATGATAGAGATCATTAGTTCCGTAGAGGCCTACCAGCAAAAGCCCCATATAGATAAATATTTCAGTTAAGGATATAATCTAAATTGTTGGGAAATTTAGTTTAGTTAGTAATTTGTTAGCATATTTGCAATATTGCAACCGAACAAATGATCGACAGATTTAGTCGATAGGTGGAGGTGGGCGTTGTTTTAGTGAATCCATTAAATGGCATATAATAGCAAACTTTTTCAAGTCGGTTAACGTAAAATTAAATTGGGCATATTCATAGAAAAATCTTACAAAGATTAAACATTTCATATCCATTATATCACACATAAAACAGCTTTCCCGTGAATAAGGTTTCCGTATCCAAACATATTGGATCCAGGGAAAACTTGGTTGAACACTATCTACAACTATTTAATTGATTTATATACCACATACATCCAAACAAAAAATGTGTGTCAATTATTTTTTCTTTTGTACCAACTATGTTCAAAAAATAACGAACATAAAAAAAAAGAATTACAATACCTACATTTCGGCAATACATATCTATCATAGATTATATAATCTGTTAATAAGTCAAAGGAACTTGCACTTATGTTTGGTAATAAAATACCATAAAATCGTTGCAATAGTTTGCAGGATACGTCGTTAAATGTAATATTGGTTTCACTTTACCAGCTACTCAATAAAACAAGCGGTTTTATGACCACCGATTATCTGAAACTGGACTTGTTGTACAACAACTTTGCAAACGCATATTTATGTAACTACCTTTTTTACAATACATAGTATGCTTTGTGTTTTCAGTAAGTAATTATGGTTAAAGGTCCTCGCTCAATTTCTCCACGAGAAATGTCAGAAAAACGTTGCATGTTTGCCTAATGTTGCACTATTTAGTGTTTATAGTTATATACAAAAAAACGTAGTCAGATTTATATAATCAATCAATATGCCCAGTACAGGGCTTTCTCAACGTCTTATGCCTTGTTTTTGTGATTTGCAATCAGTGTCAGCTGTCACAGTTTGGGACCAGTAATCCGGGTGAGTCCAGTGCATAGTAGTATTATAAACTACACTATTTATAAGTAAATCTAACTATCTAACTAATATATTAACTAACTTTGAAGTTTAGCAAATGAGAAATTGTTAATTATACCAACTTATCACTACTTACTTGCAAAACTTCTGTTTAGGTTTAATTCTACAAGTTATCCTGTGGTGCACGGAATGTCTTCGTGAATTCGCATGAGAATTAGAAAAGCCCATTAATGTGTACTGTTTAATAAACGCTTCACTAAACCGATATAATTATGTTTTTCTCCCATACTTAATATTGAAAAAATTACACCCAAGTAAGGAGAAATTTAGATGAGAGACACTTTGACCACTTCTGGTTTATTTTTGTGATTGGCACTTTACATTAGCAGATACTCACCTAGGTATATGTACATTTTACATTTTGTTAATTATGACTATAGTTTTTGAGTCCTCGCAAACAAACATTTGTAAGTTAATAATATAACTCCTATTTAATGCACACTCGGTTTACGCAAATGTAATTAAGTAAATTAAGTCAAACAGCACTTATTGCTTTATTTTGTAAAATCGATCACAGAAGTATACTATCAACCAAAAATTAAAGTACAATTTACAACAACTTATTTTACAATAATAAGTTAAATATAGTTTCATATTTTCAAGGTTATATTTAATGTTAATTTTATTGTTTTAATATTTTAATATTACTTCATACACAGAAATAATAAAGCTAGCTTTATACAACAAATGGCAAGAGTGTAAAAAAATAAAGTATTACACCATAAAAAAACCTAACCACTCCGGGAGTGCCGACAGAAGTGAAAACTCAATTTATTAATAATTTATTTATCTAGACGCGTTGGTACATGCATATAATATGCACACACTATAGTTGCGTATCGTAACGGGTTGTAGCGAGTCCAGAGATTTATCTCATCTAAAAAATTGCGTACCGCGCTAAAAGAAGTTTTTCCTTCAAAAATTGACCGGGATCGACGTTAATGATGATGATGATGATGAAAAATAAATCTACACTGAAAGACTCCTAATTGATTACACAGCATTATTTAATAAGACCTGTAGATGACCGGAATCAACGTTAGATGATGATGATGATAATGGTCGCGAGTCCAGAGATTTTATCTCATCTAAAAATAAGCGTACCGCGCTAAAAGAATATTCACTTCAAAAATTGACCGGGATGGACGTTAATGATGATGATGAAACATGCATATATGCACACACTATAGCTGCGTATCGTAACGGGGAGTAGCGAGTCCAAATTTATCTCATTTAAAAAATTGCGTACCGCGCTAAAAGAAGTTTTTCCTTCAAAAATTGACCGGGATCGACGTAAAGATGATGATGATGAAAAATAAATCTACACTGAAAGAGTCCTAATTGATTACACAGCATTATTTAATAAGACCTGTAGATGACCGGAATCAACGTTAGATGATGATGATGATTATGGTAGCGAGTCCAGAGATTTTATCTCATCTAAAAATATGCGTACCGCGCTAAAAGAAGTTTTTCCTTCAAAAATTGACCGGGATCGACGTAAAGATGATGATGATAAAAAATAATTCTACACTGAAAGAGTCCTAATTGATTACACAGCATTATTTAATAAGACCTGTAGATGACCGGAATCAACGTTTGATGATGATGATGATTATGGTCGCGAGTCCAGAGATTTTATCTCATCTAAAAATATGCGTACCGCGCTAAAAGAAGTTTTTCCTTCAAAAATTGACCGGGATCGACGTAAAGATGATGATGATAAAAAAATCTTACACTTTTTCGATCAGGTCACGTGTCCTGACGCGAGTTTAAGATTTTATACCCATTACAGAAAAAGTGCTCAACGCCGCTAAAGAAGTTTTCACTTCAAAAAAAAACAACTTATTTACTAATAAGTAGGTAAAATTAATTTGTGAGAACAATTTTATGGGCTGATATTAACGAGCTGAGTCCACGATATTTACGGTCAATAAAGCTGATTTAATCATCATCGTATTTCTAGGCGAATGTCCACTGTAGGTTATGACTTGCTCAGTAATGAACAGTGGCTTGGTACAACAAAGTTATGAGCATAGTTAGGTTAAAAGTATAATAAAAGTCAAGCATAATCTTTATTAAACTGACTTAGGTAGAAGTGAGCTTCACTGTAAATTAGTTTAGCACGCACGAGACCGCATTTCATTTGATAGTATTTTAATTACCGGACGAAATCGGGTATTTTTAGGGTAAAGGTGAAGAAATCTGGGTACCTACGTACGTAGATACACATCACAGGCTCGGTCTTGTGTCGTACTTTGCCTTGTGGTTCATTTCCGTGCCTTTAAATCGATAATAGCCAAGTATATTGTACTTTTTTTTAACAAATGCCGACCTCTTTCCAAATAAAACCAAATGCTGTCATTTTATTTACCTGTAGCCCGGAGGCCCGGGTAAGCTCTCGGCTGGACCGGGTGAGTGGGTAACTCACGGTATCCTGAATTTTCATTTGCACTAAAAGGCTTAATTACACAACGTTTCTCAAAGCTCGTGAAACTTTAAAAGGCGTATGCTAGCTTTAAGTCCAATAATCATCATCACCACCTCTGTCGTCGGATGTAAGCGTTTGTCGCAGATCGAGAAAAGCTCCTATACATTAATACTGTATTGTCT
This sequence comes from Thumatha senex, assembly GCA_948477245.1. Taxonomy (NCBI): domain Eukaryota; kingdom Metazoa; phylum Arthropoda; class Insecta; order Lepidoptera; family Erebidae; genus Thumatha; species Thumatha senex. The sequence continues at coordinate 8,884,104 of OX419734.1, forward strand.
AGTATTGCCGTATTCACATAAGCCGCGCGCGCCACATGCGATAAATTAAACCTAAAAGACTAACTCTGAAAGTCTTTAATAAGGTATTTTGGAAAAATCAAATGCAATAACCCTAATGAGGATAGAACTGTTTAATACTAATAATTATTAACGCAATGTTTCTTATTACATAAATGCATTATTGTAACTGAAACTTTATACAGGTTTTGGACTTGCTATTAGTACCACAGCCGAAAGACATACAGTCGGTCGACGGAGCTGTCTAGACAGAGCAATCGTGCGGGGGACAAGGGACGAGACGCGGGAGGGTTTGTCCCGAGCTGCGAACAAAATGTTGTTAGTGGCTCGGGACCGTCTTTCAGGGCTGACGCATTCACGACCGCTTGCTATGATTTTTGAATTTTTGTATAGATTTCTTTATTTCATGGGGTTTTTAATATTCTAAATACAAATTTCGTGTTCATTTTGCAATCCAATATGGCCGCCGCGCCGTGGATATAAAATTTCATGTTGGGTATCGTATAAGGGATTTTTTAGTATGCTAAGTACGAATTTCGTGTTAATTTTGCAATCCAATATGGCCGCCGAGCCGTGGTTTTAAAATGTCATGTTGGGTATCATATAAGGGGTTTTTTGGTATGCTGAGTACGAATTTCGTGTTAATTTTGCAATTCAATATGGCCGCCGCGCCATGATTTTAAAATTTCATGCTGGGTATCGTATAAGGGGTTTTTTGGTATGCTGAGTACGAATTTCGTGTTAATTTTGCAATCCAATATGGCCGCTGCGCCGTGGATATAAAATTTCATGCTGGGTATCGTATAAAAGGTTTCTTGGTATGCTGAGTACGAATTTCATGTTAATATTGCAATCCAATATGGCTGCTGCGCCGTGGTTTTTTTGTTGTTTAATTTAGTGTTGGGTATCGTATAAGGGTTTTTTTGGTATGCTGAGTACGAATTTCGTGTTAATTTTGCAATCCAATATGACCGCCGCGCCAACTGTTATAAATTTCATGTTGGGTATCGCATAAGATTATTATGGTATGCGGAGCCACACATGTGGGATTATAACTATACTCTATACTATGTTATCCTGTGTTCAAGTTTTTCGTCATAATTAATTTTTAAACTTGTTCAAAGCGTAACCAATTTTTTTTTGTTGAAAACAACATTAAGTCCAGTTAATCAAAAACCGAAAATATTTATCATTAACTCATTTACTATAAATAAAATAAATAAATAAATATCCATCACGCCTTATCCCCGAAGGGGTGGCAGAGGCATATTATATGCCCACTTTTCACCGTATGGATTCCTGTCCCACGTAATAGGTGGTGAGCCCATTGCCGTTGAAATAGACAGACGCAGGTTGTGGCTACCTGCTGTTGAAATTTTCAAGCCGCCTATAAGGCCTTCAACCAGGCTTAACGACTGCCATTTTACTGGCAACCGGGACCATCGGCTTAACGTGCCTTCCGAAGCACGGAAACGCTCGCAAAATGTAAATACCACAATGTGGTCACCCATCCGAGGACCAGCCATAGTGAAAGTTGCGAAACTCAGTGATCGTTTACAGAACACTGAAACCGCAGGGCCACGAGCGTTTCCTACATAACTACATAACTCATTTACTACTAATAATATACCTAATATACCCGACGAACTTCGTATCTCCATAGAAATTGGTTTTTTTTTTCTGAGAGTGCTCATCGGGGCGGAGACAAATTGAGCAAATTAATAATAATAATAATATACCCCTCGAGGACAGTCGTAATTTTTTATAGGATTAACGCAACCCTATGAGGGTATAGTAGATTCGCTTTTTGAGTCATCCACTTTCTGATATCAACAAAAAAATGTATCAGAAAGTTATTGAAAAGTTTACATCCGCAGGGCAGCTTGTGGCGAGCTGAATGTGCGTGGCTATACATCGGTCCCGATTCCTCAGAGTTTTGTTGCCCTTCTGCACCGGTTAGCATTTAATGGGCTAACGGGTGAGCAGTGAGAGTGCTACTCCCGGGAGTGCAGCAAATCTCAACTCTGGCTTGCCTTAATTGGCCGGTCAGAGGGAGGGAGCCAGAGCTATATGCTCGGGGGTGGAAGTTAAACCTAGTTCATCAAACCCCCAACCCAATAGCCCATTTCTTAGTTAGCATATTTTACAATAGTTTAACTCCCATTGGAGGTGGTCCATTATCGTTCGTAGACTGTCTGCAGTGGGGGTCCCATTTCCTTTTAGATTAAAATTCTCAAAGGGTCTCTGCGTGTTGGACCAGTATGTCCCCATGTACGCCTACCAAAAGCCCAGGTATCTTCATAAAAAAAAAAGAAGATACCCGTTAAAAGAAGAAACATAATAATATGAGATCACATATGTCAGCTCACCCTTGTTTGAATTCCCAGTTCCCATCCCCAGCTTCCAGTTCCCATTTCTCATCCCTAGTTCTCATCGTCAATTCTCATTCCTGGTTCATGCTCCCATTCCCTTGATTTTTTTTATAACGACACGGTAGCCATTATGGCACACGAAATTCGTGCTCAGCATACCAAAAAGCCCCTTATACGATACCCAACATGAAATTTTATAAGAATAGTTCGGCGGCCATATTGATTGCTAGAAACCCCATAATTTTATATCTACTACGCGGCAGCCATTTCGTAAACGCTTTCTCATAAAAAAAAACTATCGATTCAACATGAAATGAAGCTTATTTACTTCCGTGTGCGGCAATTGATGAAATCTCAGATCCTTTTTTTTAAACCGGTATTTATATTTTTGAATTATTATATATGCATACTAGTTAACGCCCGCGGCTTCGCCCGTGTAGAGAACTTTTCACGTTCCCGTTTCCCATAAGAACTTGTTCCCGGGATAAAAAGTATATGTGTTATTCCGATGTATAAGCTATATTATTGTAAAGTTTCATTAAAATCTATTCAGTCGTTTTTACGTGAAAGAGTAACAAACATCTCTACAAACTTTCACATTTATAATATTATTAAGATTAAGATATTATATTATAATGTTGATAGTTGATTGCAAGTACGAGTTAATAAATAAATTATAAATAACATCAGCCTTGTATACTTGTGACAACCCTACAAGCATCACTGTCTAGACGTTGTCGGCATTTTAGTCAACTTCAAAGGCGTAACGCTACTGGTAGGTTTACTCTTTATACTGTGTTAGTACTCTGTAAACATAGTAAATCAGAAGTCTTAGAAAGTTTTCTGATGGCCACCTACAATTTTGTCGATGCCTTGATCTGGTTCGGACAAGTGGAGGCGAAACTATCATTATTTATCTAACCAAGCGTTTTTGCAATCTTGCCTCGGGGTTTATTCAGACATTTTTGTAGATATTTTTTTTATAAAAAATAATGAGGTCATGACTTGAATTTGGCAAAGAGATTTCCAAACCGTTTAAAATTTAACAGCACCGTCCATTTTATTAACTTCACTTTTTTATATTTTTATTAAATAATTAGGTGAGGCTTCGCCCGTGACATACTTTGAACTCCCGTCGTACCTATTTAATCCCGTCGCTTATAAATTCTACAAAAATGCTCCACATTTATGATTACTGCTTTGCTCTCCAGGGTAATAGCGTGATGATATATAGCCTATAGCTTTCCTCGATAAATGGGCTATCCAACACGAAATTTTTTTTTTAATTCTGACCAGTAGTTTCTGAGATTAGCGCGTTCAACCAAACAAACAAACTCTTCAGCGTTATAATATTATACTTTATTATATTTAAAGACGTAGTGGAAAGTAACTCGTATCAAATCGTTAATAATATACTCCTATTCAAAAGCTAAACCTAGTAAAATGAAACTGATTTATAAATGACATGAAGTAGTACGAAATATTAAGGTCTAATTTGAAACAGGATTATTAAATTGTTAATAAATAAGGACTTACGCAGAAATTATGACGCCGATGTGTTCGCATTACTTAAATTATGCCCCCGTCCATACACCTGTAACAAAGAAATTATCAATGGTTTAATAATGCTAAAAAACGTGACTTACAAATATTAGAACTTTAAAGATTAAAAAATTTTCCCACTTTAAAAAAATTAACTTTCAAGCTTTATTGTTTTAGCAAAACCACAATGTTTTAAAAAGAAGAAGGTATTCAACGCCACTACACTAGATGGGGAGACGAGAAAAAAATCTCTACCCACTGGACTGGAGACAATTTGGATTAATCTATATACTAATATAAATACTCACTCGCAGAGATAGTTTTAGTTTAGGCTCATGTCATAGGAAGTAAACACAGATTTCCACCCGCAAACTAGTCTGTGTCTATTATGTAATACCATATAACACGATGATATTGTCACACAAAAAGGAACGACACTACCAAAAAGTCCACCTTCTAATAACGTTTCCTCCAAAGAACCCATAGCGATACGCCACAAAGTTGCATCATGATCCTTGAGGTCAACTCCCAACATTGTTCAACTACAATGGCAATTGTGAGAAAGAATCGCCAGCTAAACAATAGAAACCAGTCAGCAATTAGCACTGCCAATTAAATATTTGTGTGGATAACATTTATTCGATTTGTTCGGCATCATTCGACATCTACACGGCAAATGAACGCGACTGTGAAATCAGGAACAATTGCCCTGCGGTAATTTCATTAGTGAACGATTTTGTTGTTAGATATTCTTTGTGAAACATAGATTATGACTGCTCTCGCTACGCTTCTTTTTACCCGAATATTGTGGAGCTAACAGGCAGTTTTTTGGCAGCGCGAATGCGGGAACTCTGGTGTTGTAAACATCCATAGGCTACGGAGATAATTTTCCACTCGGTGGGCCGTATGCTTGTCTGCCACCTCAGTGGTATAAAAAAAGGTTAACGAAGCAGTCCATGTATATTTGTATTTAGGCATGTTCCACCATAATGCCTTAAGTGTTGCAAGGAATAAATTTAGGAAACAAAGTTTATAAAATTGTCCTCTTTTTCGTCTTCCGGTATTTCCTATTACTTCCAAACCCTACCCCATTTGGATTCTATTCTTCTTCTCTATTTCCGCTTTTATTGGCTGCTAGGAGGAGCTTTGGTGTTTTCAATATTTTTGGGAACAACTGCCGTCTGACTTCTCAACCCCATAAGCCTGTGTCGTTGCAAACTTTTGCGATAAAAATAAAAGTATATCAACCCTTACATAAGTTATATGTTCTGATAGTATACGTGGGCGAAATGTGGGTGTGGGAACCGGTCGCATGTGACTCACGTGTCGGAGGGTGAATTAATCGTCAGACACATCGATTTGGGAAATAAAACTAGGTCGATCATAAGTTACCTAAGCTTTAAAGTTTACCATATACTATGCTGCTCATAATTTAAGTAAAATGCCATACTATATAGGTTATATACAAACTAAGGTCTTTAGGAAGTGAAAACCTATCTCTGAGGGGCTTCATGGGACATCACCATTATATGAATGAAGTCTTAATAAGGCTAAGAGTCGTAATTATGTAGAACAAAGTAGAATAGTAGGCTTTGAATTAAACTTTGGGCTGAATATGAATAACTCTTTTATATTCTCAAGAAATGCTTTTTTTAACGATATTGTAATTGAAATACCATTTCAGTCTATTAAGTAGAATATATGAAAGCTATAGAATACTTTAATTAAAATTGTTACCTAACTAAAATGTCATACCGAGAATATTGTTTCATTTTATTGATTTTCGATTGAGATCCATTCGGGCTCAGTTTTATCACCTAGAATGTTTTATTATCAATTAGTGATGATTTTATTACCACACTCGACTATTTATGATTGTATAACGATATTCGCCGACTTAATCTTGATCAATGGTTTCCGTATATTGCATCTCGTCAGTGCTATTAAACTGACAACAACTGGCTCGACCAGGAATCAAACCTGTTGATTGATCGTGAACATGGACGACAGGAAACGGTTGAATTGCAACGTGATCGTTATGGCCTTTTTCCTTATGGAGTAACCATAACTTCAACCTGTACTATCATGATTTAGTTATTCTCTCGGATACAGAAATGTATTGCTTTAGTTTTAAATTGAATTTTATATGAGACCTCCTTTGGACTCGTAGCAATTACGATTGTTTTACAATACGACTTCCAATCACGACATATTTTATACTAGTATCAATATAAAACGCTAGACAGTAGACTCAGTAGTGCATGATTATACCTTATTTCTCAGGTAGACTGAATTACTTAAAACAAGAATTTCTCTGTAAGAATAAGTAATAGCACTATATACATCCCTACCATTTCACAAAGACAAGGCCACAAATACCCATTTAACTTTAAAATTGCAGTAATCAAAATTATTCTTTATCTCTCATAAATTATTCTCAGAATTCCATCTCTCATAATCATTTCCGTGCCTCGGAAGGTACGTTAAGCCGATAGTCCCGGTTGCCAGTAACATGGCAGTCGTTAAGTCAAGTTGACGGCCTTATGAGCGACTTGAAAAATTTCAACAGCAGGTAGCCACAACCTGCGTCTGTCTATTTCAACATGGCAATGGGCTCACTACCTACGTGGACAGGAATACACAACTTCATGAAGTAAATTAAAGGATAAATCGTTATTTGCGCGTAGGCCGATTGAGGAGTGTCTTGAAACGAAGTCATCGAATGAGACACGGACAAATTGAATTAAATAAACATTGCAGCTAATATGAGTTCTGATCACAAAACAAGATTTGTTTATACCACACGGATAGTATCTAGTAGTAACAATGTATTTAGTCAGCTTATTGAGCTGTCGTATCTAAGACAACATTGAATATAACAATCTTATTACAGAACATACAATTTATCTATACTAATATTATAAAGAGGAAAGATTTGTATGTTCGTTTGTAATGAATAGGCTTAGAAACTACAGGGCCGATTTAAAAAATTCTTAAACCATTAGAAAGCTACATTCTTCGTGAGTAACATAGGCTATTAGGATTTTTATAAAGTTTAGGATTCCATTAGAAATTTTTTCAACGCGCGAAGCCGGGCCTCTAGTAAGAAATACTCGTAGCCCACTAACTCTGTTAAACGATCACTGTGTTAAGCCTCTTTCGTTATGGCTAGTCCTTAGATGGGTGACCACTGGCATTTTCAATAAGTTGTTGGTTTCAGTTGCCAGTAGCATGGCAATCGATAAGCCAAGTTGAAGGCAAGACATCTTGAATAATTTCAACAGCAGGTCGCCACATTACGCGTCTGTCCATTTCAACAACGGAAACGGTCATAGGCTCACCAACTGTTACGCGGGACAAAAAAGATTACAGTGAAATACGGGCGTATTAAATGCCTCTGCCACCTCTTCGGAAATAAAGACGTGCTATGAAAAAACTTTAGAACATAAAAATTCTGTTCTGTGAATCCTTCCAATGTATATTTTGATTTTTACTCTCCTCCTAGTGGTCAGAGTATCTGACTACGAAATCTCTTTTGTATGATGAGAATAAGTTATTATATTTTCTAAATTAGACTGTGACATATAAATATGGCCAATTACTTTTTTAAATAAGTAATTGTTGTTGTAGCGTTATTGTAGTTCTTCTACTTCTTTTGGCGCGTTACGGAAAAATGATGAGAGTAAATTTTTACGATGCGCGCGCACACCTTCACGAAAAACATGAAGTAAGCTGATAAGTGTTTCAATGACAACATAAAACTACATTCAAAGTAGTTTTCAAACACCCTGAAGTTAGCTATAGTCAATATTTTAGTTTTTTCTACAAACGTAGGATAGGACGAAAGATATTTTTTTTAAATGATTTTCATCTCGCCAAAAGCCAAACTTCTAACGCGTGTACATAAGTACACACCCACTTTATTTTAATGTTTAATACTTTTCATGTTGTTTTCATAGCGATTGATTATTACAGTAAGGAGATAGACAGTACTGTGTATGAGTAACTTACTTTAGCATAATTTAAAATTTTGAATCTTTTGCCACTGTGTGACAGCAAATGAGACTGAGCAACGGTTAAATGATTCTCATCATTGTTTTCAAGTCTATTGTCATGTTGCAAAATGACCCACTTAGGATATAGCACACACGAACATAAACAAAAAGCCCAATTCCAAATGCATTGGTACCTTTCTTTTTATATTTTTGAAGGTTAATATGCTTAGCCTTTGTTTGTAAAACGCTAACGAACAACAATGTAAGTATGTACGAGTATGTAACGATTTTGTGGATCGACATAAAACTTTTTAGTGCCATTGCAAACCCTACTAATATTATAAACGCGAAAGTTTGGAAGAATGGATGTTTGTTACTCTTTACGCTAAATCTACTGAATGGATTTCAACTTCACAATAATATAGCTTACACATCAGAATAACACATAGGCTACTTTTATCCCGGGAACAAGTTCCTGTGGGAAACTGGAACGGGAAAACTTCACCACCCGTGCGGAGCCGCGGGCGTCAACTATTTAATACATTTTCATTATCACTAGTTGGAGGACATTAGTGCATCTCCCAGTAAAAGTGGATGGAGATCCGCGAATGTGATCTTTGTACAAAGTAATGGCACAAAGAAATATTATATTTTGTACAGCAGCGCTTATAATAGGACAGAGATTATATAAATTTGTGGTATTATTGTCACTGCCTTTTTATCAATTTATTTATTACGTATAAATACCATACAATAGGTTTTACACCTACCTGTTTCATGGTATTCGTACAAAATTCACTGCAAACTGTATATGTAATTGTAACTTTTCGGAAGTTTGTGCTATAAAATATATTGGCTTACTTATGAATAAAGAATTATTTAGATTTGAATATTGATGTGGTCACTAATCCTTCATAAGAGATTAAATAACCGCACTTCGTCGAAGTCTAAATGACGAACAAGTCGAAAACCGGTGAACGAAATTTGATTTACTATTTACCTATTGTGTACTAAAAAGTTCTTCAATCTTTTAAAGAGAGTGAACACTTCTAACATATCAATATTCTGTGATTGATAACGAGACGTAATGTTGACTTTAAAATCAATCTTCTTTATAAACCTTCATCATATTTTTAACTTATCCCAAATTGCATAAAAAAAAACTTTATAAGGAGAGTTCTTACGGTGTGGGATGACGAAAATTGGCCTAGGCCCAGCAGAGGACTGCGAAAAGTAGATTTGATTGATTGTGTGACTGTTAGATTGACTAAGTTGTAATAATAAATCTTTATTCATTTAGGTCACAAAGTAACACTTATGAACGTCAAGAATATTGCTTCTACATTTACATTTACTGCCAGATTCGCAAAGCAATAGGTAGAGCCTGAGGAAGAACCTGGCAATAAAACTCATGGCCACTCTTTTCTAAATGCCAGTAATTACATTAGTTTGATTAACATGATATTTGACCAATTATATAGTAATGAATTTATACAAACAAATAAAAACAAAATCAATGTTGTGTTTAAATCATATCAAAATTAGAGCGATTATAGTTGCCGGTTCTAAGGGCAGCCTACCCTTGAAGAAGAAGAATCTGGCAAGAAAGTCAATGGATGCCATTTTAAAATGTAGGAATGGCTTACAACATTAAAATTACACTTATATTGTTCCTTTGGATTTATGTGAGAACAGTCGACTAAACTTAAGTTTACCTAAAATATAAATAAGATTATTTTTAATAATTGCTTTAACAGCTATGAGCTGACCAGTCCCAACAGACGGCACCCGTTCACGGGTATGACGCATTATATCAGCCATCGCCCTACTCAACCGTATTATAGGGAATAAGGCGACCCGATACATACGCCACCACTGCCAGGACACTTAGGCGAGCATGACATACTCAAAAACTGCACAGCAACTATCATGTCAATTTCAAAGAAATAAATAAGTCTACATGGTGCTCACACAATAACAAACTCAAATTACATTGTATACCGGGACTAAACGCAGCCAATTTAGAAACCTTTAGTTGTCAGAAGTTTCAAATTATTAATAATGTAGAGATGTAAAAATACAACATATATATGCAGATTCAAGGCATATCACAAGATTCATTCGAATCCTAAATAGCTCAAGCGAAGAGCAAGCAACTCATTTCCATTTATTTTTATCGTTCAAATAATCATTAGTTGTGTAATAGGCCCTTTTCAAGAGGTGCCTCTTAATTTCCGCCTTAAATTTATGTAACGGCAGGTTCATAATGTTTAAAGGAATTTTATTATATAGTCGTACGCCAATTCCTGCAAAAGAGTCGTGAACCTTTTGTAAACGATGATGCGTTCCAATTAATTTATGCTTATTTCTAGTATTTATCGAATGTATGTCACTGTGTCTGTTGCATAAATGTATGTTCTGTTTAACTAACATAATATTTGCAAATATATACTGTGATGCAACCGTTAAAATGCCAATTTCTTTAAATTTTTCTGTAAGAGACACTCTAGCACTCAATTTATATATTGCACGTATAGCTCTCTTCTGGAGTACAAAAATTACTTGTAGATCAGCTGCCTTGCCCCACAGCAAAATGCCGTAAGACATGACACTATGAAAATAACTAAAGTATACCAGCCTGGCAGTTGCCACATCAGTAAGCTGGCTGACTTTACTAACGGCAAAGGCTGCCGAGCTGAGTTTACCTGCAAGACACGTTATTTGGGCATTCCACTGCAGTTTGCTATCTAAAGTGATCCCCAAAAATACAGTTGATTCTACAAGATTAAGGGTATCACTGTTCAATGTTATATTTGTACCGCAATTCCTGACATTAGGCATGCTGAATCTGATACATTTTGTCTTCTTAGCGTTTAGTAGCAAATTATTGGTCGTAAACCAATCTACAACTTGGGCAAGTGAACTATTTACGCCGTTAAAATTACTAAGCGTGCGATCAACTTTAAAAATAAGTGACGTATCATCAGCCAATAGAACAATGTCGCACAAGTTCTGTATATAGAATGGCAGATCGTTAATATAAATTAAAAATAGAAACGGACCCAGAATTGATCCCTGCGGTACGCCCATAGCAACAGATGCTCCAGGGGAGCGAATTCCATTGACATCAACATGTTGTATTCGATCATTTAGGTAGGAGGCAACAAGGTTCAGTGCAGAGTCTTTGACACCATAATAAAAGAGTTTTCCCAATAGTGTTTTATGGTCAACGCAATCAAATGCTTTGGAGAGATCGCAGAATACACCAATAGCATCTTGTCTATTCTCCCAGGCTTCATATATATGATTCAGAAGTGTCACACCTGCATTAATGGTAGAACGTCCCCTTGTGAACCCATACTGCTCCTTATGTAATAGCATATTTAAATTAAAATGAGCTTGTAATTGTTGCAATATAATTTTTTCAAAAATTTTGCTAAGGGCTGGTAATATTGAAATTGGTCTGAAATTACCAGGGTCGGTTTTGGATTCAGATTTAAATAGAGGTATTACTTTACTGTGTTTCATTAAATCTGGAAACACTCCTTTATGAACACATTTATTAAATATTTCAGCTAGATGTGGTGATATATTAACAATGATAGACTCAATCAATTTTACAGAAATACCCCACAAGTCAGCTGTCTTTTTTGAGTTAAGTGACTTGAATACTTTAATGATATCATTTGGGTTTACATATTTGAAGCCAAATAAGACACTACACTGATCCACGCTGCCCCCAAGCATGCGTTGAGCTTTTATTGGACAAGAATTTAAGGAGCTAGTTGTTTTCGCGGGTATGTCTATAAAATAGTTGTTGTATTTGAATACATAGCACAAAGTTTTAATAGGTATTATAGTGAGGATAAGGCGTTGATCATCAGTTTTACGGTAGACACTTTAGTTACGATAGCTGAGACACGATTCAATTTAGCACAACGATAATAAAACCGAGCAATCGTAAGTGGATATTCCTACTGTTTAGATGAAATCTTGTTTCGCAAAATAGATATTCATTTATTTTCTATTGCACGCCTCATAAGTGAAGCGTTGAGGTGGGTACTACTGTCACTTCGCGCAAAACATCTGATTTTTTCAAACTTAATATGTCTCTATTTATCATATATTGCACTTGTAAAATAATATATACACACACATATCAAGAAAAAAAACTATTTTTAACACTAACATATTTTTATGCCATTTTTGTTATTTAAACTAGTTAAAAAACTGTTTAAAAAAGTTCCGTCTTGGACGTCCGTGTGTCTGTATGTGCAGATATTTTTTTTGTTATCACGATAACGACCGAAATACTTTACTAATCGAGTCTTTTATTTTCTTGGATGTCTTTTTAGAAGCGCTCGTGGCCCTGCGGTCTCAGTGTTCTGTAAACGATCACTGAGTTACGCAACTTTCACTATGGATGGTCCTCGGATGGGTGACCACTTTGTGGCATTTACATTTGCGAGCGTTTCCGTGCTTCGGAAGGCACGTTAAGCCGTTGGTCCCGGTTGCCAGTAAAATGGCAGTCGTTTAAGCCTGGTCGAAGGCCTTATGGGCGGCTTGAAAATTTTAACAGCAGCAGCAATGAAGACTCTAGTGTAGATGACAGGTCAAGAAGTGGTCGCCCTCGGTCTGTTAGGACTCCAGCAGTGATAAAAGCTTTGAACCACGGGTAACCACAGAAAAGGGTGTTAAATAAAGACTTAGGGCTTCGGTCATATCGAAGAAAAATAGGAAATCGTTTAAATGCTCGTCTAATGGACCTGAGACTGAAGAGATGCCGCGATTTGTTGAAGCGGTACGCGGGAATAAAATATCGGGAAATTCTTTTTACGGATGAAAAAATTTTTACCGTAGAAGAGAGCTACAACAAACAAAATGATAAGGTGTACGCACACGGTAGTGAAGAAGCGAGCAACCGTATTCCGCGTTTCCAACGAGGCCATTTTCCACCCTCGCTCATGGTATGGTTGGGAGTTTCTTATTGGGGCTTAACAGAGGTACATTTTTGTGAGAAAGGTGTAAAAACAAATGTAGTTGTGTATCAAAATACAGTCCTGACAAACCTTGTGGAACCTGTTTCTCATATCATGTTCAATAACAGGCACTGGGTATTCCAACAAGATTCGGCGCCAGCTCATAGAGCGAAGAGCACACAAGACTGGCTGGCGACGCGTGAAATCGACTTCATCCGTCACGAAGACTGGCCCTCCTCCAGTCCAGATTTGAGTCCGTTAGATTACAAGATATGGCAACACTTGGAGGAAAAGGCGTGCTCAAAGCCTCATCCCAATTTGGAGTCACTCAAGACATCCTTGATTAAGGCAGCCGCCGTTATTGACATGGACCTCGTTCGTGCTGCGATAGACGACTGGCCGCGCAGTTTGAAGGCCTGTATTCAAAATCACGGAGGTCATTTTGAATAAACTTTATTGTCATAAGAATCTATGTTTTGTTAAGTTCATTTTGGTATATAAATGATTACATAATGAATAAACTTGTTTCAATTATTTTATATTAAACATGTGACAGAATTTGTGACCTGACTAGGTATTACGTATTGAACAATATTTGATACCGACTGTCGATATTTTTTACATCTTCAACTGTAAATCAAAACACGTTAGACTACTTTAATTTTAAGGTAATTCTACTACAATTAGAAAAAAAAATTCTTACAAAAATTAAAAAAACATATTCCCTTTTTGAAATCTCATGCTTATAAGACCCACGTGAACCAAGTTATTATTCTGCTTTCAAATATAATACGAATATAAGTAATACCTTCGATATACTTACTTACTTAGGTTTGCATGAGCCGAACAAGCAAACAAAACAAAACTATCCATATTTAGAAATCAGGAATGCGCATAGCAGTGGAACATTATGTGAATATCATTACAATTATAAACTAACCAGATGTAATATTAGTGCCCATTAGTATTCACGCGCATTTTGCACTAGCTTAAAATTTGCAAATTGTACGTAAATTATATAAAATATTAACATTTCTTAGTAGTATTATATGCTGACATGAAAAATTAAGTGTTGTATGTTAAAATAATTGCTATCTATTACAGTAACGCATAAATTTCATTAAATATGTAATGCATAAAATTACACTTGAGACTTTGAAAGACTGATCATAATAATGTTTAACGAGAATTAGTATTACATTATTAAAAATAGTTTGTTTGCATTATAGTTCTTTTAACGATGGGAAAAGGAATCGACAAATCCGAAACCCTAAATGTATTCATTACACAGCAATTTTAAACACTAAAATATGACACAATATTCTTTTCTTAAATTAAAATCATGTTAAAAACAATATTTAGTATAAAATTATCAACTTAATATTCTGTAACACCTATGCTCGATTATTTAGAGTAAATAATTGAATGTTAGTAAAAATAAATACGCATAATATACAAAGCATTAAAAATAAATATAGCTATCACAATAACTAATAAGTACTAAAAACCAAGCACGCATGCAAACGATTGAATAAATAACTAAATTCTTTCCATTAGTAGTTATATATTGAATGTTAGTCAAAATTAATATTCATATTTCCACATAAGTCACCAAAAATAGATTTTTAACGTATTAAAATATTGATGTAGCAAATTAATTTTATATCCAAACACATAACAGATAATTAAAAGTCCCATCACGCATGAAAAGCGTGGTAAACGAACAAGTTTACAAAAGTTCAAGCATCGAACAGTCAAGGTCTCTTTAATTCCGTTATAGGAACAACATCATCACGAGATGAACGGTGCTTTTTGCAATTCGATACATACCTGCAGGTTGTTTACTAAGCAACGATGTTTCGTAGTATGGAGTTGGGTGTACATAATTATATTAACTCTAACTACACGATTAGGTACAAGATCTCTTGTGTCTTTGTTTTTATTAACCGTTTTTATCTAGATTGATCTGTTTGTTTTTGGTTCAAATTTCCTCAGGATTAATCTGATAATTGGAATAACACCTTTCTTAAAATACTATTAATAGAAACCTAAGAATATATCCAGTAAAGTAATGCTGTAAATCTATGACCTGGATCATATTTTCATCGTCTTGTATAATACAGAACACTATGAAAAAATCTTTATATAAGATGACCACGTCTTGTTAAAAGTTATAAAAAATAAATTAAAATGATTTTATTAAAAATATAAGAAAGCAAACGCATACTAAACGCTAAACAATTAATTAGGGAGATAAACATAAATTGTTAAAACCTAAATAAGCGAAACTAAATGTGAAGGCTCCCGTAACATATCCCCGTTTTTTTTTTTTCAAGACAAAGAATAATAAGGTTTTCTCAAAAAAAATTATGTAGTGTACCTGTGGACAAAACCAATTATTTACCATTGTAATGGCGACATTGATTTGGGCAGTTACCTTTAGAAAGTACAATAATTGCTTTCGCTTTCGTGTCAATTCACGATGATTGTCACAAGACTTAGCTTATGGGAACTCCAATGAAGTTTGTGTATTGCGAAATGAGTAGGCGGCGATGCGTTTGGAAATGATTAACTTCTTCTAAATGTCAATTGCACGAAAGCATATAATCGACGACTATAGTTCATTAATTCATTTGCTGTGTATTTTTACACTTTTAAGATCAATTCAAACTTTACATTTGTAAACGACTAGCGAGATAATAACACTTTAGGTTTCTAAACTTAAGTTCAAATTTTTATTACGATAACATTAAGAGTACATTCTGTTCATTTTCTTATACTAAAATAAGTCCCACGACCGCTTTTGATTTACTTTTCAAAACTATTATAGGTTTATTACACAAGCAAAAATTAGTCACTATCATCAGGGAAAGTAACCACATGTGTGTGAGTGAATATGGCCGCTGCAAGCGATATTTTTTGCTCACTCGATTCCGACTACATAATAATGTATTTAGATAGTGATCATATAGTTTACAAATTGAGTTAAAATTTCTAAAGCCGCCAAAAAATCCTTTCATGGGCATTTTACTTTCAACCGGACTTAAACGGTTTAACATAACTTCCGAAGTATAGAAACACCGGTAAATAAAAACGTTGAAGACGGTCACCCATTTGGCTTGGCTTAACATTAGAATCTTAACCTACGTTCGTTGACAGAGCACTGAGTAACGGAGCAACGCGCCCTTGGTGGTTTTGATAGCACACTCACACATACAAGAAATATAAAACATATTTAAAAATACGTAGGCGGTTAATATATTGATGTGTTCTATCAGTTTAGTTTACTTAAATATTCATAAGATATTTGAATAAATTTTCATTTTCAAATACCATAAATATGATGCTTCATATTGTAATGTATCATTTTTTACTTACTTTTTTAATTAAATTTTTCATTGTTCATTCTCTCAAATTATCTGCATGACCATTATCTGTAGCATTCATAGGCCTTGATAATTCAAGAGTTTTTATGCTCCTTAATGTTTGTATACCTTTTGTAATTTTTAATGTCAGTTAATGACAAGCCTAGATTTTATTTTTAATTTATTGTTAGAGCTGCCAGTAGGTTAGGTTGTATAGATATTAGACCTTGTTATAAATTCTAAATTATTTGTATTCTAATATGGTTTAAATTTTGAAATGCTCTGTAAAAGAAGGAAGCCGGGGCCGTCAGATGAGTCTACTTTTGGTGCTCACCTTGAGAGGAGGTGCTGGGAATAAATGCTGAGTGTGAGGGTTGTGCTCTCCAGAAATAGTGACGTGATGGTCTGCAGTGTTGTGTGTTATTAACCGGCTCTGTGAAAGACGCCGACCGCTCGTTAGTTTCAGCCCTCTACCTGCCTGAGTTCGCGACCAGCTTTCTCCGAGGTCGGTGACGTGGAGGCCTTGAGGGGATTTGAGGCCCCCTTCTCAGCGACGTGGAGGCCTACTAGAGGCCCCCCTTCCTAGCAACGTGGAGGCCTACTCGAGGCCCCATCTTAGCGGCTGTTCTTGAAGAATCAAGACTTTAATTTACTCCCGGCTTTCCTTGGTTTTATTTTCTTAACATTTTTATATTATATTAAATCAATTTTACCTTTTCTCCTTTTTCTTTTACTTTTCCTTTTAAGCCAGGACTCCTCCAGGCCTGGTGACAGTTTTCTCCTTGACTTTACCTTTTTCCCCTCCCGGAAAATAGTATCGTTACAATATCTGTAACTAGAAAATGCTACCAAATTAGAACTTACCGTGGGAACAGCATTACTTATAATAAGTAATGCATATCTCATGAAACAGATTGAAAATATTCAAAACTTACCGAAAACATTTCAGAACCTTTGTCCACCCATTTAATTTCGATTTTACTAACCAAATAAAGCTAACATAGATCGGATAGCCTTCCTCGTAAGCTACAGACGATAATGGGCTTAGATTAAGATCTTTTGGAATGAAATCGTAAGTAATGGTCAACAACTGGTAGTTGCCATATCGGGTAGTGACGATGACAACGGTTCTGAATATTAAATTAAAGCAATGATAATATTTACATTATAAAGCATGTAAATTACTCTCGCTTGAAACTCTTTTAAGAGTGTCAGAGATAGACACACTGAAAAGTATATTTTGGGCACTATTATGTTAACTAGTTGACGCCAGCGGCTCCTCACGCGTGGTGAAGTTTTCCCGTTCCCCACGGGAACTTGTTACTGAGATAAAAAGTATTTAAAAAAATTAAACGACCTCACCTACTAACAGTGCACCTGCTGACTTACGGACAAGTCTACGCACGCGTCTTTACGGAGTTGAGTGGTCAGACGGCACTCGCTCCCAACAAT
This sequence comes from Thumatha senex, assembly GCA_948477245.1. Classification (NCBI taxonomy): domain Eukaryota; kingdom Metazoa; phylum Arthropoda; class Insecta; order Lepidoptera; family Erebidae; genus Thumatha; species Thumatha senex. Next base: position 8,901,827 of record OX419734.1, read on the forward strand.
GCCAAAGAACTATAGCTGCTCCTAGCAGCAAATAAATGTGGAACCATTGCAGTCTCTAAATACAGGTACGAAGCAACTAATATGATAAGTCCTATATATTGTGAAATTCGGTATAGTGACGAGTTCTCAAAGGTTAACTCTTCTAACTGTTTACACTGTTGATTGAAACTCTTCTAGTTTTAATAAAAAAAGTCTCTTTTAGTTGAACTCTTCTACATTTTAATAAAAAAAATATGTGTGTGTACCAGAGTACACAGGTAAGAATTTTAAAATTAAAAAAAAAAGAAGTTTTACTTCAAAAACTCTTTGGGGACTAAAACTGTAACTTAGAATTTAACTTATTACTGTTGAAAGCATGATCTACCCTTCCAGTCTATCATCAAAAAATGCAGTATTATTTAAATCTAACTCACTTCGTGTAGATTTGCGATATCAAGCCTTTCAAAATGGTTATCTGAAAGAAATTATCTAACCGATTATTTCTCGGTCTCTAACTAAATATGCAAATAATTATGGAAAGGTGACTGTATATTATCTCTATCAATGTACCAAATACTATCTATTTAGCGCACCAGGCACCAATACTGTAAGGTCCACGACGTTTAACTTTTAGCTAGACACGACCTGATAATGTCAACGATTGCAAAGTCACGCGCGGTGTACCTAATCATATTCGAGGGCAAACTCAACCAAATTCGATTCGCAACAATTGCCTGCTCGGTGGGGAAATTCGGTAATTCGTGACTCTTTTAGACAGTTTCATTTATTACGCGGATTAATCGGTTAGAGTTTAAGAGTTCATGCGACTTTTACAAGAGAAACAAAATGAGGTTGACCTTTATAATTTTCACTTTCTACTACGAATTCAATAAAATTTTAAACATAGGAGCTGACAATATATTTATTTTGGATTGCTACCTTACCCGTGAAACTTATTCAACTAATATTATAACTGTATTGATATCAAAACTTTTATACCTAATTCGTAATCTTAGTAAACCTTGAAAGTGTCAAACGCACAGTTATCATCCTCGGAAGTAGGTACTTGTCAATCATCGGGATTTCGTTTTAGGGAAGGTCCTACCTTTACTTTAATTTTATTATCGAAATGTCATATCATGAAAAAGCATCATCAAAAGCATGATTGATCAACAATTATCGAAAATTGTCAGTACATCGTTAATTTTAGGGTTAATCGTTACCAATAGTAGTTTTCATTACTTTGATTAGAGAAAACAAAAGGATAGTACATACAGCAGTACAAACAATAGTAAAATCCTAAACCCCAGAACAATGTAACGAGATATTCTTCCAGTACATAAACTACCGAGAAAGCGATTTCGAGAACTGCTGCAGCGTTGCTGTTTACACTTATAATAAATCTATTTACATCCTTTTTAAATAAATAAATATAGGACATAGGTCATTTTAAATAATAGGTGACCTGAGGCTGATGCTATTCCTCAGGTCACCTATTTTTAATACTCTCATTCCACATGTATTGTATAGTAAAATGAAAACAGATGTTATACATAGCTATAATACCATTGTGGAATTCTCTTAGAGCTATATTCTTGATATTGAATATGATCGGGCAATATGATACCAAGTCATTTTGGCTGCAATATTCTGTGATGTGGACGTACTTAACCAGTGGGGGGTCTCCGACTTAAGTGGGTTTTCCGGTAAGTCATCAACATTCACGACACATAGCGTGGGAAGGCTAATGAAAAGACTGTATGGAGATTAAAATATAACCGAAAAGGAAGAAAATCGACAAAACATGCGAACAATAAGGAACGTGGAAAGAAATCTGTGGGTTGGGTAACTTTTGTAGTCATACTGAAAGGTGAATTCCTAGTCATCATTTTGAACTCCTTCAAACTGCCGTAATCTTTGCAGTCTGAAAAGATGAATGCGAAGATACTTTTTCTTGGATGTTTTTCTTGGATAAGAAAAAGATACATTGAAACATAAAGTTACATTAAACAGATTTAAATCGCTGTTTTGAAACCCCAGACCCAAGTAGAGGTGTGTCGTTGTAAATGTGACCGATGTGTGCATGTGGGGTTTCTTTATCAAACTTAGATATGTTTAATCAAAATCTGTTTAACCGTTAACTTGTTATAGGATTTTTTACACTAATACTTACTTACATACACACATATTCATACATATTATTATATATACAAAAACGAATTCAGTAACAAAATTATTATCAACTCCACAGCAATTTAAATTAGAAAGGAATTAACTACAAAGTCAAATAGTATTCCTTTATCATTCTTTTAAATACAGCTAAAGACTGGGCCCGTCTAATTGGTATAGGCAAATTATTCCATAACCGCACAGCCTGTACGGTGAACGATTTATCATAGAAACAAGTGGAGTGAGTGGGTACTGCCAATTCTAAAGATTCCGACGACCTCAAGGATCTTGAATGTGTGTCATTAAGGAACATGAAACGCTCTTTGAGATAAGAAGGGGAATATGGATTGAACAGTATATTGTAAAGCATTGACAACGTATGAGTATTCCGTCGAAGACGAATTGGAAGCCACTCGAGCATGTTGCGGTTTTTTCTGTTACGTGATCATATTTGCGTAATCCAAATATAAATCTTATACAGAAGTTTTGTAAGCGCTCAAGCTTATCAAGTTGTTCCTCGGTGATATCGAGATAGCTGACATCGGCATAATCTAGCAAAGGAAGAATAAGTGATGGAGCAAGTGCAATTTTAGTGGCCGTTGGAAGGAAATTACTTAATCGACGCAAGGATCCTGTAGATGCGAATATCTTCCGGCTGACTTCTTGCAATTGGGGTCGCCAGGAAAGCGTGCTATCAACCAAAATGCCTAGATTTTTTACAGTTGCACTTATGGGTAGCGCAACACCGTTGAACGTGATATCAGGCAATTGTGTCCAGTCTATACGAGACACCATATTGGGACTACCGATATTAGCCACATGCGTTTTTGAGGGATTTACGCTAAGTCCATAGAGCTTACTCCATTTACATATTCGTCTTAAATCCGAATTCGCTGTTTAACCTTTATGCATGGCGCTGTTTAAGCTTTAGGCATGTGTCGTCATACCTATCATCAATCAAAACCTATGTAAGAAAGTTAATGACACAAGTGGAAGTCACTGGAACTAATTAATAACTTGACGATAATTCGCTTTCGAATTTACGCTTTCATTAAAACTACTATTTTAGGTATTTATCTGTAAAACTCACAAGAAAAACATGTACTTTAGAAACATGGTGATTTTCGTCTTTGTATCGGAATTAGACCAACATATTACACAGTGCAATTCCAATCAGAGTGTCCGATTGTTTAGAATACTAGCGAAATATATTACCTCAATCAAAAAACAGAAATGGTTTAAAATTTGGAACACACAAACATGGTAATCACATTTATATCTTAACCATACAACATTAAAAATACACGGCCAGAACCCAAACCATTAAACGGTTTATTTATACTAGATTGTCTAGAATAGAACTCTATTCCTCAAAATAGTTTTAAAATTTCTATGGTTCACATGTAAATCATATTTACCGTGGAGAAAATATATCGTAGAAACCAAATACCTGCTCCTTTATGATACGATATAACCGCTGGCAATCACCATTATTCCATCAAAATACAAATCCCATGTGAATTAATTACGTATCTATACAATAGGTATTGCTGTTCATCAATTGAAATGCAACATTAATTTAATAAGCTAATAGCAGCACAAATCTTTTATTTCCTTTATGAGTAAGTATACTTTAGTCAATAATTAAATATCTACTGATGGCGCAATAGATTATCCAAAAATCATAATTATGATTGCAGCGGATTATAATAACTATAATATTATGAAGGTCACAATAAGTGTATCGCAATTGACTGTTTAGTCTTGTGAAATGAAGCGTCTACACAATTGTTAGATCAAGGTGAAAATAATCAGCGTTTAAAATATTTGACCTAGAGTATTTGTATAAGAATAAGTAAGTCTATACTATGAAGGATTTCTTAAAGAACGATGTGGAATACATGGGCATTTCGTGCACTAGATATTCTGGTGATATAAAGCATTTTGTGACTCACAGTCATAAAAGATCCGTAAGACAGAAATTAGAAAGGGGCTATAAAGTCTAAAGTGTTAAATTGCAACTGTGGAATCCTGCACAACCTGCAAAGAGATATTTCGTTGCCTTACTAATTATTATCGTTAGATATTATTTAAGACAGCTATTGAATCTGGCAGATCAACCTAAAACTACTAAATGACTGTTTCTGTGGTGTTAGATAATATATCAACATGAAAATATCTGAAAAGCCATATAAAAAATTCTGTTTCTTTATTTTTTTATTACATTTACTTTTGTACGTACACGCAAATATTATCGCATAATGAATCAAAAATTTAAGTACAAAATAAGAAAGTTCTCAAACAGGAACCCGAGGTGGTATTGAAACTAGCCTGCTAAAGAGCAATTCAAAAGGTTTTATGAACCTCATTAATTTCATATTATTTCAAGACTACAATAAATAGCAACTAAACAAGTGCTATAACAATCAGATCTGATGCAATTTTCAATTGGACCCTCGTTTCGCCTGAAGCCTTATAAATAGATAGCAGTAATTATTAGCACCCGAAACGTGGGCTTACAATATCGAGTTTCTAATCGTTGCCAGACATCCATTTTACAATTGTGAAAGAAGCTAACTACTTGCAATTTGAAACTGCTCCCCGCTGTGTTAAATGCGTACAATATAGGGTTGTTACTTTACCTTTGTAATGAGTTTTTCGTAATCAGAAAGCAATAAATATGCCTTAAACTGGATTACGGTTTATCTTGTTGAAGATCATAGTAAAATGACAGTCTCATAGAAGATGAGCGTTTGTCTCAATCAAATTCTGTTTCTATTTTGATATATAAAACTGAAGAGTTGGATTGTTTAGTTGAACGTGTTAAACTAAGGAACTACTGGTTCGAATTACAAATTATTTTTGTGTTGGATAGCCGATATATTGATGAAGACTTTTAACTTTTTTGAAGGAGATTGGAGCAGTAATCATAAAATTTTGAAACAGTATTGTAAAATTAATAAACTACGGAGATTAAATCGGTGCCACAGGGTACGAAGCATATCACGGGCGAAGCCGCGGGAGTCAGATAAAATTATAATGTTACAAAATAAGTATATGAATAGCTTCAAGGGAGAAGGTAACCCTAGTTATATACTAATATAAATAAATAAAATAAATAAATATCCATCACGCCTTATCCCCGAAGGGGTGGCAGAGGCATATTATATGCCCACTTTTCACCGTGTGGATTCCTGTCCCACGTAATAGGTGGTGAGCCCATTGCCGTGTTGAAATAGACAGACGCAGGTTGTGGCTACCTGCTGTTGAAATGTTTCAAGCCGCCCATAAGGCCTTCAACCAGGATTAACGACTGCCATTTTACTGGCAACCGGGACCAACGGCTTAACGTGCCTTCCGAAGCACGGAAACGCTCGCAAATGTAAATACCACAAAGTGGTCACCCATCCGAGGACCAGCCATAGTGAAAGTTGCGTAACTCAGTGATCGTTTACAGAACACTGAGACCGCGGGGCCACGAGCGCTTATATACTAATATCGATGACAATATTACCCAACCTACGTAACTGATCAAATTGAGCAGTGTTGTAATTCAGATACGATGTTAAACAGATTTTTTTAAAGGGCTACAATGTTTTTGCAAATCGTTGGAAGCCCCACTTACTCAGTGAACAGTCAATTCAAGTCAATCTATTTAAATATAATTCTGAACGAATAAATAGTTTTAAACACTATTAAATCAGTACTATTCAGTTAACCACTATTAAGTTACTCATTTCATGCCTAATCTTGTAATTTTAGTCAAATAAATTATACAATTTTAATCGGATTAAAAAACTTCGAATCGTCATGCTAATAGTTTTCACGGCTGCCACTGGTTTTCAATAATCAAAAAAGATATACAATTAACTGTAAAAACCTTTTTGAGGTCAAAGGTCAATAAATCAAATACAGGGTTAATATGTCACTATAAAGGAACTTGATATTATTCTCTTTATTTATTTATACAATATATAAAATCTATAAAATAAAAAAAACATTTAAAAATATAAAAAATAGTGACCCACCGGTATCGGGTACAGGGACCAAGCTACCGGTGGTTAGGGCTCCAGAGAAAGGAATTTCCTCGCAATACGTGCCGTGTCGAGAAGAACTCCTTTCTGTATCAGGCCCTTGATCCAGCTGTTTAACGCGAGCCTTTGTAGGTGTTGGTCAAGGCTCTTGGCTATAAGTGGACACATATGACTATCGGTACAATGATCGCTGAATCCACATCCCACACATCGACAAGCTCATGAGCCAGAACTTGACATTATTATTATTATACCTTTATCCTAAGTATCATCTGTCAGTTTATAACATTGACAACCAGAAGAATCAAATCTTAATGAAAGCATCTATATTCTATTTTAAAAGCCTTACTAATATTATAAATCCGAAAGTGTATTTGTTTGTCCTTCAATCACGCCCTAACCACTAAAATTGGTATGCTGGTAGTTGACATCCGAGAAGAAAACATAAGATACCTTTATCTAAGCAATAGATTTCTGTGGGAACCGAGCACGGGAAAACGTCACCACGCGGGCAGAGCCGCACTCTAGTACAGTCTGCCTCAGAAGTAGATTAAAAGTTACAGAATAAATAAAATAAATAAATAAATATTGTGGGACACTTTTCACACAGCGCCATCTAGCCCAAAGTAAGCTAATATTAGCTTGTGTTATGGGATCTAGATAACTAATAAACATACTTATATATTTCTAAATACATACATATTATAAATTAATAACACCCAGACACAGAATAAACCATCGTGCTCATCACACAAAGTTTTATCCTGGGTGGGAATCGAACCCACGACCTCTTGCTTAGCAGTCGGATGCACTCCCACCGCACCACAGAGGCAGTCAATAGATTTGGTATGAAAATAAAAATGTATGTTTGATGTTATTTATGCCAAATTGTTTAATAAAAATGTTTACTGCGTGTGTTTAAAATAATTAGATCATGGTATAATTAACCCTATATTTAGATTTTAGATTTGTAAAAATAATGCTCTGCTATAAGTGACTTTCGTTGCTGACTGTATATATTACGATTTTTTAAACTTGTGTTCAATAATCATAGTTTTAGATATTCATAATATTAAAACATATAATGTTGTCTTATGTTATTTAAGAAGAACCTATAACCATAAGCCGCGTTCTACAATGATACTAAATGACTAGCACACTATAATATCCAGAGCGATCGCCAAACATGGTAGCTTGCAACTTATAAATCATTACACGAATACTAGAAGCTGCTATCTGAAATGAATATTCAATGGAACTGCTGCTTATGTAAAAATGACAGGTGTTCGGTTGTATGGTTCGTTACGTAATGATTTAAAATTAATAGTAACACTAGTGTCATAATCTATACAGATAAATAACGTTTCAGTGTCTATTTGCTTTATTAAATCAATGCAAAATTTTACTAAATGCATAAACAAATAATATATTTTTACTTTTTTTTTTTCGGAAAAAAAATCATGTCATGGGGCTTTTTAAACCTTTTGCAAGTTATACAGATGGATTTAAAATCAGGACTGTCTTTATGTGGACATGCTCGTGAATCATATTCCTCGCCGCAATTAGCACAGCTGGGTGACTTGCTGGTACAAAATTTGTGAACATGACCGTATTGTTGACAGTTCATACAACGCACTACCTCGAGGTCATCGATAAATCTACAAGTGGCCCAATCAATAAATAATTTCGGAAACGGATTGACGAATTTTAACTGGACTTTCACTGGCAGTTAGCTGATGTTATAAGGAGTAACATAGACAACATTTTATCCCTATATTCCTAAGGGAACGGGAACTAAGCTGGAGAAACCGCGAGGCGTCCGCTAGTTCATAATAAATTAGAAATACTTTTTCAGACTACTATATGTTTATCTACTTGCCTTTACCAATATTTTTATGTCAATTTAATATTGTGAACAAAAATATTTTTCTGTACGGTCATACATCAATCATCCGATCAAATAAAATATTTGTATATACTCGTAATATTACGTCGTTTAAGCATCATTAAATTATAATTTGACCTCTTGATATTCGTCTAACTTTCACCTTCACTAGTTGACAAGTGTATTATTTGTTGTCTCCTATTTGATGTCACCATCAAAAGGAAAAAGTAAACAGTTATCACTAACTGTTTACTTTTGACCCATGATCACGTTACTATTCGTATGTAATATGACTCCCAGTTCCCTGGCTGGGTGCCAGGGAAGATAGATGGTTCAGTATTAACGTAGCTGTTTTCATAGGTATCAAACTGTTTTATTGTTTCAATACATTGTTTTATTTCATTCCCTAGTGCAACGGGACCCTTCTAAGATCTTTGAAGTCCAAGCCAGCAAATCAACTTCCTGCAAATTTTGCAATTGCTGATTAATAGACGTGGTCATGGCAAAGAGAAGAAAAAATTGCAACGAAACCTTGCCCTTCAAACCTACGTCTGTTTGGAGGCAAATGAAATTTGGTGGGACCATAGTTTTGATTAATTTAATTTGATGAAGATATAATTATCTATCTTCAATTACAATCATTTACGCTTATTTAAAATTAAATTCATTAAGGTCATTTTATCAGGTATCAGTTAGTTCACAGTTTGGCCTCGTACAAGAATTTCTTGGTTCAGGATAATAATACTACTAGTAATAACGGCAAAATAATATAAATTGTAAAATAAATTATCGCTGCTAAGTAAGTCAGGCTATTGTGCGTTTAATAATGCGGGTTTAACCACAACCAGGAGATAAATATGGCTATGAGCGGCTATGGCGGTTTTATGAGTTTTCCTAGGAATTTTCTGACATCCCATAGTTGATTTTTAAACATTGGAAAATATTATTATTACTAATTTAAAAGATAACATTATAGTTACGTCACACACTGATTCATTGCGTTTTCAAATTTATGGAGGTCTTGTTTTGCTACATAACGTCATAGAAGATATTTTTTTATGTATTAAGGACGGGTTCACTTTGAAATTGGAACCCCTTGGTAACTACCAGGTGTCCCTTCGTATAACCTTTAAAGTATAACAGGTCGACCCAATTGACACTAGAATTGACAATTTATAAGAACACATGCTTTCAGTTAAGCAAACGGTTAAAATGGTCAGTAACATGGATTAATAAAGATTTATAACTGTAATGCCTAACATCTATATGGAAATGACAGATAAAAGCAATTCGTATAAGATAACCCCAGGGCAAGAAATACATGTGCTTACACGACAAGATATAATTTATGCAATTTCTATTCGATATACTCTGTTTCTCTAGTACAGATTCGTCTGTGGCTAGCTGGGAAATACTGGGACCACCTGCCTATCGACTTAGCATAACGAAGTACAATTTATAGGTCTACATTACTATGTAGGCTGTGTTTAGCTGGTTATAAAAGGTATACTAGGCTGGGTGAGGACATCGAGGTAAAAAATATGGTTTTACATTTGCAAGTACCTGAGTAACTTGATGTGATATAACGAGAAGTAATTCGTTCTTTAAGCTTAATTTGCAGTTATTAATACAATTTGGTTAGAAGGTCAACTGGGCGGCTTAAACATCAAAGCTTTAACATTTAACATGAATGTAATTATATTCGTAATAGATCAATTGCCTCGATATAATTATAAGGTATCTAATAGATGCACTAGCTTTAGTGACCTCGCTAAAATTGATCATTTTTTTATTTATAAACATCAGTTTACAAATAGAATATTATTTACATTTTTTCATCTTACAACGGGTTATGATCAGACTTGCCGTTTGCAGTTTTTCCAAAATCGACGACAATTATTTTTGTATATTAAATATATTACGTAGCTTTAATCCTATAGCAACTAACTCCGTGGCACGAATCGCTGATGAACACATCATGGAAAGATTTCTTCTTTTCCTTCTGTGCTATCGATGCCTATTTAAAACCATAGAATACTTGATACCATTTCGGACAGGGTTCAGACAACTCTACATACATCGTAATTACATTACCGTAAAGCAGTTAATAGAAACTGTTTATATTCTATTGGGTGGAGTCTATAACCAGTAGTAATCTTCAAACTGGTTTGAATACGAAAGTTTCGCATCTGTTTGCTTATGCATTTTCGATGTTTGAGAATGTGCGTTTTCCATTCATTCACCCTATGAGAAGCAAGTATTTAAATCGTCTTCGAACCTGACTATACAGCTGCATCGTATGGACCGGAAGCCTTCATGCAATTTATTGCAGCTAAGACGCGTGGCGTGGAAATCATTTAGAGAAAATAAAAATAACGTATGTTTAGCGTGTTAGCTCACACCTGTTCGTAATTTTTTTACTTGTCGCAATCTTTAAGGGCTACATAGGCTTGGTCTTTCTATGTACCGAATATGTAGACATTCCAAATACCTCTCAATTTACTTCAAATATGAAAAAATAAAAACAAAACAAAAAGCAACAAATCAGCTATGAATGGATTATCCAGGCTTCTCAAAGAATCAATTACTATTATCATTCAATGTATTATAATCTGATACAAGCAACACTACGCAAATAATGGCCACTAGGAGAATGTTGGAATTACCAATTGATTCATTATATATTTGATTAAACTCGTACCGATAGGCAAGTGCGATATGCAAAACAAGACGCGATATCGAGAGAATGTTTGTACTTTAGAACTTTAGTAATCTTGAATATGGATTATCTATATTATAGTACACGGCAATGACTTTCTTGGCTAGGTTTCTATAGCTGTATATTTTAATAATAATAATAAATATTGTGGGACACTTTTCACACAGCGCCATCTAGCCCAAAGTAAGCTAATATTAGCTTGTGTTATGGGATCTAGATAACTGATAAACATACTTATATATTTCTAAATACATACATATTATAGATAAATAACACCCAGACACAGAATAAACCATCGTGCTCATCACACAAAGTTTTATCCTGGGTGGGAATCGAACCCACGACCTCTTGCGTAGCAGTCGGATGCACTCCCACCGCGCCACAGAGGCAGTCATATTTATTTTCGCTTTGTGTATATTTGCCATCATAGCGTCTACATTAGTATAAATCTCAGTATAATCTATAAATTGAGTCAAATATAACTCCAGGTTTCTATCATTCTGACTGCCTCGGTGGCGCAGTGGTAGTATATGCGACCGTCGGGACTGAAGTCTTGGGTTCGATTGCAGGGTCGGAACAAATATTTGTGTGATCCACTAATTTTTGTTTCGGAGTTTGAGTGTTTTATATGTATAATATGAATGTATTTAGAAATATATAAGTATATTTATCAGACATCTAGATCCCATAACACAAACTTATATTAGCTTACTTTGGGCTAGACGGCGGTGTGTAAAAAAATGTCCCACAATATCATATACTATTCGGTCGGATTGTAAGATATAAAACTGTTTTTGCCAAGCAAATGCAGGAAAACTCAATATTGACCAAAAATACCGTAAATCGATAAAAATTCCAAATCTTCAACCAACACCTCTGTTTACTTAAATAGTACACGAACTCGGTCCTCGGTACGTTAACGGTAGCAACTGGTTCTCATCTAAGTATTTTGCTTTTTTAATGAACCTAATGGCGCCCGTTTACTATGCAGTCGTGAGTTTGAACACACTGGACTTATATTTGCATGAGTCACTAACACGATTAGAATAGACTATGTAACGGGATAACAGATGGGGGATTCCTTTACTGACTCAGGTTGTGTGTCCGTGATTATTAAAATGTAATATTTTATCTAATAACGAATTGATGTAAATTCTAGTCTTTCATTATTTTATGAGATTTATGATGTGTTACTTCTTTCTTCCGGTCACTGCATATTTTTTGTATCAGTGATTTTGGATAAGGTTAGGAAATCTGTTACAGTAATTTGACCAATGGACGGAGAGATGTCCGTGTGATGAAAATGGATGGAGCCCCATTTTGAATATGGAATTACATTCGAGGCCTTTAGACCTTTAGTCACAGGTTCAATCCCCGTTTCGAATCAAGTTGTATTTTTTCACTTTAATATAAAAAAATGTGAAAGTTAGCATACTAATTGCTTTAAAAATTTACCCATACATATATATTTATGCTTAGACTATGTTCCACCAATAATATGACGAATAAATTGACTTTGAATTAGGCTCGCGGTTTTTTAAATGTAAGTAAAGTTAATAAAAATCTGTATGTTATTGAACTGTTCAAAACAGTACCACGATGTTGCGTAACTATCATCATAAACTCAAGAGCTATGGCGGATGATGATGAAGTTGATCTACAAAAGTTTTATGACTCATATTAATGTGTTGATGGTAAGTTCGTGACACGGTCGTCTATTTTATGAAGTATAATACTCTAAGGTTCTATTGGAAGCTTTCGTAAGCTGACCTTGATAGGCGTAAGTAATCGGTTGGAGACAGTTCTTAAAATAACCTATCTATCATCTCATATTTAATAGAGTCAGATAAATCAATCGATAGTAAATTGACTTTACCTTAAATCGCAGTAGTTCCCTATCAGGACTTCAGGGACTCCTGTAAACCAGGATCTACAGCAATGACCAACACCAGATATATTAAAACTAATTTTTAACATAGTATTATCCTAGAAGTTACGAGTGTCTAGAAACCTGCATCGAAATTAATCAGGAGATAAATTGAGAGTAATTTGAAAAAACTGTCGTTTCTCCCCTTTTCAAAGCGGGTTACCAGCAATGCAACTAGGTGTACATAATATAGAAAAGTGTCTACGTCGACTAAGATTCACGGTACAAAATTCAAAGACACGATGACATCTATAAGATTATTCACGGTCAGATGTTAAAACCAAAACGTCTACTGTCTCGTCTATTTCTAAACTAAACTTAGTCTGAGTCTTGGTACATGTTTCGAAAGATAACAAATCACTGAAACTAATGCAATCAGCCTTTATTACCCCTACATAACTCGTTATAAAATCAAATTAAGTATTTTTAAGTCTAAGCTACGACCCTAATCAGTTTTTATTAGAATTGCTTTAGTATCATATTATTGAGACACAATTGAACTGTTAATGTTTCGGTTTCGGTAGATAGAATCCGGTTTGATAGAATTGTGGACTATGCTGCATGCTCCGAATTTAGTAAGTAGTATAAATATCGCACAATAGACTATTTATATAAAAACCCACCACTTCCAGCATTTTTTTCCTACCGCGCACTGCATACATTCATACCGGCAGCGTCATTTACGTTTCTTTTATGCCAGCATCACTTATTAAATTTTATGTGCTAAATTTTAATTTTGAGTGCATCTATTATAAGTGCATTTTAATATAAGTGCTTACTGTGTTATGCGTTTGTGTTTTTGACTTAATACATTGGATGCAGTATATAGCATAATTATAGTCTAAAACATACATTTACAACAAATTAATAAATAACCTTAAAAATATGATAATTTAAAACATATTAATATAAGGAGTCCCTTTAGGCAAGGTTCCGAAGATACTGGCAGCGTTCCCCCTTTGAATAGCTAGACTAATTCTTTGTCCGAGGTAGCTGCCAGCGCTTCGGTCTCCTGTGATGTCGACTAGCCTTTTTTATATTTATTATAGTCTAACTTCACTTCAGGTAACACACACTTATACAGTTGGCAATAACAATGTCTACACAAGTACGAAACTGGCAATACCTGAATAGATCTACTTATTCAACTGGCACGAACAGTAAGAGAACGAACTTCTTAGCTTTAGCCTAAATCTTCTTAGGTATTCACTAAGCAGGTGCCACACCCGAAAATCGACTGGGACTTGAGGCTCAGGTAATACAACCTCGGCAAGTAAAAATTGAGCTCTTACACCTTGATATACCTAATTATACTACTTAGAAGAAATCCTAAGAAGCTATTACGGAACGATTCCTTAGTACACCTCGCATATTATTAACCTAATATTAAAGTAAGTGTTTAAGTAAGTGTAAAAACTGTATTACTTAGTTAGTTATAAGGATTCTCCTTCAAGGTAATCCCAAGAACAGTATCACTTGCATTTTTTAAATCTGTGTGTTCTTTAATATAGGAATTTTCGTCACATAGGTGTCAGCTGAGAGACCACAAAACGAAGCTTGAGTGCTATTGAATAAGGAAAGCTATCTTATTATTGCTTATTACTGGCATTACCGCGTTCTGAGATAGCACTAATTTTGCATCACAACTCAATCGGTTTATGCTCATGACTCGTGCAACCTTAAGACGTAATGAACGATGACACCAAAATCCTGTATATGACACAAATTAACTCATATCATTACATGTGTATTTCGTGTTCAAAGAAGTTCCTGTATATTGAAGAACGACTAATGTTTATGAGCAAAAATACTTATTGAAAGTAATAAACAAGAGCTAATTGGTAGGTATCGGCACTTGCATAGCTTGCGGTTATATGATCACAGGCCATAACTTGCACTGAATAATGGGTGAGATGCTTGTAATTTAGCCCTTGGCATGCACCATAAAAAAGCTACAGTTTTCTTTGTTTTATTAATTATAAACCTTACTAGTCTATATTAAGCAATAATAGACAACTGATGATACTTTTTAAATACATACGCATTATCCTTACTAAAACCTATTAATGCGAAAGTAACTTTGTCTGTCGCCCTTTTACGCTAAAACTACAGACAGATTTAAATGAAATTTAGTACTGAAACTGTCTAGAGGCCGAGAAAGGACATGGGCTACTTTTTGTTACAAGAACATGTTCCTGTGGGAAACAGAAAAGAAAATCTTCATTACGAGGGCGGATCTGCGGTCATCAACTAGTACTTAATAAAAAAAACATCAAACTCCAAAACAAACATTTGCGGATCGTACAAATATTTGTTCCGACACAAGACTCGAGCCCGAGAGTTGATCCAGACAGTCGTACCTATATAGTACTACAACTGCGTCACTGAGGCCGATTTTAGTAAAATTTTCAGTAGGCATTAGGGATTACGCAGTTTGAGAGGTTTTTTCTGTCAACTATATTAGTTTAGGTCACATTATTGGGATGGCGATAGATTGAATTTGAAACTTGTCAACTCCCACATGAGAGAGAGACAAGCATACAAAGTGGCACCGTAGCCTGTGGACGTTTGCAACACCAGAGGTGCAGCACTCGCGCTATCGACCCTTTATAAACCTTTTAAGACCCCTTTTGAAGAACCGCATGTCTTCTAATATTTAAAGAAATTCGTTAGTATATTATAGTAAAATAGGCAAAAGTACTTCAGAAACCGTTAGATACATCGTGCTTTATACAAATCTATTTTCTTATTTTAGGTAATTATATGTTTCTAAAAAAAATACAAACAGGTCCATTCAAAGATTGATTGGCACCAAAATGAATAGTGGTCCTTACATAGGTTGGGGGAAACAAATACAAGTGCAGTAGCAAACAGCTTTGTAATTTGTGGCAATATGCTACAATATAAACTTTACAATAATATCAATAAGCACAATTATCCACTGTTCTGTGACTCATAGTCTACAATTGACATTTATTGAACATTATATCACGGTATGGAGACATTTACGTATAATAATATTTGATAAATGATAATAATAGCGATTTAACAACGGTAAAATTTATATAATGCGATATTCTTTGTTGAAAATATTGACACGCTTAAGATGACCACGATAAAAAAAAATCTATTAAGATTTCACCACATATACCACAACTCTATGTGTGTAACAGGAATGATAAATTAGTAAGAAAAAAATACATCAAAAGAATGAAAACTAGTTTGAATGTAGATAAGTTGCCATGGAAACACTTATCAGCTAACTTCAGGGTGATTATAAGTTGTTATGAAAACACTTACCAGCTAACTGCATGGTGCCGGTTTTTCAAGAAGGTCTGCGCGCGCATCGTAAAAATTTACTCTCATAATTTTTCCCTAACGCGCCAAAAGAAGTAGGTATAACTTCAAAAATGTATCTATATCAAATAACTGTAAGAAAATCCGTCTGTATTTCTATGTTTCTAAACTCCCACAGTTCGTATTATTGTATTACTTACAGCAGGCAAGCCGACTATGAATTAGTTGTATCCGTGCGATGTTTCCTTATCTCTAAAAAAGCGGGTACACATGTTTAGGATTATGGCATAGATATAATTGATCAGCTATGCAATTCACAAACCTCTGATCCAAATCCGCTACGGCGCAAATGTCATCGATATTCGAGTTCTATGAATATCTATGACATTAGCGCCGTAGCGGATTTGAATCGGAGATTTGTGAATTGCATAGCAGGTCAGTCCAGAGAGTATTTTTAGTTTTTTTTTTATAAAACAATAAAGTCACGTTAACGGCAGTAGGCCGTTCTCAGATACAGCTTGTTCATTATGGCTTTCAGGTTTTTGACTTATATTTTTTTAAACTTTATTGACCTCTTACTTTATGGTTATTTTGCAATAACCATGTTCATGAGTAGATAATTACTGGTATTGTAATATAGCCAAAACATTCAACTAGGGTTACTCGAGTGCCAGTGTCAATAGTCCTGTGGCCTGTAAGAGCGGTCCACAATTCGTTAGATGTCGCCATAGCTTTCTGCAGCCTAATTTTAGCCAGATAAATAAAAAATGATGCACTTCGATGCTCCGGATCCCGATGTCATTGAAGTCATTAGTATGAAAGAAATAGAACAAGCGATAAGAAGTATGTAATGTGGTAAGGCTGCAGGAAAAGACAGAGTTACTGCTGAGATGATCAAGTACGGTGGGTCGCGCGTCTGGTACACACT
The DNA here is from genome assembly GCA_948477245.1 of Thumatha senex. Classification (NCBI taxonomy): domain Eukaryota; kingdom Metazoa; phylum Arthropoda; class Insecta; order Lepidoptera; family Erebidae; genus Thumatha; species Thumatha senex. The sequence goes on from OX419734.1 coordinate 8,918,765, forward strand.
ATGTCTGTTAAGCAACTTGTGCTGGCGAACGGGTGAGGTCCCAGATGACTGGCTAGTAGCAGTTGTAGTACCTATTTACAAAGGGAAAGGCTCGCGCCTAAACTGCTTCAGCTACAGGCCGTTATAGCAAAGGTTATAACGGCAAGAATGCAAGAAAAGTATGAAAGGTATTTATGGGAGGCTCAATGCGGATTCCGACGTGGAAGAGGTTGCATGGATCAAGTGTTTTCTCTCCGCATGATCGCGGAGAAGTTTCTGGCTGTTAGCCAGAAGGTTTTCTGCGCTTTTGTGGATCTGGAGAAAGCATGTGATAACTTTGTGGGATTTGCTGCCCGGATATGATGTGGACGGCTCGCTACTGCGGGCAATACAGTCGCTTCTGTAAAGCTTGCGTGCGAGTAGGGGGGGGGGATGTGTCACCTCTTATTGATGTCTGTACAGGCGTCAAACAGGGCTGTCATGTCCGCCTGGCTGTTCAGTGTATCTGGACAGTTGCCTGCAGAACTTGAAAGATTGTGATATGTGTGTGAATTTGGGTGACTTTACAGTAAACTGTCTGCTGTACGCTGATGATGCGGTGCTCATGGCCTCATCAGAAGCCGACCTTCAGGCATTAGTCACTAATATGAAAGAGGAGTGCGAAAGTAAGGGTCTTCGCTTGAATGCAAGTAAATTAAGGTTCTAGTATTTGAAAGAGGTGACGTAAGAGCTAAGAGCAAGTGAATGAAATTGTGTATTTAGGAAGTAGGTATGTTTAGCGCGGATGGAAGATGAGATTCGGATGTAGAACGGCGAGTAGCTGCCGGTAACAAAGTAAACGGTGCTTTGAATTAGTAAAGCGACAAAGCATCGTAAAAGAAGCACGAATGGCGATTCATAACGCAGTGCTAGTATCAACTTTGCTTTACGGTAGTGAAACCTGGGTATGTCAGCAGATGCATGAAAGTAAATTGAATGCTGTGGAGATGCGATCACTTTGAAAACTGTGCGGCGCAACTTTGGCCGACCGAATACGTAACGACGTGATACGCAATATGGCAGGTTTGAATGAAAGTGTCAGCGTGCATGGATCGCGAAGCCTGGCGATTTGTCCTCTCTGACTACCCCGTCAGGGATACAGCGTGAAGATAGTTAGTTAGTAAATAAAAAAATGTTGAGCAAAGTTTCAATAATACTTATCGCAATTTCATGTTCATAGTTTTAGACAACCTTTTCAGAGGTTTATACATAGATTTATTTATTTTATTTTGATAGAAAAACAAGTTCTCTAAACTGACTATGTTTGCGATGGTCTACGGTTATGTTATATCAAAATTAAAACGATTCCACATAATATACTGCGGGACCACCAAACAACCGATCACGATCATTAATCTAACAATTTTCAACTGCGCCAGACAAATTACCCACCCACGTTACTTCATTCCGTTTAGAGCCTTCGTGACGTCGACAGAGTAACGGTGCCCGGCAGGTCAATTTCAGCAAAACACCCACAAATGATTCAAGCTGTATTCCTGACGGGGTAGTCAGAGAGGACAGATCGCCAGGTTTCGCGATCCATGCATACTTCTTTCGCTTCTTGTAGATTCATCAATCGCTTCATAAACGCACGTCTGGGTATCCGAGTACTTTTGGCTTTTCCGTTTTTGAGCAATCTGCTCACGTGGTCTTCATATGTAAGTCTCGGCCTACTCTGTCTCCTTCTACCCTCTACTTTCGCACAATATATATTCTTCGTCAATCGATCCTCATTCATTCGTTGGACGTGTCCAAACCAACAGAGCACGCCCTTTTCCAGCTTAACGCTGACACTATTATTCGAGTAATAAGATAGTATGTTAGATCGATGCGCACGCGTCGACGCATAACATTCAGTAAGGGAAATACATTAACTTAAAAGATTTATTAACTGAGTATTGCCTTATGTAATGAACAACCTGGAAAGTTTACATAAGTTAATCATTAAGTAATATCACTATCATCATTCAGTTAGTGATGTCATTGCTATTGAGAAGTGTAATTTAATTTTCGGTTATTCAATGAAATATCAGTTCAATAAATTGGTTTTAAATTGCGTAATACTAGTGAGGGTTTGAAATACTTCTTACAAATATCGTATCCATTTTCGTAATAGAATTAATTTATACTTGTAAGATTGACTTTTATAGTGAGACGTTAACAATAAAACAAGTCGCAGTTATTGTTTGTTCATGCTGTTACAAGACAGTTACGCGAGCACTGACATATGACATTAAATTGTTACAAGTATTTTAGCGGTTCAAACACTGTCAGTAATCATGTCAATATTACTGACATTCTTTTCATTTCGTTCAGTAACTACATCAATGTAACCACTCTACCTTATTTTAAGAACAATATTATATTCCTTATCTCTAGTGATACAAACGTCCATAGGCTACGGTGACCACTTTCCATCAGGTATCTAGGCCGCGTGCTTGTCTGCCACCTTATTGGTTTAAAAAAAGTAATTATCTTACTTGTACATAATGTCATTATAACTGACAATGTCTGCTTATAGTAGCCAAAAATGCTTTAAAAGTTTTCTTTAAAATTAAGGCTCTTTTTGACAGAGATTATTTAAATGAATTCTGTTATTTATGTTGCCATTCGTATCAAAATATACGAGTCCATTTTTTGACTGTCAGTTCAAAACGTATCATCAAGTTGCAACTCACCACTATTGAAGTAGTGAAAGCAGTTTACAAACGATCTCCTTTTTTGACTGTACATTGGTGAGGTATTAGCACGGTTCAAAGCGAAAGTAAAAAGAATAAATCGATCACTCTCTACTAACAATATAAACTGCAAATCATGTTTATATGATTACTTATTTATTGTACAACACAAAACAATAGTGCTATTCAGAAAGTTTCATGTCGTATTATGTTTTAAACATAACATACTTTCACGCCTTTATCCCCGAAGGGGTAGGCAGAGGCGTACTATACGCCCACGTTTCACCGTATGCTTTGCTTTTTGTCCCACGTAACAGGTGGTGAGCCCATTGCCGTGTTGAAATGGACAGGTGCAGGTTGTGGCGACCTGCTGTTGAAATTTTTCAAGCCGCCCATAAGGCATTCAACTGGCTTAACGACTGCCATGTTACTGGCAACCGGGACCAACGGCTTAACGTGCCTTCCGAAGCACGGAATCGCTCGCAAATATAAATGCTACAAAGTGGTCACCCATCCGAGGACCAGCCAAAGTGAAAGTTGCTTTACGCAGTGATCGTTTACAGAACACTACGTCCGCGGGGCCACGAGCGCTTCGTTGTCGTATTATGTTTTAGACAATTCAAAATTATTTTAAGTAGGTACTCGTACGAACATGCAGTTGCCAACATCTTAGTTTAGAAGGCAAGTAGACTATGAATTAGTTGTGTTATATTTTAAGTTATAAGAGGCAGATACGTTATTTACAAGTGGAAGTTTTTTTTTATGTAATGTGGATGCTACTTTATGTAGATTCACTTTACCAATTACGATCTAGCTTATCAGATTATAAGTAATAAACGTTGACTTAGGTCCGTATTCCAGAACGTTTCTCTATACTCAATCAACGCTTGAGGCTAGATTTTGCCTTACAATATCTACTCTCAAGCGTCGATTGAGTATTGAGTAACGATCTGGAATACGGACCTTAAACTTCTAAAATACTTATTCTAAGAAAAGAATCCACTGATTTTTCTTGGAGTCTGAAAAACTTATTACATGTGGAAGTAAGACAGAATAAATGTTGTTGAGAGCGAAAAAGAAGAAAACAATGATATTACGGACAGGAACGCTGACGATATTACAGCGGAGTTGACACTGACTTCAGGCTGGCTAATTAGCAAAGGTTAAGCGTGTAATATAGCAACCATTTTTTTTTTTTACTTATAATATATCATTGGTTGTTTCCGTGTGATGCCCCTCATATTTCGAAAGTGATTTAACAGGTTTAGATAATTAATCAGATCAGTCTAGTGTTGTTAGCTTTTTTATATGGCAAGCAATACATTCTTTTGAACGGTAGTAGGGCCTTAACTGATTCAGCTTGTTTCATTTTGTAGTATGATACCCGCATAAAATGTTATTTATCCTTATAGGTATTAGAATAGACGCAATCAAGGAATGACACCTCAACTAGCCCCCGTCAGACAGGCTGTGGGCTCCATAAGTAATATAATAAATACAGTTTATGGTATTACATTGACCTGATCAAATATCTAATTTCAAAATTTTGTCGTGGTTCAAATATTGAGTTCCATTATGCGCTGCCTCATAAGCTTCTAAAAGAGCTATAAAGTTGTTTGTGCCTTTATGTTTATGACGTCACAATGTACTAGATTCGCGCCCGTGTCGCAGCCGTTAAAACCGTCGCAATTCCGTAATGGTAGGGCGCCGTCTCAGTAGCAAAACGTGAGCGATAATTTATCGATAGTCCCATGAACGGTACCAGACAATCGAGTACGTTTACGTATCGCTTATCGAGAATCGCCACGATCGGAATTTAGAGTCGATATCGGTATACTCGGTGTACCAGTGTTTGGGGCATTGCCGCTATCTGCTGGATGTAAGATTGATAAATATATATATTAAATGTTTAGTCTGGGTCTGGTGTATCTATAGGTATATAAATACGTAAATTTTTTCATTTGTATATATTTTATAATCACATCTTTGCGTTTTTGAGCAGATTGCTCAAAAATGGAAAGGTAATAAGCACTCGGAAACCCAAACGTGCATGCATGAAACGATTAATGAATCTGCAGAAAGCGAAAGAAGTATGCATGGACCGCGAATCCTGGTGATGTGTCCTCTCTATGTAACTCGTCTGGGATACAGTCGTAAAGAGAGTTAGTTATCTTTTATATTATATTTTTGTATATAATAATATTATAACAGTATTACACATAATAAATATTTTTAAACGGTTATAAAAATTAATTTAAAGCCCGTCTAAAATTCAAGTTGAAGTAGCCATTCATAATTCAAAAGGCAAGCACACGTGTCTGTTACCAAAGATGGTACGACGTAGCGGTGTTGTTTGTACCTACAGTTGGTCATTTAAGAACAGGTTGTGACAAATTTGGACCACTGGACTGACCACTCAGTTTATATAAATTATTGGATGAACGAAAATGAAAAAAGGCGAACCTGTCTGTTTTTTTCAACTGCAGTTTTGTTAATGGGTCATTTTACTTATGATAAAAAGGTGTTTCAGAATTTGTCCCTGTAAGGGTAGTATCCTTAGTCACCTTATTTATTTTCTTCATAAAACTAGCCATTATGTAATTACTTAAATCCCGGTATTCTAGACCTACTTAGACACTACCTGTTTTCCGAAGTCAAAAAAGCTTTATATTTCAACACTAGCGGACGCGCCGCGGTTTTACACATGTAATGCCCGTTTCCGTGAGAATACGGGAATAATAGGTAGATCAAGTTACTCTTTATAATATTTTCTATCTGCGAGTGAAAGTCCTGTTAAAATCGGTTCATCGGTTCAGTAAAAACGACAGGCAAATAAAAAAAAAATGATTTTTAATGTAAATACTGTATTTTATATTCATTTAGCGAAAAGCGAAGCGCTCGTGGCCCCGCGGTCTCAGTGTTCGGTAAACGATCACTGAGGTACGCAACTTTCACTATAGCTGGTCGTCGGATGGGTGACCACTTTGTGGCATTTACATTTGCGAGCGTTTCCGTGCTTCGGAAGGCACGTTAAGCCGTTGGTCCCGGTTGCCAGTAAAATGGCAGTCGTTAAGCCTGGTTGAAGGCCTTATAGGCCTTATAGCTTAAAAAATTGCAACAGCAGGTAGCCACAGCCTGCGTCTGTCTATTTCAACACGGCAATGGGCTCACCACCTATTACGTGGCACAGGAATCCACACGGTGAAAAGTGGGCATATAATATGCCTCTGCCACCCCTTCGGGGATAAGGTGTGATAAATATTTATTTATTTATTTATTTTATTTAGCGAAAAGCTGTTGATTTAGAATTACAAACAGACACTTTAATTTCATTTATCTGTATAAATTACAGTATACTAGTTACAAAGCCCCTCCTGTACTCTTACATTGCACTACAGTTTTCAATAGATGTGCTAGAAATAAACATTGTGTTAATTTCCTATGCAGAAATGAAATAACAGTTATTTATCTGTCAAATAGCATGATTTCCAAAGTAAGATTGAAAATCCCTGCAGGCGGTGTTATCGACTGATTGCAATAACCAGAAGCAGGCCTATGAAGATTATAAATAGATTAGTTCCAGGCTAATAAACTCTGGAAAACGACGTACCTGTAAACATCAGGTTTCCAACACCAGTCGCCTTAGGGCTGACAGTAAAAACGCTGTTTAAATTTATTGGTAGAAGTATTTGATCGAAACGGAGTTTAAGACGCATGATTGCTCACTTTTACCTATAAAGTACAAGTAAATAGTGCAAATACTGGCTTTTTCGTTTGTGTACGTGTATTGTTCTTGGTATACGTAAAGAATGCTTTTAAGCACCATTGTCTTCCTCTGCCAATCCCTCTATTGGCAGAGGAAGACCGAGGACGTGTGTGGGATTCTTAGACTTTAAATCTACCTACTGAACCCCACTACTAACTTAGCCAGAGAGGAGGATCCGCATCAGCGGCTTCTGGAGTCCTCCCTACCATGCCACAAAGCAGAAGAATTTATTCTACCTCGAGTTATCAAACTAGATTATTATAAATTCCAATTTAATATTGCCATTTGAACAACAGTCAACCAAGTAATCAGACCAACCCGCAATGTCTTAACCCATAGATATTGTACTTGTTTGACTAATGCTACTTAGTATACGATAAACAGAGATGACGGTATGACATCTGGAGGCCGAGTCTGCTATTTCAATCGTGTCCAAATAGAATCGAAATCATCGATGAATAGAAAGCCACCGGTACAATTTAGACAAATTTTCGTAGTCTATTACAATCGTACTCCAATAAACTTATATCGGTCGGCCGATAGAATTCTACTAACACGTACCGTACCGCGCCAGTGGCCGCTAGTCAGTTGCATTTTTGATAGTCTACTAACATTTTGACAGCTAAAATCTGCGATTCTGGCTCTATTCTACGGCTTACCAATGGTAGACTCGGCCCCTGATGTTTAGTGCAAGTTTTTCTTGGCAATTAATATTATAATGAATCAATAACGGCAGGTTTATTGATGTAACATTTTTTACATTGGCATGAGCCATTCAGCATTTCTTCGGAACCGGCACTCGACATCGGCATGCTGATCTCATTAATTAAAGAGCGATTAAAGTGGGCTTTTACGGTATCTATAACCAAATGTGGGACTTGCCTTTTTAAAGCTTTGTATTGTAATAGGCTGTGGGAGTTTTGCTGGTTTTAATGGCACAACTCCACCAAATTATGCTTTGTAATTACTTTGCAAGTAGATACTCTAAAGGTTAACCTACTTTTTACTTTTAATCCATCCTCTTAGTCACAACGGTATATGGTTCCACCTTTACTTATTTTTTCCTTGCCATATTGTTTTTTCTTTCATAATTTTTTTATTAATAAAATTACAGAATGAATCACACGCATACAAGTATCTGCTTAGTTAAAGTCCTTGGACCTCGATACTATAAAACCAATAATAAAAAATGTTAAAATACAACCATTACGGACACAATTTAGGGTATTTAAGTTTATCAAAGTATGTTCCGGGCAAAACAGCAGGCACTGGTTGTACGTAATAATACTTTATACTATATAAATTGAGGTTGGAGTACTGACATGAAAACCAGTACAAGAGATTACTTTGCCGGATTTATGCAATTAAACTACACAAGTTTCAATTCATAAATTAATATCGTTACTGTACAGCTTCTCAGTTCCAGTTTAAATTCAGTCAAGTGAAAGTTTATTAAATATGTCCAATCTCTTTCAGATTATGCAATTACCAGTATCGAAGAAGCAAATGTTAAACATAATATGGTCCAACAGACCTTACGTAAACTGTATCCAGTAAACTGTCAATATTTACATATTCATGCAACCTTTACAACATATCCAAAAACCGCATAAAAGTAGCATTTTGTTTATACTAATATATAAAGCCGAAGCTTGTGTTTGTTTCGTTGAACGCGCTAATTTAAGGTTCGAATCGAATAATTATTTTTAGGCTATACATAAACACGTTACTGGGCTATCCAGGAAAGTGGTAATCATAAATTTCAAGAAATTTTGTTTTATATCAAAATTAATGTATGTCGTTTAGTAAATTAATTAGTATAATCACAGTTACTTACCGTTTAATCGCTCTTAAAGGTATAACTGTTAATGACAAAATTCACAGAATTTCAATCAACGGCTGCTGTAGCAGCAAGTAATGTCGAAAAGGCTATCAATTTTTTTTAAATTAAAAACTGGTAGACAAGCCCGCAAATATATAACGGTCATATAACATACTATATACACTACACATTAACGGTAGAACGCCGACTATAAAACGGTATAAAATCTGTTCATTTCTATCGATTTCTGTTCCATATCTTTGAAGTTATAAACCAACTCCGGACTACATAGGTACTGACAATATGATTTTTTCCGGTATACTAGAGGCATTGGTGATAATAATCTACATAAATAGTTTAAAGTAGATACTGTTGTTACAATAACAATGTAAAATGTATGTCTATTTTACATTGCAAAAAAGAACTCGTAAACATTGTCTAAATAACAGTGAGTTATGTACGATACTATTTCATGATATCATGATATATTTAGATGAGTGTGATATCATGATATATTTGGATTTCATGATATATTTAGATGAGTGTGGTTAATACTAACTTTTAAAACACATATGACAGAAATGTACATTATCAGTCGAGTGTAAAAGTTTTTACAAACTCGTATCCCACAGGGTAATTATGCAAACTTTAAAAGATGGAAATAATTATGCCAGCCTCGACTTTTTTATAGACATAAAAAAGAAATAACATAGTTGTATATTGTTGGTTCAGGGCTGCATTTTCGAAGAAAGCCCTCATTCGGCTTCATTTTTCCGACATCTGCTGGGCACAGGCCTGCCCCAAGAAAAAAATGATCTATCATTGGGGGGTATTTTTGTCTTTACTGACAACGCTGGCTAAATGGTTGGTACAGGTGTTTATTTTAAGTTTTCGTTCTCTACACAATTGCTACTTTTGCGAAACTGTTCCTTTAGTCTCCTTTTACAGCATCTACAGAATAAACTAATGTGGAGACATTAGTGTCTCACCTCGTCATCACACCGACTAAATTTATTCGATGATTCGACCGGGTCAAGAGAGCTGAGAGTTATCAATGTCAAAATTACAAACGCGAGAGTTTGTGCTTACATAATGATAACGTCACTCGCAACGGTGTTCGGATTGCTTGATTACACATAGATGTATTTTGGGCGAAACGTTATTATAATTGCAAGTGCATTAAAATGATTATCGCGCAACCAATGATTATGAACAGATATATTAATATAATGATAACATCGAAATGAAATATTTTCAGAATTATATTAAACACGATAGTAAAAAAATATGTGTGTGTACCAGAGTACACAGGTAACAAGTGAAACGTCTTGACGACATATCATTTTTCTACTATTTACTACTTCACAAAAATTGAGTAGATAAGTTCCACTTCAATAACGTATGCCAAAAGCATTCTAACAAGTAAAGAGCTAAGTGGTCTTCTACAATTATAGCCTATGTGTAGCGTGTAGCCTGTGTTATTCTGATGTGTAAGCTATATAATTGAAAAGTTTCATCAAAATCCATTTTGTAGATTTTGCGTGAAAGAGAAACAAACATTCATACTTACAAACTTTCGCGTTTATAATATTAGAAGGATGTATGCTATTGCGGACTTTTTGTAGCTATTATTATGTTCTTTAAAATTGTATAACATTATTGTGTTCTATCGTTAATAGTTTTCGCAGCGTACGCGATGTAAGGAATTTTATCCTTGGGTTACATTATTCGAGATTACGTAAGGAACCCTTGTTACTCACGAAGAATGTAGCTTATTATTGGTAAAATAATTTATAAAGCCTATTAATTACAAACAAACTTACAAATCTTTATAACATTAGAATAGACCTACAAATAAATATACAAGATGTATATAATAATACCCACTTTTCACTTCCAAGCTTTCAACAACTTCGCAAACGTTTTGAATACGCAATCCTCATCGCTGAATTTATCATTCCAATTATACATTCCCTTTGCTCTTTCGACCAATCAGGAATCTGTTACAGAAGCATTATCACTTCAGAACGAGGGCGCGAGCCTTGTACCGTTATGGCAAGAACTTGGAAGAGGAAACATAAGGTAATGTAATGCGATGTCAACCGCTACGTGTGAAGTTTACTTTGTGTGAATTTGTGTTTCTGTGATTTTATTTTATTCATGTGGGAATATTAGATTATTTGTAAATTTTGACCTCACTAAATGGTGAGATTGAAGCGTATGAAAAATCACATTACCTTGTATATCTATGTACCTCATATGTAAAAACATCTTGTATCACAGTGTCTGCAGACCTCCGAGACGGCTCGACAGGATTTAATGAATGTTGTAATGTATGAGTATTCAGATGGGTGACCACTTTGTGGCATTTACATTTGCGAGCGTTTCCGTGCTTCGTAAGCACGTTAAGCCGTTGGTCACGGTTGCACCAACGGAACCAACGGCTTCACGTGCCTTCCGAAGCGCGGAAACTCTTGTATGCCATAATGCGGCCACCCATCTGAGACCAGTGCTACCGAAAGATGTTTGACCCTGTGGTCGTTATAACACTGAGTAGCGGGGCCACGAGCGTTTTCAATTTCACAATATGTGAATTTTATTGTATGAAATGTATGCATAAACAAACGTGGCATCCAGGTTACGCCAATCGCCTGGCGCCATTTCTGTATGTTTTGAACCTAACAAAAGATAAGTAACAAGACAGTTTCGTCATCACTTGTTACCTGCCATGAACAGAAATTAATGGGATTGAAATATATAGATACAGCACATAAAAGGATATTTCCTTTTACGTACAATACATACAATCCCATTAATTTTAAATTGTCAATAAACGTAGACGCGCGCAAATGAAACCCATATGTTTCGTAAGTGAGTTTGGTAAGCCATACGATTATTGTAAAGATCTTATTATCTATATAGTTTCGCCGTGTTATTCTGATAGACAGGGATATTCAATGGAAATATATCTATACTGAACTGATATAGCTATAGAGTTTGTTTGTTTGACTAGAAAACTAACGTAATTATTACACATTATTAATTAGTAAACGGGATTTCTCACGTTTTTACGACCTGCCTTTTTCTTTCTTTAGCGTGTGCGTAAAGAGTGCTCGGCGAACGGTTCGCACCTCTGAAAAAGGCTGTCTAAATACAGCTGAAACCGGTCGGCCTATTACTGGTCGTAGAAACGTGAGTAATCCCGTTTACTTATTTATAATTTGTTTGTTTGTTTGGTTGGACGCGCGTATCTCAAAAACTACTGGTCCTACTGGATAGCCAAAGGCTATAGACTACATATCATTACACTACTACCCTGGAGAGGATATCAGTAATCATAAATGTCAACAAATCGGGTTAATTTTATGCATTATCGTAATGCATTAAAATTAACCCGATAAAATTTATAAACAACGGGATTATATAGGTGCGACGGGAGCTTGTCACGGGCAAAGTCGTGGGGGTCACCTAGTCTCATATATTTACTGTAATTATGTTTTGCCTATTTGCAATTTTCTCTTTTTTGAATTTGGGGTGAGTCAATTTGAAACATTACCAAAAGTTACCTTTAGATGCACTCTCAATCACTTTAACTTGGACAGAACTAAAAAAGCACACGAACTATTCATATCTGTCAAGTTGTTTATTTCATTATCTTAGATTGAATATAGAAACTAGTTTGTATAATATAACGTGTATCGGACAAACAGACTTGCCACATTTGTCACTACATGTCCACATTACTCAGTAGAAACGTTGCATAATGAATGTGGTTAGATTCATTGAATGTTGTTACATTCATTGAAGTACAAAGTATAAATCTGAAAATGTAACGTTGGAAAATGAACGTATTAATTTAAATTTAACGTATAAATTTGAAAATTAACGTATTAATTTAAAAATGGAATAAAAAAAATCTTTGCACATTGAATAATATACCTGATCTTTCTGTCGTATTAAAAACTTCAAATATCTTCAAGTGCTTATTATTCTTCAATTCAGACGGATGATCATTATTTACGTTATAAAAGCACTACCTCCAAAGCCAACAAGAAAAAGGGGATTCCGTATTTGCTTGTGTATTTAGCTTATTTAAATACGCGCAGGTGACATATCTACTGCGAGTCTCCTTCAAGTTCACGAGCTTAGCGATCGCGGTGGTCTTAAATACCGATTATGCATCTATGTGCAATGAATCCCGTTAGACATTCGAGATTGCCCTGGGGTTATCCTTCCAAGAGCTCAGCCGTGACTCGAGGCCATAAGCAGATGGAAGGGCACCGTGTGGTTTTAATCGGTAGGAGTCTGACAGCATTCATGAGGATTTCCACATGTAAAAAAGAGACGTATGAGTTATCGTTTTTAACAATTATCTTTATGACAATTGCATTACACTTTATTAATATTAATTCATACATATGTATGTATATGCACGTACTGATTTGTACGAAGGTGGGAACTTTGTAATTATATTTTAGTTGTAAATAAATAACGATTTTGTAATCATTGTAATCAATTTAATTAAATGTATGTTGTAATTTGTAATTTTATGCTTCGACATGTGCAGTCTTAGTTCTGTTAACCATCTTCTAACCTGATTTTAACTCCGATATCCGTGCGATGGATCAGGGTTGTTACTATGTAATTATTAGTTAACTACGCCGAGATACAAAACTGTTCCTACATAATTTAGTATGATTAACAGATTGAATAAGAGACGTTTTTAAAAATAAGTGTATGTTTGTGTGGGTGATGTTTGTGGTGAGTTAGCTTCATTGAGTTTTGATTCACCTTGCCCTAACAAAGGTACTTGTTTCTAGAGGAATAAAAAAGGTAAAGGTTGTTTTGCAACATTTGGAATTCTTTGCAGCATTTGAAAGAGAGAAAAAAAGAAAATTTCTCTTCTCATCAAAAAACAAAATGATTCCCGTAAAGTTCAATTCACTGACAGAGCGTTTTATACATGACCGTGTGGCAGCTGTACCTACTGTAGATGTTTGTAAATACTTTGGATGGCTGGAGAAAAAATTTAAAATGTATTAATGAAGTGAAATTTGTACTGTATAAAATGATAATTTATATGACTATTTTACATCAACTTGTTGTGGAAAATTAATCATAGTAGGCTGCGTAACAAAGGTCGAAACAGAAACGAAACATCCTTAAAAGGTTTCGACGACCGGCATAGCACTTGTCATTAGTAAGTTAAAATAGCAATAAAGTTGCTCAGTACGGAGAACCTGTCACCGGATTCAGACCGATCCGAGGATTGGAGGAGTTTTACTAGACAGTGACTTAGTGTAGGTAGGTACCCGTATTTCAAGTAACTTTAGATTCTTTTTACAGAACCTTTCCTGGGTATGCCAGCCGTTTATCAGGAACTCGTAGATAGCTGACACATAATTTTAGTGAGGATATGCCTTTAAATGTCTGGTCATATATACCAATATTATAAAGCTGAAGAGTTTATTTGCTTGGATGGTTTAACGCGTTAATCTCAGATAACTGCTTTTTGAATAGATTTTTTTTTTGTGTTGCACAGATTATTAAAGTTATTGAGGAAGACTATAGGCTATTTATATATTTCACGATGCTACCGAGTACAAAAGTATTCATAAACGTCAATAAATCGGACAAATTTTCTTACATTATAATAAAATTATTTAAAATAAACGGTAATAAATGGGTGCCACGGGGTTCAAAGTGTGTTACGGGGGAGCCATAGGGGTCAGCTAGTATAAGCATAAAAGGTTATATTTCACCAGCGTCTAATTTCAAGGTATCAATATGTATTAAGCTAATCAGCGTGTGACCATATATATATACTGCGTGATCTAGCATTACTTATTATTTTATTTGTTCTTAACTAGGTTACTGTGCAGTATTATCATGTATATTTCACTAATTAGTTCTTTAGTAGTAAAAAAACAATATACATACATATTCTTTTCTTATATTTGATAATATCTGTCTTAATTAACTTTAATTCCGTTCTCACGATATTGCTAGAAACTGTAACACAACTCCTTCCACAAATACAAAGTCAGAATGGTTTCGCCATGACTAAGTGCTTACTGTTACATGGTGGTGTATTAAAATCAGCGTTATTTGAGCATGTCGTAATATAAACGTTGGGTTAATACATATTCAAGGAACGTAAGGCTACTTTTTGACTGTACTAAAGAAAAAAGTACGAGACCGATAAAAATCTGATACCAAAAGTAATTATTACTAAAAAAATAAACTGCTAAAGTAATTATTCGATTAATAGTAGATTTTACAACAAGTGCACAATACGAAACATTTTCATCCGATACTTTTAGCAATGTAATGATAGTAATGTCGAGGATAAAATAATTGTGCACATAATTCGATTTTGTGCAGCCTATATCCTGCACAAATGAGCACTATCACAGAATGAGAAGTGAAAAATATTTTTTATAGTTAAAATGGCAAGCTTTTAAACGACTCCAGAAATACCTTATAGTAGTAACAGTTCTACTTGCTATCTTCGTTCTTTCCTTAATCTCAAGTCTATACGTATTACGTAGTAGTCAGTTGGTCCCTCTTTTTCAGTCTTTAGTAGGTATCACATTTAATCTTTAGGCTCTAAGTTCACAATACGCTAAATCTTATGCGCTGAATTAAAGTATTTATTTACCGTTCCCAAGTAAATAATGGAGAGTATTATCAATAAACAACGGTTTCGCGAGATTCTTAGTACATTTGATTAGTAAAATGTGTTGCTGCATTACTTATGCAACGCAGGTAACTTGGCGTGAGCAATTTACACCATACAAATGGCTACACATCGAACATGGTTTATTGTTATACCACCGCTGGGGACAATTTGTAGCACTTCACATAAAATACATGTTCTAAGGATATAGTAGGTGTATGTAAATGTTACTTTATGAAACAATAAAATCAGCGTACTGCAGTAGACTGCTCGACGTAGCCCTGGGAGGGGGTGATTGACCAGTTATGTTTGTACAGGATTTCGTTTTCTTCACCTTGGCCTTATCAGTTAGTCAGCAGGTGCACCTTTTGCTGCTTTGGGCCCTTAAGATCTCGGCAGGGCCCCATTGTTATAAGAAACAAGGGACAGTGAAATACTAATTAATCATTTAGATTGGGTGCTAGAAGCAATTGTAATTTGGCTCTAGATCCCAAGCACACCTCTCCTGGATCCTTGCATGGGTGCTCTTAAGCAGTACCCAACGGATTAAGAGACTAGAATTAAAATGCTGCCAAAGTGCCAAGCCGTGTTGAGGTTGCCTCGTGTGAGATTTCAACACGTGATGACTTAATATCATGTTGTAATGCAGTGTATTCCATATTACCAACAATCTAGAGGGGCCTAGGTTTTTGTTTGAGGAGTCCGATGAACAGTACTCAGTATTAGTTGAAGTTACCTTTGACTGTTGTGGTGGTATGTGCTGGGTCTTTTTTCCTAATTTATATCGTACCGAGTACTACGAGAGATTTCTATCATGTACTGATTCCATTAGTTAAATTACTTCCAAAAAGTCAGATATAAAATCATATCATAGTTCATTTCAGCTGCCAAAAACCATTTCGTTTCTTTAATCGTGTAACGCGGGCCCTAGCTACATTGTAGAGATATATAGATATTATCTTGAGACTAATACTACCACCGTTATATTTTAACTGTACAGAAAACCAGGGGATATGAACTATTTTCATTTAGTTAAAGTTATAGTCACTTTCTAAGCTTTATTGTTTGTTTCAGGAATGGGTTCGAATATCTTTCCTGAGTGACGCAACACTGATTCTGTAATACACTTTAAGGTGTAGTAATATTCAACCCACTACGGAAATCTAGACTTTAAATCATTCAAAGTCCTGTCCTGTCAAAATAAATTTAATGACTTTATTTTGTCATCTAAAGATGCGTGGGTTGTAGACTAATTCTTAACAGATTGAGCCACACCTTACCATTACCGAGGAGGCATTTATCCATATAAATAGTCAATTAAGCAGTCAGAATAGATCCATTATTGTTTGCCAAAAGTATGTTTGTTTGCATAATACTGTAATACAATTTACATTCTAGACGTACCTAAAAGTCGTTCACCGTTCGACCTCATAATCGTTCCGCCATCTTTGAATCTGAAAACAATAAATAAGTTAACATTAATTTGTTAGATAAATTAGATTTGTTATGACATTCAAATGCAAAATTTGTCCGAATAGGTTTCACAGAACTTGTTCTACAACGTTTTACACTATATATTATAATTATTTTTATGGATGTGGAACCAAGATTGTGGTTCATTCAAGATATGTGGTTCATCTAAGTTAACCCTGGCTCCGTGGCATCTCCACTCTGGAAACGCACTCTACAAGGTCGAGAAGGCAGCTGCTCCCAGCAACCAATAAAATCGGACTCAGATTTTAATGTTGAGCGCAAGATAGATTTTACGATCACATGAAGACGATTGTTATCAAGGAGTAAAGTTTCTATTTTTATAAGATGCTGTATCGGTTATACTCGTTTTATAGTACTTAATACTAAGGCATTAAATATAACAGGTACTCGTAATAAAATTATAAGCCATAATTCTCTTAATTCTTCAATATAAAAGCGGAAAGCAGTAAAAGTGGCGATAGTACAACCGTATAACCATAAATAATAAATAATTTTCTTGGACGTTTGCCATATAACCTATTATGGAAATATAATACTTGTATGTTTGTCTGAGTTATAGGGGCCATAGTTTCTCGTACTCACAGACTCTCAACGCACTCTTACTGCTTTTTTATACAATTGTGAAACGACTGCGTATATTAGTTTTCAAGTAATAAGTATAAGGATGTCTCTTTCATTTGCTCATCACGTCTACGAGAAAGACACGTGAGTCCGTTTTTTAAATCTATTATGGATAACTGAAGACTTTCAAGCTATTGTGGGTCTTATATTATTGTTATTAAGATCTATTTTCCAGTTTGATGTGCTTTCAAAACATGTAGACGGGCGTTGCTTATATCAATAACAATATATCTACCGGTTGACTTATAGGCTTTATTCTCTGAATAGAGAATCGCTGGCACAAAAGAAGTGCAAAATTTTGAAGTCAACTTTTAAGTGTTTCGAATCACACGCTCCCACGCATTTCAGCTATTAAATACTTACATGCTCATCTAGTAAAACAAGTTTACTTACTACATAAGAATCTTAATAACTTCCTTTGCAACACATGACATTATTTTAAAATGATATTACCTCTGGTACACATTTTCGATGGTGTTTGTGAAATACAGATGTTATCTAACTAAAAATACCATTTCTTCTCTAGTTTACTGCCAGTTTCTTCCAAATCCTCTATATTTTACCTTTATTTGGAGTCGGGTTTTACTTTTATTAGGTTGCTAGGAGCAGCTACCCGTTTGGGGTTTTGTTTTTTGGCACCCTTAGGCGTTCTTAGATCCCTTACAACCCAAAATCAAATACCATTTATGGTATGTTAATTCACTTGAAAATGTATTATGAGGCCCTCATTTTTAAAATCAATAAAGTTGATCGGTTGAAAATATATAAAGTTGACGTAATAAAGAGTCCTTACATCCCTTACAACCCAAAATCGAATACCATTTATGGTATGTTAATTCACTTGAAAATGTAATATGAGGACCTCATTTTTAAAATTAATAAAGTTGATCGGTTAAAAATATATAAAGTTGACGTAATAAAGAGTCCTTACATCCCTTACAACCCAAAATCAAATACCATTTATGGTATGTTAATTCACTTGAAAATGTTTTATGAGGACCTCATTTTTAAAATTAATAAAGTTTATCAGTTAAAAATATATAAAGTTGACGTAATAAAGAGTACCTAAGAATTTCTTAGATTACACAGATGATTAGAAATACCTACCCAAATAACACAATCAAGTGTAAATAAAATACCATAAAAGATTATACAAATTGCATAGGTATTACACAGTTACCACAAAATGGGAGGCTCGTGTATTAGTAATCGCAATTACGTGACTAAGAAGCTGATGTAAGCAATTATACGAAGCTGGAGTATCGCGGCTTAAGGGCAATATTTGCAAGACATCTGCGGTTATTTACCGTTACTTCTTGAGCGGTAGTATTTTTAATTATAATTCAATTAAATGATAATGATTATAAGTCATCACTTTAAATACGAGTATGATCTAAATCATTAGTCTGAATTATTTTAAGGTTCACCAAGGTTCACCAAGTTTATAAAAGCACTATTTAATCCCGTCGCTTATAAATTCTAGAATAATGCATAAAAATTTGCCCGATTTGTCGACATTTATGACTACTGCTCTGCTC
This sequence comes from Thumatha senex, assembly GCA_948477245.1. Lineage (NCBI taxonomy): Eukaryota > Metazoa > Arthropoda > Insecta > Lepidoptera > Erebidae > Thumatha > Thumatha senex. Next base: position 8,937,381 of record OX419734.1, read on the forward strand.
CCCAGTGTAGTAGCGTAATGATATATAGCCTATAGCCTCCCTCGATAAATGGGCTATTTAAAACACAAAGAATTTTTCATATCCGACCAATAGTACCTGAGATTAGCGCGTTCAACCAAACAAACAAACAAACAAACTCTTCAGCTATATAATATTAGTATAGATTTGGCAAAACCAACAACGGAAGAAAGAAGTAATCATGATAAGGGCTACTACCGTCCGGTTATAAATCCATACAAATATATAAAGCTGAAGAGTTTATTTGTCAGGTTGGTTGATCGCGCATATATCAGGAATTTCTGGTTCGATTCGTAAAATTCTTTTTGTGTTGGCCAGCCGATTCATCGAAGAATGGGTATAGATCACGCAGGAAAGCGGAGCAGTAGTCATAAATCTTCATCGGGCAATTTTTCATAGGCAAATTATTGTATATTTAATAGACCATGGGATTAATTGGTGACCAGTGTGGCCAACTCACGGGTTCAGAGTACATCACTTACGAAGCATTAGGGCTCAACTAGTGCTCTATATTTATAATATTCAGACATACAACAACACGCCTAATGATGATGTTTGCAACACTCTGGTGTTACAAGTATACTATCAGTTAAGGTTGGTTTAGGCTAAACCATAAGATTTGTTAATACACTTTTGCATCTCACTCACACAAACAATAAAGTTTTAGTATGTAGCTTAGTACGTAGAATTTCTAAAAATATAGGTGTAAAAGTCCCAAAATTGGCAACACTCTGGTGTTACAAGTGTACTATCAGTTAAGGTTGGTTTAGGCTAAACCATAAGATTTGTTAATACATTTTTGCACCTCACTCACACTTGACTGTTCGATGTAGAGATACCCAAATATTTGTCAAATACTAGGCTCATTATAACGGATAGTCATTACAAGATAGTAATGTAAGCATTCAAAGTATTCCGAATGTTTTCACGTCTATAAAATGGTATGAGATAAACATACTGTAGATCATTGACTTACACACACTTTGAAATGATTTACTCAAGCTTTTGGCATCCGTCGGTCCTAAGTGTATGATGATGATGTCTGAATATGCCCGTGTGTGGCATATTCCGTTTATGAACGTTTCTGTCATTCGGAAAGCATTAGTCGTTGGTTCCAGTTGCAAATTAGTAGGATTTAAGACTTGTAGAGGCATAAATATTATATGCCTATAAAACCCTTTTGGGAATAAGGCGTGATTAGCATTTAGCAGGTCGCCACAAAGTTTCCCCCGTCGTTTCACAATAGGGTCATCAGCGGGAGTGTAACACCTGATGCAAATATTTATAGGCTACGTCAACCACTTTCGATTAGGTCGGCTGTGTCCCTATCTGCCACCTCAGTTGTATAAAAAAAGAAATAAAGCAACTTTTTACTATGTAACTCTATACTCTATTCTAATTCCCAAGAACAAAAAGAAATTGATTTCATTCCAAACCGTTAATAAAACTAGAGAGGAGCGGGCAGAATGGCGTTGATAAATGTTTGACGTGACGGTAGTTCGTGGCCGTTGTTTTTATAACTGTATCGCAAGATGCTGATGACAATATAATGTTTAACTTTATTTTATACTACAGAGGTGGCAGACAAGCATACATCCCACCTGTAGGAAAGTGGTCACCGTAGCCTATGAACGTAATAAATAATGGTTTTCTTTACATCGTCTATTAACTTCTTGCAAGCCAATGCTTTAAAATAAGTCGTTATCATTCGCATAATAAACCAGAGCGCTGTTGCCTAATCTAATTACACTATTTTCAATCCAAACATGTCTAGTAATGTAACACATTAACCAAGTTGCACCCTGAAATGAAAGATTACGCTTAATATTTTACTACCACGCTACCTGTACACACTTTTAAAATATCGCTGCTTTGTATGTGTATTTATGTTATTTATGTGTATTATAAAATATTGGGTACTCATTGTCTTTTTTTTATAAATTGTGAATATATGTAAGCTCATGTAATGACTGTATGTACCAAAAAAATAAAAAAAATATATATACTAGGAGTCAAACAACAAAATGGGTACATACAAAACGTCTCGACTACCTCGGTGGCGTAAGTGGTACTGTATTCCGACTGCCTTACTGTGTCTCAGATCCAAATCTGGGTCGGAAAAAATATTTTTGCATACGTTTGTTTCGGCGTTTGGATGTTTACTATACATAATATCTATGTATATATAAATATGTTTATCAGATGTTTTACAACAACACCCTACACAAATGACTTTGAATATAATGCAGTGCTATCAATCTTTAAACTACCTTTTCCATTCAATAGAGTTTTATGTGAGGACTTGAGAATAAAAATTAATTGATTATTGTCGAATAGAAGACATAAGTACAACATAATTAATATTTTCAAACAACTATTAATTACGTGTTGGGATACATCCTGCATTTTCTATTATAAGTCGTAAAGTGTTGATTATATGTAATTATATTCACAGCAATTTATTCTTAGTGTGTTATCTACTGAGGCTATTATTTTATACTTACGTTCTATAAAATTTTATTGGATTTTCTTCATATTTTGTTTATTAAAATGTTATGTTAGAATTACCTTTCTATATCTTTATGACCTTAATGAATGACCACCATTGTTGGGTCTATGGTGTTAAGTTCATATAAAGACTGTCAAATTTTACCGTGTAAAATATATGTATATTTCATTTTAAAATAATCGTCCATTTCATAATGCCTCTGTGGCGCAGTGGGAGTGTATCCGAATGCTACGCATGAGGTCGTGGGTTCGATTCCCACCCAGGATAAAACTTTGTGTGATGAGCACGATGGCTTATTCCGTGTCTGGGTGTTATTTATCTATAATATGTATGTCTTTAGAAATATATAAGTATGTTTATCAGTTATCTGGTTACCATAGTACAAGCTCTGCTTAGTCTGGAATCAGATGGCGTTGTGAGTTGTCCCAGCGATATTTATTTATTTATTTTAATTCAAACAGATTTTACATATATACAAACATAGTGTCACGCCTTTATCCCCGAAGGGGTAGGCAGAGGCATACTATACGCCCACATTTCACCATATGCATTTTTTCCCACGTAACAGATGATGAGCCCATTGCCGTGTTGAAATGGACAGGTTCAGGTAACCGGAACCAACGGCTTAACGTGCCTTCCGAAGCATGCAAAATCGCCCGCAAGTGTAAATGCCACAAAGTGGTCACCCATCCGAGGACCAGCCATAGTGAAAGTTGCATAACTCAGTGATCGTCTACAGAACACAGAGTCCGCGGGGCCACGAGCGCTTCAATTTAGATAAATGATTACCATAAGCGAAGCAATCGTAAATTCTAAACAAGCAGCTAAGCCAGTGTTATGTAATACTTAACTAGTGATGTGCTGTACCTATATTACTTGCAGATATTTATCTACAAGATGGACGTGTTAATGGTTTTATAAGTAGTTGCGCTGCACCTTTCATTGAAACATGTAATGCTTTCTTTTGCAATGTTGCTAACATGACATGAAAGTTCGTCATATTTTATTTCATTATTTGCATATAAACCGAGTAACGTGTATGTTTGAGTAAGGATTAAGGTGTTATTTTCATTGCTTGGCTCTTTATATTCCACGGTCTTGCAAGTTTTTTACAGAACATAGTATGGCATTGAGTTAATATTACTGAAGGAGCATGGTATTAAACCACTACGTAATAAATTGAAATCAATCTATAATAGAATGTATCACGTATTTTATAACGGTTCATTGTCTATGTGTACACTTTTTTTTAAACCCGACGTTTCGGTTTTGTTTATAAAAACCAAAATATCTGCTTATCAATTATCGAGAATCCATAGAAATAATTTGAACTCCTAAAAGAATCTGTGCAGTTATTTCATATGAAATGTTTGTCAATTAATTTGAGAACGTATTTGTTTACACAACTGTTTCCAAGAAACTGTATTGTAACCATGTTCCTCATTACTAGAAGTACCGGTCCAACTGGGTAAGTTAAGTGCCACTCTCTCTGATAAATTTCCTTTTTCCCATACGCATAACAGGTGGCAACACGGAATTGTCGGCTCTGGTGTTGCAACCGGTCATAGTTCAACATTGTAACCACTTACCGTAAAATGGACTTTGAGTTCGTCTGACTATACACAGTCCTACACAATAGATAAATACCGGCTTATATAAAAAGCATTTCAAAGAAATATAAGTAATTATACATTATCAAGTTTCCTGATAATCGATAACAATACACATTCCTAAAGGTTTTAATTTTTATGCAACGACCGCATCTAAGTGGACTGTTATTAAATACGACCTTTTTCCTGTACTATTGTGCAGTGTAAGTAAATCTGTAGGTTTTAGAGCGTCTTTTTCACGTAGTTCTAGTTATTGGACTGTATAAATGAAAGTCATCCTTCGTTCCTTGTAATAACGTACAATTTTGAGTACTATAGTTTTGAATGTCCAAGTCTAATGCGTCAATGAAAATTGTACTTTATTAAAAGGCAGTAAAATACAATTTGAATTGTTTTTGACAGAGGTGGTCAGGTTTCCCGACTACGCAACCAGTTCACTGAGGTTCTATTATAGGCAGGTACACGGATTGCGACAAAAGTGAGAATTACCAATTGACAATAAAGACTGCGAAGAAGCGTGTTGGGTTAATGTTTGACTTTACTGTTAGAAACATTGAAAATTGTCGAATAACTGTTGTTTTGCAGTGTATTTTTTCGCAGTATTTTGCCAACGGTGTGTTATACTATAGATTTTTGTATGTGTATACTATGTATATTAATGCAGTAGTTGATGGTGTTCGTATACTTGAAATATTTGATTGGAAAAGCTTTGAAAAGCAACCTTAGCTTCGTTATGACATTACTCATCACTATGACACACATCGGACCTTTAAATTTATCACGACAAATCCCTGCCCGTTGTTTGGGGATTAATTTTACCTACTATTGTAGAGAGATGCGTGCTTGCTACATACAACACGACTCGCATACTCCTGAGATATCTTTCTTCCCACCCAAGTGAGTCCAAACAAACCATCATATCTCTTCTAGTCTTTTAAAAAATTATTCATAATTTGTTTCAATGTTTGTATAAAAATATTCCATTAAATCTTTCTAAACACATTTATACATTATAAATGGTCAAGATGGGACCTTAAAATACAAAACTTTAATTAAATACTATACATTAACATAAACTAGATAGGTAACCATAACTTGGTTTAGCGGTACTCGCCGCTTCATTTGAATAACGAATGTGATACGTTATAGAATAATAAAACCTTACATTTAACTGTTACACGATACTGGCATGTTAAGAATATTTAGAACTCGTAAATATAGTTAGTAATGTTTTATTTATTTTTATAGGCCTGACAATATATTCAAATTACGTAATATGCATGAATAATAATAATTATTATTGTTGTTTTACTAATAAAATTTTGATAAGATTCCCAATTTATAATTGTGTACAAAAATTTAATTATATCAAGTTTTGATCTCATTCCTAGTGAAAATAAATATATATGTTACTTGCTGAAACAACTAATACAACAGGTACCAATATGTTGGTATAGGACTTTGTTGTTACCTTATGTTGGTATAATATTACATGTTGTTACCATATGTTGGTATAGTACCCTGTTGTTATCTTATGTTGGTATAATATTACCTGTTGTTACCATATGTTGGTATAGTACCCTGTTGTTTTCTTATGTTGGTATAATATTACCTGTTGTTACCATATGTTGGTATAGAACCCTGTTGTTATCTTATGTTGGTATAATATTACCTTATGTTACCATATGTTGGTATAGTACCCTGTTGTTATCTTATGTTGGTATAATATTACCTGTTGTTACCATATGTTGGTATAGTACATGTTGTTACCATATATTGGTATAGTAATGTTGTTACCATTTGTCGGTATAGTACCTGTTGTAAAATAGTTGTTTCAGCAATTTGATATCTTAAAAATAAATCTATATAATTGTTTTTATTAAATTCCTTGATGATATCTTAATTCTTATTGAATGTAAGATTTATAAAAGCGGGAAAAGGATAAACTACCCGAAAATTGAACAAAGTGCAAAACTCTAATTTCGTGCACCAAAAAAAACACGAATTCTTTATTAAAACACATACTAGGTACATACATACATATTGTCACGCGAAAGGGGTAGGCAGAGGCATACTATACGCCCACATTTCACCGTATGCATTTTTTCCCACGTAATAGGTGGTGAGCTCATTGCCATGTTAAAATGGACAGGCGCAGGCTGTGGCGACCAGCTGGTGCAATTTTTCAAGCCGCCGATAAGGCCTGCAACCAGGCTTAACGACTGCCATTTTACTGGCAATCGGGATCGACGGCTTAACGTGCCTTCCGAAGTATGGAAACACTCGCAAATGTAAATTCCACAAAGTGGTAACCCATCCAAGGACCACCTATAGCGAATGTTGCTTAACGCAGTGATTGTTTACAGAACACTGAGTCAGCGGGGCCACGAGCGCTTCAAACACATACTATATTGCAGTTTTACGCTCAATTCACTGAACTGATGAATAAACTGACAATGAATCATTGCAATGTGTCTCTTATTATTTTATTTACCTACAATACTTATTTACCTACTACACGCTAACATAGAGACCTCGCCAGATATCTTCCTAAATAAAAAACCAATACTAGACGTATTGGTTTTTCATATAAGAAGAAATCTTTGAAAAGATTTTTAAACGTTTTTCACTACACTACTAGTCACGATGATATCACATTTACTTATAATAGTTGTATAGACCGGTAGACCGAGAGAAACTGTAATTATTTATCTTGAGTAATGAATTAAGTTCAATGATTTATTTTGTAAAAAGTTTATAACAATTACATGTTTATAAACATTGGAAAAAGTGGTCATCAATTAATCTGTACTGCTGAATTCGATGGAGCGCGTTTAATTCTTTAGTTCTAGAAGTGTGAAAATACGAATGCTTCTAAATTCTGTTGAAACATTTATCGCAAATAAACTTCACCTAACTGAAATATAATCCTGTTATAATAAAACCAAAGATGGTGAATCTAAATATAATGTAACGTAATCTCAACGTTACATTTTATTTAAATTCACCATCTTTGTAAACGTTAACATTTACGTTTTACAAATTTTATTTTATTGAAATTTAGTGTATAATGCACTCTATACAATTTGTGTTTTTCTTGTACTAAATATAAATCCTAAATAATAAATCCTTGTTTACGTATTGTATTCGCTACTTTCTTACCAATAAAAACGAGCAAAAAGATATTTTAACATCAAAAATTGTTAAAATTTTGATATTATTACTTACTGGTTGACGCCCGGGTGGTAAAGTTTTCCCGTACCCGTTTCCTACAGGAACTTGTTCCCGGAATAAAAAGTAACCCCTGTGTTATTGTGATGTGTAAGCTATATTATTGTACAGTTTCATCAAAATCCATTCAGTAGATTTTGCGTTAAAGAGTAACAAACATCTATTCTCACAAACTTTCACATTTATAATATTAGTAGGATAGGATGATGAACAAGATATTTTATCCATGAAACGTTTAATCCTCGGCACAAATAAAGGAGTTTAATAAAAATCTTGATTGAAAACATTCAATTTAAAGTTAACATATCCCATTAACTCTACATTAGGCAATTCTAAAATCCTCAAAGGCGTAAATCAATCAAGTGTTGAAAATCATTTATATTTATTTGGAAATCGAAATTGGTCGTGTGTCACACCAACGCGCTATAACCCAAATATGGCGTTTATTACACAAATAATAAAATATTTAAAGGCGAAAACGTATTCTAATAGACTAAGTATTTACGATCGCACTCCATATTCGAGATAACTAGTCGGTTGTTTGACTACCGTCTCCTAAACGGAGAAAATCGAAATGGACACAAATAAGGTCACAATTATTAAATATTGATTGTGCCATTAACTTTTTAACAGAAACATTTCCATCAAAATATATTTTTTTGTATTCCACAAGTACTATTTAGTTAACTAGCGGACGCTTCGCGTAGTTCCTGTTCTCGTGGGAATACAGGAATAAAATATAGCCTTTTTTTTACATGTGGTAATCCCCTCGGATGCCGATGATAGGACTCGAACCGACTAAAACCACACGGTCCCTGCCTATCTGTCTATTGCCGGACGCCCCGGCTAACTCCTCGGAAAGATGTCCCAGTGCAAGTTACTCCTTTTAATTGCAACTTTTTGCCAGTGAAAGTACCTTTAAACTCAAAATAATGTGTTTTTTTATCTAGGTGTCGTATTTTTTTTTTCATTTTTTTTACCTTATTTTTATATTAGCAATAGGCACAGGAAGTGCACCGCGTGGCTTTAGCCGGTAGGAGTATATAGCATTCATGAGGATTTTACACACGTTAAAAATTGTGCCTTATTTACTTTCATATGCATTAAGTGAACATTATAAAAGCTGTTAATTTCGAATTACAAACAGACACTTAAATGTTATTTATCTGTGTAGATATATAAATATTTCAAAATTTAACAACTCTTGATTGATCACGATTATGATCGAACAAATTCTTATAAAGCCATAATTAAATATCAAAAAACTTCAAACTTGTAAGACACAACACAAATTACGTGCCTATTATTTCCTAGAGGAAGAAAAATCGTTCATTATGCAACGGTATTGGAATTTAAAAATATTGACAGCGTGTGTAGTTCGAATCATTAGCTTTTATAATCAATAAAACATAAAGTGTGTCGGACCGTTATACGCGTAAAAACCTGTAGTAGGTCAATGGCACAGAACGAGGCGGGCATCGCGGCATCGTGTCGCTTCGAATACGGAGATCCGAGCGACGAGTAAAAACCTTTTTGCATTTTCAATCCATGGCAATGCCACGATGGTCTGACTGACAGCTGTTACATATTTTATTCTTTTTACTGTTCAAAGAGGTGAGGCAAGATGATCACCTACTTAGGCCACTGTTTATGAGGAAATTGTTTATTTTTCTAACGGCTTTAAAAAGCGGTTTAAGATATCTTGGCGTTCTGTAAAACAATTCCGATAATATTTTGTTCACAGTTGAGGAAATGCATATATTTGAATGTTAGCTTTGAATTTTTACGCGGCAATGGCACGCCTCTGCCACATAGCTGGGATTGATATGACGATGATAGCTTTGAAGTTATCAGAAAAACTGTTTATCTTTTTTTTGTTGCTGCTGAAGTTTATATATACAAGCATCTCTAGTACTTGTATAATAAGTATAGCTTAGCTACTTTGAAATTGAAATATTACTTTGACATTTTTAAAGCCGGACATCACGTAGTTATGATAACAAAATTTCATTTTTTGGCATAATGTTGACTGTTGACGAATGTGCTCAGAACAAATCAGTTCATAATCTTTAACGATCAAAACACTCTTATCTTTATTCATAAATGCATGTTTGTGTTAAAATATCGGAACTAGTTTTCGAAAACACGGGGCAAGGTAGAGATGTAAGTTATAATAATACCGCTTGCCAAGTTTACGTGCTATAATAGAGTTATAATTATACTAGGTGAAGGTGTTCGCTCGTGACATACTTCGAACTCCTGTCGCACCTATTTAATCCCGTCTTATAAATTCTAAAAGTGCAAACAAAACTTGCCTGATTTGTCGACATTTATGACTCCCACTCCCTAGGGTAGTAGCGTGATGATATCTAGCCTATAATCTTCGTCGATAAACGGGCTATTCAAAACATAATGTTAAGATTTTTTCAAATCCGACCAATAGCTCCTGAAATAAGCGCGTTCAACTAAACAAACAAACTCTTTAGCTTTACATATTAGTATGGATATAGAGCAAGGCGTCTCTAGTAGAACCATAGATATCGGAATTAGAGTAGAGCACAAGTGACATTGATTCGTTGTTCTGTGGTCTAAACATTGTATCAATTTTATCATTGTATGAATCATACATTTCAACAGCGTGTGATATTTTGCACCTTCGCTATAAGATCACTATGCCCTTAACATAAACCTCAACGCTCTCAACGCTATGCCCAGGTATCGATTTATCCACACACTTTCTCCAAGGAAATTACGATCGTCATACTTATGGAGTGTTTTAGGGACTCAATATAATAACAACTTTTCGCGCTGATCAATATCGGAACTAGATCACGACTAGTCTTTATGTACAATGTAGTCTATACATTAAAGTCGAACCGATTCAGCTTTATGATAAGGATCTATCATCTTTCCAAAACTGTTTTATAATATCCAACCGTTAGATTGAAAAAAAGATTTGGTTAGCGATCAATGTTTTACATAAAAAGAATTTCTGTGCCTTCTGCTCTTTACAACCTAATTTCTACAAGCATCTCTTCCAAAAGGGCACTAGCAGTTGAAGTGCTCGTAGCCTCGCTACCTCAAATAAACGATCATTACGTAAAGCATTTTACCATTACAAAAATTTTTCTTTACGATCAGTTTTAACATGGATTCTAAAGTGATATTTAAAAAAAAACATTAAAAAAGAACAAACAAACACACTATATATTGTAGTATTTTGAAGGTATTCAACACAGATATTAGTTGCTTACTGATGATTATATTTATTTAAAATTAGTTATCGATAATTTTATGAATATAAATAGCAAAATTATTAATATTATACTTACCAACATTGCATCAACCACCCATCAAACGATCAAAAACACCATCCACACTCATCAAAACACGTTTTTAAATGTATATGTTTCACAAAATATATATTGAACAATGAACCAACAGACATTAGTTTAACAAGTCAAATGAACTCGGTACAATAAAAAAATCTATTTACAAATAAAAAAAATCATTGTTCTACTTACTATATTATTTGTAAACAGATTAACTATGCCGCGAATTTATGAATAGTGGTGATGACAATGTACTACTTTGATGCATTAATACAATACATTGTGTATTACAATTATTTTACTAATTCGTTTAGTGTGTGGTCTTGGTAGTGTGGCGTTTGGTATGTGCATTACCCTGGTATGGTAATATAATAGAATGGCAGAACCTTTATTATAGTTATAGGCCATTCTTTTATATAAATGCAATTTGGCTCGTGGCCCCACGGACGTAGTGTTCTGTAAACTATCACTACGTTAAGCAACTTTCACTATGGCTGGTACTCGGATGGATTCATTTATATTTGCGAGCGTTTCCGTGCTTCGGAAGGCACGTTAAGCCGTTGGTCCCGGTTGCCAGTAACATGGCAGTCGTTAAGCCAGTTGAAGGCCTTATGGGCGTCTTGATAAATTTCAACAGCAGGTTGGCACAACCTGCACCTGTCCAAGAAAAGCAAAGCATACGATGAAACGTGAGAGTATGGTACGCCTCTGCTTACCCCTTCGGGGATGGAGGCGTGACGGTATGTTTAAATTAATAATTTTGTTCAGAAAACGGATAGAGATTTATTTTAATAAGATTTTTTTATGCTCAGTAAAGGTGCATAAAAAATCTCTAGTTCAGTCTTCCTTTCTTTTGATTTTTGATATTTTATGCCATCAGTTTTCAATGATTCTGATTCCTTTAGAGAAATTGTCAAAATATTAATATTATCTAAAACTTAACTATCCACAAGTAGCTTGTGCAATGCATTAATGCAACCCTAACCTTCAGATAGTTAGTTTTTCCTTTTTTATAGTACCTAGGTTCCTGTTCTATAGAAGCCATGCATGTCCAGAACCGGTCATTTTTTACTGTTTTCTATCGAATACCCTAAAATGCTTATCCAGTCTCACTTCAAGGGATGTCCGAGAAAATGGCAGAAAATTCATACCTGGAATCTAGGTTTCAGATCAAAAAGGACACAAAGTAAAATTCATATTACTTCTTGAGAACTACAACGCACAGATTATAATTTGCATGGCATTCTTTGTGTGGTCTTCACGTGGACAATATATAGTCGCTTGCTTATAAGGGTTAGCATTTATGAATAGTAACAATACATATTTTCGCACCTATCCTCATAAGATCTTGTACAAAATAATAAGTAGTAATTGCAGTGTAAATGAATATTAAGTTGTGGCAATGTTACCACAAATTGTAAGAATGTATGTTTACAATGTAAATTATGGCCATCTTTCTTTTATTGCCTGACGCAACGTTGCTCAAATAATACAAAATTCGTATTTGTGTGTAAGTGTTGAAATTGGCTAATAAAATTACAATAATCGTGTATTACTTGGTCAAATACTTATTTGTACACTTGTGAAGTAAATGATAGATTTGTAGTCGCCATTTTATTCTAAATTGGTCAATGGATATACCCAAACTCCTTATTGCATACTTGTATTTCCATCATTATAATAAAATAAAGCCAAATACCTACAAATCACTTTCTGAACTGCAACCTTTAACTTATGTTATTTTCTTTGATAATAAAAAGCTAAAACACACTCTAATGTCCGTATTCAAGAACGTTACTCAATCGACGCTTGAGAGTAGATTTTATAAGGCAAATCTAGCCTCAAGCGTTGATTGAGTATTGAGAAACATTCTTTAATACGGACCTAAATGTCAAATTTCCGTCTATATTAGTAAAAATAAACAGTCCTAAAAATGCAAAGGGTCCATTTCCAATTAGACTATAAATTACAAGACAATATCTAGATGTTGTCTTGTAATTCGTAGTTACTAGTACCACAGAATCTAGTACCTAACCTACCAAATAACTCAATTGAACAACTTAAAAGCATTAACATGAATAAGTTATAAAATATTTAATTTATTAGCAACAATGTTGATCGTTTCTAACCTGTAAAACCAAGTCGCTCAACCGGTCTTTTACACTTTATGTAAGGCGATTGTACGATTGTAAATAAGTGAATGAGTGTAACGAGTGTAAAAGACATACCTAAACATGGACATTTCTTGTATACCAACTATTTTTAGGTATATCTATAAAATAGGGTATGGTAAGTATTGTAACATAATGACCAAGATGTAGAAGTTGGGCGAAGGGAACCTGGCCTGTTTCTACAGCAAGTACTTCACTTAATCGAATTCCATGTATTGCAATATCAACGGGGTCCGCTCTACTAGGATAAGCAATTTATATATTAAGAACAACGTTTGTGAGCAATGGACTAAATGATTAATAAAGAAGCGCACTGAACAAACGTGTTAATACTGTTACTCTAAGCCTTCTATGACTCTGTTTTGGAGTTGAGGTCAATTGTCATTTAACCATTCCTCCGAAGCAGACGAGCGAGTGACGACAGTTTGAACACTTAGGTCCGTATTCCAGAACGTTTATCAACACTCAAGAAACACTTGAGAGTAGATTTTATAAGGCAAAATCTAGTCTCAAGCGTCGATCGAGTATTGAGTAACGTTCTGGAATACGGACCTAAGACCCGTATTCCAGAACGTTTAGAAATCTACTCTCAAGTGTTTCTTGAGTGTTGATAAATGTTCTGGAATACGGACCCTAATGTGTGCTCAAGAGTCACAGTCAAATATCAAACAGCAATAGGAGTAATATTTTTTTAAGTTGTACTTCTTTTGTCGCGTTAGAGAAAAATGATGAGAGTAATTTTTTTACAGACCGTCACGAAAAACCGACAGTATGAAGTTGTTTCTATGACAACTTAGAAATACATTCAAAGTAGTTTTCATTCTTTTCATGTTATTTCGTTCTTAATAATTTATTTCTATTACAAAACAAAGAGTTGTGGTATATGTGATGAAATCTTATTAGACTAAAGCAGTATAACTTCTAACGAGTGTACATAAGTACACACACTTTTTTTTTAAATGGTATACAATATTCACATATTTGACAGGTTCACATAATACATATTCATGATATATTCATTTTGACATACATAATTAAAAGCATATAGGAACGGAGATGAGGATTATTCATAGAGCTAAGCGGCGGTGTAACAGTAACATGCGCTCGCGCCCGTTGGGTGGGCCGTGATCACGACACGACAACCCGAACTAGTCACGATGATTGACGACTACCTGCCGGACATAGCCGAAAGGCTGTCGGTGGGTACGTCGAGCTCTTGAACCAGGGAAGTAAATTATGAGACGTTGAGATGACTCTATCGTGTATTGTCAGTTTAGCTAGTAATTATTAAGAGACAACTAATTGTATTTTGTAACTTTTAACTAAGAATATAATATATTGTACGAAAGTAGAGGGCAGACGGAGTCAGATAGGCCGAGATTTACATATGAAGACAACGTGAGCAGATTGCTCAAAAACGGAAAAGTCAAAAGTACTCGGATACCCAGACGTGCATGTATGAAGCGATTAATGAACCTACAGGAAGCGAAAGAAGTATGATTCTCGATGCCCGGCGATCTGTCCTCTCTGACTACCCCCGTCAGGGATACAGCGTGATTAAGTTCTTTTGTAACTCTTGAAATTTGGTAAATTTTCCTGAAAAAGTGACTAGTGGTTGAATAAATCTATCTTATATCTCTTTCCGATATACTTCTACTATATTCGAGTAGGTTAAGAGTAATTCTTATTTAGTTCGTATTGTAAACAAATTTTAAATTGAACGAACTATACAATTAATAAAGAATCCATTAATTATGCAGCGATCAAACGTACATTATACGTAACTAGCTCACCCCCACGGCTTCGGTCGGTCGCACCCATTTAATCCCGTCTTTTGTTACTTTTACAACAAAGTAAGAAAAACATTGCCAATTTGTTGACATTTATGGTAACTGATCCGCTCTCCAGGGTAGTAGTGTGATGATACAGATATAGCCTTCCTCAATAAATGGGCTATCAAACACTATAAAAAAAAATTCAATTCGGACTAGACGATCTTGAGATTAGTGCGTTTAACCAAACTCATATAACTTCAGCTTTATACGTTATTATATAAGTACAAGTATAGATACAAACTATGGAAAGTATAACATAAAAATGTCTATATTCAAATTTAATGTAATATGATTTGATATTAAGACATTATTTTAATATGACAAATATGATGACTTAAATTATATATAATATTCTTAATCTCATTAAATTTATGGTATAATATTCTAAAGAGTGTAATATTATTGTATGTCTTCTTTAACTTCGATAATATTTTGAAACGATTATGCAAGCTAAATAAATTATAAAATCTAATGTCTCCATGTATGTTCCTACAAATTAATTTCATTCATTCAATGCATTAGACATAATATCACAGTGACGCAAAACGTTCTATACTGAGCTTAGGACATAATAACTTGTAAATCGACGTACTTATAAACATTTTTTCTTAGAAAACAGGAACCTGACCAGATATGGCGCAATCGACGAGTAATTTCGTATAAAAACTATCCACACCCATAACAAACTTGCTTAATGGATACTTAAATTATAAGAAGCTCTATATCGCTAATAGTTTCGAACCGGTAATCAAACATGTTTAATATAAAACAGATATTTTTATTAAGCCTGTTGTCGTTATAGTTGCGCCGCTTCAAGATACAAAGGCAATAGATTCGACACCTCAAAATGTAATCAGTTGAGAGGTCAAGTTTTAAGGTGATTTTTAAGGTTTCATGAATCCAACTTTACTATAATAATTAGGTTACGTCAGGACAGTCATAACTGTTCCTGGTAATGTGATGTCAAGCTGATTGTATTTTAGAGGCCATAAATTCATTTCAGACATTTTGTCTACATAACTGAAATAAAATAATGTGTGTGCATTACGTTGTTGAAATAAGGGTGAAATAGTTACACTAACATTTTAAAATGCACTTTGATCGCGATTAACTTGAGTTGTGCTTAATAAATTTCGAGCAACTCTTCAACTGATCTTTACTTCATGCATAAATAAGGTTTTTATATTGTCACAAATTTTGTGTTTCAAGTTTAAAACAATAATAACTAAACGGGATTTTTATTTAGGCGAGTAATATGTTATTAGTAAAAGGTTTAATAAAAATTTGAATTACTTTTAATCCGATTGTGGCACCATTTACCCTGTGACGATAAAAACAAGTATCTCAGACAGCAGTCACCATAGGCAGAAGACTTTTGTCTTTCTTTGTAACTTAGGATCGTCAATTTCCTATTGTCTATTATCAAATGCAACCACGAACCGCGAAATTTACTCAGAACTCGTGAGGTTCCGGGCCAACGGTACTAATTCACGAAACGCAACACCGCTAATCGAATTACAACCAAAAGCCTCAAATGAAAAGTGAAAAGTAGGTGACGAAATATAAAGTGGAAAATAACAACCGTGACAATAGGGCTATAGGATGTCTATAAATTTTTATTAAACTAAACTGCGAGTCTTTTATTGATGTTAATCAACCATGACAAACATTGGGTAAACGGGTACAACTATTATTATTTTTTGGGCAACAGCAGAGAATATGTAGCAGTTTTGCTTAAGATCTTGTCTTGCAAAGTTGTTGAAAGAGCTGGAAATTATGTTACGTAGAAAAGTCAAATAAATTATTTTTAAAAGTATATTTCAATATTTTGCAACCTATAACCACCTATAAAAAAAAGATAAAAAGTTTTGCTTAAGATCTTGTCTTGCAAAGTTGTTGAAAGAGCTGGAAATTATGTTACGTAGAAAAGTCAAATAAATTATTTTTAAACTATATTTCAATATTTTGCAACCTATAACCACCTATAAAAAAAAAGATAAAAAAACAAGCAACCTCACCATTTCCTGACCCGGGGGCGATGTCAGGCGGAGCTCCGGTGTGGTGCCCCCGACTTGCTTAAGGCCGTGGGCGTAAGGTCGGGGCACTCCGCTCACATTGGCATACTGGCGACTGGCAGCCCTCGTGTTCCGGGGTGCCTTATAGTGCCTGCCCGATCGCTCTCCAGACCTCTGAATCTAATATAATCTCCTCCAGGAGATTGTGAGGGCCAAGTAAATAGTCCTGAGGCCTATACTGCGACCCGGTTGGAAAGAAGGCGGAACACCGCGGGGTTAAGTAGGTAGGACGGCTCCCAAAGGCCGGGAGTCCCACACACCGTTCCTGGTGGCCCTGCAGCAGGAATAACGGTGCGTAAACACATTCCCCGCGAAAAAAAACCATTTCCTGACCTAGTGTTACTGAATAGCGCGATCACTGTCAAATATTACACCTACAGTCACAATGATTAATAACGGTAGAATTTGTAACACGATTATTTAGTGGTGTGGCTCACACAACAAAAACCGCAGTGTTACATCACAAATCGAATAGTGCGGCAGTGATCGATTTCATGACTAGATATTAGCGTGATGTTCTCGATATGGACGACAAAGTAATCCAGGTTGATACATTAAGATGTCCTGTGCTTGTGGCAACAGCTTCCGTTAGTCACACAATCCATGCCTTTGTGAGACTTAATGAAGTCTCGTGTGAAATTGTAAGCGTTGATGTGCACTTTGTTAGTGATTTGATAGGAAACACACTATTGTGCGACTATTATAAGCGCTACTGCTTTTTTGGGAAGCATTCGTAGATTTAAAATATAAAATAATAATAATTTCATACGTTGTTTAAATACTCATTTACTCAGGCGAAAAAATTTACTATTTATTGAAAAACAGGAGTGATTTATTTAGCCAAACAATAATAAACTAAGAAGAAAAAAAGTGCTAAACAACCCATACAAAATGTGAGAGACTAAAATATTCAAGTTAAACACGTTTACGTCACGCAACGATTTAAGTACTCTATCGCAGACAGTAAATGAAACTAGGGAACATGAACATCTTATTCGATTCGCACACACTTAACCCCTGGGTCGAGTATTCGATTCAAACACGAACCGCGGAATCGATTTTCTTTAAAGTTCCTCGTCCACCCACGATATCACAGCCATTTTACACTATGATATAAAACCAAACTAGATAAGGCATATTACTTGAATAACCTTATAGGTATAGAATAAAATCGATTTTATACAGGTATCTATTGAAATTCAAACTGATATCATGACAATGGTCGTAATATTATTGTTCTAAGCAAAATTCTTATCTAAACTACTGCCTTATTTCAATACGTATGACTGCGTAATGACGGTAAATGTCTGTGAGGCGTGCAAGAACCGTTTTGGTTAGAAAATATTGCGAGTACACATTTACATACAAGGGAATGCGACTACTAAATCTTCCAGTGGACTTATTTCCATGCTTCTTAGTACTTAGTACAGCGAGCGAGATGCATTTATCCATTAGCATAACTAGAGAAGCGCAAGCGCAGGTGAGCGACTAACGGAACACCGTTGCACAGTCTGGGTATATTTACGATGCATCTTTTAAAAGCTTATTTCAATTTCAACTTTATCAAATTGATTTAAAAGCTAATTTCACTTAATCGCAGTTCTGCAGTTATTTTAATTTATTGTAGAGTTTGATCTACAGATACTAGAGACACCGCCGTGGGCTGTGTCAAAGAGATAAACGCATCATTATGCAGCGTTATGCTTTTTGATAGTATTGCACGACTGCGATCAGTAGAAGGTAATCGTTTCACGAACGAACCAAATGCAAAGTTTGGCATGCAAAATTTGCTCCTTATCAACTTTCATCCGTCTATCAACTTTCATCACATATAGTTTAGATGAACAAAAACTGGTGTAAGGTATCAGGATCTCCGGAACCCAAAAGGCCTCATCGCAAGCCGTGCTCCTGCCGCCTACGGATAGGACAACAGCCCTGGCATTCTTACGGGACTTGTAGGTCAAACGCCAGTTGCTCCCAATAATACTTAATTAAAAAGCAAAACGATAGCTTCTCTTATCACTCAATTAAAGCGGACTTCAGGCTCCAAATGCAGGAAGGGTTACTAAAGCACAGGTATAAATTCTTCATCCTAATATGAAGAAGAGAGCCAAAAATCTTTAGATTTTGGGCTTCTGTATCGAAAACCACAGTTTTCTTTGCACAAGCGAAAAGTCGAAAAATATGAATTATAATGTAAGATTTTCATGTAAAAGGAATCGTTATAGAATTTGTTCCGTATTAGTCTAATGTCGCGCTGGTTTTCATTATCGTGTTTGTTTACATATTTCCATTCTACTTCACAACCAGAAAAGTGGACTAGTTTATACATAATTCCCCTTAACCGTCGTTTCGAGAGCAAAACTCGTGATTCTGAAAGCGAAACGATTCTTACGCGGCATATATCACCATGACTAATGTATGTAATATTCATTCCTATTACGGAATAAACGAACACTTATGGTAAGTTATTGAAAGCTATTGCGTTTTTGCGTTTCAAGTTACAATGTATGGATAGTTGGTATAATATGCTAACCATTAGTATCACAATTTGTACGATTATGTACATAGTTATTTTGTCACACACTAGACTTATTTTGTGTTAAAATCGCATGAAGTTTTGTGAAATCATTTTTTCATGGCAATCATTCAAATGAACTCTCTGAAGTATTGTAACTCGCTTGGGAATATGAAAGAGTGAAGACGTAAATTTTAATGAAGTGGAAAAAGACAATTCGATTCGAGACGGAATTGACGGAATTGCTAAATTTATGAGAAATTTAGCAAAATAATTGCTTTAAAAATGTATCCAGAGTGAAGACGATTAGAACTTGGCAATCAATTTAAAAAGAGTAAACCAATGAGTTTCAAATTGATGTAAAAAGGGTTTTAGATATCAGAATGACGTGTAATCACAAACATACAAGAGTAAGCGTGTAAAAGTCATATAGTCTTGCCTATTCGCTACAATATTAAGGCATATTCTCGTAGTGTAACGTAGTGTGTCTCAGAGTAACCAATTCTAGAAATCCGACTTGGAATATAGTTCACCAAGGTTCGCAATACTTGCCACATACCTATCAGTTGTCATTTTTAGAACTACTATGTTATATCCAAAAAGAATCAGTTGTCATGTCCACTGCCAT
Source organism: Thumatha senex (assembly GCA_948477245.1). Lineage (NCBI taxonomy): Eukaryota > Metazoa > Arthropoda > Insecta > Lepidoptera > Erebidae > Thumatha > Thumatha senex. Next base: position 8,957,308 of record OX419734.1, read on the forward strand.
GTTACTGGCAACCGGGACCAACGTCTTAACGTGCCTTCCGTAGCTCGGAAACGCTCGCAAATGTAAATGCCACAAACTGGTCACCCATCCGAGGATCAGCCATAGTGAAAGTTGCTTAACGCAGTGATCGTTTACAGAACACTGAGTTCGCGGGGCCAAGAGTTTTTCAATACACCAGTCGTGAATCTAGAATAGTCTCTAAGCCGTCACGAAATCAACAAAAACAAATTATACTCGTAGTTACTCACGTAACGATCCAGTTTGAACTACAATTGAAGCACGTGGACTCAAAATGTAACATACACAACTATTATGCGGCTTCGAAAGTGGAGTGTGTCAAATTAAGGAGAAGCATGACCAGTTTTGCATCACGAATTCTATATCGTCAGACTCGATACTTATGTTATGTTTCTATTGAAGTACATATTATATTCCAGTCATAATTGACTCGTTACTACATGTTGATTGTTTAGTTTTGTTATTTACTTTCAACAACTTATGTTTTAATGGATATGACCCAAGATATTGGAAAAGTTGATTTGGACACGTCCAACGAATGAGTGAGGAATGATTGACGAAGAATACCCAGACGTGCATGTATGAAGCGATTAATGAATCTGCAGGAAGCGAAAGAAGTATGCATAGATCGCGAAGCCTGGCGATCTGTCCTCTTTGACTACCCCGTAAGGGATACAGTGTGAAGTTAGATAGACATTGGAAGAGGTTTTCCGATTTTTGTGGATATAACTTATGTCTCTATGTATGATCAGCAATAAAAGTCGCAATAGCAATATAATGTACAAATCTAAACAATTTGACATAAATTAGAAAAAAAAATTTACTGTAGCTTTGTATGGTTTTAATCTACTGTGGCTGCGTCCAGCGCTACAATGCTGTACATCGGTACTGTAGCAACAGTAGTACAAGTACTTAAAACGTAAATAAGTCAAGCAGGTAAAAACCCAAATAGGCAAATAACAATCTATACTAATATATAAAGTTGAAGAGTTTGTTTGTTTATTTATTTGTATGTTTGGTTGAACGCGGTAATCCCAGGAACGAATGGTCCGATTTGAGAATTCTTTTTGTGTTAAAAAGCCCATTTATCGAGGAAGGCTATAGGCTATTTATCATCAAGCTACTGCCCTGAAGAGAAGAGCAGTAATCATAAATATCGACAAATCGGAAAATATTTTATGCATTATTGTAGAATTTATAAGCGACGGGATAAAATAGGTGCGCGATGGGAATTTGAAGTCACGGGCGAAGCCGTGGTGGTCAACTAGATATATATATATAAAGTATCATACGGTAGTATGGATGGATGTGTGACAAAATATTCTTGACAGTATTAGAATTTATACTATGCTGAAGACAAAGTACTGTTGTGACGAAAATTGGGAGAGGGATGTCTGGCCAATGAACTTTTATTATCAAGTCGTTCTTCACATTTAATTATATTGTTTTTTTAATTGGTTAGCAAGCAATTAATGTGGGTTTTCAAATCGGAATGTGTTGAATTTACACGCGATATTACATGTGTTATGTAGTGAACGCAATAGGTTCACCTACAAATTTCATTTATTTCAGTTGTAATCTGAATATCCACGACATTGTTAACATATAGTTTTGTTATACATAGTTACTAATAATATAACGTATGACATAATTAAAATAGCGAAATGTCGGCGTATGCCTACCCCTGCAAAGTTAAAAGCGTGTAGAATTATGTTCTGACAATTGTTTTAAGAAAACTGATAAGAATCAAATTCGACTAATATTATAAACGCGAACATTTGTAAGTTTGGATGGATGTTTGTTACTCTTTCACGCAAAATCTACTGAATAAATTTTGATGTTAATGTTTGATTTGAGTAGAAGCGCTCGTGGCCCCGCGGTCTCAGTGTTCGGTAAACGATCACTGAGGTACGCAACTTTCACTATGGCTGGTCACTATGGGTGACCACTTTGTGGCATTTACATTTGCGAGCGTTTCCGTGCTTCGGAAGGCACGTTAAGCCGTTGGTCCCGGTTGCCAGTAAAATGGCAGTCGTTAAGCCTGGTTGAAGGCCTTATAGGCGGCTTAAAAAATTTCGACAGCAGGTAGCTACAGCCTGCGTCTGTCTATTTCAACACGGCAATGGGCTCACCACCTATTACGTGGGACAGGAATCCACACGGTGAAAAGTGGGCATATAATATGCCTCTGCCACCCCTTCGGGGATAAGGCGTGATGGAAATTTATATATTAAATTTTGATGAAACTTTACAATAATATAGCTTACACATCAGAATAACACATAAGCTACTTTTATCCCGGGAAAAAGTTCCTGTGGGAAACGGGAACGGGAAAACTTCAAAACGCGTGCGGAGCCGCGGGCGTCTACTAGTATATTTCATAAAAGACGGGATTGATGCCACGGGGGTTAAAAGTATATCAAGGGCGTAGCTAATAAGCTAGTAATTAATATTTTGAATTAAAGATATATGTGTATATTAAATTATTAAGCCAACATACATGCAAACTTGCATTGGGTGTAATAAGTTTATTTATCAAACACTGGTGGGCGTTATCATCCTCTGTTCACAAATAATTATCTAATGCCACTTTCAACGAGCACAATCAATTGTACGTTCAAATACAAACCTAAAGCACCGCTATTCACCTGTGCCAATTTACGAAGCAGTTCTGTGTTCGGTAGACATTTACAGGCTGTTATGAAAATGATTTAAGTAACCCATAGACAATATAAAGACTCGGTTTGTTATTGGTGTAACAATTTCTATTACAGTTTCTAGGCAATAAACTTAACGGCATATCATTGCTTAATATTTTAATAATAAATGTAATAAAGCTATGTACTATGATCGTCGATACTATTCTTTAAGGACATTTTAAAAAGAAACGCTCGTAGCTTAGCTAACTAAGGGCCGTATTACAGAACGTTTCCCACTACTTAAGAAAGGCTTAAGACTAGTTTTCGCCTTATAATACTACTTCTTAAGTGTTTCTTGAGTATTGAGTGAGAAACGTTCTGTAATACGGCCCGTAGTGTCCTGTAAACGATCACTACGTCAAGCATCTTTTCCACGGTGACTGTTATTGGTATTTCCATTTACGAATTTTCAACATTTACTTCAGAAGGCATGTTAAGCATGTTAAGCATTGTTGGGCGCCTAACAAGGATTGCCAGTAAAAAGCCTTATGAGCGGCATGAAAAATTTTTAATAGCAGATAACCACAGTGCCTCTTAATTTTAATACGGCAATTGATAAAAATGCATACAGTAAAATATGGGTATATAATATGCCTTCTCCTTCAGGGAATAGGGGCGTGATTGATAAGTATTAGGATGTAAGAAACATATGTAAATATCAATTTAAACTGTCATGGTCATAAACATTAATAAAATATTGATTGTCGGGATATTTACCATGTCTACATGTGACATGGTAAATATCCCGACAATCAATATTTTAGTAATATTCAAATATCAGCAGCTACATACGTAGTGAGATGTCAAATTTCAGCGTCAGAAGTGACTAGTATAGTAGTAGAGGTATAAATTCATTTCTTCAATTTTAACATTCTATAGATAGTCCGCAACGTACTAAGGAGATCATCGAACTTTTATGGGTATTATTCGCCAATTCCAATTTCTATCTCATGCCCCGTAGATTACCCCTAGATATCAAACTGTATAAAGAATGTGACTCCAGTGTCTTGGACGGTATTTATTATGAAACTACACTTAGAATGATAGCTGCTTTGTGGTTGAGTTTCTATTAAAGTTATTGAATCCACAGCCACGATCGATACAGTTATAATAGGTGTAAACTAGATTCAGGCCACAATTCAGATTATGTACTCTAGATATGATATCAATACGGAGGCATTGTTTTATCTATAAGGATAAGAGGTACTGTTACCTCTTATAATGCTTATACCGTACTGGTTAAGACGCCAATGATTGAAATGACAATATAAAATAAAAATAATAATAAATATCCATCGTGCCTTATCCCCGAAGGGGTGGCAGAGGCATATTATATGCCCACTTTTCACCGTGTGGATTCCTGTCCCACGTAATAGGTGGTGAGCCCATTGCCGTGTTGAAATAGACAGACGCAGGTTGTGGCTACCTGCTGTTGAACTTTTTCAAGCCGCCCATAAGGCCTTCAACCAGGCTTAACGACTGCCATTTTACTGGCAACCGTGACCAACGGCTTAACGTGCCTTCCGAAGCACGGAAATGTTTTGGCTAGGTTTTTATGGTCGGCCGCCAGCCTGACACCAACCCTCCTTGGGAATGCTATTGTTTGGTGGTTTGATCGCCACCACACGGGTCCCATTCCAAGCCTTTCAGTACTCCGAACCTTTACAAGGGGCAGGTTGCTTTTTCACAGGGGGAGTTTCTTCTTTGGTATTAATAGTCCTTGTCTATACAATGCGTTGACGTCAGCCATAGCTATGCAATACGGCATATCCCTGTCGTGTACCATACGGGCTACTTGTGCAGCCCGCGCTCCTTATACCATGACGTCCATCGTGCTAGGTTTTTCTTCCATATATATTTGCGGCTCCTATAGTATATATAGTAATATATATTATACATGGACGTTAGATTTCAATAATGTGTAGCAGTTACAAGACGTAAAGGATCCCCACCAAGATCTGTCTGCGGAAGCGCGAAAGGCAGCCGGTAAAAAGCTATTAACAACCTATATCAATTAATTGGTCGTCATTAAAAAAGCTCATTACGCTGACTCTCATAAAAAGAACGTAAAACGTAGTTAATGATACTAGCAATTTTGAAGAAGGTTAGTTAGAAGAATTAAACATTTGACTGCTTCGGTAGCGCAGTGGTAGTGTATCCGACTGCCACGCTGAGGTCCCGGGTTCGATTCCCGGGTCGGATCAAACGGAAACGACTGCTGAGCGAAACGAGTGCTTGCGCCTCGGTATACAAAAGTGTGTCCCTACATCGGTTTACAAAATTTGGGTGGGAGAAATCCTAATGTACTCGTAGTAAAGTATTATTTGTAATAAGTAATATTGTACAAGAATGGCTAAAATAATATTAAATGTAAATTCTTAGCGGCTCTTGCGACGATTCTACATTCTAACCAAGATCGCGATGACTTACCGTCAACCCTAGTTTCAGTGATTATTCTCGAGATTATTAAGTTTTTTACCTCATCTTCTATTCTAACTCAATACTCAAGAAACACTTGAGAGTAGTATTTGTATGGCAAAACTAGCCTCAAGAGTTTCTTGAGTATTGAGTAACGTTCTAAAATACGGCCCTAAGTAGTTGATCGATATCTTCGTGCTCAAGTTATGTTTTTGTTTGTGTCAAACTATCTTCTCGATTTAAAGAATTACCATTGTCAAATCTATAAGTAAGATCGTCATCATCACGGTTTTTTTACATAGTGATTTTTTTTTAATAATACTCGCAAATAAATATTGTAGGCCACCTTTTGCACAGCGCCGTCTAGTTCATCTAAGCTATAAGCTTGTATTATGGGACAAGTGATATTTATATAATATAGATAAGTGATATATATATTTCTAAATACATACATATTATACATAGGAAATACCCAAACTCGGAAACTAACAATTGAGGATCAAACAAATATTTGATCCGACCCGGGCGTGGCAGTCGCATACACAACCACTGCGCCACCGAGGCAGTCAAAATAATCATGATCTATGACGTCATATCTGCAACAAATAACTTTTCTTTTGAAGCCAGGTTACTCTTCAGTGTATTGATATACTAGCTAATGCCCGTGTTGCGAAGATATCCCGTTCACATATCCAATAAAAACATATTACCGAGATAAAAAGTACCCACAGCCCTCAGGTATAATGCACCTTTGTAACAGTGAAAAAAAGTCGCAAAACAGTCACTCAGAATGATTTTAATTAAATATGTCTTGCCGTGGCTTTTCTTTCGAAATTATTTTTTCTTTTTCTACTTGTATTTTATTATAAAACTAAGGTTTGATTTATAATAATGTTTGAGTATCGTCGCTAATGCTAATGCAATAGTTGTCCATACTATAATTTACTTACTTAGTAAAGAATTGGTGGTGTGAAACCCTTCAAATATCATATTATACCGAACCTAACGGTGAAATAGATGTAAAGGTAAAGGTAACCTAATTAAAACAAATTCCTTCATGTTTTAATGAATTAATGTAACGTGACGTGTTTCATTGTCAGACCACACAGGTATAACAGGTGCACTCCCCTCCCTACTCTCTTACTGGACTTTCTAATGTCTTTTACAGAATTGATCCTTTGTTAGGATTTCACTAAAACCGAAAAGTATTGCAAAATATGGTTATCAATGAAAATACTAAGAAGATTTCTTTCACCTTCTTACTAGGAGATATCATTCTACTATAAATTTAGTAGCTGTTTTATAAATAAATAAACATTCTGGAATACGGACCTTAATGTATATATACTTGACATACATTAAGGTCCGTATTCCAGAACGTTTATCAATACTCAAGAAACACTTGAGAGCAGATTTTATAAGGTAAAATCTATTCTGGAATACGGACCTAAATGTAACTGTGCACAGCCGGAAGATAACAATTTATCTGCATTTTTATTTACGCGTATGTCTTCTAATTCCAGAAACCACAGTTGTAGGACAAATATATTGGTTAAATAAACCAAGTCCTTTCTTAATCTTTTCCCAGTTCATTGTACAAGAAACGTTCAATAAACTCACATTGGAATATATCTCTTTATCCTTCCCAGGATTAAATACATTATTGGAAACTAGAAATACTTAGTTGGCATCATGCCATACATCTCGTTGAGTTCGTAAGCCCAAATACAATACAAATCTATAGTCTGCTTGTAAATCCAAATTAACAACTTTTTACTAAATGCTTATAAAAGTAAGTATACCATAATATTTTTCGGTTTGTTTTCCTCCGCGTAGTTCCCATATACCCACGAAAACAGAATTTACGCGGATGAAACCGCTGTGCGTCTGCTAGTCAGTTGATTTCTTATTTACGAACTTTACTTATATACTTTCATATACATTTAGAGAAACTTTGTTAATTTAGAAGAACAAACAGACACTTCAGTTTAATTTAGCTGTATAGATTAAGTCTATATAGTATATATAATTATGGTCTACTGTGAAATTCAGTTTGATGTAACGCGTCGCGACGTCTTCCAAAATCACTAAGCATTTCAAAATGTTTATAATTAAAAAACCATTGAATCATTTTTTAAACATACGAACTACTAATTATGACTTAAAATCATATTTTATTATTAAATCAAATAGTCAAGGTACATTAGGATATTTTGAGCCTGTTTTATGATAAAACTAGGTGATCCCCGACGGCTTCGCCCGTTACATACTTGTGAACTCTCGTCACACCTATTTAATGCCGTCGCTTATAATGTTTAATTTTTTTTGAATTTGCCGAATTTGTCGACATTTATGATTATTCTCCAGGGTATGTAGCGTGATGATATAGCCTATAGCCTTTCTCGATAAAAGGACTATCGAACACAAACATATTTTTTCATATCCAACCAGTAGTTCTTGAGATTAGCGCGTTCTACTAAACAAACAAACAAACTCTTCAGGTTTATAATATAAGTAAAGATTAAGTGAATTAAGCACGTAAACATGAATTTACGTTTAGTTAATAATTATTAAAACTAGTGTACTCGGCAAAGTTTGCACTGTCTTAATATTAGTTTTTTTTTTGTTTTCTGTTTTTTTCTTACTTATTTTGCTATTCAGAATATATATAAAAAAGGGTGTGTGTGTATGTGTATGTGTACTTATGTACACGCGTTAGAGTTGCTTTAGTCTAATAAGATTTCATCACATATACCACAACTCTTTGTTTGTAACAGGAATGATCAATTAGTAACATAAAAAAGACGTGTGGCCCTCGGAGACTGCCGCGGTAAAGCTATGGCATAGTATTTGTTTTCCTTGTGGCAACCCTAGGTATAACAGCTGATTTGAATTGGCTCCGTATTTTATATTGTAATATTGCAAAAATAATTATAATTTTAATTAAAAACCAATTCATCATTGCCAAATAATACCATATTGAGTGTTAAATAATCATTTTCACCATTTATTGTGCTAGAAGTAGATAAATATAAACTTAAAAATTGTACCGGTGTAGTGACAGTTAGAACATCGGAAAAATTTTCAATATTTGAAATTATTACTTGGATTTGGCAAGATTTATAAAACTAATAGTTTTTTCAATCAAGGTTTGTGAGTTTATTTACTTTTACATCCTCATATGTCCATTAATAGTGCGAATTTATAATTTTCTATGAATAAAACATAACCTCGTTTTGTTTCGCATTTCTTTGCTCTAAGTCTACTTTGCTAATAATTACTGATTCTGTAGCACGTAATTATAACAAAATGTCGAATGCCTTGGCTCATCAACAAGAGACAAGGCCTCAATTAACGTGGAAAGAGTTACAGATTTTGAGTGAGAAGTGCGATAAACTGAACAAGGAAAGGGGCTAGGTATTTTAAGTAAGAACGGACAACTCAAAAAAGAACTGGCACAGTTGCATTCACTGTATACTGATACCTTACAGGATCGGGATAGGTTACAACTTATAGTTGACAGTTTTGACTCATGTGGGGAATATTATGAACAAACTCTGCACCAAATTAGAATACTAAAGGAGGAGCTACAACGATCGGAAATCAAAATATCGCAACTAGAAGACAAGAAACAGAGCACAGTGGTTCAATCTAATCAGAGTTTGTCCGATGAACTGATGGCTACAAGCTTAGATACTGCTCACCCTTCCATTGTCATAGACCTCACTACTGATTATGAAACCGGGGGCTATTCTAAATCATTAAAAATTATTAAGTGTAGTAAGAATAAGTTAAAGAAATATTTAGAAGCGCTCGTGGCCTCGCGGTCTCAGTGTTTTGTAAACGATCACTGAGTTACGCAACTTTCACTATGGCTGGTCCTCGGATGGGTGACCACTTTGTGGCATTTACATTTGCGAGCGTTTCCGTGCTTCGGAAGGCACGTTAAGCCGTTGTTCCCGGTTGCCAGTAAAATGGCAGTCGTTAAGCCTGGTTGAAAGCCTTATGGGCGGCTTGAAAATTTCAACAGCAGGTAGCCACAACCTGCGTCTGTCTATTTCAACACGGCAATGGGCTCACCACCTATTCCGTGGGACAGGAATCCACACGGTGAAAAGTGGGCATATAATATGCCTCTGCCACCCCTTCGGGGATAAGGCGTGATGGATATTTATTTATTTTATTTTAAATATTTAAAAATTAAAAAGTTTATTACTAAATCTAAAAAAAAATATACATAAATACAAGTTTTTTATAAATAGCATGTCACTTAATAGACAGAGATTGCAACTGATTGACCAGGTAAATATGTATATGTTAGAACTTGATACTGTTGCACAACAGTACAAAACTGATACACAGGCCCTTCAATGTCAGATTGACCGACTTCAAGACTCTTTGAAATCAATTTCATATAAATATGAAACAGCAGAGAAACAGAGTAGGGAACAGGTGTTAGCCATAGGTAAATTAGTAAATTCATGTCATTGTCAAAATGACCAATTGATATCCGCAGGCTATGTTCCCTCCTCACCCATGAGTTGTGAAAGAATTAGATGCAATGATGAATTTTCACCAATTAAAACTGTGTGCAGTGTGGATAATAGTATATTAAGTTCAAGTAGTAATTGCGAGGCATTTATAATAGAAAAGTTGCAAATAAAAAGTGATGCAAAGACCATAGTCTATTGCGATGAAATAGGTAAAAATTTTGGACATTATTTATCACAGTTAAGTCATTCTGTAATAAATCATACATATCCAGGAGCTTCATACTCTCAAATTATAGATTTTATATTGACTGGTACACACTGCATGCAGTCTACTATAGTGGTGCTGGTTGGCAGAAGAGGCAATATTAATAGTGACAAACTTTTAAAAATATTTGATAAGTTATCAAGTCTGCAAGTAAAACAAGTAATTTTGTCCACCTTGCCATACAGCACTGCTATGTGCCACAAGGAAAATCACTTAGGATACTTATGCGTCTGTCTATTTTAACACGGCAATGGGCTCACCACCTATTACGTGGGACAGGAATACACATGGTGAAAAGTGGGCATATAATATATATGCCTCTGCCACCCCTTCGGGGATAAGGCGTGATAGATAAATAATAATAATAATAAACTACATACCATGGTATCATATTCCAAAAAAATTGATTTGTTCGATTGGAACATAATTTTCAATAATAATAGTTCAAGCCAAATTATTGGCAAGTACAACTGCTTTTATTGAGCAGGATAGTTTTGATACTTCACATTTGGAAAATGAAATTCCAAAAAACTAGTTTATAAGACAACAGATAATAAATCTGGCCAGTTGACTTTGGCCCCTGAGAATAATCTTAGTAAAAATATTGTTTTTATAAACCTGGTGCACCATAATGTTAGAGGTTTAATAAATGGTAAAGATTTAGAGTTAGAGCTATACGTTAATGCACATTCTATTAATATTTTTTGGGCTACAGAGCACTGGTAAAAAAGATCATCAAATCACATTGTTGAACTTCGTAAATCACCAGGTTGCTAGCTCGTTCAATAGAAAACATTCTAAACGTGGAGGCTCTTTAATATTAATTAATAAAAAGTTAAAATTTAAAGAACTTAAAGACTTAGTAGCCCTCTCCATTGAGCGAGTTATTGAGATTGCCAGTATTGAATTTGAGCATTTCATCTTGTTAAGCGTATATAGTCCCCCTAAAGCTCCGTACATTAAATTTGAAGAAAAGCTTGAAGAAGCACTGTTCAAATGCCAATGTTCTAAGAAATCTATAATAGTTTGTGGAGATTTTAATGTCGATATATTAGATACATCATTAACTCCATCAGAGAGAAATAAAATAAAAAAATTATTTAAATCCTTTAATCTGCATAGTACATTCTTAGAACCCACTCGTATTACAGCCACCAGTGCAAAATGTATTGATAATATTTTTACTGATATTAAACCTATAGATAAAGGTATTGTGGATCCTGTGGAGTCAGATCATCGTGGCCAATGGATAAAATTTCCTAAAAGTAGTAACAAAGTCAAAAAAAACAAATTAAATATGTACCAATTAACCAAAGTCGTTTGAATAATAGATTACCATATGTACCTAACTTCACTTGTGTAGACCAGTCATATAAACACTTATTTAATTTGATTAATGATGAGTTTGGCAAAGTTTTTACCTCAAAAACACTACAGATTGGTGGTCGTCCTGTTTTCAGTGACTGGGCAACACCGGGTATCTTTAAAAGTAGAAATAAATTATTTGAATTATATTCAGAAAAATCATATAATTTTAGGCAAACCTTTCAGGAATATGTTAAAAATTATTCAAAGATATTTAAACAAACGTGTCATCTTTTTAAGTCAAACTTCATTAAAAATAAAATTTCTAATTCTGTAAATAAAATAAAAATGACTTGGAACATCATTAACTCTGAATGCGGTAGATCTTTAGTGACTGAAAGGGATTTCCACTTAAAAGTAAATGGTTGTCATGTTACAGGGGACCTGGAAGTGGCGACGGAGTTCGAACATTTTTTCAAAAATGTACCTATATTGACAACAAAATCTCTCCAAGCGTCTTCCAGTTCCGCTGAACTTTTATTAGAAGAATCTGTTCTTTGTTGCAGGGATGCATTTGTATTTACAGATATTTGTGCTCAGGACATTGTAAAAACATTTAATTGTATCGAAATTAAGAAAACCGCGGACCTTTGGGGATTATCGGTCAAAACTGCATCATGTATAATTGAGGTAATTGCGCCCCATCTAGCAACTGTGTTTAATGACTGTGTTTCTAGTGGTACATTTCCTGATTTAATGAAACACAGCAAAGTCGTTCCCTTGTTCAAGGCTGGCAGCGCTACAGAGCCGTCTAATTTCCGACCAGTGTCAGTGCTGCCAACTTTGAGCAAAGTATTTGAAAAAATAATCTTGGATCTAATGCTATTCCATTTTAATAGTCATAAAATACTTCATGCGGGTTTACGAAAGGGCGCTCAACTTCCGATGCTGGTGTTGAGTTATTAAAATGTATTCATGAAGCTTGGGAAGACAAGCACGATGCATTAGGTATATTTTGCGATCTATCAAAGGCTTTTGATTGCGTTCAACATGAAACGCTGTGCAAAAAATTACACCACTATGGAATAAGAGGCAAAGCTCTCGACCTTCTTTCTTCATATTTGAACAATAGAATACAGAGGGTCGATATTAATGGTACACGTTCTGTAGGATCCATGGTTACAATGGGTGTGCCGCAAGGCTCGATACTTGGGTCATTCTTGTTCCTCATCATCATCATCATCCGAGCGTCTGTCCCAGTTGCGTCTCGCGACGCCCGAGGTCCGCTTTGCTACATTTTCTCCTCCACTTCGCACGGTCTTCGGCATCCCCTGTAGTGAGACCATTGGCACGCCTGTCATCCCTTACGACGTCAAGCCAGCACTACTTGGGTCTTCCCCTCTTACCGGGACCCGGCGGGGCTGACATGGCCAGACATTTGTTACCTACGTAGCCGGCGGCGGTTGCCGCAAGACGTGACCATAATAACGAAGGCGACACTCTTGCAACTTGTCTGCAATGTCACGGACGTGAAGGACGCCGCGGATGCGAGAGTTTCTCACACGGTCCATCCGCGTGACCCCACACATCCACCGCAGCATCTTCATTTCCGTGACACGCAGCTCCTGCTTGTGTCGCTCCAATATCGGCCACGTCTCACTGCCATGTAAAAGGACAGGTCTAATAATGGTTTTGTAGACCTGTCCCTTCAGCCGGATCGGCATTTTAGGGTCACAAATGACACCGGTCATCTCCCGCCATTTGGCCCACGCGGCAGCAATGCGTGACCTGACATCGCAATCGATGTCACTGGACGTGTGAAAAACAGATCCCAGGTATTTAACCTGGTCCGTGCGCTCGACCAAATCACTGCCTATGCGGACGGATGTGGGATCTGTCGAGTTTAGTGCCAAGTACTCGGTCTTCGCCACATTTAGTTTCAGACCGCCGTTCTCAAGCGTCTCCTTCCACGCCTTTACACGTCGCACCAATCTGCCCCTGTCCGCGTCTGCCAGCGCAATATCGTCAGCATACATGAGCAGCCTCCATGCTGCTCATGTGGGTTTCTGATGCTGTCCGACAATTCGTCTAATATTACAGTGAACAGAAGCGGACTAAGGACCGAACCCTGGTGTACCCCGACGGTGATGGGGAAGGGTTTCGTGTCGCCAACAGCAGTCCGAACCATTGAATCGGAGTCACAGTACATGTCCCGGATAGTGTCAATATAGACCTCTGGAACCCCTTTGGACCGCAGTGCCCACCAAATCATCGCACGAGTAACACAGTCGAAGGCCTTCTGCATGTCTAGAAACAAACAGTGCAGAGGCGTGTTCTTCGACCTGTATTTCTCTGCAACAACCCTCAGGGCAAAAACCCATATTGACACTCCGAGAGAGTGCACTCCTGCCGGATCCCAGAGTCTATAATCCTCTCGAAGATCTTCATGGTGTGGGACATCACCTTAATACCGCGGTAGCTCCCGCACTCCTGCACTGACCCCTTACCTTTGAAGACTGGAGTAATAATACTCAGTCTCCATTGGTTTGGGATCTGCCCGCTGAGGAGTATGCGGTTAAAAAGGTTTACTAAGATGCCCACACCGCGAGGACCCATCGCCTTCCAGGCTTCGATGGGGACTCCATCGGGTCCGACAGCTTTCCGATTCTTCATGCGGCGAAGCGCAGTCAGGACTTCTCCAGGCGTTACCGGTGGCACTAGTCCCTGCTTCGTGATTTCTGATTCCTGATTCTTGTTCCTCATTTATATTAATGATTTACCTTTTTATGTAGGGGACAGGAATAGGATTGTTTTGTTTGCAGATGACACCTCATTAATTTTTAAAATTAAAAGACAATTAGATAACTATGACGATGTAAACAATGCAATTGCAAGAGTAGTTCATTGGTTCAGCTCAAATAATCTTTGCCTTAATGAAAATAAAACTAAATGTATAAAATTTACTCTACCAAATGTAAAACAAGTTGCGGCCAATGTTCAACTGAATGGACAAGTGTTAGAGTTTGTAGAATCAACTGTGTTCCTCGGTATAACTATTGATGCCAATTTGCAGTGGGGCCCACACATAGAAAAGACAGCCTCTAGATTAAGTTCGGCTGCATACGCTGTAAAAAAGATCAGGACTCTAACAGATGTGGATACGGCTAGAATGGTTTACTTCAGCTATTTTCATAGTATTATTTCTTACGGTATTCTCCTTTGGGGGAGTGCTGCAGATTTAAATATTATTTTTGTTCTACAAAAGCGGGCTGTACGCGCTATTTATAATTTGGGCCCCAGAGTTTCTCTCCGAGAAAAATTCAAAGGAGTAAATATTCTAACCGTACCATCACAATACATTTTTGCCAATCTTATGAATGTCCAGAAAAATCTATCACAGTTCTCTAAACTCTGTGATAAACATAATATAAACACTAGAAATAAAAATAATCTTTCAGTCCACCACAGTCGACTACATAAGATTGGCGATTCTTTCCAGGGTAACTGTATACGCTTTTACAACAAGCTTCCCTGTGACCTAAGTAATTTACCATTAAATAAATTTAAAAAGTTTATTAAAAATAAGCTTTGTGAAAAAGGTTTTTACTCCGTTACAGACTATTTGCAGGACAGGGACGCCTGGAAATGATCTGCTGGCAAAGTGAAATAATATTAAATTGTAAATAGGCCATCAAAAAAAAAAAGCCTTCCTAAGTTTCTTGCCGGTTCTTCTCAGGTGGGCCGCGTTCCGAACCGGTGGTCACTTTAAATATTTTAAATAGTGTATGACATTTTGTAAGCGCCGTTAAAATGGTCTATGCAAAATATTTTTTTTTTTTCATACCTTTATTTTTCTTTGATATTAATTCAATTTACACAAAAAAAAACACCCTCACCCTCACCCCACCCTCACTCTCACAGTCACCCTCATCGTCATCCTCACACTCATACTGACTATCATCACGTCTCGATCCTTCGTAGCTTCGTACAATCGTACCATATAATATATGTACATACACGTTAAGCCAACGCTCGGCCGTGCTCGGTGAACTTCGTGTGACCTCGGGTCTTAGGTTTTTTGCGTTACGGAATTTCTTGATTAAAGCCCGCTCAAAGCCCGCGATAAAAACTATGCAATAGCTTAAACAAAACATCAAATGAATGAAAAATACTTTGAATGTAGTTATAAGTTGTCATGGAAATACTTATTAGCTAACTTAAGGTTGTTTATAAGTTGTCATGGAAACACCTATCACCAACAACTTCATGGCGTCGGTTTTTCGTAACAGTCTGCGCGCGTCGTAATAATTTACTCTCAACATTTTTCTCTAACGCGCCAAAAGATGTATAACTTCAATAAACTAAATCCGTATAAACTATTCACAATCGTCCACAACTTAAGAAGCCAGGTAGGTTTAGATAGTACGAGTAAATGGGAAGAATTTCAAAAAGAAAAAAAGGGCCTACATGTAATATAACATAATACTTAAGGAGGTACCTACTTTCAAATATTTCCTCTAAGCGACGAAGTACGGCAAAGATAGGGCGCGGCTTCATGATGGAAAGGTCACGAGATCAAATTTAATATCGGCCAATCATAGTGTAGTTTCAGAGATAATAAATTCTGGCAGAAACGTTGGAGTTCATTCTTCTTATTAATTATACGAACTCCAATATTACACTTTCGTAAATATCTTAGGTACATAACAAGTAACATGAATGCTACTTAGCTTGCTTACAGGACTCGGGATTACTGAAATACAGGTAACGATAAAAATAACTACATACCCGCAAAATATTTGACACTTAGTACTCAGCTTCAGGCTAAGGCTTCAGGCAATCTGTGGAGTAGGTGGTAGTGTATGCAACTCCTGAGTAGGTGGTAGTGAATGCAACTCCTGCGCAGAGTTCTAACTTCGAATATAGGGTCGAACATTAAATTGTGTGACGTTTGTTTAGGAATTTGGGTGGTTACTATGTATAATGTGTGTGTATTTAGATGGTTTACAATGTATAATATGTAAAATGCATGTTTATCAGTTATTTAGATACAATACCACACGCTTCTCATACATTAGCTTCATTTGGATTAGACGTCGTTGTGTAGGAATTTCCTAAAATATATTATTAATAGAATACTCACTTTATTTCTAGATTTTAAAACCCTTTGTACGTGACAAAATTACGTACAAATGGGTTTAAAATAGATCAGCTAGATTACATAAAGACCACTGTCATTAGTGTATGAAAGAAACCCTCAATATCTTAATGTCAGTTAGGTTTCCATCAGGCAGCGCTATATTGACGAGCTAAATATAAAAATCCTCCGGTCAAGGAAGTTCTCAATCATATTACCCGTTATTCTAACAAACTGGTTATTATCAGGGATAATCTTGCAGTTTATTATTAATTTACCATGTTCCCCTTCCTACGTACAAAATATAATTAATAACCTAGCAAGTACGTCAACCAGTTCAGTATCTGCACACCTCTTCCAATGCACCGCTTGACAGCAAATGGGCGTATATCAGTTATATTATTTATGTCACAATTCATAAGTGGGAGGAGATAAGAATCTTGTAGATAAAATATTTAATTACCTATCTAAAAGAATTGGTTTTCTATAATTTATGACCACGTTAAAAGTTTGCGCAATGCGATGATATTTGCGTTTTTCTCACGCCTATCTTGGTAAGCACGCCTTGATTATAAATCGTCATATATTTTCAACTGTCTCAGGTTCCAATGCATGGGACACAAGTTTTCTGTGTCATCTCTATAGAGAATTTATTGCGAACTAGCCACAAGTCATCATTTTACATAGAATCGAAGGGCTTGTTATATATTTGTAAAGAAACAACTTCAAAACAAAGTTTCTCAGTTTAAATACGCGAGATATATTCAGAAACTTGAGTTTGTTTTATGACGCCTTCGTGGTAGATTTTTAATGCGTTATTTATATTCCATCACTTTATATCACTTATTCATGTTTTCCTGCAACGGGTGAGGAACAGAGGAGAGGAATTGCAAAAAGGAGGAAGAAAGTATATTTTTCCTGAGTAAAATTTTCGGGCGCCATGTTAGTACTATAATTACGGATATATTTCTTTTTATACAGCGTCATCTTAACCAAATTAATAAATGAAATCTAGACAACTACTAAATATTTTTAAATAGGTACATGTATTATAAAAAAACACCTCCAAAACTAATATTTGCGGATCACACAAATTTTTGTTTCGATTTCGATCCGATAATCTTAGCACCTGTTCGTTGGAACAAATTGTATACGGACAAAATGCATTTGGTGAAATGTCGGCATATAGTAAGTATGCTTCTGCATACACCTTCAGGGATGAAACCATGATAAATGAGTAAACCTCAGCAACTTAAGTCGCATTCATTACCACTACGCCACTAATTCAGAGTAGAAAATTAACATTAAAACTAGACTTTCCGATTATCGCTCACCGCCTGTAACTTAGGACACGCATTCTAGACGTAGAGTACATCCTGGATAAGTAATGGCAAAGAGCAAGCGATGCTCGCAGAATACACTGTTTCACCGCTGTCGTCAGCAATGTTCTCCTGCTGAGACAAAATAAAACGTATGTCGATAGGTTGTGATTTAGGTACGTTATATTTTGTGTAGATTAGAATGCCATATTGCTATTGCACCCTATTTTGTTTGCTTGACTTGACTCTGTTGTTCGATAGCAAAGTAATTTGTGTGCTGTCAACAAATGATTAAAGGGGTAAGTGGTAGTGTATGACTCTGCCGCGCTGAGGTATCGTGTACTAATCCCTAATCGGAACAAATATTTGTGTGATCCATCAATGTTTGTTTCGGAGTTTGGGTGTTTTGAAACATTTTTTACATATGTGTAAGATGTATAAAATGTGCGTTATAGTAAAAAATGTTTGACAATATTTATTATCTGCTTACTTTATAATAACATAAAGCTAAATATCTTTTAAATATACAAAACTTAATTACACTCAGTGACATTGAATAGTCATTTCTATACATTGTGTGCGCCAAGCCTCAATAGGTCTCAATGGGTCATAGTAGACATAAAGTATGTTTCAACTTAATACTATACAGGCTTTCATTTCTGCATCTCAAGCCTTTTATATACTCGTATAATCTCCATCATTTGTTATGCGGCACAGAAATGCATATTTCCAAGATATTGCTCATAGATATTACTACATTAAGTCGAATGAAGGCTATCTATTTGTACTTAATCACTACATATTATAAAACAAAGTCGATTTTCGCTGTCTGTCCCTATGTATGCTTAGATCTTTAAAACTACGAAACGAATTACGATGTGGTTTTTTTTAACAGTCAGTTTGATTCTTATAGAAGGTTTTTATGTATAATTTGTTAAGGTTTTGTATACATTGACCAAACTATAACGATATTCGTTGGGGATGTCGGAAAAAATAAGCCGTCTAGGAGCTTTCAACAAAAACGCTGCCTAAACCCTTTGAGATATAACAAAATAATGTATGGTGCAATTGTGTTTCTAATGTAGGTCTACAAAAAAGTCCGCGACGATATATGTCTATCTCATAAGAATAACATACTATATCCATTTTTAAACTTTAAAAATCCATCAATTATAAAGCGGTTTTTTGAAGGCTATTTACACATATATGCTATTAATCCTTATCATTTTTACTACGTTTGTTGGCTTTAGCATTTCATGAAGATTATTTTGTCCCTTTACACCTTGCAAATTAAATGAATATCTTACGAACTATCGCAGATTCTAAATAAAGCGCAAAGTAATTAATTTCGTGTAACCATAATTCGACCGGCCCGTGCGGGCGTAGGTAGGTACTGGAGAGCGGTGAAGTACCTACCTAATCAATGAATTAGGAAAATGCTCATACATTATTGTAAATGTGAAATTAATAAACAACGAGATTAAATGTGTGGCATGGGGTTCGAAGAATGTCACGGGCGAAGCCGGGCGGGACAGCTAGTACTACATAAAGAAATATTTTCTCGCTAAGAACATACCGAATAGATATAGTTAGCTTTAGAATAAATTGTACTCACCAGAAGAGGTAGGCAGAGGTATAATATACACTTACACCTCGTCGTCAATATTGTGGGACAATTAACAGTGCCATCTAGCCCAAACTAAATTATAAGCCTGTGTTATGGAACTAAGGAAATGAGATTATGTATTTGCGTTATTTCTAACACAGTATCAGTTAAGATATGCATGTATACTAAAATTACTAAAATTTTATAACCATTTTACAGACTCCATAAATGTTAGTAGTTAACATTATCTACGAACTTTATATTATTACTATTACTTAGATACTATTTAATGTCACTGAACCTTCTTAGTACCGTATCCTTATTACAGTGATAACTCATACCATAGAAGTTATGTTCAACCTTTGTTGGGCTACATTTATGCTCATGGAGCCTAAATATTCGCATACAGTTTAATTGGATGTACTATATCTTTAAGAACTCGACTTATCTAAATCGTGTTCAGTATCACGTATATGAGTATTTTATAATCATAAGAATAAGAAATTTTCCCATTCTTACTAAAATATGGGTTGACGGGATATTTACCATGTTTACTTTCATTCGTTCTTTAGTAATGTTTGTTCCCCATTCTTCTTAAAACCTTTCTTTAAAACCATTTTCATTATATAAAACTGATCACTTATGGTGGTGTCCTATCTTGCGACTATTGCTGGTCGTGTAATTTTTATCAGAATTTAAATTTCTAGGTTAGAATCATGTCCACTACGAAAAAAGAAAGTATTAGAATCATCTTTAACGTGATATTGGTATTATCACATATATTGGCACTGTTGCAAGCGCCATGAGTTCCTCCGTGATATGGTGTTTGCAACCGTGCCGAAATATCGGAATAACACACATAAGTAAGTTTTGACCATGAAAGTTTAAATACATAAAAAGAAAGTAGTGTTAAATCAATACACAGTAAAGCCACAATAAAGTTATACCGTAATTCTATTAAATCCACATCATGTGCTGCAGTAAAGCATTTATATTTACAACAAATTATTAAATAACCTTAAAATATGAAAATTTAAAATATATTAATATAAGGAGTCCCTTTAGGCAAGGTTCCGAAGATACTGGCAGCGTTCCCCCTTTGAATAGCTAAAATAATTCTTTGGCCGAGGTAGCTGCCAGCTCTTCGGTCTCCTGTGATGTCGACTAACCTTTTTGCTATTTCTTTAAAAAGCCTTGTAGCCCTAGGACCCCACGGACCAAGGGTCTCGACACCGAATGGGACAAAATCATATTCGGAGCCTAGACTCCTGTATTTGCATGCTTTAGCTTTTTCAGCCGCTTCACAAGCCGCACCAGCTCTGTTGTTGGTTCCATGTAGATGGGAAGGGGCCAGCGTGTCTGAACAGGTTGCATCCCATACCAGCACCCGGCCCATCTTCCATGGAATCAAACTCATACCGTCCGGTCTCTTGCCATCGTCTCTTGCAATACCAGTCGGCTCAAGTAGACTTGGCACGTTGACAGTGGCAAGAGACCGGCGAATGATATCGTTTAGTGCGGCATGTCTCGAGAAGCGGCCTGCACTTATTTGGCATGACAGTCCGTGATGTCCAAGCTTGTCGACATCACTGCCACAGGGACATTTATGAGGAACGCAGACCGGAACCCCAAGCCGTAGACAGGTTGCGATTCGAAGCGTGTCAGGCTCAAGAAATGTTCCTGTATTTGACGAAGGGTACGCGTGAAGCCAGTAGCCGGCCTCATGCGCACCCACAGCCAAAAGCCTAGCACGCGCCGAACCTGTACTACAGCTCAAAAGATTGTTATAAATCAATTTACAATGTATGTCGTCCCAGCTCCTCTGTAAATTTGGAGAATCTGGAAAATTTTGACCTGGGCATGCAATTAAGAAAGCGTTTCTAGCTTCTTCCAAGCCAGCAATCTCAAAGTTTGAAGGGGATGCCCTTAAAATTTTACTTATGAGATTTGCTGAACTATGGAAAAAAAAAAATTTACGCTTCTTGTATCGGAAGTAGGGTTGCCGATTACATTAAATACCAACTGAGTTTTAAAGTTATTTTTCTTTTGGCGCGTTAGGGAAAAATGATGAGAGTAAATTTTTACGATGCGCGAGCACACCATCACGAAAAACCTACACCGTTTTCATGACAACTCACTCGTATAACTACATTCAAAGTAGTTTTCAAACACCCTGAAGGTAGCAATAGTCTACATTTTAGTTTTTAGATAAGGCAAAAAATATTTTTCTTTTAAAAGATTTTTATCTTGTTACGCCAAAGAAGTATAACTTCTAAAGCGTAACATAAGTAAACACACACACACTTTTTTTAACTCTCAGTAGATATTTAATTTTAATTGACTTTGGTCTTTACTTAAAATCGCATACCATCTAAAAAATAATATACATTATCATGAAAAAAATATCAAAAATAAAATGATTGGTTGATAGATTGAATTATATGTGCTGCAAATAAAATTAAATTTAAAATTTAAAATTTCGACTTTAGCACGGCTCTCTTGCTATATTAGGTAAATAACGTACAAGTAGAGCTAAATGCATTGTGTATTACAGAGCGGTGTAATCTGTAGATCTTCCTAGAAACGCTGTCGCCCGTGGCCTGTCTTGTAGTAAATCACACGCTTCTTGTATCGGAAGTAGGGTTGCAGTAAAGTCATATTTCACTAAGATATTTCGACAACATCTAATTTTCTACGATTCGTGGCGAACCTCATAAAAAAAAGATGCGTGAAACAACGCAGTCCATGTAACTGTCGTAGTTATTTTAATGTAAATATTATACGATCGAATATACCGTTTAATTCCACTAACCGAAGCCCGAAGTTTTAGAATAAGCGGTCAAATGATGTAGTAAAATAATGACCATCCATATTTACGAAGCGCTTATGGCCCCGCCGACTCAGTGTTCTGTAAACGATCACTGCGTTAAGCAACTTTCACTATGGCTGGTCCTCGGATGGGTGACCACTTTGTGGCATTTCCATTTGCGAGCGTTTCCGTGCTTCGGAAGGCACGTTAAGCCGTTGATCCCGGTTGCCAGTAACATGGCAGTCGTTAAGCCCAGTTGAAGGCCTTATGGGCGGGTTGAAAATTTTCAACAGCAGGTCGCCACAACCTGCGCCTGTCCATTTTCAACACGGCAATGGACTCACCACCTCCTGTTACGTGGGACAAAAGTGCATACGGTGAAATGTGGGCGTATAGTATGCCTCTGCCTACCTCTTCGGGGATAAAGGTGTGACAATATGTAACATATTTACGTGCTGCAAAAAGGTAATAACTGCACGGTGGACAGCCTGAACGCTAAAGCAATTTAAACAGTTGCCACATATTCTCGAATGTAATTCACCAATAGATTTTGATAACGTTGAAATGACAACTACTAATAAAGGTAAGAGAGCATTCAAAATAACGAGCTACTTCAACATGTTATCAGAGCAAGTGACTTTTGACCCGGTGCATGGTCACTTAAACGCTATAAATATCACGAAATTGAATTCAAATGAACCAAACAATCGCCAATTACTGTTCAAAATTTCGACTTTAGCACGGCTCTCTTGCTATATTAGGTAAATAACGTACAAGTAGAGCTAAATGCATTGTGTATTACAGAGCGGTGTAATCTGTAGATCTTCCTAGAAACGCTGTCGCCCGTGGCCTGTCTTGTAGTAAATCACACGCTTCTTGTATCGGAAGTAGGGTTGCCGATTACATTAAATACCAACTGAGTTTTAAAGTTATTTTTCTTTTGGCGCGTTAGGGAAAAATGATGAGAGTAAATTTTTACGATGCGCGAGCACACCATCACGAAAAACCTACACCGTTTTCATGACAACTCACTCGTATAACTACATTCAAAGTAGTTTTCAAACACCCTGAAGGTAGCAATAGTCTACATTTTAGTTTTTAGATAAGGCAAAAAATATTTTTCTTTTAAAAGATTTTTATCTTGTTACGCCAAAGAAGTATAACTTCTAAAGCGTAACATAAGTAAACACACACACACTTTTTTTAACTCTCAGTAGATATTTAATTTTAATTGACTTTGGTCTTTACTTAAAATCGCATACCATCTAAAAAATAATATACATTATCATGAAAAAAATATCAAAAATAAAATGATTGGTTGAATTATATGTGCTGCAAATAGCCTGACAAGCAATCTTTTTGCAACAACAGAATTAAAAAAAGAACTGATTCACTATGAACATTAAAACCACTATGCTAAAATATTAAGTAGATACATACGCTATTTGACGTTATCAGTGACTTTCGGTAATACTTACCCACAAGAGCCATGGTTAGACAACCCTGCTACAGTACAAGTGACCTAGCCAGAGACATGTTATTAGGTTATGTCCAGTATTTTGACGTTCTGGAACTAAAAGTTTTAGTAAGTTTTTCTGCAGCAAAAAGAAATTAGGCGAACAATCTCACTAACAAAGCAAATCGTTAGCTTAATATCCTTAGTATATTTGACGATTAGAGCGAAAGTATGTATAAACAAACAAGCTACATAACTGATCATTTCCCGTGTAATTTCAAATAAATAGTATACTTTGTTTTTACGATATTATCCTATTATTTATTATTACCCACCTGATAAGTGCCTACGCGCCACAGGCCGGTTAGATATCGTTTTGGGGCCAACGCATCGAGCGGTGCCAGCGCCGCATCAAATGGTGGTTGCTTGATGAAATTATTTTGCTCATAGGTCCCAGAGTTTGTCTCAGCTGTCGGTGACAAATGCACCGACACTGAAGGCGAACCAGTTCAAGATTACTGGGACAAAGTTCAAGCGGCCATCCTTGGAGCGGCGAAGGTGGTGCTCGGTGAGTCTAAGGGTGGACGCAAATGTGACAAGGAAACTTGGTGGTGGAACGACGCAGTCCAGAGGGAGACTAGGGAGAAGAAAGCCCTGTTTAAAAAGTGGCAAACGGCCGGATCTCCCGAAGACCGCGACGCGTACAGGGCTGCTAAGCGCGTCACAAAGAGAGCTGTAGCCAGAGCCAGACGAGACCACTTACAACCTCTGTATGATAAGCTAGAATCGTCTGAGGGGCAGAAGCTCATCTATAAGCTGGCGCGCTCCAGGATCAAAGCGGCACAGGATATATCCAAGTGTGGCTGTGTAAAAGACCCTGAGGGCAACCTGTTAAGCGAAGACCTCGCGGTAAAGGAGAGATGGCGCTCGCATTTCCACGAGCTGCTTAATAAACAGCACAAAGAGGTGCAGTCTCCGGACCTCCCTACGAATCAAGGACTAGTACCACCGGTAACGCCTGGAGAAGTCCTGACTGCGCTTCGCCGCATGAAGAATCGGAAAGCTGTTGGACCCGATGGAGTCCCCATCGAAGCCTGGAAGGCGATGGGTCCTCGCGGTGTGGGCATCTTAGTAAACCTTTTTAACCGCATACTCCTCAGCGGGCACATCCCAAACCAATAGAGACTGAGCATTATTACTCCAGTCTTCAAAGGTAAGGGGTCAGTGCAGGAGTGCGGGAGCTACCGCGGTATAAAGGTGATGTCCCACACCATGAAGATCTTCGAGAGGATTATAGACTCTCGGATCCGGCAGGAGTGTACTCTCTCGGAGTGTCAATAAGGGTTTCGCCCTGGTCATGGGACCACGGACCCTGTTTTTGCCCTGAGGGTTGTCGCAGAGAAATACAGGTCGAAGAACACGCCTCTGCACTGTTTGTTTCTAGACATGCAGAAGGCCGACTGTGTTCCTTGTGCGATGATCTGGTGGGCACTACGGTCCAAAGGGGTTCCAGAGGTCTATATTATTACTATCCGGGACATATACTGTGACTCCGATTCAATGGTTCGGACTGCTGTTGGCGACAAGAAAACCCTTCCCCATCACCGTCGGGGTACACCAGGGTTCGGTCCTTAGTCGGCTTCTGTTCAGTGTAATATTAGACGAATTGTAGGACAGCATCAGGAACTCGCATGAGCAGCCTCCATGGTTGCTCATGTATGCTGACGATATTGCGCTGGCAGACGCGGAAAAGGGCAGATTGGTGCGACGTGTAAAGGCGTGGAAGGAGACGCTTGAGGACGGCGGTCTGAAACTAAATGTGGCGAAGACCGAATACTTGGCACTAAACTCGACAGACCACACTCGACACCCTCATCCGCATAGGCGGTGATTTGGTCGAGAGCACGGACCAGATTTACTACCTGGGATCTGTTTTTCACACGTCCAGTGACATCGATTGCGATGTCAAATCACGCATTGCTGCTGCCTGGGCCAAATGGCGGGTGATGACAGGTGTCATTTGTGACCCTAAAATGCCGATCCGGTTGAAGGGACAGGTCTACAAAACCATTATTGACCTGTCCTTTTACATGGCAGTGAGACGTAGCCGATATTGGACCGACACAAGCAGGAGCTGCGTGTCACAGAAATGAAGATGCTGCGGTGGATGTGTGTAGTCACGCGGATGGACGGCGTGAGGAACTCTCGCACCCGCGGCAGCCTTCACGTCCGTGACATTGCAGACAAGTTGCAAGAGAGCCTTCGTTGGTATGGTCACGTCTTACGGCAACCGCCGGGCTACGTAGGTAACAAATGTCATGCCATGTCAGCCCCGCCGGGTCCCGGTAAGAGGGGACGACCCAAGAAGTGCTGGCTTGACGTCGTAAGGGATGACATGCGTGCCAATGGTCTCACTACAGGGGATGCCGACGACCGTCCGAAGTGGAGGAGAAAATTTAGGAAAGCGGACCCCGGGCGTCGCGAGACGCAACTGTGACAGACGCTCGGATGATGATGATGAGTGTCGCCTTCGTTGGCATGGTCATGCGTCTTGCGGCAACCGCCGGGCTACGTGGGAAACAAATGTCTGGCCATGTCAGCCCCGCCGTGTCCCGGTAAGAGAGGAAGACCTAAGAAGTGCTGGCTTGACGTCGTCGAGCATGCCAATGGTCTCACTACGAAGAAAAACCTAACCACTCCGGGAGTGCCGACAGAAGTGAAAACTCAATTTATTAATAATTTATTTATCTAGACGCGTTGGTACATGCATATATGCACACACTATAGCTGCGTATCGTAACGGGGTGTAGCGAGTCCAGAGATTTATCTCATCTAAAAAATTGCGTACCGCGCTAAAAGAAGTTTTTCCTTCAAAAATTGACCGGGATCGACGTTAATGATGATGATGATGAAAAATAAATCTACACTGAAAGACTCCTAATTGATTACACAGCATTATTTAATAAGACCTGTAGATGACCGGAATCAACATTAGATGATGATGATGATTATGGTCGCGAGTCCAGAGATTTTATCTCATCTAAAAATATGCGTACCGCGCTAAAAGAAGTTTTTCCTTCAAAAATTGACCGGGATCGACGTAAAGATGATGATGATAAAAAATAATTCTACACTGAAAGAGTCCTAATTGATTACACAGCATTATTTAATAAGACCTGTAGATGACCGGAATCAACGTTAGATGATGATGATGATTATGGTCGCGAGTCCAGAGATTTTATCTCATTTAAAAATATGCGTACCGCGCTAAAAGAAGTTTTTCCTTCAAAAATTGACCGGGATCGACGTAAAGATGATGATGATGATAAAAAATAATTCTACACTGAAAGAGTCCTAATTGATTACACAGCATTATTTAATAAGACCTGTAGATGATCGGAATCAACGTTTGATGATGATGATGATTATGGTCGCGAGTCCAGAGATTTTATCTCATCTAAAAATATGCGTACCGCGCTAAAAGAAGTTTTTCCTTCAAAAATTTACCGGGATCGACGTAAAGATGATGATGATAAAAAATAATTCTACACTGAAAGAGTCCTAATTGATTACACAGCATTATTTAATAAGACCTGTAGATGACCGGAATCAACGTTAGATGATGATGATGATTATGGTCGCGAGTCCAGAGATTTTATTTCATCTAAAAATATGCGTACCGCGCTAAAAGAAGTTTTTCCTTCAAAAATTGACCGGGATCGACGTAAAGATGATGATGATAAAAAATAATTCTACACTGAAAGAGTCCTAATTGATTACACAGCATTATTTAATAAGACCTGTAGATGACCGGAATCAACGTTTGATGATGATGATGATTATTGTCGCGAGTCCAGAGATTTTATCTCATCTAAAAATATGCGTACCGCGCTAAAAGAAGTTTTTCCTTCAAAAATTGACCGGGATCGACGTAAAGATGATGATGATAAAAAATAATTCTACACTGAAAGAGTCCTAATTGATTACACAGCATTATTTAATAAGACCTGTAGATGACCGGAATCAACGTTAGATGATGATGATGATTATGGTCGCGAGTCCAGAGATTTTATCTAATCTAAAAATATGCGTACCGCGCTAAAAGAAGTTTTTCCTTCAAAAATTGACCGGGATCGACGTAAAGATGATGATGATAAAAAAATCTTACGCTTTTTCGATCAGGTCACGTGTCCTGACGCGAGTTTAAGATTTTATACCCATTACAGAAAAGTGCTCAACGCCGCTAAAGAAGTTTTCACTTCAATAATTCTACACTGAAAGAGTCCTAATTGATTACACAGCATTATTTAATAAGACCTGTAGATGACCGGAATCAACGTTAGATGATGATGATGATTATGGTCGCGAGTCCAGAGATTTTATCTCATCTAAAAATATGCGTACCGCGCTAAAAGAAGTTTTTCCTTCAAAAATTGACCGGGATCGACGAAAGATGATGATGATAAAAAAATCTTACGCTTTTTCGATCAGGTCACGTGTCCTGACGCGAGTTTAAGATTTTATTCCCATTACAGAAAAAGTGCTCAACGCCGCTAAAGAAGTTTTTACTTCAAAAATAATTCTACACTGAAAGAGTCCTAATTGATTACACAGCATTATTTAATAAGACCTGTAGATGACCGGAATCAACGTTAGATGATGATGATGATTATGGTCGCGAGTCCAGAGATTTTATCTCTTCTAAAAATATGCGTACCGCGCTAAAAGAAGTTTTTCCTTCAAAAATTGACCGGAACGTAAAGATGATGATGATAAAAAATAATTCTACACTGAAAGAGTCCTAATTGATTACACAGCATTATTTAATAAGACCTGTAGATGATCGGAATCAACGTTTGATGATGATGATGATTATGGTCGCGAGTCCAGAGATTTTATCTCATCTAAAAATATGCGTACCGCGCTAAAAGAAGTTTTTCCTTCAAAAATTGACCGGGATCGACGTAAAGATGATGATGATAAAAAATAATTCTACACTGAAAGAGTCCTAATTGATTACACAGCATTATTTAATAAGACCTGTAGATGACCGGAATCAACGTTAGATGATGATGATGATTATGGTCGCGAGTCCAGAGATTTTATCTCATCTAAAAATATGCGTACCGCGCTAAAAGAAGTTTTTCCTTCAAAAATTGACCGGGATCGACGTAAAGATGATGATGATAAAAAATAATTCTACACTGAAAGAGTCCTAATTGATTACACAGCATTATTTAATAAGACCTGTAGATGACCGGAATCAACGTTTGATGATGATGATGATTATTGTCGCGAGTCCAGAGATTTTATCTCATCTAAAAATATGCGTACCGCGCTAAAAGAAGTTTTTCCTTCAAAAATTGACCGGGATCGACGTAAAGATGATGATGATAAAAAATAATTCTACACTGAAAGAGTCCTAATTGATTACACAGCATTATTTAATAAGACCTGTAGATGACCGGAATCAACGTTAGATGATGATGATGATTATGGTCGCGAGTCCAGAGATTTTATCTAATCTAAAAATATGCGTACCGCGCTAAAAGAAGTTTTTCCTTCAAAAATTGACCGGGATCGACGTAAAGATGATGATGATAAAAAAATCTTACGCTTTTTCGATCAGGTCACGTGTCCTGACGCGAGTTTAAGATTTTATACCCATTACAGAAAAGTGCTCAACGCCGCTAAAGAAGTTTTCACTTCAATAATTCTACACTGAAAGAGTCCTAATTGATTACACAGCATTATTTAATAAGACCTGTAGATGACCGGAATCAACGTTAGATGATGATGATGATTATGGTCGCGAGTCCAGAGATTTTATCTCATCTAAAAATATGCGTACCGCGCTAAAAGAAGTTTTTCCTTCAAAAATTGACCGGGATCGACGAAAGATGATGATGATAAAAAAATCTTACGCTTTTTCGATCAGGTCACGTGTCCTGACGCGAGTTTAAGATTTTATTCCCATTACAGAAAAAGTGCTCAACGCCGCTAAAGAAGTTTTTACTTCAAAAATAATTCTACACTGAAAGAGTCCTAATTGATTACACAGCATTATTTAATAAGACCTGTAGATGACCGGAATCAACGTTAGATGATGATGATGATTATGGTCGCGAGTCCAGAGATTTTATCTCTTCTAAAAATATGCGTACCGCGCTAAAAGAAGTTTTTCCTTCAAAAATTGACCGGAACGTAAAGATGATGATGATAAAAAATAATTCTACACTGAAAGAGTCCTAATTGATTACACAGCATTATTTAATAAGACCTGTAGATGACCGGAATCAACGTTTGATGATGATGATGATTATGGTCGCGAGTCCAGAGATTTTATCTCATCTAAAAATATGCGTACCGCGCTAAAAGAAGTATTTCCTTCAAAAATTGACCGGGATCGACGTAAAGATGATGATGATAAAAAAATCTTACGCTTTTTCGATCAGGACACGTGTCCTGACGCGAGTTTAAGATTTTATACCCAACGCCGCTAAAGAAGTTTTCACTTCAAAAGTAGGGAGGCGGACCACGAGCGACGCGAGACGCAGCTCGGACAGATGCTCAGGTTGATGATGATTCAGAAAGTAAAGATATAAAGTGATGTAAATCGAAAAATTACTTCACATAATGGTTGCAGTAATATAGATAATTTACTTATCAAAATATCTCCATTGCACAACTGACCAAGACAATCATAATTTAAAACATTGCGTACCTAATGTTTTATTTGCGTGACTTTTTACTTTTAGAGTACCGAAATGTGTTGTCTAATATTATTATATTTCATTATAGCCATGAGAACATTATGAATATTGCACAAATACTTAGAATCCTGAATAACACGTAATGTTTAAAGACCACCCATGGTTTCGTTACCTGTGGCTTCAAAGTTCAAACCATGTTGCGAAACCTCCTTTTAAAGAGATACAGTAGTCGTCGATAGAGTTTTAAGCCCTATATATTTTTATACTGCTTACAAAATGTGCTCTATGGCTTCGCCTACGACATACTTCAAACCCCCTTGCCACCCACTTAACTCGTATTTTGTTATTATTTATCGTAATAGTAACAAAATAAGGATGTTCATACGGGTTGATGGATGTACGGAAATTTGGCTAATTGTTTACATTTTTGATTAGATACTGCTTCGCTCTTACCCTCGGTCGTATTGCGATGATATGCAATACATAGTCCACAGTATGAGAACGTTCAATGTTTTTTAGTTTAAGATTTTTACAGGGTCGGCAGCGCGAGTTCTGAACCTCTGGAGTTACATACATCCATATTATAGGCTACGGTGAGCGCATTACATCAGGTGGACCGTAACCTTGTCTGCCACATAAGTGGTATCAAAAAATATATAAGTATAGGCTACCTCGATGAATGGGCACGTTCAATGGAATAAACTAACTCTTCAGCTTTATAATATTAAGATAGATTTTTGAAAGTCGACTACTGACAGAAAATTCGTTATATTCAAAGGCAAGGCAAAAAAAAGTTGAGTATTTGAAAACCAGATAGATATACAGATAGAGAAACAGACAAATAAGGTTAACGACAATACACCAGGTTTAGACAGGCACGAGACACCCCTGCTATTGGAACACTAATGTTTGTAATTTTATGTGCCTCAAGCGAGAGTTTTGCATCGAACTCAAAGTAACTACGGTTGGTACGTTTCTGATTTTGTTTTGGAGAGCATAGATAATTAAGATGTTATGTTTTAAGAGTGTTTAAAGGACTACAAGTAATCGAAACGAGATAGAAAAAAATATTTAAAAATAAACTTGGAGTTGAAATATCAGAAATTCTGTATACTTCTAGCCTCTACGAGTAACACATTCAATACAAATATTGATCAAGTTTAAGTTGAGTCCTGCTATTTCAATTGCCATAATTTGTTCGATCTTAAATATTCGTTATAACTACGACAAATAAAGCTTCAGTTAACTGTTTCGGTAGAATACCAGGTATTAACCTGGCATTCTACCGAAAGAAAAAGGCTATCAATTTATTATTTTTATGATCGTGAATAGTGGACTTTAGAATATCCCTACCAGCTTCGATCAAGAAGAAATATGTTATTTGTATATTATAAGTAATGATAGATACTGTAGATAAATGAAACACTGAATGAGGAAATACGTAGACGATTCATAAATTTATAAAAGAATCTTGTAGCAGAATAATGCGGCAGTTCCGAAACTTAAATTGGTTATAGCGTGGGTGTTATGACATTTATACAAATGTTAAATAATGATGGAATTCGCTAAAAACCGGAATTTCTAAGTTTATATAAATATTCAAACATATTACCCAGAATTCTACATCGGGGTATAGCTACGATATTTTTGCTGTCATCAAGCCACCAGATTGAAGTTCTTTAGGAAACATTCACATGTTATTACATACACATTCACATGTTATTATATACACATTATTAAAGCGACATAAGTAAATAATAGCAACAATTCGTCGTGCGATTTACATTAATAAAGTATTAATATGAATATTTATGGCACATATTATTAGATTAAATTGTTATTTATTATAACGGCCTTCCTATTCCGTATTCGGTAACATTTGAATAAACCAATCCCAACGTTATCAATAAGATTAAGTGCATACAAGAAATACTAATAATATATCGTTTAAGAGCTGACAACGGTAATAATTCTATTGATTTTAGTTCTAAGACACACTTAAGGCATACAAGGCGCTATTAATATTATACATTTTGATCTATATTTTATTAGATATGATTTTGAAATGAAATACTGACATTATAGTTTAACGGTAGTCTAAGAAATATTACCATTAATATACTGAGTGTAAGTATGTGTATCAGATGTATATGTTTAAGGAGCTCCAAAAAACCTTCGGTATTGTAAATATTTTATCATGAAAATTAAAGAGCTTGATGTGAGATCAGAGTTTTGTAATAGATTGTACTAATTCAGTAAAAATATAAAATTTTAGATTAGAGAATGAAAAGCATTCAGAAGAGGTTTAACAACATTCGGGGTTCAAATAATTTAACCTGCTACTTGTAAACTTACTGACTGACGTATGCGCAGTTACAGTATTGGGAAGTCAGATGGCAATGCCGAAAATCAAATGACTGCTTTTAACAGTCTAAAATTGCACTCCAGACTCCAAATCCAGGTAAAATTTGGAAGCAAATGCGATAGTGTATTTGCTATTTCTGAGGTGAAGAAGATCAATTTGTTCATATGTATTATATAGGTTATTTAAGCAAGACGGCGCGTAAAAAAATCCACAATGACTAGAATGTTTTTTTTTGTTTTTGAAGTCTTTTAAACCCAGAAGGAATTGGATTGCGATACAAACAATTTAGAGTTTAGTTTTGACTTTAGTAGTGTATCGGTTACCAACGATAAGGCTCTGGCACAGGCGTAGAGTTGAGAGGTGAGACGCAGTTATCAATGCCGCAAAAAAAAGCAAATCATAGCTGCTCTTAGCAGTCAATAGGACTAGGAAGAAACAGAATGGCTAATGTACTTAGCCTTAGGGTTAAGGGTAAGGTTATATATTGTATGATATGTTTTGGCATTGTATCGTGAAGTTACGATTTTTTTGTACCACTAACTAAGGTAGTGAGAGCATACCGGCCCAACTGATAAGAAGTGTTCATCGAAGCTGTAAAAAAAAATTGTGTGTGTGTACACAAAAAAGTTCAACCCTTCAAAACTTCTTTACGACATTTTTTTTCTGCTATAAAATTTCTCACATACGGCAATAAAAAAGTTTCACTTCAAATTCGAACTTATATTTTTTTATTATAATACCTACCTACCTTGCAATATCTGCCTAAAATATTTTTGTAATCTAGCTTTAATTTGGTGTACAAAAAAAGTCTTATTCTATTTTTGAATTGAATTGCATTTTGTGTAGCCTTTCTGCTTTTTTTTCTTTGTCGGTTAAGGTTCTGTCCACAAACTATTAAGAAGCAGGTTTCTAATTTCTAATAACACTGTATACAAAGTATTAATCATTATTCGTATCACCGTGCTATACCATTTTATAGAAGTAATTCATCAGATTTGTGTTATAGCACGCGATTCCTGCTTCTTTATAGCCCAACCACACGAAGGTGTTAATTCTTCCGGAGTCACGTAAATTATTACGATCACTTTCGGTTAAGTGACGGTATTGCTTTAGCGGTATTTATGCAATTTAGAATGACACAATGAATTGGCGGCGGTTGTTTGTATAGTAATGGCAAGGATACATTCTATTAAATGCTAACGAGCGGAAACGATCACTTGGCTATTCCTTTTCCGATTTAAATGATATCACACTGCAAAATCAAGGATGTCTGGTTAGTAAATCGTATTATAGTCCGTTAGTTCTGATCTGATGGATCAGTTTGAATGTTAAAGTGCCGGATTGCTACCGGGATGCGGTGGTACTGTACTGAATTAACATTCTATGATGCAGGCGCAGATCGCAGTCATGTGACCTATCCTTAACTATCTTCACGCTGTATCCCTGCCGAGGTAGTCAGAGAGGATAGTATATTTACACGCTATTATCACAGATGCATTAAATAATACGTTGTCACTATCCGATTTTTAACAATATTAAGTATAAGAGTGACAATGTTTGCTAAAATCGTCTCACTACAAGCTATGCTGAATCTGTGTTTGGAAACAAACATTGTAGTACCCCATTTACACTCTCGCGCGAGCCACGAGACGAGCTGCGAGACGAGTCGCAAGCTCAAATGTAATGTACCATAATGTTATGATTACAGTTCGTGGCTCGTCTCGTGCCTCGTGCGAGAGTTTAAATGAGGTATAAGAAGGAAGCCTCAAAATTGACAGCTGACGATGATGTTAAAGCATCTGTGATTGACGTTTGGCTGTAAACTATAAAATCTAAAAACTAGCTTATTAACTGTTGAGATAATTATTGTTAGTTTCTTGCTCAATAAATTAATTTTAAAAGAAAATCCTAAGTCACAAACTTTATGGTCGTGGTCGGATTCCGGAACAGGACAGTACAATCGTCGTGGGATTTATTGACCGTAACAAGAACTGCTGACATTTAATTAGACTCGATGTTACAATAGGATGAACGACAAGTTAGTAGTCTATTGTTCACAAGTACAGTTAACGTCTTATTTTCTGAGTTTCATATAATATTTTATTGCTTATTTGATCTTCACAGTGCCAGTGATACCTGAACAGAAAAGTAGAAATACGAAGTGAAAAATAAGTTATGAAAAAGTTATTTATCTCCTGAAAAACTGAGATTTAAAAAATGTTATACGTTTTTAACTTTTTTGTCGGTACCGTAAGACATTTCTACATGCAGAGACGCTCCTATGAAAACACCAGAATTTAACTACATTTTGGTATTTTCGCCAGGTTTACATAAATAGTTACTAATTCAATATTACAGTTCAATTGCACAAGTCATAAAAACGTAGTTTTTTGTAACAAAAGTGCAAGTTTATAAACGTTGTAACTGACTTGCTGTGCTCTTTTAGAAATGGACTGGAACCTGGTTTTTATACATAATAATTTTGTATAAAGTATACGATGGCATCTAAGCTACATTATATTGCTCAAGTTAGTGGGGAGTTACATTCATTAGTAGTGTAATGATTGGAATATGAACTCGGAACGAAAACGAATTTCCGACGCCGCCACTACCGTAAACTCACAGTACTTGCATAATAAAGTATTATGATTTTTGGGTCTATTTCTTCAGATAACATTTTTGAAACTTTGGCGATCTCTCGGTCTTTACACTCGTAGTAGACCACGACAATTGCAATGTACAGAAAACTTTGAGAGGGGAACAAAGTTTTATAAATACAAACTTGATAGTTTTTAAATCACAATATATATACACCTGCCAATCAACAGATCAGGCTTTGAACCCCTCTAGTGAGTAATCAGAAAGAAATCTCTTTCAGACATATTGTCGCCTAATATTATCAATATATCATATCAAATATGGAACGCAAAAGAATCATAAAACATATCTGTATAAATAATTCATAATCATAATAATAAACACCGACCATAAAAGGAGGACCATTAGGAGATGAGTGCAAAACTGTCATAAAAACGAGATATATATATCAAAGCGTAAAGTATAGACGTAAAAGGTAACGATTAAAATTGAATATCTATGACGTTCTCTTATTCAAACTTGTTATGGTCCAACCAATAACATAATTTTGCTTAAATATTGCAGCACCTATCTGATTATTGTTAATCTTAATATTGATTCGAAATTATTTTGTACTGTTAGTTTATTGTTGTGTTTCCTAAAAAAATAACCGTTATTCATTCAAAATGATTTATTCCATTCCGTATTTAAATTTAAGTACCTAACGATTGAAAATGCTGAAACGGATATGAAACTGTTCATTGGATAAGAAAGGTACAAGTGTTTATGGTCGTTGCATATCAGGCTGAAGACATGTCAGACGTCTCATTATTCGCGTTCACGTGCAAGATACCTTTCTTGTTCAGACTACGCGTATAGTCAATTACTGCAATCAGCATGGTGTCTTAGATAATATAGACAGCACGATTGAGATTTTTGCATTTTGTAAACACTGAAATATTTGGTTCTTACTTTAGTTGTGACTTTATGAACGAAATAGTGTGTAGCATGTGACCGTATTTGATCAACTTCTAGTAAGAGTTCTTAACGGCTAGTATATGATTCGTCAGTAAATATGTTGGACAGTCAAGTTTAAGTAGATAACGAATGTAAGGAGTACCACCAAGATCTCCAGGGCCCAAGCAATCTCACCGACTAGCGATGATGAAAAACGGACAAGGCGATGATGCAGATATACGGGGTTGGAAGGCAGACGGCAGTTGTAGGTAGGTAGGAGCCCAATAACTATGGACTCCAGGCTCAAAGGCTCGAAATCTAGGTTAAGTTGAACACAACTGGAAATACCTTAAGTTTTTATTGTCACTAAAAACGAACTATTTTCACGCTATATCCCTGACGGGGTAATGAGGACAGGTCGCCAGGCTTCGCGGTCCATGCATACTTCTTTCGCTTCTTGCAGATTCATCAATCGCTTCATACAAGAACGTATTAGAGTACTTTTGATTTTTCAGTTTTTGAGCAGTCTGCTCACGTGGTCCTCATATGTAAGTGTCGGCCTACCCTGACCCCTTCTACCCTCTACTTAGGCACAATATATCTTCCTCGTCAATCGTTCCTCACTCATTCATTTATTGTTACTAGATACACTTAATGTACTAAATGCCAACGCATCATCGGTTAAATGTATAAGATTCTTGAGTTACGCGCCTAAAACCTAAAGATGCACATAGACCATCCGTTAGATGTGCAATGAACTTTAGTTTGACAGCTACGCGCGCATCATGGAATTAATGTCGGAGGTCACGCGCACCTAAGTTTCACTACAATGCGATGGATTATTTTGCAGACAAACATCACACGCATGACTACGTAAAGAAAGTAAGTAATTTGTTGAAAGTATAGTTCGTTTGTGATGACTTGTCGTTCGAGTATGAATTAGTTCGTGAACATGGATATTTGTATATATTCCATGGACAACTGGCTAGAGAGATGTACATGCAATGTACATCAGGTTATAGGTTACTGGTGATCATGAAATGAACCTGGCCAGTTAATACACTGGTATATAAAAACAAGTGGCTTTCAGTTTATCGGACAAGGTAATTCGGCATTCGATTCTACACTCTAAGACTTCAGCTTTTCTCTTTAAAACAGAAACAATTAACTTCATTAATACTTATGTATTTTCCATTCGCTTTTTCGTTTTACGAATACGCTGACTTAAACAATACAACTACATTCAATTCACGCCCTACATAAGTTCGAACATGAGGTTAGTACATTAGTAGACCAGCAAATAAAGGAAATGCATACGAGTTCACGGGCAGTGACCCGAGCCACCGTCAAACACCGTAACGTTGGATCGCCACTTGATTTCATCCATCTGCTTACAAAATATAGCAGTTTGGAAGTAAAAGTGGAAGTAGTAGAAGGATGGTCTGCCATTTCCTCTGGCTGGAAATCATGATTTCCTTTGGAAATTAATGAAGAGTGTGACCGCATTGCTGAATAATAGTTTCGTTCGATATGCAGAGAATTTCTAAGATGTGTAATTTCAACCAATTAAAGTATCGCATCGTCGTTGTTCAAAACCCTATGAATATTTATTTAAAAGGCATTAACTATAGAAAATAACAATAGTTAATTGTCCATATTTCATTCGTTAGAAAAGATTGGCTTCACGTTCAAATATTTAGGCTTTAATATAAGGTTCTTGATTTTGCACGTAAATTAATAAATATTACGGAACCTTATACGAATATGCCACAAAAACACTCAAATTCCGAAAGTAATTGGTACTTTTGTGTGTAAAAGCATTGTTGACTGGCAATCAAACCAGTCATACGATTCAGAGTTATATGTTGAACTATCGATCAGGTATCTTTTGACGTGTTTTGCAATTTGACATTATTTTGTCAAAGATGCTTGCGTCCTATACCTTAGACCACAGTTTTATCATACAAATAGATACAAAATTTAATACAGTACCTATAAGAATTTCTTTCATTTAGATACCGAATAAAAAAAAGATTATAATTAAATGACCCAAAAAGAATAATCCTCAGTAAGTTCTTTCCATTGATAGCTTTTTATAGAAAAGCATAATAACTATTACATCATTATTAGCACATTATTAGTAGTTTGCCATATTAGA
This sequence comes from Thumatha senex, assembly GCA_948477245.1. Lineage (NCBI taxonomy): Eukaryota > Metazoa > Arthropoda > Insecta > Lepidoptera > Erebidae > Thumatha > Thumatha senex. The sequence continues at coordinate 8,995,603 of OX419734.1, forward strand.
TTTACAGTGACGACGCTTTATTTTTCGAGTTATTTTAGACAACCCATTTCATTTGATTCCCATATTGTAGCAGAGCATTAAAAATAATTAGTTCGTCATTTTGGGTGGAACACCCAAAATGGTGGATTTAGATGTAAGGGTGAGGTGAGGAGATTTGGGTGTAAGGGGCCCCACCAAGATCTTCGGGGCCCAAGTCAACCTCCCGTGCCAGTGCGTGCACCTGCTGATTAACGGACGAGGCTCTGGCGCTGGCTTTCCCCTCTGGGGTTGGGAGGTCTGAGGGCGTCGCTCCCATAAAAGCCACCCGCCGAAACAAATAATGAAAAGAAGTAAAAGGAATGCTGCTAGGGATAGGGCGCCGCCGCAAAACGGCGCGCAGGAGCCCCGCCCGACTCCTGTGGCAAGTGGGCTAGGGCTGCCGTGTGTCGGGCCAGCACGGCTAAAGAAGTTAGCCCCAACCCGAATCCGCTTCGCATCTTGGAACATTGGCACGCTGACTGGGCGTGCGGTAGAGTTGGCCGAAGTACTCTCCAGGCGGAGGGTGGACGTGGCGTTCCTGCAGGAGACTCGGTGGAAGGGCAACAGAGCCCGGCCTTTGCAGAAAGGCTACAAGCTGTACTACACGGGTGCGCCTGGTGGGGAGAACGGGGTGGCCGTGGTGCTCTCCGAAGGGCTGCAGAGCGGCATCTTGGAGGTGAAACGCTGTAGCGACCGGCTTATGATCGTGAGGGTGCTTATCGATGGGATTATTACCCACCTGATAAGTGCCTACGCGCCACAGGCCGGTTGTAGCGACGCCGATAAGATGTCGTTTTGGGGCCAACTCGAGGGAGTGCTTCGGAGCATTCCGTTGTCACAGGGAATCGTTTTGGGCGGCGACCTAAACGGTCATGTGGGTGAGAGGTGTGAGGAGTTTGAACGTGTTCATGGTGGTTTTGGATACGGCACCCGCAACACTGAAGGAGAAACTATCCTCAGAACGTGTGCGGCTGCCGATCTGGCCATTGTGAACACGTATTTCAAAAAGAAATCCGAACATCTCATCACCTACATGAGCGGGAGGCGTACAACTCAGATCGATTTCCTACTCACTAGGCGACACAGCATCGGCAAGGTGGCCAACTGCAAGGTCATACCCGGTGAGAGTCTTACTGCACAACACCGTCTCCTTGTCATGGACCTCTGCGTGAAGCCTAAAGGCAAACGCATCGAGCGGTGCCAGCGCCGCATCAGATGGTGGCTGCTTGATGAAACTAGGTCCCAGGAGTTCGTCTCAGCTGTCGGTGACAAGTGCACCGACACTGAAGGCGAACCAGTTCAAGATTACTGGGACAAAGTTCAGGCGGCCATCCTTGGAGCGGCGAAGGTGGTGCTCGGTGAGTCTAAGGGTGGACGCAAATGTGACAAGGAAACTTGGTGGTGGAACGACGCAGTCCTGAGGGAGACCAGGGAGAAGAAAGCCCTCTTTAAAAAGTGGCAAGCGACCGGATCTTCCGAAGACCGCGACGCGTACAGGGCTGCCAAGCGCGCCACAAAGAGAGCTGTAGCCAGAGCCAGACGAGACCACTTACAACCTTTGTATGATAAGCTGGAATCGTCTGAGGGGCAGAAGCTCATCTATAAGCTGGCGCGCTCCAGGGTCAAAGCGGCACAGGATATATCCAAGTGTCGCTGTGTAAAAGACCCTGAGGGCAACCTGTTAAGCGAAGACCTCGCGGTAAAGGAGAGATGGCGCTCGTACTTCCACGAGCTGCTTAATAAGCAGCATAAAGAGGTGCAGCCTCCGGACCTCCCTCCGAATCAAGGACTAGTGCCACCGGTAACGCCTGGAGAAGTCCTGACTGCGCTTCGCCGCATGAAGAATCGGAAAGCTGTCGGACCCGATGGAGTCCCCATCGAAGCCTGGAAGGCGATGGGTCCTCGCGGTGTGGGCATCTTAGTAAACCTTTTTAACCGCATACTCCTCAGCGGGCAGATCCCAAACCAATGGAGACTAAGTATTATTACTCCAGTCTTCAAAGGTAAGGGGTCAGTGCAGGAGTGCGGGAGCTACCGCGGTATTAAGGTGATGTCCCACACCATGAAGATCTTCGAGAGGATTATAGACTCTCGGATCCGGCAGGAGTGTACTCTCTCGGGGTGTCAATATGGGTTTCGCCCTGGTCATGGGACCACGGACCCTGTTTTTGCCCTGAGGGTTGTCACAGAGAAATACAGGTCGAAGAACACGCCTCTGCACTGTTTGTTCCTAGATATGCAGAAGGCCTTCGACTGTGTTCCTCGTGCGATGATCTGGTGGGCACTGCGGTCCAAAGGAGTTCCAGAGGTCTATATTGACACTATCCGGGACATGTACTGTGACTCCGACTCAATGGTTCGGACTGCCGTTGGCGACACGAAACCCTTCCCCATCACCGTCGGGGTACACCAGGGTTCTGTCCTTAGTCCGCTTCTGTTCAGTGTAATATTAGACGAATTGTCGGACAGCATCAGAAACCCGCATGAGCAGCCTCCATGGTTGCTCATGTATGCTGACGATATTGCGCTGGCAGACGCGGACAGGGGCAGATTGGTGCGACGTGTAAAGGCGTGGAAGGAGACGCTTGAGAACGGCGGTCTGAAACTAAATGTGGCGAAGACCGAGTACTTGGCACTAAACTCGACAGATCCCACATCCGTCCGCATAGGCGGTGATTTGGTCGAGCGCACGGACCAGGTTAAATACTTGGGATCTGTTTTTCACACGTCCAGTGACATCGATTGCGATGTCAAGTCACGCATTGCTGCCGCGTGGGCCAAATGGCGGGAGATGACCGGTGTCATTTGTGACCCTAAAATGCCGATCCGGTTGAAGGGACAGGTCTACAAAACCATTATTAGACCTGTCCTTTTACATGGCAGTGAGACGTGGCCGATATTGGAGCGACACAAGCAGGAGCTGCGTGTCACGGAAATGAAGATGCTGCGGTGGATGTGTGGAGTCACGCGGATGGACCGCGTGAGGAACTCTCGCATCCGCGGCAGCCTTCACGTCCGTGACATTGCAGACAAGTTGCAAGAGTGTCGCCTTCGTTGGTATGGTCACGTCTTGCGGCAACCGCCGGGCTACGTAGGTAACAAATGTCTGGCCATGTCAGCCCCGCCGGGTCCCGGTAAGAGGGGAAGACCCAAGAAGTGCTGGCTTGACGTCGTAAGGGATGACATGCGTGCCAATGGTCTCACCACAGGGGATGCCGACGACCGTGCGAAGTGGAGGAGAAAATGTAGGAAAGCGGACCCCGGGCGTCGCGAGACGCAACTGGGACAGACGCTCGGATGATGATGATGACCCAAAATGGTGGATTTAGAATGCCACATAGACAACCATGCATTGTCATCTAAACTAAACGTGTTAATAAAATTTTGCTTAAAGACTTCTGCATCAAAATTTAGTTGCAAAATTCCACGCGAACAAACATAAAGGGGCCGAGTCTACGATTTACAAGGCATAGAATAGAACCAGAATCGCTGTTTTTAGCGGTCAAAATGTTAGTAGACTATCAAAAATGCAACTGACTAGCGGCCGCCAGCGTGTTACGTGTTAGTAGAATTCTATCGGCGGAACAATAGAAGTCTATTGGAGTACGACTGTAATTGGAGACTACGAAAACTCTCAAAATTGTACAGTTGTCTTTCTATTGAGCGATTATATCGATTCTATTCCGACACAATTGAAATAGCAGACTTGGCCCCCAGGGCAAGTTAATAGAAAGCTTGTAAAATATTGAATCGTGGAGTTGAAGCTTCTGTATGTACAGCAGAAGGGCCATATTTCATAACACTACCATTATATCACCGAGATATTCGTGTATAAAGTCATGATATGCAAGAAGTTCACCAATAGAAATCAAGTATATTAGAAATTGATTTATATGCCACGATTTAAGTTCCTAGGTTGTACTACTCTTTGTCTCATTTAACATAATGGTTTTATTAAACCTTAGGTCTACTCATGTTGACTTTGAGAAAGCTACTGAAGGATAGTGTCTTATTTAGTTTTTGAGAACTTCGCAGGCTTCTATCTCTTAACCTTTAAAGACAAGTTTTCATTATTGAGAAAAAAATATAAGCTATTGAATTTTTTGATTTATTTGATTTTTGATAGTTGTTAGATTATAAGTAGAGAGCGTCGCAAATTATACTTTCAGCTTGTCAAATACCATGCTCAATTTATTACTAACAAGCTGTGCTTCGTGGCTTTGCCCGTGATTTACTTCCACCCCGGATTGCACCCCATTACCCCCCGCCGGTAATTTTAATCTTACAATAATGTTTCGATTTCTAGCCCAATTTCGACATTTATTTTGTCCCGGTGGTAAATTTCAATTTTTCTAATTTTTCTCTTCTCAACACCTGCCCAAATTCTTGCATATTTGTAGCTGTCAAAAAATTAAGTGAATCTCTTCCAAATAAATAAATACTCCTTCCTATTCGCTATGATATAGGAAACGACGACACAAGTAGCCTAATGGTAATAGTACAAGTACACTACTCCATTAACATCTTGAAAAATTATGTGGTCGTGGGACATCAGGTAGGAACGAAGTTAACAAGTTCACGATTCAATTAATCATACAAAAAGTCACCGTTTGTACTAGGATTCGAACTCGGGCCTCTTGCGTCTCAGCCGACCAGCATACCACCAAACCACACATTTACGTTACTGCAATTTTCAAATTAGTGTTCACTTCACTGAGGTAAATAGACAGTTTGAAAATCGACACAATTTGCAAAACAAACGACTGTCGCGCCTGCGCACGTCTCATTTAATGCTTTTATTCCACGGAATTATTCTTACCGTTTTTTTCTTACGGTTTTACTATCACATATTTTTCAGTTCGGTCGCGCAGCAAAATCCCTATCTACTCCAAGCCTGCCATAAGGTACTTCGTTCCAATAACATTATAAATGCGAAAGTTTATATGGATGTTTGTTATTCTTTCACGTAAATACTACTGAATAGATTTTAATGAAACTTTACAATAATATAGCTTATACATCAGAATAAGACACATAGGCTACTTTTTATCCCGGTGTGAAACAGGAACGGGAATACTTTACTACGCGGGCAAAGCCGCGGACGTCAACTAGTACATACATATTTTCACGCCTTTATCCCCGAAGGGGTAGGCCCAAATTTTACCGTATGCATTTTTGTCCCAAGAAACAGCCCACTGCCATGTTGAAATGGTCAGGCGCAGGCTGTGGCAACCCGCTGTTGAAATTTTTAGCCGTCCATAAGGCCTTCAACTGGGCTTAACGACTGCCATTTTACTGGCAACCGGGACCAACGGCTTAACGTACCTTCAGAGGTACGGAAACGCTCGCAAATGTAAACGCCACAAAGTGGTCACCCATCCAAGGACCAGCCATAGCGAAAGCATTGATCGTTTACAGAACACTGAGTTAGTGTGACCACGGGCGCTGTACCAATCCATTAAATACGGAAAGATACATATTTAAACATATTGTTAGATATATACAGACCAATTTAGAGTGTGTGGTAAAGTTTAATGTGCCTGGAAACAACGTTCGATTAAAATCAAAGAGAAAGTACCGCCAACTGAACAGCGGTACCTTTTGAATCTTCGAGACAAATAGGTTTAGAACGAAGCAAGGAATATATAAAGGAGTTTAAAGAGCTTTTAATATAATAACTCGGATAGCATGCAAATGTAAGGTATGAAAAACAGACGAGCTTAGAACGAATAACTAGGAAAATATATCGACAAAATCGTATATTCCATAGTAAATGCCTTTTCTCATAATCTACTTACGGACATATTCAAAGACATTATGATAAACGCTACTGTTATAGGCGAGCTTATTTAATGTAAAATATGGAGGAAATTAAACTTTAAGGTATATTAGAAATAATTTTGAAAAGCAATTAGCATGCTATTTCATAGATATAGAAACTCACACTGGCAAATTCATTACTATATAATTGGTCAAATGTAATTACTGGCGTTTAGAAAAGAGTGGCCATGAGTTTTGTTGCCAGGTTCTTCCTCAGGCTCTACCTATTGCTTTGCGAATCTGGCGGTAAATGTAAATGTAGAAGCAATATTCTTGACGTTCATAAGTGTTACTTTGTGAAACTAAATGAATAAACATTTATTATTATTATTATTATGAGGTATATATTAGCGAGACTTTATCGTTATAGTCATTTCTTACACAATCTTAAATGAATAAAAGCACAATCAGGGCATAATATACTCGTAATAAAGGTATGATCCAGTACGGTTTAGTTTTTACTTTAATATACCTTTTAGATATCTCAAAAAACTTAGAAACTACGCAGAAATTTTGTACATTGGAATATTTTACGATAACAAACAAATACGATACACTACTATCACATAAAACTTGTAAACACAAAAGACCAATGTTCGCGATGGTATCCGATGTGTGCATGCCTTGCATATCAACTGCGCGTGCGTCGACTGCCATGCCAGTTAGACAAGATTATGTTGTAAAGACCAATGTGTCACGCAGGCATTGAGTCCGATATGTATGACATATTTGATATAATGATGGTACATGATAGATTTGTATTTGAGCTTCTATATAAAGCAGATTGTAGAAGACGTACATTTTATATTTTCATCATTTATACCTAACTACCTTCACGCAGAATCAATAATGGGGAAGTCAGAGAGGACGTCACTAGGTTTCGCGATCCATGCATAAATCTTTCGCTTTCTACAGATTCATTTATCGTTTCATACATGCACGTCTGGGTATCCGAGTACATTTAACCTTTCCGTTTTGTGGTGGTCTTCGTATGTAAGTATCGATCTTACCTGACTCTGACACAGTACTCGTATATTTACTTCGTCAATAGTTCCTCACACATTCGGTAAGAGGCATTATTTATGATATCATGTTTATCAGCATCCAGATTCTATAGCACAGCACAAGCTTATTTGAGTTTAAAATGTGCTAGATAGAGCAGTGTCAAATTCTTTTGTTAGTCATGAAACTAGCGCCCATTTTAACAAAAAAACTCAGGCTACGTAGTTACTTCTTATGGTTAGTTAATTAACAAACAGAAAAATACATATTGCGCGTAGTTACCCACAATAATTACAATTTTATAAAGCATCTTGAGCGTTAACAAGCAAGAGCAAAATCATCATAAATACCTGAGTACTTATTTTATAAGGAAATATTTCTCAATTATTTTTTTGCTATTTATAAAACGACACTTCCTAATCAAAACGTGCAGAACCTTGACTTTACAGAACATCTGAGGCACAAATAACCTCGATTAGGCATTCAAGATGCATATAATCTGTGCGCTACAAATCACGCTAAGAATTTATAATTAAATGCGTTGCATAAAAACATTAGACCAAAGGACATGAGGTGATCGCTAGACGTAATGATTCCAGTTACATTACATAAGGCGGCTCCGAAGCGACAAAATTAACACTGCAGTAGAAAGCAGTAAACAAGCAGAGTTCAGTTTGTTGCAAAAACTAAAATACACATTGTCTTAACACACAGAAAATTTAGGTTTCGTTAGTATATTAAAATACTACTAGGAAGGAACGTCGAAGCGAATTAAATTTTATAAATTGTGTATTAAAACGTTTACTAAATGTCAATTCACAGAAAATGTTGATTTCTGGACGTATTTTGATCAAAATTTATCATGCAAAATTCTATTATAAAATCGTATTATTTGCTTTTTGCATTTTTATAAATCGAAGCCAAGGTATTAAATACTTGACAAAATATAATTTTCAGGAAAGTATAACATCAGTTCTTTTAAGTCACTATAAGTGAATCGACACTATAAGTAATGTACAGACATCAGCTAAAGTCTGTATTTATGACAAAGTGGTGGTTGGATGAATGGAATTATGTCATTAGGTACCCAAAGAATAAGAAGAACAGACTGACAGTGACGTCTAGTATCATATCGATCCTACTATAGCGTTCTCAATAGGAAAATTATATAGAACTAGGTGACCCACCGGCTTCGCCCGTGACCTACTTCGAACCTTAACCCCGTCGCTTATAAATTCTACAATATTGCATAAAAATTTGTCCGATTTGTCGACATTTATGGCTACTGTTCCGCTCTCCAGGATAGGCGTGATGATATATAGACTATAGCCTTCCTCTATTAGGTATATAACACACATTCAGGTATATAAGGCTATCTAACACACATTCGAGAAAAGGAATTTTTTCTAATCCTACCCGTAGTTCCTGATATTAGCACGTTCAACCAACCAAACAAACAAACTCTTCAGCTTTATAATATTAGTGTAGATAGTAAAAAGTTTTACGCAAGTAGGTTGGTCGCTCCAGCCTATGTGCATCAGTCACCACGACAGGTGCAACGCTTTTTTTTTTTAACGTGTGGAAATCCTCATGGATGCTATGCTTGACACTTACCGACTAAAACCACACGGCGCCCTTCCATTTGTCTATGGCCAGGAGTCCCGGGTAAGCCCTTCAGGAGGATAGCCCTAGGGCTCCCAGCAGACTCACCTATCGAAACGTCGAGGAACAAAAGGTATCCTAACCTTTTAGTATAATATAGTGTCGCGCGAAATCCCGTTTGATACAAAATAATGGTAAAAAGCACATGAAACTTGTTCAATGACGTGACTCTTGCATACTTGACTTAGTATCTGCTCACATAATAGATCGTAAAAGCGGTAGTTTTTGTGGAGACCGTCTTTATCTCGTTATGAAATTCTAACACAGCCGAAACCGTAGTCTTTACCGTAATCCTATTAATCCCATCATTGTTTGTAAATGGTTGCTTTGTATTATATTGAAAGTGGAGAAATGAGAGCTAAGGGTCTGCTGCATCTTCTATCTATATAAAAATGAAACCCGTTTTACGTTGTCACGACATAGCATGAAAACGGCTTGACCGATTTGAATTTTTTTTTGTATTGGATAGCCCATTTATCGAGTAAGGTTCTTAGCTATATATCATCACGCCACTACACAGGAGAGCGGAGCAGTAATCATAAATGTCAAAAAAGTAATAAGCGACGGGATTAAATGGGTGCCACGAGGTTGGAAGTATGTCGCGGGCGAAGCCGCGCGAGTCAGCTAGTTTCTTATAAAAATGTCTGAATAAACCGAGTTTCTAGCTTATAGGTATATAGAGACGTTTAGAATTGCATAGGTACATACGAATTACTTCGATATATTTTAAATTAGTCCACCTCTTAAATCTAACAAACAAAAAAAATCATTAATATCAATTCATAAACAACAGAATTATCGAAAATTAAAAACAATTTCGAATTGAGGATCTCAAAAAGAAATTGGGAAACTGCTCCGTTTTTGCAGTCGGTTAAAAATACCTGCATGGTATTGTATAACTTACTTATGGGTAGAAATTTTAAGATGTGACACTCACCTGGAACAAACACAAGAAGAAATTAATGAATGTGTAACTTTTCAATCGAGGGAGAAATAATTTCTATAATATTATCTGCTTCTTTAAGGAGTTAAAGGTGCTAAGAGTGATAGACAAAACGGGTTAAATAAATATAAATACACATTGTTATCAAAAGACCAAGGGCCATTCATATAGACCGTTCATGGTATCACATCCCATAAAATAGGGTAAACGCAGCAAAACAAAGCAATGTAGTCGGCCCTTTTGTTGCAGATAAGGCTATTAGGTACTTGGGTTAGTGCAGCGCGCTAAGGCAGAAGCGATAAAGTTGCCAGTTGTGAGGGAATCAGATTGCTGGCGTCACTTCGTCTATTGGCAAGAGAATAGACCAATAGTGACGTGAAGAATAGTATGTTCGAATAGCTAATTTAAACAGCTTAAATGTATACTTTATAGTATACTAGTTGACGCCCACGGCTCCGCTCGCGGGGTGAACTTTCCTGTTCTAGTTTCCCACAGGAACTTGTTCCCGGGATAAAAAGTAGCCTATGTGTTATCATGATGTGTAGGGTTAATTAATGTAAAGTTTCATCAAAATCCATTCAGTAGACTTTGCGTGAAAGAGTAACAAACATCCATCCATAGTTACAAACTTTCGCGTTTATAATATTAGTAGAATTAGTAAGATAGGTAATGATAATACATTGCTTTGTGAAGCTTTTCTTAGTTTAGAATTCGGTACATACACAACATATAATAAGATTATTATGGGGGTTATATTATGGGGATGAAGAGTAGAAGCGTGCACGTCGCCATCCCTGCCAGCTACGGCTGCAATTCTACTCCAACACGAGTGCCACCAGGGCGATTACTGCTAGGGCGTGCCCCCGAGGCGACGCGCACCAGTTCGTCCCCGCTGGTGCGAAAAGTGTGAGCCAGAGCGGCGTAGGGGACCGCCACCCTACACGCGCGGCCCGACACGGCGGGAAGTGGAGGATGGAGTGCAGGGTAGCTGCGTGGAATGTTAGGGGAGGAATGACAGATAAGATGAATGAGTTGATGGATGTTATGAATGAGAGAAAGTTAGATGCAGTGTGCTTGACAGAGACCAAGCGCAAGGGCAGCGAAGTCTTGGAGCTCCCGGGTGGGATGCTCGCGCTTTGGTCTGGAGTACCAGAGAGCGAGCATGGCAGTCGGGGGGTTGGAATTTTGCTGTCCTCGCGATTGGCCTCCGGTATGTATGAGTACAAACTGATAGGTCCTAGAATCCTCTGGATCCGTGTAAAACTTGGTTTGACGAAGATTTTCCTGGTAGCTGCTTACGCGCCAGTATCTTCGTCGAACGCGAGTGAGCTAGAGGACTTCTGGGAGAGTATGAGAGAAGCTCTAAATGTGATAGAAGGAAATGAAAGACTTATAGTATGTGGAGACTTGAATGGATGGGTGGGTACCGCTCGCGATGGTTTTGAGTCGGTACTCGGGAAGTATGGGGATAAAAGGGTGAACGACGCTGGCAAGCTAATACTGGCATTTTGTAAGGAAAAGGATTTGTTTTTGGCGAGCACAATGTTCAACCACAAACAAATTCATATGTATACGAGGAGATGTAAGTCAAAGAGAAGCATGATAGATCTATTCCTAATGGATAGTCGGCTCCGTAAACAGGTGATGGACACAAGGGTTTATCGAGGCGCTGAGCTGGGATCAGACCACTACCTAGTCATAACTAGGATTAGGGGTCTGTTCGCGGGTTGGCGTCATCGTACCGAGTGTCCTGAACCTGAGCCGACTTATAGCATCAAAAGCTGGAAGCTGCAGGATGCATCCATTAGGGATAAATATAATGAAAGGGTAGCCGAAAAGCTTGGCGATGTCAATGTAAGCAATGAGAATGTGGAAAGTGTATGGCAGAACCTTAGGGATAGTATGATAAATGCCGCTGTGGAAGTGTGTGGAGAAACGAAAAGAGGCAGTAGTAATAAGCGTGATGCATGGTGGAATGAGGAAGTGAAAGAAGCAGTTCGAATGAAGAAGAAAGCATGGCTAGACTACTTAGCCTCGCGGAATGATTTTAATATGAAAGAGAGATACAAGCTGCAGAAAGTTAACACGAAGGCACTTATAGAAGAAGCTCGTGAAAGGTGCAGAATGAAAGCGGATGAAAGGTTGTCGTCCAATTTCCGGGATAATGCCAAGCTCTTCTGGAAAGAGGTAGGCAAGACCCGGAGTTGTTCGGCAATCTGCAGTATGAATAAAGTGCTTAGTGTTAACAATGACGTCCTAACAGACCAAAGTGACGTCCTGCAGAGATGGAGTGAATATTATGGAAAGATGTATGCAAGAAAAGACAGAGATGCCACATCGGGAAGTGGAGCTCACGTCGATGCTCCGGATCCCGATGTCATTGAAGTCATTAGTATGAAAGAAATAGAACAAGCGATAAGAAGTATGAAATGTGGTAAGGCTGCGGGAAAAGACAGAGTCACTGCTGAGATGATCAAGTACGGTGGGTCGCGTGTCTGGGACACACTATGTCTGTTATGCAACTTATGCTGGCGGACGGGTGAGGTCCCAGATGACTGGCGAGTAGCAGTTGTAGTACCTATTTACAAAGGGAAAGGCTCGCGCCTAAACTGCTCCAGCTACAGGGCGATCAGCTTGGTCAGCTTAGCTAGTAAGGTGTATGCAAAGGTTATAACGGCACGAATGCAAGAAAAGTCTGAAAGGTATTTATGGGAGGCTCAATGCGGATTCCGACGTGGAAGAGGTTGCATGGATCAAGTGTTTTCTCTCCGCATGATCGCGGAAAAGTTTCTGGCTCTTAGCCAGAAGGTTTTCTGCGCTTTTGTGGATCTAGAGAAAGCATTTGATAACGTTGTGAGAGAAACGCTGTGGGACTTGCTGCCAGGATATGGTGTGGACGGCTCGTTACTGCGGGCAATACAGTCGCTTTATAGGGACTGTAAGGCTTGCGTGCGAGTAGGGGGGGATGTGTCACCTCTTTTTGATGTCTGTACAGGCGTCAAACAGGGATGTGTCATGTCCGCCTGGCTGTTCATAGTGTATCTGGACAGTTGCCTGCAGAAGTTGAAAGATTTTAATATGGGTGTGAATTTGGGTGACTTTACAGTAAACTGTCTGCTGTACGCTGATGATGCGGTGCTCATGGCCTCATCAGAAGCCGACCTTCAGGCATTAGTCACTAATATGAAAGAGGGGTGTGAAAGTAAGGATCTCCGCTTGAATGCAAGTAAAACTAAGGTTCTAGTATTTGAAAGAGGTGACGTAAGAACTAAATGCGAGATTAGGGTAAACCAGGAACGTCTAGAGCAAGTGAATGAAATTGTGTATTTAGGAAGTATGTTTAGCGCGGATGGATTATGTGATTCGGATGTGGAACGGCGAGTAGCTGCCGGAAACAAAGTTAACGGTGCTTTGTCCCAGTTAGTAAAGCGACAAAGCATCGTAAAAGAAGCACGACTGGCGATTCATAACGCAGTGCTAGTGCCAACTTTGCTTTACGGTAGTGAGACCTGGGTATGTCAGCAGATGCATGAAAGTAAATTGAATGCTGTGGAGATGCGATCACTTCGAAAGTTGTGCGGCGTTACCTTGGCTGGCCGAATACGTAACGAAGTGATACGCAATTTGGCAGGTTTGAATGAAAGTGTCAGCGTTAAGCTGAAAAAGGGCGTGCTCCGTTGGTTTGGACACGTCCAACGAATGAGTGAGGAACGATTGACGAAGAATATATATTGTTCAAAAGTAGAGGGTAGAAGGAGTCAGGGTAGGCCGAGACTTACATATGAAGACCACGTGAGCAGATTGCTCAAAAACGGAAAGGTCAAAAGTACTCGGATACCCAGACGTGCGTGTATGAAGCGATTGATGAATCTCGAAGAAGCGAAAGAAGTATGCATGGATCGCGAAGCCTGGCGATCTGTCCTCTCTGACTACCCCGTCAGGGATACAGCGTGAAGATAGTTAGTTAGTTATATAATAAGATTATTACAAAATTATTCATTACAAATTTATTCATATACAAATTTATTCATATAGGAATACAAATATTCCTTCTTGCATTAATATTTATTTAAAAATAAAATAATCCAACTGACTGTGAAGCGTATAAGACAAAGAAGAGAACTAAATGTTCTACAAGGTTGTTTGAAATGATTAATGATAAACGAAAACAGTTTTTTTTATTTGCACAAAACAAGTCGTCTTATTTTTTTCTATTTATTAATCAAAATAATCCAATAAAAATACTTATCAGGATGTTCGTCAGCAGGTACCGTAATAACAGAATATGTAGTAGATCAATCGCAACCGGTATTCTTATCAGCGGGTCGAGTCTACTATGTTGCAATAAAAAACCGTTATATTCTATTCTATATCGATTCCATTACGATTGATCCAAAATTTGGTAGTCTATTAAATCTATTATCATAATCGCATTTCATAAGCTGCAGAATAGAACCAAAATCGATGTTTTTAGCTGTCTTAATATTGTAAACGATGTACCAAAATATATATTTAAGCACAATAAATTGTAATAGTGGACCACGAAAACTGGCAAATAGTTTCGTTGGCTTTATATTGAGCGACGATTTCGATTGAATTTTAACGCAATTTAAATGGTAGTCCCAACTATCTATCTTCACACTATATCCCTGACGAGGTAGTCAAAGAGGACAGATTGACAGGCTTCACGACTCATGCATACTTCTTTCGTTTCCTGCAGATTCATTAATCGCTTCGTACATGCACGTCTGGGTATAGGAGTACTTTTCACTCTTTCGTTTTTGAGCAATTTGCTCACGTGGTCTTCATAATTATGTCAGTCTCTGCCTACTCTGACTTTTCTACCCTTTACTTTCGCACAATATATACTCTTCGTCAATCGATCCTTACTCATTCGTTGGACGTTTCCAAACAGAGACATTCAAACCTGTCATGTAGCGTATCACTTCGTTACGTATTCGGTTGGCCAAAGTTACGCCGCACCATTTCAATTTCATGTAATATTCATTACATTAATACAGAATAATATAATTGCAGAAGGAAATCATTAGACACTGTACCTTATACCATATTGTCTACATTCTTACATAATAAGTAATGGTTTAAAATGACACGGTGATAGAAATTGACGACACGACCGATCGAAATAATAATTTAGTAGAGAACCAACCGATGATTATAGTACGCAGCTACATACGGAAATGACGTTTAATAATACATGTATTAGATGCATGTTGCAGAACTCAAGTACGGTTAGGTATTACTCCGACCAACACTTTAAGTTCTACAAATTATAAGATACAATATGGAGGCTCGTCGGCTACCTCCACACCAAACTATATCCAACTCGATCTAGCCGTTTGAGCGTGTAAAAGTAACAAACATATACACTCACAAACTTTTGCCTTTATGGTACTGCGTAGTGAGGTTTTCCCATTCCTACACGTTTCCTAGAGGAACCCTGTTCTTAGTGTAGAAAGTAGTCTTATGTTTTAATCCCGAGTGTCAGCAACGTCCACGTCAAATATTATCCAAATTCATCTAGCTTTTTAGGCGTGTATATCTCTATAAGTAACAAACATCCACACACTATTGCCTTTATAATATTAGTACTGATGTAAAATCTTTAAAAAATGACAATCTAATTTTATATTTTAAGCTTATTTTAAGCAACCTTGGCATTCCGTTCTATTTTATCACGTGGTTTTAGGGTTATGTATTGGTTTTACACAAAAGGTCAAGGCTAAATGCATTAAGATGTTTATAGCTTTGATGATTACACTAAAATAAATATTTCCTTGATTTTTTTAGACACATAAATTATAATCGAATAGATTAATGTTAAGTAGTGTTATAAACTAATAAAGTAATATGGCAGGACCATTTTACTCGTAATGGGTCACATATATCTGTTTAAAAACCGATGCGTTGAATTGTCAATCAATTATCATTCGCACCTTCCAGACTAAATGTTTCCCCAAAAGGCATTCTACCTCTGTATCTTAAATAACAGTACAGGTTTAAACCTCTGTGGTTTTTGCTGCTGCTACATATGAGATATGTGTATACTAGTATGTTTAATTTATAAACAAATTAAAACAGGAGCCAAACGAGAACTGTAAAAAGGTCTTATATGACCTCTTTCCAAATAAAAATATATTATCCAAATCACAGACATTTAAGACAGTAAGCCGACCCAACGTTAGCGACAAATAGCGTAGCCTAACCCCCCACAAAAACAACAGTTAAACACACATACACAAGAAGCTTAGCTTAGTAGTAATTTCTTAATAATGAAACTTTATCACTCTATGCACAACACGTTTTTGTATATTTTTTGTCTACTTTTGTAACATTTTACATTAATTTTATGTAATATTTTCACTTCGACACACAAATCTTAGATTTAGAGATGATAGCGGCAGTTGTCATTACAAGTTTGTAGCTTACTTATAGTAGAAAAATTTGCTACGCGCTGATCGCTGTTAGTGGGAGTTAGATGTAGCTACACAGGAATAACAAAGATAGCTTTATACAACAAATGGCAAGAGTGAAAGGATGAAGTATTGCTCCATAAGCAAAGGAATATGTTTGGTCTGCTTACTATTGTACGTCTGTGATCCAAATCGTTTATTAAATGACGCAGTAATCAAGGTGCTTTCTAATATTTATGTTTATAAACAAATTCAGCTTGATTAAGAGAACTGATTAGGCATGCCTTTTAAGATTTGTCGTTTTCATATTTCCCAGAAATTTTAAATTTGGAACTGTTCTATATTCGAATGTGTTTAAATTTTGAATCCCAAAACAGTTGAAAGTATTAGGATTAATGCTATTGTTTAGTCACAGCGTCAGTTGGAATCTGTCAGGTTACGTACGAAAATGAATCTTTCTAAGGAAAATGTTCGTGCAATAATTTTCTACAACTTGAGAAGAGGCCTGACACGGCTTCAGTGTATTGAAGAGCGAACATCTGTGTTCAGTGATGAAGCCCCATGTCTGCGGATTGTCGAACGCTGGTATTTAGAATTTCAGCGTGGGCATACTAGTGTTAGTGACAAATTTCGCGAATTACGCCCAAAGATGGTGTTAGAAAACTCTGCAAAGGTTCAACCGAGGAGAGTCAAATCACGTCTAGACATCATCAGTGGTGACGAATCTGGGATCTATGCCTACGATCCTGATTCTAAACAACAATCTACAATCTGGGTCTTTTAAGACGAGCCAAAGCCGACTAAAGTTGTTCGTTCTCGAAGCACTTCAAAGAAATGTTCGTTGGAAAAACCGGCCATGTTGCGACTATTGCACT
Organism: Thumatha senex; assembly: GCA_948477245.1. Classification (NCBI taxonomy): domain Eukaryota; kingdom Metazoa; phylum Arthropoda; class Insecta; order Lepidoptera; family Erebidae; genus Thumatha; species Thumatha senex. Next base: position 9,012,357 of record OX419734.1, read on the forward strand.
TGAAGATCGTAGAACGGTTAACGCAGAGTGGTATACCACAGTTTGTTTACCACAAGTCATCGCCGAACTTCGAAAATCTAACTCAAAGCGACGCATCATCCTGCACCACGACAACTAAGCTCACACAGCGCTCGTCAAACGAATGAGTATTTAAACAGGAAAAAGTAGAAATTCTTTAGCATCCTCCATACAGTCCTGACATAAGCCCTAATGATTTCTTTACATTTCCCAAAATTAAGAAAAGTATTCGTGGTCAAAGGTTCCAGTCCGGTGAAGAAGCAGTCGACGCTTTCAAGTCAGACGTTTTCAACTCCCCCACATTAGAGTGGAATAAATGTTATAATAACTGGTTTGAGCGAATGGAAAAGTATATTAAGCTACGTGGTGAATACTTTAAAAAACAATAAAAGGTACTATAAGATTCTAGTTATGATTTTTTCTTCAAACGACAAAATTTAAAAGGCATGCCTCGTATATTAGAATCGAATAAAAATAAAGATACCATACCTACCTAAATATCATCAGCAAATCAAAGCATCATATTATGCTTTAAAAATTGTACATATGAGGACAGCCTTATATACCTACATTAACGTTATTATTACTGACACTCAGCTGATGGCATCGTTTTTCATTCGTCAAAATAACTACCAAATTATTCGTTCCTATTATAAGTGTTAACTAACCTGTCTCACAAGCAACGATCCCATTGAAAAGTATTCGCACGTTGTCACGTCTTCTGCTAACAATTTAGCACAGTTTCGTTACACGCTATTCGTGGGAGAACTAAACAAAGGAAATTTATTCAAATATTAGGACAAAATGTCTTATTACCATATCCGTGCCTTGTTATTGCTATTAACTGCTAGAACAGTTTAATACAGTAGTGTTTCAAGTATTATTAAGATCGTGCAGGTAAATAAACGTCAAAATTGAGGGTAATTTTAAAGAAATACCGACGTCTCGACGCGTCGTACCTTGTAGTTCACCCATAAGGCTATATCAAAACATAATTATGCAAGGATCTGTCTTCCTTACTCTAATTAATTTCTCCTTTGTTTAAAATGGGAAAAAAATCACGATTTGAACCCTTGCCCAACCCGGGAGCACCATTTTAGTTCGCTAAACTACCGGCCTCCGCTTGAAACCAATGAAATATTCCACCTATACGTCTTAAGAGGCGGGTTCAAACTCCGTTTGACCTTGTGATTTTTGCCACATTAACTTATGGTATAGTAAGAATATTAATAGCTTTTCAAAATTATTTCGAAAGCAACTTTGGTCCAAATATTCAAGGTATTATGCTTGACGATCGTCGAAAACAATCTAACTTTATTGACACAGACATTAAGTTGAAATTAAAAGCTTGGAATACTTTACATTCCTTACCATTAACACGAAACAATAGCTTAAAGCGCTATTACCATACACCCTCGTTATTCAAACAAAACATACTTTTACATACGGATACGGTACAAAGCTTTCACAACATAAAAATCGAAAGTCATACGCATCAGCGATTCTAAACGGCATTTCACACATAGTGTAGATCTCGTATGAAAAATTCGCACCGCGCCTTTATCGGCTGTGATTTGTGAAGAAAGCAAGCATAGCTAATTATTTGGACAAGTAAGGTTCACTACATCTTGAGTTTAAATGCTATATACACACTTACATACCTACTTACTAAAAATTGTAGTAACAATTGTGAGCAAAAGAAACATCAAAAAGCTCGTCCTTACAGCCAATTACCACGAGTTTTTGCATGTAGTAATGTAATCCTAATTTACGTGATGTGATGGACCTATTGTTAAGGAGATAGATCAGTACTCGTAATGGAAGCTCGTGGGAGAAGGGAAGAATGTAGAACATGTGAATAGTACTATAAATTGTAGTTAACTTGATATCTTTGATGTTAACGTTCCCACAGAAAACGTAGTAAGATGCGTAGGTACGTACGTTTGTAAATGTGTACTACTTAATCATATACTGTATCGAATGAATAGAGCTACGTCATTAATAGCGTTTTTATAAGGTCGTTATTAAAACAAAGGTGGATCTTCTTAAAAAAAGTTTAGATCAAAATGCATCAAAAATCTCATTAGGGTCAGGTTAAGAATTTCCTTTTTACTTTTACAGACTTCTCCGAATTTATAAGGTTATTTACAAACCCCACCCATTGCTCTATCATATCATCTAACAGGCAGTTAATAGCCATCCGCGATGGCAAACAAAACGGTCACGATACGAGACAAAAAGGTGGCTGCCTGTGTCGGAACTGGTTCTACAGATGTATAGACTACAACCCACATCCTTATGACGCACAGATTAAGAGACTATGCGTGCGCATTACTTGACTTACCTACCTGTGAAGCCGGTTGAGCCAATGAATGTAAGCCTATTTGAACTTACTTTTAGGCATGATTTTCAATATAATCATATCCATATACGAACGTAGAATGAGACTACCTACTTATAAATATCAACAAATGGGTTTTATATCGGAGATGCTGCTGTTAGTAACCGGAAAGTTCATCTCAATTGATCATTATTCAACTGAACGACCACTTGAAACTATTTAGAATTCACAGAAAAGTTGACGAGAGGAAATGTAATATTGATTCACGCCGTACTTTTAATGGTACTAGAAAGCACCGTGGAATAAGAAACATAACACCACTTAACCTGACCCTAGAAAAGAATGCATGCCAGGATGCCACCAACCCATAGGCGTATCTAATGCTTACAATATTTCTTGATGTCGATGAACAGGCATTTTGGGAGGTCGTAATTATTAAGTCATCCACGCTGGGATTTACCGCCCAAGTTGATGTTAAATCTTTCATCGACGTAGACATTCATAGACTATAAAATAAAGGAAAGTATGAAGTAAATAGGTAATTTCACAGTCAAAATTTCGGTCGGAAACAGAGTCATTAATCCAGAAATTCCCACAATTACGAAGACCCAATTTTTTTACACTTATAACCGAAACTTCTAATGAGATTGGGACTCGCCAGGAGGCATCCTTCAGTCCGGAGCGATAATAATAGAGATGTAAGCAATTACACTCTTAGTAAGAAACAAAAAGTCTAAAGTCTTGGCTAAAGTAGACTACGATAAAACATTTAGGGCCGTATTATAGAATGTTTATCAATACTCAAAAAACACTTGAGAGTAGATTTTATAAGGCAAAATCTTGTCTCAAGCGTTGATTGAGTATTGAGTAACGTTCTGGAATACGGACCTTAAACAGACGTCATTACAATTCGTGAGAGAATGCTGGCTGATTCTAGTCACCGATATAAAATCGTTTAATAACTAATTTGTAAGTTTAGTTTTAACAGATTTATTGATTGAATGTATGGAATTTATGTTCATACATTCAAACCGTGCTTCGGAAGGCACGTTAAGCCGTTGGTCCCGGTTGCCAGTAAAATGGCAGTCGTTAAGTCTGGTGAATGCCTTATGGGCGGCATGAAAAATTTCAACAGCAGGTAGCCACAACCTGCGTCTGTCTATTTCAACACGGCAATGGGCTCACCACCTATTACGTGGGACAGGAATCCACACGGTGAAAAGTGGGCATATAATATGCCTCTGCCACCCCTTCGGGGATAAGGCGTGATGGATATTTATTATTTATTTATTCATACAAAATAAGGAATAACCAACGGAGAAAAAGAAAACATTTTAATTAGAATTGAAGTCATCCAATCAACCAAAAACCGTTATCACCATTTAAAGTGTATTTTTGAAGTTGATATTTAAGATTGTTTTAAAAAAGTTCACAGCTTACTTTTGACTTCCATTACCACGCCGTTATTTTATTTATTCTCGGCTAGTGACCACCCTCGAATATAATTGCTACCTAAATGGGGTTCGGTCAAGCGGTTGTATTAGTTATAATAGTTAAATATTTATTTTATTCTTTAGGCTTTATCCGCGAACGCTTAGATTGTGGAATGAACTTCCTGCCTGGGTTTTCCCGAGCGTCTACAGTATGGGGTTCTTCAAAAGGGGTCTTAGAAAGTTTATTAAGGGTCGGCAGCGCGAGTGCTGCACCTCTGGTGTTGCAAACGTCCATAGGCTACGGTGACCACTTTCCATCAGGTGGGCCGTATGCTTGTCTGCCACTTCCGCGTAAAAAAAATAATTATAACCAAGAGGTGTGTCAGAGTATTTAAAAGAAATTGCGAATATGAACAAGTATCTAATAGTCCTCCAAAAAAATCTAGTGTTATTTACTATTGGTACTATGTAGTATCAATCACTACGTCCACGTGTTTCTGCATACCTTCTATGCCTTTTTTTATTCTCTCTTTAGGCGGCGCCTTGCCTTGAAATCGTAGAGGATGTCTACCAATTACCGAGGATCGTATCTTGTGCTCCAGAGCGAAAGCTTCGGGACAAACTAGAATAACGCTCTGATTGGATAGCCCAATGTGCTATCGGCTCAAAAAAGTGCATCATAACTTGTTGTAAACATCAGAGAAACAGGTGTCATGATGTCTAACTAAATCACTTCAAGCCTTATCAAAAACAGATCTCGAATCAGTTTAAATGAGGCTCGATTCACTAACAACAATACTTGTTTTTAGTAACCTTAAAACTTTATCAGAATTTTCATTGTGGTAACGGTTTGATTTGAAACAGTTCAAGTAAGTCTCCCAGAACTTGGGCAAGTATTGTTAAGTGCATTCAATTGGCGAGTTATTTTAGATCAATTATTCGCTTCAACGGCTGCTCTGAGCGAATACAAATCCCCGTTAATGGATACCGGTAAATGACTGCTTCTATAAAAAAACTTTGACATTGCAAAAGCTGCGGTTGCTTGATATAATGTTGCGTGGATTCGGTTATAAATCATTTCGTAAAAGGAAGCGATTTTGTGCAAAAAATATTAAAAATACATATAATTTAATACATATAATTTCACGTCTCGATGAGACTAAAATAGTACTCACCCTGCTTGCCTCAAGACACGAAAAATACAACACACCAGAATCTATCCTGTATAAAAATGTACTTACTGTTACTACATATATAATTTAAAAGCTTTACATAACATCTTAAGTTGCAAGTCACAATTGCAGCATAGGTGGTAGAAATCGTGGTTAATTATTCTTGCATAAAATATCGATCTAGAACACCTTTTATCTGTAACACGTAGGCCGACATCTCGTCCAATAAAAAAAATACAAAAAGTAAAGGTCTTATTCCTTGTACGTGTTGGTTTTGTATCGTGTTTAACAAACAAAAGATGATCGAGCACGGTTCGGAGATTTCGGCAGTGTGGGATAAGCCAAGGCAGAGGGAGGAGCTAAAGGAATACGACACGGTGCGCGGGCGCATTCAAAGAGACCGCAGGACTTAGCATGTCATAGAAAGGGAAATTAAAGTTTCTCATGTATAATAAAATTACAGAAACTTTTCAAACGAAATATAATCGTAGTCACATCTTTACTATTGTCTGCTTTGATGGAAGAGATTTTATATTTATTTTACTAATTTTAAACCTATGCTTGTTTCTTATTAGATATAATGATGATTTACACGATCCCGGGATTTGTCTAGATATAATATATAAAGGACGTTTATGAAATACATACAAAGTTATTTCACAAATCCTTTCTATATTGCAAAGAAAAATATTATTTATACAATTTTAAAGGAAATTATCAACCACAACTTTATTATTATGATTTAGCATTACTTTAAATTAAAATAACGCACGATCTGGTAAAATCCAATGAAAAAGTTATGTAACCGGCTGGACTGCCTTCTCTATGAATTTTAAAGCTCTGTGGAATAACCTGAAACCTGTCCCGGTGAATCATTGTCACTGTCCGTTGAGCTTCGATTGCGTCGAACGTCATTTGTAGTCAGTGTTAATTGAAATATTCTCCTTGATTTACTCCATTTAAAACAAAACTTAAACGATTAGGAATAAAGACGTTTAAAGACGCCAAGAGCACGTTCGGCATTTAAAAAAGAGCATGAATTGGACACGCTTTAAATTTAAACGCATTCTTACATTAAAAAGTGGGTAAATTTACAAAGGTGTAATGAAATCAGTTTATTTGGCGAAACTAAAATATATATTAATTTTCTTCTGAATATTTTAATTGTTGACAGTCTCAGTGGTAGGGACGATTCAACCAAATATTGATATGAGACGATTTAACCAGATATTGGTTAAATCGTCCAACCCTAGGACTCCTAGGGTATGGCATTCTGCCTCGCAGGTTAAGTTTCGATGACGGGATCGTAACATTATGTTTGTAACAGAGTATTCTATTTATTTAGTTTTCTATTTATAATTTTGAACATAATATCCAGTAACTTAATTATCAAGTTCTTAAATGACGATTTTGAAATGTTCTTAAGTTCTCCCTACATACGTATTCATGAGAACTCTAACGTTATTAATGACAAATGTTCAGGTAACCGTGGTCACGGGACATAATGAGGGCCATGGAGAGTTAAACAATAATACAGCTTATGACGAGGACAAAGGAACTTAACGCATAAAAGCCCCACGCATTAATTAAGTCAAAAAAACGTCACATGACTATCGGCACTGCATTCCATGAAGACATAAAGAAGTCAAACAATAGTTTCTTCGTGTAAGTTATTATTATATTACGCATTCAATGTCAAACTTCACACATAATTCACAGGACGTAACTGATTATTTTGTTATTTTCCGGATTTAATTTTGTTGAGAGGTATTCCGGGATTATCAGCATTGAAAGGAAACAAGGATTACCATATTTAACCGTTTATTGCTACAATATTCGAACGACATGAGCTTTGTTTGAGTTACAAGTACCATAAACAAGAAGGCGGGATGCAATGACAATTGTCTTACTTTTTAAATATAGACTAAGGCTACCTCCTACTTGTTTCCATCTTAACAAATTTATGTAATTTTTTGTTGTTTGGATGTTTGCTATATAATAATATGTATGTATTTAGAATTAGGTAAATAAGTATCTTTATAAGTTGTCTCGGTTTCATAGCATAAGCTTATACTAGCTAATTTATGCTATATATATATATACTGCGTTGTGTGAGAACTTACCAAAATATAAAAAAAAACTAAACGAGAGAGCACTACGCAATGACGATGGTGTAAAACAGATGTCACGGCCCTACCCTCCACGGTCTGGGGTGACTAGGTGACTAACAACGAGGCTTCTACACAGGAGCTTATTAAGGGGTTCAATTCACAGAATGTAACTGTGGAGGAACTGGTGGAGGTGTTCCTCCGACACAAAGGAAGGACCGACCAGACAAGCACGCCTGGCGGGCCGCGGCCCAACGGCTGATGTTGATCTGTTACATATATCATTCTTCAGAGCGAGAACTCTTAAAGCTCGATGTAGGATTCTTAGTATTGATGTAGTTAGATAGCTTTACGCTATGTGGCGCTGGTCGCCACATGACCTATTTAAATTACCAAGGTAAGAGCATACGTGATCAAAATTCTTCATTTAACCATATCAATCCTATTAACAACCGAATAGATTGTTTAAAAATATAAAACTAAATAAGACGTCGCAAATAAATAATGGAGTAGCCAGCAAAGATATTATCTGCTACAAGTCGATCCAAGAGCTTTTTGCCGGCAGACATAAAGAGCTCAATAAGGTTTAATGTATGTACAACAAAACTTCGATACTCTTCGTTAGTAGTCCTCTTAATTATTGTATAGCAGTAATAGTATCGTCGAAGCATCAAGATAATTCCGCAGCATAAAAAGTTACTATTCAATATGGCGTTCACAATAGCGCCGTACATCTTGCTCTTCGATCAAGAAACGTAGAGACTATTCTATAGTTTTAAGCGCAATCCATGAATTTGACTTTCATAATGTTCTGTATAGTCTTGCTTTAAATTTACGTAGGAAGATACGACTATAATGGGGTTGTCAGGTTTTGGCTCAATTCTCCTAATTATTTTAACTCGGGTCGGTCTCGTATAGATTTATTTTACTGTCATAGTACAAAAACGCAGGGAGTACTACTCCGCTCTCCGTGGTAGTGGCGCGGTGATAGCTTTCTTAGATTAATGGCCTATCCAACACAAAAGTACTTTTTTTTATTCCACCAGCAGTTTCTGTAATTAGCGCGTTCAAAAAACAAATTCTCCAGGGTGACGTATAGATAAAATCATTTAAAAATGAACGTATTATAAAGTTATTATTAAGTACCTACAAGTATATCATATAAGCTAAATCAAGCTTTGATTTGGTTTTTTGTTGGTATTGTTAATAAGAGAGACTGCCGTCTGAATTCTAAAATCCCTCAAATGGACGAACATATCAGCCTTGTCGGTCGATCTCCTGTGCTGGAGATAAGCTTAGGTCTCGGATATCTCGGTGGGTCATTATACATCAGACGCAGCCGGGACTGACCTATGATCCTAAAGAAATATATCTGCTATGTTCTTCCAAAGCTTTCTCGTGTTGGAAAGTTAAGAGCGTATAATACCATATTCTTCAAGGGGGTCTCCCCTTGAAGAATTTGGTAGTATAGTAAGTTGTCTTTTAACGGAGTTCCTGTGGGAAAGGACGTTTTAGTTTCTATCCGGGTGGAAACAGTAGCAGTAGTAGCACTAGGTTTTATCAGCATCAATAATAAGTTGCAAAAAGATAATCAGATGTAAAAAGTATCAAACAGCGTAACAGACAAAGTAGATGGCTACTTACGCACCAATTTAGCAATTTGTCACAATCAGCTTATAATATATTTATATTAATATATTTTAAATTTTCATATTTTAAGGTTATTTGTGAATATAGATTTTGTTTTTAAATGTCATGTAGTTTTTCCAAATTAATATGTATAACATGTAACGCCTTATCACAATATTAATGTTGACAATAAATTAATTTCAGATCGCTTATAAAAAATATGCTCATATTTTAAATAAAAAAAATAGATACAATAGGTACCTATATCAATAGTGACAATCAATCATGTCATATACAAATGTTTGAGTAAAAGTACAGTCGTCAACGCAAGGTGTCCTCGCTCTGTGTTGAGGTCAACTACTATCATATCGAGAGTACATTCCGGTACACAACCAAGCCACGTTCTTAAATCTTCGACTCAGACACCTAGCCTTCTGATTTGAAATTGATCTATAGCGAGATTGGGTGTTTGAAATCGATTACCAACGTAAAATAAGTAAATATTGTATTTGTGAGTATCCAATAACATTTTTTAAAATTGTCAGTTTTGAGTTTAGCATTTCAGTAGTTGGTTAGTATTGAGAAGAAGCTTGTTTTTGTGATTCCTGTTAGTATTATAAATGTGAAAGTTTGTGTTTATCACTCACTCTATCACGCACTAACCCATAAATCTATTTGACTAAAATTTGGTAAACATATAGCTGGCTCTGTGGGTTAACATATACTCGGGAAATTGCGGTGGGAAATGAATACGACTAGTGGTTCTGTAAACCGTAGACTTCAGAGTATTTTTTTAATTTTTTTTTACATTGATTTCTTTTTTTTATAGTTTTGTGTACCAGTGGAGTTAAAACGGAGACTTTCGTCGGCTGGCTTCGCTCTTCTCCTTAGTCAATAAAACTTTATAACGCAGACGGCGTAATTGCTTTTCTTTTAAATTTATTTCAACAAAGTCACTACCATTTATGCATACATACATACATATTGTCACGCCTTTATCCCCGAAGGGGTAGGCAGAGGCATTTTAAACGCCCACATTTCACCGTATGCATTTTTGTCCCACGTAACAGGTGGTGAGTCCATTGCCGTGTTGAAATGGACAGGCGCAGGCTGTGGCGACCTGCTGTTGAATTTTTTTAAGCCGCCCATAAGGCCTTCAACTTGGCTTAACGACTGCCATTTTATTGGCGACCGGGACCAACGGCTTAACGTGCCTTCCGAAGCACGGAAACGCTCGCAAATGTAAATGCCACAAAGTGGTCACCCATCCGAGTACCAGCCATAGTGAAAGTTGCGTAACTCAGTGATCGTTTACAGAACACTGAGACCGCGGAGCCACGAGCGCTTCAAGTTTCGGAGTCGTATTAAATTGTATATAATGCTACAATATGTATTATTATTTTCATTCGATTTGGACCGGGATTAAATGACATGCAAGGAGTTCGCTTGACTTCTGTCAGAATGACATTTTAATAGTACACTAGTGGTGATGATTATCGATGGCGACAGCTTTTGAAGATTTCAAACGTGAGCGAAGAATTCGAATCGAAATAAATTGTATATATTGCTACTGTTTGTTTGTTGTGTTTTGTGAGAATGTCCCAAACTGAAACATTATTTATTTATACATTTCAGTGGTTTATTTAGTTTCATAGAATCTGGAAAACATTTAATGCAAGTATTTAGGGTAATAATAAATAATAATAAGGGTTGAAGGCCTTATGGGCGGCTTAAAAATTTCAACAGCAGGTAGCCACAACTTACGTATGTCTATTTCAACACGGCAATGGGCTCACCACCTATTACGTGGGACACGAATCCACACGGTGAAAAGTGGGCATATAATATGCCTCTGCCACCCCTTCGGGGATAAGGCGTGATGGATATTTAATTTTAATTTAATACGACTCCAATTCTTCGCTCACGTTTGAAATCTTCAAAAGCTGTAGCCATCGATAATCATCACCACTAGTGTACTATTAAAAAGTCATTCTGACAGAAGTCAAGCGAACTCCTTGCATGTCATTCAATCCCGGTCCAAATCGAATGAAAATAATAATACGTATTGTAGCATTTACAATTTATTCCGATTTCAATTCTTCGCTCACGTTTGGCTTCAAAAGCTGTAGCCATTTAATGAATCATTGATGATACAAGTTTTTGCAATGTGACTAAGTCAGATGACTGTGCTTTTTAAGAAATGTCGTAATCCGTACTTTAGGAGAACAAAAATAGGTAACATTAAGCACAAAAAAAAATTATAAATTTTTGGATACCATTTTGTTTTGTTCGAGTTCGATTTAAATGAGTAGTTTAAAATGTCTAATGAACATTGTTTTTATTTGAACAATTTCTTATTTGTACTTGATTGTATGTTTAAAAATTCAATTAATATGTCCGTGTGTCACCATCGATTTTCCCTACTATTGTTAGTAATTATTGAAGTTAGGAATTTGGACGTTAGGAATATGGGCGCGGAAATACAAACCTGTCTTAAATCTTAAAAGGCCCCCTGCGGTAACTTTATGGCGCCGTACACGTTTAATTTGTATTGGTGTCAATGTTTGATTCTTTACTCTTACTAGAGCTGAGAGCTATTATTTTCACACGATATTTAGAATTTAGAATCGGTGCTGGTATTGTATGTCAAAATAGATAGATTATAAAATGATTATCTAATAGATATAAATAATAACATAAAGCCATAAACTTACTACTCAAGGAAAGGTGTATTAAAAATAGTTATGAATATGGTTTTAGACCATCTTTTAATGAATACTATCGAATAATACTATATTTTTTATTAATACTTGCAGCGAGACGAGCCGCGAGTGTTAACGCAGTAGTTTGGTACATTTTTATTCAAGCTCGCAGCTCGTCTCGTGGCTCGCGCGAGAGTCTAAATGGGTATATACTCGTATAAATGGTTTTAGACCATCTTTTAAATAATACTATCACACATGATCAAATGAAAATGAAAAATATTTATTCACGTAGGTCACAAAGTAACACTAATGAACGTCAAGATTATTGCTTCTACATTTACATTTACTGCCAGATTCGCAACGCAACAGGTAGAGCCTGAGGAAGAACCTGGCAATAAAACTCATGGCCACTCTTTTCTAACCGCCAGTAATTACTATAGTTTTATTTACATGATACGAGTATGATAATAAAATAAAAACAAATATTTTTTCCCATAAACTGTCATATATTTTATAGGGTTAACAAATTAATGAAGATTTGACGCAGCATAGTGTCGTTAGACAGCTGTCTAGTATAGCTTCAAGATAATGCTTAGAAATTATGTTTTGATCCCTGGCTTCGCTTGTATATTGAGAAACAGTGTCCAAACGAATTACAAAATCCATTTTCTGACAGACAGGTGAAGTATTCTGCACTTGTGTTGTTACGGGCGGCATGGTTTTTAATGTTTTTATGCAAACTGCCAAGTAACCAACACTTACAGAACACGTATTGCATGTTCATAAAATCACTATTAGGTACGAGAATCTGGTATTGACACTTACATGCGAAGATATCGCAAGTAATCAGGACAAGTTGATTAGCGAGTTTTATTGTTTGCGAAGTTTCTGAACTCTTGCTAATTACCAGAGCTATAGTTAACAAAATATATAGTCATAGTTTAATTCCAGTCCGAGACTACCAGGACTTTAATTGGTCGCGCTAATTAGTGTCTAGCACATAAGACCTTTTAGCCTTTTTGTTACCACCTCACTAAAAAGGCAACGGGTTCAAAATTTCTTCCAAACTTAACATCTAAAATAGATAAATTTTATTTAATTTTATTAAATTTATTCGGCCCTTTAGTCCCAACCCAGTTGCGTGCTTCGGAAGGCACGTTAAGCCGTTGGTCCCGATTGCCAATAAAATGGCAATCGTTAAGCCAAGTTAAAGGCCTAGGTGCGGCTTAAAAAAATTCAACAGCAGGTTGCCACAGCCTGCGACTGCCCATTTCAACACGGCAATGGGCTCACTACCTGTTACGTGGGACAAAAATGTATACGGTGAAATGTTGGCGTTTATTATGCCTCTGCCTACCACTATTGGGGATAAAGGCGTGACAATATGTATGTATGTGTGTAGTTTAAGTACTATACGGTACTTCACATTAAAGGCACATATAGATGGAATACAATGAATATTTTTTGTATTGTAAAGTAACTAACTAGTATGTTAATTTTTATCTCGCTGGATCTCGGCCACGGGGTGCTTGAAACAGAATGTCATTCCTCTCGGCGGGTGTCACACCAGTTGTAACAACCAGGAAACAGCGCCGTTTTCATACATCACAACTCTGCCTAGCCATCGGGGATAAGTGTAATGACGTAGTTTCAAGTCTGGTAGAAGAAATTTACATCATGTTTATTCATGTGCGAAGATTCTGATAAAGTCTATTTACGACATCTCATCATCTGAGCGTTAATTCCAGTAGGGTTTGAAGCCCTGACTTCGGTTCGCTTTCGACAAGGGCTTCAACATCACTAGTATGAGCACTCTTGTAATGAGCCCAATAGCACCTTTTTACCAAGTACCTATTTCATTTCCTACCATGTCAAGTTGAGACTGCAAAATCTACCCCTCCTACTAGGAATTGGAGGAGGAGGCATGTCTAGACAATTGTACCCCAAATATGCGGGTTATACGACTACATTATACATACCAACATTAACAATGCGGTCGTTAATGTATCTGTGTGAATTTTGACCGACCCGACCAATAGAGGTCATATTCGCACAATATAATCGATTACAAGACCTGATTGGAGGCGCCGCCAATGAATCAAATCATTAATCAAGTTTCAAAAGTAGGTAGGTTGTAAAAAAGCATTGTAAGCATAGAGTTGTTTCCAATACATTCTCTAAATCTATGTTAGATTTTGAGAATGTTTCCGATTACTTTCAAGTCTTGTGGTTGACAATTATCAATCATCAGCTATCAAAACTGCTATCCTGGTGCTTTCTTTGTCAAGGAATACCAATCTGCATGATTAGCAATCACTTACAACGTGTTATGATTCAAAAGAGAACTTAACTAGATACCAGTGTCCACAGCAACTTGTTCCCGGGATAAAAAGTTGCCTATGTCTTAATCTTGAGTAGTCTAACCGTACGAGCATGTAGAAGTAATAACCATACACTGTACTTATTGTATTACTGGCAAACGTTAGAAAAGTTATAAAAGGAACTTACGATGTTAGCTGCGTGGTGATGTCCAAATTAACACACTTGAAGCTAAGGTACACCTGCTGACCAATGACACAGACACATGAAATAAGTTAGAAAGGCTATCAAGCAGCTTTAACACTAGAACCATTGTCGCCAGTTGCACAAACAGACATGGCCTGTCATTTTACTGTTACAACATGTAACAAGCATTGGTTAAGTTTGCATTGTCATTGCAATGCATGCTATTAATAACACTTGCGATAGCGATTTCTGTGCGATGTCATCTGTTTTGTGTCTTCAGACGTATGTCACGCAAAGCTCATAAAAAACGGCATCCTAATTTGTATGATGATTGTGTTCTATTGGTGCAGAACCGCGTACAGGAGTGGAAAGTTCAATCAACTGTCGCTCCCAACACAGTCACAAATATTCCTATACCCAAATGAGTATAAATTAAAATTAGACGTATCACGCACTGTGCATACGCATTCGGAATTAAAACTAGTATAAATCAGTTACAACATCTCAGGCAGCCAAGCATACCTGATGGAAAGTGGTCACCGTAGCCTATGCGGCACTCGCACTGCTGCTTTTAAAAAACCTTCTTAAAACCCCTATTAATGAAGCCTATTTTGTAGACATTCAAAAATATAAAACAAATCAAATAAATGAAAGTCTACGTGGGAGAAAGACCCTATCGGTTCTTTGGGGACTTATGATCATATATTTTACGAGTTACACCTGACTAACATGAAGTTTTCTAACGTAAAGACCCGTAAGCTCCTTATTCACATCACAGACATCAGATTACATATAGTAAATATCTTTAACAATTTCTCCTTTCTACCCCCAACTGCACTTCGCCCGTTAGTAAATTTATGACTAAAGTTACTAAACCTGAAATGCTACACGCCTTTTATAATCGGTTGTTCACATAGACGTAAATAATGGCGAGAACAGGCAGGGGTATTAACATTAGCCGACCTCGTCAGCAAAGGTAAGCCGCTTCGAGTAATGGGTAACACACGCCGATTTAAGGACGGAAGTTTGTGTCTAAAAATAATGTTGCACATTATAATATAAGTCAATGCAGCACCGGATATATAATTCCATATAAAGATCACAGATAGCAGGAAATTCAAACTTTAGAAACCACCTCGTGATGGCTAACTAATTACCTAATTTGTCAACCTTTATTGTCATGATTTGCCATCTAAACATGCACGCAGTCATGTTCCATTCTTAAAGCCGTCAAAACCGATAAATGACTTCCTATACCTTCACAAAAGATAATCATTGGTCTTGCCGACATTCCTCGGCTGGTCAGATTACCTCAAGTCAAGTCGTTCAATTACCAAAGATAAAACAACGTGATTCTAACATTCCTTGACGTTTGCCTGTATAGAGAAGATAATATATGGTTTATTGTCCATGTAAAGGTATTTGAACAGAGACAAACGTGGTTTAATTAATAATCTTTGCTATTTTGCCGAGTTGAATCATATTTATATAAGTAACACGTATGCAGAAAATAATCACGTAGATTATTTTCTGGTATCAAATAATATTATTACAACTTTAAAACCGTGTGAATGCTTGCATTGTGTGCATTGTGCATGTAATATGTATTATTTTTTGTGTAATTATTTCACAGAACCCCCACTTAGGATGGTCCTGGTTGCCAGTAACATGGCAGTCGTTAAGACCAGTTGAAGGCCTTTTGAGCAGCTTGAAAATTTCAACAGCAGTTCGCCTCAGCCTGCGCCTGTCCATTTCAACACGGCAATGGGCGCACCACCTGTTACGTGGAACAAAAGTGCATACTCGTACAGTGAAATGTGGGCGTATAGTATGCCTCTGCCCTTCGGGGATAAAGGCGTGACAATATGTCTATGTTTTTGAACCTCCTAATATTTTTCTACAACAAGAATTAAAAATATGATTAAATTTCATGTTAATTTACATTTATTCTATTTTTAAAGTGTAGGGGCCTCCACCAGGATCACTGATATGTTTGCACTCGGTGATATTCGTTGTTATGCGAATGGCAGCACCCTGCATTAATAGTTTCGATAACCATGCGGCAGCGAAACCGACTGATATTTAGGGAAAGCGAAGGCACCACGCTGCAGATGTCTAACGACTTGTCAACCGTTGCAAAACCTGGTTGAATTCAATGTTTGGAAAACACAGGCTTTTATGCTCTCCTTCCCCTACTCCTCTCTTTAGAATACATCACCGCCGCTACAAGAACATCAGAAAATTCTCGTAATTAACGTTCCTAGTAATTGACAAACAATAAAACTACACTAAGGCCTAGATTAGTATTTTTTTAAGGTAAGTTAAAAGTCCATGACAAAGCGATGCGGTTCTTCACGCGGGACCACAGATATTTATTAAAACAAGACATTCGTTCCTAAGTGACTAACTACACACAAATTTTTTTTTGGGATGTTTCGCACATTCCCTATTTGGACAATAGGTTTTTGCGTGTTTTGTAGGTATTTGCGTGGTCACGTGTAAAATATAATCGGACATGTAGAAATTTAAGTTACACCAGTATTCAAAATACTGTAATCTACAACTACTCTAGTACTAACTGTACAAAATGTGAGTAGGTCACCATTAAAGATTGTATAAGGAAAAGTGGTAAAAACCGAGCCTAGCAATAGCCTGTTTATTAGCCTTTGCTTTTACTTCAATGCGTTAAATCACTTCAAGAACGCCATAAAGCCTCATATGGTAAATACTCGGTAGAAGCTGAACATATATCTAAATGATCACAAATAAAGCCAATGTTACTTTCTTCAAATCACAAACCTTAATACATTAGTTAAACCGTCTAGTAAGTACTTACCTGAGTCTCAAAAATATTTTACAATTATGTTTTTCGTAGCACTTCTGTTATTTATTCATAGGAACTTCACTGACCCACCCATTCAAAATTGAAAAATAAACATTTCAACAATGGACTAGCCTATCCGTCTGTTCATTAGATAATTCAGATGCCTTATTTTAAAGCAATTATTTGCTAAATTTCTCATAAATTTTTAGTAAAGTGGAAAAAGGCAATTCGATTCGAGACGGGGATTGAACCCGTGACCTTTGTTCAAAAATGGTTGTAACACTGTTCATTGGTATCGAGTTGTTCATTAGCTCGATAGATGGCTCTGGTCAAAATCCTTTAATAATGACGGTTAAAATATGGTGGAGAACTTCAACTCGGTTCAATACGGTTCGAGTAGTTCAGGTGGCTAGAACATTGCCCTGGTTTGGCAAAGGTAACGGGTTCAATCCCCGTCTCGAATTGAATTGTCTTTTTACACTTTATTAAAAAAAATATGAGAAATTCAGATGCCTTTAAGGATCATAGAATGCGACTAAATTTGGGATAGCTTTCTTCTACGACCTACAAGTAATAGGTACCCATGGTACCCACGATAGATGAAAAGTAACAAAAAATACACTTTAGTTTATAGGTATAGAGTGCGTTCTATGTTTGTTCATTGAGTTGACAACATATTAATAAAATTACCATCAATATGATTTATTCTCATAAGGTCGTTGTCTTTGTAGAAATAAAATAAAAACAATTCACACTACGCGAGTTTAATTCAAAAATGTTAGTAACGAATTCGTAATCACTGTTGTATCACGAAACAGGTTTCGGTTGCAATAGTGAAGCTCCGAATAAAGTGCAAAGGCGGCGACGTAAAAGGGTGTATTGACCTTAAAATGACAGAACAATGGCATTCTGAAGAAGTGTGAGTGATAGAGATAGAACTTTGATTTAATGAATTTATATTAGTTATGTATCGATTGATTGGTACCACGATTTATCAAACGACATGTCAGAGAATACTTTTTTGATAAAGATATATTTCTGATAACATAATTTATGTAATTCTTAATTTAGCGTAACTATTTTTTAGAATGGTCTTTTGGGCTAGTAAATAGGTGCCTATATGACACCTTGTTAGAGGTTATGAATTTAATTTCTACGTGATGACCACGTTGATTTGTTCTGTTTCTGGATGCATTTTTTTAGAAGTACGTATATAAATTTCTTTATCAGTTGTCTATAACGATAAAAGATAAAATTATCTTATTTTGGCTAGTTGGCTCTGTGTAAAAATGTTCCAATTTACTTATTATATAAATTTTTAGTTACTTAAATACATGAGAAAATTTTGTATTTAAATGAAATTGCATTTTATTTTGTGTAAAAGACATAATAACCTAAGTTTTAATTTACACACTATGCTGACTTACACAACCGAAGACAAAATACCTACCTACCTATTTCTATATCTATCTATCTACACGCTGTATCCCTTACGGGGTAGTCAGAGAAGACGGATCGCCAGGCTTTGTGATCCATGTATACTTCTTTCGCTTCCTGCAGATTCATGCTTCCATTGCTCCTCTAACATTCCTTTAACCTACCTATTTCACTGCGCATAAATTGGTCAATGACCGTTTAAGATTTTACAGAACTCATAACAGTTCGTCAATGACAAATCGTGAGTGGTGTCTAACAACGATATCAAGGTTAAGGCCTAAAAACCAAGTATCATATTGACCGTTTCTCACTTCCTACGTGTACGTGACAAATGCATTGGCCACGCGTCAAATTTGCCTAGACAAACTACTCAGTTATAATGTACAAAATTCAAAGTCACCACAAAAAACAAGTTAGGTATGGTGTCCACGATATTGACTTAAAAAGTATTTTTACAGCCGGTTACCGAACACAGTTGTCGCAACAAAAAATAAGTGGCGACAAATTTCCTGTTCGGGCCGATGCCCAACGTAATGGCTCCAAGAAATATGATGATGTCTTCTTCGGTCATTTTTTTCGCAATAAAAAGCTCGATGCTACAGGTAATAAAGACCTTAAAAAGGTGATAATATCTAAAATCGGATCTAATGGAAATCGAGATGCCGTATGGAGGAGTAATGACTTAACATTAAATACATACACAAGACATTAAACTAGGTATGTAAGCGATTCCTTAGTGTTAATCACAGAATAAGGAACGTTGCTCACTCCCTCGTTGCGACTAATAAAGACGAAAGTCATAATAATAGGGCGAGCCATGATTACGCCAAATTGTATGCTAAAATCGCATAATCCGCCTGTCAGTTGCCTACCTTTCGTCTGCAGTAATTAGTGTATGAAAAAAGTGTGTGTGTAAGAATGTATACTTCTTTGGCGTAACAAGATAAACTTCATTTTAATTTTTTTATCTATAGCCTTATCGTACGTTAGTAGAAAAAACTAAAATGTTGACTATAGCTAACTTCAGAGTGTTTGAAAACTACTTTGAATGTAGTTACAAGTTAATACTTAAAAGTAATTAATCTAAAATGCCAATCTTTGTTTGAGGTGCTGCTACAGAATTGATAAAGAATGAAGTTTGACCAAATGAAAAGCAGGACAGTATTGAAGCTTTAAATTAAAGGAACCGAATATAAATTCACTTTTCTCCAATGCTTAGGTTAAGCTAAAAAAAGCTAACTCATCCTTTTGATATTATTCCGCTTTCAAGCAACAACAAGGCTCCTGCTAATAAGTACCTATTATTATATGTTTTACTGTTCTGAGGAAATTACACCTTCAAGTCTTAATTGTAAAGTATTCAGATTACCTACATAACAGTACTTAAACTGCCCAATGCAATTTGACACAATTTTAATCTATACTTCTATACTAATATTGTAAAGCAGAAGAGTTTGTTTGAAAGCGCTAATCTCATTAACTACTGGTAGGAATTTTAATAATTCTTTTTGTGTTGGATAGCCTATTTATCGAGGAAAGCTATAGGCCATATATTATCACGCTACTACCCTGGAGAGCGGAGCAGTAATCATAAATGTTGACAAATCGGGCAAATTTTTATGCATTATTGTAGAATTTATAAGCCATGGGATTCATAGGTGCGACGGGAGTTTGAAGTATGTCACAGGCAAAGCCGTGGGGCTCACCTAGTACACTATAAAAAGTGTTCAGAGAATAACCAGAAGCAACCACACCTAAGTTATAACTTCCTAGTACTTCCTGCAGCTAATTGTGAAGGTGTAGATACCTCTTATCCGCACTAGGCAGCTACTAATGATAGGTTAGATGGTATCGTAACTTCAGTTGTATAAGGAGTTCACATCCCTTGTTAGAGACTCGCCTCGAAGAATAAAAACCTTTACGGAGTAACTGGTACCCGTTAATGAAGTTTACTGCGCTAGAATACGAGGATGTAAATTATTATGGGCAATATACCTTAGTTACTGCACAGGTAATTATAATGTAATATATATATGGAGTAGATAAGCAGCAACTCGAGTAATGGTATGCAGTTACTATAGGATTCTATGCAACATAGACCTAGAAAAAATCTAGATTATTTTTAAAGTAATTTACAATTAAATATCTATGAATATTTAGGCGTCGTTGCAGTTATTAATATTAAGCCAAAAACAGCTAAAAAATCACGTTTGTTGTATGGGAGCCGTCCTTTAAAATTTATTTATTTTGTCACGTCACCTGTAAAAATTTCAACTGTCTAGCTATCACGATTTACGAGATGCAGCCTTGTGATTGTGACAGACAGACGAATAGCTGAGTCTTGGTAATAGGGTCCCGTTTTTACCCTTTGAGTACGAAACCCTAAAAACCGATGTCATTATAACCTTACTATGAAAAAAAAAAAACAGCAGCACTGTATTATCATAGATGAAGCATGTAAATGTGTACATGCCATTTATGTGTGTTATATTAGAGTATTAAGACAGCTGGAAAGTATAACACGAAGTGAGCGTAAAGGTTTTAGAGTGTGTGTGATTGTACCTAATAACTATTAATAAGAAGCCTGCTGTATTCTGCTGTACCCAATACTCTTTGAAGCTGAAGCTGTATATTATAGACACTATTTGCATAATAGCTATTCTATTTTAAATAAATTTGAATTAAATATGTATCAAGCGGGAGGCCTGTTCTGCATTTTGCGTAAGTGTCCACATTTAGCGTGGGAATTCTCAGGTAGAATTAGTGACATTTTTATACCCTATCGTGTGTATAGCACAGCACGCATTGCGATTGATTAAGCTGAATGATCTGGGCGCCGACTCTGCTATTTCAATCGCGTGGAAATCGTCACTCAGTAGAAAGCCACCGGTACAATTTTGACAGTTTTTCGTAGTCTACTATTACAATCGTACTCCAATAGACTTCTATCGGTCGCCCGATAGAATTCTACTAAGACGTACCGCTCCAGGATATTATGTTTTGAGCCATTTGGGGCCAAGTCTTTAGGATCATGGGAACGAAGCTCTCGCGATTTTTTTTTAATAGGCGCCTCTCGTGACCTGAATGAAGACTGGTCTTTCGTACAAAGGTTAAGAATTGCCATACAACGTGGCAATGCTAGTTTTCAGGGGACGCGCTACCACATGAGGGCTGCGAAGCGGAGAAATACACTCCCGGACACCTAAATCGAGCCACCTTGATTTTTTTGGTTTGGAGTACTGTAACTTATAAAAGATGTATGTAGAAGGAAAATGTTTTGATGCAGTTTTGGAGCTGGTATACTCATCATTCAATTAGAGTGCCACTGTTCTAAATTTGAACTACAGTTTATTAAGAAAGTCGAGTTACGTTGAAACAAATCCATATTTGCTTTTTTCAAGGAAAAAATCTAATCGATTTTTAAATAAAGACATGTTTTACATGGAAAGAAATGTTTATTTAGTAACTTGTATTGCTCCTCAGTGCATTTATGACAGCTCTCATACGGTTTGGCATAGAATTAATCAATGTCGTTATGACATGTTGAGGAATGTCCTTCCATTCTTCCATAATTACATTTTTGAGCTCCTGCATGGTTTGCGGGGCAGGATTATGACCTCGAACACGCCTCTTCAGCTCATCCCATGGATGCTCTATAGGATTCATATCAGGACTTCGCGCTGGCCATCTCATAACAGTGATACCAATGTCATTTAAGTACTCCCTGACGATTCCCGCAGTATGGGCCCTTGCCTTTTCATGCATTAAAACGAAATCTTGGCCAATAAATCCAGCATATGGCATCACGTGGTTCTCTAAACATTGGCGAATGTATCTATTGCCATCTAGGGGCGGCAGTCGTGGTCTCGTCACTACCTCTAGCTCAGTTTTGCCTTCCATAGATTCCTCCCCAGACTGTCCATGATCCTCCACCATAACTCACTTTCTCGTCAATACAGCATTCGCGAAACGCTCGTTCTGTCTTCGGTACACCTTACTCCTTCCGTCATTACCGTATAGCATTATCTTGGACTTATCTGTGAAGAGAACCTGGCTCCATTGATGTCGAGTCCAATTTAGATGTTCGCGCGCAAACTCTAGACGGGCTATTCGGCGTGCTCGTGTCAATTTGGGTCCATTGGCTGGCTTATGGGGCTTTAAACCACGTTCATTGAGTCGCCTTCTAACGGTCCGAGCACTTACAGCCACTCCGTGAAAGTCCCTGAGCTGTTCTTGTATCTGAATAGGGTTAAGGCGTCGATTTCGTAAGCTAGTAGTGACAATATATTGATCTTGTCTCGCCGTTGTCACTCGGTAACGAGGTCCTCCTGTTCGCCGAACGAAGCCGCCAGTCTCCAGGTATCGGTGGTACACTCTTTGAACAGCGGAACGACTTATGTGAAGTTGTGAACTCACATCTCGCTGACTTAGCCCAGATTGAAGAAGTGCTACAGCATGCGCGGCTGCTTCAGGTGAAGTTTCTATAATTTTATAGCCAAAAACGGTTCAAATTATAGAAAAATAACTAAACTAAACTTTGGTTAACAACAATTCCGAAAATTCAAACCAAATCGACATTAAATTGCTTCAAAAGGAACTTTCAACAGTCATTATTTTTTTCAAATCAGTGACCAAGCTCGGCTTTTGTTCTTTATTTTAAATTCTAAAATTCAAATTTGGAATAATACATACGGGAAAGACGATGAAATATGCCAGCATAGAAAATGCATAAAAACTTTTTTGTTATATTGTATATTTTTTGTGTATTGGGCTTTTAGGCCCGGGAATGTAAGGTGGCTCGATTCAAGAGTCCGGGAGTGTATTATAACACAAATTATTTTTGTTTATTTGTCCTAATCCTAGTTTAGTCTTTTGTACTTCAATAATGTATGTTTTTAAACTGGGTTCTAAATTATGTTCTTGTGACAAATAAGCAAATAATAGCATTCAAATTCATGACACAACTACTAACCTTTAGGAAAGCGAGTTGTGGCACGCATTACGCAAGTAGAACCAACAATACAGGGACCTTTGATTACTGCCTACCTAGTCAGCAATTGTATTCAATACTTCGAACATTGATACTCGAAATGATAATTAAGTAGGTAGGCAGGTACTTTAATATTAACAGCAACAAATGATCTCTCCTTCTCTACAAGTCTCATCTTAGCTTATTGTGTAGTGTTGGCTCTAAAAATCAACGCTTTTTAGAATGAAATCAGCTTTGATTGACTTTGAATGGCAGTAGCAACTTTGTTTTTATATATTTAAAAAATATATAAAAACAAAGTTGCTACTGCTGATGCCACTGTCACATGATCTACTAAACTTTTTTCTTTGTTTAATTCAAAAGTTAATTCGGCGCATTAGATGAGTTTTTCCGGAGTTGTTTGAGTAAGGAATATTACTCTAGAGAGAGAGAGGGAGGGAGGGAGGGAGGGAGAGAAAGAGAGCGTGATAGTGACTTTTTTTTAGTTTTACATTGATTGACTGCCTCGGTGGCGCAGTGATTGTGAATGCGACAACCGCGCTGAGGTCCCGGGTTTGATTCCCGGGTCGGAATTAATATTTGTTTGATCAAAAAAGGTCACGGGTTCAATCCCCATCTCGAATCGAATTGTATTTTTCCACTTTATTAAAAATTTATGAAAAAATTAGAAAAATTATTGCTTTAAAAAATGTATTCAAAAAATGTTTGTTTCGGAGTTTGGGTGTTTCCATATCCGTAGTCTAGATTCCCATAGCACAAGTTTTAAAGCTTAATTTGAGGTAGATGACGTGTGAAAAGTGTTCCACAATATTTATGTACCTATTATTGACAACCAGAATCGCTGTCTTTAGCTGTCAAAAAGTTAGTAGACTATCGAAAAAGCTCAACTGACTATTGGCCACTGGCGCGGTACGTGTAAGTAGAATTATATCAGCTGACCGATAGAAGTCTATTGGAGTACGATTGTAATACCTAGTAGACTACGAAAAAACTGTCAAACTTGTACCGGTGGCTTTCTATAGAGTGACGATTAAGATTATTTTCTGACGCGATTGAAATAGTGGACTTGGACCCTCGGTCTTCATCTTAAGTGCTTTTTCCAGGTAGGGTCTGGAAGCTACTGAGCTTCCAGACCCTACCTGGATTTGGAGTCCGGGGTTCACTTTTATATGGCTGCTAGCTGTTGCTATTGTCTTTAAATTTAGGCATTAGTTAGAGCTACTGCTGTCTCCACTCCCTCTATGTGAAACCTGGTATCAGTGTTAATTATGCAGTAGTACCTAGGTACTGTCGGTCAAGATGATTATGATAATAATTTTGTGGGCTATAATGGGAAACGGAATTAAAAGGGATATCATTATATTTATAATAACTAGGTGCACTTGCCGTCCCCGGTAAGTCTAAATAGAGCAAAGTGTTGTGCCGTTTTTCGAGGTCTTTTGTCGTTGTTTATTTTCCTTTCGGTGATTTTTCCTCCATGGAATGTCCAATTTTCAATTTATTTTTTTCTAGACCATCTATGGCTAGATGTCGTATTATGCGTCAAATTTGATCAAAAAGTGTTGAGTGTTTGGAAGGACTGCGAGAACAAAGGGAAAGTCCGAATCAGGGAGCTTCAATAATTGAAACGATTATAGGAAGGTGTTGCCCATCGAAGACACTCAGCAGTGTACCTAGTTACGAGTGTTACTAGTTTAGGCATGTTGTGTGCACAATCTTGACTTTTCTAGAGTTTTGAGAAACATTCTGTAGGTAATACGGGCCTATGCGTAAACCCTGAGATGTCGTGCCATCTTCATACTGTATTCCTGACGGGGTAGTCATAAAGGACAGATGGCCAGGTTTCGCGTACAGGCATATTTTTTTCGCTTCCTGTAGATTCATTCAAAGTTTCATACATGCTTGCCTGGAAAATCAGAAAATATCCTGTGATCTGCTATAACAACCCCAATACAGGACAGGGGAGCTGATATTTTGGCACTGATTAATTGGGAAATCGTAGAAGAAGAGAGGCTAACCACTATGGATTGGAACTGTCCCTCCAACCACTTGCGGCTGCGATTCCTAATTCTGCCGTTATTGCTTAGATTATTCAGTTTAGCAGCTAATATTCAACTACAATCTAAAATAATTTTAACTGCTATGTAAATGTTAGACCGTAGTTAGATTGGTTCGAATTGTATCGTAAGAGTTTAGCAGATAGGTCATAGGTATTCTATCCTCTCTAATCTATTTAATGTAGGCTGAGTTTGTAGGAAGTCTTTACCAGGACCGGTTTAGGTAGGTTTCAGTGAGGCTCACACCACACGAACAATAAAATTGTAGGTAGGTAGTTGGTGGGCAGAAAATGTAGAATTTATTTGTTGGTGGATTAATTACGTAAATAAATAAATTTACCAACAATGGCTATACCTAATAGAAAAATTAACAAGAGTACAACGACATTAACTAAGAAGGTTATACTTATGTTTACTTATTTAATTATTTTTTTGTTTCTATTGAATTAACTTTTTGCACATTTAATATTAAAATCTTAATAGATTCTTATCGGTAGGTGTTTCAGATCAGATTTTGACCACATGAAATTGGTAAACAGATACAAAGCAATGTCCAGGCTTTATTCTTAGGGTAAAATTGCTTTTCCATAGCGACACACAAAATTACCCACTTCTAAAATACTTATAAAACTAGTTTTAGTAATAAAAACAAGTTTCGTTGATCGAAGTAATAAAGTTGTTTTTAGTTACGTAGGTAATAAATACAGCAAATACTGTACTTACAAATAAGTAGGATTAGCAAGTCCACCTGTCCACAGAATAGGGCACGGAGGCTGCGTCGGCGTCCCCCCTGGAATGCGACACCTGTGACCACAATACAATCACATTCACAGTACCACTCAGCCGTTACACTTTGCTAAGTCACAATAAATACGGTTACAACACAATTTTACACAAAAAATAAACCCTTGATGTCAATATTCTCAAAAAACTCGAAAAAAGTTTCGCGGACTTTGAAAATAACCAAACACAACCTGCCGATTAACCGGAGAGAACGGCGAACTAACTCCAATTGACTGACGAAGCGGTGGCGGAGAGGGGACGGGAAACGGGACCGCGGGCGACGGGCGATCCGGCGTGGCGCGGCAAATGGTTGTTTCAAGCGATTGTGTGGCGCTGCTACAACGACACCTGTTAACGCGAGGCGTACAACTCTGTAGTACAACTCCACATTTGTACTTCGTTCAAAATGATTCATTATATTTTTTTATAAATGGCAGAATAATTAGAATCTATGTATGTCTTACGTCTGTGAACTAAAGTGAAATGGTCTAGTTTCAAAAGCTAATTAGGTAACTACATTTTTCTCTAATGGAAGGTACCAAAAATAAAAGGTAAAACGTCATGGATTAATAATTAAAATTTTAAAATATCTTGTAAGGTACCTAGGTAGGTACATAAGCGAAATAAATATTCTATTCCAGTAGCATGTGGTCCAAGATACCTTGTACATATAAATAAATAAATATTGTAACCCAAAGTCATCATCATCATCCAAGCGTCTGTCCCAGTTGCGTCTCGCGATGCCCGGGGTCCGTTTTCCTACTTTTAATCTTGCACTGCGCACGGCATCCCCTGAGTGAGACCATTGGCACGCATGACATCCTTTACAACGGCAAGCCAGCACCTCTTGGGTCTTCCCCTCTTACCGGTAGCCGGCGGTGCCGACATGGCCAGACGTTTGTTTCCCACGGAGGCCGGCGGTTGCCGCAAGAAATAACCGAGTACTTTTGACCTTTTCGTTTTTGAGCAATCTGCTCACGTGGTCTTCATATGTAAGTCTCGGCCTACCCTGACTTCTTCTACCCTCTACTTTCGCACAATTTATATTCTTCGTCAATCGTTCCTCACTCATTCGTTGGACGTCTCCAAACCAACGGAGCACGCCCTTTTCCAGCTTAACGCTGACACTTTCATTCAAACCTGCCATATTGCGTATCACTTTGTTACGTTTTCGGTAGGTCAAAGTAACGCCGCACAATTTTTGAAGTGATCGCATCTCCACAGCATTCAATTTATTTTCATGCATCTGCTGACATACCCAGGGATCGCTACCGTTAAGCAAAGTTGGCACTAGCACTACGTTATGAATTGAAATACTAATTGGGACAAAGCACCGTTAACTCTGTTTCCGGCAGCCACTCGCCGCTCTACATCTGAATCACATCTTCCATCCGCGCTAAACATACTCCCTAAATACACAATTTCATTCACTTGCTCTAACCGTTCCTGGTTTACCCTAATCTCGCATTTGGTTCTTACATCATCTCTTTCAAATACTAGAACCTTGGTTTTACTTGCATTCAAGCGAAGACACTTACTTTCACACTCCTCTTTCATATTAGTGACTAATGCCTGAAGTTCGGCTTCTGATGAGGCCATGAGCACCACATCATCAGCGTACAGCAGACAGTTTACTGAAAAGTCACCCAAATTCACACCCATATCACAATCTTCCAACTTCTGCAGGCAACTGTCCAGATACACTATGAACAGCCAGGCGGACATGACACAACCCTGTTTGACGCCTGTACAGACATCAAAAAGAGGTGACACTTCCCCCCTACTAGCACGTAAACAGTCCCTATTAAGCGACTGTATTGCTCGCAGTAGCGAGCCGTCCACACCATATCCGGGCAGCAGATCCCACAGAGTTTCCCTCACAACGTTATCAAATGCTTTCTCCAGATCCACAAAAGCGCAGAAAACCTTCTGGCTAGTAGCCAGAAACTTCTCCGCGATTATGCGGAGAGAAAATACTTGACTCATTGAGCCTCCCATAAATACCTTTCAGACTTTTCTTGCATTCTTGCCGTTATAACCTTTGCATACACCTTACTAGCTAAGCTGACCAATCTGATCGCCCTGTAGCTGGAGCAGTTTAGTCTACTCTTCATCCCCATATATAAATTTTTAAATACATTCTTATTAAACACTAGCTATCCCGCCCGGCTTCGCCCGTTACATACTTCGAACCCCGTGGCACCCATTTACTACTACTTCTCCGCTCTCCAGTATTTAGGTATCTACCTACCCGCACGGCCCTTTCGAATTAAATTAATTTCTTTGCGCCTAATTTTGAATTTGCGATAACTCGTAAGATATTCATTTAATTTTCAAGGTGTAAAGAGACAAAATAATCTTCATGAAATGCTGAAGCCAACTAACGTAGTAAAAATGATAAGGATTAATAGCATATTTGTGTAAATAGCCTTTAAATTACCGCTTAATAATTGATGTTTTTTTAAGTATTAAAATGGATATAGTATGTTATTTCTAAGAGATAGACATATGTCGTTGTCGACTTTTTTGTAGACCTTTATTAGATACACAATTGCACCATACATTATTTTGTTATATCTCAAAGGGTTTAGGCAGCGTTTTTGTTGAAAGCTCCCAGACGGCTTATTTTTTCCGACATCCCCAACAAATATCGTTATAATTTGGTCAATATATACAAAAACTTAACAAATTGTACATAAAAACCTTCTATGAGAATCACTCTAACTACTAAAAAAACCGTATCGTAATCCGTTGCGTAGTTTTAAAGATCTAAGCATACATAGGGACAGACAGCGAAAAGCGACTTTGTTTTATAATATGTAGTGATGATAATACATTTTTTTCCGACCGCTCGGGAATCGAACCCGGGACCTCAGCGGGGTAGTCGCATAGGAACAATACTTACCACCCTACCACTTACACCCTAGCCCTACCGAGGTAAACAGATATAGTAGTAGGTTAGGCACTACATCACTCATCTTAGCTTTAAGTCCTGAAAATGTTATTCTGCATCTTAGCGTATTCCTATGTACTTGCAACCCTACCCGATCCTGAGGAGTCCAATTGTTATTGCTATGGTTTGATTATTGGCTTTTCATGTTTCACATCGTTGGTAGCGACTGCCGTCAGCTGTTTACAGTCGTAATTAGGTTTCCAAATAAAATAAAATATCATCATCCGTTTCCATAGTCACATAGTTTACTAGCAACGTCGGATTTGGCCAGCCTTAGTATTGGCAGTATCGGCGACCAGTGATTTTACGACAGTATCTTTCGATGCTGTATCGTGTTTAGGTGTTTAGGCAACTCTCTGACCGCGAAATCGACAATTCTAGTGTTTCAACGAAGAATTGGAGTCGCGCATTGTCGACTCAATCGCAGCGACAGGCGGGAGCGCTCGATCGCTGCATGCTGCATTTAATAAGTATTGCATATTTTTTTGTCATTTCTCGCAGAGTTGGTAGACTCAGCCACTAGACTTTGAGGACTGTGCCGTGCTACTAACACCTATCTATTATAACTTTTTTTTTCTGAAATACTTACCTACTGTAACTCTTCTACAAATGGTTGCCAAGAGTTTTTGAGATAGATATTGTATTGGTCTCACGGACATTTTATAGTGCTTTTGGTAAGGAAAAACTTTACCATAGCCTATTGTGTTTTCTTTTCCGTTGACGTTACGTATCGAATTCCCACTAAGGTCTCAAGACGCACAAACGGTCTTGCTTTTCCCCTACGCTGACATCAATGACGCGGGAATCTGTGGAATCCCAGCATTCCCAGCACATGCTCTCAGGTACTCGAGTTATCAAGTATTTTCTTTACTAGTGTCCTTTATCCCGGTATGCTCTCCCCCACTAATCCGCTAGTTTGTGCTAAACCTTTCTGTGCTAGAGACCTACTACCGCGGTGCGTACTGGTGGACTCTGCTTTTGTTGGCTGCTAAGAGCAGCTCAGGCTTTATTTGTTGTTTTCGGCATCATTGTAAGCGACCTGACCTCTCAACCCAATAAGGAGAGGTTAAGGGGGAAACATCTAACAGGTAAGGTCGCTTGGCTCCTAAGACATTGGTGGGGCCCCTTGTTTGCTATCTCTATTAAGATTATTAACATTTTTCGAATCCATCACTTAAGGGGCATTTCTAAGAGCCATCTCCAACCGTGGATCACTTCGTCATGGTTGACTTTCAAAGTACTGTGTAAAGTCAAATTGAATCAATCAAATCATCCTATTGCAGTCAGTGAACTGAACAAAGTTAGTAACCGCTGGACGTAGTCTAGTCCCAAGAGGAGAGGAGTTTGAGATTCCTGGTAGGTCTAATAGTTTCTAATATTAAAAGATTGCATAGTTCCAAATAATTTATTTCATTATTACGACGTGCCTTTTAGGAATTAATCTTTATTGTGTCTTGCGATATTGCTTGATTGGTAAGTAGTAAAAGAGTAAACTAAAAACGCGATTTCATAGAAAATATTGCACATCTACGTAATTACAGGTGTATGGCACATACTATCATACAAAATATACAGGATTAGACTATTTATAGTACATATTTTATTCTAATATCACTTTATTTAATGATATAATTGATGATGCAGTTGCGTTATTGCGAGGATGAACAGCATAAAAAAATGATGAACTGTACCTGAAAATAAACAAACAGTGTGTTGATTATGCTCTTACATTTGCACAGAAAACTGACTTCATCAGCTAGCAGTCGAAGCTAAATGGAGGCACGCTACACTTTTCCTTTTATCTTCATTTTTTTTTGAAGAGCAAATCCAAAGAGCAAAAGACGAGGAGCAAGAGGGAAGGGACAGTCTTATGACGGGCAGACTGTGGATGGATTCCGATGTGAGGATTAACCAAATAGTAAATGTCTAATGGAGTAATTATTGAAACTTAACCAACCGTATTATTCCGTTTATATTTATTCAGTCTCTTCGGAACTGAATCATTTCTAAACTGAAATGTGACACTTACAGAGAGAACTTGTCGCCTTGTCTTGCAACGGTGGAGCTCGATATTCGTCAGTGACTTCCAGAAACTGGTACATAGCCTTAAAGCCTGTACCGTCTAAGCGGTCGTTCGACCTAAATGTAACTTTAAAGAAATTCCTTTCGGACTCTACGTGGAACTCTTTCCATTGTCCGCAATATCTACCAAATCTATTGTCTTCAGTCATATAATTCGAAAATTCGACATAATCGCTCGCCGATACTGCTTCACACCTGAAATGAGAAGAAACGAAGATTTTCTTTAGATACTAGATTTTTTAACACTTGCACAACGCGCTTGATAAGGTGGAAATCTTAAAAATCGTACACCAATATACGATCAAAACAGTAAAGAAAGTCAGTTGAACAATAATGAACCCTTCAGGAAAAGGAATAAAGAAAAGTGAGAAAGAATAATAAAGAAAAAGCGGAGAAAGGTGTGTGGGGTTCAAAAGTTTTTTTTTGTTTTTATATATGGCATGTATTTATCAGTTTTCTAAATTCCATAGCCCAAGCATATACTCGTAGGCACAGCCGAAAGATCATAGGTTTTCTCTCTTTATACTGTGATATAGGTATTAACTTTATTTGGGCTCGATAATCGAAATAAAACAGTAGTTTATACGTACGGTGAAACTCCCTCGACGTCAAAATTCGTAAAGTGCAGGTGCACCTTCTCGGTTTCACCGCCATGGAAGAAATATGTGCACTCCGTATCCCTGGGATAAGGTCCTGGGGAATTAGGTGACGCGAACGTGCCGTTGCGCGCCTCGCTACTATTATACACAAAAGCGCATGGAAACTCTTTGAGCTGCCTCCCTGTGTTAATTCCAAAATCTGTAAAGATAAGAGGATATTAATTAGAATTCTATTCCAAACCAAATAACTTCCAGTACTATGTTCCGGCCTTATAAAGATTCTCAGTTATAACGAAGAACGGATGGAGATTTTTTCTCCGACACAAAGTCTCAAAGGAAGCCTCCGACCAGGCAAGGTGGTCACGAGTGGCGGCCTGCGACCCAACGGTTGATAATGATCAATTGAAATAAAGAATGCTTTAGCGCGAAAACTCTGATAGCGCAATACCGGATTGGCTTATGATATTTTATACTACAACGCAGGAATCCTAGTATCGATCCTTATACCACATGTACACTCGCGCGAGCCACGAGACGAGCTGCGAGACGAGCCGCGAGTGTATACGCAGTATTTTGGTATATTTTCATTCAACCTCGCAGCTCGTCTCGCAGCTTGGTTTGTGGCTCGCGTGAGTGTCTAAATGGGGTACTAGTATTAGTGTCACTGCGACTGTGACGAAGAGTCATTATGAATCTACCCTCATAATATTATCTATCTACATCGCAGTACAATTTACAAATTAGACTTACAAGATCCCTATTCTGTAAGCTTTAGTAATTCGGCATCTATTGAAGCGCTTGTGGCCCTGCTAGCTTAGCGTTCTGGAAACTATCAATGCGTTAAGTATTTCGCTGTGGCTAGTGCCTGATGATGAGTGACCGCTTTGCAGTGTGTCCATTAGGTACATAAATAATACATTACTAACTTTCTACAAAAGAATATGAAATTTTAAATCCTCTTGAGTATCTCGAAGATTGTGTTCCGCGGAATTCCAGCATTAGTTTTGGTCCATTCGACATGATAGGCATGGGGAGGTCAATTCCGCAGTACGTTGCCACTTTTTCAAGTCGCCCGTCCACGTTGACGAACGCTTGTAGCAAATCCACATTAGTGCAACTGCAAAAGATGAAAAAAATGAAACATTTCATAACATATTAGATGAGTGACATTTTTGGACTAATTTATTTAATAAGACTTTGCTCGAATTCGCTAATTGCAGGAACTACCAGGTTCAAATAGAAAAATTGTTTTTGTGTCAGCCCATTTATCGAGGAAAGAAATATACTATATATCATCACGCTGCTACCCAAGGGAGCGGAGCAGTAACCGTAAGTGCGTGGTGCGTGAGTAATTTCCGGGTTAAATGGGTGCCATAGTGTTTTGAAGTACTTATGTCACGAACGAAGCCGTACTGCTAGTGTAGAGTAGTTAGTTACACAGAAGGCAAATAATAAATTTAAGAGACGCTTGAAACCAAATAGCTTAAGGTCTAAATCCAGTGTTTATTTAAGGTAACCAATGATGTGGTACTGTAAGTCTGTTGCTCCTTTCAGAATCTCTTCAGGAAGAGAACTCTTCAAAGGTAAAGGAAATTGACTTTCTGTTATCATCCTTCAAAAGACAAAAGCTTGTTTTAATAACAATTTTAAAATGGAATGTTTCCAAATAGCTACCACCATTACGGCTATAAAATCTTTAAGAATACGATTTGAACTCCGTTTTAAGATAAATAATAAACGTGTGAAAATCAACGAAAATATACTTACTCGGTGGGTCCATCGGGAGATTTGTGCAAATAAAAGTCTTGAAAACTTAATCTAACTCTCTCTTTGCCTCTGCCGAAGAATTCATAATGGCAATGAGTGTTTGGAGGGTACGGCGTGGGGTAGTGTGGTGACGTCAATGTACCGTGCTTTGTGCCATCGCTGCTGAACTCTTGATGACATGATGATGCTGGAAATAAGGAGAAAAGTATTTAAGCGTCAGATTATAAATCGCTTTACAAAGTAAGAATCTAGGACGGCACAATAGGCCCAGCATGGCCGAAGTGCTGGGGCAAGCCCGACCCCAACAGTAAGATAAGAGTCTAGGAAGAAGAAACTATCTGATCTGTAGCACAGACAATTCTATTTGAGGTGTGAGTCGGGACACACGTTGGTGGTCCAGTTTCTTCCCCCCTTTGGGTAGGGAGCAGAAACAGTTCCAGGGTGCACCTGGAGTTAGTGAATTTCATCAAGATTCTAGGTATATTTTTCGTATGGACCAAACGAGAATAATTCAGATTTTTTTTTGTAAAGACTTCTTCACACCTAACGTTGGTTTATTTCACAGCATCAAGTTTACATTAAAAACGATACGGCCGTTTATGCCGCTAAAAACCTCACACTCAGTATATTAGTCTAGTCGTCAAAATCTGGATTACAAAAAATTACATCGGGTGTACCTCAAGGTTCCCATTTAGGGCCTGTTCTATTCAACTACTTCATTAACGACATCTCAACTTGCTTTCAACACTCTGACATTTTTATGTTTGCGGACGACCTGAAGTTTGTGAGATTAATCAAGTCTCGAGAAGACTCAGAACTTCTGCAGAGCGACATCAATAGACTTATTCAGTGGTGCACCAATAATGGCATGCACCTTAATTCTAAAAAATGCTACCATCTTAAATTTACACGGAAAATTAACCTAACTTTATACGATTACCACATAAAGGATGACAAAATAAATGAAGTGAATCACATTCGGGATTTGGGTGTGATATACGATGCACAGTTGACGTTTGTACCTCATTTAGATAACATTATTAAAAATGCGTCTAGATTATCGGGTTTTGTATTAAGAAATTGTAAATCTTTTAGGAACAATAAAACTAAAATCTTACTATTTAATAACCTTGTTCGCAGTATACTAGAATACTGTAGTGTAGTCTGGCGGCCGCACTATGCCACTCACTCATTGCGCATTGAACGAATACAAAAACGCTTTGTTTGGCATTTAGCTTATTCGAATGGCGTGGCTAAGAAAATGTCTTCGTACAGAAGTCGCCTCAAATATTCCCGCTTAATGTCTCTGACTAATCGTAGACTTCTGAATGATGCTGTGTTTGCCAGCAAGGTCTTTGCGTCAAGGGTGGACTGTTCACAAGTTCTGGGTCTAATAAAGCTGCGAGTGCCGGCTAGAATCCCGCGTTACTCAATTACACCACTTGTACCACCTCTAAGGCGAACTGTTTTGGGTGCCAATTCGCCATGTTCGAGGCTGTGCAAGATAATTAATAGTTATAGTGATCAAATTGATCTTCACTTTGACTCTGTGGCAAAGATTAAGTCAATCGTTCTGGGCCTGATTTTGAGTGAGTAGAATTTATTATAGATTACATAGATTATTTAAATATAGATGTTATGTTTTGCATTTTATTTTAATAGCTTAAGCTTACTACTTGTGACTTTTGATTTGTGAGTGCGGTGTTTGCCTCTAAGTGATTGGAACATTGAGAATGTAATTCTAAATGTACTTAGTGTAAGTTTTGATGTTAACAATCGTTGGTAGACCTTAATTAAATAAAATAAATAAATAAAAATAAATAAAATCTAAAAACTACATTTGAGCATACCAATTTGATCGGAACCCTTGGTGGGTGAGTATGATTCGCACTTCACTAGCTTTTTTATTTCAAAGAGTAAACTACTGAGGTAATCCTATTGGTACTAAGTTAGGATCTGATGAAGGAATCCTAGGAACATCGAGGGCAACTAGCAAATGTTATAGGTTGTTGCTACGAGGCTGCCTCGGTGGCGCAGTGGTCATGTATGCGACTGCCGCGCTGAGGTCCCGGGTTCGAGTCACGGATCGGAACAAATATTTGCGTGATCCACAAAATGTTTGTTTCGAAGTTTTGGTGTTTTCTTTGAAAAATATGTATGTATTTGGAAATATATAAGTATGTCTATCAGTTGTCTAGACCCATACCACAAGCTTATATTAGCTTACTTTGGGCTAGGTGACTTTTGGTAGGCTAAAATGTCCCTTAAATGTATTTTTCAAAATAATTTTAATATGGTTTAGTTTGTCAATTCGATAGGTATTTATTAAAATATTTTTATCCATGTTGTCGTCAAAAAGAACCGATTCTGATGATAACTTTTTTATTTAAAAGGCAGTAAGTATCTAGGATTTTACGAAAGTTTGATCAAATCTGGAAATAGTCTCAGAGCTAAGGTTATTGATTGATTGATATATACCTATTAGGTTTTGAACTCTTCAACGGACAATAGCAAACCACTGGCAGTTATTATGTAGGTACTGTGGTCATGGCAACACTTTGTTGGATGACTAACTATCGATTTACTTTAAAAATAGAAAGAAATTTAAAGTTGTTCGTGTCAAGTGTCAATATTCATTGTGTTATATTTCAATACCTAATCCTACCCTGTTTTTGCCAGTTTTTGCAACCGGTTCGTTGTAGCAGTTGTAGGTACCTAAGCGCCTCCATTGTGGACATAGACGTAATGTCTATGTCTATGTCGCTGAACTAGGACCAAGTACTTGGTCCTAGGTCACTGAAAGTACCTAATCCTACCTTGTTTTTGCAAACCGGTTCGTTGTGCATAAGCTATCGTGTAAGGAATTCATGGATATCGTAACTAAAGATTAGTGTGTATTAAGTTACGATATTTATAAAGCATTTACACCTCGATACCGTCACGGTAAAAAGAGATTGAATTATCATTAAATCATAGGTACTTAGGACTCCTTGCTCAAATAATATGTAAAAACCTAATAGAGGTTTCAACAGCGTTATTTAGATACCACTACCATTTTAATACGAGTATGCGGTGTAATACATACCAGTAATAGCTTTAGTTAGATGGTCTATAGTAGCTACTATATTATCTTTGCTTCTACGACATATTTACGCATGCGTGAAAATAAATGTCAATAGTGGAAAGGAAGCCGGTGCGGTGCACTGACGTGATGTTCCATCCTACAAATAACATATTTTCGCAAAGAGATTAAGTAACTTTTCATAATCACAGTTAATGTTTACTCTCATTTGCATTCGTCATATAGCTGATATTATATAGTAGCAGCTCTTAACTCAGTCGTTAGACTCGAAACTATCTTATGGTCTTCTATTAGTACGACTGATATATTTTATATGTTTAGCTCGTTCCTGAACCAGACGGGAACAAGTCTGATTAGGTAATCCTTAAAATAATTTGTAGGAAATACAGGTTCTAAATTTTTTTTTTTGATCTTGTGGCGATACTATTGCTCCGCCAATAACTCAGTGTGGATTTGGTAGGGGTTTAGTAAACTCTAACACCCTTATTAATAAACATAGAGTAAACCTAGAGTAACTATAATCCGAGTATTAAGACAGGAGTAACAAATTTTACTATTAATAAACACAGAGTAAGGACGGAGTAAGCTAATCCGACTCTACTCTTGGTGTAAAAGTTAAACCTGGGGTTTGCCTAGTTTAGCGACGGAGTAAGAACGGTGTAAAGGCTATTGAGCACGCTATCAGATGATATTTATATTTTGAAATATTAAATTGTTATTTTTATTCAAAGGACATTTTTAGATTTTATTTTAGGAAGTAAAAAATGGAAAGAGACTATTAAATGAATAATTTATCAATGAAACTAACATACGAAGGAGTAGGCAGATGCATACTATATGCTCACATTTCACTGTATGCATTTTTGTCCGAAGTAACAGGTGGTGAACCCATTGCCGTGTTAAAAATGGACAGTCGCAGGGTAGCGACTTGCTGTTGAACTTTTCAATTAGCCAATAAGGCCTTCAACAGGGCTTAACGACTGCCATTTTACTGGCGACCAGGACCAATACCGCTTAACGTGCCTTCCGAAGCAAGGAAACGCTCGCAAATGTAAATGCCCCAAAGTGGTCACCCATCCACGGACCAGCTATAGTGAAAGCTGCTTAGCGCAGTGATCGTTTACAGAACATTAAGTAAGCGAGGTCAAAAAAAATGTATTTTGACAGATTCAAGATATGCAGGTGATATAAGCGGCATGGGACAACCATCAATATCAATAATATACAAACAAGCAGGCAGGGTTTGTAAGGAATTAGGAATACGCTAATTTAAAGATTGAAATGAGACAGACATGATTTATTGATTTAGTTATGTTGGGTGCCTAATAATAAGCTATATATAAACATAATAATTATAAATGTAATTTAATAAATATTATTATATTTTAACACAAGATTTTTTAATTGTTTTTCGGCTAATTCATTTTTCTCTATTTGAGTAGTTTATAACTTCTATGTATTTATCTTCACGCTGTATCTTTGATGGGATAGTCAGATAGCACAGATCATCAGGCTTCGCGATCCATGCATACTTATTTGGATGCCTACAGATTTATTAATTAATCGTTTTACACATGCACGTCCGGGTATCCAAGTACAACTTTCCTTTCAATATTGCCATTTCTGAGGCACTTAACTCTTCTGACATTTCCATTCTTCTTGCAAGTTCTTTTTGTTATATTCGTTAGATATGTATGTAATCTTTTAAAAGCTCAGTTTAAAATTAATCAAAAATCATTTATATAAAATAAACAAACATATTTTCCAAGGTATGTCAAGTAAATTACTTTTGACAATGTCAAATGACGTTTTGTTCGGTCAATTCTTCATTATTTTTTGGTACTTCGTCGTATACCCCATTTAGACTCTCGCATGAGCCACGAGACGAGCCGCGAGTTTGAATGAAAATATACCTAAATATGCGTCTACACTCGCGGCTCACGGCTCGTCTCGCAGTTCGTCTCGTACCTCGTGCGAGAGTGCAAATGGGGTATAAGATTATTTTCAGTTTATTATTGAAATGTTGCCATTACATAAGCACTAATGCAGGAGTAAGGAATGCTTTGTAAGTCGGACCTTACTCTCTGTTTACTAATAACTTAGTTAACACATCGTTACTCCTTGGCTAATCTAGGAGTAACTAGTCTAAGAGTAAGAGTGGAGTAAAGTAAGAATAAGTCATTTTTATTAATAAGACCGTAAATGTACACCAAGGCAAAACTTGTAAATAATATATAGTTAACGTCAGCGTAATGTCAAAATGTCAATGTAATTTGTAACGTCAGCGTCACTTGCGTCAGGTGCGTCAGCGTCAAACGTCACAACACGCGTTCGCGCTCGGTGCAAGAACAAACATGAAAAAATCATGACATTATTACACAGATCAGACATAATAGATTAGAATACGTTACCTACAGATAAAAACTGACGAACTAATTCGAATTGTGTCATGTGCATAAATATGGAAATGTTTTAGTGACGATCCCAGGCTCCAGCAAGTGTAGTGACATGTTTTGGTGATTTAGTGCGATAGACTTCAATCAAAAAGTTTTATTTACATCTAGATAGGAATCATGACGGAGTCAGCTCCTTTTTTTGTGGACAGGGCCAAGGGAGGCAGGGCTTCGTGCAAAGGATGCAAAACTAACTGCCCCAGTGGAGAGCTACGAATTGCAAAATTGGTTGCAAGTCCCTATGGAGAAGGCCAAAGCATGAAATCATGGCATCATGTGGACTGTTTCATGAATGTATTATTGAAACAGCGACCTGCTACTAAACGCGTAGATTCTATAAGTGATATTGACAATTGGGATAATATAAGTAAAGAAGATCAGGAATTTATATTGAAGAAACTCAATGATATGGAAAAACTTTATGCCACTAAAAACAATGGAAAGTATACTGCAAAAGTTATTAAGAATGTTCATGCACCAAAGACAGATGCAAATAGTAATACTAGTAAGGACACTAAGGACAGTAATGAAAGTCCTAAAAAAGTAGTCATGTCAGATGATGATAAATTTTTTATGTTCTTCAAAATATGTAAAAAGATATCAAGGGTAGATGCTTACACCGAGAAAACAGCAGTTGTCAACAACTTCTTCAGAAATGGAACTAATGGTAGTTCATTTCAAGGTAATCTTAGTCTTTGGTGTAAATTATTGTTACCGCAGGTATCAAAACGAGTTTATAATTTAAAAAGTAAACAATTGGTAAAATTGTTTTCTAAAATTTTTTGTATGGATCAGGATGATATGTTAACACATTTAGAGCAAGGAGATATTGCTGAAACCATTCATCATTTCTTTATAAAATCTAAAGTTGAACCTGCAAAAGAAAGTATACTTACTCTACAACAAGTAGATGATTTCTTAGAGGATTTATCTAAACTGACTAAAGAGGATGAACAAATATACCATTTTAAAAAAATTGTAAAGCAATGCACTACAGATGATTTGAAAATGCTCATAAGATTAATAAAAGGCGATTTGAGAATTAATGCGGGACCAAAACATATATTGGAAGGTGTGCATCCAGATGCTTATAGTGTTTTTCAAACATCCCGAGATCTTAATATGGTGTTAGATAGGATACTATCTGAAAGCAGTACTGTAAAACACAAAGATACAGTACAAAAAGGTTTCCAAGCTAAATTATCTCTTATGACACCTGTGTTGCCAATGTTAGCAGAAGCCTGCAAATCTGTTGAAATGGCTATGAAGAAATGTACGAATGGAATGTTCTCTGAAATAAA
This sequence comes from Thumatha senex, assembly GCA_948477245.1. Lineage (NCBI taxonomy): Eukaryota > Metazoa > Arthropoda > Insecta > Lepidoptera > Erebidae > Thumatha > Thumatha senex. The sequence continues at coordinate 9,052,596 of OX419734.1, forward strand.
GTATGATGGAGAAAGAGTGCAGGTTCATAAAAAAGGAAATGAGTTTAAATATTTTTCAAGATCCTTGAAACCTGTGATGGCACATAAAGTCAGTCATTTCAAGGATTATTTACCTCAAGCTTTTCCTAAAGGTACTGACTTAATTTTGGATGCAGAGGTTTTAATGGTAGATGTTAATACTGGAAAACCATTACCGTTTGGTACATTAGGTGTACACAAGCAATCTGAATTCAAAGATGCACAAGTATGTCTATTTGTGTTTGACTGCTTGTATTATAATGGAAAGGTATTAATAGATTTACCTATAAGGAAGAGGAGACAGATCTTATTAGAGAATATGGTAGAAGTTACAAATCATGTTATGTTTTCTGAACAGAAATTGATTGAAAAACCATCCGATTTAGCTAAAATGATTGCTGAGGTATGTATCTCTAAAATAGTTGTACCTATATTAATATTTATGCATTTGTTGGTATTTCTCACAGAGAATCATGACACTTGCTACTTGCAATGCTTCACTAAATGTTACCTTGATCAAAAGGCAAATACTATTGCTAGCATAGCGACAGTATGTTGGAAAGACTGTTGGAAGAATTTCTCAATAATATATTGCTCATAGAGCTGACAGCTTATGAGCCCGAAAGCTGCCGCCTCACTCAGCAGCTACTGAATGTAATAGTAATCTTTGGCAGATCAGGTTGATGATAAAATGTTTTATTACATAACCTTGTCCTAGCCAATTTTCTTACTGTACCTTTGGTGCTTTTATAATTTTATATGGATTCGTTGTAATCTGAGATATAAACTTTTCTTCATCTCAAGTGTTTTCCCAGTTGCTGCCAAACCCTACCTGGATTTGGACCCTGGGGTTCACTTTTATTTAGCAGCTAGCAGTAGCTATCATTTGGCTTTTAATTTTTCGGCATTATTGTCAGCAACTTTCGTCTGACCTCCCAAATCCGTATGGACCCCTGCGGTGTACCCTCGTCCATTAGTCAGCAGGTGCACAGCTTGCAGAGGCAGAGGTCACTTGTGCCCCGGAGAGCTTCGTGGGACCCATAACACCCAACAATAAACTAGGTAACATTAATACTTTGATATTGTCTATTACACAATTTCAGGTATTGCAACTTGGTTTAGAAGGTTTAGTATTAAAAGACTTGGAGTCTACATATGAGCCAGGCAAGAGGCATTGGCTGAAAGTCAAGAAAGACTACTTATTTGGTGGTGCAATGGCTGACACAGCTGATCTTGTTGTTTTAGGAGCTTGGTTTGGTATGTTTCTTTTTTTTTACCAGTTCTAATAATAACCCTCACAGGCATTTCTTTAGTACCCTGGTTCTCAGAGCTTGGAACAGGCTACTAGAAGCACTGATTTCAGCACAGAATATAAACCATGTAAAACAAAATAAATATCTAGGAAGCTGCAAATAGTGGATGTATTATTTAGCCAAGACAGTAAAAAAAGATTCAAAGACTTTTTTAGATTTTGGATCGTCAACATCTCATATTAGAGTATAATCCCACATTCATCTAAAATCCCTATGGTTCCCTTTTACATACCATGTGGCATAGATAAAGTTGTATACACTGAAGTGATTTTACTTCCTTTCAATTTCAGGTACTGGTAAAAAAGGAGGCATGATGTCAGTATTTCTCATGGGCTGTCATGACACTCATAGAAATAAATGGCTGACAGTGACCAAAGTCCACACAGGTCATGACGACAGTACATTGGAAAGATTGCAGAAAGAATTATCTCCTCTTATGTTGAAAATATCACAGGACAGTAATAAAGTCCCTCATTGGTTAGACTGTAATAAAGGAATGGTACCTGACTTTGTTGCTGCAGATCCTAAAAAACAACCTGTTTGGGAAATAACTGGTTAGTACTTTATTAATCCTACTAATATTATAAACGCGAAAGTTTGTAAATATGGATGTTTGTTACTCTTTCACGCAAAATCTACTGAATCGATTTTAATGAAACTTTACAATAATATAGCTTTCACATCAGAATGACACAGACTACTTTTTATCCCGGTAACAAGTTCCTGTAGGAAATGGGAACGGGAAAACTTCACCACACGTGCGGAGCCGCGGGCGTCAACTATTATTTTGTAATTCTGAGAATTATGATAATTTGTCTGCCTTGTGTCTTCAGCACTGTCTGACTGTAGCTGTAAACAATCGCCCTTCCCGATGTAACGTTGTAAAACGTCACATTGGAATGTCATTGTTAGTCTTGAGATTTAGAGAGAGAGGTGAGTACATTGTTGACTCTTTCGCTCCGTGTGTCATCGATTTTAAACAAATTGCGATTTCTGTAAGGCTGTATGCCAACCTTAGTTTCCATGCCATAGGGTCGACTTGGAAAGAAAAAAAAAAAGAAAAAAAATAGTTTTGTCAATTGGTCAATGTCTTGGCAGCCATGCCAACGAAAAAAAGTATTTTAAAAATTGGAACGTCATTCGCCTAGCTACATCGACAAAAAGATGTCGATTGTGAATATATTTTTTAAACTTCGCTAAAAAGAAGTAATCTTTTATAAATTGTATATGGAAGTTCACGCCTGTGAATTCTTATAAATGATTATACCAAAATAACTATGTATTTCGGTAAGAACTTTGGATTTTTGAAACCACGTTTCTAACCTTGGTGATCTTTAGTATTCTGACGAAAGATTATTCGCTTGTTTAGCTTATTACGATGATTAGAGCGGCGTTAATGGAATATTTGCCTACTCTTCAAGATTTATTGGTTTTTCTTTAAAAAAGTGCTCAAAAAGCATTTTTTTTAACATTATCTTTATGGTTGGATAAAATTTGCCATAAATGCTGACCATGTGGTTTCGGGCTCGTCATTCTCGTGGAGACGGCACCTGTCGCGGTCTGCAGATGTGATTTCGAATCCAGTGGTAATGTAACTACGCTTCAGGCATCTAGTTTGAATTGTTTTTGTGTAGATTAATCTAGTAATGATGCACGACTCAATGATTAGGCCCATGTAATGACTCCATGATTGGACTCAGCGATTTACGACTCATGATTGGGCTCATGTTTTGAATCATGTTACGATATATTTTGACGCATAATCTGGCATAATGCTGGATCTCACGATTCTAAATTTCACGCCTTCACCCTGTGAATAGTTAATCTTTAGCTTACTAAATCACTTGAATAGGTTATACCTATAGTGATAACGTATATAATGTATATTCAATCAATTCGCCTATAAAAATATAGAAACTTTCTTCTAGAGATGTATTCTATTATTTTTGGTTCCTGCTCTTATGATTAAAAGCCCAATCTCTATCGCCGATATCCGTGTGCATAAAGTTGGTAGGACTTATCCTCCTGGCGCCTGAACCGAGTTATAACTTTTGTTTGTTTTTTAGTTCATGTCTCCGTAATGAGACAATGTAAGATTTCCTTTCATGATTAGATGTACTGTTAAGGTAATTTAAACTACATTGGCTGTATATCAATTTATTTATTTTATACAGGGACCTAGTAGTCATCATCGCCATTAATTAACCAATATTATTATTACACCATGCTAGTATGATAGTTAACCATTGTGCATTCTGTTATGGTATAGATTTTCATCTGAAAGAGACTAGCAGATATGCTTAGGTGTAGGTATATCTGTTTATCTTTGTCCCTGCACCATCTGCCTTCTCTATTGTCTCATCCTTTTATTGGTAAAGAACACTACTTTGGTATTGGTGAGGACCTTAAAACATGCATATAAATCTGCATTCTGTCAATCTTGTTGACTAACTTGTGTATGCGAGAAGAGGCGAGCAGAGGGCACTGTGGAAAGCCTCTTCTCGCTTTTGCCACTTGAGTTGCATCTGCAATTTTAGCTTGTATGTAATGGACCAGCATCATTTTTGACCAGTGATTGATGCCATGCTTTTATGCCTGACCTATCTGATCTGAACCGAGGTCGAAGCATCTACGCCAAAGATTTTAACTAGTTACGAGATCTGTTTCTCGTCGCGCTAGACTTTTCTAAAATCCTAATGTTACTAACATATTTTTCAGGGACTGAACTCACGAAAGCAAACTTACACACAGCTGACGGCATCTCAGTAAGATTTCCAAGAGTTACACGAATACGAAATGATAAGGATTGGAAAACGGCTACGAACTTGGAAGAACTAAAACATTTATATAAAACTTCTAAAGAAAAGACAGATGTATCACTCTTGAATAAGTTAGCTGATGTAGCAGATGGTCCATCACCCGCTAAGAAAATAAAACTTAGTCCATCTAAAGGTAAAGGTAGTCCAACAAAAGTAACTAAAGTTAGTCCTAAAAATGCTAAATTAGATAGCTACTTTACTAAAACAGACAAGAAAAGGGACAAAGTAGAAACAAAAAAGGCTAACACTTCAGATGATAGTTCAACAGATATAGATATGAAAGAAGAGATTAATAAAAAAAGCGTGAAAAAGCCTAAGGTAAAATTAGAAAGGTCACACTCGTCAGATGACGGTTCAGATATTGATATGATAGAAGAGATTAAAAAAAAAGGCGAGAAAAAGCCTAAAGTAAAACCAGAAATGTCACTCTCTTCAGATGATTTAACAGATATTGATACTAAAGATGAGGTTAATAAAAGTGACAAAAACCCTAAAGTAAAACTAGAAAGGTCACATTCGTCAGATGGTAGTTCAACAGATATTGATATGAACTATGTAGTCAATGCCCCCAAACGTGAAATATACAATGAGGACTTATTTGAACCAGAAAATCCTTTGCCTGATGTATTTAAAGATAAAAAAATAGGATTTTATCCAGACTTTGTAAGTTTTCCTGAAGATGAACGCAAGCATTTCGAAAGGCATTGGATAGCTTATGGTGGTACGGTAGTCAAATCTGTTCGTTCAATCGATGTTGATTTTCTTTTGCATAACAATAAAACTATAGAGTTTGAAAAACTTAAAAAGTTAAAAAGAAAGCTGCCTGATAATGTAAGGCATGTTTACAAAGATTGGTTAATGAAATGTATTAATGATGTTAAATTGTGTGACACGACTAAATATGCAGTTACATTGGAGGCTTGAAGTCATTCATATCCGTGGCAAAGTATTTAAAATAAGCTGATTTGACTTTAAAGTTAAATAAACTAAAATATTGAAAAGTGATTTTATTACTGTTGGTGTTTTATCTGTTGTCAAATGTTAAAGTTATTATGGTTATATTTATAACTCAAGAATGGCTGAATCAATTTGTATGATTTTTTATTTATGTATTAAATTCTTGGTAATTATGAAGAAAATTAATTTTGTCAAAGCTACATTTTCTATGGAACTACATTCTGATCCGGTATCGTGTACCTAGGGACGGCTAAGTATTAAAGGTATATTCCCGTTGAGTTACAACTTTTTCCCAATAAGTTACACCATTTAAGAACAATGTGTAACACTGACTGAATGGAAAAAGATATTCCCTCAGAGTTACACTGTGATACAATGACAATTATTTCCCGTTGAGTAACACCATGGCTATAGTTTGACCAGTACCTCTGTACCACTCATCCCGTACAAAATTGTATACAGTGAGCGGTACAGCGGTACTGGTTAAACTATAATAATACTACTTTTATTAAGTATCCGATAAGTAGTCCGATACTACCAGGACTTTAATTGGTCGTGCTAATAAGTGTCTAGCATATAAGACCTTTTAGCCTTTTTGTTACCACCTCACTAAAAAGGCAACGGGTTCAAAATTTCTTTCAAATTTAACATCTAAAATCGACACATTTTATTTTATTAAATTTATTCGGCCCTTTAGACCCACCCAGTTTCATGCTTTGGAAGGCACGTTAAGCCGTTGGTCCCGGTTGCCAGTACAATGGCAGTCGTTAAGCCAAGTTGAAAGCCTTATGGGCGGCTTAAAAGTTTCAACAGCAGGTCGCCACAGCCTGCGCCTGTCCATTTCAACACGGCAATAGGCTCACCACCTGTTACGTGGGACAAAAATGTGGGCATAAGGTGAAATGTGGGTGTTTATTATGCCTCTGCCTACCCCTTCGGGGATAAAGGCGTGACAATATGCATGCATTTTATTAAATCCGAAGGTATGGTTGCTCAACTGGGAATAAACCGTATTAAATCCATCCTAATATTAATTGACAAATGCGAAAGCAAGCAATGTATTGATATGGTTTTTCGTGTGGTAATAGTAAGATTATTATACTGTTGAGTGATGGCACTTTATGGAACTGGCTACACATATTAATAACACCACTTGTATTTTTCCTAACTAACTAACTATCTTCACGCTGTATCCCTGACGGGGTAGTCAGAGAGGACAGATCGCCAGGCTTCGCGATCCATGCATGCTTCTTTCGCTTCTTCAAGATTCATCAATCGCTTCATACACGCACGTCTGGGTATCCGAGTACTTTTGACCTTTCCGTTTTTGAGCAATCTGCTCACGTGGTCTTCATATGTAAGTCTCGGCCTACCCTGACTTCTCCCCTCTACTTTCGCACAATATATATTCTTCGTCAATCGTTCCTCACTCATTCGTTAAACGTGTTTAAACCAACGGAGCACGCCCTTTTCCAGCTTAACGCTGACACCCTCATTCAAACCCGCCATATTGCGTATCACTTCGTTACGTATTCGGTCGGTCAAAGTAACGCCGCACAATTTTCGAAGTGATCGCATCTCCACAGCATTCAATTTACTTTCATACATCTGCTGACATACCCGGGTTTCGCTACCGTAAACCAAAGTTGGCACTAGCACTGCCTTATGAATCGCCAGTCGTGCTTCTTTTACGATGCTTTGTCGCTTTACTAATTGGGACAAAGCACCGTTAACTCTGTTTCCGGCAGCTACTCGCCGTTCTACACACGAATCACATCTTCCATCCGCGCTAAACATATTCCCTAAATACACAATTTCATTCACTTGCTCTAGTCGTTCCTGGTTTACCCTAATCTCGCATTTGGTTCTTCCGTCATCTCTTTCAAATACTTACTCAAATAGTTTTACTTGCATTCAAGCGAAGACCCTTACTTTCACACTCTTCTTTCATATTAGTGACTAATGCCTGAAGGTCGGCTTCTGATGAGGCCATGAGCACTGCATCATCAGCGTACAGCAGACAGTTTACTTTAAAGTCACCCAAATTCACACCCATATTACAATCTTTCAACTTCTACCGTCAACTGTCCAGCTACACTATGAACAGCCAGGCGGACATGACACAGCCCTGTTTGACGCCTGTACAGACATCAAATGGTGACACATCCCCCCCTACTCGCACGCAAGCTTTACAGTCCCTATAAAGCGACTGTACTGCCCGCAGTAGCGAGCCGTCCACACCATATCCGGGCAACAAATCCCACAGAGTTTCTCTCACTACGTTATCAAATGCTTTCTTCAGATCCACAAAAGCGCAGAAAACCTTCTGGTTAATAGCCAGAAACTTCTCCGTGATCATGCGGAGAGAAAACACTTGATCCATGCAACCTCTTCCACGTCGGAATCCGCATTGAGCCTCCCATAAATACCTTTCAGACTTTTCTTGCATTCTTGCCTATAACCTTTGCATACACCTTACTAGCTAGGCTGACCAAGCTGATCGCCCTGTCGCTGGAGCAGTTTAGGCGCGAGCCTTTTCCTTTGTAAATAGGTACTACATCTGCTATTCGCCAGTCATCTGGAACCTCACCCGTCCGCCAGCACAAGTTGCATAACAGACTGTGTGTCCCAGACGCGCGACCCACCGTACTTGATCATCTCAGCAGTAACTCTGTCTTTTCCCGCAGCCTTACCACATTTCATACTTCTTATCGCTTGTTCAATTTCTTTCATACTAATGACTTCAATGACATCGGGATCTGGAGCTTCTGAGTGAGCTCCACTTCCCGATGTGGCATCTCTATCTTTTCTTGCATACATCTTTCCATAATATTCACTCCATCTCTGCAGGAACGTCAGTTTGGTCTGTTAGGACGTCATTGTTAACACTAAGCACTTTATTCATACTGCAGATTGCCGTGCAACTCCGGGTCTTGCCTACCTCTTTCCAGAAGAGCTTGGCATTATCCCGGAAATTGGACGGTAACCTTTCATCCGCTTTCATTCTGCACCTTTCACGAGCTTCTTCTATCAGTGCCTTCGTGTTAACTTTTTGCAGCTTGTACCTCTTTTTCATATTAAAATCATTCCGCGACGCTAAGTAGTCTAACCATGCTTTCTTCTTCATTCGAACTGCTTCTTCCACTTCCTCATTCCACCATGCATCACGCTTATTACTATTGCCTCTTTACGTTTCTCCACACACTTCCACAGCGGCATTTACCATACTATCCCTAAGGTTCTGCCATACACTTTCCACATTCTCACTACTAACATTGACGTCGCCAAGCTTTTCGGCAACCCTTGCTTTATATTTATCTCTAATGGATGCATCCTGCAGCTTCCAGCTTTTGATGCTACAAGTCGGCGGCTCAGGTTCAGGACACTTGGCACGAAGACGCCAACCCGCGAACAGACCCCCTAATCCTAGTTATGACTAGGTAGTGGTCTGATCCCAGCTCATCGCCTCGATAAACCCTTGTGTCCATCACCTGTTTACGGAGCAGACTATCCATTAGGAATAGATCTATCATGCTTCTCTTTGACTTAAATCTCGTATATATGTATATATGAATTTGTTTGTGGTTGAACATTGTGTTCGCCACAAACATATCCTTTTCCTTACAAAATGCCAGTATAAGCTTGCCAGCGTCGTTCACCCTTTTATCCCCATACTTCCCGAGTACCGACTCAAAACCATCGCAAGCGGTACCCACCCATCCATTCAAGTCTCTACATACTATAAGTCTTTAATTTCCTTCTATCACATTTAGAGCTTCTCTCATACTCTCCCAGAAGTCCTCTAGCTCACTCGGGTTCGTCGAAGATACTGGCGCGTAAGCAGCTACTAGGAAATTCTTCGTCAAACTAAGTTTTAGACGGATCCAGAGGATTCTGGGACCTACCAGTTTTTACTCATACCTACCGGAGGCCAATCGCGGGATAACAAAATTCCAACCCCCCGACTGCCATTCTCGCTCTCTGGTACTCCAGACCATAGCGCGAGCACCCCACCCGGGAGCTCCAAGACTTCGCTGCCCTTGAGCTTGGTCTCTGTCAAGCACACTACATCTAATGTTGTCTCATTCAAAACATCCATCAACTCATTCATCTTATCTGCCATACCTCCCCTAACATTCCACGCAGCTACCCTGCACTCCATCCTCCACTACCCGCCGTGTCGGGCCGTGCGTGTGGGTGGCGGTCCCCTACGCCAGCCTGGCGCACACTTTTCGCACCAGCGGGACGAACCGGTGCGCGGCGCCTCGGGGGCACGCCCTAGCATTGTTCGCCCGGTGGCACTCGTGTCGGCGTAGAATTGCAGCCGTAGCTGGCAGGGATGGCGACGTGCACGCTTCTACTCGTCATCCCCACTGTATTTTTCCTAATCTAACAAAATGAACATAGGGTTTCGCCTCATGGCATCCCACCCTCTACTTTCCGATCCCGAACAACGCGTGCCGTGCAGAGCCACTCTCATACAGTGGAAAGAATTTTCGCCAGAACTGAGCGATTCAAAAGATCTCTGGAATTTAGAGAGAGAGATTTGGAATGCTCTGCTAGCGCACATGTTTCCCCCCTCTTATGATCCAGGGTTCTTCAAGCGGAACGTGAAGAGGCACATCATTGGGCCGCCAACTTGAGAGCCACAACAGTGACAATCCACAGGGCTATTAACAAATAGCCCTGTGGATTGTGATAGTGGCTTTCAATTCGCTAGATGTCGCCATGGCTTTCCATCAGGCGGGTGACGTCAATTTGACGAGCTAAAAAAGAAGCTAGAAAATTCAAATCCCTGATGTGGGCTAAGCTAGAGACAGTCATACATCTCTATGGGCTTTATACTCAAAGGACTTAAGCTACTTTTATGCAAGAAAACATCTTATTGTAACTGGTATAGGGTAACTGTATACGCTTTTACAACAAGCTTCCCTGTGACCTGAGAAATTTACCTTTAAATAAATTTAAAAAGTTTATTAAAAACAAGCTTTGTGAAAAAGGTTTTTACTCCGTTACAGACTATTTGTTTGTGGTTGAACATTGTGTTCGCCACAAACATATCCTTTTCCTTACAAAATGCCAGTATAAGCTTGCCAGCGTCGTTCACCCTTTTATCCCCATACTTCCCGAGTACCGACTCAAAACCATCGCAAGCGGTACCCACCCATCCATTCAAGTCTCTACATACTATAAGTCTTTAATTTCCTTCTATCACATTTAGAGCTTCTCTCATACTCTCCCAGAAGTCCTCTAGCTCACTCGGGTTCGTCGAAGATACTGGCGCGTAAGCAGCTACTAGGAAATTCTTCGTCAAACTAAGTTTTAGACGGATCCAGAGGATTCTGGGACCTACCAGTTTTTACTCATACCTACCGGAGGCCAATCGCGGGATAACAAAATTCCAACCCCCCGACTGCCATTCTCGCTCTCTGGTACTCCAGACCATAGCGCGAGCACCCCACCCGGGAGCTCCAAGACTTCGCTGCCCTTGAGCTTGGTCTCTGTCAAGCACACTACATCTAATGTTGTCTCATTCAAAACATCCATCAACTCATTCATCTTATCTGCCATACCTCCCCTAACATTCCACGCAGCTACCCTGCACTCCATCCTCCACTACCCGCCGTGTCGGGCCGTGCGTGTGGGTGGCGGTCCCCTACGCCAGCCTGGCGCACACTTTTCGCACCAGCGGGACGAACCGGTGCGCGGCGCCTCGGGGGCACGCCCTAGCATTGTTCGCCCGGTGGCACTCGTGTCGGCGTAGAATTGCAGCCGTAGCTGGCAGGGATGGCGACGTGCACGCTTCTACTCGTCATCCCCACTGTATTTTTCCTAATCTAACAAAATGAACATAGGGTTTCGCCTCATGGCATCCCACCCTCTACTTTCCGATCCCGAACAACGCGTGCCGTGCAGAGCCACTCTCATACAGTGGAAAGAATTTTCGCCAGAACTGAGCGATTCAAAAGATCTCTGGAATTTAGAGAGAGAGATTTGGAATGCTCTGCTAGCGCACATGTTTCCCCCCTCTTATGATCCAGGGTTCTTCAAGCGGAACGTGAAGAGGCACATCATTGGGCCGCCAACTTGAGAGCCACAACAGTGACAATCCACAGGGCTATTAACAAATAGCCCTGTGGATTGTGATAGTGGCTTTCAATTCGCTAGATGTCGCCATGGCTTTCCATCAGGCGGGTGACGTCAATTTGACGAGCTAAAAAAGAAGCTAGAAAATTCAAATCCCTGATGTGGGCTAAGCTAGAGACAGTCATACATCTCTATGGGCTTTATACTCAAAGGACTTAAGCTACTTTTATGCAAGAAAACATCTTATTGTAACTGGTATAGGGTAACTGTATACGCTTTTACAACAAGCTTCCCTGTGACCTGAGAAATTTACCTTTAAATAAATTTAAAAAGTTTATTAAAAACAAGCTTTGTGAAAAAGGTTTTTACTCCGTTACAGACTATTTGCAGGACAGGGACGCCTGGAAATGATCTGCTGGCAAAGTGAAATAATATTAAATTGTAAATAGGCCATCAAAAAAAAAAGCCTTCCTAAGTTTCTTGCCGGTTCTTCTCAGGTGGGCCGCGTTCCGAACCGGTGGTCGCTTTAAATATTTTAAATAGTGTATGACATTTTGTAAGCGCCGTTAAAATGGTCTATGCAAAATAAAGATATTTTTATTTATTTATTTTTATTCTCCCATGGGAAATGTGTATTCCCGTAATAACACGTTTATGCTACGAATAAATTCCACTCGGGGTTTCGCAAGATTTTAATTTTTAATAATATAATGTTAATAAAATTACATCTACTACTTTTATTGTATTGTTTATATGATAGAAAACGGGTGGCAATGTGTCAGGAAAAAAAAATCTTAACCGACATTGTGGTATATTGAAAAGATATTTGCTTTTCGTCTATAATATTCTGAACTGTAAGGGTTTAAGGTGTGACTTGACTTGTTGTTTTGTTCGTATTCATAGTTAATTTTGTCAATAAAACCACCGCCACCTCAATTTTTGTATTCTTTGTATGTACCTATGCTCTCGCAATGTAGGCATTGTGAGAGCGAATACGCTACTTGCTACCTTGTCGTTAGCAGCGAATGGATATACAGAGTTATTAGTACCTATAACATCAGTAACCTAAACTATCTTCACGCTGTATCCCTGACGAGGTAGACAGGACAGATCGCCAGGTTTCGATCCAGGCATACTTCTTCCGCTTCATGCAGATACCTAATCGCTTCATACATGCACGTCGGGGTATCCGAGTACTTTTCGTATGTATTATTTTGTACATATTTTTAAGTAACCAGGACTTTAATTGGTCGTGCTAATTAGTATCTAGCACCTTTTAGCCTTTTTGTTATCACCTCACTAAAAAGGCAACCGGTTCAAAATTTTCTTCCAAATTTAACATCTAAAATAGACACATTTTGTTTTATTAAATTTATTCGGCCTTTTAGACCCACCCCAGTTCCGTGCTTCGGAAGGCACGTTAAGCCGTTGGTCCCGGTTGACAATAAAAGGGCAGTCTTTAAGCCAAGTTGAAGGCCTTATGGTGGGTGTAAGGGGCCCCACCAAGATCTTCGGGGCCCAAGTCAACCTCCCGTGCTAGTGCGTGCACCTGCTGACTAACGGACGAGGCACTGGCGCTGGCTTTCCCCTCTGGAGTTGGGAGGTCTGAGGGCGTCGCTCCCATAAAAGCCACCCGCCGAAACAAAAAAAAAAAAAAAATGAACATTCAGAAAAGGAATGCTGCTAGGGATAGGGCGCCGCCGCAAAACGGCGCACAGGAGCCCCGCCCGACTCCTGTGGCAAGTGGGCTAGGGCTGCCGTGTGTCGGGCCAGCACGGCTAAAGAAGTTAGCCCCAACCCGAATCCGCTTCGCATCTTGAAACATTGGCACGCTGACTGGGCGTGCGGTAGAGTTGGCCGAAGTACTCTCCAGGCGGAGGGTGGACGTGGCGTTTCTGCAGGAGACTCGGTGGAAGGGCAACAGAGCCCGGCCCTTGCAGAACGGCTACAAGCTGTATTACACGGGTGCGCCTGGTGGGGAGAACGGGGTGGCCGTTGTGCTCTCCGAGGGGCTGCAGAGTGGCATCTTGGAGGTGAAACGCTGTAGCGACCGGCTTATGATCGTGAGGGTGCTTATCGATGGGATTATTACCCACCTGATAAGTGCCTACGCGCCACAGGCCGGTTGTAGCGAAGCCGATAAGATGTCGTTTTGGGGTCAACTCGAGGGAGTGCTTCGGAGCATTCCGTTGTCACAGGGAATCGTTTTGGGCGGCGACCTAAACGGTCATGTGGGTGAGAGGTGTGGGGAGTTTGAGCGTGTTCATGGTGGTTTTGGATACGGCACCCGCAACGCTGAAGGAGAAACTATCCTCAGAACGTGTGCGGCTGCCGATCTGGCCATTGTGAACACGTATTTCAAAAAGAAATCCGAACATCTCATCACCTACAAGAGCGGGAGGCGTACAACTCAGATCGATTTCCTACTCACTAGGCGACACAGCATCGGCAAGGTGGCCAACTGCAAGGTCATACCCGGTGAGAGTCTTACTGCAAAACACCGTCTCCTTGTCATGGACCTCTGCGTGAAGCCCAAAGGCAAACGCATCGAGCGGTGCCAGCGCCGCATCAGATGGTGGCTGCTTGATGAAACTAGGTCCCAGGAGTTCGTCTCAGCTGTCGGTGACAAGTGCACCGACACTGAAGGCGAACCAGTTCAAGATTACTGGGACAAAGTTCGGGCGGTCATCCTTGGAGCGGCTAAGGTGCTCGGTGAGTCTAAGGGTGGACGCAAATGTGACAAGGAAACTTGGTGGTGGAACGACGCAGTCCAGAGGGAGACTAGGGAGAAGAAAGCCCTCTTTAAAAAGTGGCAAGCGACCGGATCTCCTGAAGACCGCGATGCGTACAGGGCTGCCAAGCGCGCCACAAAGAGAGCTGTAGCCAGAGCCAGACGTGACCACTTGCAACCTCTGTATGATAAGCTGGAATCGTCTGAGGGGCAGAAGCTCATCTATAAGCTGGCGCGCTCCAGGGTCAAAGCGGCACAGGATATATCCAAGTGTCGCTGTGTAAAAGACCCTGAGGGCAACCTGTTAAGCGAAGACCTCGCGGTAAAGGAGAGATGGCACTCGTACTTCCACGAGCTGCTTAATAAACATTATATTATTACTCCAGTCTTCAAAGGTAAGGGGTCAGTGCAGGAGTGCGGGAGCTACCGCGATATTAAGGTGATGTCCCACACCATGAAGATCTTCGAGAGGATTATAGACTCTCGGATCCGGCAGGAGTGTACTCTCTCGGGGTGTCAATATGGGTTTCGCCCTGGTCATGGGACCACGGACCCTGTTTTTGCCCTGAGGGTTGTCGCAGAGAAATACAGGTCGAAGAACACGCCTCTGCACTGTTTGTTTCTAGATATGCAGAAGGCCTTCGACTGTGTTCCTCGTGCGATGATCTGGTGGGCACTGCGGTCCAAAGGGGTTCCAGAGGTCTATATTGACACTATCCGGGACATGTACTGTGACTCCGATTCAATGGTTCGGACTGCTGTTGGCGACACGAAACCCTTCCCCATCACCGTCGGGGTACACCAGGGTTCGGTCCTTAGTCCGCTTCTGTTTAGTGTAATATTAGACGAATTGTCGGACAGCATCAGAAACCCACATGAGCAGCCTCCATGGTTGCTCATGTATGCTGACGATATTGCGCTGGCAGACGCGGACAGGGGCAGATTGGTGCGACGTGTAAAGGCGTGGAAGGAGACGCTTGAGAACGGCGGTCTGAAACTAAATGTGGCGAAGACCGAGTACTTGGCACTAAACTCCACAGATCCCACATCCGTCCGCATAGGCGGTGATTTGGTCGAGCGCACGGACCAGGTTAAATACCTGGGATCTGTTTTTCACACGTCCAGTGACATCGATTGCGACGTCAAGTCACGCATTGCTGCCGCGTGGGCCAAATGGCGGGTGATGACCGGTGTCATTTGTGACCCTAAAATGCCAATCCGGTTGAAGGGACAGGTCTACAAAACCATTATTAGACCTGTCCTTTTACATGGCAGTGAGACGTGGCCGATATTGGAGCGACACAAGCAGGAGCTGCGTGTCACGGAAATGAAGATGCTGCGGTGGATGTATGGGGTCACGCGGATGGACCGCGTGAGAAACTCTCGCATCCGCGGCAGCCTTCACGTCCGTGACATTGCAGACAAGTTGCAAGAGTGTCGCCTTCGTTGGTATGGTCACGTCTTGCGGCAACCGCCGGGCTACGTAGGTAACAAATGTCTGGCCATGTCAGCCCCGCCGGGTCCCGGTAACAGGGGAAGACCCAAGAAGTGCTGGCTTGACGTCGTAAGGGATGACATGCGTGCCAATGGTCTCACTACAGGGTATGCCGAAGACCGTGCGAAGTGGAGGAGAAAATGTAGGAAAGCGGACCCCGGGCGTCGCGAGACGCAACTGGGACAGACGCTCGGATGATGATGGAAGGCCTTATGGTCGCCACAGCCTGCACCTGTCCATGTCAACACGGCAATGGGCACCACCTGTTACGTGGGACAAAAATGCATACGGTGAAATGTGGGCGTTTATTATGCCTCTGCCTACCCCTTCGGGGATAAAGGCGTGACAATATGAATTAATTTAAAAAAAAATGAATATTTTAAATATGTGCTTATTAAAATATTATTTTTCGTAAGGGCAAATGCTCGCCCAGGGATATTGTAATGATGTGAAATCAGGAGATGAACGGTAAAAATAAATATTAAACAACTCGTTGACGGCTGGGCTAAGCAGCGCCATCTATGGTAAGTTCACCCAACCTCAATGTCGGCTCCCTCATGGAATCTAACAAAACAAACTACTCAAACAATACTGCACGTAAGCACTAGATGGCGCTGTCGCTAAAATTTTCTACTAATTTAAAAACGTGAAAGTTTGCTATAAAATATGGATGTAGATTTGTTCTCTTTTATGGAAATACTACTGAATGGAGTTTGATGAAACTTTACAATAATATAGCTTATACATCAGAATAACACATAGACTTATTTTATTCTGGGATAAGTTCCTGTGGGAAACGGGAACCGGAAAACTTCTCTGACGGGCGACAGAGAAGTTTTCCGGTTCACGTTTTTCATGGATTTATTTAAAGAGCGAATGGTCTTCTCTGAGACAAGCCATACCTAGTTGTGGGTGCGACAGTCTGAAATTATCAGACAACCTGTCACGTGAACACTTATTTCAAATTTGTCGGTCATATTTTATACCACAGGTGGTACAAAATCAAGCCTGCGGCCCAACTGATGGAAAGTGCTAACTTGATTGCATTCCATAACAATTTTACCACAGTATAAAGAGTAAACCTATCAGTAGCGTTACGCCTTTGAAGTTGACAAAAATGCCGACAACGTCTTGACAGTGATGCTTGTAGGGTTGTCACAAGTATACAAGGCTGATGTTATTTATAATTTATTTATTAACTCGTACTCGCAATTATAATATAATATCTTAATCTTAATAATATTATAAATATGAAAGTTTGTAGAGATGTTTGTTACTCTTTCACGTAAAAACTATTAAATAGATTTTAATGAAACTTTACAATAATATAGCTTATACATCGGAATAACACATATACTTTTTATCCCGGGAACAATTTCTTATGGGAAACGGGAATGGGAAAACATCTCTACACTTGCGAAGCCGCGGGCGTCAACTAGTATGTAAAGGGTGTCTCAGCAAGAACTTGAATTTCGAATTGCGCGCCATTTTCGACTGTCAATTGTTGAGTCAGCCATATTTGGTGTTTGTTTAATTAAAACTTAGACATTTACGAAAATGGTGCGTTATAGCTTGGAAGAACGTTTGTTAATAGTGAAAACCCATTATAAAAATGGGGAAAATTTTACTGTGAAGATTCGCAAGTTACGTGATCATTTCGGCGTGCCTAATCGACCGTCGCGGCCTACTATTGAGAATTTGATCAAAAAATTTGAGCGGACGTTTTCATTGAAAGATGAAAGAGACCTTACCCGTCATCGGCCGAAAAGATCGGCGGAAAATATCGCAGCTGTGAGCGACAGTGTGGCAGCACGACCAAGCACCTCCATTCGACATCGTTGCCAGGAACTAAACATTCATCGCAGCACTCTTCAACGGATTTTGAAAAAAGATTTACAACTTCATGCTTACAAAATCCAGCTAACTCAACAGTTGCAGCCTAACGATCATAGACAGCGCAGAAACTTTACCAACTGGATCTTGGAACAACTGCAAACTGACGATGAATTTCACAACAAAATCATCTTTAGTGACGAGGCTCATTTCCACCTCAACGGCTTCGTTAACAAACAGAATTCTCGGATCTGGGGCGATGAAAATCCACATGTCATTCAAGAACTTCCGTAACATCCTCAAAAAGTGACAGTTTGGTGTGCCATGTGGGCAGGAGGGATAATTGGACCGTACTTTTTTGAAAATGGTGAAGGAGCCGCCGTGACTGTCGACGGTAATCGTTACCGGGCCATGTTGACAGACTTTTTTTGGCAAGAATTAGACGGAATTGACTTAAATGAGATGTGGTTTCAACAGGATGGCGCTACCTGTCACACCGCAAGGGCAACAATGACTTTGTTACAAACCAAGTTTTCAGGTCGTGTAATTTCTCGTTTTGGAGACCAAAACTGGCCGCCAAGAAGTTGCGATTTAACTTGTTTGGACTATTTTTTCTGGGGTTTTTTGAAAAGTAAGGTCTATACGATGCACTCTGAGACAATTGAGGAACTCAAAGAAGAAATTGCACGTCCAATCCAACCAACGGTGGCCATTTAACCGATATTTTGTTTCATGTGTAAATGTCATCACTACCTCCCATACATATGTAGAAAAACATGTTAATTAAATATTAAATAAATAAATATTTTTAAATTTTTAAAATTCAAGTTCTTAATGAGACATCCTTTATATACTCGTATAATAAATCAATAATATAAATACCAGTTTAAAAAAAAGGATCAGAGATTTCATCAATTGCCGCACACGGAAGTAAATAAGGTTCATTTCATGTCGAATCGATAGTTTTTTTTATGAGAAAGCGTTTACGAAATGGCTGCCGCGTAGTAGATATAAAATTATGGGGTTTCTAGCAATCAATATGGCCGTCGAACTATTCTTATAAATTTTCAAGTTGGGTATCGTATAAAGGATTTTTTGGTATGTTGAGTACGAATTTCGTGTTAATTTTGTTATCCAATATGGCCGCCGCGTTGTGGTTTTCAAATTTCATGTTGGGTATCGTATAAGGGGTTTTTTGGTATGCTGAGTACGAATTTAGTGTTAATTTTGCAATCCAATATGGCCGCCGCGCCGTGGTTATAAAATTTCATGTTGGGTTTCATCGTAGAAGGGACTTTTTGGTATGCTGAGCACGAATTTCGTGTTAATTTCGCAATCCATAATGGCCACCGTGTCGTTATAAAAAAAAGAAGAAGAAAAAAAAGAAATAAGAATTTTAATCTAAAAGGAAATGGGACCCCCATTGCAGACAGTCCACGCCCGCCTTATGTAGAAGAACGATAATGGATCACCTCCAATGGGAGTTAAACTATTGTAAAATATGCTAACTAAGAAATGGGCTATCGAGTTGGGGGTTTGATGAACTAGGTGATTATAACTATGGATAAAGGCGGCGTCTGCCACTTTAATATCTGTTTATCCTAATTATTGCAGACGGTGACTCGCCAACTCACTAGATGGCCCCCCTATACAATCCCCATAGGCATAATAAGCCTGTAAGGCGACAGGAGGCAACACCGGTGTGAGCGGCTTGGGGTGTCGAGCGGTGCGGCGCCGGTTTCACCATCGCGGGTCAGACCCGGAGCGGGCTTCCCCGTAGTAATGCACTTGAAAATGACACTTCCACCCCCGAGCATATAGCTCTGGCTCCCTCCCTCTGACCGGCCAATTAAGGCAAGCCAAAGTTAAGATTTGCTGCACTCCCGGGAGTAGCACTCTCATTGCTCACCCGTTAGCCCATTAAATGCTAACCGGTGCAGAAGGACAACTCTGAGGAATCGGGACCAATGTGTAGCCACGCACATTCAGCTCGCCACAAGCTGCCCTGCGGATGTGAGCTTTGCAATAACTTACTGATACATTTTTTTGTTGATATCAGAAAGTGGATGACTCAAAAAGCGAATCTACTATACCCTCATAGGGTTGCGTTAATCCTATAAAAGATTACGACTGTCCTCGAGGGGTATATTATTATTATTAATAATTTTTTCAGTTTGTCTCTTACCCGATGAGCACTCTAAAACAAAAACCAAATTCTATGGAGATACGAAGTTCGTCGGGTATATTAGTAGTAAATGAGTTAATGATAAATATTTTCGGTTTTTGACTAACTGGACTTAATGCTACTGTAGTTTTCAACAAAAAAATATTGGTTACGCTTTGAACAAGTTTAAAAAACTTGAACACAGGATAACATAGTATAGAGTATAGTTATAATCCCACATGTGTAGCTCCGCATACCATAATAATCTTATGTGATACCCAACATGAAATTTATAACAGTTGGCGCGGCGGTCATATTGGATTGCAAAATTAACTCGAAATTCGTACTCAGCATATTAAAAAACCCCTTATACGATACCCAACATGAAATTATATATCCACGGCGCGGCGGCCATATTGGATTGCAAAATTAACACGAAATTCGTACTCAGCATACCAAAAAACCCCTTATATGATACCCAGCATGAAATTTTAAAACCAAGGCGCGGTGGCCATATTGGATTGCAAAATTAACACTAAATTCGTACTCAGTATACCAAAAAACCCCTTATATAATACCCAACATGAAATTTTAAAACCACGGTGCGGCGGCCATATTGGATTGCAAAATTAACACGAAATTCGTACTCAGCATACCAAAAAACCCCTTATACGATACCCAACATGAAATTTTAAAGTCACGGCGCGGCGGCCATATTGGATTGCAAAATTAACACTAAATTCGTACTCTGCATACCAAAAACCCCTTATATGATACCCAACATGAAATTTTATAACCACGGCTCGGCGGCCATATTGCATTGCAAAATTAACACGAAATTCGTACTTAGCATACTAAAAAACCCCTTATACGATAACCAACATGAAATTTTATATCCTTGGCGCGGCGGCCATATTGGAATGCAAAATGAACACGAAATTTGTATTTAGAATATTAAAAACCCCATGAATTAAAGAAATCTATACAAAAATTCAAAAATCATAGCAAGCGGTCGTGAATGCGTCAGCCCTGAAAGACTGTCCCGAGCCACTAACAACATTTTGTTCGCAGCTCGGGACAAACCCTCCCGCGTCTCGTCCCTTGTCCCCCGCACGATTGCTCTGTCTAGACAGCTTCGTCGACCGACTGTATGTCTTTCGGCTGTGATTTTACTGTGAATTCCGAATGAAGTTCACTCCCGAAATATTACTGTTTCTGAAACTAACGAAATCCAAATAGACTTGTACTGAACGTAGTATCTAAATGCCACGATTTCAAAAAAAATGTTACTTGATGTGCGTTAAAATCTACAATAAGATCCCTGAACATTTGAAGGCACTAAAGTTAAACAAGTTTATCCCGGCGTTCAAGAAGTGGCTGATAACAAACACATTTTCTTCAGTTAAAGATTTTTTAAACAAATAATTGTGGTAATGATTATAGTAAAAAAACAACTTAGAAAAATATTGGATTGGAAATATTCTGTAGAAATTGTAAGATATGTATTGTAAATTGTTAATAAAGAGAAAAAAGACAATTTGATTCGAGACGGGGATTGAACCCGTGACCTTTGCCTAACCAGGGCAATGTTCTAGCTACTGAAATATAGTTTGACCACGTCCACTGTACCGCTCACTGTGTACAATTTGTAGTCGTATGATAAAGAAGTTTCAACGCAGTGAGCAGGACAGCGGTCGTGATCACACTATACCCGAACTGTTTCGAAGCAAGTTGAAAGTTCTTTATCATAAGTGAAATTTCTTTATCGACGTAGGTATGAGAGAAATTTTATAGCTGTAAAAAAATGTCGCTAAAAACTTCTTACTTGTGTACAATTACATGGTACACACACACAAACACACGCATATATGTAGGTATACCATATTTATTGTTCTTTGTGGTGACAAGGGGCCCAAGCCTCGTCCGCTAGTGGTGCACCTGCTAATTAACGGAAGAGGCAAAGACACATTGGCACCTTTGCGGGGTTGGTAGGTCAGACTTATCTTATCTTAAAACCCAAACGTTACCAGCACCAATAAAACTGGACCCCTAACTCTAAATCCAGGTAAGGTTCGGAAGCAACTGGGAATACAATCAAATAAAGAACAGGATTATTTTATTTTTTAAGTCTACTTTGTAAAATATTACAATCTATACATTTCTCAGTCACCCTTTAGTTGAATTTTTACCAATAGGTATTTTTGAATTAGGTATTTTGTTTCACACAGTAGAAAAAGTAGTATAAAACTAACTTATACAGAAAAGCTTAATGTACCGATTCAATTTTAGGTATTTAATAAAGTAGTGAGTATTAATTTGTATCGTTTTTCGGTTGATATCACACCATATAACCGGCTCGCAGAGTGGTTCAACCCCTAACTAATTACTATAATCTATTATATTAAACTAATGAAGCTAATTGTGATCTAGCACCGCCTCACTGATAAAGGTCCAATGATTTCATAAGTTGGTATTATTATATTATCTGTGGTATTATATAGAAGCGTTCGTAGCCTCGCAAGCAACTGCACCCCACACACACACGAATAATCGTAAAATTTCTAAATGTCGCTAAAACTTCTTACTTGTGTACAATTACATGGTACACACACACAAACACATCAACATCTCCAAGCGCTTATTCGGCTAAAAAGGTCTTCTTCGAAAATCAGTGTTGTCATAGGAGCTACTTGTTTGTTCCTGAGGCAGCATCTTTCAAGCAGAATCTTTCAAGTTCTGTTAACGATCACTTTTTGCATATAAGCGGTTGGCCCAAAGACGTGTGACGGTTCATCATATCTGAAACCGTCAAAATATACGAGTATAAACTTACATACAAAGATCACGTGAGCAGATTGCTAAAACGGATTTTTTTTTTGGGACTAATCCCTCCCATATTCCCATTACTGTGACTCCTGTAAACCAGGATCTACAGCAATGACTAAAACACCAGAAAAGTTGCACCGAGCTCGAACTCGGTGATGTCCCAGGAGAAGTTAGCATGTCTTGGAACCGAAACGAAATTAATCAGAAGATAATGTGAGGAAGTAAGAAAAGAACGTAATGCCTCTTCCTTCCTTTGCAAAGCGGGAAACCTGGAAAGCAACTAGGTGTAAATCCTATAGAATAGGGAAGCACCACGGTAATAGTATATTACGGGTCCTATGTGAGCTATGTTTGATTCCAGTAATATGTATGGCAGAAACGTTTAAAAGCACGAAAATTCACCCCCGATGCCACGAGATCCACATAGTAAACTACTCCCGACGTTACTTGTAAACAATTAAGCATATTATATCGCTCATTTTGCCAAATGCTACACTCCCAAAGTATATGATGGGCGGTCTGATCATATTTGGCGTCAGCAGTTGAACACTGACAGAACGGTGACTCAACCAGCTTAAACGAATGTAATTTGCTCCTAAAGTTACCATGTCCCGTAAGAAATTGAGCAACACAGTGATCAACCTCCAGCCAGGACATTCCCAGGCGTTCACGAACGTCTGGGAAAAACTGTTAGAGATGGCGCCCTTTGATGGAAGTGTTCCAACGCAGCTGCCATTCGTCTAAAAGTTCTTCACGTACATTATCACGATACAGTCTGGCAATTCTATGGCGATCTCTTTCTAACAAAAACCTATCATCCATGCCATCCTTAGCCGAATAGTATAAAGCCGCGCGTCTCTGATTTTCGAGATCAACCGGGAGGACCCCTGCCATCACCGGCAAAGCCTCCGTGCTAACCTGTAGGCCTTGCATAAAAATATCAATGCAAGGCGTTGACTTTGCAGTAACTTTAAACGTGCAGCACCTTACCGGCTACCACAATAGTAGCCTTATCTGCCCATACTGGCGCCCCGTAACACATACAGCCTAGATAAGTGGCCCCGTAAACGACCTTCAGTGTTTTGAACGAAAGTCTCTGCTAAAACGGAAACGTCAAAAGTAATGATACCCAGGAGTGTATAAAACGATTAACGAATCCTGCGAAAGAAGTATGCATGGATCGCAAAGCTTGACAATTCCGTCCTGTCTGATTTCTTTGTCACGCAGCGTGCAAAACAAATATTAAAGGTGAAATGTCTAAAGAGAACACAACTAGTATTTACATAGACATATAATAGAGTGAACAAATCCATTTCAATTCCTTTCATTTGAATTCTACTCTAATCTCATTGATAGTCAAGTCCACGTTCGAAACTAGTTCATAAATTGTCTAATCAATATTACCACTGTATACTGTATACATGTTCTACCGCTGGGATGTACGCTTAAATGATTTGTATACAGTTTTGGCAATGTACCTAATTGGGTTATAAAATTGTCGGCCACATCATATGGTAAAGGCAGGCATGGATAGGTAAAAGTTACAGTACAGTAGTGGCCACTATAATACGAGTTAATATATTGGGATATATTTACACTTCAAATTGAGATAATAGGAGCTTGTGCTATGAAATTTAGATTAAAATATTTATATTTCAAGGCCAGTGAACTATTAACTATCTCGTTTTTTTAAATGCTGTATTGGCTACGAACGTCGTAGCGTATTGCTACGTACGTATAAATATACCTATGAAACTATATATTTTCGTAGGCGTAAAGCCTTTTAGTTCTAACTTCTAAATGTCATTATTTGTGAAACGATGATTTACATAGGTCCGTATTCCAGAACGTTTCTCAAATACTCTACGCTTGAGGCTAGTTTATGCCTTATAAAATCTACTCTCAAGCGTCGATTACAGTCGAGTACACTCTCCAAAGTAG
The DNA here is from genome assembly GCA_948477245.1 of Thumatha senex. Classification (NCBI taxonomy): domain Eukaryota; kingdom Metazoa; phylum Arthropoda; class Insecta; order Lepidoptera; family Erebidae; genus Thumatha; species Thumatha senex. The sequence continues at coordinate 9,076,780 of OX419734.1, forward strand.
TTGCGTAATGATATATAGTCTATAGCCTTCCTCGATAAATGGACTATCCAACACAAAAAGATTTTTTGAAATTCGACCTGTTGTTCCTGAGATTAGCGCGTTCAACCAAACAAACAAACTCTTCAGCTTTATAATATTAGTATAAATATAATAATAAATATATTAAACGAACTCCAATTTTTTTCCTTGAAGGATGTGATCTCTTTGTCAAAATGCAATTATGTTACTGTTAAGTAGGCAGGTAAATCTTATACCTACTCCCGAGCAAAAATGATTTATTCGATTAATTCGCATTTACCACATTTCATACTAAAATTTGGGGGCCAATTTTCATTTCTGCAAATTACAGATACAATATGACCGAGTTTTGGCTAGTCAAACTAGCCGAAAGCAAATGAAAAGCCAAATGGACCTAAATATTGTCTAAGCTTACTGCGGCGCACATACATTGTCGTGTAGTATTTATTAGACTTCTGGAATTTTCCTAGACAGTGAATACGAGTATTAATGGTTTTACTAACATTCGCTAATTGGATAGGGTAAAATAAATGACTTTGTAAAAATATAAAAGTACATATATAATATTTTGAAAGTACATAATTTGAGAATATACCTACCTAAGAAGAATGGACTAAAGGTAAGTAAGACTAAAAAAATATGTGTGTGTACCAGAGTACACAGGTAAGAAGTGAAACTTCTTTACGACATATCATTATTTTCTACTATTTACAACTTAACGAAAATTAGGTAGATAAGGCTTACGCATACGTCGATAAAGAAAGGTTCACTTATGTAGATAAAGAAGTTTAAATTCACTTCAAAACAACATGGCACGTAACCGAAAAACGTTAGGAATTTTTTATACAGCTATAAAATTTCTCTCATACGTCGATAAAGAAGTTTCACTTCAAAAATAACAAAATGCTTCGAAAAACGTAATATTCCAATTATCACAGTAATAAGGATAGAGTTGTATTCAATGTTAGACGGATAGGTAGAAACAGTGGGTTTAGTCGGTTCGATGGCGGTATGATATCCGTAAGGATATTCACTCGTTGGAAAAAGGATTTTATTGTGAATATAACCTATTTTATTTGTATTTGTAGGCATTTCATGGCATAACCGCTGATACCGCATTTACCTTCCATTGACCTAATATTAATAACAGATGTGGCCGTATGCTCGTTTTTGACTACAACCGGGACTTTACGCTGAGTTGAGAGTGTTACCAAAAGTCGGTGTCAAACTATGTCATTAAAACCATTTCAGTAAGAAAGAATAATACAGCATATAATGCGACGTCTTTAAAACACTTCAACAGTGTACACTAAATTTAAGCAGTGAAGTTCATTCAGAATTCACAGTGGAATTGTTATGATGTCAATTGGCTGAGAATTGGAATTCAATCAAGTTAGCATCAATAAACGGAACTTAGGCTAAACTTTTGGAACTTAAGTATTAGGTGAAGTATGGAAAATAGGCTAAGTTACGAGAATTTATCTATACTTAGATTGATTTGCATTTATTAATACGAATACAAATATATACTTAACTGAACCCATTGGAGATACTCCAGCTGTAGTTATAGTCGTCGAGAAATGCCTTAAATGAATAAATAAATCATTTTTATACATATTGCTACTATTGCCTCAGCTCTATTCACTTCAGCTTACACTCTTTGATAAATTAAATAAGTATGCCAATGAGGTACTTCGTTCAAAATTCTCTTTCATCAAGTATGCCACATTTTATTTTTATAAAAAAAAACAACTTTAATCAGAAGGTATAAAATACTCAACAAGTGATGACCCAAATTCAAAACTAGCTATTATTCACATAAAACATTCGAGACTATACACGTCAAAGTAGACATAAATATACTTGACATTTAAAACATGTCAAACTGAAGACTGAAGGGTGCCTTTTGTGGTCGCAGTCCGCGATAACACCTAAAAGGAACTCGTATCTACGTAGTATAATAATTGTAAGGAAAATAGAACTGACATTTTGAACTGCTATTTCTTGTGCGGTACGGTATTTACACATGCATGGCTGTGCGGTTTTACAGCGGGATTACTACACGGAGGACTTCATAAGCTTTGACTTTGTTGATGTCATTTAGCTTTGAAGGAAAATTAGTAGATATGTGGTAATTGCATTATGTAGTTTGCATTTAACTGGATATAATCAAGGCAAAGTACCTTGATGTTTCTTGGCAAATGAATTAATAAATTGCTCGCCGCTTTTTAAAGCACTTCAATGCGCAATTGGTAGGTATTCTAGTTTTTTAAAGAAGAAATAGAACAAATTATTAATAGTTATCCAGAAATAGAGCTATGGTATTTCTCAAAATATTAACGCGTTGAACACATACGTACTTATGCCGTAACATACAAAGATATTGATATGCGAGCCTTACTGCACTTGTATGACCAAATATTTTGGATGCTAAGAACAACCTTTATTTCTGTCTGATACAATATCTTAAATAATTAACCATAATGATGAAGTCCCACGACTATGCGCATGGTCTGCACGTATCGATTGAGAAGTTCAGAAATAATTTCTATAAACTGGGTGAAACTATGCACATACACTGAACTTTACTAACTTACCTATTCAACTATTATACTAGGTAGCGTGAGGAAATGTTCAGGGAGAATATTAATACATAAATAAATAAATATCCATCACGCCTTATCCCCGAAGGGGTGGCAGAGGCATATTATATTAATACATTTTGTTGTTAAATATAAAATAACAAATAGAGGAAGATCAACCCTAGCGCAGCCGGTGTCGCAAATTTTGCCTGGGGACAATCTTTGCTTCGACTAAGCAATGGAGGAAAATGTCGATTTCGCTCACCACCCTTTAGGTTAACCTCCTTTGCCTGAAGCTAGCAAATATTGCCCGTACGTACCGTTCTGGTATAGGTTATACTGTTATAAGTACAGGTGCGCAAACCTATTTCCGATATTACCTATGGTAGAACTTCAGCGTTGGTGATAAATTTTGGATGTCATCATAATTAAAAATATTATTCCTTATATTATAAGTTAGTTTTTTGGTTGAGCGCACTAATCTTAGGAACTACTGGTGCGAATTGAAAATAATCTTTTTGTGTTTGAAAGGCTATGTAATCTATCGTATCGCGCTACTAACTAAGAGAGCGGAATATTAATTCATCAAATTAGTCTATCGCAGTTCACAGCAGGTTTTAGACCTGTCCTAACTTTCTCCAAAACCCTGAGTCTTTCGTTTCCAGTCCCTCTCCGTGAACTTTTAGGTCGTCAATTGACCTAGCCTTGGGACCGATATACCTTCCGTTTGTCAAATTGCCGTCTTCATTTCAGAGCTCAACAGTGGAGGGGGATATAGCGATAAGTATATCGATAAAACCACAGAATAAGTAATAGTACTACGTAAAATTACATTTTAATGCTAAAACTAAATTCCAAAACTACATTTTAATGCTTCACTTTTGCCAAATTTTCGGTTTAGATGTCTGATTAGAACATAGTTCCCGGAAACAACGTTGATAAAAACCCAAATCAAAGTTGTCACTAGCAGCAAGTTCAACGATCGCTGGGCTCCAATGTGGACATTTTGAAAGTGTCCGAGACGAAAAAATAAGATGGTGGTAAGGCTCTTATTTTTGAATCAGAAAAGGTACAAATAAAAGCGAAAGAAATCAAAACGTAAAGTTACATATTAATCTAAACCATAGAAGTACTAATTGCATATGGAGTTAGAGGTCAAATCAATACCTATAAATGTATTATCAAGCAATCGGGACTAGCGCACCGCCAATGGCAACACCAATATGACTTTTATTGAAGTGGCTACTCACTAGCGCAGAAAGTCGTTAATATTTTATAAAGTTGCAATATGGGCAGCATCGAGTCGCATCGTCCGCAGAGTGTCATAATCTATTAAACTACAAGTACAGTTCTGCAGCTGATGTCAAAATGCTTGTTACGATAAATCTTAATTTAGTTGAAGTTTATGTTTGTAGCCGAAAGTACGTACGTACGTACGAATTCATTTTTTTAGGGTTCTATAATCGTTTCAGTTTTGCTTCAGTTTCAGTTTTATTAGTTCAATTCTCTTATTTTAGAGTTCGTCATCTCTTACTTTAAGAGTTGTTTTAATATTAGAATCTTATAGTGTTGATGAGTAAGAAGTACCTTTCAAGAAGTATTAATTCTCACACAAAGAAACTAATTTGAAATTTTAAATTACTTTCTTTGTTCAATTTATAAAGTCTGGGTCCACGATGCCTCTTTTACGCACCGAAAGTCTTATGAATACTTTGACACTTAGACAGGGTTTTTATGGTATTGATTATTGAGTTTCGCCATGCCTAATTGTATCGCCAATTTATCTGTAAATATTTTATTCCAGCTGAAAAAAACTCTTTACATTAAATCATTTGAGTCTTTTCGTTTTTGGGACATGTTGTGGGATATTTTTTTACACAGTGCCATATCGCCCAAAGTAAGCTAATATAAGCTTGGGGTATGCGTCTAGACAACCGATAGATATACATATATATATTTCTAAATACATACATTTTAAACATAGACAACACCCAAACTTCGAAATAATCATTTGTGACACGGGAATCAAACTCAGGACTTCAGCCACATATGAAATTGTTGACAGAGGGGTACGTATACCTATATTATCTGTAAAGGGACTCCATTGACAAAGACGTTTAACTGCAATGCTCTTAGGTGTGGTCAACTTGATTATTCTGAAGAACTACTGTTTACTGACGAAACCCTGTGTTATCTACTAATTACATAGATACTCCCTGATTTATCGATGAAACGGTATACAATAAAATTGTGTTGTATTTTTAATACACAACTGAATACCTAAGGGTACCTAGTATGTACAACAATAATTTATTAAAAGTAATACTTAAGAAGTTTAGACATATTAATACTTTATTTTTGACTTTTTAGTGCTGTTGCTTTTTATAGAAGTTGGTATAACTCGTTTTAAAAATATTTGTTTCTGATGAGACATACCCCTTCAGGGATAAAGGCGTGACAATATGTATGTATGTATGTATATTTTTGGTGTAGCTTTAGTAGCTGTCAAAGGATTTCAGCGAAAACGGTAGATAATTCCACCATACATATTTATTTTATCCTTTACGGTTTTTGCAGAGCAAGCTAGAATATCTTACATATTGAGGAATTCAATCCGACTTATTTGTTATATTTTGGCCAATTTATAAAATCTTTATAAATTTAGCCTGTATATTATTCTGGCGTGTAAGCTACATAATTATTTAGTTTCATTCCATTACTTACTTTTTGCATGAAACATCATCTCAAAAACATTCACATTTACCACATGAATATTGCACATAGGTATAGGTAACATAAATTTTGATTATACATAAAACAATTCTAATATTTGCCTAAATTATAGATACTTATTACCAAATCTTACTATCAACAGACTGTTTATATTATTTATTGATAGCACTTTGTGGAACTTGCTACTTGCATCTTGAATGAAAACATTTGTACTGTTCAACTTATTTGCTTATAACCTGACCGGTTTTGCCTTACGGCATTTTCAAAGGTTAACACGTATTTTATGCATCATTCACAGATCGTCGTCATCATCTTATATTGTTGATGTGTAAAAAGTCCTTTCCTTTCCAGAAGTCAAAATTCTCACACAAAGAAAGAAATTCGAATATTTTTTTGAACATTTTATCATACATTAAGTCTTTGTAATTTACGATCACATATGAGAGGCATAAGAGAATATGTGTTAACCTTTGAAAATGCCGTAAGGCGAAACCGTTCTGGTTGATAAGTAAATAAATAATACAGTACAAGTGTTTTCATTTAAGACTTGTTTTTTGAAGTGAAAACTTCTTTAGCGGCGTTGGGTATAAAATCTTAAACTCGCGTCAGGACACGTGTCCTGATCAAAAAAGCGTAAGATTTTATCATCATCATCTTTACGTCGATCCCGGTCAATTTTTGAAGGAAAAACTTCTTTTAGCGCGGTACGCATATCTTTAGATGAGATAAAATCTCGACTCGCGACCATAATCATCATCATCATCTAACGTTGATTCCGGTCATCTACAGGTCTTATTAAATAATGCTGTGTAATCAATTAGGACTCTTTCAGTGTAGAATTATTTTTTATCATCATCATCTTTACGTCGATCCCGGTCAATTTTTGAAGGAAAAACTTCTTTTAGCGCGGTACGCATATTTTTAGATGAGATAAAATCTCTGGACTCGCGACCATAATCATCATCATCATCAAACGTTGATTCCGGTCATCTACAGGTCTTATTAAATAATGCTGTGTAATCAATTAGGACTCTTTCAGTGTAGAATTATTTTTTATCATCATCATCTTTACGTCGATCCCGGTAAATTTTTGAAGGAAAAACTTCTTTTAGCGCGGTACGCATATTTTTAGATGAGATAAAATCTCTGGACTCGCGACCATAATCATCATCATCATCTAACGTTGATTCCGGTCATCTACAGGTCTTATTAAATAATGCTGTGTAATCAATTAGGACTCTTTCAGTGTAGAATTATTTTTTATCATCATCATCTTTACGTCGATCCCGGTCAATTTTTGAAGGAAAAACTTTTAGCGCGGTACGCATATTTTTAGATGAGATAAAATCTCTGGACTCGCGACCATAATCATCATCATCATCAAACGTTGATTCCGGTCATCTACAGGTCTTATTAAATAATGCTGTGTAATCAATTAGGACTCTTTCAGTGTAGATTTATTTTTCATCATCATCATCTTTACGTCGATCCCGGTCAATTTTTGAAGGAAAAACTTCTTTTAGCGCGGTACGCAATTTTTTAGATGAGATAAATTTGGACTCGCTACTCCCCGTTACGATACGCAGCTATAGTGTGTGCATATATGCATGTACCAACGCGACTAGATAAATAAATTATTAATAAATTGAATTTTTTAAGTGAAAACGCCTCTTAGCGTGGTACACATATTTTTAGAGGAGATAAAATCTCTGGATTTGCGACTATAATCATCATCATCATCTAATGTTGAACCCGGTCATCTACAGGTCTTATTAAATAATATTGTGTAATCAATTAAGACTCTTTCAGAGTAGAATTTTTTTTTCATCATCATCATTAACGTCCATCCCGGTCAATTTTTGAAGTGAATATTCTTTTAGCGCGGTACGCTTATTTTTAGATGAGATAAAATCTCTGGACTCGCGACCATTATCATCATCATCATCTAACGTTGATTCCGGTCATCTACAGGTCTTATTAAATAATGCTGTGTAATCAATTAGGAGTCTTTCAGTGTAGATTTATTTTTCATCATCATCATCATTAACGTCTATCCCGGTCAATTTTTGAAGGAAAAACTTCTTTTAGCGCGGTACGCAATTTTTTAGATGAGATAAATCTCTGGACTCGCTACACCCCGTTACGATACGCAGCTATAGTGTGTGCATATATGCATGTACCAACGCGTCTAGATAAATAAATTATTAATAAATTGAGTTTTCACTTCTGTCGGCACTCCCGGAGTGGTTAGGTTTTTTTTCTTTTTGTTATAGTTCTATGCCGGTGCCGCCACCGGCAATTCCGCCACTGTCTAATGTGACTAGCAAAAGTTTTTTTTTGAAATCTATCCCAACCTATCCCAACATTGAAGCTTTCAACGTCAAATGTGTGACAAGGACATGTACAGGGTCACTTGAATATTGAAAGGTTTTTTCGTTCGATATTCAAGTGACCCTGTACATGTCCGAGTGACGTACATCTTCATGAATAATGTAGTTAAACCCTAAATAAATAGAGACATAAGACTCTTGACCGCTGCTTTCAATTTCATAGCTTCATGAAATTCAAACAGATGATTTCAGACTTTATTTGGTAGCTAGAAAATTGGTTTAGCTTCATTTGAACAAATTGTTGCCACCGAAGGCGGAATGAAACGAGCTAAGGTCTTTCTGTACCCTGTTGTTAAGTGTAAATAAAAAGCATTCTAGTTCAGAAAATTTAAGGCATGTTTAATCCTATTGTTTATTAAATTACATGCTTTGATGCTTAGAATACCACGAAAGTCTCTTATGTCTCAATTGATAAATAAATAATTAAAATCATTTTAATAACAAATTTATTTTCACACACAAAAAAATATTAAATTCATATAATTAAAATGTTGTAGGCAAGCATAAAAATCTTAAGCCGAACGATCTTTAATAGGCCGCCATATTGGATTTAGTGACGTCACTTTATTGCTCATTTTATATCCTTTCATTTGATACCTATACTGTAGTGATGCATTATAAAATAATTAGTGTGTTCCACCATGTTGGATTTAAAATGACGTCACACAGCTAACGATAAGTATGCGTGCATTGTCATCCAAACTAATCGTGTATACAAAGTTTCAGCTAAATCAATCGAAGGTATCAGCTTCACTGTTGAGCTGCAAGATTCCAACTGCGCAAACATACATACATAGCAAGTTAATAAAAATATCGTAAAAGAAAACATGGCATGTATAGTTGAAGTCCATATTTGAAAACAACCTCTTATAGGTATTGAGGTAATCCATTTTTTATACCACTATTAGCAAGTTAATAAAAATATCGTAAAAGAAAACATGGCATGTATAGTTGAAGTCCATATTTGAAAACAACCTCTTATAGGTATTGAGGTAATCCATTTTTTATACCACTATTACAGAATTAATGATTATTTAAATGATAAAAATAAATGGAAATGAGTTGCTTTCTTTTCGCTCCAGCTATTTAGGATTCGAATGAATCTTGTGTTATTTTGTACTTGTCTTGAAGCTGCATATATGTTGTATTTTTACATTTCTACATTATGAATAATTTGAAACGTCAGACAACTAAAGGTTTCTAAATTGGCTGCGTTTAGTTCCAGTAATAACTAATATACAAATATGTAATTTGAGTTTGTTATTGTGTGAGCACCAAGTAGACTTATTTATTATTTTGAAATTGACATGATAGTTGCTGTGCAGTTTTTGGGTATGTCATGCTCGCCTAAGTGTCCTGGCAGTGGTGGCGTATGTATCGGGTCGCCTTATTCCCTATAATACGGTTGAGTAGGGCGATGGCTGATATATACGTCATACCCGTGAATGGGTGCCGTCTGTTGGGACTGGTCAGCTCATAGCTGTTATAGCAATTATTACAAATAAAATTATTTAAATTTAAGGCAAACTAAGTTTAGTCGACTGTTCTCACATAAATCTAAAGGAACAATGTAAGTGTAATTTTAATGTTGTAAGCCACACATACATTTTAAAAGAGCAACCATTACTTTCTTGCTAGATTCTTCTTAAAGTGTAGGCTGCCCTTAGAACTGGCAACTAGAATAGCTCTAATTTTGATTTGATTTTAAACATAACATTGATTTTGTTTTTGTTTTGTATAAATTCATTACTATATTATTGGTCAAACATCATGTCATCATCAAACTAATGTAATTACTGGCGGTTAAAAAATAGTGGCCATGAGTTTTATTGCCAGGTCCTTCCTCAGGCTCTACCTATTGCTTTGCGAATCTGGCAGTAAATGTAGAAGCAATAATCTTGACGTTCATAAGTGTTACTTTGTGACCTACATGAATAAAGATATTTCATTCATTCATTAACTACTATGGCACAAATAAGCTAAAGATGACATGTACTCAAAAGTGGTAATTATAATTTCCTAATTAAAATTATCAATTCGACATCGGGATTACTTACAAAGGTTTCACCATTTCTTTCTTGAAATATGTATATACCACACCATAAACGTAACATCTGTCGTGTAGGCATACCCTTAACCACAAAGCGACCCCACTTCGACTTTATAGTGCGTATTGACCCATTTTACGTCTAGATTTACCGTTTAGCTCATAACCTTAAAGTCAATTGTCTTCAGGGAATAAAAAGGTGAGATAGGTAGACCTGCTGTTTTTTTACAAATACATTTTACTTTTTTTTCACGTGAGCAGATTGCTCAAAAACGGAAAAGTCAAAAGTACTGGGATACCCAGACGTGCGTGTATGAAGCGATTAATGAATCTGAAATCGAAAGATATATGTATGTATCACGGTGCCTGGTGATCTGTTCTCTCTGACAACCGCTTCAGGGATACAGCGTGAAGATAGTTAACTTTTTTTACCTCTCAGGTGGTAGACCGATGTATCTGGTCGAAAGTGTTCGCCGTAGACTATAAATCAGGTATAGCAAACCAATGACACGTGACGTAATATTTTAGGCATAGATTAAGTATGAAGTATTATGCAGAGATTTTAATCGCTAGTTATACCCTTGCCATACTACGGAGACTAAAAATAAACGAACGACATAAAATTAAAGAATTTGGAGTTGATAGTACTAATTTAGTACTGCTGAACGCCCGTTTCCGTGGGAATACGGGGGTAAAATGTAGCATAAGTAACTCCTTATAGCATCAACTATCTACCAGTGACAGTCCATTTAAAAGCGGTCTAGCCGTTTCAGAGATAAGTCGGAACAAACAGATAGACAGAGAAAAGTTTTAGATATTGGATTCTTATGTTAGTACCGTAGAAACTTTGATATGCTCTATATTCTGCTCTCCAAATTAACAGCTTTTCAATAAATAGTGAAAAGCTGTTAATTTGGAATTACAAACATAATTTCAAATAGACACTTTAACTTTATTTATCTGTATAGTTATTATTATTGTCACAATGTTTAATGACACATATTTTTTTTATAAAATGACTCGTTGATGATTAATGGTTTGCCATTCCTGGAACAGACGGTGCGATTTTGGGCTGTCGATTCTGCAAAATTCTTTACCCCAATGTCTAGAAATGTTTGTTTCTGTGTTTTCAATGTATAAATATGTATATATTTAGAAATATATATGTTATGTTTATCAGTTGTCTAGATCCCAAAGCACAAGTTTAAAGCTTAGTTTGGGCAAGATATCGCGGTATGAAAGGTGTCCCATAATATTTATATACTAAATTATAAGACAAAGAAAAGTTATAGAATAGAATTTTTACATTTTATGAAGTGAAACTTCTTTATTGAAGTATGCGTAAGCCTTATCTACACAATTTTCGTGAAGTTGTAAATAGTAGAAAAATTACACGTCGTTAAGAAGTTTCACTTCTTACCTGTGTAGTCTAGTACACACACATTTTTTATTGTAGATACTTCAAAGTTTATATCAGAGAGTCCTATCTATGCATAATGTATATGTATGTGATGCTGGGACAAGTAAAAAGCAAACTGGGGTACTTCATTAAAAAATGTATTACAAAAATTTTGCTGGACTTGTTCAAACTAGTTATATTTGGATTTCCTAGTAAAGTCTTATGTGAGCACAGTTCGATATAGATTGCCAGATACCACTGACGTTGATAGATTGGCAATTAGTGTTTCGTGGTTTCAAAGCCAATAATAGCATAGAGATTAGGTTTTGATACTATTCATTACTGACCATACACTAAATGAATGTCCTATTAGTTGATAATTCGTTGGTAGACAAACGTACCTGAAGTGGAGTTTGACTATAATTATACTAGACTAGTTGATACCCACGGCTACGGCCGCTTTGTGACGTTTTTCCATACCCGTTTTCCACAGCAACTTGTTCCCGTGTTAAAAAGTAGCCTATGTGTGAATCCAGGTTGTGAACTTTTTATATACCAAATTAGTACAGTGTTTAAAGCGTTGAATAACAAACAAAGGTACAAATATCTTTACAAACATTCACGTCGTGACAGTAGAATTGCAGTAAATTATCCATATACTTAATACTTAATATATAAAGCTAAATAGTTTGTTTGTTCGTTTGTATGTTTGGTTGATCGCCCATTTGTGTTGAATAGCCCATTTATTCAGGAAGGATATAAGATATATATCATCACGCTACTACCGAGGAGAGCGGAACAGTAATCATAAATGTTCACAAATCAGATTTTTTTTTAAACATAAAAGCGTAAAAAATGCCTCCGTCAAAGCCGCGGGGGTCAGCTAGTTAAACATAAAATAGCACAATTGAGACGCTGATAGAAAGTCATGAAGAAGTTCTGCAGAACACTTAGAAGAGCTTCTCCATGACTAGTCGCATAGAGTGACTGCAAGGAAGTCATTGTTCTGCGCTGTGCATGCGTCTCTAGGTGTCTATTATAAATGGCAAGCAACTGCAAAGCTCTATGGTTCAATGTGAGTACTCTTTGGAAGTAGCCCAAGACGATTGACTTTTAGTACAGGGCGCCACAAAGATGGAAGTGACGCAAGTGGAACGGACGAGGCAACAATTCTGGTCCCTGAGGTCGGGAGTCACACACACCGTTCCTGCTGCCGGCAGTAGGATTAATGGCCTATAAACGCATTCACCGCGACAAAAAAAATTGGAACCTAGGTTCCAAGTCTACGTAAGATTTGAAAGCGACTGGGAATACACTCAGACGAAAGGAAGAGAATAAACCTCTTTGACCTACTAACAAACTGCAAGCTTACATCACGAAATGAAAAACTTATAAAAACTGTGTACCGTCCAGTATAGCATCACAGGTTGCCGTTAAACATAGTATACAAGGCTCATAACCACTGAAACACCTTTATGCCGTGGATGGTGGCACTTTTAAATTTTCAACAGCTATGCTCTAAACCCTCAAGTATACTGCTCTTTGTATACGCAAAAACAAATTAATTATTTATACCATCGTGGAGCTTTTTCAGTTCAAATGAACTAAGTTAGAAATGTTTGAATATTTTGAATATTATCTGTAAAACACGCGAAATAAATTAGGTACATTTCGCAGCTAAACTTTGATGAGTGTTCACATTTCTTGCGATTGACATTTACTTTTGGTTTTGCCTTCTACATCTTTATCTAAATGTATATGGTAATATATTATAAACTAGATGACAAATTCCTACACAAATGCCCACAGCTTCGCCCGTGGAATATTTAGACCTCCCGTCGCACCTATTTAATCCCGTCGCTTATAAATTCTACAATGATGCATAAAAATTTGGCCGATTTGTCGACATTTATGACTATTGCTCTGCTTTCCAGTGTAGTAGCGTAATGATATACAGCCTATAGCCTTCCTCGATAAATGGGCTATCTAACACAAAAATATTTTTTCAAATCCGAACTGAAGTTCCTGAGATTAGCGCGTTCAACAAAAATTTCTCTGCCCGCTCGTCTGTCTGTTCACAATCTAGCTGAAAGATCCTCATTACCATTAGAAAGTTCTAAATTAACATGGATATACATAATTAGTCACCCCGAAGAAGTGGTAAAATATAAAAATTTAGACCTAGTGTCAAAAAGAAAAAAAAAAGAATCTAAATGAGTCCCATGTATAGATTTACCTATAGATTTTCGTGCCATTACAGTTTTATAATGAAAAAAAAAAAAAAAACTAAAAACACTTTAATTTGTTGATCTCGACGTGTGTGTCCTTTTGTGCACACGATCGATTCTTGAAAAGAGTTTCTTAGCAAAAAGCAAAAATAGATCATTTGGAAAACATAGTCTCTTTTTTGACACGATCAAGTGTCAAAAAAGAGACTATGTTTTCCAAATGATCTATTTTTTTTACATACAAAAATTCTCTGTTTTCACCCGTGAGTAAAGCCTATGCGACGTTTGTCAAAAAGGCCATGTCGCCATAAGTACATGTCCAAAATTTATTATTAAATGTGTGAGTTCCCTTGAATGTTTGCTCTACTTGGTGACACATTTAAATATTAATTACGTTGGGATACGCTCATACAGATTTCCTTTTGGTTCTTATATGAATATAGTTTAAAATGGTATGAAAGTAATTATGTAACTCCGTACTTAGGTATGCAGGGTGATACACTATCCAATGTTTCTTCTTCTTCATCTTTGCGTATTCCCAGTTACTTCCAAACCCTACCTGGCTCTTTCGAGCCGGAGTCCGCCTTTACTGGCTGCTAGGAGCAACTTTGGTCTGACTTTTTATTTCGTCATTATTGGAAGCGACGGCCACTGAACTAACGCCCCCGTAATGGCGCCTGTATTGCTGTTGCCTTGAACGTAGATCAGCAGATACCCTAGCAGGTGAGGTTGCTTGAACCACGGAGATCTTGGTGGGATTGGATCTATGCCCCTTACATATAGACACTAGCATTTTTAATTTGGCAGCCGGCGTAATTTTGGCGAGCTAGACAACAAAATGTATTGTAATATTATAAAAAGGAACGGTTTTTTCTTTTAATCGATAAGTCCTTGTTACTTATGAAATCTGCTGTTCATATCCGTAAATAATGCTGTTCAACAGCACATTCAATACCACGACAAAAGTAATTTACGGATTATTTCGATGTCCTTTAATTGTTATATAAAATAAAATATTAAATAAATAAAATAAATATCCATCACGCCTTATCCCCGAAGGGGTGGCAGAGGCATATTATATGCCCACTTTTCCCCTACGAGAACAGGAAAGAGTTCTATGGTTTCGTGTCGCCAACCGATATCCGCATGTCCGTACCTCGGTATCAGAAAGACGGTACATGTTCCAGTTTATACCATGATGCTTATTGAAGCTTAGATTCATTTTACCAGTAAGTATTGGTGACATTCTGATATTACTTGCCAATACTTTCGTTTACGAATACACCTGACTCTCAACCATTTTCTATTGTAATAAAAATTCTATTTGCCAAAGGTTGCTTCTGAAATTTCAACGTTATTACTCGAAGCTGCTGTTGCTTGGCAAATGCAAATATCCCGGCTCAACTGTATCAAATATTTATAAGAGAATCCTGTTCAAGTATAGACATGCGATACACATCGCGAGCCAACATTATTTTAAATTGGCGAACTACGTTCTAAAATGTTTCGTTCTCTGCAGATCTTACAATCATAAACTGATAATAGCAATTTTTCCCAATAAAAACGGTAATGCGGCGCTGTTGATTCTCTTACTCATAAGTGGTTCTTTCAGAGTATATAGATACCCTCTCTCTCTCCTAATTAAAGATTATTTGTCAAAAGTGCCTCAAACTTAACATCAATTTGTGATTGTAAATATTCATATTCATATTCATTTATTGTAAATTTGAAGTTATTCCGCATCAGTGAAGCCTAAAAAAGTTCCTATAGTCTAAAAATGTCACTAAAATTTTATAATGTCGTGGACATAGATATGCATCCAGCCGTTCCCTTATCCACACCTACCATTATAATATTTTAGTCTTTCTACAAAAGTCTAATTCTATTTTCGTAGTCATGCATAAGTCTGGAAGACCGTGAAACGTTAAATCAATCGATGTCACAGCCGATTCCGTTTGCCAGACATCGATTCAGAGGTACCTTGCCAGGTTTACATTGCTCCGGAAACCGAATGAAAAATGAGAGGTCCATGGAATAATTCAAAGTAAATAGGTATAGAGAAAGCTACGTGGGATTCGAATTCTCAAAATTGCATGAAATATTAGCTTACAAACTTCATTTGTGCATTTTATTTTTTCTATAATCGTGGATTTCACTATAATTACGATTATATATAAGTAGGTACTAGTTGACACTCGTGCTCCACCCGCGTGGATATATTTTTCCGTTCTCGTTTCCCACAGGAACACGTTTCCGGGATAAAAAATTGCCTATGTATTTCATCAATATCCATTCAGTAGTTTTTGCGCAACAGAGTAACAAACATTCACCCATACATTCATACAAACTTTCGCGTTTATAATATTAGTAGAATAAGATATGAGAGTCGAAATCGCGAGTGTTTTGTTGCAGAAATGAAACTGTTGTTTGTAAAAAAATTAAAGGTGTCCAAATTATTATGTTGATCGTTAATTACTCGTGGTGTATTAGTCAGATTACATATTTAAGAGATACGTTGTATAGGTACGTTTCGTTGGTAAATATTAGGTAACAATAAAATATCTATTGAAGCGCTTGTGGCCCCGCGGACTCAGTGTTCTATAAACGATCACTGAGTTACACAACTTTCACTATGGCTGGTTCTCGGATAGGTGACCACTTTGTGGCATTTACATTTGCGAGCGTTTCCGTGCTTCGGAAGGCACGTTAAGCCGTTGATCCCGGCCATGTTACTGGCAGTAACATGGCAGTCGTTAAGTTGAAGGCCCTATGGGCGGCTTGAAAAATTTGAACAGCAGGTAGCCACCACCTGCGTCTGTCTATTTCAACACGGTAATGGGCTCACTACCTATTACTTGGGACAGGAATACACATGGTGAAACGTAGGTATATAATATGCCTCTGCCACCCCTTCAGAGATTAGAAACAACAACATCAGCCGCCATTTAGATTGCCAGAACCACAGCTCATTTTATTATTAAGATATTTTCTGTTGTGTGGAGGTGCCTTGTATATATCTAAAGGTACGCTCAGAAACATAGCTGAGACTTTATTTTCATATGCAACAGATTATTTTAGGTACCAATACACCCGCCACTCTAACTCTCCCGATTATATCTTTTCTAGATACTTTAAATCAATAAAGAACTGTCGATATCTTTTCTTATTTTATTACACCCACTATACACAAGTTAATCAATTCTTTTTCCTTTAATTTCCTTTTTCTATGAAAATTTTTTTGCTACTCTGTGCTATTCTATTAATAAATGCTTCACGTTGCTAATACTGCCATGGCTGGTGTTCGAAACCGCATGGCTACGGTTGTACACACATTCAGCACAGACACAAATCTGTGTTTCATGTCAGCATGTAGGATGATGTGTTGTTGATCTTGTCAGCTAATGGGAAAGTGTAATTTGCCTTTGAGTATGTAGACATGTTTACCTATAGGCAAAATGTTTATTATCGTAAAGATTGCATGAATAGATTTTAGATGAAATAATACGATTTAGTAATTCTCTCTAATAACCAGTAAATCAAACTGTTTTGATTAATACTTCATTTAAATATTTGGCATACAGAACACAACAAAAATACTGAAATTATTGAAAATATGTATGACTTGTAATCTTTTTGCGAGAGTAAGTGAGATGCCAATAAATGTAATGATTAGTAATCGTTATTGTAAAAAAAATTATGTTTAAACATTTTATTAAAAAGAAGTTATGGGTAATGAAAATATGCCTACTGATTTATTCTGTTTGAACATTATGCGAAACGAAGAGTATGCCGAAAAACGTCATGCAGTTTTAAGTTATGCCTCTAAAATTTATGCAACCCAATACGGACCCGTTTTCTTTTTCTTAGCCATGACCTCGTCTGTTGGTCAGTAGGTAAACTACTTCCAAATAAAGCCGACTTGCGCCTTAAAATTCTCGATAGAGCATTTGCATTCTAATGTTAACCTACTTATTGCTCTTTGGTCCAAGTTATGCGTTCTCGATCTCTCTCATCTCTTTTTTTATTACATTACCCTGTCACATATGAATTCGTTAAGAGTGTTTTGTTGGATTTTTCTAAAATAAGATCCTATTTGTACCTTGATGGTCGAATTTAAATTTGAATCTTTCTGCTCTTTCTGATCAATACATCTCTCAAAATGGATTGATGATCAGTTTGAGAATTATATAAGATGCCAATCGGGTAACTTCTACGTTGGCGATTCAGTCTATAATCCCTTTTGGGCTGGCTCGAGGTCATCAGACACGGGAACACTGATGCACCCTGGACCGATTTTTTTACCTGTGGGAATCCTCATGGATGCTATGCCGAAATCCTACTGACAAAAACAACATGGTGCCCTTCTAGACAGGACCTAGGCCTTCTAGGCAGACGCCTATGCTCAGGATTCCCGCGTGAGCCCACGAAAGGATAGCTCCAGAGCTCCTGACAGACTTTATTAACTACCGCCGCATAGTCTCCTCGTCTTCGGGGGGTTCGGGTGTAATCCCACTTATTTAAGGGAATAAAGCGTGTACGTTTAGTAATCACGCCACGCCACCGTTTAGGGCCTACTTCTGTAAGGACGGCGAACAGCCCACCCGCCGCCTTCACGTCCCCGGTCACGGAGACCTGTAGTTCTAGACTAGAAAATCTGCGCCGTCCGAACTGCAGAACTGTGGAACTCAAGTGGGAGAATTCTCTCCCGCTCCCTCTCCGCCACCTCTTTCGCGAGCATGACTGCTCGCAAAAAGATGCAGCGGCGACCCACTTGCAGGTGTAAAACTTCTTGTAAACTTGTTCACTGTCCTTGTAAATCATCGTAAAAATTCCTGGCAGCTAACCCTATTGCAGAGAGCCTGCAAGGCCTGCCGAAGTTTGGCGCTCCCCGCCTGACTGGTAGAAGTGAAATACAGAAAGCGTTTGCAGCATCGTAGGTTTTGGATGTATTTTAGCTGACAAGTTTGGTCGCCTTGCTCTCCGGAGAAAAACAATACAGGTGCTGCGCCCGCGCTCTCAGTTTTGGAGGCGCCGCATTAATAACTGTCATGCGCGATCACGACTGGTGTGACCGTGGTACCCCGGCAATATTCATATGAGGCCCCGTACATTTCGGGCGAGCATTTTGCAGTGACTTATCGCCTATCCTGCGTCTCGCTAGTAGCGATACGGAACAACGTGGTGGTGTAGTGTCTGCTTTTCACGATTGGGACCCACAAAGCCACTCTGCTGCTCCCTGCAGCAGGTTAGTAATGCGTTATATCAAGTTCGAAATAGAAAATACTAAAATTTCAACCTCTACATAAGCTAGGAGTTCAAACGAAAATGAAGCTTGAACAGAATTATATTTAAAATACTTGTAGCACTTAAAGTATTTTTTTTTAGTAGTCGACAGCCTTGGGCATCACGGTCTCTCATGCAGCAGGAGTGCAGGTCGCAGGTCACGTCATGCATACCTTAATGACATTATCCGTCGGGCTCTTGTCACCGCCGGTGTTCCAGCCGTTCTAGAACCTAATGGTTTGGCGCGTGACGATGGCAAGAGGCCAGACGGTATGTCATTGGTGCCATGGAAGATGGGAAAGCCTTTAGTTTGGGATGCAACTTGTGTTGACACCCTGGCTCCTTCTCATCTTCATAGCACGGCGAGTTGCGCTTGTGCTGCTGCTGCATCCGCCGAGACTCTCAAGCGGCGCAAATATAATAATTTAATAGGTAATTATATTTTTGAGCCGTTTGGGGTCGAGACACTGGGCTCGTGGGGCCCAAGTGCTCGTTCACTGTATAGTGATATCGCAAAGCGACTGGTCGATTCTTCTCGTGACCATAGGGCTGGCCTCTTTCTCGCTCAGAGAATAAGCATTGCCATACAACGTGGCAATGCGGCCAGCCTTATGGGAACCTTACCGGTTGATTTTGATGGGGAGGAATTCTTCGACACCTAGTCGGGGCATCATTGTCAGTCTTGTACTAATTCCCACCACCCGCCCCCTTCTTTTTGTATTGTTTTCTGTAAATATGTTAAATTTTAATTTGTTAATAACTTTGCAATAATGTTTAAAATACTTATTTAAAATATAATCAAGACAAATTTGACGTCTGTCAATCAAAAAATCAGAAGATAAAAAGAATAAAAATTTGACGTCTGTCAATTTTGTCTTGATTTTATTTTAAATAAGTATTTCAAATATAATTCTGTTCAAGCTTCATTTTCGTTTGAACTTATGTAGAGGTTGAAATTTTTGGATTAGAAAATCCAAAAAATTTTTTTAAGCTCAGATTTACTTTCAGGCTCAGACTTAATTTCAGAATTACTTGAGCTTGAGCTCAGACGCACCGTTTAAGAGATATGGCCAAAAATGTGTAAAAGTTGGTTAAATATATATATTTATATTATATATATACCTGTGTCAATAGGTCACAGGTACATAGGTAAAAGGACATAGGTCAAAGGACATAGGTCAAAGGGCATAGGTCAAAGGACGAATGTCAAAGATCATAGGTCAAAGGACGTAGGTCAAAGGGCATAGGTCAAAGGACGAAGGTCAAAGGACGAAGGTCAAAGGACATAGGTCAAAGGACGCAGGTCAAAGGACATAGGGCAAAGGACGAAGGTCAAAGGACATAGGTCAAAGGACATAGGTCAAAGGACATAGGTCAAATGTCATAGTACAAATGTCATAGGTCAAAGGACATAGGTCAAATGACATAGGTCAAAGGACATGTGTCATAGGATATAGGTCAAAGGACATAGGTCAAAGGACATACGTCAAATGAAATAGGTCAAAGGACACATAGGTCAAAGGACATTGGTCAAAGGGCATAGGTCAAAGGACGAAGGTCAAAGGACGAATGTCAAAGAACATAGGTCAAAGGGCATAGGTCAAAGGACGAAGGTCAAAGGACATAGGTCAAAGGACGAAGGTCAAAGGAAATAGGTCAAAGGACATAGGTCAAAGGACGAAGGTCAAAAGACATAGGTCAAAGGACGAAGGTCAAAGGACATAGGTCAAAGGACATAGGTCAAAGGACGAATGTCAAAGAACATAGGTCAAAGGACATAGGTCAAAGGACGTAGGTCAAAGGGCATAGGTCAAAGGACGAAGGTCAAAGGACATAGGTCAAAGGACACAGATCAAAAGATATAGGTCAAAGGGCATAGGTCAAAGGGCATAGGTCAAAGGGCATAGGTCAAAGGGCATAGGTCAAAGGACATAGGTCAAAGGACGTAGGTCAAAGGGGATAGGTCAAAGGGCATAGGTCAAAGGACATAGGTCAAAGGACATAGGTCAAAGGACGAAGGTCTAAGGACGAAGGTCAAAGGACATAGGTCAAAGGACGAAGGTCAAAGGACATAGGTCAAAGGACATAGTACAAATGTCATAAAACAAATGTCATAGGTCAAAGGACATAGGTCAAAGAACGTAGGTCAAAGGACATGGTACAAATGTCATAGTACAAATGTCATAGGTCAAAGGACATAGGTCAAATGACATAGGTCAAAGGACATGTGTCATAGGACATAGGTCAAAGGACTTACGTCAAATGAAATAGGTCAAAGGACATAGGTCAAAGGACATAGGTCAAAGGACATGGGCCATAGGACATAGGTCAAAGGACATAGGTCAAAGGTACATAGGACAAAGGACATAGGTTAAAGGATATAGGTCAAAGGACAAAGGTTAAAGATCATAGGACAAGAGTTTCTTTAACCTATAGTTAAAGAAAATACTTGAGCTTATAAGCACAACACCTGCATAGTGCGCCTTGTCGTACAGGGGAAGGATGAAAGCACAAAGCAGCATAGCAAGTCGCCCATGCGATGGACCGACCAGATAAAATCAGTAGTAGGCGGCCCAGTGCACGAATGCACTCGTATCACGATCCACAGGGAACGATGGCGTGGTAGTGAAGCGGATTACGGCTGAACAAAACCTGACAACGTGATGACCATGACCGCTCTGTCAAAAGTGAATTTTCAAAGAAGAGAAGTAGACTTGGAAATACCCTGTGCCGCTGTGACCGTGAAGCACGCCAACTTATAGATAATTCTAACTTTTCCTACGTTATCTCTCTACTACTACGTTATATCTCTCAGACAATTCTAACATTTCCTACGTTATCTTGTCACCAACAACTGAGGAAACCGTTTGGGGTACTTGTACCAAACTGTACGTTTTTTAGATTTCAATAAGGCAATGGGCTCACCACCTCTTACTTGGGACAAAATGCACATAGGGAAATGTAGGCGTATAATATGCCATTGTCTTCGGGGATCTGCGGGACTAATAAACTTATAAGGTAGCTCGTGCCATATTTTGGGATTAGCCGAGGAAGAAAGTTGGGAAAGTAGGTAGGTATAGTGATATATACCGACCCCCCCCGAACAATAAGTCGGTAATGTGCTATTATGGACTTTTTATTGTAATGCGAAATTCGGCATCTATGGGTCGGGACACATGTCTGTAATTTTTTTCAGAATTTTCCTACTGATATTAACGAAGATATTTGCAATTACCACTTTATTGTAACGGAAACATGTCAACACAGGAATAACCAGAAAATCTTCATTATACATTAATACAAAAGTGTTTTTCTTTTCGGTAATCGGTAGGTTGCTATTACCAGTATATTGTGGTGAAAATTTTATAGTGATTGCCGGTAAACGCATATGTGATATTTATTTCGTATTAAATTATAGAACATAAATCGGTAATAGAAAGTAACAAACATTTTTAGGTAGAAAACCATTAACATAATATCTGTAATATGTACATACCTACTAAACATTTCAAGTTCGAAAACGTCGCGGTCGACTTTGAATTTAATTGTTTTTAAGTCGTCGTGTGATAATAGGTACAAGACATTGCTATATTTCTTTTTTTAGAAATTAGACATTTATATTTTTTATGGCAATAGATAGTAAGCCGTAAAACACGTGTAAGTTTTCGCTGCCGCAGCAATGTCTGTTATTGTTTACAGTCATGAATTTAAATTGGTGTGCAACACTTTGGTGCTTTTATTGCGACAAAGGATGGGCAAAGTAGGCAACTGTAGGTCAGAGAAAAGTAGAAAGAGTTCCAAAGGCAAACATGTCGAGCAGTGCCACCGCATAAGATGGCGACTGCTAGATAAAGCCGTACCCAGAACGTTTTCCTCAGTTGTTGATGACAAGATAACGTAGGAAAAGTTAGAATTGTCTGAGAGATAGAACCTTATCTATAAGTTGGCGTGCTTCACGGTCACAGCATCATCATCATCCGAGCGTCTGTCCCAGTTGCGTCTCGCGACGCCCGGGGTCCGCTTTCCTACATTTTCTCCTCCACTTCGCACGGTCTTCGGCATCCCCTGTAGTGAGACCATTGGCACGCATGTCATCCCTTACGACGTCAAGCCAGCACTTCTTGGGTCTTCTCCTCTTACCGGAACAACATGACACGTGTCCAAAGAACTGAAGATTTTGAGCCTGGACTGTGCTTATTAAGCTCTCAGTGCCAAACTCTGTGTCACTTCAAGTATTTTCCTCCAGCACCTCATTTCCAGTGCTTCTATTATCTTTTCCTTAATTTCTTGCAGCGTTTAGGTCTCGGTAGCGTTCAGAAACATGGGGAAAACCAGTATCCGGATAAGTCGAATATCTTCAAGTGCTGCTGAGTAAACAATCCTAATGGTAACCTGCTATGCTAAAAACTCGTGATGAAAGAGCGATGGCACTCGGTCTTCCACGACCTGCTGAATAAGTAATATTAAGAGGTGCAGTCTCCGAATCAGGGACTAATGCCAACTTTAAAAGTATGCAAAAGTCCAGACTGTTCTTCGCTGCATGATGATTTAAAAAGCTATCGGAGTCGATGAAGACTCTTTCGATTATATCAAGTTAAACCATGTACTCTTCACCGAGGAGATTCCCAGCCAATGAAGGCTGAGTATTATTACTCCAGTCTTCAAATGGAAAACGGTGAGTGTAGAAATGAGGTAGCTACCGTGGCATGAAGATTTAGAGAAGATTATTAACCTCCGTATCTAGCAGAAGTGTACTCTCTTGGAGTATCAATATGGGTTTTACCTTGGTAATAAAACTACGGACACTGTTTTTGTTCTAAGGATCCTATCATTGGAACAAAAACAGGACCCGGGTTCTCATTACTGGAGAAATACAGGACACAGAGACAAAGAAATACTCGTACAGGAAGAAGAGTCTGCACTTTCTGTTCGTAGACGTAAAGAATGCCTTCGACTGTGTTTTTGGAACGATGATCTGGTGGGCAAAGGTTCTAGGCGCTTGCACCACTATTCTGTGGTTCTGATCGCTTTGGCGCGCGGCTTTAACACTCTTTCCCACACGGACGCAGTACATTCCACTTAGTCCATTTCTGTTTAAGAGATTCAAATATGGCATCAGCATCCATGGCTGACTATGTATTCTAACGATACAGCGCTGGCGGACGCGGACGAGGGCAGTTTGGTGCAACGTGTGAAAACATGGACGGAGATGCTTGAGAGTGGTGGTTTTAAACTTAAGTAATACTTGGCGTTAAACTCTACAGATTCAACCTCCATAGACACCATCTGGTCTAGGACATGGACCAGATTAAGTACCTTTATTTTATGGAGAATATTTTATGTATCAAATAAATCCTTAAATATCGAAATAAAATTTCGCCACTGCAATTAGGTAAAATATGATTTAGGTGAAATTCACCCGTATATCTTAGGGTCTAGAGCAATTTTGCTGGCATAGCTCTCGATCCGACTTCTTCCTCGTTTAGATTAAATTATGTAACTGTTTTTCTTAATTTGTTAAGCAGGTTATGTTTAAAATATGTGTAATATTTACTGAAATATTGTTATGTGCAATAAAAACGATTAATCTATTTATTTTGAATTATTTTATTAAAAATACCTTTGTATATTATACTCAAATGATTTTTTGGGATTGAATGGTTACTGAAAAATGTTATTGTCATATTTCCGGAAACAACCCTGTAATTTACTTGTACAGTATTTTTTGCCCTTTAATATTACTACAATAACTTGGTTATGATATATTATGATCACTTGTTGCTATACAAAATAACGTTATAAAACTCCGCAGTGTGCTAGTACGTATCAACACTCTTGAAAAAATTACCACAATAATCAATAATCCGGTAAGTTACTATTACAGGACAATAGAACTTTTTTAAAACTGTAAGATCTTTCTTCTCAAATTGTAGCTTATTAGAAGCATGTAGTTTGAAACTGTAAGATGAATACTATGTCAAAAAAAATTAGCTTTCATTTCATGTATCAATGATGTCAATAGTCCCACTGGTTGGAAAGTAATACAACAAAAACAGTAAATATTTTTTCCTGTAAAATTTGCTTTTTGCGATTACCGACTTATTGCCCGGAGGGGTCGATTAATGAAACTTCTTTATTGACGTTGAGAGAAATTTTATAGCTATAATAAAATAATATCACGTTTTTTGGTTACACGCCTAGTTGTTTTGCTTCTTTATCGACGTTTGAGAGAAATTGTACGGCTGTAAAAAAAGTCGTAAACAAGTTTCACTTCTTACCTGTGTACTCTGGTACACACACACACACACACACACACACACACACATATTTTTTTATGCCACTGAGGCGGCAGACAAGCATACCTGATTTAAGTTGTCACCGTAACCAATGGACGTTTGCAACACCAGAGATGCAACACCGACCCCGATTTATATTAATATTTTATTCACATATTTGGCATACAAAATATAACAGAATTCTTAACATGGCAGTCGTTAAGTCACGTTGAAGGCCCTATGGGGCTTGAAAAATGTCAACAGCAGGTAGGTAGCCACAACCTGCGTCTGTCTCTTTCAACACGGCAATGTGGATACTGTGTTTTCGGACCTATTAAATTTCAATGACGTTAAACAAAATTTTAATATTTTGGCTCCAAATATAAAAATAGTTAACAGTAATTCCCATTACCTTTTAGGCTCTCCAATCTTTAATGAATCCATTTCTGAATATGTTAATAATTCAATAACTAAATTTCAAAATTCTGCTGACCGTCTTCTTGAAATTAGTCCACATTATGCACTTTGCATCTTAAAATTCTGTCTTTTCGTCCCAAAATTTAAGTATGTCCTCCGTTGCTGCTCCTTTTGGAATCGTCTAGATCTTTTGACACAAGTAGACGACTTAATCAAAATGAGCTTAGAATCGAATCTTAATATGCCGTTGAACGAGCATTCTTGGACCCAAGCATCCCTACCAATCCGTTATGGTGGTTTAGGGATTCGTAAAATTTCCAGTGTCGCTTTACCAGCCTTTCTATCTTCTGTCCATAGTTCAGCAAATCACATAAGTAAAATTTTAAGGCCATCCCCTTCAAACTTTGAGATTGCTGGCTTGGAAGACGCTAGAAACGCTTTCTTAATTGCTTGCCCAAGTCAAAATTTTCCAGTTTCTCCAAATTCACAGAGGAGATGGGACGACATAAACTGCAAATTGACTTATGACAATCTTTTGAGCTGTAGTACAGGTTCGGCACGTGCTAGGCTTTTGGCCGTGGGGCCGGCTACTGGCTTCACGCGTACCCTTCGTCAAATACAGGAACTTTTCTTGAGCCTGACACGCTCCGAACCGCAACCTGTCTACGGCTTGGGGTTCCGGTCTGCGCTCCTCATAAATGTCCCTGTGGCAGTGATGTCGACGAGTTAGGACATCACGGACTGTCATGCCAAAAAAGTGCGGGCCTCTTCTCGAGACATGCCGCACTTAACGATATCTTACGCCGGTCCCTTGCCACCGTCAACGTGCCAAGTCTAGTTGAGCCAACTGGTATTAAATAAATAAAAATAAATAAAACTATCTTTATTTTGCATAGACCATTTTAACGGCGCTTACAAAATGTCATACACTATTTAAAATATTTAAAGCGACCACCGGTTCGGAACGCGGCCCACCTGAGAAGAACCGGCAAGGAACTTAGGAAGGCTTTTTTTTTTGATGGCCTATTTACAATTTAATATTATTTCACTTTGCCAGCAGATCATTTCCAGGCGTCCCTGTCCTGCAAATAGTCTGTAACGGAGTAAAAACCTTTTTCACAAACTTGTTTTTAATAAACTTTTTAAATTTATTTAAAGGTAAATTTCTCAGGTCACAGGGAAGCTTGTTGTAAAAGCGTATACAGTTACCCTGGAAAGAATCGCCAATCTTATGTAGTCGACTGTGGTGGGCTGAAAGATTATTTTTATTTCTAGTGTTTATATTATGTTTATCACAGAGTTTAGAAAACTGTGATAGATTTTTCTGGACATACATAAGATTGGCAAAAATGTATTGTGATGGTACGGTTAGAATATTTACTTCTTTAAATTTTTCTCGGAGAGAAACTCTGGGGCCCAAATTATAAATAGCGCGTACAGCCCGCTTTTGTAGAACAAAAATAATATTTAAATCTGCAGCACTCCCCCAAAGGAGAATACCGTAAGACATAATACTATGAAAATAGCTGAAGTAAACCATTCTAGCCGTATCCACATCTGTTAGAGTCCTGATCTTTTTTACAGCGTATGCAGCCGAACTTAATCTAGAGGCTGTCTTTTCTATGTGTGGGCCCCACTGCAAATTGGCATCAATAGTTATACCTAGGAACACAGTTGATTCTACAAACTCTAACACTTGTCCATTCAGTTGAACATTAGCCGCAACTTGTTTTACATTTGTTAGAGTAAATTTTATATATTTAGTGTTATTTTCATTAAGGCAAAGATTATTTGAGCTGAACCAATGAACTACTCTTGCAATTGCATTGTTTACATCGTCATAGTTATCTAATTGTCTTTTAATTAATGAGTTTAAAATGAGTTAAAAATTAATGAGTTTTCATCTGCAAACAAAACAATCCTATTCCTGTCCCCTACATAAAATGGTAAATCATTAATATAAATGAGGAACAAGAATGGCCCAAGTATCGAGCCTTGCGGCACACCCATTGTAACCATGGATCCTACAGAACGTGTAGCATTAATATCGACCCTCTGTATTCTATTGTTCAAATATGAAGACAGAAGGTCGAGAGCTTTGCCTCTTATTCCATAGTGGTGTAATTTTTTGCACAGCGTTTCATGTTGAACGCAATCAAAAGCCTTTGATAAATCGCAAAATATACCTAATGCATCGTGCTTGTCTTCCCAAGCTTTATGAATACATTTTAATAACTCAACACCAGCATCGGAAGTTGAGCGCCCTTTCGTAAACCCAAATTGATTCGCATGGAGTATTTTATGACTATTAAAATGGGATAGCATTTGATTCAAGATTATTTTTTCAAATACTTTGCTCAAAGTTGGCAGCACTGACACTGGTCGGAAATTAGACGGCTCTGTAGCGCTGCCAACCTTGAACAAGGGAACGACTTGTTCAAGGACGACGATTGCAAGAGACGATGGCAAGAGACCGAACGGTATGAGTTTGATTCCATGGAAGATGGGCCGGGTACTGGTATTGGATGCAACCTGTTCAGACACGCTGGTCCCTTTCCATCTACATGGAACCAACAACAGAGCTGGTGCGGCTTGTGAAGCGGCTGAAAAAGCTAAAGCATTCAAATACAGGGGTCTTGGCTCCGAATATGATTTTGTCACATTCGGTGTCCAGACTCTTGGTCCGTGGCATCCCACCGCTATATGGCTTTTTAAGGAAATTGCGAAAAAGTTCATGTAGTAAATCAAATATGAATGTTCTAAATTGTTCTATTATGTAGTCTAAGGGTCGGCATGCATAATTATCAGGTAGAATATGTTTGTTTAAAAGTCTCAAAATAGATCGAGTAAATAATAATATATAACAGGAATCGATTGCAGCATCAATAAAAAAAAAAATTAAAAACTCGGTTAATAATTTTACTTTCAAAGTTGTGTTTACGAAGTTCGTTTAACTAACTTCTTAGTTCTTTTATCTTTGAGCCCTTTTCCGTTACTTACTGAACTTTTTACTGGAACTAGTAGGATATTTAATGATCCTAGAATGACTGCGTGGAAAAATAATTACGTGCAAAAACAACGAGAACTTTTAAGAAAATACTTTAATTGAATCTCAATAATTTTTGATTGTCACAAGTACACTCAACAAAGCAGTTCTGTTTATAAGCAGTAAAAAACACTCAATTACTTTGAAAGATAAATTTAACTTCTAAAAAAATAATAACACTTTGAATCTCACTGATATTTTTAAACGCTTCACAAGTGCACTTACTGAAACGTTTTGCTTCTGCAATCAACATTGTTTGTGACCTGCAAACTGAACTATTTTGCCGAGTATAATCTTTATAATTATATAAAAAAAAAATAGTTAAGTAGAAATAATATGTAAGTAAACATAATAGCAAAATCATCGGCCCCAAATCGGATTAATTTATTGGAAGAATGTGTAATTTTGAAAGTCTAAACACATCGTGTAATTAATTCCTTGTAGATGAATACGATACTGCATTTATTTTGGACTAGTTGTCGCCC
The DNA here is from genome assembly GCA_948477245.1 of Thumatha senex. Classification (NCBI taxonomy): domain Eukaryota; kingdom Metazoa; phylum Arthropoda; class Insecta; order Lepidoptera; family Erebidae; genus Thumatha; species Thumatha senex. The sequence continues at coordinate 9,105,683 of OX419734.1, forward strand.
GCGGCTCCGCACGTGTGGTGAAGTTTTCCTGTTCCCGTTTCCCATAGGAACTTGTTCCCGGGATAAAAAGTAGTCTATGAGTTATTCTAATATGTAAGCTACATTTTTGTAAAGTTTTATCAAAATCCATTTAGTAGATTTTGCGTGAAAGAGTAACAGACATCCATACTTACAAACTTTCACGTTTATAATATTAGTAGAATTCCAGCAAGTAATAATGCTCCGTAAACACTATTGAAACCTCGATTCGTGACAAGTAACCGCTCAGCCACTGTTATCTTAATATACGAGTATAAAAGCAATGTCCTGACTCACTGGTGACAATCAACGCACAGCTCATACCCTTAGACCCAGATACATGAAATTTTGCACAGAGATTTCTTTTATGATGTAGGCAAGGAATAAGAAAGGATTTTTTGAAATTCAAACCCTAAGGGGGTAAAATAAGGGTTGAAAGATTGAATGGAAATCCGCCATTTGTAAACTGATATGCATAAAAATTTGTATGTGGACTTTCGTTTATAATTTAAGATAGACGTGTTTCAGTTTTTTTAAAATTCAACCTCTAAGAGAGTAAAATAAGTTCTAGAAGATTGTATAGAAATCAGTCATTTCTGAACTAATCAACGTAAAAATTTGTCATTTGGCTTAAGGTAAGAAATTAAGATGAAAAATAAGGGATGAAGGATTGCATGGAGATTCGTCATTTTAAACGAACATACATAAACAATTGTTATCTCATAATCTATCGCTGAGAAATAGAAATGAAAGTATTTTAAGATTTTCAGAAATTCTAAAAGAGAGGATGAAAGTTGCATGGAAATCTGTCATTTAGTCTAAATTATAATAAATTAATTTTGTAAATTAGTTGCATAAATTTTAGAGGCATAACTTAAAACTGCATAACGTTTTTTGGCATACTCGTCATTTCGCATAACGTTCAAACAGAATAAATCGTTAGGCATACTTTTTTTTTATTTTTTTATTTATAAATTTTTTTTTTTACTTTTTTTTCCATAACTTCTTTATAATAAAGATATACCCGCATAAAATGTTTACGCATATTTTTTTTACATTAACGATTACTAATCATAACATTTATTGGCATCTCACCCTATGGCATAAACATTACAACTCATACATATAGAACATCATAATAATAACTAGTACATATTTTTATTATTATATCCAAGCTTGAACTGCATAAGCTTGAAATGCCCTCTGATTAATGTAGATAGTCAAAATACTGAAGTTCAAAAGATATTTGACCAATTATACAGTAAAGATTTTATACAAAAAAAAACAAAATAAATGTTGTGTTCATTAAAATTACACTTACATAGTTCCTTTGAATTTATGTGAGAACAGTCGACTAAACTTAGTTTGCCTCAAAATTAAATAATATTATTTGTAACAATTGCTATAACAGCTATGAGTTGACCAGTCCCAACATACGGCACCCGTTCACGGGTATGACGCATATATCAGCCATCGCCCTATTCAACCGTATTGTAGGGAACAAGGTGACCCGATACATACGCCACCACTGCCAGGACACTTAGGCGAGCATGACATACCCAAAAACTACACAGCAACTATCATGTCAATTTCAAAATTATAAATAAGTCTACATAGTGCTCACACAATAACAAAGTCAAATTACATATAATTATGTATATTAGTTATTACCGGGACCAAACGCAGACATACCTTTAGTTGCCTGGCGTTTCAAATTATTTATACTGGAGAATGTAAATAAAAATAATGTAAAAAAAAAATACAACATATATATGCAGATTCAAGACAAGTAGATAATATAGCACAAGATTCATTCGAATCCTAAATAGCTCGAGCGAAGAGCAAGCAACTCATTTCCATTTATTTTTATCATTCAAATAATCATTAATTGTGTAATAAGCCCTTTTCAAGAGGTGCGTCTTAATTTCCGCCTTAAATTTATGTAACGGCAGGTTCATAATGTCTAAAGGAATTTTATTATATAGGCGTACGCCAATTCCTGCAAAAGAGTCGTGAACCTTTTGTAAACGATGATGCGTTCCAATTAATTTATGCTTATTTCTAGTATTTATCGAATGTATGTCACTGTGTCTATTGTATAAATGTATGTTCTGTTTAACTAACATGATATTTGCAAATATATACTGTGATGCAACCGTTAAAATGCCAATTTCTTTAAATTTCTCTCTAAGAGACACTCTAGCACTCAATTTATACATTGCACGTATAGCTCTCTTCTGGAGTACAAAAATTACTTGTAGATCAGCTGCTTTACCCCACAGCAAAATGCCGTAAGACATGACACTATGAAAATAACTAAAGTATACTAGCCTGGCAGTTTCTACATCAGTGAGCTGCCTGACTTTACTAACGGCAAAGGCTGCCGAGCTGAGTTGACCTGCAAAACTCGTTATTTGGGCGTTCCACTGCAGTTTGCTATCTAAAGTGATCCCCAAAAATACAGTTGATTCTACAATATTAAGGGTATCACCGTTCAATGTTATATTTGTACCGCAATTCCTGACATTAGGCATGCTAAATCTGATACATTTTGTCTTCTTAGCGTTTAGTAGCAAATTATTGGTCGTAAACCAAACTACAACTTAGGCAAGTGAACTATTAACGCCGTTAAAATCAGTAAGCGTACGATCTACTTTAAAAATAAGTGACGTATCATCAGCAAATAGAACAATGTCGCACAGGTTCTGTATATAGAATGGCAGATCGTTAATATAAATTAAAAATAGAAACGGACCTAGAATTGATCCCTGCGGTACGCCCATAGCTACAGATGCTCCAGAGGAGCGAATTTCATTAACATCAACATGTTGTATCCGATCATTTAAGTAGGAGGCAACAAGATCCAGTGCAGAGTCTTTGATACCATAATAAAAGAGTTTTCGCAATAGTGTTTTATGTTCAACGCAATCAAATGCTTTGGAGAGATCGCAGAATACACCAATAGCATCTTGTCTATTCTCCCAGGCGTCATATATATGATTCAGAAGTGTCACACCTGCATGAATGGTAGAACGACCCCTTGTGAAGCCATACTGCTCTTTATGTAGTAGCATATTTGAATTAAAATGAGCTTGTAGTTGTTGCAATATAATTTTTTCAAAAATTTTGCTAATGGCAGGTAATATTGAAATAGGTCTGAAATTACCAGGGTCGGTTTTGGATCCAGACTTAAATAGAGGTATCACCTTACTGTGTTTCATTAAATCCGGAAACACTCCTTTATCGATACATTTATTAAATATTTCAGCTAGATGTGGAGATAAATTAACAATAATAGACTGTATCAATTTCACAGAAATACCCCACAAGTCAGCGGTCTTTTTTGAGTTAAGCGACTTGAATACTTTAATGATATCGTTGGGGTTAACACATTTAAAGCTAAATAAGACATTGCACTGATCTACGCTGCCCCCAAGTATGCGTTGAGCTTTGAATGGACAAGAATTTAAGGAGCTAGTTGTTTTCGCGGGTATGTCTATAAAATAGTTGTTAAAAGTTTGTGCTACATCTAATTTATTATTAATCACCTTGTTATTTATAATTAACTCAAAGTTATTATCACGGGGTAGTAATCGACCGGTTTCAGTATTGATTACATTCCAAGTCATTTTTACCTTATTTTTTGAATCTTTAATCTTATTACTGATATGTAACGACTTGGCAGCAGCACAGGTCTTTTTGAAGGTCTTGGAATATTTATTTACATATTGAATAAAAGCAGGATCAAAATTAAATTGCTTCATACCATATAGTTCGTACAACTTAGCCCTACTTTTGTAAATACCTGTAGTTGCCCACTCACAAAATTGCAGGTTTTTGTTTTTATAAAATGTTTTTGATTTAAATATATTGTTGTACTCAGCTTTAATTGTATTAAATAAGGAGTTATATAAGCCGTTTGGATCTTCCTGATTAAAATCAATATTAGTGACTTTTGCTGAAACATTAACATTAAATTGTTTAAGTCGATATGCACTCATTGGCCTACATACAATTTTATTTCCTTTGGAAGTGACATTAATAGGAAACGCTGCTTTTTGACCAAGATGATGTGATGGAAAGTTACTTAGTATCTCCCTTGTTGTTGTTGCACAGTTGCAGAATATATTATCTATACATTTTCTAGAATGTGAGGTGATTCTAGTTGGCTCACAAAATAAATTTTGTAAGCCAAAAGACTTAAACAAATTTATAAATCTGATACATTTCGAGGACTGCACAAGTATGTCAACATTAAAATCCCCACACACCACAACATGTTTTCTACTAGTAAACAAACGCTTCAATACATTTTCCATTACATATGGTAGAACAATTATCGTAATATTTTAACCAAATATTTAAAAATTTTGGTATATACTACAACCTTCCTAATGACACTATATCTTATATAATGTTTCAGTAGTTTTTAAGTTTATCGGGAACGACAGACGCGGGGAACGATTTTATTTAACATAAATATAGTGGATTTTATAGTTTAGAAAATGAGAGTAGAGACATCTCACTATTCGTTATACCTAGAATTCATTGGTTCCTTTGAATGTAGAGCAAATTCTAAACCTGGCGTGTTTGCAAGAAATGTTGTGAGTTTGTGACGTTGTAGGAGGTAATCTAAGGATCTACCGAGCCGATTATGAAGATTCTTTTAGTAATAGAAAACTAAATTATCAGTGAGTGTCATATGTTATATTTTGTTCCTGTATTCCCATGGGAACGAGAATTACGTGGATGAACCACAAATAGCCTAAACTATTAAACATAGAAACGTTAAATTAAGTAAAAGTATTCATTAGATACTTAATGAAAAACAGGAACTAAGTGGCTAAGACCAAAAAAAATGCCTAAGCTATAAAACATAGGAGCGTGAAATTTGGTGAATGTATTCTTTAGATATTTTGAACGAGCACTAGGACAGCAATTCCTGGTATTTCCACGGGAAGTGGAACGACACGGCTGAAAATAGGCACAGGCATTAGACGTAGAAACTTAAAATTAGGTGAAAGTATTCTTTAGGTACCTTATATGAGCACCAAGAAAGGAATTCCCAGTATTCCAATGAGAATGTAATCCTACTACTATTATAAATGTGATAGTTTGTGAAGATATTTGTGTTTGGATGTTTGTTACTTAATCATATTTTGATGAAATTCGGCATATAGATAGAACATTTTCTGGATTAACACAGGGATTTTTTTATACTGGGCATATATCTTATTCCTACAGGAAACTTTTTTTGTGGAATAACCTAATATACCGCTGATTAATGCCACGTGGTGGAACCTGCTACAGACTTTGAATCACACCACATATACTGTTTCACAACATTTACTTTGAAAACTTGACCGATTTCTCTTCAAGGCATTCTCAAAGGATATTAAGAAGACCACAATATTAGGTACCCTCATTTGATTCAAGCGTGCAACCTTCCATGAATATTTAGTCAATGTGACCTTACTACTCTAACAATGGTAATACTTAGTTAGGTAACCACTAGGTATATCTCGCATGAATAACGTTTACTAAACGACCCTTGCCCTCTGGTCTCTAAACTAGAAACATTACTTTTTATAGCACTGAGGTGGCAGACAGGCGTACGGCCCTGATGGAAAGGGGAGCCCTTTCGATCGCATAATTTTTTTCAGTATAATGTAGTTTGGCATAACAGTTTCAGCATAAAGTTTTCTCGCATAATTTATGATAAGCAGAGTGTTATAAACGCATAATGGTTTTATTGGCATAACTTTAACTTACTCTAATTGTTTTATTATAATTTTAATCAGCATACATGTTAAAGGGTATAATTGTAATACGCCTAAATATAATTTATCATAAAATACAAAACGCATAATGGAGGTATGCATAACAGTTTAAATCATAAATGAATAATAAATTTGACCAAGAATATTTAAGAAATGATAAGACACAATTGTAAATAGTAATCATCTCACTCATAGCAAAGTTTGTAAGCTGTAACATATGAATGATATTTTTAGTGTTATTAATTTTAGACTAGTCTTGAGCAAAATTGTAAATAGGTACGACGACGAGCGAAGCGAGGAGGAGTGTTAGGTCACTTGTGACCACAACAACGCGAGCCGAGCGAGCGTAGCGAGCGTGCCGCGGCAGCGATCGGCGAAGCGCCAAAACTGAATTGCTCGTTTTAATCTACCTACTTCTTTTTCTATTTTATTTATATATTCTATATAAAAGAGTTGACATTTTGAACTTCAGTATACAGACTATTGACATTTTTAATCAGAGGGCATTTCAATCTTTGACAGTTCCAGCTTAGATATAAAAATAAAAATATGTACTCGTTAACATTTTGGTATTCTATATGTGTGACTTGTAATCTTTATGCCATAGAATGAGATGCCAATAAATGTTATGATTAGTAATCGTTATTGTAAAATAAATTATGCGTAAACATTTTATGCGGAAATATCATTATTATAAAGAAGTTATGGGAAAATAAAGTATGCCTAAAGACTTATTCTGTTTGAACGTTATGCGAAACGAAGAGTATGCCAAAAAACGTTATGCAGTTTTAAGTTATGCCTCTAAAATTTATGCAACCCAATACGGATCCGATGGAAAGTGGTCACCGATATGGACGTTTGCAACATCAGAGGTATCTACTACGGATTACCAGCTTTTACAATCTTGTCTCAGTAGATATATTAATTTGTATCAATATTCATTAGAATAATATCAATTTTCATTGGCTATTATGTAGGTAGGTGAGATCGGTTTTTCGGTTTATCAGGCGCCTAGATCGTCAATTGGAATTACTAGTTGACGCCTGTGGCTCCGCACGCGTGGTGAAGTTTTCCCGTCCCCGCTTCCCACAGGAACTTGTTCCCAGGATAAAAAGTAGCCTATGTATTATTATGATGTGAAAGCTATATCATTTTAAAGTTTCATCGAAATCCATTCAGTACATTTAGCGTGACAGAGTAACAAACATCCATACTTGCAAACTTCGCATATAATATAAGAAGCAAATAAAAGCAAAAAATTCGCATATAATAATAGAAAAGCTGCTGCTAATTCAGCCGTAGATTGTGTATCATCGGTCTTTACAATCGCCTTTAATTCGTCATTGTCGACCAAAGTCTTCGGACGACCGCGAGGTTTACTTTTCAGGTCGAAATTTCCAGAACGGAAGCGAGCAAACCAATAACAGGTGGTGCGTTGGTTTGTAGTGTTAGCTCCGCAAACGTCGTTGATGTTGCGTGCCGCTTGTGCCGCGTTGCTGCCACGACGGTACTCATATTCCATAATTACTCGAATTTTTAACGTATCCATGATGACGAAAAAGATTGAAATGCGATGACAATGTAACGCTAATCAATAAACAAATGACTATTTTTGGAAAAAGAATTCCATGATTTTAAAATAAAATTAATTTGAAATTAGAATTCTTAGCCAAACAAAATTTTTTTCTTTTGAAATGGCCAGTACTGCAGAACGGCAATTTCATAGGTAAAGACCTATTATTAGTAGGATGTTTTAAAAGCAAATATATAAACAATTTCGTTAAGCATCTCACGATATGGCTGGTCCTGATATTGGTGACCAGTTACTGGGAATTCCTGCGGAACATGGTCCCGGTTGCCAGTAACATGATAGTAGTTAAGTCAAAGTTGAAGGTCTTTTACGATAAAAATAAAAAGCAGGTAGCCGCAACATGCGGTGATTCTAAGTGGGATAATTGACAAGTGCGGATGATTGCTGTATATAATTTTCTAAAACTAGTGCATTTATCTTGTTTTATGTATGGGAGTGGTGGTTTCTTGGACTACAAGTTGTGTTATCGTGCTCTAGCGAAAGACAACGATATTTATGCAGTGAAATGCTATTTTTTATCTTGCCGCATAAAATTCACTAAAAGACTCAGTATAACAACCACCATTATACTGAGGTGACACTGACCTAGACTTAAGACTAGACAAAAAATGCCACAACATGCGTCATTCAATAGGCAAATGGAGGGTCACGATTGACAAATTGAATTGAAGGCGTGACGATTTGTATGTTTTCTTTTGTCTTCAACAAAAATCTTTCATAACTTTGATAAACATACCCAGTTTAACCCTAATAAATGTAAGATACGATACTTATCTACCATCCTATTATCCAGCACCAATAAATATAGTGTGGGAACTTCTCTTGTGGGAGCAATAACAATATTACATGATATATATCACTAGATTCTAGGTTCCATATTGGTCTTTTTGAAGTGGTCCTATGGGAACCTATTTCGTGTAACCTGTGAGTCGGGACATATTGAGAAGTAGATACAATTTGTTAATAAACTTTCATAAACTATTTCAATAAAATGTTGGATAATCTATACCTACTACTGTTTTAAGTTCGAAAGTAATTCTAAAATCAAATTTAACTGGTGTACCTTGCATACGTCAACTAAAAGCTTAAGTACTCACTTCTTCTTCATCTTTGCGTATTCCCAGATACTTCCAAATCCTACATGGATTTGGAGCCTGGGGTCCGCATTTATTGGCTGCTAGGAGCAGCTTTGATTTGGCTTTTTATTTTCGGCATTGTTGGGAGTGATTGCCGTCTGATCTCCCAACCCCGTTTGGGCGCCTGCGTCATCGTTGCAAGTAAAAGCTAAAGTATATACTTAGCTATATCTAATACAATTTAGACAATCATCGAAGTTTTGTTTTAGTGGAGTCGTCGGCATATTATTATATGCAAACATTTTAAGTAATAAGAAAATCAATGTTTTTCTTTGACTGATATGGTCGTTTAGTGGTTAGTGTTAAAACAAAACTAGAGGTAGTAGGTTCGATTGCCTCACAGGACAAATATAGGGGCCATATTAAAAAAAAAACTCAATACTCAAGAAAAAATGGAGGTTAGTTTGCGCCTTATTGAATTACGCTTAAGTCTTCTTAAGGCTTTCTTGAGATGTGAGTAAGATAATGTTAAACGCTGTGATGAGCCGAATATAATAATTTATCTATTACTAGTTAAGGCCTCTAAATCCAGACATGTTCGGACCTCGCAAAGCTTCCCATTTATATTTTTCTATTCGCAAAAATCATCTGCTGACAATAACGAACGAAACAAAAAAGTCTAACTTAGTTCTTAAGATATAGTCTGATCAAAAAAGTCCTTCTTACATTATGTGTACTATAAGTAGATGTTTATATATGTATGTAGAATTATATGAGTACGTTTATCAGCCGTCCGTGGAAAATAGCGCATTTCAGCAAAATGTTAGTAAGTGTTTCAGAGCCCGCATTACGTAATTGAAATCAGTGTTGTGAGAACATTGTTGCACACATCATCAGGGCTTGTAATTAGCTTGCGTTTGAGAGCCTAAATGGATTTAGAATTAAATTGACATCGATGTAATGAGTGAATTGTGATTGGTACATTATTACTAAAGTTTCGGTCGAGTGGATACTTAAAAAAATAGGTACTTTTTGCAAAAGTGTTAAACGACTTTCTTTGTCGACTATACAAGTGCACTGACAACAGTAAAATTTCTTCACTACTTTATAACCACCTTTCAGGTTAAGGTCAGAGCCATCTATCGTACATCTTAACAACTGCGATCAATGACTTTCGTGATCCGTCCCGGCTGAACCAATTTGTCTATTTTCACTATAAATAAATTTTAGCAGTATGTAGTTGTAACATCGGCCAGTTATTTCGCTAGGCTGTCAAAGAGGTTTAGTTTATTCATGACCAGCGTGCCAACCAGTTAATTATGACGAGGCGCGGTCGGCCGGGTGCAACTTTCAAATTGGATTACTCGCACCATCGCTCTCCTGTTCAGGTCACAACTAATAGACCGAGAGTGAACTATTTTTTTTGAAGTTGCTTACTTCCGCTGCTTTGAGGAACATGAAGGTTATATATTATGGTTAGAAACTATTTTGAGATCTTAGTAAGGAGTCTCAGTTGTTTCATAATCTCTATCTGAATCCAAGGTTCACTTTGATTGGCTGCTAAATTGGCTTCTTTATTTCGACTCTGATAGACTCCTGTCTGATAATCTCTCAAGCTCCTTTCAGGTTCTTGTGCTAGAACATAGTTGGCACAGGACTATAGTCGAAAGTATAATTAGGAATAACTAAATAATCCACCTACAAATATCTATATAATTGTAGAAGAGTCACCACATATAATCTCCAGTGTCAAATGCTCCATAAATGACTGTGTCATCAGAGTAGTAATGAGTTTGGAAATGAGAAATATAAAATACATATCATCACTCCTATATCCCATCAGGGTAGGCAGAGATCCTGGTATACAACTTTCGCTTCTTTTATTTTCATATAACAGAACAATGTATAACAATACTATTCCCTTTTTATAGGTCTATAGAAGAGTCGGCGGTGACATATGTGTGTATAACTTTTAAGAATAGCTTACTATGCCACGGGGGAAATGAGAAAAGGAAAACTTCACCAGACGAGTGAAGCTGCGGGCATCACTTAGTTTACAGCAAAATTGTATACAGAAATGCAAAGAATAACATGAAAAGCCAATTACTGTTCCTGGTAAATGTAAAAAGTGCACCTTATTCAATCGATGTAGAGCGTAATGAAAGGCAGAGTGTATTACTCGGTTGTAAAATATTTTATCCTGCTTAACATACTCTGATTTTTAGGCTCATTTCAAGTTTAAGGTACCGATATAAAGTATAATTTTGGAAGCGATCGGATGAACCACACTTCTATGTGTTTGATTTTTAAGTTGGAGAATGGAGTGAACCCAGAAATATAATTAGTAATACTCTTAAGTACATGGGAAATAAAATTCTATATTCATTCTGAATCTATTTTTTTATAAATTTGAATCAGTTAAATACTGCGCTCCAATTGTATGCGAATCAGTACTTCAAGAGACTGCGGTCTCCCTAGTTTATTGAAGATACCATTGGGAACGTTGAATCAATAGCATTAAAACAATTGCTGTGAAAAGAAAACTTCGAAATGATTTTTGTTTCATTTTGTTTCATTGCAAAACAACAGGAGTGAACATCAACACGTACCACCACAGTCATTCCGGGTCTCACAGCAGACATTATTAATGTACCTGCATGTTTGCACTTTATTATGCCATTAAAGTAGGCAAGTTCCCTCACTATCCACACATTAATAACGGTAAACATTTTCCATTACCTTGGGGAAAGTGACAAATAGTTGTTACTAGATATATAGCTTGCAGGAATTTACTTTTCAGATTGCGTACATTAAATGAGAATACATACATACACACATATTGTAATGCCTTTATCCCCGAAGGGGTAGGTAGAGGTTTACTATACGCCCACATTACATAACAGGTAGTGAGCTCATTGCAGTCTTTATATGGACAGGCGCAGGTTGTACTGACCTGATTTTAAAATTTTTCAAGCCGCCCGTAAGGCCTTTAACTTGGCTTAACGACTGCCATGTGAATTAATCAAATTTGCCTATTACGTTGGTGGCGGTATGGGGGTATGGGTCCCAATCGACAACACCAGTACTCTTCGCACTTGCTGAATAAAGGACAAGGCAACAACGCAGTGGGTACTAAGTTCAGGGTCAGATAGCAATCTCTCGCCTCTGCTACCGACTGTCACATATACTTACCGGGCACGGGTGCTTCGGTAAGTATCTGTGGCGTATATACCGTGGGACGCCGCTGCGTCTTTGTGCGACCAGGTCATGCTCGCGAACACCGCAAACTTGTCTTCGCCTGAGACTACCGTCCTCCATGACCGGGGGCCTGAGGATGGCGGGTGGGCTACTCGCCGTCCTTACAGAAGCAGGCATGACGTGAAAATTTCACGCACGCCTCATGCCCCAAGAAGCGTGATAAAACCCGAACCAACCCCCAAAAAAAGCGGGATAACACTCGAACCCAAGGTGAGGCCGCGGTGGTAGCTAAAGTCTGCCGGGAGCACTGGGACATCTTTCCGATGAGTTACCCGGGGCGTCTGGCAATAGACAGTTAGGCAGGGACCGTGTAGTTTTAGCCGGTTCGTGTTCGGCATGATATCTGAGGCCATTTCTACACGTTAAAATAAAAAAAAAGGAAAAAATAAGGGTTTGAAAGCAACTGAGACTACAATAAGATGAAAAAAGAATCAAATTAACCTGTCACAATATAAAGTTTCATTTATTTTTCACCACAGCACACGGTGGTGCAGTTTTGGCATCGGAGTCCCAGAACTCATCCGCTCTGCAAGAAGATGAATAAAGTTGAATAATTCTAGTTTCCAGCGTGGGTTGTTAGCTTTCTGGATTTAAGTGGTGTCCTCGCACGTTATATTTCCCGATGGGCAAGGATGCGCTGGACGGGCTCGTAATAAAAAATTAACTACCTTTTTACCACTCGATCCATTAAATTACCAAGTAAGCTACATTTGATTCAAATAATTCCCAGAATATTGAAATATACAATAAAAATATGTGCTTTTCTAATGACGCTCCATTAGAAAAGCTAATATTTTTAATATTTTATTTTTATTTATTCTTCTTCGTTTATTCCATTAAAACCCATTCATTTGTGAAAATGTGTTCAGTAATTTTTCAGTTGTCGCATTCAGAGAGAGACGCGATGGGTGATTTTATTTTATTCTATTTATTGATATCTGTGATTTGTTTATTTATGGGGATGAAGAATAGAAGCGTGCACGTCGCCATTCCTGCCAGCTACGGCTGCAATTCTACTCCAACACGAGCACCGCAAAGGCGAACTATGTTAGGGCGTGCCCCCGAGGCGACGAGCACCAGTTCGTCCCCGCTAGAGCGAAAAATGTGCCAGAGCGGCGTAGGGGACCGCCACCCTACACGCACAGCCCGGCGCGGCGGGAAGTCTAGGATGGAGTGCAGGGTAGCTACGTGGAATGTTAGGGGAGCGATGGCAGATAAGATGAATGAGTTGATGGATGTTATGAATGAGAGAAAGTTAGATGTAGTGTGCTTAACAGAGACCAAGCGCAAGGGCAGTGAAGTCTTGGAGCTCCCGGGTGGGATGTTCGCGCTTTGGTCTGGAGTACCATTGAGCGAGCATGGCAGTCGGGGGGTTGGAATTTTGTTGTCCTCGCGATTGGCCTCCGGTATGTATGAGTACAAACTGGTAGGTCCTAGAATCCTCTGGATCCGTTTAAAACTAGATTTGACGAAGATTTTCCTGGTAGCTGCTTACGCGCCAGTATCTTCGTCGAACGCGAGTGAGCTAGAGGATTTCTGGGAGAGTATGAGATGTGATCGAAGGAAATGAAAGACTTATAGTATGTGGAGACTTGAATGGATGGGTGGGTACCGCTCGCGATGGTTTTGAGTCGGTACTCGGGAAGTATGGGGATAAAAGGGTGAACGACGCTGGCAAGCTTATACTGGCATTTTGTAAGGAAAAGGATTTGTTTGTGGCGAACGCAATGTTCAACCACAAACAAATTCATATGTGTACGAGGAGATGTAAGTCAAAGAGAAGTATAATAGATCTATTTGTAATGGATAGTCGGCTCCGTAAACAGGTGATGGACACAAGGGTTCTTCGAGGCGCTGAGCTGGAATCAGACCACTACCTAGTCATAACGAGGATTAGGGGTCTGTTCGCGGGTTGGCGTCATCGTACCGAGTGTCCTGAACCTGAGCCGACTTATAGCATCATCAGGATGCATCCAATAGGGATAAATATAAAGAAAGGGTAGCCGAAAAGCTTGGCGACGTCAATGTTAGTAGGGAGAATGTGGAAAGTGTTTGGCAGAACCTTAGGGATATTATGTTAAATGCCGCTGTGGAAGTGTGTGGAGAAACGAAAAGAGGCAGTAGTAATAAGCGTGATGCATGGTGGAATGAGGAAGTAAAAGAAGCAGTTCGAATGAAGAAGAAAGCATGGTTAGACAATTTAGCCTCGCGGAATGATTTTAATATGAAAGAGAGATACAAGTTGCAAAAAGTTGACACGAAGGCACTGATAGAAGAAGCTCGTGAAAGGTGCAGAATGAAAGCGGATGAAAGGTTGTCGTCCAATTTCCAGGTTAATGCCAAGCTCTTCTGGAAAGAGATGGCAAAACCCGGAGTTGTTCGGCAGTCTGCAGTATGAATAAAGTGCTTAGTGTTAACTATGACGTCCTAACAGACCAAACTGACGTCCTGCAGAGATGGAGTGAATATTATGGAAAGATGTATGCAAGAAAATACAGAGATGCCACATCGGGAAGTGGAGCTCACTCAGATGCTCCAGATCCCGATGTCATTGAAGTCATTAGTATGAAAGAAATTGAACAAGCAATAAGAAGTATGAAATGTGGTAAGGCTGCGGGAAAAGACGAGTTACTGCTGAGATGATCAATTACGGTGGGTCGCGCGTCTGGGACACACTATGTCTGTTATGCAACTTGTGCTGGCGGACGGGTGAGGTCCCGGAAGATTGACGAATAGCAGTTGTAGTACCTATTTACAAAAGGAAAGGATCGTGCCTACGCTGCTCCAACTACAGGGCGATCAGCTTGGTCAGCTAAGCTAGTACTCGTAAGGTGTATGCAAAGGTTATAACGGCAAGAATGCAAGATAAGTCTGAAGGTATTTATGGGATGCTCAATGCGGATTCCGACGTGGAAGAGGTTGCATGGATCAAGTGTTTTCTCTTCGCATGATCGCGGAGAATTTGCTAGCTATAAGCCAGAAGGTTTTTAGCGCTTTTGTGGATCTGGAGAAAGCATTTGATAACGTTATGAGAGAAACTCTGTTGGATTTGCTGCCCGGATATGGTGTGTACGGCTCGCTACTGCGGGCAATACAGTCGCTTTATAGGGACTGTAAGGCTTGCGTGCGAGTAGGGGGGGATGTGACACCTCTTTTTGATGTCTGTACAGGCGTCAAACAGGGTTGTGTCATGTCCGCCTGGCTGTTCATAGTGTATCTGGTCAGTTGCCTGCAGAAGTTGAAAGATTGTGATATGGGTGTGAATTTGGGTGACTTTACAGTAAACTGTCTTCTGTACGCTGATAATGCGGTGCTCATAGCCTCATCAGAAGCCGACCTTCAGGCATTAGTCACTAATATTGAAGGGGAGTGTGAAAGTAAGGGTCTTCGCTTGAATGCAAGTAAAACTAAGGTTCTAGTATTCTAATAAAAAATAACGTCTAGAGCAAGTGAATGAAATTGTGTATTTAGGGAGTACGTTTAGCGCAGATCGAAGATGTGATTCGGATGTAGAACGGCGAGTAACTGCCGGAAACAGAGTTAACGGTGCTTTGTCCCAATTAGTAAAGCGACAAAGCATCGTAAAAGAAGCACGCATGGCGATTCATAACGCAGTGCTAGTGCCAACTTTGATTTACGGTAGCGAAACCTGGGTGACATACCCAGCAGATGCATGAAAGTAAATTGAATGCTGTGGAGATGCGATCACTTCGAAAATTGTGCAGCGTTACTTTGGCCGACCGAATACGTAACGAAGTGATAAGCGAAATCCAGTGATTATTAATCCTTACTATTCTTTTTTATCCTCGGTATCCGGTCATATTAAAATTTTTAGTGACGTTGTGGTTTAGGTCATAAGTATCTACCTATAAATGGTTTTGAAATTATTGTTAAACATGATCTTTGATAGGTACTAGTAAACTAAGTACTATGTTGTGAATGTTTTTTTTTTTTTTTATTTACTTTTTTTAATTTTTTTTTTCATTTCATTTCATTTATTTTGCGAAATATGGGTACAGGGGTTGTTACAAGAAAATAAGTTACACCATACTTAACTTTACAGTCATGCAAAAAAAAAAAAAGAAGTTAGAGTAATTACAATTGAAGATAACCATTCCAAATAAATCCATATAAATACATCAAAATATTAAGCTCAATGAGAAAATACATGCATCACATTCCAATCAAATGTTTTTACAATTTATTTATTAAATTCGAATTGTCAGATAGGTATTATAAATAAAACTATACAAATAAATCAAAATATCAAACTCAATGTCAACAGGGAAAAAAGAAAATGTCAAAATTAAAATCATTTACAATTTTGATTATCATGATTGTCAGTTTGATTGTCAAATTCATTGTCACATAGGTATTCGTCAACCGAATAGTAAGCTTTCTCCATTAACAGTTGTTTTACACTTGTCTTAAAGCTATTGAAATTAGATTTGGCCAAAATAAATGTAGGAAGATTGTTATAAATTCTAGGTAACATACAGAATATACTATTATTTACAAATGCCGTTTTATTTCCTGGTAGCCGTATCTTTAATTTGTGTCTTATACTATTTAATTTATCAAATAATTCAATATGTTTTCTGGCAAATAGTACTACTTCCAGAATATAGATGCATGGAAGTGTGAGCATTTTAAAATCAATAAAATAGGATCTACAGCTGTCAGTCTGTTTTAATTTAAAAATTGCTCGTACGCATTTTTTTTGTGCTATGAATGCTACGTTTTTGTCTGTTGCATTGCCCCAGAACATGATTCCGTACCTTAATAGGGATGCGACGTGACCATGGTAAGCCGTTAATACGGTCGATGTATTGGACGTTTTAGATAACATATAGAGCGCATACGAGAACTGATGAAGCTTACCACATAGCAACTCTATATGGGAAGACCAGTGCAAACCAGAATCCAAAGTTAAACCGAGAAACTTTGTAACATCAGTTTGTTCAATTTCGTGGCCCAAATATTTGATTTGCATGTCTGCCAGTCTGTTTATTCTGTTTCTAAATGTCATAATCTTCGTTTTGTTATAATTTATTGTCAATTTGTTAATAGTTAACCAATTTATAATGTCAGATAATGTTTTACGTATGTCAAATTGCATTTGGGAGCTGTTTTTGCCTGTGAATATGATTGTGCTGTCATCGGCAAATAATATTGACTTATGGTTTGTCACCTTTGGTAGGTCATTTATATAAATTATAAACAAAAGCGGACCTAATACGCTTCCTTGTGGGATTCCCAGTTTTACAACGTTAAATTGAGAAGAATAGTCGATTACTGTTTTTGATGATGGGCAAAGTCTAGAGATTTGTGTGGACTGCATCCTATTGCTTAAATACGATTTAATTAGGTCTAAAACATTACCTCGAACACCGTAGGCATATAGTTTATTCAAAAGAATTTTGTGATCAATGTTGTCGAATGCCTTAGTCAGGTCCATAAAAAGAGCACATGATTGGATGCCTTTGTCAATATTAGTCATAACAGTTTCGAGAAAACCGTAAATAGCCGTGTTAATGGATTTATTTTTCCTAAACCCTATTTGTTTATTTGAGAATAGATTATGGGTGTCAAAAAACTTATAATCACTCTGGTGAATCACCCTTTCAAAAATTTTTGATATTACAGGTACAAGTGCAATTGGACGGTAGCAATTCATATCATGTTTGTCATTTTTTTTGAAAAGAGGTTTTATCAAATTATATTTCAGAGCATCTGGAAAGATGCCGTGTAAAATGCACAGGTTAATTATATAACTAAGGACATGTGATAGTTTGAACGAGACACGTTTCAAAATTCCCACGGATATGTCATCATAACCTGTACTATTGGTAGTTTTTAAATTTAAAATAATTTTGTTTATATCAATAGGAATAGTTGGTGGAACAAATATAGATCTGGAATGATTAGGAATTATTATATTCTGATTATATGTATTATGTATAACATTTTGTTCATTCAAATAAAATGTATTAAATATTTCAGTTATTTGCTTGGCATCATATATCGTCTCGTTATTAATGCATATAAACTTAATGTCATCTCTACATCTGTTAACTTTATTGTTTATTATGTTCCATGTGGCTTTTCCTTTGTTTGTAGCAGTGTAAATATAATAGTCATTACGTGATTTTTGGGTCAATTTAATG
Organism: Thumatha senex; assembly: GCA_948477245.1. Taxonomy (NCBI): domain Eukaryota; kingdom Metazoa; phylum Arthropoda; class Insecta; order Lepidoptera; family Erebidae; genus Thumatha; species Thumatha senex. The sequence continues at coordinate 9,123,573 of OX419734.1, forward strand.
ATTCTATCTAATCTGGATGCTAACGCCTTGAACCTATTTTTATGCTCTATACTGGGTTTTTTCCTATAATCCCATAAAAGTTTCCTTTTACGTTTAGAACAATGCCTAATTCCTTTAGTAATCCATCTCGGTCTAGTTATCGCGTAAATGCGTATTCTTTGTTTAGGAAAACACAGATCATAGTGATAACGAAATAGATCATAAAAGTTGTTAAATGCAATATTCGGATCCTCGCTACAGAGAGTGTCTGAAAAACTCAGGGAATTTATACATTTCTGAAAATGTTTAATGTTTGCTATACTATAATTATGTTTGTCAATATACCAGAATTTTAACGCGCTAGTCATTTTAATCGGGCAAGTCAATAATTGGGCTGTGTGATCCGATAGTGCAAGTTCCAAAATTTCGGCCTCACAGTTCTTCACATTAAACATGAAATTATCAATGCACTTACCACTTATTAGTCGTGTAGGCTCATGGATACCAATCTGAAGATTATAATTTTGTAACAGATATTTAAACTCTGATGATTTTTTACCGTTAACAAGAGTATCGATGTTAAAATCTCCACACATAACAATTTTCTTTTTGGTATAACAAAAACGGCAAAGTAGCGAATCAAACAAGGAAAAGAATCTTTGTATGTCTTCATTATTTGATTTGGGGGGCCTATAGATGCATATCACTTGTAAATTATGATCTTTCAACTCTATACCTGAACATTCCATAATATTCTCATGTGAATAGCCTTTAACATCACTAATTTTATTAAATTCAAGTGAAGTATGCACCAATATACACGAACCACCCCTGTGATTTTTTCTAAAAAAAGCAGAGCCTAGGACGAAATTTGGAATTCTTAAATTATTTCTATCACCGTGTACCATATTGTGTTCTGTGAAACACAAAACTCCAAGGAAATTTAATTTTTCCTTGAAAGTTTCTAACCCAACCACTAGCCTATCAGATTTACTGATCAAGCCATCAATATTCTGATGAATTATTTTGATTTGGTTATACATGAAAAAGCTCATTAGGTGCTATAGTTGAATTTTTTTCAACGCTGTCATTGTTTGTCATATCTTTGGTATGAGTAGTATTGCAGTTTGGTAGGGATTCCGTTTGTGTACCCCTATCTATACAAATAGGCGTATGACGTTCAGCATTGTTACATTTGTGGTTCCTGTAGCTATTATATTTAATTTTGTAGTCGATACGTAGGATTTCTTTAAGCAACAATTGGCATTTTAGCAAAACTTGGCTTGCATGCGGTGGGCAAGCATGAATATTTAAGTCAGTGAACATGACATGGTCAAATCTAGCGGATATAAATCTTAATTCATAGTTATATTTATGCTCATTCAAATACCTGTTATAAGGAACATTAGAAATTACAACATTACAATTATTTAAATTGATTAAAAATTTTTGAAGAAAAAATAGTGATTCATATGGTCTTTTATCGTTTATACCTCCCATTATTATTACAAAATCCCTTTTAGTCAATTGTCTTAGTTCCGTTTTTGATGTAGAAAGTAATTGTTCAAAAGTTGCTCCAGATTTCCACACACAGCTGATAATAAATTCTTCACCAATCAATTTTTGGAGAATAGGTCGCATTTTATGCCCCTGATCATCTGCAAGTATGAGAATTTTCCTTCTTGAATCCTTGGGTACTGCAATTGACAGTTGTGTATCCAAATAATGGTCACTCAAATTAGGCTCAGCATTGTTAATTAAAGTTTCTTGAGATATCAACTTGTTATGGACAGGCTGCATATTATCAATACAAGATAGCGATTCTTTGGTCTGTATATCACTTTTTTTATGTGAAAGGATACAGTCTTGAATTGGTGAAGCAGAAGTAGTCATTAATGTATGCAACAATTTCCCCCTCCGTAATGAATTCGGGGTTTTGTGGGTACAACTATTAACAAATTGACAATAAATTATAACAAAACGAAGATTATGACATTTAGAAACAGAATAAACAGACTGGCAGACATGCAAATCAAATATTTGGGCCACGAAATTGAACAAACTGATGTTACAAAGTTCTCGGTTTAACTTTGGATTCTGGTTTGCACTGGTCTTCCCATATAGAGTTGCTATGTGGTAAGCTTCATCAGTTCTCGTATGCGCTCTATATGTTATCTAAAACGTCCAATACATCGACCGTATTAACGGCTTACCATGGTCACGTCGCATCCCTATTAAGGTACGGAATCATGTTCTGGGGCAATGCAACAGACAAAAACGTAGCATTCATAGCACAAAAAAAATGCGTACGAGCAATTTTTAAATTAAAACAGACTGACAGCTGTAGATCCTATTTTATTGATTTTAAAATGCTCACACTTCCATGCATCTATATTCTGGAAGTAGTACTATTTGCCAGAAAACATATTGAATTATTTGATAAATTAAATAGTATAAGACACAAATTAAAGATACGGCTACCAGGAAATAAAACGGCATTTGTAAATAATAGTATATTCTGTATGTTACCTAGAATTTATAACAATCTTCCTACATTTATTTTGGCCATATCTAATTTCAATAGCTTTAAGACAAGTGTAAAACAACTGTTAATGGAGAAAGCTTACTATTCGGTTGACGAATACCTATGTGACAATGAATTTGACAATCAAACTGACAATCATGATAATCAAAATTGTAAATGATTTTAATTTTGACATTTTCTTTTTTCCCTGTTGACATTGAGTTTGATATTTTGATTTATTTGTATAGTTTTATTTATAATACCTATCTGACAATTCGAATTTAATAAATAAATTGTAAAAACATTTGATTGGAATGTGATGCATGTATTTTCTCATTGAGCTTAATATTTTGATGTATTTATATGGATTTATTTGGAATGGTTATCTTCAATTGTAATTACTCTAACTTCTTTTTTTTTTTTTGCAGGACTGTAAAGTCAAGTATGGTGTAACTTATTTTCTTGTAACAACCCCTGTACCCATATTTCGCAAAATAAATGAAATGAAATGAAAAAAAAAATTAAAAAAAAGTAAATAAAAAAAAAAAAAACATTCACAACATAGATCTTAGTTTACTAGTACCTATCAAAGATCACGTTTAACAATAATTTCAAAACCATTTATAGGTAGATACTTATGACCTAAACCACAACGTCACTAAAAATTTTAATATGGCCGGATACCGAGGATAAAAAAGAATAGTAAGGATTAATAATCTCTGGATTTCGCTTTCTAATTATTCCACAGTCGGAAACAAGCGGTTCATTATAAGGCGGCCGACGACGTCTTGAATTTTAAATCTAGGTTTTTGTCAACAATAGACAATCAAAATAAAGAACACAAGCGTTTGGATAAATTTCATTTTTAGGTTTCCGTACCTCAAAAGAAAAAAATGGCAACCTTATTATATTGCCACACTATGTTGTCTGTCCGTCTGTCTGTCAAGACTATTTATCTTGAGAACGCGTGAAGGTCATCATCATCAGAGCGTCTGTACTAGTTGCGTCCCGCGACGCCCGAAGTCCGCTTTTCTACGTTTTCTCCTCCACTTCTCACGGCCGTCTGGTCTTACTACAGGGGATACCCTGTAGTGAGACCATTGGTACGCATTTCATTCTTTACGACGTCAATCCAGCACTACTTGGGTCTTCCCCTTTTACCGGGACCCGGCGGGGCCGACATGGCCAGATATTCCTTCACACGGAGCCTGCTGGTTGCAGCAAGACGTGAAACGACAGCGACCAGCGAAAGCGACACATTTGCAGTTTATCTGCAATATCATGGACGCGAAGGCTGCCGCGGATGTGAGTGTTCCTCATGCTCACCCCCGTGACTCCGCACATCCACCTCAGCATCTTCATTTCCGTGACACGCAGCTCCTGCTTGTGTCGCTCCAGTAGTGGCCACGCCTCACTGCTATGTAAAAGGACAGGCCCAATGATGGTTTATGGCTTATATGTATACCCATCAAAACAAAGTTACCCCAACGTTTTGCGTGAGTATAACGGTGCCCTACCGAGATTTACAGAGTCCAAGCCAGTATCATCAGCAAGTGGTGGACCTACTGATTATTTGAGGAATTTATGTCGAAGAAAAGGAAAACTCAAAACAAGATGTATCAAAACTTCTGGTCAGCGTGGTACAGTAAGGTAATAAAAAAAAGGTAATAAAGGTTAATATTTAATCTGCTAATCTAGAAGTGTCGAACTCAGGCTGGCAACATTTAAGGCCAAATTGCCATTATAAAAGGGAATGCACGAGCCCGGTTGGGCCTTCTTGTTGCGGCAACCGTAGAGTGAGCATTACTATTGCATAATGTGATAAAAATAGTAAAATGTGTATTTAAAGACGAAATAAAAGTGAAAGTGTTTAAACAAGTATTTTTATTGGAGAACCCCTTTAACAATTATTTAAGTACTTTACCATTTCCCGTTAAGCTCCTATATCTTCTTCTTCATTTTAGTAAAGTCAAGTGCTCAGTTTTATTTGATTGCAAGTATCAGCTAGCTTCCGCTTGCCGTTTAACATCCCAACCCCGTGAGGGCGACTGTATCATTGCTTAGTTCGTAAGTCAGAAACTCAGTAGATAAGGTACTCGTAGTGTTGTCAACTCCAACATATTTGTTTTCAATACATTTTGTTTTGTGGTAGTTGGTAACCCATACGTAGTCGCATAAGTAAAAATATGGCGGCACAGGTAGCTTGGGCCACGACATCTTTTAAGGGGCCCCTTACATCCAAATTTCAGCTCGTATATCAACAATTTTCATCTCTATATATACACTGATGCTGCAATTGGCACAAACGAGTTACAAAACTTGATTTTGCCACTAGTTTTGCCTTTTCCTTAGTGTTAGGAATGCTCTGTGACAATTTGTAAAGGAAGTTTGGTGAATGCGGTTGATTTTTGCGTCTGCAGCGCCGTGTTGGCAACCTGATGATGACATCGATAGGCGGTACCTATAAACCTAAGAGTTTGAATGGAGCAGGTTGTGGATCGAACTTGCTCGTGATCTATTTAATCGAACACAATATTGTTTAACTGTTATTTGTGTTTTATTGAGTGTCATCTATATATACTCGTAAATATACATACATACATACAATATTGTCACACCTTTATCCCCGAAGGGGTAGGCAGATGCATACTATACGCCCACATTTCACCGTATGCATTTTTGTCCCACGTAACAGGTGGTGAGCCCATTGCTGTGTTAAAATGGACAGGTGCAGGCTGTGGCGACCTGCTGTTGAAATTTGCTGTTCATAAGGCCTTCAACCACGGAGTAGAGAATAAAAGAGTTTCTTTCTGTCCTCCGTGCCTTCAAAGAAGCTTAACGACTGCCATTTTACTGGCAACCGGGACCAACAGCTTAACGTGCCTTCCGAGGCAGGGGAATTTAATAAAATATGTCAATTTTAGATGTAAAAATTTGGAAGTTATTTTGAATTGAACACTTTTTAGTGTGGTGGTAGCAAAAAGGCTAAAAGGTCTTATGTGCTAGACACTAATTAACATGAACTATACATATATATATATATATATATATATATATATATATATGTGTTTAGTATATAAATAAAATACTAATATACAAAGCTAAAGAGTTTGTTTGTTTGCTTGCAAATCCGGCAAATTTTCATAAATTACAGTCCTTTATAAATTACTAGGTGACGCCCAGGGCTTCGCCCGTGACATATTTCGAACTCCTGTCGCACCTATTTAATCCCGTCGCTTATAATATTACAATAATGCAAAAAATCCCGATTTGTCAACATTTATGACTACAACTCCGCGGGCCAGGTTAATAATATATAGCCTATAGCCTTCCTCGATAATTGGGCTATCCAACACAAAACTAATTTTCAAATCCGATTAGTAGTTCCTAAGATTATCGCGTTCAAACAAACAAACAAACAAACTCTTCAGCTTTATTTATTAGTATAAATACATTGCATAATACGCATACATACATATAAATGCGACGGAAAATTTCAGCAGTAACAAAATATTTCAGAAAAGCAGAGGTACTTAAGTTCCGTTACTATATATTCCTTCTAGCGGTAATTAGATAAATTACGGCCACTCAGGGTACTTCAGCTCAGATGATGGAGTTTCCGTGCATGTATGCGAATGAAACCATCATGCGCAGATGGAACCTAACGTATAATTCAATTAACGATACTCACTGTACCTTTAACTTATACGAGTACCTTTTGAAAACATAACCCGACCTAGCGGCCCACATGATACATTCATGTTATTTAATTTATGATTGTTTGAGCTGAGCTGACGTGAGCTTTACATGAAATATTGAATTTTTGAAATTATTTGTACCCTAGATATTGGGTATTTTAAACGTAGGTTGCCCCAATTTTTAACCGCAAAGTTGTTCATGATAAAACTATAACTATTTTGTTTTTTAATTTTATTTTACCAAATCATACGACAATTTAAAAGCGGAGTCGCTTTTAAATTGTCGTATGATGTCGACACGTGTTTCGTCAACACACGAGGCATTATAAATACTGTGTGGCAGAAAAAAAGTTTGTCATGATTTAAAAAACGAGTAATGTATAATAGCTCGGAATATTAGAAAGTTCATCGATCCATAACCCATTCTCCGCTTCAAGAGTTCTGAACGGGGATAAATAATCAAAAATATTTTCCCGATTTTTTATTTTACAATACAACTCTTTAAACGAATATACTTTTAATACCTTTGTGTTCATGATACGCTAATAAATTGAAAGTTCCATTCAGTTATCGATCCATTTGCTTTGAGGTTCTCTTAACTGCACTGGAACGAGCAACTATGAACTGAAATAAGCGACTGCTAAGACTAGGTCGCGATTTATACTCGTACGTAAATCGAGCGCATCGATATTATAGGCTTTAGAGTGAAGACATTTTAGTAACGGGTTGCAAGTTAAGAAATAGTAGATTGTATCATAGAGGGAGTACAATAATATTTTTACGGCGAGGAGGTTTTTTTGAATCCAGACCGAAGTAATGGATTCTAGAGTAGAATGCTCTCTAATGACTGATGACTTTTTTTACTTTCTTGAAAGGAAATTTAGATTCCTGATCAGCCTATATCACCAGTGTGTCGGATGTACGTGGTTATCGGCTATAAGAGAATTGTCCTCAAAACATCTGGGGGCCCAAGTCTACTATTTCAATCGCGTCAGAAAAGAATCGTAATCGTCGCTCAATAGAAAGCCACCGGTATAATTGTGACTTTTTTCGTAGTCCACTATTACAATTGTACTCCAACAGACTTCTTTAGGGCGGCCGATAAGTTCTACTAACATGTACCGCGCCAGTGCCGTTAGTCAGTTGCATTTTTAATGGTCTACTAATATTTTGACTGCTAAAAACGGCGATTCTGGTTCTATTCTACGCCTTGTCAATAGTAGACTCGGCTCCCTGGCTGTTTTTTCGGGGACAATTCTCCCATTGTCAAATAATTAGTATCTGAAAATATTTATTACATTTCTTTCATTAGTTGTTTGTTGTTTTGGCCACAACAAAGTACCTATTTCACAGGTTTCATCACAGGTTTGAAATGGAATTGGTGGCCAAAAATAGGCTTACATATAATAAATGAACAGACTACAGTAATCCTTACCTGAGTTTACCTAAATAAATTGCCTTATTATGTATAATGTAATTTTTCCTTATTCGTTGGAACTATTTCTGCAGGATAAAAGCCAAATCAGCCATTTAACAAGTGGTTTGCAAAAAGTTGAACTGGCTTGGAACTTGAACAAATTTAATCCAAAGTTTGAAAGAAGTTGCTAAGGAAACGTTAGTGTAATTTGAAATTGGCCGTTATGCGCCGCATTTTGGAATACCTTATGTTTCACATAGTAAATGTTACATTTTGAACTTGTTAAATAGTTTGAACTTTATTTGCTTTATCTGTTTGATTATTTACTAAAAAATCAAAAAACGGTTTACTGAGCACCATAAAACACATTTGAACAAATTAATTTTAAACTCTGGTAGAATTTGTAATAAGCAATCGTTGGAAGAATCTTTAAATGATTAGATTTGATGGTTAATTAGTGGGTAGATTTTAAACTGAAAGTAAAAAAATCTTTATTCATGTAGGTCACAAAGTAACACTTTTAAATGTCAAGATTATTGCTTCTACATTTACATTTACTGCCAGATTCGCAACGCAATAGGTAGAGCCTGAGGAAGAACCTGGCAATAAAACTCATGGCCACTCTTTTTTCTAACTTAATTATTACCAGTAATTACATTAGTTTTATTCACATAATATTTGAACAAATTATATAGTAATGAGTCTATAAAAAAGAAACAAAATCAAATCAAAATGAGCGCGTTTCTAGTTGCCAGTTTTAAAGGCAGCCCTTATGACGAAGACTCCGGCAAGAAACTCAATGGCTGCTATTTTAAAATGCAGGTATGACTTACAATATTAAACTTACATTGTTCCTTTGGAGTTACGTGAGAACAGTCGACTAAACTTAATTTGCCTTAAATATAAATAGTATTATTTGTAATAATTGCTATAATAGCTATGAGCTGACCAGTCCCAACAGACGGCAACCGCCATATCAGCCATCGTCCTACTCAACCGTATTATAGGGAATAAGGCGACCCGATACATGCACCACCACAGCCAGGACACTTAGGCGAGCATGACATACTCAAACTGCACAGCAACAATCATGAAAATTTCAAAAATTATAAAAACATATGTGGACGGTGCTCACATAATAATAAACTCAAATTATATGTAATTATATTAGTTATTACCGGGACTAAACACGGCCATCCTTCATACCCTTAGTTGCCTGACGTTTCAGATTACTTATGTTGAGCAAATGTACATTATATTTATAATGTTTCTTTATTATTATTATTTCTATTTGTATATTTATGTGTGTTGACTTAGAGCGACTTACTCCCATGCATTTTTATCATTTATATAGTCTGAAATTTTATAATATGCCTTGTTACACAATTTGGCCTTGACTGTTGTCTTAAACATATTTATTGACAATATTCTAATTCCATCGGAAAGTTTATTATAGAATCATATACATTGCCCCATAAAAGAATTGCTGATTATTTCGAGACGAGTAGAATGTAATACAAGATTATCTTTGTGCCTAGTGTTTACATTATGTATATCACTTTTTTTTAAGAAATGTATCTATGTTTTTGTGCACATAAAGTAAATTCTCATATATATATTGTGATATAACGGTAAGAATATTAATTTCTTTGAATCTTTCGAGATACCCTGGGACCAAGCTGGTATATTGCTCTCACAGCTCTCTTCTGTAAAATAAATATCGTATTAATATCCGCTGAGTCTCCCCAGAGAAGAATTCCGTATGACATAACGCTATGGAAATAACTGAAATAAACTATTCTAGCCATTTCAACATCAGTGAGCCGTCTTATTGCTTTTACTGCATATGCAGCAGAGCTTAATTTGCCAGACAATTTTTCTATATGTGGTCCCCACTGCAACTTTGAGTCAATAGTAAATAAATAAATAATAAATAAAAGTGAGTGAAAAGTGAGTCAATAGTAATACTCAAAAACACAGAAGCCCCAACAGTATACCCTGATCCATTAAGTTGCACATTGGTCGCCACCTGTCTCACATTAGGTGTCGAAAAATTAATTACTTAAGTTATTTTATCATTTAAAAGAAGATTATCAAAGCTAAACCAATGAACAACTTTTGAGAGTGCACTGTTAACATTGTCATAATTAATTAATTGTCTATTAATTTTAAATGTCAAAGAGGTATCATCCGCAAACAGCACAATCTCATGTTTACGCAGGCGCCGTTACCACTAACGGCGCCTGCGTGGCATTAAAAGTCTCAAACTTTGTTATTACTGAAATAAAATATAGTTATGTCTTTAAACTCATACTATTTGTAGCATTTTTTATAGCTATCGAGTCGTTTTCGTGTCTTATTTAAAATACATTGCAATAGCCGTAGTGAGGATCTACTAAACTCAAAAAAATTAAAGATGTGCAAAATTCTTTGCAGCTATAAGTAAAAGATATTGTTTCTTCTGAAGAAAGTAAATACGTAACCGAATTTTAAATCTGTTCAGTAACCTCAGACTGCACGGATTACAAAGAAATAATATTAGCGTAATTATAATATGAATGAGGAATGATTGACGAAGACTATATATATTGTGCGAAAGTATAGGGTAGAAGGAGTCAAAGTACGCCGAGACTTACATATGAAGACCTCGTGAGCAGATTGCTTAAAAACGAAAAAGTTTAATGTACACGGATACCAAGACGTGCATGTATGAAGCGATTAATGAATCTGCAGGAAGTGAAAGAAGTATGTATGGATCACAAAACCTGGCGATCTGTCCTCTCGAACTACCCCGTCAGGGATACAGCGTGAAGATAGTTAAGTAGTTTAATATTAGTGTAGATTTAAAAAACTCTATCAATAGGTTAACCTTACTTATTTATCTTCTTAGCTCATTAGAGACCAAGATGTTTGAGGCCCAAGTACCCTCACTCGCAAGCGTTGCATCAGTTCACCGATGAACCAGAACAAAACAACTACAGAGGTGCCTTTATGGGGTTGTGAGTTCAGAGGGCAGTCGCTGCCATCAATATCTAAAACGAAAAGCCCAACGAAAGCTGTTCCTAGCAAAGAAAAGTGAACCTTCAAAGAGAAGGTAAGCTTCAGGTAGGGTAAGCAACTGGGAATACTAATATGAAGAGAGAAGAAACTGTATGAAATAATTCGTATTGACGAATTGACGCTCAGAATCTGTTATTCAGCCCTAAATATCCAATATTCTAGTGTACAACCAAGTCATAATTAACAAATCCTTAGGACACCGGTCCATGCATAACTAAAATGACCTTCCTTAGGTCTCTCTAAACTGAGGATACGTGTACATTGATATAGAATGTTCCGTTTAAAGTTTCAAATTAATAATTTAAATTAAGTAACAACTAGTGGTTCTGTGAACTTCGAAGTTATTTTTTTTTTCAATTTAAAAAAATTCAACCGTTCTTTTTTTCGTTTTGAGCGCTCTTGACAACCACTACGGGACCATTTCCCCTCCCCTGCCTCTATTTCCCCCCCGATCGAAAAACCCCCTCGCTTAAAGTTGTTGTCTACATCAAGGATTGTCCATGCCAAGTTGCATGCAAATCCGATGAAAAATGCGACCTGTAGACTGAATGGACGGACGGACTGTCGGACATCAATAGCTTTTTTCCCGCACCAGTGGAGTTAAAACGGAGACTTCTACAGCTAGGTAGGTAAGTCATACCTTCTACGAACACATTGCCGACAAAAGCAGAGAATACACACAATAGAACTGATTAATTACCAATCAACACCAAATGGTTACAATACAATACGATCTAACTCACAATAATGAAGTACGGTTAACATTTGGGCCCACTATGCTCTGAATGTTTACTTTCTTGTACTCGTATATATGAGAGTATTATTTGACCATTGATGGTACCGCCTTTGACTTTAACAGGGTAAACACCATGTCTACAGTGAGCGGTGCGATGATAGAAAGTGGCTCTGAGAGGATTTAGAGGACGATATATGTAGTAATGTGATGAATACTACTAGGGTAGTAAAAGGGTGCCCCCAGGGGGGCGTCCTATCGCTGCTTCTATGGTACATAGTAGTGGACAGCTTCATAAAGAAACTCAATGACTGAAGATACACTTCTATTTGTGTGTACTATTCTAGTGCGGAAAACGTATTATGCAAAGTACGCTCGGCATTTCAAATAGTATAAGAATGGTGTGACAAAAATAAATAGACGAAAAAAAAAAGTATTGTTACAAAATATAGTTTTACTCACGAGCGTTCAAGACGCTCCTCTTGAAAATGGACCTCCGTTAGGTCCGAAACTATTCGGGCTATCCCAAAATTCACACGTGAGTAAAACCGTAGTTTGTAATCATTAACAACGCTCACGAATGTCAGTAAACATCCTTTTCACAAAGAAAAGGTAGTTACCAGAACTGGATCTACCAAAATTATTCAGCACCAAACTCTCACTATCAATTCAAGTAAAATATCTGGGCGTGATCCTTGACAACAATCTGAGCTGGACGACACATTGAAACTAAAACGAAGAAGGCATGTATATCTTTCAATCTGTGTAGAAGAGTGGTTGGAAAAATATGGGGTCTGAACCCTAAAATAATACGTGGATGAAATGGTCAAAGGTCACGGCCACAACATGTTATCTACGTTTTCCCCTCAAGCTAAAGGGTAAATAAAATATTTATTAGGGTATATGTGGATCAGGATGATGGGCCGTTAAAAAGATGGATGAAAGAAGAATATAAAAAAGAGTATAGCATATAACAGGAATGAGAACGTTAAGATATATGTGTGTTGTGGGAATAGAATGGATAAAATACGAATGTTCTAGAACATCTGGGATCATTCCTACCATGTCTACACTCGGATACATTCTCTAGTATGTTCCATACGACGCTCGTTGCTCTTTCGGTATGTGCTAGAAAGTTCCCGAACTATTGCTGTCCCTTCTGGTGTTTGTTAGTTTCTTCTCTATTACACTTTCTGGTAATTTCGCCATATACTGAGATGGACTTCCCTTTGAAGTTCATTACGGTATATGGCATAAGGGGTCCTGAAAACATCTGAAAAAGAGTGTTTAGCTATGGTGGCATATGTTAGGAGGTGGCCTGAAACGGACTGAACACATATTTCAGGCGCCCGAAAACAACGGCAACATGGGTGAAAATTGATAATCAAATATGTGATAGATCCTCTTCTGAAACAGCCTGCTTTCAAGGCACAGTAAATAACGTTTAAAGTATTTCACTAGCCCATCGGAATAAAAACAAGATAAGAATAATATTTATAAAATCCTTAGGATGTGTATCCTTCTTATTTGCGTGACAGTTGGGTGTAAAATATTTTATGTTCAACTCGTTATGTCAAGAAGAACCCCAATAAAGATTTAGTACAACTAAAAATCTTTCCCCTACTATAGATTATACTTAAGACAATATCATAGCAGTTACAGTCTTGACATTTTAAACAAACATTAGAAGAATCAGGGTTACTGCCAAGGTCAAGTCCGCCTTCTCAGTAGAAATCTGTCAGTTCGCCAAAAAACTCAAAAAACCCAGAAATTACGCACCTATTTTGTTCTGTTTTCGTCAGTGTATACAGTGGTTTTGAGGAATAAATTAATATATAATTTATAAATTTTTGTGTATATTGGCTAAAATATGACGATATTAGTTGAAGGTGTCAGAAAAAAATATAGCGTCTGGGAGGTTTCAACGAAAACGCTGTCTAAACCTTTTAAGATATAAAAATATTGTGTGGTGGAGTTGTGTATATATATAGGTCTACAGAAAAGTCCGCGATGTCTATCTCTTAAGAATAACATACAAGCTTACTGGAGGAAACGCGTACAGGAAAACTTCACCACGCGGGCGAAACTGTGGGCTAGTACATAAAAAGAACGCTTTTAGTTCAAGTATTGCGTACTATTGATGATCGCGGCTCCGCCAATGTGGTGAAGTTCTCACATTTCGGTTTCCCACAAAACCATAATCCCGGGATAAAAAGTAACCTATGCCTTACTCTGATGTAGGTATAAGCTATATTACTGTAAATTCTCATTAAAATCAATCTACCTATCCAAAGAATCTTTCGCGTTTATATATTAATAGGATTTGTGATATTACAGACTACTAGAACATTATCGTAGAAGTACTTATCACTCATAGCCATCATTAAAGAGACATTAAAGAGATCGCTCCGTATTTTTTTATCTCAATAAATTAAAAATGAGTCCTATGCAAGTGAAAGATATCGTAATATTGACTTAACAACCCAATTCAATGCTAAAAGTGTTATCAGTGATATTACAGTGCCAAATAGTGAACTTTAGATGAGATGACATAAATGAATAAAAGCAAGTATAATTCTACAAAACAAGTTCTAAACTTGAAATACTATCTATCCCAACATACAGTGAAAGTATACATATAAGAGGATCCAAGTGAATTTTCAGTGCTATACACGGTCACAAAGTTATTTACAAAAAGAAATACGTGAGCAAGTGATCACTATATAAATATCATATGAAGTGGTAACTAATATAATTATGAACAAGTTCAATATTTAGTGCAATACCATGGTTATTCTAGTGAGAAATACTTCTTAAGTGCTACAAATCTATGTGCTGTAATACTTATAAAAACAAAAAAAAAGAAAAGAAATAAAAACAACTAAAATGTTTTACAAACTGCCGTCAACAAGTAATAAATAACTAATCTTAAAACCTACATGCCACTTCAAGAAATATAACACACCGATAATACTAAGAAACCTATTTCGCTTCATAACATAATTGATCTCGTGGCCCCGAGGATAAGAGTGTATACTTATCAAACTGTATGGCCGTGGTTTCAAATCCAACTACATTGAAAACAATTTTTTTTTTAAATTACTTTTCCGATCGTTGTGGCCTGCTTGAGATGGATTTCAACGAAAATAATATAACTTTGCGTAGAAAGCGAAACAGGGTACACTCAACGACGTCATTGGATACTATTAGTTACGCGTATTCGCCACTGGGTGTTACCTCTCATAATCTGTCGGATAGCAACATATTGTTATCAAGTGACGATGATGATGAAATGCAATTATTAAGATACGAAATCAAGCAGCTCACGGTTCAGTTATCATCCGCTCATGAAGAAATTAATCAATTGTCACTAGAAAATACTAACCTTAAAAATACAATACAAAATCTACAAACCAAACAAAGATTGCTAAAAAAGGTAACCCAAAGAATTAGCAGCGAAATATGTACTCCAGACAATAAAAATAAATTACTGACACCAAACAGAAATATACAACGATGTAGGAAAACCTTGGACCTTAACCATACTCCGACAGCGGCTTCAGGAAGTGACATTAACTCAATAAACTTATTTCAACACCAGTTGCATGCTATTCAGCATGAAGTGCAGAAGAACTCTTTCAAGAATAAACCCAAGCTTTGTATTTTGAGCACGAACAACACAAACAAGGTGTTATCTATAGCACAAGAGACATTTCCGAATTTTAACCTTTGTCATAACATTTCAACGAACTGTGGAATTACAACACTTATTAGTGATTTGAATGTTGAATTGCAAAACTACACGAAAAGTGACTACTGTTTGATACTTATAGGGCCTAGAGATTTCTGTAAAACTGTAAACTACTTTCAACTAATTATTGATATACGTAAGAAATTGACAACTTTACAACATACAAATATAATAATGTGTTTACCTACTTTTAGATATAACCACTATTGTACTATGTTCAATTCGAGGATAGAAACGTTTAACAATTTGTTGTACCTCGACATAAACACTCACAATTATGCAATGTTATTTGACTCGAATTTGAATCTGACATGGGATTACACCATGTTCAATAAACGTACTGGCGCTATGAATAACCGTGGCATGAAAAACATATTTAATAACCTGCCTGATTACATTATTGCGTTTCCTGTTCCTCCGAGTCTGGGCCTAGCCTGCCTGGATTCGAATAACATAGGAGGCTCGTGTTACTCGGGTACTCCAGCTAATGACTCTGAAAATTGTTTTCGTTCCTAAAAATAGTAAAGCCTTTTTGAAAATATTTCACCAAAATATTGCAGGTTTAGGGTCTAAGAGAAATTTATTGGAGGTTGCTTTGAGTGACGTGAGTTTGCGTAATGGGTCCCCCACGATCCTGTGCTTCTCTGAGACTTTTGTTAAGAAGGGAACTGAATCTGCTGTAGGGCTTAACGGCTACACACTTAGCGCTTGCTACTGTAGAGAAAAGTCCAGGGGAGGAGTATGCATATTTGCTGAAAAGGGTGTAAAAATTAAAGACATACACATCGAAAAAGTATTCGCTCAGAGAGATGTTTTTGAGTGCTGTGGCGTGGAGGTGGTGGACCATAAGTTGATCATCATATGTTTATATCGCACACCAGTATCAAATACAGATATTTTTCTTAAATCTTTGGATCTACTCCTTTTTAGGCTTCGGCGTGGTCAGATACAGAAAATTGTCGTGATAGGGGACATAAATATTAATATTCTTAAATATAATCGAATAGTACAACGGTTAATGGATATAGTTAATAATCACAACCTCGTTTTTTATATAACTGATCCCACGAGAGAACGTTCATGTCTTGATCATATAATAGGTAGCAAAACATTAAAGGCTCGTGGAGAGATTTTAAAATTAAGTCTTTCCGATCATGATACAGCGCAAATGCTGAACATACCGGTCAGAATGGTAATTAAACGACCTTCTCGATTGTATGTCAGAAGGAGGGACTATGATCCCTATAATGTATCAAAATTTATTGAGTGCATGAATAGTTTAAGCTTTAACGAAATCTACTCGGATCAAAATATAAATAGGGCATTTGATAACTTTCATGATGACTTAATGCTGTATTACGACTTATGTTTCCCTACCCTTAGACATAAAATTGATTTTAAGAAACGGAGTCTAAAGTGGATATCGAAGGGCATTCGACGTAGCTGCAATACAAAAAGAGTTTTACGCTTTAGATACTACAAAACTAAATCAATAGAAAATAAAATAAAGTACAAGACATATTCAAACCTGTTAAAGCGATGTATGTATCAATCGCAAAAGTTAATTAGTCAAAAATTCATATCGCAAGCTCAAAATAAGTGTAAAGCAGCTTGGAGCGTAATAAAGGACGATACCAACACAAACACGATAGATTTTATTGATGAGATCATGTTCGAAGACCAAACTATCGTCGAACCAGACCAAATAGCACATCACTTTAATAATTATTTTATAGATATGACAAAAGCGTCTAAAAGTACTCGAAATACAAATACGGTTTCCATACAAAATAGTCTCTTCTTGGAGCCGTTCTGTGTTCTAGGGGTGCTTAAAATCATTCGGGAGCTAAAAAATAGCAACTCGGTAGGCTACGATGGAATCGCCACGGCGATTTTAAAAAAATCTGCTCATGTAATCGCCCCCATTATAACCTACCTCATAAATTTGTCCTTCGAGATGGGTGCATTCCCGGAGCGCTTAAAGAGGTCTCTAGTGAAGCCTCTTTACAAGAGGGGTGAAAAAAACGACATGGCAAACTATAGACCAATTACGCTGATTCCTGTATTATCGAAAATATTCGAAAAAGCTATGCATATTAGACTAACTCAGTTTTTAGAAAAATATAAAGTAATCAAACCGGAACAATACGGATTTCAAAAGGGTAAGTCCACTACATTGGCGGCTTTCAAGCTAGTGCATAAGATAACTTCATACGTTGACAAAAAAGTTCCAACTTTAGCAATTTTTTTTGACATGTCGAAAGCTTTTGATTTTGTTTCACACACTCTTTTATTACAAAAGCTGAATAATTATGGAATTCGGGGTCATGCGTTTTCTTGGCTAAAATCGTACCTGACAGACAGACAACAGTGCGTAGAAATAAGTTGTGTGGATAACAATTTAAATAAAACCCAGAGCAGGTCACCATATGCAATAAATAGATATGGAGTGCCGCAAGGGAGCGTGCTTGGGCCACTTTTATTCTTATTATATATAAATGATCTTCCAGACATTACAAACTACGAATGTATTTTATTTGCAGATGACATCTCAATAATTTTGACATGTAATGATTTAACGACTTACGACGATGACATAAATAAAACAATCTTATCTATAATACAATGGCTAGATTTTAACAATCTTAATGTAAATTTGACTAAAACCAACTTTGTAGAATTTCAGACCAGACAGTCAAAAAAAGTTAATAGGCGCATTGCTTACGATAACATAGAAATTAAAGAAACAAACACTATAAAATTCCTAGGCATAACAATAGACAAACACATTGATTGGAAACCTCACATTGACATACTATGTACCAAAATTCATAAATTTGTATATGCTCTCAGTAGACTAAGACGCACATCATCGTTATCAACTGCCCTTTTAGCTTACCATGGCTATGTAGGCTCGGTTTTACGTTATGGACTGGTTCTATGGGGCAACTCTACGGAAGTGAGCAGAGTCTTTCTATCGCAGAAACGATGTATTAGGGCCATAGCTGGAATACCACCTGATGAGTCTTGTAAACCCTTCTTTATAAAATATGAAATACTAACTTTAGCTTCGATGTATATTTACGAAACAAGTGTATTTGTAAAAAAAAATCAGCACATGTTCATTTCAGCGAAAGATGCATTTCCTCGAAATACAAGAAATTCTAGCAGGCTCGTACTTGAATTCATACCTAGGACGACTATGTTTCAAAGGAATTGTTATGCAATGTGTATAAAAATCTACAATAAGTTACCAAAGATATTACAGAAGTTACCATTGTTTAAATTTTGTAAAGAGCTCAAAAAATGGTTGTTAATTAGAAATTTCTATAATGTACAAGAAATGTTGGAATAGTTTTCATAGAGTAGGTACCTAATGCTTTGTATAATATTACGTATTATGTGAGTTGCATGACATAACCTGAATTTAAATAAGATAAAAAAACTAATGAATTCTTAGCCAAATTTGTAATAAACTATAGGTATTACTGAATGATATTTCATATTCATATGAAATGATAATTCACATACCTCTTGGAGGTAGAATAGAAGGACTACTATTAATATGTAATTAACACCTTAATGTACTCTATTTCAAGTGAATAAATTTCAAATTTCAAATTTCAAAATTTCAAATTTCATGCCTTTGTGCCCAAAAGGCATTAGCCCACATTTTACTGTAAGCATTTCTGTCTCACGTAGCAGGATGTGTACCGTGTTGCTGTGTAGAAATGGATCGGCGCTGGTTGTGGCGACCTGATTTTGAAATATTTTAAACCAGCCATAAGGCCTTCAGCCTAACGACTTTTTTTTAACCACTTAGGTGGCAGACAAGGATATGGCCCACCTGATTGCATGTTACTGGCAACCGGGACCAACGGCTTAACATGCCTTCCAAAGCTCAGAAACACTCGTGAATATATATCGATCGTTTACAAACACTGAGTCCACGGGGCTACGAGACTTTCGTAGCAGAAGCTGTAAAATAGTCGGGATACTATCAGAGCTAACTTTTAAAAGATGATTATTTGATATAAAGAATCATAGAGATCATTTAACATTATTATTCTTCATCGATGTACCGATGCATCGATGTATGGTCACGTCTTGCGGCAACCGCCGGGCTACGTAGGTAACAAATGTCTGGCCATGTCAGCCCCGCCGGGTCCCGGTAAGAGGGGAAGACCCAAGAAGTGCTGGCTTGACGTCGTAAGGGATGACATGCGTGCCAATGGTCTCACCACAGGGGATGCCGACGACCGTGCGAAGTGGAGGAGAAAATGTAGGAAAGCGGACCCCGGGCGTCGCGAGACGCAACTGGGACAGACGCTCGGATGATGATGATTCTTCATCGATGTACCGAATCTAGACGTGTATTGGTTTCTGATGTGTACATTAGGAGTACTAGTACGTATCCATTAAAGCGGTGAGTCTGAGAGAATATAGCTTTAAGCACTGTGATACATAAACAAGATTTGAATACGCAACGAACACATTCCCGCCACTGCCTTATGCATAAGTTTCCGTGCAATATTCAGTACTGAGTTTTGGGTTCGTATGTGCTTTCAGTGAGTTTCTTTATTTGAGAATCGGTGCCAAGAATCGTGATTGGCATGTAAAATCAGGCTCGTTTTTCTTAACTTATACCAATAAATTTACTGATAGCAATAAATATATAGACAGGGTGTTTTACATGGGCTATTTAACACAAAAATAACATTTCGATTCCGACCAGGAGCTCCTGAGATTTGCGCTTTCAACCAAAGAAACAAACAAACAAACTTTTCAGCTTTATATATTAGTAATAGATTGATTTTAAACTAGCTTCCCGATGAATTATATACTTGAAAAATTGGACCATTTAAAAGTATGCTAAGCAACCTATATAGAACAGAACAGTTTCAAATTAAGACATTAGAAACAATTTCGATTATTAGTACCTATGCTAACTTTTACTAAATTTAAATTTTAAAGTGGAAAAAAATTTCAGTCTGGAGCTAGACTCGAACCAGCGTCTTCTAGTTCAACGCACCAGACGCGTTTACCATTTATATTTCCGAGACCTACTCGAAACTGACGAATTAATCCACCTCTTAACGTCTTATGACACCTGCCTAAACTTTAGAAACAATTTTTTGGCATTTTAAAATTTAAAATGTAAATTCAAATTAAGACAGTTATACATCTCTCAAGAAAGAGCGTTTGTGAGGCGCTCGTCTCCTAACTAGCCCTGCGGTTCAGTAAATAGTCACTGCGTTATGTAATATACGCTGTTGTTAATGCTGTGATGAGTGACTACTTGTGGATTTTCTATATATAAGCGCACTTCGGAAAGCATGTTAAGCCGTTGAATGTTGAAAAAACCAAGTTGAATGTTACAGCTTACAGCCTACAGCTGTATCTTTCAACACGGCAATAGGGTAGGCAAGAGAATGTCTGATTGAATTTTCAACGCACAGCTCAAAATTTTTGACGGATTTGGCTCAACCCCTTAAAAAAGTACTAGCTGTTGCCCGCGACTTCGTTCGCGTGGAAATTGTGATAGACGCAAAATTTGTCTTACTCTCCACCGAGTCTTTTGGCAAAGTAGTGTTTTGAACTATATCTTATGTTTAGCAGTAATACAAATAGTGAAAACCGGACCATTGGTTTTTGATGACTAAATTTAACAAACAAACAAATACAAAATTTAATATGCTATTGTTTTGAGGTACCTATACTTAACATAGGTATATAATTCTAACAAATAACATTTCTCAAAAATATTAAATGTATTTTCAATACCATATTTAAATACCCTAGACATACTTAGCCCAGACATCAATACTAATATTATGAAGCTAAAGAGTTTGTTTGTTTGTTTGGTTGAACGCGCACATCTCAGGAACTACGGGCCGGATTTGAAAAATTCTTTTGTTTTAGATAGCCCATTTATCGAGGAAGGCCATAGGCTATATATCATTATGCTACTACACTGGAGTGCGGAGCAGTAGTAATAAATGTCGACAAATCGGGCAAAAATGTATGCATCATTATAGAATTTATAAGCGACGGAATTAAATAGGTGCGCTGGGAGGTCGAAATATTCCACGGGCGAAGCTTATCTAGTATTAGTATATTTGTGTGGAAACAGAGTGCCTCACATAGCACAGGTGAAAAAGGTAATGGTCCAATACCACTGACTGAAATTAATCCCCGTGCTGAACTAAATTGTATTTTTAACTTTTTGTTGGCAAAAGCAATTACAATTATATAAAAGTTAGCATACTAATTGCTTTAAAAGATTATCAATAGATTGAGTGGAGTCCATCGCATCAATGTTTTGAAATGGTTGTAACACTATTCATTGATATAAAAGTTGTTATGTAGCTCAATATATGACTCTGGATATACTATAAATGATGATTACAATATAGTAAAGAATATCAACTTGTTTTGGGACGGTTCGGGTAGTTTAGTACTAAAAAAATATACATATTAAACTATACCTTCCTATACTAACAAAAGTAATGTTTGTAAAACTTCTTTATAAACTATGTCACACTCACAGTAGCCAAAAATACCACCTATAAGCCAGACTGGTGACGCAGAAGAAACCGACGTACAATTGTGGGAATTACTGAACACCACTTTCTCAAAGATTAATCAGATGCAAATTTTGTTTAATTAAATGTTGGTGTATAGTATACCTCTGCCTACCCCTTCGGGCTAAAGGCGTGACAATATGTATGTAGATATGTATTAACCTGAGATTGATGCTCGAAGCTGATATTGAAGTATATGCCCCTGTGTCTTTGTAAAGCTTTTGCACACAGGAATTGCTTAAATTGAAAAGGGGATTGTGAAGAATGGTGGGAAACGGGGAAATCACTCATTGGAATTTTCGAAGTTGAATTGTATATCGTAATATACGTCCCGTTACACAGTTTCGAAAAAGACTGATTTAGAAGTAGCATAATCAATACCTTCAGTTGGTGGTGTACGCTAGAGTTTACTTCTTTTTCTTCTGTAAAATAGAAGATAAACTACGGATTGATTTTGTTTCATTATTTTAACCGACTAAAATTGTCTGTAAACCACTGTAAATCTACCAATTTTCGAGAGAAAAAGCTACACCTGTCTACCTATAAAGGTACTCTACCAAAGTACGGCCTATGGTAGAGTGCCTTAGCAAAGACTTAGAATAATTTCTTAAAAATTATGAGCTTGCGTATTGTCGCCCAGTTGGGCTGTCAAATTGATTTTCAAGTACAGCATATGAACTTGTAATTATAATAAAATCTGTTTCCGACCTGATTCCTCGGGTCACTACGGATAGCGTTTTCCGGAAATCGATTTTTGAACAATACTGTGACACTACCAATCAATAAATTATTGTTCGTAAAGCTATGATAAATTTCTGTAAATGTTTCCACCACTGTTCTTATAAGACGTCGTATATTCATCCTATGTTTCTGATATGAGGGCAATCCTTGAGCACGTGTTTCTTATTTTTCTTCTCACTCTCTCACACACTTCTCTCTCTCACACACAAACAATAACTTTCTTAGCTGCTATTTACAGAATCTACCATTTCTGTAAATAGCAGCTAAGAAAGTTATTGTTTACGGCAGTGGCGCAAGGCTTCCCCTTACCTCAGAACAATCATAATGCAAATACCACATTATGCATAGCGTTGAGCAAGTATTGTTAGTACTTTGCGGAGTAATAAACTGCGCCTTGGAAAACTCTTCTAGTGTTGCGTGAAGAATCATCCTCTTGCCCTTGTCCCAATTTACTTGGGGTCGGCGCAGTATGTCTAAATTCCATACTGCAAAATGTTTTGGCTTGGTTTTTATGGTCGGCCGTCAGCCTAACACCAACCCTTCTTGGGAATGCTATCGTGTTGCTTGAAGAATCTCCTTACCTAATTCAAGATTCATAGCTTCCGCCAGGCTAGCCTAGCTAGCTAGTCCTGGAAAACGTTGATGGACGTTTTCCAGGACGTTTTAAGAAAATGTCTTTCCTCTGAAGTGTTACCACGCTTGACCTCTGGGAGACTCGATGGAGGAAATAATTACCGCTAACTACATACATGCTGTTACACATAGGCTACGGGTAGGTATAGCTTATCTGTTATCGTGTGATAATTGTCAGACCCTATGTAGATCCAATCTCTTGTTGACATTTATGTAAGATTTAAACTAAATTTATTACGTAGTGTTTGCGTTTTATCGCTTAGATATATATGTAGCTAATAGTTCTCTGTTGAGCCCCTAGATTATATAGCGTGATAATATGTAGCCTATATATAGACCCAACGTCTGGTTATTCTTCATGAAAGATATTAAATAAATCTATTCAGCAGTTTTGCGTTTGCTCGGATATCCACATGTAACTTATCATTATCCGCCGAATCCCTAGGTTGTGCAGCGTGATAATATATAGCCTATATGTAAACCCGACCTACTGTCAATCTTTGTGCAAAATTTGAATTAAATCCATTCAGAAGTTACTGAGTTTATACCTGACATGCATATACCCCTAATTGTTCTCTGCCGAGCTCCTAGGTTATGTAGCGTGATAACTTACAGCCTATGTGTAGACCCAGCCTACTGTTAATATTTGTGCAAAATTTGAATAGAATCCATTTAGTAATTTCTGAGTTTATCCCGAACATGAATTTACAGCTAATTGTGTTCTGCCAAGCTCCTAGGTAATTTAACGTGATAATATATAGCCTATGTGTAGGCCCGACCTATTGTTAATGTTCGTGCATAAGTTGAATAAAATCCAATCAGTAGTTTCAGAGTTTATCCCGAACATGCATTTACAGCTAATTGTGTTCTGCCAAGCTCCTAGATTATGTAGCGTAATAATATATAGCCTATGTGTAGGCCCGACTTATTGTTAATGTTCGTGCAAAATTTGAATAAAATCCAATGAGTAGCTTCAGAGTTTATCCCGAACATAGCTACCGCCGATAAACAGACAGACAAAAATTCTAAAAACTACCTTTTTGGCTTTGGTATCCTTTAGTGAACACCCAGCAAGCATATTTTTGTAAATATATTCAATGTACAGTTTTTACTTTGTTACGATTTTATTATATGTATAGATATTATATGGATAGTCGGGACTATCCCTACCCGTTTTTCATTACTGTGACTCCTGTAGCTCAGCATCTACAGCAATCACCAAAACCAGAAAAGTTACTCCGAGCTCGAACTCGGTAAAACACGGTTGAAGCTTAAAGTGCTCGGAACGAAAGGTGCTAGGATTATCAGAGCAATGTAAGTATATTAGTTGCAATATCTTCTTTACAACCAACCTCGGAAAAGTGTTTCACTTTATTAAATTTGCAAAGAAAGCTACGTAATTTATGTACTAAGAATTCCTTCGTAGAGGCACAAAAGAAGTGTATAGAATTGGTATAATACTAATACATATTCTGTGAAAAAAGTATTAAGATGTAGGTGTGGTACTTAAACATAAGCTACATGCTAAGAGCTGAGAGTCGGGTATGTTGAATTTAAAAAGTAAACATTAATTTTTCATCATGGAGAAAAATTTCCGGATCATCTCGGTTACATCTAAAGCTATTTCTTCGGGCCGCGGGTTCAAAGAAACAGCATTTGAATATGTTAATAATTTGCTCGCAAACAAGAGTGGTAGTTCCTGCCTGTTTTCCGAAAGAGTATCAGAAGATTTTTATACTAAAATGAAAATAACTCAAAATTGAACGAATTGAAGTAATATATAAGTGGACATCCTTAAAACCTTTTATACAAATAATACGATATCAGTTCCTAAAGGGAAATTAATATTAATCTGGTACATCAACGGGGTCTCCTAACCCTAAAATTAATGGTCGAAATTAATAAGTTATTTCTCACATATCTTTTGTTGCCTGACGTTTAGACCTGGTTGCACCGGCCGTGGTCACAGGCTGACTCATTTAGTAAAGACCTGCAAATCTACCTATTGGGCTTGTTTGGTATATTGATAAAATATGAAAATCAAACTTCTTTGTACTTATTTTTCACTGTTTTGATTTTATCTAACACAATCTGACCGGTTTCTCTGCCTGTCTTATCTGTACCGTTACCTTACGTTATCAAAAGGTTTATGGTTTAAGTTCATGAACTGATGAGGATGACCAGTATTAACTATCAAATCTGCAGAAGTATTCACATAATGACGACTCATAGAGAATAGGATAATGAGCTTGCCAATGTAACGTAGCTGACACCCACAGGACAGGCTTGCCTACTGCGGGGCCACTGTAAATTATCATGATTTAATATAATTGAATAAATAAATAATAATAACTGCCTGGGTTTTCCCGAACGTCGATATCATTGGGGTTCTTCAATAGGGGTCTTAAAAGAATTTTACAGAATCGGCAGCGCAAGTGCCGCAACTCTGCTGATGCTGTGAAACAATAGAAGTAGAAACAGTAAACAAAAATCCTCAGGTTTCGTGATTGGAAATGAAAATAATCCCGTTTAAAAAGGATATTTTCTATGACTTTATGTTACGGCAAACACATCTGTAAGCTCCCCTGTACTGGAACTTTGTATAAAAGATAAGAAGGTGACATGACAATTCAATCATTCAAAGCGACACCGATGTCATCTTTGAATTTGTATCGTGATGAATTGAGCGGAAGAGATGTACATACTTCACACATGCGAAATTGGTTTGCATGCAGGATTTTGGATTTTTATATTTTACATACGTATATTTCGTGTAAAAAGTAGCATGTTCTAAATATTATGAGTTTCTAAATAGAGAAAGGTTACATATTAAAAACGAGGTTATAGGGATGTCATAGGTCTTATTGAAGTTATACTTTTATTGGCGCGTTAGGGAAAAATTATGAGTGTAAATTTTTACAACGCACGCGCTGACCGTCTCGATAAACCGACACCATGAAGTTAGATTATAAGTGTTTCCAACAACGACAACTTATAACTATATTCAAAGTAGTTTTCTTTCTTTTGATGATGTTTTATTTCTTACTTATTTATCATTCCTGTTACAAACAAAGAGTTGTGGTATATGTGATGATATCTTGTTAGACTAAAGCAGTATAAATAACTTCTAACGCGTGTACATAAGTACACACACACTTATTTTTATTTACTACATGCTTTTTTTCTAGCTGTCCTTACTTAGCTGAGTTGAATATGGCTGTGTTGGTTCATACAACATTTTTGATAGTTTTAACACTTACAACTTCTGTTGCTTTAATTATTGTTATTGAGGGATACTTCTTCCACTACCTGTAGATTTATTAATCTTTTCATACATGCTAGTTTGGGTATGAGCTTTTCGTTTCAAAAATATACCTTTGGTTTCTCAATAATTTGTGTTTAAATACATACACTGGTACAACTAGCGTGTTTGTGAGGAAATGGTTAATTTATTCGTTAAATAGTACACGAAATCTCGCCCCATTTGTTGTGGCTTATGTTTGTGGGGTATTTTAAAACATCAAGTAATTTTAAGTAAACCTTTGAACCCTTGTTACGCTCTTGGCAACAAATTAAAATGCTTTTATGAATGTGTATTTTTTTTTCATTTAGCTTGCTTGTTATGTAGACTTTGATCATAGAACATTTTTCATCGAAGTAACAAAGGTAAGCTTAGCTTTTTTATTGAGCGGCTTTCTTTGTTATGAAGCGAAATGAAAGTAATAAAGTTTATATAATTTGTGAGACCCATCTAATGCAATAACAACAATTGTGTTTTTGTTTGATTTGCTATTATAGTTAAACAGATTACCTATCAACTAGCCTTTAAGAAAATGCGGTAACAGGGTACTCATACTCGTTTATGCCAATATCTTTACTGTTCCAACTTCTGGGTCTTTATAAAGCACTACCTTTGTCTTAAAAGGTTTGCAGGCTCTTAGATTTAATTGAATTGATAGTAAAGTCGTGTCAATTTACCGCCACTATATATTCCGTGAAAGTGCCGGACATGGTAATCTTTTTATATTGCACTTAAATTGGCCGCCATTTTTATGCTTCACTATCAAAAGGTGGAGTTACATCCGTACTTATTTTTGTTTTGAGAATTTACTATAAATTCAATTTAAATTTGGTCTCTCTCTCAATCTCTACACCTTAGTGTCTTCCCGTAGTTGCTTCCAAAACCTTCCTGTACTTGGAGCCTGGTGTTCACTATTATTTGGCTGCTAGAAGCAGCTGTCTTTTGGCTTTTAATTTTCGGCATTGTTGGCAGCGACTGTCGTCCTCAAAAATCTTTTCAAATCGATCATCAAACCTGCTTCAAGGTCTATTTCTTGTTCTTAGCCGTTCTCTACCAGTTTTGTGTAGACCTCCTTCACATAACGACATCTAGCCCGATCTTGTGTTATATCTATTCAATTTGCCCATGTCATTTTATTAATATCGTCTTTCTACCTCATCTGTGGTCTACCTTTAGGCTTCTTTTCACCCTAAGACCTTCATTCCAAGACCGTATTACCCCACGAACCATGTTATGTGTCCTGTACACTGCCTCTTAAGACTTCTTACTCGTTTGACAGCATCGTTAACCTTGCCTTGCTCTCTAATGGCCGGTTTCAATATTCTATCTTCAGTTAAACCTAGATCGCTACCACAGATAAACAGTTGATTTTTAACTTGTGTGACAGATAGTTCAATATCGCAGGTAAATATTTCTATCTATCTTTGGTTATTGACACCGAAATTTTCGTCGGTAGTTACCGATGGTAATTATTTTGACATTATTTTAGACAATAGTTATAGATAGATAGGTTATTGAAACCGGCCGTTAGTCATGTTTATTTTTTCAAGTTTCCTTGTTTCTGTTGTAATTTTTTACTTTTAAATAAAAATACGTGTTCACCAGGTTTGTTATTTTTATTGAAGTAACATGTAACCTAGTTACATAGAAGTAGAAGAATTTTGAATACAATGAAAGAACAGTTTACAACCAATATTATTACAACAGTTTCGTCTCTTGTTGAGACAAGAGGAAACAAGGCATCTGCATTATTTTAATTAGTGGCCGCAAATCTTTAGAAATGAACTCATTACCATCCACTTTCTTTGTTTACGTGGGATTAATGACTTGTAACGCAGTCTCTGATCATTTGCGCGGGCATTGTCTTGTACCAATTACTATGAGATCAGAGAGGATTCACAACTATGCTTATTTGATTAAGAATAAAGTAATAAAAGATACAATTTAAGAATAGAAAAAAGACTTTGCACAATTAATTATGCAGAAATGACAATTACAGTAAAGAAGTAAATATAGTACCCGTAATAATATACTATATAGTACCCGTAAATATAAAAATAGCATAGGCTTCCCCTTCTTAAATATAGCGTGAAGAGAGTTCAAGTAAAGCGCAGTTGTGATTTTTGACATGCACTTGTAATTTTTGAGAAATATTTTGGTTTATTTATATAAATACTAGTTGATACGAGGCTCCGTGCGATCAAGCTCTCGCCTTCCCGTTTCTTACAGAAATATGTTCCCGGGACAAAAAGTAGCCTATGTCCTTTCTCGAGTTTTATACTATCTCTGTACTAAATTTCATTTAAATCGGTTCATTAGTTTTGGCCTGAAAGTGCGACAGACAGACAGATAGAGTTACTTTCACGTTTATAATATTAGGAAGGATATAATATACATCGACTTCCTCTGCGGCACAGCGGTAGTGTATGCGACTAATGGTTCGAATGTGTTCTAGTCTAATAACTTGTGCTAAATAGCTCTATTGAGGCGATTTGTCCTTTCGGATTACCCCGTACAACGTGAAGATAGTAAGTTTTTTGTTTTTTTATTTTTTTTTTATTTATTTGTTCATGTACACACTAATAATAAAGAAAATAACAGTATGAGGAGACATAAGTACAATGGTACTGCTTATTTCTTAAAGAAATATCTCCCAGCAGACCGGCGAGAGGAGAACGTGAAGATATAAAAAAAAAGTCAAGTAAAAGTGTGTAAATAGAAGAGTAGGATAGGATTTAATTAACACACATACCTAGGAGCGTAGTATAAAAAAATAATTTATCAATAAACTTACATACTTACAAAAATATAAAATATCAATAAAATTACACACTTACAAATATATAAAACATCAATAAACTTACATATATAAATAATTAGGTTTACAGTGAAGAGATATAGTGTTCACGGACTTTCCTTTTA
The DNA here is from genome assembly GCA_948477245.1 of Thumatha senex. Lineage (NCBI taxonomy): Eukaryota > Metazoa > Arthropoda > Insecta > Lepidoptera > Erebidae > Thumatha > Thumatha senex. The sequence goes on from OX419734.1 coordinate 9,152,916, forward strand.
AACGTAGTAATAGTTTTACTGTCTCTGATAGCAGGCGGAAGAGAGTTCCACAATCTGACCGCATGTACTGTGAAGGAGTAGGAGTAGAAATCGGTTTTGTGTTTAGGAAATTTGAGATTCGTGTGTAGGTTTGATCTGCAGGGAGCGTCAGGAGAACGAACAAACGAGAACCGCTCCCTCAGATACGAAGGTGAAGATGGATTGTAAAGTATATTAAAAAGGAGGCTGAGAATTCGAGTGTTCCGGCGAAGACGGATCGGGAGCCACTTGAGTTCTTTGCGAAGATGAGAAACGTGATCATACTTTCTAAGATTGAAAATAAAGCGTATACATAAATTTTGCAACCTCTCAAGTTTATCTAGAAGCTCCTCAGTGGCGTCCAAATAGCAAGCATCAGCGTAGTCAATAATGGGTTGAATAATGGCTTGAGCAAGTTTGTTATGTCAGGTGTTGTAGTAGCTCCAGATGAGAGTTTTTGAAGTTTCTCATCGTAATCTTGCATCCTGGCACTAAATAACTTCTCCAGTTCATCAAGACCGTTTGCAAGTTTAAGGTCCATTATGTGTGAGTGGTTAACACAGCTTGGTGAAGTGACAACGAAGCAATTATCACTGTATAGCGAGCACAGGTGAGTATTAAAGCACAGTATTTTTTTTATACCACTGAGGTAATTAATTGCCACACTAACTTTAAACTACTGCGTAGATCTTTAATTGCACATAGGAACTTTGCTCTCACATCGTCATTGTTTCACTGAACATTGGAAGTTATAATTTTGATAACGGTATATCAAAATATAATACAAAATATAATATACTGTTGCCTTACGTACACCTGTAGGGTGCAAAGAACCTATGTCAGTCATGGTGTGACGTCGGTGATATTTGTATCAGATTGCCCTATGAAATAGGCTGTACTAAGGGAGTGGTCTGATTTATTCATTTTGTATCTATGACTTTACTTCCCAGTAATGAAAAAAAATTGGGGGACCACGTGAGGAGATTGCTCAAAAACGGAAAGGTTAAAAGTACTCCGATAACCAGACGTACATGTAAGTATAAAACGAATAATGAATCTGCAAGAAGTGAAAGAAGTATGAAGGATTGTGAAGCATGGCTATTTGTAGTCTCTTACTACCCTGTCAAAAATGCAACGTGAAGATAGATAGTCATTTACTTGTCAATGGCATGTGCATATTACACACATATGTATAAAACAGTTTCAATCGTAAACCTTGAATTCAGGAACAAGATAATGTAAATGAAATTACTAAAGTTAAAATGTAATGAATAAATAACTCTGCGGTCTGTAATTCACGGGAAGAATGCCCAAAGGGATGGACATAAGTGAGTACTTACATTGTTTTTTTACTACCGTACAGTTTTAATATGCAAAGCATGTGGTCCAGGCTATATATTGCGAAATGTCTGACATGTTACTAAAATTGCTAGAATTCTCAAAGCACTGGCACAAACACTAAATATTTCATCCAATTTACCAAAATAATTAAAATTACAACGAAAGGGTTTCTTCCTTTATCATATTTTAAGTTATATATCATCAAGAATATTTTTTTTTTTTTATGTATCTTAAGGCCGTCAACTTAAGAGTCACTGGCAATAGCTTTTTGCCTGTGAAAAAACCCTCAATTAAAATAAATCACATCTCAATCAAACCATCCGTTTAGAAACTAAACGACATGTACTAGTAAATGTACACCCGTTCAAATTTTATGAGCAAGTCAAACCTATTTAATTATTTTTGCGTCGCGTTTTACATTTACTCGTAATTTTAACCGTTCCATATTCCGCCGAGAAGAGAGAGTCGCCTACTTATCAAAATTACGAAACATTAACAAAAAATAAAGGTCATTCCAAGGTCTTCGGCATCTACACCTGTGAGATGGTAGGTACAACTGCTGACTGATGGACAAAGCTCTGAAATAGGTTGAGGAATGAGATTTAAAGGACGCGGGTGGTTTCCTGGCTTCAAACACTCGCGAAGGAGCAAGTGTAATAGGTTTGTTTCGACATACCTATGTCATCTCATTTTTCGGTACCAGAGGTGTATTTCATGTATAAAACTACGTGAAGTAGCACTCGTGGCCCCGCGGACGTAGTGTTCTGTAAACGATCACTGCGTTAAGCAACTTTTACTATGACTGGTCCTCGGATGGGTCACCGTTTTGTGGCATTTATATTTGCGAGCGTTTCCGTGCTTCGGAAGGCACGTTAAGCTGTTGGTCCCGGTTGCCAGTAACATGGCAGTTGTTAAGCCAAGTTGAATGCCTTATGGGCGGCTTGATAAATTTCAACAGCAGGTCGCCACAACCTGCACTTGTCCATTTCAACACGGCATTGGGCTCATCACCTGTTACGTGGGACAAAAAGCAATGCATACGGTGAAACGTGGGCGTATAGTACGCCTCTGCCTACCCCTTCGGGGATAAAGGCGTGAAAGTATGTAAAACTACGTGAGGGTAACAAGTTTTGTTCTGCAGACAACAGAGGTTAATATTATCCCTTTAAACAATGAAACCAGCTCAGGGTCATCCAGTCATAGGTATTTTTATTATTTTACTAATAACAGTTGGTTTTAGAAAACAGTTTGTTAGCATTAATAAATATAAAGATTAGTATTAATAGCTTACTAACATTTTAAACGCGAAAGTTTGTAAGTATGAATGTTTGCTACTCTTTAACGCAAAATCTACTGAATGTATTGTGATGAAACTTTACAATAATATAGCTTTCACATCAGAATAACGCATAGGCTACTTTTTATTCCGGGAGCAAGTTACTGTGGGAAACGGAAACGGGAAAACTTCACCACGCGTACGGAGCCGCGAGCCTCAACTTGTTCTAGTTTAAAATTATCGACATAGCAATTGTTAGATTAAGCGTCTGTTTCACGATGTATGATTAAAGTGTTGGATAACTATTCAACAAATAAATTAACTGGTAAGTAAAACTTCTTGCTAAAACAGTTTGCGTTTCACAATCGTCCGGCCAATAACTTTATGTGTCGGTTAGTTACTTGTAAGGTAGAAACGGCAACATCGCATTTTGACGTATCGATTTACGGAACAATGGTAATAACATAAAATATCTTTCGAATTAAATCACTTGTAAATCACTCTCAAAATGATTTATAAAATGCACTTTCGAGGCATTATTTTGTGTTAACTATTGATATAATTTAAATGTATATTTTGTAACGAATTATAATAATAAAAATGTATTTTTTTAGAAATCGATTTATTTTTCTTGAAACGAATCGTGAGGCAAATGTCATAGAAAGATATATGACTTGTTGTAGTTTGTTATAGTTTGTTTTTTATATTTTTTTTTTGCCTCAACAAGGACTCAAATCCGTGGGAGAAGTATTAACTTTACGCGAGAGGAGGTCGATATTCTAATCAAACTGATGGAAGCACATCAACATTATTCTCGTAACTAAGAAGAGTGATGCGGTAACCTGGAACCAGAAAGAAGAATGCTGGATAGCTATCGAAGTGTCTTTTGATGCAGTGAGTGCCGCAAGTTTTTAGAAGTACGATGTGTACTCCACTCCAAACATCGCACTTCTAAAAATTGCGCATTGAAGCGCTAGTGGCCCCGCGGACACAGTGTTCTGTAAACGATCACTGAGTTAAGCAACTTTCACAATGAATGGTCTTCGGATGGGTGACCGCTTTGTGGTTTTATTTTTGCGAGCGTTCTCGTGCTTTGGAAGGCACGTTAAGCCGTTGGTCACGGTTGTCAGTAACATGGCAGTCGTTAAGCCTAGTTGACAGCCTTATGACGGCCTTATGGGCGGTTTGGTAAATTTCAACAGCAGGACGCCACAATCTGCGTCTGTCTATTTAAACACGGCAATTGGCTTACCACATGTTACGTGGGACAAAAATACATACGGTAAGTGTGGGCGTATAGTATGCCCTTGACAACCCCTTCGGGGATAAAGGCGACAATATGCATGTATGTAAAGTACGAGAGCGGGAGACCAGAAAAAAGTCAGTAACACCAGATCTCTGCTTGGTTCCGTAAAACATTCAAAAAATTAATTCAATTCGTCCTCTAATGCATCAAATAGATCCATTTTTAAAGTTTTTTTTTAATTTACAAAACACAAAACTATATTCCTTCTTGAAAATGATCTGTCAAGTAACTATCTACCAAATAACTTTCATATTTGACAGATGATCCAACGTATAATTTACTTGGCACTTTATTTGACAGTTAAGCTTATTTGAAGCTTGTGAAACGCAAATGTTGACTTTACTTGTTAGATAAGTGGTAAGTAGCTTATTCTAGACTTTACTTGGACATTGTGAAAGAGACTCTAAGTCAATTTTATTTCAGTCATCCAATTTGTCAAAATACGTGAGTTGGATACAATCCAAAGAAGTACACTAAATACCTACATCACTAGAGTACATCATCGTTTAGAAGTTAGACGTTTTTGAGAATTAGTGACAATATACTGTAAAACAATATTCGTAATCGACAAATGAAATATCGAATATCAATCCTTCCCCCAAAAAATGGGTGATTGATCAATTTCTTGACAAAGTGGTCTCTTTTTCACAATATTGTTCAATTTCGAAGAAAAATTACAGCACTTTTATCCAATAATTTATTTTATTGTTTTTTCCATGGATATATCATAAGCACAAGTACAAGCTTATAAATGTACGTGGAATATGTATAACAATAATATGATATCTTTTACGTAAGTTGATTACATATGACTTCTAGCTGTAGCAAAGCGCTCGTGGCCCCGCGGTTTCAGTGTTCTGTAACTGATCACCGAGTTACGCAACTTTCACTATGGCTGGTCCTCGGATGGGTGACCACTTTGTGGCATTTATATTTGCGAGCGTTTCCGTGCTTCGGAAGGCACGTTAAGCCGTTGGTCCCGGTTGTCAGTAAAAATGGCAGTCGTTAAGCCTGGTTGAATGCCTTATGGGCGGCTTGAAAACTTTCAACAGCAGGTAGCCACAACCTGCGTCTGTCTATTTCAACACGGCAATGGGCTCACCACGTATTACGTGGGACAGGAATCCACACGGTGAAGAGTGGGCATATAACATGCCTCTGCCACCCCTTCGGGGATAAGGCGGAATGGATATTTATTTATTTTTTATATTTATTCTAGCTGTTACTTGGGGCAAAAATGCATGGTGAAATGAGGAATAATATAATATCTATCCCTGCCTACCCTTGCTATATAGGTGTAACTGAAAAATAAGAATGTATTTCAGCAATCACTGTATCCACTAGAATAATTAAGCATAGCTAAAAAACGCGCATAGTTGAAGCGCTCGTGGCCCCGCGGACGTAGTGTTCTGTAAACGATCACTGAGTTACGCAACTTTCACTATGGCTGGTCCTCGGATGGGTGACCACTTTATAGCATTTACATTTGCCAGCGTGTCCGTGCTTCAGAAGGCACGTTAAGCCGTTGGTCCCGGTTGCCAGTAAAAATGGCAGTCGTTAAGCCTGGTTGAATGCCTTATGGGGGGCATAAAAAATTTCAACAGCAGGTAGCCACAACCTGCGTCTGTCTATTTCAATACGGCAATGGGCTCACCACCTATTACGTCGGACAGGTAAATCCACACGGTGAAAAGTGGGCATATAATATGCCTCTGCCACCCCTTCGGGGATAAGGCGTGATGGAAATTTATTTATTTATTTAAAAAATGCAAATTGCATGAATTGTTCAGTGAAAGCATTGTTCGCAGAGCCAATTAACGGAAAATCAATTCAAATATAAATAAGTACGGCATTTTTGATGACGTCACGCCATCTGCCAACGGCTACTTTGATATAATGTTTTCATCATCATATTTTATCATTTGTCAAGTGTCGCGATCTAAAGTAGGTTGTTTATTACAATTATGAAATATTTAGTTCAAGGAAAATTCAGGTAAAATCTTTAGGTAGATAGGAAAAAGAAATTTCTTTAGAAAAGGAAGTGTACTTGCTTATCATCGTGAGTTTTATGAGTCAAATATTAGAATACCCATCAATCATGTTTATGTTCGTTTCATTAGACTTATAAATTATTCACTGGGCAGAAACTACTCTGTGGCAAAGTGCTGTTTATTCCCCAAGGAGGTGGGTACATGTGAGTGTTAGTTATACCAGTTATACTCAAGATATTGCAATATTCAACACTTTACTTAAAACTTGGTGTAAAGCCAAAGGGTAAAAGTACCTAAATTTGGCTACAATTTCTCACAAAACCAATTGGAAATATTTTGAGACATGTACACAGTGCCATTAAAGCTAATATTCAATGTTTATGGAAATCAAGTAATATTTTTAAGCTATTGCATAGTTTTTATCGCGGGCTTCGAGTAGGCTTTAATCAAGAAATTCCGTAAGGAAAAAAACCTAAGATCCGAGGTCACACGAAATTCACCGAGCACGGCCGAGCGTTGGCTTAACGTGTATGTACATATACACTCACGGACTCTTGAATCGAGCCACTTTACATTCCCGGGCCTAAAAGCAATACACAAAAAATATACAATATAACAAAAAAGTTTTTACGCATTTTTAATGCTGGCATATTTCATCGTCTTTCCCGTATGTATTATTCCAAATTTGAATTTTAGAATTTAAAATAAAGAACAAAAGCCGAGCTTGGTCACTGATTTGAAAAAAATAATGACTGTTGAAAGTTATTTTTTAAGCAATTTAATGTCGATTTGGTTTGAATTTTCGCAATTGTTGTTAACCAAAGTTTAGTTTAGTTATTTTTCTATAATTTGAACCGTTTTGGCTATAAAATTATGGATACTTCACCTGAAGTAGCCGCGCAAGCTGTGGAACTTCTTCAATCTGGGCTAAGTCAGCGAGATGTGAGTTCACAACTTCACATAAGTCGTTCCGCTGTTCAAAGAGTGTACCACCGATACCTGGAGACTGGCGGCTTCGTTCGGCGAACAGGAGGACCTCGTTACCGAGTGACAACGGCGAGACAAGATCATTACATTGTCACTACTTGCTCATGAAATCGACGCCTTAACTCTGTTCAGATACAAGAACAGCTCAGGGACTTTCACGGAGTGGCTGTAAGTGCTCAGACCGTTAGAAGGTGACTCAATGAACGTGATTTTAAGCCCCATAAGCCAGCCAATGGACCCAAATTGACACGAGCACACCGAATAGCCCGTCTAGAGTTTGCGCGCGAACATCCAAATTGGACTCGACATCAATGGAGCCAGGTTCTCTACACAGATGAGTCCAAGATAATGCTATACGGTAATGACGGAAGGATGAGTGATGAGTATACCAGCCCCAAAACTGCATCAAAACATTTTACTTCTACTTACACCTTTTATAAGTTACAGTACTCCAAACCAAAAAATCAAGGTGGCTCGATTTAGGTGTCCGGGAGTGTATTGTATGGTACGATTGTACGAAGCTCGCACGGATCGAGACGTGATAATAGTGAGTGTGAGTGTGAGGGCGAGGATGAGGGTGCCGCCTTAAGCCGCCCATAAGGCCTTCAACTTGACTTAATGACTGCCATGTTACTGGCAACCGGGACCAACGGCTTAACGTGCCTTCCGAAGCAAGGAAAAATTTAATGCATACATTGATATATAAACATAAAAATTCAAGTAGAAAAATAGTACCTTTATTTACAACAAATTATTAAATAACCAAATTTAAATAAATTTTTTCTATAAACTGTCAAACATCTACGATCGCGTTCCGCGATTTATTTTGTATTTTGTTGGAAAAATCGTTTGAATTTTCATATAAATATTTTTGAAGTGTTGAGCAATTTTAGTGTGTGCTCCACTATTATTATATTTGTATTGATCCCCTAATAAAGTCAACAAAAGTGAAATTTAAAGAGTGGATCAATAAGAAATAATTTGCTGTCAATAAATAACAAAAGTGACAAGCGGGCTCAGACGCTGTTGCTAAGGCCGCCATCGGTTGTCCTAGCGACGACATGCGTCGCTAGGTCTCTTCCACTGCAAGACCATCCTGTGACGCACCTACGTAACGACGCATGCGTCTTGTTTCCACAACAAGCAGCCTTCATATTTTGACATTAACTTGTTTATGTTTTCAGTGTATATTTTAAGTTACTTTATTGTGTTTTTAAATTTGTTTTAAGTTATTCTTTTTTGTGAATGTATTTATCTGTTGTGAATGCAGTCCGTGACCCAATCTTGTGATGGCACGTCGAACGCGACCCATACCTGTACACAGTGCAACAAGTCTTTCAAATCTTTGAAAGGCCTCAATATACACACCACTAAAACTCACAGGAGATGTATCAGCCAAAACAGTTCACCTTTAGACTTCCATCCCATTATTCCGAGTGCGCCTACTTCTGTACCTAACGATCCAACTCCTTTCCACACATATTTAAGCCATTTGAAAAATAGTATACCAATAGTTAAAAGAATCCCTCGAGGAGCTCGAATAACCGTTGCTAAACATTTGTCACAATTAATTCAGAAATGTTACAAAAGCAATTGTACTCAAGACTGGCAGAACCTATTTTTATTTTCATACAGCACACTACATATAATAAAAACTGATGAACCGAATTTATCCTTGACACAAAAGATTAAGAATAACTGTACTGTAAGCTCCTCGCCTTCTCCTGCCCCTCAAATGAAACATGATACCCCTCATAATCGCAACAAACTCATTGAAAACAAAATCTGTGACGGAGATCTCAAAGGTGCCGCTCGCCTTTTGTTCTCCAACGACGTGCTATCACCAGACACTCTTGACACCCTTCAGGCCTTACGGACAAAACATCCTCCAGCTCCAGTAAACCCATATTTTCTCGACCCACCAACAGCAGGGCATGCATGCCTTCAAATTCAAAACAAAGATGTAACGAATGCCATTTTATCTTTTAAACCAGGTTCGGCTGCAGGTTTGGATGGAATCTCACCCCAACATTTGAAAGACTTAACATCGTATTCTGTGGGTGATGCAGGCGAGCAACTTGTAAATTCGATCACTAAATTAATAAACTTTATGTATTCCGGTAATGTCAATCCAGAAATTGTTCCCATTCTTTTCGGCGCGAACCTCATTGCCCTAACCAAAAAGGACGGAGGGGTGAGACCAATTGCTGTTGGATCAACACTACGACGTCTGGCCTCCAAAATTGCTGTTCGACATATTTTACCAAAATTAATTTCGGAATTTGAACCCGTACAGTTAGGCTTCGGTGTAAAAGGAGGGTGCGAGGCAGCCGTCCATGCCTTACGCTCGTTCCTAACTTACGGACAGCCTGACGTTTTGCTCAAAATTGATGTCAAAAATGCATTCAATTCGGTAAATAGGGATACCCTGCTAACGGAAATAAAACAACATATACCGGAAATTTACAATTATCTTCTTCTCAGTTACGCTGACCCAACTAAATTGTTATATCGTTCTAATGAACTGTCTTCGGAAGTAGGTTGTCAACAGGGTGATCCCCTTGGGCCTGCAATTTTTAGTTTGGCTATAAATCCGATAATCAAAAATTTAAATTCTAAATTCAACGTTTGGTATCTGGATGACGGAACCCTAGGAGGTGATGTGGATACTGTATTTTCGGACCTTTTTTTAATCAAAAATAAATTTGAAGCCATTGGTTTGGAGCTTAATTTTAGCAAATGCGAACTTTTTATAAATAACTGCGACTTAAATTTTAATGACATTGAACAAAAATTTAATATTTTGGCTCCAAATATTAAAATAGTTAATAGTAATTCCCTTTACCTTTTAGGTTCTCCGATTTTTGATGGATCTATTTCAGAATATATTAATAATTCAATAACTAAATTTCAAAATACTGCTGACCGTCTCCTTGAAATTAGTCCACATTATGCACTCTGCATCTTAAAATTCTGTCTTTTCGTCCCAAAATTTACATATGTGCTCCGTTGCTGCTCTTTTTGGAATCACCCAGATCTTTTGACACAAGTAGACGACATAATCAAAATTAGCTTAGAATCGATTCTCAATATGCAGCTAAACGAGCTTTCTTGGACCCAAGCATCCCTACCTATCCGTTATGGTGGTTTAGGGATTCGCAAAATTTCCAGTGTCGCTTTACCAGCCTTCCTATCTTCTGTCCATAGTTCAGCAAATCTCATAAGTAAAATTTTAAGGACATCCCCTTCAAACTTTGAGATTGCTGGCTTGGAAGAAGCTAGAAACGCTTTCTTAATTGCATGCCCAGGTCAAAATTTTCCAGATTCTCCAAATTTACAGAGGAGCTGGGACGACATACATTGTAAATTGATTTATAACAATCTTTTGAGCTGTAGTACAGGTTCGGCGCGTGCCAGGCTTTTGGCTGTGGGTGCGCATGAGGCCGGCTACTGGCTTCACGCGTACCCTTCGTCAAATACAGGAACATTTCTTGAGCCTGACACGCTTCGAATCGCAACCTGTCTACGGCTTGGGGTTCCGGTCTGCGTTCCTCATAAATGTCCCTGTGGCAGTGATGTCGACAAGCTTGGACATCACGGACTGTCATGCCAAAAAAGTGCAGGCCGCTTCTCGAGACATGCCGCACTAAACGATATCATTCGCCGGTCTCTTGCCACTGTCAACGTGCCAAGTCTACTTGAGCCGACTGGTATTGCAAGAGACGATGGCAAGAGACCGGACGGTATGAGTTTGATTCCATGGAAGATGGGCCGGGTGCTGGTATGGGATGCAACCTGTTCAGACACGCTGGCCCCTTCCCATCTACATGGAACCAACAACAGAGCTGGTGCGGCTTGTGAAGCGGCTGAAAAAGCTAAAGCATGCAAATACAGGAGTCTAGGCTCCGAATATGATTTTGTCCCATTCGGTGTCGAGACCCTTGGTCCGTGGGGTCCTAGGGCTACAAGGCTTTTAAAAGAAATAGCAAAAAGGTTAGTCGACATCACAGGAGACCGAAGAGCTGGCAGCTACCTCGGCCAAAGAATTAGTTTAGCTATTCAAAGGGGGAACGCTGCCAGTATCTTCGGAACCTTGCCTAAAGGGACTCCTTATATTAATATATTTTAAATTTTCATTTTTTAAGGTTATTTAAAATTCAAGTTAAAATATTTGCAGATTCAACAAATTTTATTCGTATCCAAGACCCCAGTCACATGCAGTACCATAGCGCCATTCAGTAAAGTTTTGAAAATTTTTCGCTGATATTGTATAACATTTTTCGAGCAGCGTGTATAATATATTCAATGCTTTATGCAGGACTTTTTTTACTTTTAGAGTGCTAGCATTTTCAAGTGTTCCTAAAAGATGTAGTTATAAATAAATTCTACCCAGACTACGTAGTTAAATCTTTACTTTACGTGTAGGATTCAAAGTTTACAGAGCTTAGGGTATCAAACGCTCGCAAGGTGCGTGTAAATAAATAATTTAGCATTCTAATACTCAAGTTCACATTAGTTTTAGCTAATGTGAACTTGTGTCTATGGGATCTAAACCACAAATAAATACATATAATGTCATACATAGAAAACAACCAAATTCCGAGAAAAGGTTTAGCAAATTCCACAAATTTGATTCGAATTAGAATTGGAATACAAGACCTCAATCGCATGTACCATTTAGTCACACCTATATTTTTGTAAGTTCAGAAAAATATTCGCTGGTATTGTGTAACATTTTCACTAGGTCCTAAAAGATGTAGTTATAAATAAATTCTACCCAGACTACGTAGTTAAATCTTAACTTTAAGTAGGATTCCAGGTTTCAAACGCCCATAAGGTGCCTATTTATAAATAATTTAGCATTCTTAGACCTAAATGCAAAACGCCGTCCAATCAGTTATTCATGTATTAATACGGTTTATGTTACTTTTGTTACGTTGACCCTTTCAATAAGATTTTACTACTTGTTGTTAAAAAGGTTGTTGTCTCCATACTGTTACCGTCTTTTTTTATTGATACTAATCCTACCTGCATTCCTATTACTGTGACTCCTGTAAACCAGGATCTACAGCAATGACCAAGACCACTAAAGTTACACCGAGCTCGATCTCGGTGAAGTCGCAGAAGTTAGCATGTCTTGGAACCCGCAACGAAATTAATCAGAAAATAATTTAAGGTAGTAGGAAAAGAACGTAACGCCTCTTCCATACTTTGCAAAACCCTTGTTCCCTGTTACCGTCCAACAATTGTACGCCATAAAGAGATCAGTAGAAGTATTACTATTTGAAAGGACTACAAGATGCCCCACGGTTTCTCTCGCGAACTGCCCGTTCTCGTGGAGATATGGTAATCTAAGTTACGCCATATAACAAGAGCTATCTGTCAGTGAAAATATCATTAAAATCTGTCCAGCTGTTTCAGAGATTAGCCGGAACAAACCGACGGACAGAGAAAGTTTTATTTTTTAAATTAAAGTGCCATATATTTGTTTACTAGCTGACTCTCGCGGCTTTGCCTGTGACATACTTCGAGCCCCGTGGCTCCCACTGAATACCGTTCTTTATTAATTTTATAACAATGTGAGAAAAACTGCCCGATTTGTTGACTGTATGATTACTGCTCCGCTCTCCTGGGTAGTAGTGTGATGATAAATAGCCTATAGCTTTACTCGCTAAATGGGTCATCCAACAGGTTACATATATCATCAGTCTACTACCCTGGAGAGTTAAGCAGTCATAAATGTGGACAAATCAGGCAAATTTTGATGCATTATTGTAGAATTTATAAATCACGGGATTAAATAGGTGCGACGGGTGTTCGAACTATGCCACAAGCGAAGCTGTGAGGGGTCATCTAGTTTTGAAATATTAGTAATCATAACTAGTTATTGTCGGGAAAACCTCTTCTAAGTTACACTAAAAGCTTAAATTATTTCAGTAGTCAGTTGGGGGCGACTTTTTCACTACTTCTCTCACCTAGCCATCTTACCTGGGAAAGTAAAGTGGTTAACTTTTTAATACATCCGAGACTGAATATATTTAATACTAGTTGACCCCCGCGGCTTTGCCCGTGTAGAGAAGTTTTCCCGTTCCCGTTTCCCACAGGAACTTGTTCCCGGGATAAAAAGCAGCCTATTTGTTATTCTGATGTATAAGCTATATTATTGTAAAGTTTCATTAAATCTATACAATCTATACAAACATTCACATTTATAATATTATTAAGATAGCAAACTGTCTATTTGTGTGCCCTATTCACCATACTAAAACTCCTGAAACTAGGCAGACGCAGTTTGGCAGACGTATGACAATGTTTAAAATGTCTGAAAATACTGAAAAAATGCTTTTTTTATTTTACTAACTTTCAATAAGGTAATTTGAGAACTATTCAGTCTTAACAAATTAATTAGAGTTTTGTACTAGAAATTTTGCTAGATTTTATAAAACTTAAATATTTTTAAATCAAATTGGAAACTTACCAATGAATCTACTTGCACTTTTCGCTACAGTTTCAGTAATTTGACAGCAGAAAGAGATAGATATGAAGCTTAAAAACACGCCTTGAAAACTTTTCTTGATCATTTCTTCACACTTTTCTCTTTCAGAACTAAACTGAGAACTCATTCATTTTTATCGACAAACTACTTTTTTGAACTGAACTTCACTTATCACATGTTACTTTTTGTTTACGCGACTCGTGTGTATGCAAGTAGGAAAGCTCTTTAGAAGAACAGTGTCGATTACTGCTTCGGCAAAGGTCAAGAGCTCTCGACACGTGAGCACCGACTGAGCGAGGTCCCTCTAACTAGAACGGGGAGCAATGGACCACTGCGCAGTACCGGCTTAGTTTTCAGTTTTCAGATGTGTATTTTTTACTTTAAACAAGGTTGATGCAGTAATATCGTTAGGTGTGCGCCGGTTTTGTATGCAATAAAATGCTTTGATTGGTAGAAAAGTACAAACTTTGGTTAGTCAATATTTATTTTTACAGTCCACTGATTTATTTAATGAGAGTTTTGATGAAATGTTGGTAGGCTTTAACTATTTTACATTCCGTTTTGTGAAATTTAAATCACCTGATATATAGGTAGTGACAGCAATTGGTTATGAAATTAATATATTAGTAGTAAATATTATTCTGTGATGATGTTAAAGTAGAAAAACAAGTTAAGGACCGTAATAATAAGCCCTAGAATTATTCTGCAATTTGTTCAGATTACAATAAATATGGTGGGACACTTTTTACACATCTAGCCCAAACAAGTTATAAGCTTGTACTATGGGATCTAGACAAGTGATATACATACTTATATATTTCTAAATATACACATAGCAAATACCCAAACTCCGAAACCAAAATTTGTGAATCACAAATATTTGTTCCGACCCGGGAATCGAACCCGGGACTTCAGCGCGGCAGTCGCTACCACTGCGCCACCAAGGCAGGTTTAGTTTCACATACTTAGTTCAGCTGCAAACTTTAGCTCTACCTACATATTTGTTCTAGCAGCAAAATTTATTGTGATAGCGCTGGCTCGCATCAATATGGATAAATTTCAATTACATGAAAGCTGCAGGGATTACTGGGCAGCAGGCTATCATATACTCGACATTTTAGAGTAGGACTTTTATCATAGCAATGTCTTTGTTTCTACTATACACAGTGACTTTTTTTTGTTCCAACTATACTCAGTGACTTTGTTTTATCAGTCCTGACTGATAAAACAAAGTCACTGTGTTTAGGGTTATTTTTGACGCTGGGAATGCGTTTACGCGCCGTCCAACCCACTAAACCCCGTGGTGTACCGCCTTCTTCCCAACCGGGTCGCAGGATAGGCCTAAGGACTATTTACCGCGGCCCGGCTAAGGAAATGCCCCAATATGAGGCTCTTCGATGTGCTGCCCCCCACTATCTCCCGGAGAAGATTAGCCTATGCCCGTTTCGAGCCGTCTCCGAACGTCCCTCCGAGAACAGAGGGGCAAAAAGCAATCGAGCGGGTACTAGAAGGCGCCCCGGAACACAAGGTGTGCCAGCCTCCAGAAGGCCAATGTGAGCGGGGTCCCCCGATCCACCCACGGCCGTCTTGCTCGCTCCCGCACCCACAACTCCTCTCTTTTTGCTGCTATTACCTCGTGGCGAAGGAGGCGACGTCGGCCCAATATTTTCGTGCAAGGAAACCAGGAATTCAAGTCCAGGGACGCCCCCGGCAGCCTCCACCTCAGCATCTCGCAGCAAGCAGCAAGGTAGTGTGCATATTCCCGTTTTTCCATTACTTTTTCAGTCGACAGTCGCGTGTAAATTTCATTTTAGTCTTTGCCCGCAAGTACAGTCCACTTTGAATTTATTTATCTCGCCCGCTCAACCATTTTCTGGTTAGTGATCCTGTTCGGTTCGTGCCACGACCGATGCCGGTCGTGGCACGAACCATAGCCGGCAGTCGACACATCCAGCTCAACGTTGCCTGTGAAGGCACTTCGCGGCCCGTCCCAAGCTATACACACAGCGAGCTGTATTTGGCAAATCAGTCATGACCTGTGAGAAGCTGGGTGTGATGATACGTTGGAGTACTGTGGTATTCGTCCCCATATTATGTATAGAGGACGCATGTCACGGTATGGGGCCAAGCGTGCTGGCTGGTCGCAGCGATAGCCATTAGGCAAATAAATAATAATTGTTTTAAAATTAAGAACTGAAAATAAAAGAGGATAGGCTGATGTCACTTCGGAAGATTGGATGGCTGAGCTCCGTGGCGACGACTTCGCTGCCGATTGCCATCAGTGAAAATCCGGGTTAGATACTGCATTGAATGTGCAGTCGCGTTTGTGAACCGTATAATAAAGTTCCATGTAACATAATATCTCGCGATAAACCTAAAAACTTTCGTTCATTTCAGTGCTATTTGTTCATATTTAAAATACCTGTGTATCCCACGTCCCTAGCTCAGGAGTGGGCGTGAACTAGCAGTGTTTCCAGTACCAGACAGTTGCAAGCCCACACCTCGTACTCCTGTTACTGTTGACTCCGGAAGGGCGTCACAGTACCGTGTGCCGTCGCTACCCACTGCCGTAGGATGGGCCGGATCGCGGTGGGGTTCTCCAGTCTTTCAGCCCACTTCCGTAAAAGATCATCGCGAGCAGCCTGTCTCCAGCGACCTATCTCCTCCGGAAGTCCGACCTCCAGTTCGTCTTACCAGGACGTCTTCGTCACACACCCGCCATAAGACTCCAGCCTCGAAATCCAACGAGAGGCTCAGTGCTGTAAGGCACGCTGGACCACCGCCTCCTAGTCGCCTTTTACTGCTCGGCACGTAGATCAAGAGCAGCAGGCGGCTTTGGCGTCTCTTTGCTCAGATTGGGAGGTTGGCAGAGAGAGGAGAGCGCCTTCCTTTCTTGCCTAAAAATTTCCCCATTGATGGGGGCGTGTCGACTTCTCGCTGTCCCCTTCGGTCTCCGAATTCACAACTGCATCACAACCTGGAGACAATGGGAGAGAGAGAGAGACAGCGGGAGCGCATCTCCTCCTTGGAGACCACGTCACTGTCTTCTGTCCACGTATCTGCTCAACCGGTGTGGCGTCTCGGTTCCCAAGACCACCGAGTACAAATGGTGCCACCAGTTGGGTCGTTGCGAAGATCTTAGAGGTTATAAGACGCAGGAAGGAATGGCTAGTCTTCCCTAACATCGACGTTGGCACGAATACCCGTAAGCCACTGCGCGAACTGAGGGCCTACACGTCTTACGTCTCTATCGCTCCAACGGAGTGTCGCACTACACTACTGCAATATTTTCACCGGCTAGGCCGGAAACTACCGCATTTCCGCGGGCCCTACAGACCCGCCTTTCCACGACCTCCTAGTGCAATGGGGTCTACCGGCAATCGGTACATCACCTAAAAGTTGCAGTGGAAAGCGCTGCAACTGTTAGTCGTTTATCCAGCGTGCCCGGGAGAGAGTAGAGATCGCCAACGTGGAAGTTTCCAGACTCGCGCCCCAATTCACTCATTACAAGTGCTACGCCTAAACAATTTTATCTCATCTGTTTAAAAAACGGCCTACCTAATGGTGCACCTGCAAAGCCCATTGCAGTTGGTGAAAATTTTAAAAGGAAATTTTTAGTTTGTCGCCTGGCAACACTTATTTCGTTAAAATTTTTGTAAAAAAGTATCGTCGCATATTGCTTGTCGTTTTCTCGTGCGCGGATCAAATGCGCTATATTGTCGAATTAGTAGATTTCGTGTCGTTATTATGGTAATTAAGATAAATTCAGTTATCTGAAGAGAGAGCTGCGCTGAACATCACACTTTTCCTTCTTATAAGATAGATATAGGTAACCTAACCTTCCTAAGTTAAGTCGCGACGATCTGAAGGTTTGTGGGGCCTGTATGCTTGATGGGATCTTCCAGAGATTCACGAAGATAAATTAGGTAAGTGATTTTAGTAAAGTTTTAACTGGATTACACTGAAATTAAGAGTTAATTTTATCGTGTCTAAATTAAATAATTCGTTACAATAAATTATTTTCTTAATACAGTCCATTCATATACAGCAGTGTTGAAATAGGGAAGGGTAGGTTGTGGCAACCTGCTGTTGCAAATATCTCCAGATAGGGCTAGTAAAGCAACTGGGAATACACTTAGATGAAGATGACTATGAAAGCAGACTCGGACAGCGGCAAGATTATGCTATGGCAAACTTGATGACCGCGTGATGTTTACGGTCATTAGTCCGTACAAGAGGCCTACGATAGGCAAATTTGGTTGAAGTGTCAATAGACACTAGGTCAGGATTAAGTCACAAAATCTCAACCACATTATCAAATGTAGGATCAATCTCTAGGCATCTCCCTAGGTAGTAAAACTACTGTTGCATAATAAATAGGATTTATTTAAAAATCGGTGTTCCAACAAAGTCTACTGTTTCAATATTTATTCGTCTAATACAAAGTTACTATTCAATCACACACTAAAGGTCAGTTTAGTTCGTAAAGGTAAGTTTAGATGCGGTTAATAGAATTATTGTTGTCTGCATTCGTCTCTCGACATTCAGCTAAGTAACTCTAAAGTGTCAGAGGGTTATGAATGGTTACGAAGCATGAAACAATCTAACTTACACAGCCTTTGACCTTAATATTACTTAACGCAATTCACAGTGTTTTTAAAGAAATAGCATTTACATTAAAAATACCTACAAAAATTCTCATAATAAGTGTTTTACAGTACAAATTTGCCGTAAACGGCAATTTTTACTATAAAATTTGATAAATACATAAAGAAAATGATAGATATTTGTACCCGAGATCGAGTTTCACCCGCGTAGTACCCGTTCCCGAGAAAATATGGGCATACAATGTAGCCTAAGATACTTCTTATAATGTTAGCCATCTGGCAGCGAAACTAAAATTAAAATATCCATCACGCCTTATCAGCAGCATTGGCAGAGGCATATTATATGCCCACTTTTCACCGTATGGATTCCTGTCCCACGTAATAGGTGGTGAGCCCATTGCCGTGTTGAAATAGACAGACGCAGGTTGTGGCTACATGCTGTTGAATTTTTTCAAGCCGCCCATAAGGCCTTTAACGACTGCCATTTTACTGGCAACCGGGACCAACGGCTTAACGTGCCTTCCGAAGCACGGAAACGCTCGCAAATGTAAATGCCACAAAGTGGTCACCCATCCGAGGACCAGCCATAGTGAAAGTTGCGTAACTCAGTGATCGTTTACAGAACACTGAGACCGCGGGGCCACGAGCGCTTCTGGCAGCGAAACTCCCGTTAAAATCAGTCCAGCAGTTTCAGAGATTAGCTGATTTGATTTTGTCTATCTGGAACAACCAGATAGACAAATTCACTATTATTACAACATTATTATTATTATTATTATTGAAATATTAAAAAAAAGAAATGTTTTTTATTTTAGTACCGTAAAGACTTTCATACGCACTTAGGAAAATCTGTTAATTAAGAATTACAAATAGACACTACAATTTTATTTATCAGTAGGTTTAGTTAGTGAATTCTGTTAAAGACTGGACAACAAATGGTGAATATAGGAATACCAATGGTGAAATGTGGGCATATAATATGCCTCTGCCACCCCTTCGGAGATAAGGCGTGATGGATAAATAAATAAAACGACTACAGTTGCTATGGTATTCGCTTTTATCGTACAAGAGCAACCATAGGTCTATATAAATAAGTAGTTAGTTAACTATTTTAGTCAAGACTTTGAAGGGAACATTGCGCGATAAGGGAACATTGCGGTATGACAGAAGATGTAGTGACTAAGATAGATAATGCTTAGGTGGTTCGGACACGTGGAGAAGATGGATAAAAATAGACTGATTTATGTGGCGAGAGTAAATGGGCAAGCAGGTAGGGGTCGACCTCGGCGTGCGCATATCAATCAAATCAAAGACATTTTGGAAATAAGCCAGGGCACGAGTACCCTTAACCGGCGAGCGTGTATGAAAACACTAATGAAAGTAGAAGAAGCGAAATTTGTATGTCAGGACCATAGCAAGTGGAAAGCCATAGTCTCTGACTACCCCGATGGGAGACAGGTGTGTTAGAATTTATGTATGTTTGTAAGACCTTAGTAGCTTACCTAATATCGTGTCGTATTTGATTTATTGATAAGTTAGGTACCTACCTGATTACTTTGCGTGGCAGAAAATAAATCTTCAGAGCATTAACCTAGTCATTTAAGACAAATTACCCACAGAAACCACAACAGCGTACCCAATTTAGTACAAAATTTTATTCCACTTTACCCCGCTAAAAATTTAGGTGGGCATTTTTTTCCTAATTAGTGATTGGTTGGCATCATAAAAGAACTTTTTATTTCACCTTATTACTTAAAAGTTTTCATATTTTTGTGAATTACTGTTCACCTCGTTCAGCGTTGCCAACTTTTCTTCGTCTTGTAAGTTCTGAATAACAATAAATGTTAGTGCATTGTGATAGGATTATGTAGTTGCCTTTGATAATTTACATTATTTATTAAAAGTAGGTATAATAAAATATTACATTCAAAAACTTTATACATCTAACAGTACAACACAGATATTCTAAAATCTGTAATATAAGTTGATTTGGGAATAGATGCAGAATAATAGAACTAGAACTAACACCAGCTGTAGAGAGTAGTGAAAATTATTTTTCTTGTCTTTTTTTTTACGAGACACTCATTATGAAATATTATGCCTGCTGCCTCTGTGGCGCGGTGGAAGTGCATTCGACTGCTACGCAAGAGGTCGTGGGTTCGATTCCCACCCAGGATAAAACTTTGTGTGATGAGCACGATGGTTTATTCTGTGTCTGGGTGTTATTTATCTATAATATGTATGAATAAATAAATAAATATCCATCACGCCTTATCCCCGAAGGGGTGGCAGAGGCATATTATATGCCCACTTTTCACCGTGTGGATTTACCTGTCCCACGTAATAGGTGGTGAGCCCATTGCCATGTTGAAATAGACAGACGCAGGTTGTGGCTACCTGCTGTTGAAATTTTTCATGCCGCCCATAAGGCATTCAACCAGGCCTAACGACTGCCATTTTACTGGCAACCGGGACCAACGGCTTAACGTGCCTTCCGAAGCACGGAAACGCTCGCAAATGTAAATGCCACAAAGTGGTCACCCATCCGAGGACCAGCCATAGTGAAAGTTGCGTAACTCAGTGATCGTTTACAGAACACTGAGACCGCGGGGCCACGAGCGCTTCTATAATATGTATGTATTTAGAAATATATAAGTACGTTTATGAGTTATCTAGATCCCATAACACAAGCTAATATTAGCTTACTTTGGGCTAGATGGTGCTTTGTGAAAAGTGTCCCACAATATTTATTTATTATTATTTATGCTCAGGATACAGAATCAGAATGGTGGAGAGAATGTTTATATTTATACCAGTAAATTGCAGAGTGACATATAGTCCATCAACTAAGTGAGGGTGGACAAACAGTAGCCTATGGACGTTTACAATATCAGAAGAGAAGTAGTATAATACAACTACTGCGCAGGCAACTCTGCAAAAACCTGCTATGTATTCTATTTAAAAAAATCATACTGCAGACGTGACTATAAAATTACGTATTCCACAATCTAAGCGTACACCAATATCCGTAACAAACATTATGTGAAGTCAGAAGCACACAAATATTTGTTCTAACCCGGGATTTGGATCCGAGATCTCAGCACGGCAGTCTTATACACTTACCGCTGCGTTACCGAGGGAGTAAATCAAGTAAAAAACCATACTACAGTAGTTATATAGAAAAGCATATCAAGTAATCAGCCTATGGCAGTTTCACTGTAGACCGTAGGTATGCCTTCTGCTTTCAGTCGTAGGTCCGTGAAATTATCATTACAAAAAAATAATAAGCTGCTGATATTTTCTGTCTGTTGATGTTGGGTAATCTAAAAGTTTTAATGAGAAAGCCTTAAAATAAAGCGTTAAAAAAATCCATAACATTTTGAAACAATCATCATTAAATATCGATAAGAATAACATCTTATCAAAAATTAACAGCTAGGTTGCGTCTGGTGTTGTCGATCTTAATATCTCTGGTGTCATTAAGTTTCAGGCTTGAAATATTTTTTTCTCAAAATTGCTACCCTTAAAGTAACGATGCTTCTTGGATCTGCGCCATATTTTGATTTATTATAGAAATGGACTTTTTATTTTATATTATTTAAGTTTTGAACTTTGATATTCTTTTAGGTAAAAGATTATGTTAAATTATTGTGTATCTTTAATAAATAAGGCGACCAGCACCGTATAGAGAAGAGCAATCGAACTATTTTTACTAAGAAACTGCATCGCGTTATGAAAGTTCTCACGCTGAAGTCAAGTTCTCCATCGAATGATAAAACATATTGACAACATTGAAACCTCAATGGCTGGCCCTTGCCAAGTGTGTACATATTGCCTGGTTGGAAGATCCTTCGTTTGGGTCAAAAGAATATCTGAGCGGTTACTTCGGAAAGATTAGAAAATGATTCTTCTGAATTCTTGGCGGTGCAGAATGCCAAATTTTCCTTGTATATCATGTTGAGGTCTTCTAAGTGTAGGCAACCTAACTTCCGTTCTCTGGCTAACACAAGATCAAATGCGAAGGACCATTGTGGTAACACAGTAATGTTTAATAACCTTACTTACATAACTATATCGAAGTCAAAATGAACAAGATTTTTTTTGGCAATATATATATTGCTAAAAAAATCTTGTTCATGTTTGCTCAGAATCCATTATTTGTGTTCTAGACGGCCTTGTTACCAAATTAAACTAAGACGGACGTAAACATTATTAGTTATCAGCCTTAAATATGATATTATTCGAGGCAAACTTTCTTAGTAATCCGCGTTGAATAAAATTCTCTTACTATTAAAAAACAAATACAGAAATTTTCCAAGGTTTTATGAGAGAGCCAGTGTAGCTGTTTTCATCAACATTCAAGAGAATTATTTAGTAAATCAAAACCTGGCAGTACTAAGTACAATATTAAAATTTGGAGTTGATTTCTGTTTTCGAATAATTCAGGCAGGGGTACCGGCTGTATGATGTGAGTATATTTGGTAATAAATCTAACGCTGTGTAAACTGTTTTGAAAGTAATGTACCTATTTGCTTTATAAAGGGTCTTTCAACAAGGACGGGTCGATGTTGAAATTAAATAAAACAAGCTTTATGTGAGATATTAAAGAAATTACTTTTTTATTTGAAAGGCCCATTTATGTCATTATTTATGAAATATGACATCGTTTCAATGTCTACCGCGGCTTCGAACGGTGGCGTGGATCCGAGAGGTCCAATTTTCAATTACTCTACTGCATAGATCCGGCTGAATCTGAGCGATGGCCTGCGTTATGTCGACTTTCAGGGCATTGGTTGATTGTGGATTATTACCATAGACCTGCAATTTGAGAAAACTCCACAAGAAAACCTCTAGCGGGGTCAAATCGCACGATCTTGGTGGCCAACTCACTTCACCTCTGCGAGAGATAACCCTACCTTCGAACCGTTCATGCAGAATGTCCATTGTGTCGCTCGCTGTGTGGCACGTAGCACCGTCTTGTTGGAACCACATGTTGTCCACGTCCATATCGTTCAATTCAGGCCAGAATAAATTGTTAATCATTGATCTGTAGCACTCGCCGTTGACAGTAATGGCCTCGCCATCATCGTTTTCGAAGAATTACGGACCAATGACACAGCCGGACCAAAATCCGCACTAAACAGTAACTTTTCGTAGATGCATTACCAACTTGTGAGCTTCATGTAGGTTGTGGTCGTCCCATATACGCCAATTTTGTTTAACAGAACCATTCATCCAAAAATGCGCCTCGTCACTAAAGATGATTTTTCGTCCAAAATCGACGTCCTCTTCCAAACGTTCTGTAGCTCAGTCAGCGAACAAACGGCGTTATCTATGGTCATTCCCTTTGAGTTCCTGGGTCAGTTGGATTTTGTAGGGGTATAGGCCCAAGTCCTGCCGCAAAATACGCCAAGTTGAAGACAGCAAAAGGCCGAATTCTTGTGCACGGCGAGAAATTGACTGCCTCGGAGTCTCCTGCACACACTCACGGACAGCAGCGATGTTTTCGGCCGATCTGGCATTATAACCAAGATACATTTTCAATATCCAAGTAATAAAATACTGTAATTTTGAATATGTAACATTTTCTTGAGTCTATTTCGGAAGTCATGGGGTTATTTCTTCAAAGGGCTCATCTGGGACTTGCAATAAGTTATTGGTCCAGCGATTGGACGGCGTCCGAGAATGAGCTTTGTGTATAGTACATCCAGTGCCGCGACGGTAAAAATATTTGTGTAACCTGCAGGTGTTTCTTTCGAAGTTTTGGTGTTCGCTTTGCATAATATGTATGTATTTAGAAATATATAAGTATGTGTCCCAGTTGTCTAGATGCTATACCACAAGTATGGCGCTTATAAAAAAATATCCCTCAATATATTTCTATTAACGTATTATCTAGATTAATGCTCTCTATGCCTTCAGAAATGGTTTTCTTCTATGTATAGCAAGCTATAACTTACGAACCGAATCCGTGGCCTATCCACAAAGATCACGACAAATGCCAAGACCATTCGTCTTATGAATATTAAATGTATACAATCGAGATATCGCCAACAGTGTTACATCAAGATCCACATACACATAAATGCTGCAATGGCCGGCCAAAAGCAATAAATTATGGACAGGGTTTCTGGCTTTTATTCGTTGCCATGTAAACAGGCAAATAGCATACAAGCAATAAAAATAAATAAAATAAAGAAGTATTGTGGGACACTTCATTTACAAAGCGTCATCAAGTCAAAACGCTATAAAATAAGCTTTTGCTTTGGGATCTAGACAACTAATAAACATACTTATTATAATTCTAAATTATAAATACAAGTAGGGAACTCCCAAACTCTGGAATATTCATTTGTGGATCACACAATCACACATTCGGACTTCGTAATCGAAGTCTAGACCTCAGCACAGGTTGTGCAGTCAAATGAAAGAATCAGTGATAGTATGGAAATAAAGTAGTTGTACAAACAGTGTGACATCTTACATGGTTTATTCCATCAATAAATCTATCAATTCAGCCTATCGAAGTCCACTGCTGGCCTTAAGGTACGATCAATAACGCTTAATTGGCTAAAGATTCAGTAATCTTTAACCAATTTAGCGTTATCGATCGAATGATGGGATCTCCGGATAAATGCTTAGTACTTAAACCTTTCTTTATAAATTACTTTATAAGTTAATACTTTCTTTTTTTTCTTTTAAAATAAAAAAATCTACACATTTTTTGGGTAACTAGTGATCTCCGATGTGAATACAATAAATGGAAGTACGATATTGTATAAATTAAAAATAGAATAAGTGTAAAAGATTCACGTTCTGCATAACATCAAAAAGAAATACAAGACTTAAAATGTCGAAAAGTATATAAATTCTGTTTTGAAATCTTTTTTCTAAAAATTTTATATGTCATCAAACTTTGCAGTTTTGTCGCACTGCTGAACGTATGCACGTATTTATTCATCATATTCATTTACATATATATATTCATTTATCCCTAAATTAGCAATTTTTAGTATTTTTGTCTCATCAAAAAATCTCCTAAATATCTATAATCTTACTACCTTCACGCTATATGCCTGATCTGTAAGTTAGAGAGGACAGATCGCCATGCTTGGCGATCCTTACATGATTCTTCACTTCATGAAACCTCTAACATTCCAGGCAGCTACCCTACCCTCTATTCTTCACTTTAATGATACGAACTATCTAAAATACGACACAAACAAACAAACGAACAAAAAACACATTTATAGATTGTTTGTTTCACCTTTTAGTGGTATAATGAAACCACGATAATATTCTGTGTTGTCATCGATCTGTTGATTTGTGCGTCTGTCCAAGTCTCCATCTACCAAGATGGAGAGAAATTACTTCCGATCAATCTTACACCTTCATATAATTCCGAACAAGGTCTGTTATTAATGTCGTTGCGCTTTTGAGTCTTTCTGTTGACACCGTTAATAGATAAATCTATATATATATAACAATAACACGAAATTAGTTAAGATATTCTTGATATTCGGTATCAGGTTTATATACATACATACGTACACACATATTATCACGCTTGTCTCCCATCGGCTATGATCCTGACATACAATTTTAGTCTACATCCGCAGCTCTATGATCGGGGACCTGAGGACAGCGGATGGGCTGCTCACAGTTCTTACAGAAGCAGGCCCTAGACGGCGTGGTGTAAGAGTTACAGGCAGGCCCTTTACCCGCTCAATGAAGTGGGATAAAACCCGAACCCCCAAAAGGCACGAGACACCACTCGAACCCCTAAGAGCGGTGGAATATCACCAGAACCCGCCGCTGCCGAAAAAGGCCGCGGCAGCGGACAAAATCTGTCGGGACCCTGAGGTTATCCTTCCAATGGCTTACCCGAAACACCTGGCCATAGTGGATAGAAGGGCAACAGTCAATAGGAGTTCGGCACGAAAAAAAATCATCCGCAGCTCTACCGACATGTAATTATCGTCTTATCTTTGATGTTTACCATCAGTTTATGGTTTCAGTGTCACATGATGGCAATTACCTGGGGCACATGCTGTAAAACGAACGAGGTTATGGCAAAGAGAAGGAAACTGCGAAATAAAACTCCAAATCAATCTATACTAATATTATAAAGCTGAATAGTTTTTTTGTTTGTTTGTTTGGTTGAACGCGCTAATCTCAGGAACTATTCGGTCGGATTTGAAAAATTATTTTTGTCTTAAATAGCCCATTTATTGAGGAAGGCTATAGGCTATATATTATCACGCTACTTCCCTGTAGGGCGGAGCAGTAGTCATAAATGTCGACAAATCGGGCAAATTTTAATGCATTATTGTAGAGTTTATAAGCCACGGGATTAAATAGGTGCAACGGGCGTTCGAAGTGGGGGTTCATTTAGTGCATTATAAAAGTCCGTAAACCATCTAACATGGCGCGAGTTGACAGTGGCCAACGTTCAGTAGCGGACAATGATAGGCGAATTTGATTGATTAAATTTCTATAGCTATAATTATCACTATACGTCTACAATAATATCATTCTGTGACCTATTCGTATCTGAAAATTGAAATATCACTGGTGAAACATTGACCTCGGCACCCAGATGTATCGAGTTTTACCTTTTGACATTTAACGATTGCAGATGCCGTAGGTAAAGAGCAGCCACACCGTCGAGCTTCGATACAGTGATTTCAATTATTTAACTTGTCTGAGTCAGTTTGACCCAGATATTAGAAGTGCTGAGAGCCGATGAAAATAGGTAAATATTATAACAAAGGATTTGACTGCCTCTGTGGCGCGGTGGGAGTGCATCCGACTGCTACGCAAGAGGTCGTGGGTTCGATTCCCACCCAGGATAAAACTTTGTGTGATGAGCTCGATGGTTTATTCTGTGTCTGGGTGTTATTTATCTATAATATGTATGTATTTAGAAATATATAAGTATGTGTATCAGTTATCTGGTTACCATAGTACAAGTTCTGCTTAGTTTGGAATCAGATGGCGTTGTGTGAGTTGTCCCAACAATATTATTATATTATTATTATTATTTGTTTGGTAGAATTAAGGTTACTCTATTTAGTTTACATTCGAAGTATAGATGCTTTCATTCTACGACTGCTGATTGGGTTCGAATCTCGGTGGGTACAAATATTTTTGCAATCTGCAAATGCTTGTTTCGAAGTTTACTTATCAGTTACGCCTTTGTCTCCGACAGAGGCATACAATAAATATCTATAAATAAACAATAAATATCATTGGAACAACTCACACAACGCCATCTGATTCCAAACTAAGCAGAGCTTGTACTATGGTAACCAGATAACTGATAAACATACTTATATGTTTCTAAATACCTATACATATATATTATAGATAAATAAAACCCAGACACAGAATAAACCATCGTGCTCATCACACAAAGTTTTATCTTGGGTGGGGATCGAACCGCGCCTCAGAGGCAGTTAAAATACGCCCACATTTCACCGTATGTATTATCGTCCCACGTAGAAAGTAGTGAGTCTTTTGCCGTATTGAAATAGACAGGTGCAGGCTGTGGCGACCTGTTAATTAAATATTTTAAATAAAATAAATAAATAAATATCCATCACGCCTTATCCCCGAAGGGGTGGCAGAGGCATATTATATGCCCACTTTTCACCGTGTGGATTCCTGTCCCAAGTAATAGGTGGTGAGCCCATTGCCGTGTTGAAATAGACAGACGCAAGTTGTGGCTACCTGTTGTTGAAATTTTTAAGCCGCCCATAAGGCCTTCAACCAGGCTTAACGACTGCCATTTTACTGGCAACCGGGACCAACGGCTTAACGTGCCTTCCGAAGCACGGAAACGCTCGCAAATGTAAATGCCACAAAGTGGTCACCCATCCGAGTAGCAGCCATAGTGAAAGTTGCGTAACTCAGTGATCGTTTACAGAACACTGAGACCGCGGGGCCACGAGCGCTTCTGTATGTATAAATATATATAATAGCGTTCTGTAAAATATTTTAAAACGTATATAATTATTATTTTGGCTATTAATTTGGCTTACGATTACAGCGATGTTACTGGCAACCGACACCAACGGCTTAACATGGCTTTTGAAGCACGGAGACGTTCGTATATCGAAATACCACAAATAGGTACCTATCTTAAGACCAGCCTAAGCGCAAATAGCTTAATACAGTAATCGTTTACAGAACACGTAGGAGCGCGTCAACATTATAAATAAATAAATATAAATATTTTGTAACACTTTTCACACAGCGCCATTTAGCCCTAAAAGTAAGCTAATATAAGCTTGTGGTATGGGATCTATATAACTGATAAACATATTTATATATTTCTAAATATATACATATTATACATAGGAAACATCCAAACCCCAAAACACACATGTGTGGATCACACAATTTTTTATAACGGCCCGGGAATTGAACCCGGGACCTTAAACGCGGCAGTCGCATACACTACTATTGCGCCACCAAGGCAGTCAACATTATCACTAGGAATTTCTTGAAAAAAATAATAATAGGGTAAATAAAATAATATTTACATATTTCAGCATATCACTAACACAAAGCAAGGCACAGAACTAAAATAAATAAATTATTTCTCGTATACTACGTATACTATTGCGCCACCAAGGCAGTCAACATTATCACTAGGAATTTCTTGAAAAAAAAAATAATAGGGTAAATAAAATAATATTTACATATTTCAGCATATCACTAACACAAAGCAAGGCACAGAACTAAAATAAATAAATTATTTCTCGTATAGCCTTGATATGCGAGACCCGAACATTTTACCAAGTATGCATATTACATACAATACCATAATTCTATTCATGTGCCAACCCTAACAATCTTGAACATTGTTTCTCATATTATTAAACATTTATTCAACGGATGTTAATAAACTGTACAAACACGTTTCGTCTCATTTTGAAGTTAAAACTTATACACTTTTAAACAAACTAAGCATATGCTCATAAATAAAGTACCTGGTATGTTTGAGAAGTTGGTTGCGAGTCTCAAGTTTACACTGTTAGGGTTGCTGCCAGCTTATGCAATTTCCATTGTTAATTTCAGTTTTCAAAATTGTATTATGCTTTTCAATTTCATTTAGGGTTGGCAGCGCAAGTAGTGTAGTACCTCTGGTGTTGCAAACGTTTATAGTTTGCGGTGACCACTTTCCACGAGGTGGGTCGTTCTGGGTTTGTTTGCTACCTAGGCTAGTATTATATATCTATACTTCTATACTGATATTATAAAGATTTATTCAACGTATATATTTGTGTATTACTGGACCGATGAAATCAACCTTTCGCTATTGATTTTGATTTTAAACGCGGTCTAAGCCGCATACCTTATCTTAAACAAAGTTATAATAAATAAATAAATAAATACACATTCATATTAGTTAGTCCTCTTATGACTTAATAACAGTTTTTGTGGTCCTTAATGCTTAATATTTTCATTATGCCTCTACAACGATTACCAGAACAATAAAACAAAAATAAAGAACTATTATTCTCGTACAGTTTTTTTATGGAGTCAGCATCTAAAGCGGTACAAAGTTTACCGAAAACGAGGACTCCAAAAATGTTTAAAAGTGAGTCATTTTATTACTACACGAATCAATTATCTCTATTTCACCAACAAAGTGAGGAAAGGGTTTTATCTGACTGTAGTTACAATCACAAACAGATCAATCAGTCAAATTACCTACCTAAAATTAGTCTATAGAAACGAACTTCTTCAATATTTTATTCAGGAGAAATTGAGGATTTCAGATTCTTTTTTTTCCAACGGTAAGTCAGTAAATACATAATGTCAACAAAAATGTCAAAATCTATAATAAATATTATATTTGTGAATATTTGCTGGAACAAGATTTCATGCCCCAAATACTGACTTCATCCTATTTTGGGGACCTAAATCCCATCTTCGTGCTCACGGTAAGTAATGACAACATTTCTAAATTATCTGTGAGGTGAATGTGACTATCCGTGTCATTCTGCAAATGTAACAATTTGTACTATTGTGACATATTATAACGAATGTGACACTGTACGCCGGGAGGATAATTTCAAATCTCTCCAGTCAGATTATCGATGATGGAATGAACACATAAACACACATTATTACAGTACGACATATTTTACAAATAGACGAATGATGAAAGACAGTTGCGAAAAGTTTTCAGTGATGTGTTGGACTCTTACACTAATATTGGTCAATATCATTTACATACATATTATAGGCAAAATGCTGATTTATTACCTGTTTTCGTATTCTAACTTCGTATATTTTATTATTATATGGGTACATAAAAGTTTATCCAAAGCTTTCCGTCTATATCGTATTTTTTCATTGCTCGCATTCTTAACATAATATAATTCCATCGCTTACATAATTAAAAGCACTTTTCACTCGTTGAGTGTATGCATTAGCTTGCGAGCGGAGCTCTATGAAGTGGTCCAAGTATCAGTAATTACTATTTTAATTTGAAAATTATACTAACAAAGTATGTATGTAATAGCATTATAGATCAAGAGTTGGTTGATAATAATCAACTTAAAGTCTATGTGATTACAAAAAAAACTTAGGTAATTACAATTATCTAAAAATTCACTTTCTTTAAACCCAACGTGTAAAGCAGAGTTTTTTTCTAAGCAGCTGAAATTGGATCAGTTAGCTGGAAAACCTAATATTTACCTCTGGCTTCGAAAAGTCTGGGAGTCAGTTAGCAGAGTCACAACTAGAGTTCCCGCGGGTTTTTCCTGTAGGGGGAAGATACACCAAACTCTAAACAAGTTAGTACGGTTTCTTCTCTGGTATCATCGGTTGTTTAAACTAAGACACTTATAGTTTTAGGGCCGAATTCCAGAACGTTTCTCAATACTCAATTGACGCTTTAGGCTAGTGTTTGACTCATAAATACTACTGTCAAGTGTAGTAGGCTTTCACATGAAAAAAAAAATAGCCCTCATTACACGCGTTAGGGGAAGAAAAACAACAGCTCCTCAAGGATCATTTCAATCTAAATGTTTAATTATTTAATGCATGTTCTCAATTGCTTCATTGGTAAGTGAAACAAATTTATTTTTAATGTTATGCATGACCCTCACGCCTAAAAGCAACAAGTATAGCATAAATTTTAGGAAGGGTAAAGTTATTCCATAAAAGATTACTAGAAGGAAAGCCTCAGGAATATTTCTACAGTTGCAAAGGTGAAATGTTTATTGTTTACTGTCTTTACAATATCATTCATTTGAAATTGTCATAAACGTAATAAATATTTATCCTCACACTTTATACCTGACGGGGTAGTCAGAGAGGACAGATCACGAGGCTTCACGATCTATGTATACATTTAGAAACTGTTGATTGGTGTACCGTACCAACTTTCATTGATAGAAACTATTAACTTCCAAATAAAATGAAATTAGTTACTGAAAGTTCAGAAAATACGAAATTCTCGTAATTTGAATTTTACTTTCCCATTGGTTTTGTTGTTCAAAACTGCCTGAACATAGCTCGTTTACACTCGGAAAAGTCACTTAAATTACCAGTTTTCGTAGTGGGGTGTTCTTGTTACGAGTGAAATATTTACTCTGTAGGTAGCGAGTCTACAGGAAGACTAGTTTTGATATGAATTTTCTGATTGCTTAAAAAACGGGCTAGAGAAAAGTAGGATTTGTTGGTCGTAAACTGAGGTACTGTGGTAGTAAAATCTTTCGTTTTATGTACGAAATGGTAAATAGGACAAAAGTAAAGGTAGGGCTATGATGTCAGTAGTTATGTTGAATAGTTATGGGTTAGGGTAAAAGAATGTTGAATTTTTATTCATGGACAAAATATCCAAAGTGAATCTTCAATTTTCATAGATTTTGTTATTAGGTAACGGAGTTAGTTGTGTGTAGAGCGCCGGCATGCTGTATGAGACTTTAGACCGTTCGTCCCTGGCAGTATAGCTACGGTACTCTGTGGTACTTCATAAGTCCACCTGTAGATTTACGTTTGGTGTATGCCTGCTTACAGTTTACAAAAAAAGTGTGTGTGTGTGTGTGTGTGTGTGTGTGTGTGTGTGTGTGTGTGTGTGTGTGTGTGTGTGTGTGTGTGTGTGTGTACTTATGTACACGCGTTAGAAGTTATACTGCTTTAGTCTAATAAGATTTCACCACATATATACCACAACTCCTTGTTTGTAACATGAATGATAAATTGGTAAAAAAAACAACAAAAGATTGAAAACTACTTTTATTGTAGTTATAAGTTGTCATGGAAACACTTCTCAGCTAACTTTAAAGTGTTTATAAGTTGTCATGGAAAAACTTCTCATCATCTTTCAATAGCGCGTCAAAGGAGTATAACTCCAACAAAACTGAAACTGTGGATAGTGCGTCACTGTTGCGTGTTGTTACATGACGCCTGTCGTATATCATGTTATAAGCCCGTGCGTACAGCGAGTAGAATATAGTGGTCGTTCAATTTCTTTTTTTTGAATTATGGCGGTAAGGATAGCGAAATGCTTACAAATACGCGTCGTGAATAGTGTTCAGGACGCATGACACGTCTTGCAGCGTCTGTGAAGCTCACTACTATGATGATCTTAACCTGTGGACTACTTATACTTGTATAGTGAAATGGATGAATTATGGACCTAAAGCAACGTATATCAAGTAATGTAATGTAACGTCAAGTAAACATGAACGCCTAAGTATCTAAAACATCTACGAGGCAGCGTTGTAGAAACGGCGTTTTATACAAAACTAAAGCAAAATTGTTAGAGGCGTTTTCGAGATGATTCGAATCGTATACAAAGAATGAGGGCAGACTTAAGTGTTGAAATTTACCACTTTCCATCGGGTGGGCCGTATCACTTTGTCTGCCACCTCAGTGGTATAAAAAAAATTAAAAGTCGATGAAGATCAAAGCACGATTAAGAATTCATACCCAACCAAGCATATTGACATATTATACACAATCTTTTTAATCTATAGACCTAAACTGCCAACGTTCCTTGACTACTGAATCCTAAAAAAATAGGAAATATATCCCAACAAGAATTTAAACGAATATGATATTACAATTTTATTGTAATGTAATAAGTTAAATAACATTTTATGTTTTATATACTACTCGGGACTTCACGCGAAACAAAATTCTACTTACATTCACCGACGTTTCGAACGCTTTGCAGCGTCCATGGTCGCTGTGGCTGGACTGACGGTGAAAGCCGAGAATATGTAAGGAGTTACTTTTGGGTGTAACTACCCTCCATTAATTTATAATGAAGGATAAGGCCGGCGACACACAACACTCACTACGTCAGTTTTGATTTGCCCTAGAGTTTTTTACGTTTAAGTTTCTTAATTACTGAATTCCACATCCCAGATAGCTTACATCCATCTTCCCTATTGAAATTATGGTGTTTTCTAATTTTGTTCCGCGTGAAGTCCTGAGTAGTATATAAAACATGAGTATACACTGCGAAAGTTTAAAAATAAAATATCATTTTTGTACTGAATTTAAAATACCTATGACGGTAGAGTACCGTGAATTTAATTTAATTTCTCGTACCGAAGCGTACCTAATCAGCAGTAATAAAATTGCTTCTCTTTATAAGTTTGATAAATTTTGAATTAACATAATATCTCTGGAAATATTGTAAAACGTCAAAGGCATGTATATAAAGGATATGTAGGATAAATTAATTAGTACAAACGAAAAGGTTTCTTATGTAAGGGAGTCCGCCCGCACATTTTCTTGTAAGTATCATCAATCACGGCTTTCAAAGGGGTTGCAGAGGCATATTATACGCCAAAAAAAATAATTAATTAATTTATTAATTTTATGGTAAATAATTTTTTTATGTATGTAGCAAATATTTATTTTCTGTGTTTGTAGGTAGTGTCTAATAGCAAAAGCCTTTGATAATATTTTTGCTTATGCATTATGAAGTTGCATATTATACTCGTGGGTCAATTTTGTGAGACACTTTTTTTTATTAGTGCTGTATAATTAGTGATAAAAAAATAATGCCCTTGCGAGATGAACCTCCCGATAGAGGGGGAGGTAAACGGGTATGTGCTACTATAAGGTCGCCACCGGCAAAGCGACTTTTTAGTGAAATGTCTCCGGTTTTCCAAACACCCGAAGATGTAAACAAAGTGGTACAATCAGTTAAATTGGTCAATAGTGACTTGTCGGAATACCATAATCAAGGCGAATATTGCACGTTAGTCGAAACGTGCAGTTATATTGCTACAATAAATAATATAATCAACGATCAGGGATCGCGAATCACTTTGTCTAATAAAACTTCTATCATGGATTTAAACCAGCGCTTGACCGGCTTTATTTCTATTCTGGCATTAAAATCGTCATGCAACGAAACTAAGGTGCCAAATATGGCCAAAGAACTGCAAGCACTTAAATGTCAGCAACCAAAAATGTCATATGCGGATAAACTAAGGTTACGTTTGCCAGCTAAATCGGCCCCCGCCCCAGCAGCAGTGAAGGCTCTTTCAGCCCGACCCTGTGTGGTGGCTTACCCCGCGCCTGATCGTTAAACCGAGTTCACAACGGCGTCTGCGACTAAACAGGCACTTATGAAAGCTATCAAGCCCAGTGACGATGGCTTCCAAATTGTAGGCATCAAAAAAACCGCGAAATCGGGTGTAGTACTTCGTGTTGCGAGCGAAAGCCAACTCAAGAAGTTGGAGTCAGTGGACGCAATCAAATCGGCGGGCTTGCGCTTAGAAAAACCCAAGGGTCGTAAACCGCGAATCCTAGATAAAGAT
Organism: Thumatha senex; assembly: GCA_948477245.1. Classification (NCBI taxonomy): domain Eukaryota; kingdom Metazoa; phylum Arthropoda; class Insecta; order Lepidoptera; family Erebidae; genus Thumatha; species Thumatha senex. The sequence continues at coordinate 9,187,743 of OX419734.1, forward strand.
GTTTCTGGGTCTACGGAAGACCATGACTTTATTAGAGTCTTATATCGCCAAAACATTAAGGACGAATTAAAAATTAGCGAGGAGGACTTTATTAAGAATTCCAAAAGTTCGTAGGCGTCTTGCTAACGGTCGTACGTGGGTGGGTTTGGAGCTGGAGCCGGAGATCCGGAATCATTTGGTGGCCACGAAGGATAAATTATTTATTGATTGGGCCACTTGTAGATTTATCGATGACTTCGAGGTAGTGCGTTGTATGAACTGTCAAGAATACGGTCATGTTCACAAATTTTGTACCAGCAAGTCACCCAGCTGTGCTAATTGCGGCGAGGAACATGATACACGAGCATGTCCACATAAAGACAGTCCTGTCGTGGTCCCGAGGCAACTCGGGACCACGACAGGTGCAACCCTGTCGAAACGTCGAGGAATAAAAAAGGTATACTAACCTTTTAACCTTAACGAAAGGGCGCTCAACTTCCGATGCTGGTGTTGAGTTATTAAAATGTATTCATGAAGCATGGGAAGACAAGCACGATGCATTAGGTATATTTTGCGATCTATCAAAGGCTTTTGATTGCGTTCAACATGAAACGCTGTGCAAAAAATTACACCACTATGGAATAAGAGGCAAAGCTCTCGACCTTCTGTCTTCATATTTGAACAATAGAATACAGAGGGTCGATATTAATGGTACACGTTCTGTAGGATCCATGGTTACAATGGGTGTGCCGCAAGGCTCGATACTTGGGCCATTCTTGTTCCTCATTTATATTAATGATTTACCATTTTATGTAGGGGACAGGAATAGGATTGTTTTGTTTGCAGATGACACCTCATTAATTTTTAAAATTAAAAGACAATTAGATAACTATGACGATGTAAACAATGCAATTGCAAGAGTAGTTCATTGGTTCAGCTCAAATAATCTTTGCCTTAATGAAAATAAAACTAAATGTATAAAATTTACTCTACCAAATGTAAAACAAGTTGCGGCCAATGTTCAACTGAATGGACAAGTGTTAGAGTTTGTAGAATCAACTGTGTTCCTAGGTATAACTATTGATGCCAATTTGCAGTGGGGCCCATACATAGAAAAGACAGCCTCTAGATTAAGTTCGGCTGCATACGCTGTAAAAAAGATCAGGACTCTAACAGATGTGGATACGGCTAGAATGGTTTACTTCAGCTATTTTCATAGTATTATGTCTTACGGTATTCTCCTTTGGGGGAGTGCTGCAGATTTAAATATTATTTTTGTTCTACAAAAGCGGGCTGTACGCGCTATTTATAATTTGGTCCCCAAAGTTTCTCTCCGAGAAAAATTCAAAGAAGTGAATATTCTAACCGTACCATCACAATACATTTTTGCCAATCTTATGTATGTCCAGAAAAATCTATCACAGTTTTCTAAACTCTGTGATAAACATAATATAAACACTAGAAATAAAAATAATCTTTCAGTCCACCACAGTCGACTACATAAGATTGGCGATTCTTTCCAGGGTAACTGTATACGCTTTTACAACAAGCTTCCCTGTGACCTGAGAAATTTACCTTTAAATAAATTTAAAAAGTCTATTAAAAACAAGCTTTGTGAAAAAGGTTTTTACTCCGTTACAGACTATTTGCAGGACAGGGACGCCTGGAAATGATCTGCTGGCAAAATGAAATAATATTAAATTGTAAATAGGCCATCAAAAAAAAAGCCTTCCTAAGTTTCTTGCCGGTTCTTCTCAGGTGGGCCGCGTTCCGAACCGGTGGTCGCTTTAAATATTTTAAATAGTGTATGACATTTTGTAAGCGCCGTTAAAATGGTCTATGCAAAATAAAGATATTTTTATTTTATTATTATTTATTTATTTAGTTGTAATATAGTGCCGCGCGAAATCCCGTTCAATACAAAATTATGTGTTCAACGCGTGTTAGTTTAAAACATCTGTATAACCTGCAAAAGGTTTAAAAAGCCTCATGACCACCGTTGCGGCTCTCGGGAGTGTCATACTTATAAGCATAGGCTGCAGCAGCTCATTCTGAGCACAAATTACCTGTAGTTGTTCCATTTAACAAAAAAAAAACTTGAAACATGAAAAATCTTATTATAGGACAGCTTAATTTACACAACGATAGGGCAGCCACGGCGGAACTGGACCGCCTAGTAATAGAGAACAAATTAGACATTGTCGTTGCGGAGTGGGGCGTACGAAACAGGTTATTTTTTGCACCCAACTAAACATTTCAGTTGCTTTTAAAAGGAAGTTTGAAATTACCACCGCGCATTAAATTCAATAACGTTTATATTAAAAATAAAACTTCGGTTTACTATTTAGGATTGATTTTAGAGAGAAATTTTGCATTCGTTGAGCACATAAAAACTGTAGGTGAAAAGGCTAAAAATAGCTTTTATGCGTTGTCGAGAATATCTACTGCTACATGGGGACTTATGTTCAAAACACTGAAGGTCGTTTACGGGGCCACTTATCTAGGCTGTATGTGTTACGGGGCGCCGGTATGGGCAGATAAGGCTACTATTGGTGCTGCACGTTTAAAGTTACTGCAAAGTCTACGCCTTGCATTGATATTTTTATGCAAGGCCTACAGGACGGTTAGCACGGAGGCTCTGCCGGTGATGGCAGGGGTCCTCCCGGTTGACCTCGAAATTCAGAGACGCGCGGCTTTATACTATTCGGCTAAGGATGGCATGGATGATAGGTTTTTGTTAGAAAGAGATCGCCATAGAATTGCCAGACTGTATCGTGATAATGTACGTGAAGAACTTTTAGACGAATGACAGCTGCGTTGGAACACTTCCATCAAAGGGCGCCACCTCTACCAGTTTTTCCCAGACGTTCGTGAACGCCTGGGAATGTCCTGGCTGGAGGTTGATCACTGTGTTGCTCAATTTCTTACGGGGCATGGTAACTTTAGGAGCAAATTACATTCGTTTAAGCTGGTTGAGTCACCGTTCTGTCAGTGTTCAACTGCTGACGCCAAATATGATCAGACCGCCCATCATATACTTTGGGAGTGTAGTAATTGTCAAAATGAGCGATATAATATGCTTTATTGTTTACAAGTAACGTCGGGAGTAGTTTACTATGTGGATCTCGTGGCATCGAGGGTGTATTTTTGTGCTTTTAAACGTTTCTGCCATACATATTACTGGCTTCAAACATAGCTCACATAGGACCCGTAATATACTATTACCGTGGTGCTTCCCTATTTCTATAGGATTTACACCTAGTTGCTTTCCAGGTCTCCCGCTTTGCAAAGGAGGGAAGAGGCATTACGTTCTTTTCTTACTTCCTCACATTATCTTCTGATTAATTTCGTTGCGGATTCCAAGACATGTTAACTTCTCCTGAGACATCACCGAGATCGAGCTCGGTGTAACTTTTCTGGTGTTTTGGTCATTGCTGCAGATCTTGGTTTACAGTAGTCACAGTAATGGGAATGTGGGTGGGATTAGTCCCAACTAAAAAAAAAGTCGTTTCGAGACGGGGCTTAAGCCCGTGACCTTTGCCTAACCAGGGCAATGTTCTAGCGACTGAACTACCCGAACAGTATCGAATCAAGTTGAAATTCTTGACCATATTTTAATCGTCATTTAAGAGTATGACTAGTAAGTTTGAAAGAGTAAGTAAATTATTCAAAGGAACAAAATTTTCAACTATAACTCTACCCTAAACTGGTATAGCAGAATGTACAAATCTCGTTTTACTTATAGCTTAGATTTTTCAATTAATGTTCTACTAGCTGACCCTCGCGGCTTCGCCTGTGACATACTTCGAACTCCCGTCGCACCCATTTAATCCCGTCGTTTATACATTTATAATAATGTATAAAAAAAATCCCGATTTGTTGACAATTATGATTACTGCTCTCGGGGGTAGTAGCGTGATGATATATAGCCTATAACCTCCCTCGATAAATGGGGTATCCAACACAAAAAATATTTTTCTATTTAATCAGTAGTTCCAGGGATTAGCGCGTTGAACCGAACAGACAAAGCCGCAGCTTTATATATTAGTACCTAATTAATATGATACCTTATAGTTAATAGTTAATAGATAATAAATTAATAATTAATTATTAAATATTATAAAGCTGAAGAGTTTGTTTGTTTGTTTGGTTGAACGCGCTAATCTCAGGAACTACTGGTCGGATTTGAAAAATTCTCTTTGTGTTAGATAGCCCATTTATCGAGGAAGGCTATAGGCTATATATAATTACGCTACTACACTGGGGAGCAGAGCAGTACTCATAAATGTCGACAAATCGGGCAAATTTTTATGCATCTTTGTAGAATTTATAAGCGACGGAATTAAATAAGTGCGACGGGAGGTCGAAGTATTCTACGGGCGAAGCTGTATCTAGTAGGTAATATCCAAGAAACTTGTCAGAGACATATGAGCACATTATCGTCAAAATATACTTTGTTGCAAGTTTCAAACAGCTCTAACATATTTTTACGTTAGTTGACTGATAGAAATATATTTCTTTCTTGTCTCATTTCAATAGTCATAAACAATTTTCCTAACATTATTCGGATAGACTCCAGGATCGAACCTGAAATATCTAAATCTAATCAATCGACATTACTGTTTATTTCTACCAAATTATTACTCGAATTGCCGAAAACACTCACTTTAGGGACGATTTTGATTTTGACTGAGCTTCAAATCAAGTTTGGATTGAGTAGATGCTATTTTTGTTGTACCTACCAAATGATATTACTGGAACCTAACCTGTGGTTTGAATTAAAGGACCTAAGAGAGGGCGTTAAATCCAGTGTCTATGGGTCCATTAAAAGGTTTCAGGAGTGCGTCGCCAGGTGTGTCTCTCTTATCTTTATATATCACTAGCTGACCTGCCCGGCTTCGTCCGGGACATACTTCCAACCCTGTGGCACCCATTTACTCCCTTTGCTTATTACTTTTATAAAAATGTATGAGAGTTTCCCCGATTTGTTGATATTTATGATTACTGCTCCGCTCTCCTGTGTAGTAGCGTGATGATATACAGCTAAGAACCTTCCTCAATAAATGGGCTATCCAATACAAAAAGAATTTTTCAAATCGGTCCAGTCGTTCACGCGTGATGTCGTGACAACGGAAAACGGGTTTCATTTTTATATATATAGATTTTTTAATTTGCACTAAGAAAGATAATAGAGATCTATTATCTTTCTTAGTGCAAATTAAAAAATGCAAACGTCTGAAATGCACTCCCTCGACTGAAGAGTTATAGTCTGTATTGCTAGTCTGTCCTGTATTACAACTACTTATTAACTATTAGTAGGTAGATGGGTTTTGGCTTAAATTAATTTAACTTTTCAACTACAAAGTACCGTTTAGTTCCATTTGGTATGTAGTTATTGCAACCTCTGCTAAGTATTATTGTAGCTCGGAGCTTAGTCTGCATTTACGAACCAGTCATTTTATGCTAGAATTTTTTATTCCAACACAAACTTAATCTGTTCAAAGTACTACAATGTTCTTTTATAGAGAAGGCTGACTTAACATCCTTCTCTTAATTAAAAACATCTGGGTAGGCAGGTCTTCGTGTAAATCTAGATCTACCCTGAGTCAGGGTCCCTGACTACTTCTACCCTCTATTTGCACACAATAGATCTTTCCTTGTTAATAAAATATATTGTAAACCTTTAAAGAGTTAAGGGTACGTAATAAAGCTGAGATGCTTAAATTCCTTCAACTGTGAAGCGTTTGCATACCAATACTCATGGTAGGCTTGTAAAGGTCAAACTACCACTACATACTGAAGTTACGCTACGCATGATTTCATGTTAATAAAGCGCCTTCAAATACTTAACCTTTGATCAAGGAGCGTATTAGAGAATTTGGATAACTTTTATCATGGAGGGTTAATATTACGAACATCATGTATATGTTACCAAAATGTATACTTATAACAATTTATGTATGTACACTACATTGTTACAAGCACTCGTACTCCCAAACTCAATGTTCTGTAAACGATCATCATTGCGTTAAACATCTTTCGATATCGCTGGTTCTCAAATGGGTGACCGCTTTGTAGCGTTTTGTAGCGTTTCATTTACGAGCGTTTCCATGCTTTGGAAGTCACGCTAAGCCGTTGGGCCCTGATAGCCAGTAACATGGTAGTCGATAAACCAAGTTGAAAGACTTATGCGCGTCTTGAATTAATTCCAATAGCAGGTCTCCACAGCCTGCGCTAACTCATTGCAACACGGCAATAAGCTTATTACCTATTACATGGCACAAATACAGTCCCTTAAACGCAAAATGTCAATGTTTTACATAAAAACTTGAAATTAATGCCTTCATTGGCAGCTTGCGTTAAAGGTAACTCAATTAACTCGATCAAAGGGGGTGAAAAAGAACGAAAACTTGAATATTGTGAGTTTAAAAATTATACGAAATTGCGTGTATAAGGCGATTGATGAATCTACAAGAAGCGAAAGAAGTATGCATGGATCGCGAAGCCTGGCGGTCTGTCCTCTCTGACTACCCTGCAAGGGAAACAGCGTGAAGACAGTTAGTTGTTTAGTATTTTTTTACTAATTATACTTACGATCGGATTTATTGCTGGATTGACAATGCAATATTGAGATGCGAGGAATTATCCAGGCAAAAAAATCACACCATTAGTTTTGTATGTATGTTATAAATACAGATGCAAACTAAATTCAAAACATGAGAATGAACAGAAAGGCTAGATTTAAATATTCAGCCATTTTGCTGTGCCACAAATCCTTGGCCTCCACTCCGCGTGTGAGCTACGTCAGACACTGCAGCAGCTAGTTTGATTATTTATTTAGCTTTTGTATATTTTATGCACTAGAGCTACTCGCCACTGGTAGTACTCGGATATGCAATTGGAGCTATGACGTCACATATACTCTTATTTGTTTTTAACGTTTCGTGTAAGCAGGCTTTAAATGTATATTTTACTAGCTGACACACGCGGTTTCGCCCATGACGTACTTCAAACACCATGGTATCTATTTAATCCCGTCTTTTATTAATTTTACAATACCATCTGTATGAAAGTTTGCTTAAAATACAGCGTTCTCATGTAAAAACTCACTTTAAAATCATACCAAACTATGGATAATATTTTTTTATTTTTTTTTTATTTTTACAGTTTATGTACACACATATATTATAAAGAAACAGTTATAAGAAAAAGAGTACAATGGCACTGTAAAGAGTACAATATCTCGTGACTGCAGCGCGGCAGTCGTGTAGACTTACCACCTACGCCACCTACGCAGCACAAACGTAGGAGACGCCAGCGTATCGCTGCTCGACAGTTTGGCGATAATTTGTTTTATATAAAAAATAATAAAGCATCAAACTATTGCTAAACTATTAAAGATGACAGCGGTTTTATCAAAGTCGAACTAAGTCAAATTACAAATGAACCAATCAAAGTGCCTGAAAGATGAGATTACAAATGCAACCGGTACTTCGCAATGAAAGCTAAGCAGTATTCCCCCTTTATATTTTTTACTTATACTTGTGGGAGTGTATCCGACTGGTACGCAAGAGGTCGTGGGTAGATTCCCACCCAGGATGAAACTTTATGTGATGAGCACGATGGGTTATTCTGTGTCTGTGTGTAGGTGTTACTTATCTATAACTAGTTGACGCCCGCGGCTTCGTCCGCGTAGAGAAGTTTTCCCGTTTCCGTTTCCTACAGTAACTTGTTCCCGGGATAAAAAGTAGCCTATGTGTTATTCTGATGTGTAAGCTATATTATTGTAAAGTTTCATTAAAATCTATTCAGTAGTTTTAACGTAAAAGAGTAACAAACATCCATACAAATTTTCGCATTTATAATATTACTAGCTGACCCGCCCGGCTTCGCCCGTGACATACTTCGAACCCCGTGGCGCCCATTTAATCCCGTCGTTTGTTAATTTCACGATAATGTATGAACATTTTCCAAATTACTTGATTACTTCTCCGCTCTCAAGTACTGCGCCCGCGCCCGCACGGCCCGGTTTAATTTTTGTTACACGATATTAATTTATTTGCACATTTTTTGATATTGCCATATCGCCTAAGATATTCACTTAATTTGCAAAGTGTTAAGGGAAAAAATAATCTTCATAAAATGCTGAAGCCAACTAACATATTAAAATGATAAGCATTAATAATGTTTTTGTGTAAATAGCCTTTAAATTAGCGCTTTATTATTGCTGTTTTTTTAAAGTATTAAAATGGATATAGTACGGTATCCTTAAGAGATAGACATATACCGTCACGGACATTTTTGTAGAACTATATTAGCTACACATTTCCACCATACATTATTTTGTCATATCTCAAAGGGTTTAAGCAGCGTTTTCGTTAAAAGCTCCCAGACGGCTTATTTTTTCCGACACCGCCAACATATATCGTTATAATTAAGTTAATGTATACAAAAACTTAACAAAATATACATAAAAACCTTCTATAAGAATCACTCTATCTATTTAAAAAATCTGCATCGAAATTCGTTGCGTAGTTTTAAAGATCTAAGCATACATAGGGACAGACAGCGAAAAACGACTTTGTTTTATAAAATGTAGTGATGATGAAGATATGTATGAATTTAGAAATAAATAAGTATGTTTATCAGTTATCTGGTTACCATAGTACAAGCTCTGCATAGTTTGAAATCAGATGGCGTTGTGTGAGTTGTCCCAACGATATTATATAATATTATATATTATATTACTTCTTCATCTTGAGTGGTTTCCCAGTTGCTTCCAATCCCTATCTGAATTCGGAGCTTGTAGACGACTTTTATTTGAGTGGATCATCTATCATTAGGCTTTTAATTTTCGGCATTGTTGGCAGCGAGTGCCGTCACTTGGGCTCGGTGATCTTGATATGATCACTTACCCTATTGTTATGAGCAACTTTTATGATAAAAAAAAAACGGGTTGCACTCCGGGAGTGCCGACATAAGCGAAAACTAAATTTATTAATAATTTAGTTATCTAGACCGGTTCGCAGTCTGCTATATGCACATGCACACACTATTAGCTGCATCTCGTAACGGTGTGATTTTATCTCATCTAAAAATATGCGTACCGCGCTAAACGCAGTTTTCACTTCAAAAATCAATCTCTAAACAGTGAAGTTATTTTTTATAGACCAACTACTAATTAGGTAATGGTTTTTAATTTTTAAATAACTAATCGAAGCAGGTGTCACATGACGGAAATCCATTGTAGAACTATTTTTTTTTTTAAATTTTTATTTTGCAATAATCCGCTTTTTATTTTTTTAAATATTCAAATGTATGGTGATACGTGTTACACCTACACACAAGGCATAGTCAAGAGCTTGACAGTAAAAAAGTAAAATATAGCAAAATATAAATTTTAACCAAATTAAATATATGATAGTCTTTATTTTTAGAGGTATGCAGTATTTATTACCGTGAAATAGTAGTAACAGGTAGTACTATTTCACGTTAATGAATCAGATACTCAGAGTATCTTACCAAAGAACAACATTAAAGTTACAGCGAGATCTTCAAAGAGTTCTTTTTAAGTTGCAACTGGGTTCTACTCGCCTGCACTTATTTCATATTTCTCACAAGTTTATTTGTAACTTCGTTGCACCATTGCAACAGTGAGCAATAATTGCGAAGACTCACTTAACTCGGAACAAGTTACTTATTCAAGAAATGCACCGTTTCTTTTAATTTTGCGATGTAAGTATGTAAAAATAAATTTTGTATCTGAGTGCTTTCTCTGGGCTATTGCAATGAAAATGTTTTTATCGTATTTTAAAATGTTTTCAATTCGGTTGTATGGTTGTGGCATTTTATGTTTATTTTAAAGTTTTCACATTTAGGTAGATACACATCATACATCAAGTAACAAAGTATAGACAAAGTAGCAATATTATGATACATTGACTCGGTTTGTTCTGGTGAAAGATTCCTGTTTAATCGAAATAAATAATAATAATCGCTCGAGGACAGACGTTATCTTTTTATAGGATTAACGCAACCCCATTTATCCATTACATTTAAACTAGATTTGCTTTTTGAGTCATCTTTGATATCATCTTTTCTGAAATAAAAAGATGTATCAGAAAGTTATTGAAAAGCACACATCCTCAGGGCAGCTTATTGTGCGTGGCTACACATCGGTCCCGATTCCTCAGAGTTTTCTTGCACTTCTGCACCGGTTAGCATTTAATGGGCTAATGGGAGAGCTATGCAGCACTCCCGGGAGTGCAATAAATCTCAACTCTTAGTTGTCGTAAGTGGCCGGTCAGAGTGATGGAGCCAGAGCTATATGCTCTGGGGTGGAAGTGTTATTTTCAAGGGCTTAACTATGGGGAAGTTCGCTCCGGGTCTTACCCGCGATGGTGAAACCGGCACCGCACCACTCGACACCACTAGCCGCTCACACCGGTGTTGCCCTCTGTCCCCTTACAAACTTATCATGCTTATAGCGATTGTATAAGTCAAGTCATCCATTACATTTAACCTCCAATTGAATAGCCTATTTAGTAGTCAGAAAATGGGAGTAAAACTAATGTACGATAGTACATTAGTTTTACATTGGAGATGGTTCACCACCACCACCACTATATCCCCATGTAAGCCTACCAAAACACCAGGTATCTCTGTAAGAAAAAAAAAGATACCCGAGAAGAAGATACAGTATAATAAAAATAATATAATAATAATAATAATATTGTGCGACACTTTTTACACAGTGCCAACGAGCCCAAACTAAGGTATAAGCTTGTACTATGGGATCTAGACAACTGATAAACATACTTATATATTCCTAAATACGTATTATACATACGAAACATCCAAACTCCGAAACCAACATTTGTGGATCATACAAATATGTGTTCCAACCCGGGAATCGAACCGGGACCTCAGCGCGGCAGTCCCATACATTGCCACTGCGCCACCAAGGCAGTCATTTTTTTGAAGTAAAAATTTATTTTAGCACGGTACGCATATTTTTAGATGAGATAAAATATTTGGACTCGCTACACCGTTGCGAGACGAAGCTATAGTGTGTGCATATAATTATGCATGTACATATAGCAGACCGTGAACGCGTCTAGATAGTTTTTTTAATAGTTAATTGGTAGATTCAATACCTTGCTACTAAGTAATATAATCATTTTAATCATCTAACGTTGATTACGGTCATCAACAGGTCTTATTAAATAATATTGTGTAATCAATTAAGACTGCTGCGCTCGTGGCCCCGCGGTCTCAGTGTTCGGTAAACGATCACTGAGGTACGCAACTTTCACTATGGCTGGTCGTCGGATGGGTGACCACTTTGTGGCATATACATTTGCGAGCGTTTCCGTGCTTCGGAAGGCACGTTAAGCCGTTGGTCCCGGTTGCCAGTAAAATGGCAGTCGTTAAGCCTGGTAGAAGGCCTTATAGGCAGCTTAAAAAAATTTCAACAGCAGGTAGCCACAACCTGCGTCTGTCTATTTCAACGCGGCAATTGGCTCACCACCTATTACGTGGGACAGGAATCCACACGGTGAAAAGTGGGCATATAATACGCCTCTGCCACCCCTTCGGGGATAAGGCGTGATGGCTATTTATTTTATTTATTATTTAATTAAGACTCTTTCAGTGTAGCATTTTTTTTTCATCATCTTCATTATTAACGTCGATCTGATGGTCGTCAATTTTTGAAGTGAAAACTTCTTTTAGCGCGGTACGCATATTTTTAGATGAGATAAAATCTCTGGACTCGGGACACCGTTACGAGACGCAGCTATATTGTGTGCATATCTGCATGTAGATACATATAGCAGACTGCGAACACGACTAGATAAATAAATTATTCATAAATTTAGGTTTTACTTCTGTCGGCACTCTCGGAGTGCAACTTGTATTTTTGTATTTTACTACTTTTAAAGGCTTTTAATGGTAGGTATCTTTTTAACTATTTGTACACTGGTCTAATATTATTTACGAAACTAAGAATTTAAACAAAATTACAGACATTACAAGCCTGTTTGATTTGCTTCTAGACTCTGAAAGAAAATATTATACGCTTACCAAACATGTAACAGTTCCTTGTACAAGATTAATCAGCTTTCAATACTACGAGGGCACGTTGTTTGCACGCCGTTAGCAATTAAATATTGAACATCACTGAATTAGTAATGACAATGAAAATTCCACTTACTTGTGGCGCTTACTTCAGGCCCCAAAGACTCGAAGGCTTTTCCAAAACTCAGCTTAAGTAACCGATCTGAATCTGAAACAAAAGTAGTTATAAGAATTCAGTACAACGCCATCTACATTTATTTACGGAATCACATTCAACGTGGTTCAGAAATTCTGTTTGTATTAAAGAGCTTTGTTCTGAAAATTTTAGCGTTGTTAGTTCTGGGAATGCCTACTAGATGGCAGTATTTGCAATATAAAAATAAAGTATTTGCTATTATTTTCCTCTCGTTAAAGTCACGGTACATTGTCTAAGCAGTAATAATTTAGTTTTTCAAGAAAGTAAGTAAATAGAACAGTCTTTATTTATACATTATGTTTGAGTGTATTAATCCTAGCATTAATGGCAATTTTCATGTCAAATTTCCATTTTATATTTCCGTAGTTAACGTCGTTTTTTATTTTGCAGAGGAAACCATACAAACCGGCTGCTGTAGAGTCAGGAGGAGGTTGGAAGTGGAACGTAGCCGCGAATCCTTGACCTGGCGTGACGGAGTTTGCAGTGAACTGAATCAGAAGTGCTGGCCCCGTTGATAGCACCTCATATCCTGGAACAAACGGTGTCTTAATAAATGGTATAGCTAGAGATCTTTCCTACTATTAAGTTTGGTAAATAGGAGTTCAGCATAAGCGTTACTACGTTAAGCAACTGTATGGTTGGTTTCATGACCGCTTTGTGATATTTCCATATACATGCGTTTCCGTGCTTCGAAAGGCACTTTAGGCCTTTGGGCCCAGTTGCTAGTAATAAACGTTGAGCTTGCTTGAAAATGCTTATGAAAAATCTGGTGAAGTTATACTTTGTGCGAACGTTGGCTGTTATTGTTCAGGGTGTGATAACGCGGCTAACGTTTTTTTCTCTCTCTTTATTTTAGAGTATTCTCAGTTGCTTCGAAGATTTACTAGATTTGGAGCCTTTTACTAGAAGCAGCTATCGATTAGCTTTTGTTTTTCGGCATTATTCGGAGCGACGATTGTCTGATCTCCCAACTCTTAAGAGCCCCTGCGTCTGTTAGACTGGCAGGTGCACCGCTAGCAGGTGAGGTTGCTTGGGCCCCGGAGATATTGATCAGCCTCATGCACCCTAACGCTTTCCATCCATCAAACTTCATATTCATAGTTCTTTTAGCGACATGAATATGAAGGTTATATTTATTCATAGTGATGGGCTTTTTAATGAAATAAAAAAAAAATAGTCACAAGTGTCACTAATTTTAAATTGAAAGTCTTTCTTTAAAGATGTTGATATTGTAAATGAAAATCGGTTTGTAATGATATATATTTAATTTATCATGTCACAGTCAAATTTCTAAAAATAACTAACAAACTGACTAACAATGACTTGTTAGTGAAATAACCCACCCCGGATTGTATTCGGTGCAAAAGTGCTCAGAACACTTTTCCGCCGCATTTTCGCGCTGGATGGCAATAGCTAACCTTTGCACCAGGTACAAGCCGGAGCGAGAATTATCAGTTTTCTCCCTTATTTTTCGCCCTATATCCGCCACCAATGTTTTAGCAGCTATGCCCCAACTGCCCATTGTCTCGAACGCAAGTGGGACCACAATATAGCGTGACTCCAAGGCCGCGTACTTCTTGTGTTTTTACTGGCCGCGTCCTCGGCCGTAGCTGCAGGAGAAAGTGCTATTCAGCCCAGGTGACTCGCAGCCACAGTGCTCACGCAAGTCGCATCCCATACCAAGTACCTACCCCTCTTCCACGGCACTAGAGTCAATCCGTCCGGTCTCTTGCCATCCGATCTGGACAGACCAGGTGACTCAAGAACACAGGGCACATCCGCCGAAACCAGAGCTCTCCGTATTATATCATTAAGGGCATGATGCCGAGGGAACCTTCCTGCACTAAGATAACAACTCAACGCGTGATGGCCGTCAGCCTCCACCAAGGAACCACAAGTGCATCTATGGGGTTCACACACCCTACAACCCAGGCGAAGAGCCACCGCCACACGCAAAGAGTCATCGTCCAATAAAGTACCCAGGTGGGGTGATGGTAACGCGTGTAATTAGTTGTAATTACAAACAGATTTTCATTTAAATACAATTCAACCAAAGATTGGCGTTGATTTTGTAAACGGTTGAAATATCACAAGGCTTCGGATTTGGCATCAAAGGACGTTCTCTTACAAGCGTCAGTATCGCTATACATATCGAGGTTGTTATATTAGACGGAAACAGCTGTACGTAACATGTTCTAAATAACATCAGATCTATTGTGAGAGAGATTTTGAGGAAGGTTGTATTGAAAAGATGAGCGAAGTAACTTCAATGATCCCCATCCTATTATAACTGACTTTTCGGTTGAGTAATATTTGCAAAAAAAATATTATTTAAAGGGAATGAGAACATTGGATTATTATCTAAATAATTGGATCTAATTTATTAGTTGTACAATGCAAAAAATATCATCAAAATAGTTGTTTATTTATGTTAAAGATAACTAGTGTTAGTGATGAATAATTAAACATTAAAGATGTGTTTATTCACCTCTTTACGTCTTAAGGCGTCATAAGAGGAAAAAAAGGTTGATTAAATCGTCAGTTTCGAGTAAGTCTTGCTGGTGTAATTGGCAACGCGTCTGAAACGTTTAATCAGAAGACGCTGATTCGAGTCCAGCACGAGACTGCAAAATTTTTCCACTTTAAAATTCAAATTTAGAATAAAGTCAGCACACAAATTGCTTTTCAAAATTGTTTATAATTAAGGATGTGTTAAAAGACCGGTGTATGAAACATGACTTTGTATACTGTACGGTCAGCAACGAATGTCACTTATCATAGTAGAATATTATCTACAAATCTAAAGAGGTATAGGACTCAGCATCTCAAGTAGGTATGCACTATTCTGTATCACGTGACGTAATTTTAAATAAAAACCTAACCACTCCGGGAGTGCCGACAGAAGTGAAAACTCAATTTATTAATAATTTATTTATCTAGACGCGTTGGTACATGCATATATGCACACACTATAGCTGCGTATCGTAACGGGGTGTAGCGAGTCCAGAGATTTATCTCATCTAAAAAATTGCGTACCGAGCTAAAAGAAGTTTTTCCTTCAAAAATTGACCGGGATCGACGTTAATGATGATGATGATGAAAAATAAATATACACTGAAAGACTCCTAATTGGTTACACAGCATTATTTAATAAGACCTGTAGATGACCGGAATCAACGTTAGATGATGATGATGATAATGGTCGCGAGTCCAGAGATTTTATCTCATCTAAAAATAAGCGTACCGCGCTAAAAGAATATTCACTTCAAAAATTGACCGGGATGGACGTTAATGATGATGATGAAAAAAAACTCAATTTATTAATAATTTATTTATCTAGTCGCGTTGGTACATGCATATATGCACACACTATAGCTGCGTATCGTAACGGGGAGTAGCGAGTCCAAATTTATCTCATCTAAAAAATTGCGTACCGCGTTAAAAGAAGTTTTTCCTTCAAAAATTGACCGGGATCGACGTAAAGATGATGATGATGAAAAATAAATCTACACTGAAAGAGTCCTAATTGATTACACAGCATTATTTAATAAGACCTGTAGATGACCGGAATCAACGTTAGATGATGATGATGATTATGGTAGCGAGTCCAGAGATTTTATCTCATCTAAAAATATGCGTACCGCGCTAAAAGAAGTTTTTCCTTCAAAAATTGACCGGGATCGACGTAAAGATGATGATGATAAAAAATAATTCTACACTGAAAGAGTCCTAATTGATTACACAGCATTATTTAATAGACCTGTAGATGACCGGAATCAACGTTTGATGATGATGATGATTATGGTCGCGAGTCCAGAGATTTTATCTCATCTAAAAATATGCGTACCGCGCTAAAAGAAGTTTTTCCTTCAAAAATTGACCGGGATCGACGTAAAGATGATGATGATAAAAAATAATTCTACACTGAAAGAGTCCTAATTGATTACACAGCATTATTTAATAAGACCTGTAGATGACCGGAATCAACGTTTGATGATGATGATGATTATGGTCGCGAGTCCAGAGATTTTATCTCATCTAAAAATATGCGTACCGCGCTAAAAGAAGTTTTTCCTTCAAAAATTGACCGGGATCGACGTAAAGATGATGATGATAAAAAATAATTCTACACTGAAAGAGTCCTAATTGATTACACAGCATTATTTAATAAGACCTGTAGATGACCGGAATCAACGTTTGATGATGATGATGATTATGGTCGCGAGTCCAGAGATTTTATCTCATCTAAAAATATGCGTACCGCGCTAAAAGAAGTTTTTCCTTCAAAAATTGACCGGGATCGACGTAAAGATGATGATGATAAAAAATAATTCTACACTGAAAGAGTCCTAATTGATTACACAGCATTATTTAATAAGACCTGTAGATGACCGGAATCAACGTTAGATGATGATGATGATTATGGTCGCGTGTCCAGAGATTTTATCTCATCTAAAAATATGCGTACCGCACTAAAAGAAGTTCTTCCTTCAAAAATTGACCGGGATCGACGTAAAGATGATGATGATAAAAAAATCTTACGCTTTTTCGATCAGGTCACGTGTCCTGACGCGAGTTTAAGATTTTATACCCATTACAGAAAAAGTGCTCAACGCCGCTAAAGAAGTTTTCACTTCAAAAAAAATTACAAATTTTCATTCAAATTAATTTTCATTCTGTAACCTTGGATTATGCTAATCTAAAGGCTGTCTCTAACTGTACGTCTCAATGACGCGACTACGCCGACCATTGTAAACCGATGATTTTTCTCCCTCGGGGTCCTGTAAAACATACAAGTTAACAGTGGTTGTGTTATAGCAAAAAATTGCAATACCACTCAGTGTGACCTCCTAAACAACCGTCAGAATATCTTGTAATCACAATATCTTATACTTTTATATTATTTCTCAATAGATATCTACAAAGAAAAAGTAATATATTGCATTTAACACATTAAAAAATCCAGAGCTATCAAGAATAGATAATGTGGTCAAGGTTTGGTTCAAGTGCAAAGGTTATCGGAGATATAGTTAATGATTCAATACTTATTAAAATTGCATTAGTAATATAAACAGGAACATTTTACAGATAATCTCCATTTTTAAGACAGTTGAAGATTATAACGTTAATATTAGGTAATCAATAACTTATTAATTATGTTGTAATTTTATCAAAAAAGTACATTCAAAGTGCAATAAGGTTTGTTTGTTTATCAATCACGCCTTATCCCCGAACGGATGGCAGAGTCATTATTATACGCCCATTTTGCACTGTAATCAGGTTGAAAACATTATATCACTAAGACACAATAGCCTAAAAATTATGATTTATATAAATTCTCAGCTTAAAATGATACCTCTGAGAATGTCAAATTTGCTGATTCATCAATCTCTTCATATATGTACGTCTGGGTATCTGAGTACTTTTGACTTTGCAATGAGCAATTTGCTCACGTGGTCTTCATATGTAAGTGTAGTTTTAGTTGTCAACGCGTCGTCCACTATCGCAGCGAAGGATTCAGACGACTTCTAAACCGAAACCAGTTTCAAAACCAGAAGTGGTAGAAACTTTAAAATCGCCTATGCACTTATTTGTGGTGCTGTGAATCGAATACCGCAAACCGTTTGTCTTTTTCTCTTATGGTTCCTAAGAAATATATGCGAAACGGACGGTCGGAAAGACTGAGTCGTTTTATACGAATTTCGAAACTTGCGGGTTTAGAAGTCCAAAAGGAGGGTAGGCAGGTTAAACCTATCACACACACTCTATTTGTTAATCCTAGCGCACAAACATCAAGGATACCTAAACTCCAGTTAAAGTAATATTTAAAAAATACTCCTATTGTTGTAAGGAAACTGTTAGTATTATATCGAAAACATTAATTTAAACAGAATCTAAAGAAATAGTGCATATAGTTGATCCAGTAAAAGAAGCCATTGTATGAATATATATAAAACCTGGAAATTAGGTACAGTGAGTCGGGCCAGCAATCACGCTCCTGGCAACTGGAGCAAGTAGTTAATCAGTAGGGATGTCAACTATCATCGTAGAAGCTATCGCTATATTTTGTACTCTCGTAGAAGGACAATTCACCACTTACAAAAAGTAGGATAACCTGTCAAACTGTATTGATAATAAAATCGTTGAAAAGATTTGAGACCCAAGCGGACACATCTGTTAGCTGTTGCTGAAGCTCTTAATTTTTTTTAATCTTAAGTGGCAGACAATTATTCAATTCACCAGTTTGAAAGTGATTGGATAGGTTTTACCAACGTGCTGCTGATCCTATGGCTACTTCGAAACGGGATGAACTGGCTGGACTGTGCTGGTGTTTAACTTTCCCAGTCACCAATTTATAAAGCGTCCAACGTTCTTTCTGAAACACGGAAATGCTCGTAAATGGACGGGACTGTGTCGCTAGTTTATTAAAAAAAAATGTATGGCAGGTACGGATTAAGCGAATCTGGTTGGTTTGTCATAAAGATTTATTTTTTAATTGGTATAACAAAGATTAAATAAATAAATAAGTAAATATTGTGGGACACTTTTCACACAGCGCCATCTAGCCCAAAGTAAGCTAATATTAGCTTGTGTTTTGGGATCTAGATAACTGATAAACATACTTATATATTTCTAAATACATACATATTTTACATAGGTAACACCCAAACTCCGAAACACACATTTGTGGATCACACAAATATTTGTTTTGACCCGGGAATCGAACCCCGGACCTCTTGCGTAGCAGTCGGATACACTCCCACCGCGCCACAGAGGCAGTCATAACGGATTATAAAGCTTTTGATTTGGTTTTTGGTGATCGCGCTTGTCTCAAGAACTACTGGTACGATTTGAAGTTTTTTTTGTTAGCCCATTTATTTAGGAAGGATATAGGTAATATATCATCACGCTACTACCAAGGAGAAAGAAGCAGTGCAATGAAATTAAATCGGGCAAATTTTATCACATTTTATAAAATAATTAACGACGGAATTGGGTGCCACGGGGCTTTGAAATATGTCACGAATGGGCCACGGGGCTCAGCTAATGTGATTTTATAAAATAGCTCGTAATCAACCCTATTGTCAGAAGTCAACGCTGCTTTGATGCCGCATTATTCATTCAAAAAGGGAATGGCTGGATTTCATAGAGGTGGCGAGGTGACGTTGCCGATACGATTGTGACGGGAATAATACTTGAATATATTGGGTCGATCGAATTTTTGATGTATAAGCTCAGGTCTGAAGTCCAGGTTGTAACGGAAATATAGTGTGCAAGCTTTTAAATATTATAAATATACATAAGATTATAATTTATTTATATTATGAGAACAAACTCGATTACATAACATCCCTTTTTTGTTGTCTAAGGTTTCGACCAGGTTGCAATGGCCGCAGTCACAGGTTGACTAATCAATGTTCTTGAATACGGCCCTTACCACCTGGGCCATTCTCTACCCCTCAGCTTTCAGAGATACAGTCTAAAGCGGGACGCCGACACCAAAGAAGTACACTTTTAGCCCCCAGTTTCTCTTTGTCAATGATGAATTTTCCTCTGGTTTATCCCACGGCCTAGTTGGCCTAGCGCGTCGGAATACCGTGATGATTTGGTGGGTTGTCAGGCTCCTCTCTAGATTGGGAGTGTCATACAAAGTCCCCTCGTTCCCTCTCCTCCCCAGTAGGGTAGCGAAGTGCTCGCTTTCAGTACAGGTAAGTCAAGTTAAAGGCCTTATGGGCAGCTTGCAAATTTTAATAGCAGGTCGTCACAACCTGCGCCTGTCCATTTTAACACGGCAAAGAGCTCACCACCTGTTACGTGGGACGAAATGCATACAGTAAAATGAGGGAGTATAGGATGGCTTTGCATACCCCTTCGGGGTTTATATGCGTATAGGTATATACTTTATTAGGTGTTTAATCATCGGTCCTGTGATTCTTAATACCTTCTTTTTTAATCGAATGATAATTTGTCAAGACAACTTTTTAATGTAATGAACTCTCATAGAGTGGAGAGAATTTTCGCCAGGACTGAGTGGTTCGACAATCTATTGTTCGACAGAGAAACGATCTTGTTGATTAAAAATGAAATTTGGAATGCTCTGCCAGCACACGTGTTTCCCTCCTCTTATAATTCAGGTTTCATCAAACAAAGCGTGAAGAGGAATATCATTAGCCGCCAACTTGAGAGCCACTATTAATAGTCCTGTAGATTGTGACAGTGGTTTTCAGTTCATCTGTTGTTCTGTGCATTCAGTACATATATCAGTGGTGTCGTTTGATTAGATATCGAAAAATTTTATTGTGAATCGTGGGCAGTCAGAACGTTTCCATGATAAGTACAATACAATAAGTACAGTACATATCAGTACAGTGTTACACGATGTGTGTGTATCTATCTATCTATCTATATTCACGGTGTATCCCTGACGGGGTAGTCAGAGAGAACAGATTGCCAGGGTTCGCGATCCATGCATACTTCTTTCACTTCCTGCAGATTCGTTAATCGCTTCACACATGTACATGCACATCTGGATTTCCAAGTACTTTGGACTTTTCCGTTTTTCAGCAATCTGCTCACGTGGTCTTCATATACATATAAGCCTCGGCCTACCCTGGCTACTTCTACCCTCTACTTTCGCACAGTAAATATTCTTTGTCTATCGTTCCTCACTTATTCGTTGGACGTGTCCAAACCAACGAAACACGCCCTTTTCCAGCTCAATGTATTTTTTATGTATATACATCGTCTCTTTATATTCACAATGTGCTTAATCGTTTGATTCATTGCCAAAGTCGTTAAGAAGAAGAATGGGGTGATGGTGTCAAGACGCGCCACGATTAATATACCTATATATAACCCGTTTCACATACTATACTGGCATAATAAATTAATAGTTGAATATCTTTTTAAATACAAGCTGTTGTTTGGTTTCGGCGATGCCTGGTTTTGTTAAAAAAATATAATAAGAAATTATACTGAGAGCCACTCAAGAAAAAATCTTTTTCACTCGAAATTTAGTGATGCGACTTCAATTACTTGTTTTAGCTGTCTTTTCTTACCTTTACCCTTGTTATGACCTATACCTGGCATCGGGCGTCTAACTTTTAGGATTATGATGACTCGTGGTACTTGAGGTATTCTGCTCAGCCAGCGTCCGTGTTTTCCTCCTTTATTTTTGTATTTTTTTCTTTTTTTTTTACGAGATATTTTACCGTGTGGGGTTCACCTAGCACCTGATCGTAGTGGTACTGGGAATACCCACTAAAACTCCTCGGCTATCATTTTGCTCTTGTAGAGGTGAAGAGGCACGCGCACGTGTTTCCATCCCATTCAAATCCAAAATCCTGGGTTCTTCAAGCGCAGCGTGAAGACACAAATCACTTGGTGGACAATGGCAGAGGCAGACTGTGACAATGGCCCACAATTCACCAGATGTCGCTGGCTTTAAATCAGGCGGGTGACGTCACTTAGACGACCAGAACTTAAAGAATTCGCTGATGTTCATGGGTGAATTATACTTACCAGTTAACTCATTGCACAGCATGGATATCGTAGGTGAGTTGGTATCTCTGCCGTCAAATACTTTGATGATGTCAGCCCGCCTCAGGCAGCTGAAATACAACAAAACTTTATATTAATCACTGAGCTAACTAATAAATAAATAAAATAAATAATGTGGGACATGTTTTTTTACACTAGTCTAGCCCAAAGTAAGCTAATATAAACTTGTGTTATAGGATCTAGACGACTGATAAACATACTTACATATATAATTCTAAATACATACATATAAAACCATCCAAACTCCGAAACAAATATTTGTGGATAACACAAAAATTTCTTCCGACCCAGTAATTGAACCTGGGACCTTAGTCGCGGCAGTTGCATACAACACCACTGCCCACTGCGCCACCAAAGCAGTCAATCAAATCAAACATTCGAAATAATTTAAGATTAAAAGCTAATTTTACTATTTTGGGTTCATATTCCGTCCCGGGACTCGTATTATTCACTGGGCTACCATTCAAGCTTTGCTTTTAAATAAAGTAACATAGGTAAAAGTAACATTTATTATTATTATTATTATCTTATCTTTCCAGTATCAATTTATTATGAAACACGTTAGCGGCTCAGTATAGAACGTAGAATTGTGTTTTGCACATTTATCAAAGCAGTAGTGTGACCGCAGACAGTTCAAGAATTTGCGGGTTGTCGGTAATATGTGTGAATTGTGGCGTGTTCGCGGAATTAGCACAGTATTTAGTAGTAGTTTCCGATGATACATCTACGAGTATTATAGGTACTTAATATCTATACTAATATATAAAACTAAACATTTTGTTTATTTGTTTGGTTGAACTCGCTAGTCTCAGGAACTAATGGTAGGATTTAAAAATATCTTTGTGTTGGATAGCCCATTTACCGAGGAAAGCTATAGGCTATATATCATCACTACTTTTATACTGAAGAGCGGAGCAGTACTCATAAATGTATGGGCAAAATTTCATTCACTATTATAGAATTTATAATCAACCGAACTAAATAGGTGCGACGGGTGTTCCCTATATTATTTCTTTATTCACGTACAACGTAACACGTCCACGGACAAGAACGTTACGGTCCATGCCAATTACAATATTCATTTGTTTATATTTTGCAAGTTCTTCTTTGACCAACAAGGAAGTTAACCACCTGATTATTATATCACAATACCTACATTCTAAACATGGTATGAAATGGTATGGTGCTTGAGAAAGAGTGGCCGTCAGATTATTTGCCAGATTCTTTCTTTAAGGCTTTTTATTGCGAATTTTGCAGTAAATGTAGAATAATTCCTAATGACATTCATAAGTATTACTATGTAACCGAAATGAATACAGATTATTTTGTTTGTTTGAGGCAGAAGTTGGAGTGGTAAAGACGCTCTGATGGAAGAGCAAAGGGTCCAAAGAGCTTTTGCATCCACGGCAGCAGTCTTCGATTACATTGAGGTCAATATGCAAAAGAGTCATCTGTTAAGAGTAGTAGCACAGCTGAAAAATCATAGGTTTTCTCTCTTTATACGGTGGTAGTAGTCTCTGCCAGTATAGTAGTGTTTTGAGAAAAAGTGTTTAACTATGACATTTGCACCAGGTTCTTGCACTTAAAATAGGATATTTTGAAACAAAAAACAATTCAAATCCATATTAGTAGTCCATTGCATCAATGTTTAAAAATGGTTGAAACACTGTTCATTGGTATTGAGTTGTTCATTAGCTCGATAGATGGCTCTGGTCATACTCTTAAAATAAAAAAATAAATAATAAATAAATATCCATCACGCCTTATCCCCGAAGGGGTGGCAAAGGCATATTATATGCCCACTTTTCACCGTGTGGATTCCTGTCCCACGTAATAGGTGTTGAGCCCATTGCCGTGTTGAAATAGACAAACGCAGGTTGTGGCTACCTGCTGTTGAAATTTTTAAGCCGCCCTTAGTTGGCCTTATGCCTTCAACCAGGCTTAACGACTGCCATTTTCTGGCAACCGGGACCAACGGCTTAACGTGCGTAAAATACGGTGGAGAATATCAACTTGATTTGATACGGTTCGGATAGAACATTGCCCTGGTTAGGCAAAGGTCACAGGTTCAATCCCCGTCTCGAATCGAATTGTCTTTTTCCACTTTATTAAAAATTTATGAGAAATTTAGCAAATTAATTGCTTTAAAATATTATCCATATAAAATTTGAACCAATTAAAGTTAAACTTTTGTTAATAAAGCAATGGAATGTTTTTTTAAAATTCTAATCTTGTATTTTATGCCTGAGTTTGAAATTCCAAAAAGAGATAAAAAGTTTTGATTGACAGCTAAACTGCTACCGATTTCAAGCCTTTTGGATCCTCAGTAGCCTACAGTCAAAAACAGAAGACAAAGGACGTAAAGTTCAAACTAAATCTAATAGACAGCGGCAAGCCACACTTTATTAGACATAAGATACTTACGCTTCCCTCTATATATATTTTTGAAGTGGCTTTATTTGTGAAAACTAACCTTCACTTATTTCCCAAATTGTCAGACATCTCGACTCGTAGTAGACGTAGAGATAAATTATGCAACTTAAAGTCTAGCCTACATGTATATGGAAAAGCGTATTCTGCCTTGCACCAAAAATATATAATAAATTTCCTGATCAATTTAAAATGTTAAGCCTACATCTATTTAAAAGACGGATCAAGGATTTATTAATTGCTAGGTGTTATTACTCAATCTCGGATTTTTTTAATGACGCTCTTGAATGCATTTAACTAATGCACAACAACTCATGCTATATCTGGTAAAAAAGACATCTTATCATTATTATGTAATAATATAATTGACATTTCCTCATGATTTATATTTCCTTGACATTTAAATTTATTATTATTTGATTAATCTGATTATTTTATTATTTGTATCTGATTGTTTGATTCTTAATTTATTGTAATAGTTTAGACGTTAGACCATGACGAATTTGATATGATTAACAGCTTCATGATATTTTCATTATTTTAAAATTTTGTACACCGTCCAAGTAAGGTGAAACATGTTTGACCTACCAAATTGTAATTTACCATCTTCTTTACCATGTTTCTAGCAAATAAATGATTCTGATACATAATATAATAACCTACTATTAAATCAATTTTATGTAAGTGTGAATGTACCAGACTGGCTCTATCGAGCGTTCTGGAAAAATCATAATGCTTCTATTGAAAATCATGCCGTCGGAAAATACCAAGAACCGTTTGTTTCGTGGGAAACTCGACATATGTGTCATTGTACAAGTTAACTGGCAACACCGTTTTTATTTGACGCTAGTCTGGATTGCATTCTAGGCTCTCAGTTTGATTGCAGTTCTCGAAGTCCACTTCGCCAGATCTTCAGTATATGTAAAGATTACATTACGGTTGGGAATAGCATGTGACTTTAAAGAAAAATATGGTTCATAAGTACAATATCAGCTAAAACTATGCGAAGAGGGCATGGTCAGATACATAGCATGAATAAGATTTAATAAAGAATTACCGTTGCGTGCCACCAAATGCAACACTCCTAGCGAAAATTTGAGATCACAACATGCAAGTGCTCAAAAAAAATTGTCAAAAACTAAATGGCCGTGAGATCACTTTCACAATCTTACTGAATGTGAAACTATGGTAATTTTTCAATAAGATTTGGAAACGCTATTCTTACGCTATTTAGTCATATTATGTCGAAATTATCCACATCCTGTAATGTTTGTAAAATAAAATAAATAATAATTATAAAAAAAATTGGCGATGTCAACAGCATTAATATTTTACTAAACCATTAATTTTCAGAAATATTTATACATCAAGACATTTTTCAGGTATAAAATAGAATTTACTCGTACAATTAAAATATAACATACAATAGAAAAATTTAACCAAAGAATAAATATGCAAAATACAAGAAATTTATGATTTTGAGAATGACATGACGTCTAAAGTCATGTCTAACAGAAAATATTACAGTACGAAAATTATGTAAATATATTATGCTAACAAGAGCCAGAACACGAAATGCACAGATAACACCACCGGACTCGTCGCAAAGCTCCGCCTCGCAGCACATGGAAGTATTGACTTTGAATGCTGCTGAGGCGTTGAGCTCATCATCGAGCGACGAGTATTTCTTCCCCCCGACGTCGCCAACACCTGTACGTCGCCAGGGGAGACGCCGGCCACCGACGTGCTTGGAGCCCAGAAGCCCACCGGCCTCGATTAGGGCCCCCGCTGCCGGTGGTAATGTGCACCGCATACGATGGACTTCGTCTATGAATGAAAACGTTATGCGGGCATATTTTGCGGCTACAGAGGGAGGAATTAATCTCACTGCGCACCGTGTTCGTATGCTGCCTTTGTTTCAGATACTAGAACTAACTGTCAACGTTTCGGCACAACGGCTGTCGGATCAGGTGCGAGCCATTCAACGCTGTCACATGTTGGATGACGCTGCAATTGAGAGGCTCCGCTCTGAAGTACAGTGTAACCACATCATTCCTACTTTGTCACAATCAAGTGTAATAAATGAAACACCTAATGACGTACAGCATGTTGAATCAATTGATGAAGTACTGGATGATGTCGTTACTAGAGTAAGTACTCCTTAATTCATCACTGTACTGGGTGTACAGTGATGAATTAAGGAGTACATTGGAACCAACGATTAATGAGTATAAGTTTTCTGATCCAAAGCACCGCCCACGTCTGCCGCGTTTGCCTACGCATAAAAAGAACATGGCGCTAGTGTGTGCCCTGAACTCGGTTTTATCAAGTTATTTTGACAATTGTGTGGAAATAAGTGATGCGCACTCAATTCTGTATTGTGCGGCTGTTACAGTTTGTCGGGTAGCTGGTGTTAAATTTACACAATTTGAATCAGTTATTCGACCAGAATCTGTCCCAGCCTGGCAATGCAGAATTGAGCGTCGTATCGCCGAGACTAGGGTGCTCATTGACAAGCTGTGTTGCTTCAGGGCGGGTAATACACGCCCGAGAGTAATGCGTTTTGTGACCCGGGCGTTCGCAGGGACTGATATTGGTCCTTGCGAATATTCTTTACGGTTCACAGAACGTATTGTCTACCTGAAGCAGAAAGTTTATGCGTGGTCAAATCGTATACGACGATACAGGAAGAGAGTAGATCGCTATGCTCAAAATCGTTCGTTCCAAAAAGATGAGATGTGGGTGTATAGAAGATGGGAGCAGCCGGATCATGGTGTGACTGACATGCGCCTACCCGATGCTGAAGCCACAAATTCCTTTTGGCAAAGCATTTGGTCGGCGCCTGTTAGTTATACAGAGGATGAGTGGATGCGGGATGTCGGATTGTCATGTGAGTCTATTCAAACTGTGGAATCAATAATAATAACGTCTAATGACATCGCCCATACTGTAAAAACTACATCCAAGCAACAAACGTCGTAATAACGGACTGGATCAGTGACATTACAGTGTCGGCCCTCTACTGCCCGCCGAGATTTACTATCAAGGAAACGGAGTTTAATGACTTTTTTCAATCCCTTGGAGACAGATTTATTGCAGGAGGTGACTATAATGCCAAGCACACGTTTTGGGGTTCTAGGCTTGTTCTACCCAGAGGGCGTGAACTCTTTAAATGCATCCAAACAAGAAATTTGAACGTGATATCGTCAGGCCAACCCACTTACTGGCCAATTGACAAAAGAAAAATCCCGGATGTTATCGATTTTTGTGTCAGCAAAGGAATCGTAAATAACAATATATCGTGTCGGAGTTGCTGGGATCTGTCCTCAGACCACTCTCCAATCATAGTAGAACTACACACTACCGCCCAAGAATGCGCCAAAAAATGCGTTCTGCATAACAAAAAAACTAACTGGCCTCTATTTCGAGAGCTCATCGACAAAGCATTCCAGGAACCAGTTAGTCTAAAATCTGAAGACGAAATAACAGAAGCTGTTCTGTACTTCAACAACAGTGTGCAGGATGCAGCCTGGTCTTCAACCCCACCTCTACCACATAGAAGCACGGACAACTATGTAGCGAAACATATATTAGATAAAATAATCCAAAAAAGGAGAATAAGAAAGCATTGGCAGCAAAGCAGAGACCCTGGTGTAAAAAAACAACTCAACCACATCAACAGACAGCTGAAACACATTCTAGACAAGGATCGTAACGACGGATTTCATAATTATCTCATTGGCCTGGATGCTACTGCTTCATCAGATTATTCATTATGGAAAGCCACCAGAAGGCTGAAACGGCCTGTTAGTGTTTCTCCTCCTATAAGAAAGTCTGATGGTTCCTGGGCGCGGACGGACCAAGAGAAAGCCGAAACCTTCTCAGAACATCTCTCAAAAGTCTTTATTCCTCATCCATACGAAGGCTCTCCAGAAGATGCCGTAGAAATTACTGATTATTTGAATACTCCTAAAAATACGGAGGAAATACCATTAAAATTTACAAAAACAGAAGTTGTCCGAACTATAAAAAAATCGGACCCAAAGAAGTCACCAGGATTCGACCTTATTACAAACCGCATACTACAAGAACTACCAGAATCTGGCATAACTTTTCTGACGTCACTATTTAACGCCATGACAAGACTGCAGTTCTTTCCCCTGGAGTGGAAGGTTGCGCAAATTATAATGCTACTGAAACCAGACAAACAACCAGAAGAAGCAAAATCATATAGACCCATAAGCCTGCTACCCATCCCATCCAAAATATTTGAATCCCTACTGTTGCAACGAATCCTACCTATACTCAAAGAAAAAGGACTAATTCCTGACCATCAGTTTGGGTTCCGCAGTAAACATGCCACTGTCGACCAAGTGCACAGACTAGCAAATAAGATTATGGAATCACTGGAGGCAAAGTCTTACTGTACCAGTGCATTTTTGGACATATCTCAAGCGTTTGACCGCGTTTGGCATGCAGGTCTGCTTTTTAAATTAAAAAACGCCCTACCAGATCCCCTGTACGGAATACTAAAATCATTCCTACAACAGCGACACTTCATAGTACAAAGTGGGGAAGCACTGTCTGATCTTTGTCCCATACAGGCAGGAGTACCACAGGGTAGCGTGCTGGGTCCAATACTCTACTTACTGTTCACTGCAGACTTGCCGACATCCGAATCACTAACTACCGGGACCTTTGCTGACGATACCGCCATACTAGCTGCACATAGTGACCCAAAAATTGCCTCACAAATACTCCAAGAAGGACTAAATGACATATCAGACTGGCTTAAAAAGTGGCGGATAAAAGCCAACGAAACCAAATCAGTCAATGTAACGTTTACTTTGAGAAGAGGATCCTGTCCTCCAGTCACACTAAATAACATTGAAGTCCCACAAGCAGATCATGTGAGATATCTTGGATTGCATTTAGACAAAAGACTTACCTGGCAAAAACATATTTTCACTAAGAGGAAGCAACTTGGTATCCAAACACGGAAACTTTACTGGCTCATAGGGCGAAAGTCTAAGCTATCTCTCGAAAACAAAATACTCTTGTACAAGGCAATACTGAAGCCCATCTGGACGTACGGGATCCAATTGTGGGGCACCGCATCTCACTCAAATATAGAAATCATACAGAGGTTTCAAAACAAAGCTCTGCGTATGTTAACCAACGCGCCCTGGTTTGTACCCAACGAACTACTACACCGTGACCTACGAATGCCCACTGTTAAGCAGGAAATCGTGCGCCATACCAAGTCCTATAAAGAACGAATCCAACAACACCCAAATACTCTGGCTCGATCACTAATGGAGAATCACAATATAGCGCGACGATTAAAGCGCAAAATACCTCAAGACCTAATCCGATCACAGTAAATATAAATACTGTCTAAACAATGAGGATGTGACACAGGTCACATACTGAGCGAGCCAGCGAAAGCACCAACCAACATACTTCTGAATGTCCCATGAAGGAGACAGATTGTAGTACACGAGGAGAGAATATAAAAAAAAAAAAAAAAAAAAAATAATGACATCGCCAGTGCAGTTCGTTCGTTACCCAATTGGAAGTCACCTGGGCCGGACGGACTGCACAATTTTTGGCTAAAATGGTTCCATAGCTCACATGATTATTTGGCATCTTGCTTTCAAACATCACTTGAGTCTGGGTCGCTTCCATCTTTTATGACTTCAGGCATTACTCACCTTCTCTATAAATCAGGTAGTACCACGGACCCTAACTTGTTTACCTACGGTCTATAAGCTTCTTATATCTATTTTGAGAGTAAAATTAACAACCCATATTGATAATAATTCCATAATGTTGTGACGGCCTCTACCGCCCCCCTTTATATAATAAATAAAAGTAACTAGTGGAGTACATAAATGGCTTATAATTTTTTGTTGTTACGAAAAACTTCGTTGGGTTTGCATACAAGTGCGGTTCGGGCCATAAATCGTTATATTTTTTGTACTTATATTAACTTTGGGTCAGACGAATGCTAAGAGGTATTCATTTAAAAATACGCACATAAATAGTAAAATCGGGTGACAGTTCATAAGTGCTTTGGGTACAATGATATTAATTTTAGTTAAAATTGGCCGCATAAGTGGGAACTAAACCATTTAAACAGTTTTTCTGCTAAACTTTTGTGTTGATATCTGAGATTTTGTCTTGTGACCACTTGACACATGTTTGTGTTAAAATAATATTCTCTGAAGGACGCGCGCATTTTTTGTAAACAAAAAAGGGATACCTTTTTTGTTCTGTTCAAAACTGAGGACAAAGGGCCAAAATACCATGAGTTCAAATTATGAATAGTTCTATTCAGTTGCAAACCGGGCGCGTATTCAGGCACATCTGCCTAACTAAGAGTAAGACCTCCGAAAAAGGTCTAGTGTTTGTGTGACTCTGCTGCCTATAAGTTAAGTATGATTACTTATTGAGACTGCCGTTTGCTTATAATTCTTCCTACTAAGTATAATTACTTAATGAGACTGCCGTTTGTTTATAATTATTCCTATTAAGTATAATTACTTATTGAGACTGCCGTTTGTTTATAATTATTCCTACTAAAATATATTTTGTTACTTATTGAAATCATATAATGTTTCTTTGATATTCTTTTATTCAAATTAAATTAATTATTCCTAGGTAGATGGATTATTATTTGAATGCTTTTAAGATTAACTAATAGATTTGTTTTTGATTTATTATAATATATCTAGATAATTCAGTGTGCAGATAAAATTAATAAGCTGAGATTATTTAGTGTTTGATTATGAATTTTTTCATGGACGTAAGTTAAATTAATTAATTAAGTACGAAGATATCATTGACTGAGCATCATTATGAGGCTCAACAGGTCAGATATAAACAGATTATATTATAATAAAATATATGTATCATATGTATGAAATATGTCTATGTGCATGGGTGTGATTAGATAAGAGGTTGTGCATGTAGAACTTATTTTTAGATATCTATTTGCATATTATATACATTTGTAATCTTTTGGACTTCAGATTTTATATAATTTAAAACATTGATTAAATAATTTACAACATCGTAAAAAGGGTTAGTAGATACGGAATAATTAAATTTAGCTTAACGACAGAACGATTAGCTGATTTAATTAGATAACTTCAATATACTTTATCCGGTTTGGTTTTGGTCTAAACATTATAAGAACAAGTATTATTGACGATGCGACGTGCTGGCGATTACAAATGACGACTGAATTAATGTAGCGTACTACATACGTTACAAAATTGTTCCTTTTGACTGAATTAAATGCTGAGTACATTTAATCAGTGTTGAATCATACTAGATTTCGGCTAACTTCGAGAAGATATAGATAGTCCAGCGTATATCACCATCAGACACTACTATTTGAGTCGACGTGCACAGCTATTCAACGACTACAAACCTATATAATTCGAATACACACTAATATTAATGAGACATGGCGTTTGACGCTACGATACTCACACAAACAGGACGATTTATGAGGCTGTAAATAAGTTCTCGGGGGATATCTATGATTGAACCTGCAACGTGGGAAGTTCCTAGTTGTGATGTTATCTGGCTTAGTCATGACTAACTTGATGAATATGATCCAGAGTTCCAGCTTACAGATGTGCCTAGACTGCAAATGTATTATTTAGTAAGCTTAATTTTTTTAAGCTACTATAATGCGCTAGTCTTCTATATGACCTTTCATACATCCAACTATCCAACTATGACCTTTCATATTTAATATGAGGTTCTAAGTTTCACGCTAGTACGTGTAAGTGCTAGACTTCAGATAAAGACTGAATTAAGTGCTGAATGTGTTTAATCAGTGTCAATTCTACTAGATATTAGTCACACTTCGAGGCGATATATATGGCAGAGCGTATATACAACTTTACTCGAAATTATCTCATTGGCTGTGAAGTAATGCGAGTTCATTTAATTTTTCTCTAGCCATGGTGTTCGACGCTAATGGTACTCACACGACAGGACGACTTATGGGGTTAAACAAATACCTCCGGGGAAAGTCTAGCACAGTTTGGCCGATCTGTAGTGATGACGAAAATCCTCGCAACGAGGGGAGTTCCTTGCTGTGATGTTATCTGGCTTAATCATGATTAACTTGATTAAAATTACTTTGAGCTCCAATTACACACATGCTTTGAATTCAAATATGACACTTTGGAAGCTATGT
This sequence comes from Thumatha senex, assembly GCA_948477245.1. Lineage (NCBI taxonomy): Eukaryota > Metazoa > Arthropoda > Insecta > Lepidoptera > Erebidae > Thumatha > Thumatha senex. Next base: position 9,220,205 of record OX419734.1, read on the forward strand.
TTATTAAGCTATTTTAGTACGCACATTCAATATGACCTATCATTCCATATCAAACTACTAGACTCCAGACAGAGAATGATACCCTAGATTGCTCATCAGCACATGTTAGTGCTATGCTTCAAAAACAGTATTTAATGTTGAGTACATTTATTCTGGTCACTTCGTCCTGCTGTCAAGAGGATTACAAATTTTCACATCAAACAACTCACTCACTCATTCTGCGACTTCTACTTGCAATATTCTTTTAGACCAAAATCTGTCGGAATAAACTTATATTGTGTTATATTTGACGGGACGCACATTGGGGTAATGTAGTATGGACAAAGGCTAGTCTCATAGGTCAATTAAAATTTACAGGATCCAGAATCGAGCCCGAATCGCCTACAAGTAGAAATTAGTTCGAGCCAGTTATATCAGGTCAGAATGCATGAGACTTTATTTGCAGTATCCAAACTATTCTTTACTTTAAGATAACAATTCACCATTCATCTTGAGTATGTTTCGATCATTGTGTTTTTCAGAGATTTTATAAAATATTATCAAACAATTATTTTTTATTAATTTAACCACTAGACGATTACGGATCACAAGGCCATATATTACGTAACATGTTCAATAGCATCACTTAGGTATTCCTTTCTTTAGCTAGAATTTTAACTCAGCGGTTAGCGAGAGATATTAGAATCTCCTCCTCATCTTCTTTCTACACACGGTTCTCAATCGCGCGCATATCTAAATACGGGCTACCAAGGGGGGGGGGGGGGGCGTTACAATGTCCAACTCTCAAAATGGATGTAGAAGCAGATCACGTGGTACTAAAGAACTCCTTATTCTTGACATGGTCATTAATCAGCAGGTCCACCGTAACCGGAGAAATCTAGCGACATGCTGGATTGATTACAAGAAAGCCTATGATTCTGTGCCTCATACATGGTTGTTGAGGGTGCTAGAGTTGTACAAAGTTGATACAACTCTGTGCACCTTCTTGAAGGCATGTATGGGGCAATGGAGAACGGCTATTGTATACGCAGATTCACCAGATCACAGATTCACCATGTCAAGTTCTTGGAAATGGTGAATCTGTCAAGATCGAGAGGGGTATATTTCAGGGTGACAGTTTGAGTCCTTTATGTTTTTATCTGGCATTGAATCCTCTCAGTACTTTACTGGAGGATTCAGGGTTAGGCTATCAGTTCCGGAGAGGAGGTCAAGTTGTGTCGCACCTTCTTTACATGGATGACTTGAAATTATTAGCTTCTACTGAATCCCATTTGACTGAGTTACTAAAGGTCACTGAAACTTTTAGCAATTCAATCAAAACGAAATTTGGTGTAGATAAATGTGCTGTCATGCATGTTAAGAAGGGGCGGATCGTGGAATCTGAAGGAATAAATCTTTCAAACTTCACAAAACTTAGGTCTCTTTCCGCGACTGAAACCTATAAATATCTCGGTATGTCGCAAGCTTTGGGTATTACTGAGACTGACATGAAACGAACGTTGCAAGATCGCTTATTGGGTCGCCTGGAAAAAGTACTAAAAAGTCTTACGTCAGGCGGCAACAAGGTGCGCGCTATTAACGGGTGGGCCATGCCAGTTTTAGTATACTCCTTCGGCATACTTAGATGGACTCAAACTGAGTTAGGAAAGTCCGTTCTTTATTGACCACATATCGGATGCATCACCAACGTTCGTCTGTAATGAGGTTGTATATCCCACGGAAGTGTGGAGGTCGTGGCTTTTTAAACGCCAAGACCTTGCAGAACCGTGAGATATGCAACCTCAGAGAATATTTTATTCATACTAGCGTGGGTATGCATAGAGATGTGGTAGCAGTAGATAACGGACTGACCCCACTCGCTCTTGCCAAAGAGAACTGGCGCAAACCAGTAATACTTAGTACTGACGATCGCAAAAAAATATGGCAGAGTAAAGAGCTGCATGGACGATTTTATCGGGCCTTACATGGGCCTGATGTAGATTTATTAGCATCTGTATCCTGGCTACGTTTCGGTGATCTATTTGGAGAATCCGAGGGTTTTATCTGTGCAATTAGAGACGAAGTTGTTATGACGAATAACTATCGGAAGTATATTCTGACAGATGGTACGGTTGACATATGTCGGGCATGCCACCTACCTGGCGAATCTCTTAGACATATAATTTCTGACTGTTCTCGTCTTGCCAACGGCGAGCATTTGCATAGGCACAACCAAGTGGCCAGGATTGTCCATCAGCAACTTGCACTAAAATATAATCTTGTCGATTCAGAGGTACCGTATTATAGGTATGCGTCCGACCCAGTTCTAGAAAATGGTCGCGTCACGTTGTTCTGGGACCGATCCATTATCACTGACAGGACTATTGTAGCCAAAAAGCCTGATATAGTGGTAATAGATCGGTCAGAGTACCTTGCATTAATCGTTGATATATCCATACCACATGACGAGAATCTCGTAAAAGCAGAAAAAGACAAACAAATAAAATATTTGGACCTTGCTCACGAGGTTGTCGACATGTGGGATGTGGATACAGCGATTATTGTTCCGATAGTCGTATCGGCACATTGTCTGATCGCCAAGAGCCACGACCAACATCTCAAGAGGCTCGCTTTAGGCAGTTGGGTCAAGGGCTTGATGCAAAAGGCGGTTCTTCTGGGCACGGCACGTATTGTGCGGAAATTTCTGTCTCTGCAGTCCTGACCACCGGTAGCTTGGTCCCTGTACCCCATGCCGGTGGGATACTATTTTTTATATTTTTAAATAGATTTTTTTATATTTATAATGTATTTAAAAATGTAATTGATATGTGTAATAACTGAATAAAGGAAATAATAATAATATAATCCTACTTATGTTTCATAGGTGAGTCATTTAAGTCAAGTACAGCGATCAGCTTCGGAATCATTAGTTTAGTACTCGTAGTTTATTGAATGCTCGTTAAATTAAATTGTCGAATTTACTGTATTACGCGACTTTATAAGGATTTACTTGTTCTTCCAGTAGAAATATTTAGACATGGGTTTGGGTTGGTAAAATCGTTTAGAGCGTCAGCCTTATTGGCGATAGTGGTAAAATTTATTATGTGATTAAAGTGAAATGTGCTATACTCTTAAAACCCCGGGTTCTTTAAACGGAGCGTAAGGAAGTTCATCATTGGGCCGTCATCTTGAGGGAATGAAGGGTAATAATCTTGTGGACTGTGGCGGTGACCAGTAATTCGCGTTTTTATTAGTGTGCTAAAAAAATTGGAATTCATATCTATGCTGGTGTATGTTATGTATCGAAAAATGTAAACATGTAGTATAGGGATCACATAATTTAAACTGGAATGACAAAAAAAACGAATGATAATCATAAAGAATATTTACATAATATTAAGTATAACTTAACTTTGATCCCCGAACCTTCTTTGAGAATTAGTAGAATAGTTATAATTTTTTAATAAAGTGGAAAAGACAATCCGATTCGAGACAGGGACAGGGTTCTTTATCCACTTTATAAAAAAATTATGAGAAATTTAGCAAATAATTGCTTTAAAAAATTATCAATAGTAATTCAATGAGAATAGTTGTTTCAATGAGGATTTTCAAATTAATTTGCCCTAAAAATTCAGCCGTTTCATCTTGTTTAGAATGTGATCCTATAAAAATTAACGAGCCAAAAGTAAATAAGCACTTTTGTGCGTTGCTGTCGAGAGCTGAAGCGATGGAAATAGCCCATTATGTTAATGCAATGTTGACAATACTCGGCAGTTGCGACATTATTGGATATTTATTGCACTAACGGATAGAATATAACCTAAAGTACGGATGTATGTACGGTATGTACGTATATTGCTGCTCTTATGCATAATATCAAGTTTCCGAGTGTAATTGCACAGTTGACTGTTGTAGACCGCGTGCTCTGTGTGTCGTTAACGATCACTATGATAAGTGGTTATGCAGTGAGATGTGTGACCGTTAGTGGCTTTTGAGGGTTCCGTAGCCGAATGTCAAAATAAACATAAACCTTATGTGTAATCCTTCACGGATTACACATAAGGTTTAAGGACCTTATTTCCTAATAATAAATCTGTAAAGGTGCCTAAGTACATACATATTGTCACATATTTCACCGTTTGCATTTTTGTCCCACGTAACAGGTGGCGAGCTCATTGCCGTGTTGAAATGGACAGGCGCAGGCTGTGGCAAACCGGTGTTGAAATTATAAGACTTTATTTTTAAAATTTTACGAGTAAGGCCTTCAACTTGGCTTAACGACTGCCATTTTATTGGCAACCGGGAGCAACGGCTTAACGTGCCTTCCGAAGCACGGAACTGGGGTAGGAAAATAAAATGCGTCATTTTTGATGTTAAATTTGAAAAAAAATTTGAACCCGTTGCCTTTTTAGTGCGGTGGTAACAAAAAGGCTAAAAGGTCTTACTTATGTGCTAGACACTAATTAGCACGACCAATTAAAGTCCTGATAGTCTCGGACTGGTAAATAATAATTATAATTCGCGCGGGGCGTGGCTTGATCGGTATCGGGCGCAGAGCGCGCGTGGTGCAGGTTCCCGACTGCGCTTACTCGTGCGGGCGATTGCTGCAACGGAACCCTTCATGGGCGAGTCCGACACTTTTTAGATATAAGTCCGCCGATATGCACCGTTAAGTCACCCTCTGCTTCACGAAGCAGGGGTTGTAAAGAGGATGAAAACACTGTTTTTTCACAAGTGTTTTCGTACTTGATCTCGGCTACCAATAACATGATAGTAATGTGACAGTGTCAAGTACTTATAACTGAAGTAAGATTTCTTAATATTTCTTGTCAACCGGGAATATTTGGCGGAGATATGACAAAATTATTCCATTACTCATTATTAGGTAGATAATTATTCGAGGGTTATTATCAGTTGAATCCAAAGTCATTGTCCTTCCATTTTCATAGAACAACATCCATGACTGTAAAACATATAATTTCAAAGTTCCTTAAAGGTGTTAGCTGAAAATCAGCTCTGTCTTATAATAATATATTGTAATGATGGCTATACTGGACGTGACATTGTAAGCACTTTTTTGTCTAAGCATTTAAAAACTGTCTGAGTGCATCGATTTAAACCTTATGCCCCCGCAAATGATGCTACACCATAAAGGAAGCTGAAGACCGTGCAAAGTAGAAGAAGAGTCGAACAGCTCATCATCACAGACTGCGAGTTCATAAAACGTTGATAAACTCGAAAAAGTCGATAAAAAAGTATAGAAGGTTGACAGAATTTTATTATTCTGCATATACGTGTTAAAACCAGGTAAATCCTCTAATATTATAAACGCGAAAGTTTGTAAGTATGGATGTTTGTTACTCTCTCACGCAAAATCTACTGAATGTATTTTGATGAAACTTTACAATAATATAGCTTACACATCAGAATAACACATAGGCTACTTATTAAGCGAACAAGTTCCTGTGGGAAACGGGAACTGGAAATCTTCACCACGCGTGCGGTGCCGCGGGCGTCAACTAATATTTTAATATACTCGTAACCTTGTAAAGCCTTGTAAACCAAAGGAGCCATAAGTAGTTTTCCACTAAACTCGTTTACGTCCCTATGTAAAAGGATTAGTTTCAGCAATTTGGCTTTCAACTTGCGTGAGTTAAGTCAGCTACATGTAAAACGTAATGTATAATGTAGAGAGTATGTTATGTTGGCAACATTTTCAAATTTGGATGTTGAGTGAGCTAGATGTCAGAAGGCCAATTCTCGTAATAAAAGCACGGTCAAAGTTAAGTTCCGATCTAAGCTCAGACTCCCAAATCTTAAAAAAGGTATTCTCGTAACAAAATCTTATGCATCTAACATTACCTGTAAGTTGATTAGATCGAATTGAGACTGAAAGTTGAAAATGACAAAATCAGTATTCTGAAGGCCAATTCTCCTAATTAATAAACATCACAGAATGAGCTGTTATTGAATCTATACTGAATTATGAAGTGAGTGAAATTCGGTATTCTCCTAACCAAAATTACAATAACATGAGGCCAATTCTCGTAATAAAAGCACGGTCAAAATTAAGTTCCGATCTAAGCTCAGACTCCCAAATCTTAAAAAACGCATTGTCGTAACCAAGTTTTATGCATCTAACATTACCTGTAAGTTGACTAAATCGAATTGAGACTGAAAGTTGAAAATGACAAAATCTGTATTCTGCTAGTCTTATTATTTGAGACACAATTCTGAATGAAATATTTTTGGTATTCTCGTCATAATTTATGTGTCAAACTTGACATTTATATGAGTTTGAATGTAAATCGACAGTAGATCGACGGAATACTGCGGAAAACCTGTTTTTGTTCGGTTAAAACGCGATTCGTGTTAAATATGAGCGGATATTTACGATGGTGGTAATGAAATTCTTTATTAATTGTCTCTGGGTGATGCTTAGATGAAGTATACTTCATGGAATTTGTGTGAATGAATTTGCGGTGTGCTATATATACATGCATAATGCACACACTATAGCTGCGTATCGTAACGGTGTAGCGAGTCCAGAGATTTTATCTCATTTAAAAAATTGCGTACCGCGCTAAACGAGGCTTTCACTTTAAACAGTGACCGGGATCGACGTTAATGATGATGAAAAAAAATTCTACACTGAAAGAGTCCTAATTGATTACACAATATTATTTAATAAGACCTGTAGATGACCGGGATCAACGTTAGATGATGATGATGATTATAGTAGCGAGTCCAGAGGATTTATCTCATCTAAAAATATGCATAGGTACCGCGCTAAAAGAAGTTTTCACTTCAAAAATTTACCGGGATCGACGTTAATAATGATGATGATGATGAATAAAAAATTCTACTCTGAAAGAGTATTAATTGATTACACAATATTATTTAATTAGACCTGTAGATGACCGGGATCAACGTTACATGATGATGATGATGATTATAGTCGCGAGTCCAGAGATTTTATCTCTAAAAATATGCGTACCGCGCTAAAAGAAGTTTTCACTTCAAAAAAAAGTATACTTAATGTAAGGGGTGATGGGTGCACTGTGTGTTTTATTCTGTAACATGATGTTTTTATTGCGAGATTGACACGAGTCTGAACTGAAATCATACCTATCATTTAACTAAAACCTAACCAACATGCTATTGTAATTTTGGTTAGGAGAATACCGATTTTCACTCACATAATAATTCAGTTTAGATTCAATAACAGTTTACTCTGTGATGCTTATTAATTAGGAGATTGGCCTTCAGAATAAAACATAGGCTACTTTTTATCCCGGGAAGAAGTTCCTGTGGGAAACGGGAACGGGAAAACTTCTCTACGCGGGCGAAGCCGCGGGCGTCTACTAGTATAGTATAAATGCATATCTATTTTCAATATTAAGTCAAAATTTGTTTTTTTCGTGGAAACAATTCTTATGCATTTTCTGGGTCTACAACTATTCTTCCCTTACGATGTATACATTTAAAAAAATACTATTTGATGATGAAACACTAATGCGGAAAGTCATTTAGAAAGTAGGTTTAACTTAAATTGCCTGATAGTAAAACATTGAGAACAATTAAAGTTTTAAAATATACTGTAAACTTTCTGTATCTAGTTTAAAATCCCCTCAATACACGCCATCGAGCTTTATTTTGGTCAGACTTTAAATATTGAACTACAATTTTCAAATTTAGATTTTCTTGTATTCGTGGCGCAGTGGTAGTGTAATGCGACTGCCGCGACTGAGGTCCCGGGTTCGATTTCCAGGTCGGAAGAAATATTTGTGTGATCCACAAATGTTTGTTTCGGAGTTGGTATAAGTATGATTCACCATAGTCTAGATCCCATAAACCTAGCTTATATTAGCTTACGTTGGCTTGAGGGCGGTGTGTAAAAAATGACCCACAATATTTATATTTTATTTTATTTGTAATCAATCAGAATGTTAGTAAACAGGACCGGTATTGTTATTGTTCTGCCAAGTATGCATTGAATTAAAGCTTTCTTGATTGCTAATGTGATGTAATCACGAAGATAATTCACAGTAGTTTACACACCAATTATTTCTGTGTAAATTCTGTGTCTTTTATTTGGCCACCGGAAGTAAGAGTTAATCGGGTGAGGTGCTTAATTTAATTTTGTAATATGATCAAGGATCTAAATCTTTCGCAATTTATTGGAGCGAAGCGAACTTCTATCAAACCACTCAACACTTTTTGATCAAATTTGAACCATAGTACGAAATCTATTCACATATGGTATAGAAAAAATAAAATCGAATATCGGACATACCATGGAGGAATAATCACCGAAACGAAAATTGACATCGACAAAGAACTCGAGAAATGGGGAAACGCTTCGCTCCATTTAGACTCACCGGGGGCGGCAAGTGCACCTAGTAGAATAATACGTAAAAGCAAGTTGTAAATAAGCAAAATAAGTTTAAAGAACTTCTCTTATAGAATCCATTAGACCATACCAACATACAAAATACCTGTAGCTTAGCGGCGCATTTATGCATTATCCGGATAATTAAACAAGTACCTATTGTTCATGAGTTTAACTCATTAATGCATGCACTGGGCGGCCATTAAAACCATAATTTAATTATAGTGGCTCTGTTGCTATCCGCTTTGGGAAACTGATATGGACGGTAAACTCTCTTTGTACTTAATGCGTGGAATGTGATGAGGTAAGGCTTCGTGCGGACTAGCGCTTTTTTATATGACGTAATAATACTAAAAATTAAAAAAAAATCCCTACGCATAATAATCCTTATGGTTTAAGGAACAACCTTTAAAAGTATGAATTTTCGAAGAGTCGAGTTTTCTGTAGACCATTCTGGTTGCTGTACCAAGTCAACGTTATCGAATTACTAAATAATATCCTACAAGTTACCTACTCATTGAAATTAATCTATAGAGTCGGGTTCTCTGGAGATCATTCTGGCTTTAGCATCAAGTCGAAGTTATCCATTAACTCTACTATACTGGCACACGTTCTTGAGCACTTAATCGAGGAATCATACGTTGAAAATGCCTTACATCATTTTGGAAACAAGCTGATACTCTTACACTGCTAGTCTGATATTAATCAAACATAGTTAGGAATTATCGCAAGAAAACTGGCTTCCAAATGAAAGAAACCGCATCAAAATTGGTCCATACGTTTAAAGCTACGTTGTCACAGACAGACACACACACAGACATCGACGTCAAACTTACAATACTTTTTGCGTCGGGGGTTAAAAACTTTTGAAATAGAATATAACTTGTTTATTTGTTCCTCAGAATTTATTTAAGAGTTGGATTTTATTATACCACTGAGGTGGCATCCCACCCGATGGAATCTGGATGTGATGTGCCTTACTGAAATCTTTGGGGACCGTGCTAGCCTTTTGCTAGTGATACATCTTATGTTAACAGACGAGGTCATTGCAAAGAGAAGGAAAACTCGATTCAAAATCCTGTATCAACCCAAATTTTACTCTTTTGAGGACCAGTGAGTTTCGCAAGCGTTGATGTCGATTTTTAAGCAACGGTTTTAATTCTTGTTCGAACGAGGCCTAAGAATGTATTAAAATGCTTATTTGACTATTTTCTATTCAAAAAAACTACAGACAACATTTTTAGATTCTAATAAATAACATTATCCATATTTTCTATAGCGAATTTTTATTTCTACACTATTCTCGACCCTGTTTTGTTTAATATTATAAAATAAATAAATAACCATCACGATCCCCGATGGCAGAGACATATTATATGCCCACTTTTCACCGTGTGGATTCCTGTCCCACGTAATAGGTGGTGAGCCCATTGCCGTGTTTGAAATAGACAGACGCAGGTTGTGGCTACCTGCTGTTGAAAATTTTCAAGGCCTTCAACCGGGCTTAACGACTGCCATTTTACTGGCAACCGGGACCAACGGCTTAACGTGCCTTCCGAAACACGGAAACGCTCGCAAATGTAAATGCCACAAAGTGGTCACCCATCCGAGGACCAGCCATAGTGAAAGATGCGAAACTCAGTGATCGTTTACAGAACACTGAGACCGCGGGGCCACGAGCGCTGCTATTAATAACGTATAATAATATAATAAACATAACTCGCCCAAGTCAGCCAGTCGAGTCCACTAAAACACTAGCGGACTTCGTACTGCTGTACAATATGTGGTGTATTATTTCTAGTTTGCATTTTACATCAAACTTTTTTATTGGTCGCTAAAAATATTGAGGTGTCTAATTATATTCCGATTCAAATTCATCAAAATGTTTGTTTTTTAAACTTGAAGTCCATTTACAATAATTACATGAATGATTTATCAATTAATTTAACAAAAGAGGGGTATATGTAACGAAGTGATACGCAATATGGCAGGTTCGAATTAAGTGTCAGCGTTAAGCTGAAAAAGGGTGGGCTCCGTTGGTTTGGACACGTCCAACGAACGAGTGAGGAACGAGTATTTGAGTATATTTGAGGAACAATGCTGTTGGAAGTCATCTGGAAATTATAACAACCTTAGACAGATAATAATTAATCTTGGTTAGAAGAACTTTGACAAAGAAGTCGTCAGCGGCATACATCAATAAACAGAATTCTAAAAATCTAAAACCATTGCATTATGTAATCCACGGTAGACGGATGTAGATACTTACAGAAGGGCTAGTCCGTACCCTCAATCGCGCCGAGAGTTATGGAGCGGGCTTGAAATTTCTTTGAAAGATTACATAGTGAACTAGTTATGTCTGAACCGTTGGCTGATGGAGTAGACATGGAGTGGAGACCGTGACTCACCAAATATAAGGTACGACGAATTTCCAATCGGAAAAACCTTGTTCTATGGCGAAAATTGAGTGAGGCCTACGTCCAACGTGAATTGCGACGAATTGAGTCGTAGTTCCGACTCCAGGAACTCTACCAATATTTATAAAATTATCCCGGGAACTGGTTCATGTGGGAAAGCGGAAATTTCACCACGAGTACGGTACCGCAGCCGTCCTCTAGTCTACAACAAAAGCTTAAGATATTCTTTACATATTCCTTCTACTAAATACTTAAGTATTAGGTATATTTAAGTTCCAGTATTAGTAGTAGTGGTAGATCTATTCTCTCTGACAAACCTGTCAGGGATACAGCGTGAAGTTAGTTATGACTTTTTTCATGTTTCAGTAGAAAGAAATGTATGGTTATATGATGTACAACCAAAAGAGCTCAGCAATCGATAATGCATAAAACTATTGTTCTCCTTTGTGCATCAATACAATATTGTTCATACCCGATTTTACTATAAAACTCACAGAAGGTACAAATGTGATAGTAGGACCATGAAGTTTGCCAAAAATTATGGGATATCAATTTTGTATTGCCTACAAAGCTGAATGTAGATAATTTTGCAATAGAGTCTTGAATTACCAATATCTTGTGGTATTAATTATGAGATACGAGTTTTTTAAATTCTAGAAGCTTCTCTTTCTCATAGTCCTGTCTGATTTTATGAATAATCTCAAGCAATATATAATCTTATTATCTGATTATGTAGTTAGCGCAGATACATTAATTATAAAACTTATGTTTATCTTAGAATTATTACTACACATTTTTTAAAGTAAATATATTGTACCCGTAAGTCATTAAATAACTTGTATAAATAAAGTAGGTGACATAAGTTAAACATTTTTCTATAACAAGTAAATACAGCCTACTCCCGTACAGATTTTTACTAGTGTCAGTACGGTAACAAGCACATCAATAACTTGAAACTATGGTTGAACACAATTGTGAAGTATTTAATAAAAATATTTGAATTTTAAAAGAAGTTTTGACTCTCATTGCCACAATTCCACATATAGTTTTATTTTACCGGCGACAACAAAGCAAAATAAATTGTCTTGGAAAATGAAATCCCATGGTGTCACTAACATTTTTGTGCACGCCCGTCATCATATTCAATATTTTCGATCAAAGATTGGATTATGACGCATACCTCCGCAGTTTTATTACACAGTCTTCGGATATTATCGGTGACTTTGTGGAATATGTAATTTTATGTGCAGTATAATTTTTATAGATGGATTTTAGTTCGAGAATAACACTTTTTGAGTGTTGGTTTAAATGTTTGTCAACGGTTAATATATATTCAATCACGTAATTGAAATTTTCGGTCATTGACCAACTTTGAGAGGAAGTTTCTGTTCTTAACCGTGTTGATTAAAACAAAAACGAATTCATTTAGTTAACCGGAACTTTAATGTGACTAATTTAAGATTGATTGCGATAAAAGCTTTGGCGTCTATCTTAATCCTGCCTGATGTCTATGCTTATAATTTACGAAATCATAATATTTTTATTCAGGTACTTCAACGTATGAACGTCAAAATTTTCAACAATTACTTTTACGGCCAAATTTGCAAGTTATAGTCAGCATATTATGATAGGTATTGCCCGCCAATTGCCACTTTAACTTGCTTACTCTGCTATCTGGTGGTATTCTACTTATCTGGTGCTGTGCAATATTAAACTAGAGTAGGTAGTTTAAAATGTTATATTTTATTTGAAATACTGCGTGAAGATAGTTTTTTTTAGTTTTTTAGTTAGGTATGTCTATAGCTGAAATTATCGAGAGTTGTAAAATTTTGTCACTACAAATTTAGCTTTGTAGACTTGAGTTCTTACGAAATAGTACTATTATATATACTAATATAAGAACACGATCATTGTCAGATACTATAAAGATGTGTACAACAGTACCTGAGCATCACTTGCTAACAAAATAGATATGCATATTAAATAATACAGGGAGGAAATACACACCTGACATCACCCTTTTGCAGAGAAACTTCTTCGAAAACTATTTTGACTCGTTCTTTTGGTCTGGAACCAGAAAAAGTAAGGTATTTTATAACATTAATTTAATAGCAACTTCGCGACGATGACCGCTATGGTTCAGAATCGAAGGACATGTCCTTCTCATATCAACTTTGTGGTAGAAGAAAACGGGACTGTTTAGATAAAATGAGTAATCCCTAATAAAGATTTTGAAACGGTTATATCTATCTTATGTATTTATACGAAAAATTAATGTATAATACCGGTATATACAGTAATTTCTCGTTTCAAGTGTTTCGTCTCTAAATTAATCTCTCTCTAAATCCTACTACTATTATAAACGCGAAAGTTTGTAAGTATGGATGTTTGTTACTCTTTCACGCAAAAACTAATGAATGGGGTTTGATGACTATAATGACTATAATATAAAATAATACAGACGCTTCTTTTTATCCTGGGAACAAGTTCCTGTGGAACCGGGAAAATTTCACCACGCGTGCGGAGCCGCCGGCGTTAATTTGTCAATGTATAATAAATAAACATTTAGGAAAGAGTCCTAATGATATCTATGAAATTTGTAGGTATGGAGATTACTTTTAAAGCATCATCATTCTGTATGTTTTGGTTGTCTTCGAATTAAGATACAATGTCATGAAATGAAAATCAGAACTTGTTACAACACATCTCATTGGACATAGGTAGGTTTAGCCATTTGTTTAACTTGCACGAAACATGTATCGTTAAACCAAGTTAAAAGTCCTATAAAGCGGCTAGAAACGAACTCACCTTCTGACCAATGGACGAGGCATTGTGACACAGTCGTCCTTAGAGCCACCGCACACTGGCTTCTTTTAGTATCCGCAACCGGCGACTTTGAGACTGTGTCTATACTGTGTCGCGCTCGGTAGCCGTATCTGGCTTCCACAAAGCTACTAAGTCGCCGGTTGCGGATAATAAAAGAAGCTAGTAAAAGCAGGCCTTTGTCGTTTAACTTTGATTTCTGGCATCGTTATGCCAAAAAATTAAAACCCAAACGTCATTGCTCCGATCAAGAAAATAAAAGTGAATCGCAATGAATCAGTGAATCCAGATAGGATTTAAAGACAGCTGGAAATACATAAAAAGGTGATATGAGGTCTATTTAGCCCTTCGAGCAAACTGTTATAATTAAAAGTTTTAAAGCTCACCTGGCATGAAAGTGATATGAGCACCGAACGTTGTTTGGATAGATGGACGGATACCGCGGGCTGTAGAACCTCCCGTGTGTTGGCCGACTGCCCGATCTACTGAACTGGTAGTCACATTCCGTACCTGGCACTCGGATTCCATCTACGTCGAATATGCCTGAAAAGAAATAAAAATGTTTAAAAATTTACGATATGTGTCATATTAAGTTGGAAAACATCCAACAAATGTGAAGGATATTAGAGGGCAAAAGGAGTCAAGATAGACCTAGGCTTATATACAAAGAACACGTGAGCAAATTGCTCAAAAATGGAAAAGTCAAACTCAGATACTACGTGCGTGTATGAAGCGATTGATGAATCTTGAAGAAGCGAAAGAAGTATGTATGGATCGCGAAGCCTGGCGATCTGTCCTCTCTGACTACCCCGTCAGGGATACAGCGTGAAGATAGATAGATATATACTATGAAACCATTACCAAATCTGCAGGTAGCAAAAGAAGTTTGCATTGATCGCTATGTCTGGCGATCTATTCTCTCGTTAGTTACGATATGTGCCTCTTAAAATAGTTTTTTAAGTATCATCATTCTTTATACTAGTTAGTATACCAACTATGGGGTTGGTACTGAATATTTTTAAATTTACGATTCTCCGAAAGTTAATTATATTCTTGATATTATTTTACTTATTTTATTATGATTGTTTCTACATACATTTCTTAAAGTGGACAAATATAATTGTAAAAATGTAAGAAATTCTATTTATGCAATTGTAAAACCTATCTATTCTTGGTGTTACATTAAACACTACACAACTATTTAAGCTATTTAAGCAACACATTTTAATGTTGAGATACACCGTGTGGAGATACGTCTTACACTTAACATAACACTTTACTTGCCTAATGGTAATGCGTATGATGCTAAAAATGGGAGAAAATAAAATTACCATTGAAAGGCTTTTCACAAAAAGCATTATTGTCTCATTGCAAACATGATTTAATCAATATCTTCAGTCATCCTTTTTAAAGTTTTTCATCAACTGCAAAATCATCTGATGGTATCCAAACATTTGAAAAGATGTTTATATTGTTTATTTTACAATCGTATTAATATTCTTGGATGCAAAAATTCATTGGCCTTGAGGTTGTATTTGAGATTGGTATTGTGTTTGAGGTTGTATGTAAAAATTCATTGGGCTGCTAAAATGGTACATACAGACTGTATGATTAATCACGCAACAACTCTGTGTTGTGTGTGTACACACATACACAACACAGATTTTCAAATTTTCGCATCTATATATATAAGCGCCTATTGCTTGAAAATCATCAGACCATTAATTTCATATTTGTAACTCAATAAATTCATCTTATCAAATATTATATTTTGGAAAGTTATTCTTACTTCATATCCAAACAAAGAAATGAATTACAATTCATAAGGGAATCAACTCGTGCGTGAAAATTTGTTCGAAAATGTTTGTTTGAAGAACGAGATAAATTGTCTCAAACTTGAGTAAAAATTCATATTTTACATTGTTACTAAAGATTGATTAGGCAAGGGAAGCGGCTTATTAACATGTGGTTCTGTGGCAGACCACATTTTAACTGCGAGGGCTTACTTGATTTTCGTAGGTATAAGCCTAGTAGGTAGTTGTTGAAATATATTCAATATGTACATAGGCCACATTTGGTAGGCCAAATTATATTTATCATCATCATCCAATTATAACCACCTAGTTATTGTCCCAGTTTATAAAAATGACTTGGTTGGGTGAAACAATACGTCAATACTGTATCTAATAAATATATAGCAAATTAGAAAATATGCTCAGGTTCAGGACAAATCTAGGATACTTTTCATTATCGATAAAACACAATGTCTTCTTTCCCTGAACTATAGTTTGTTTACGTTAAGAATGCAGTGCCTCAACTTTAGTCTTGATTTTCCTAAGTGTTACTTTGTGACCTACATGAATAAAGATTTTTAATTTTCAATTCATTTTAATTTTCCTATCAATAACCAATCAAAGTCGCTCAATATTACAAATTCTAGTTGAAGGTGACTAATAAAAGGCATACTTTTGAACGAACGGGTGTATCGTTTGTGCTATCCTATCTTTTTGTAACATTTAGATTTAAAACAAACAAATAAACACGAGTTAATATGAACACTTCAATCTTAACACGAACGAACAGTATTCATAAAATATTACACTATTTATAAAATATATTCCCTAGAACACTAAAACATTTTAGAATACTACATTGTTAAGTAAACACACTCAATTTGTTATTTCCCTCTTTACAAAAGTGTTAAACTTTGTTTGAAAAGCAAATAGCGGTAGTTGTGTATTCGGCAACATTTGACATCGCGACTTTAAGAATGTAAGTTGGAGAATAGCTCTTAACGGATAGAGGCTCAAGGAGCTCTTACTGCATCGCACTGTGCGATTTACTGTAGGACAAATAATGTCTGAAAAGAATCGAACTATGCACAGAGAGAAGTGATTTATAGATGACGTTCCAACTATTTGTATGTAAGTGCTGCAGTACACAAGTATTTATTGTTTGTATGCAGAAAAGGAAATATTTAATATTTAATTTTGAACAATTTCTTATCATGACAGCTGACATTTTTATGGCACAAAATGTATTTTTAACCACATTACGATTTTTCATACAGCCTACCTCATACACACCTTGCAAACAAAACTGGGTTTTCAACTAGCGACGTAGTCCAGTCATTACGTCGGAAAAATCAGGTTAGAAATGCAAATGAACCGAGAAAGTCAAACTTTGGATATTACGTTGGGGCTAGAAAGTTCAAATTGTTGACCAAAATAACCTGATGGGTTTTCCGCCATCTTGAAAAAAAGGTTCAATTCAGTTTTTTCATTATAACTCGGTTCCCCGTTGAGATACCTACGAATTTTTTTTATTTTTATTATTTTTTTTTACAATTGTATTATTTTATTTTTACTTTTTTTTACTTTTTTCTTGATGGCGGTAAACCCATCAGGTTATTTTGGTCAACAATTTGAACTTAAGCGTTTCTAGCCCCCCCCCCCCCCCCCCACGTAATATCCAAAATTTGGCTTTCTCGGTTAATTTGCATTTCCAAATGTATATAATGACTGGACTAACGCTGAGACCCTGCGAAGTGGTGCAGACCTCGGGCTCCGAAATTAGGTCTGGTCGGAGACCTAACTCTTGGGTGATGGAGTGAAGTGGACGGAGGCATTCATTACACTAAAACACATTTAGAGACTCTTACCTGCAGTCAAACTGTTAGAACAGTTTAGCAGGGTTTAATTTTATATACTCTGTATGGTTTTTTTAATAATAATAAATAAAAAAAAACATTTTCTCCCAGCATTGTTTTATGCTGAAAAAAAAAACTACGATTGATCTGAACAAAGTATGTTCAATACTTATCCAGTCGGAAAATTCTAAATACCTTAATCCATCTCAATTTTCCAATGAAACTTAAGGGATGATGGTAATATAAAATACGATAGTATTACTAAAATGCATCACAGCGTCTCGAGAGATTATGCCGATAGCTATTTGGTGTTTTGTCTCAATTGCTTTAAAAGGTTCTGTGCGCTAAGCTCTTTTTAAAATTCATCAGTATTTCATTGGGTGCAAATGGAGATTGGATTTCTGATTAGTATGGCTTTTTAAATCACAAATCAATACTCAAAATAGAAAGAAATTTATTCAGTACCATTTTATTTGTAGAATTCATTATAGATATTGTTGTTGTGCTCAAAATTAAGATTCAATTAGGGTATCAATAATTTACCTTTATGGTAAGTGAACCTATATTCACTGACTAAATACATATTTAACTTCGTTAAGAAACAAAGAGAAGCAAATTCTTACCTAAGAAAAATGTCGAATTAATTCTAAAGTTTCTGCAAATTTGACTCCGAAGTCTCTAAGCATTTTGGTTTTATAAAAACAAAACCTAACTACTTAAATAGATAGCCCATTTTAACTAGTGCGAGAGACACCGGGTGCTCCAGATCTCGGGCTTTTAAATAAAAATAGTTTTTCAATAACGTTCAAAGTTTTAAGTGAAGTTGGTAGTTTTTCATTTTTGTTTTAATATGGCAAGCAAACGTTGCCGCTGTCACTGTCTGGAGCCTAAAGGACTTTTAACATTGTATTTAATAGATGTGTAGTTTGTAATTATGTTGCAAAAGGCTGATGCTATTTAAGGTTAGGTAAATATACTGTAGTTTTTTGTTTTGAACTGCATGCAAATTATTTAGTCGGGTTTTACACCGCAGTACCGACAATAGCCAAAGTTAAACAAAAATGCTATTACACTAAAATTTAAAATTGAATTTTTATGAATTTTTAACTTTACATGCCAAATAAATCTACAAAAAAAAAATACGAAAGATACGGTGTTTTTACTTTTTTTATATTTTAAAAAATGGCTGAAATATTTACGATCAAAGTGCGTATTTCGGGCCGATAGTTTTTACAAACGCGAGCGGCTGCATATTGTCCGATGACGTCACAACGCAACTCATTTAACAGTAGCACTCTCGTTTGCACACCGCTTCCCAGTAAAATTCAAAATTAAAAGTTATCAGTGGTGAAATGGTAAGAAAATACTGCATTGTCCCTTATTGCTTTATTTCAACAGTTAAAACACCCGAAAAACTCTTTTTTTATTGACCTTTGAACTTAATAATGAGCAAACAGTGGATGAAGACCGTAAAAAGAGTTGATTCAATAGACCCTAAAACTAAACCGCTCTGCTAGGAAAACCATTTCGATCCAAGTATTTGTTAATAATATTTGAATAATAACTTCTTATCTACTTATCATTACCATATTTAAACTACTTCACGTACCTCCTTGTGTACTTTTTATTATTTAAAATTGGCTTCTCAACCAACTGTATTCAGACCCGCAACGTAAACGCATTACGTAAACATTTGAACAGAATTGACGTTTTTCTTTGTGTTTTACTTGTTTTTGTGTGTACCAATCAAGCCTTCTCCCGAAGGGGTGGCAGACGCATATCATAAGCCCACTTTTCACCATATGTATTCCTGTCACACGTAATAAGTGGTGAGCCCTTTCTGTGTTTAAATAGACAGACGCAGATTGTTGCTACCTACTGTTGAAGATTTTCAAGCCGCCCAGCACTACTTAGCTTAACGACTGTCATGTTACTGGCAACCGGGACCAACGGCTTAACGTGCTTTCCACAGCACGGAAACACTCGGAAATTTATCCGTCTACTATATACCTATCCGTCACCAGCCATAGCGAAATTTGCTTCACGCAGTGATCGTTTAATTTGTTCGTCATCGGCACGAGTGTTTAATCTATATACTCGTAAATAAAAATGAATCCCTATTTCCCTTGGTCACGCCATCACGCGTGAATAGCTGGACCGATTTGAAAAAATCTTTTTGTATTGGATAGCCCATTCATTAATGAAGGTTATTAACTATATACTATCACGTCACTACAGAGAAGAGCGGAGCAGTAATCATAAATGTCAACAAATCGGGGAAACCTTCATAATTTTTTGGAAAAGTAATAAGCGACGGGATTAAATGGGTGCCACGGGGTTGGAAGTATATCACGGAAGAAGCCGGGCAAGTCAGCTAGTCAGATATAAAGGATAACATTTAATATTATTTCTTTGACATACGAGTAATAGGAAAACGAAGAAAATCAAAATGAAACGAAACGCGCGTAATCTAGTAGGGTCAACCCACCGGGCCGAACGACGTGTCGCACAGTGACGTCATAATGAGCGCGCCTAATCTCTGAAATTCAAAATAAAAAAATAAAATAAATATCCATCACGCCTTATCCCCAAGGGGTGGCAGAGGCATATTATATGCCCACTTTTCATCGTGTGGATTCCTGTCCCACGTAATAGGTGGTGAGCCCATTGCCGTGTTGAAACAGACAGACGCAGGTTGTGACTACCTGCTATTGAAATTTTTAAGCCCCCCATAATGCCTTCAACCAGGCTTAACGACTGCCATTTTACTGGCAACCGGGACCAACAGCTTAACGTGCCTTCCGAAGCACGGAAACGCTCGCAAATGTAAATGCCACAAAGTGGTCACCCATCCGAGTACCAGCCATAGTGAAAGTTGCGTAACTCAGTGATCGTTTACAGAACACTGAGACCGCGGGGCCACTTCTCACCGTTATAACTTCGGAAATACTGCATGTATTGAAGTGAAATAAAAAGTAATGTAATGTACATGAGCTACGCTCTGATTTTAGCTGTATTTGATAGTAATGTTTTGACCCTTTTGTATTCTCATTCAATGCATAATACGCATTTTTTTATGAGATTGAGAGGTTTGAGAGACTGTTGTTCATTTTGTGCATGCTGTTTATAAGCGACTTTAGGCTTCCATACGATATTGTTTTTATATTTGATGAATAAATTCGATGTAAGGGGTCCCAGTGACCTCACATGCTAGCGGTGCACCTGCTGATTAACGTACGAGGCATAAACACAGGCGCACCTACGGGATTGGGAGGTAAGACGACAGTCACTTCCAACAATGCTGGAAAATAAAAGTTAAACAATAGCTGCTCCTAGTATCCAAATAAAAGTGTACCATGTATTTATAATATGTATGTATTCAGAATATATAATAGAATAATATATAAATATGATTATCAGTTATCTGGTTACCATAGAACAAGTTCTGCTTAGTTTGGAATCAGATGGCGTTGTGTGAGTTGTCTCAACGATATTTATTTATATTATTTGTACACCAGGCACCAAATTTAGGTAGGGTTTGAAAACCACTCGAAACACTTAAGATGAAGAAATTTACGAAAATAGTTTATTTCTTATCTCAAAAAGTCAGTCAAGATTTTCGTTTACAATTACTTATCAGAATTTATACAATGCTTAAGAGCAATAACTACTCTAAATAAAGGCGTGTTTGTGTAAAACATTAACATAAATAACTTTGAAACTCCATCACTAACTCCGCACGGTTCGGAATGATAAATAAGATGATTTATTTTCAACCCATTTGAAATGCAATTTAAATTAAACTAATAATTGCTTTTGACAAACCTTGATAATAAAATTGAACTTCTAATATAAATATTCCAAAACGCATTTTACAAGTCATTTACAAAAGTTTATCTAAAACTTAGCATTATTAAATGTTTAAAGTTTATAATCTAGTTTGTTGTTATCTTTGTTACGGGTGAAGTAAAATCGACATTTTCAACCGATGAATTCAATTGAACATTTTTCCTGTATGTTAATGAATGTGTGCCATGAGTTTTATTGCCAGGTTCTTCCTCAGACTCCACCTATTGCATTGCGAATCTGGCAGTAAATGTAGAAGCAATGTTCTTGACATTCATAAGTGTTACTTTGTGACCTACATGAATAAAGATTCTTTCTTTTTGTGCATTTTTTTGAGTATTAGATTTTAATGATTCTGATTGTATCATTTATTGACATAGTCCACGGTTAGTCTTAGCCAATGTCATTCTTACTGAAAATTTATGTAAAAAAGTAACTATCTTCACGCTATATCCCTAACGGGGTAGTCATGCATACTTCTTTCGATTCTTGCAGATTTATCAATCGCATCATACATGCACGTCTGGGTATCCGATACTTTTTACTTTTCCGTTTTTGAGCAATCTGTTTACGTGGTCCGCATTATGTAAGTGTCGGCCTGCCCTCACTCCTTCTATCCTCTATTTTTGCACTTGACTTCTTAAGCCTTATTACTTTTTTAACCTACTCGGATTGATAAATAAAATTGAGGTAGTAAAGTATTACGGCTGAAAGCTGCAGCCAAGTATGCATGATAGATGGTTCCTGTCTCCCTGCATGAATATTCAATATTCTTGTAACATTTCCGAGCGAAGTTTTATGTATTATCGTCTATCTTACCTTTATGGAGTTTTTAACTTTGCGTTAGTATATCGTATTGAATCTGTTGTGATGACCAATCATGATCGTATTGAAGTATGGAATAGTAGTAGAAAGTATCTTCGACAGAACCGAGTGAGTTAAAAGACTTTTCTGTCGAACGATAAAAACTTGAAACGCTTTGTCAGCGCACGTGTTTCTCTTATAACAACCCCTAGTTCTTTAAGCGAAGTGAAAAGGCACATCATTGGGCCGTCAACGTGAAGGCCACTGTCAACAGTCGTGTGGACTGTGAGAGAGACGCTAGATGTCGCCATTGCTTTCTATTAGGCTGCGATATTTTGGCGGGCTAAGTATAAAAAATTCACCATATGGTTTTTATTAAACGGCTATGCTTTTTTGCTCTCTACACGATTGTGAACACTGAACAGAGAGAGAGTACACCCCGGCCCTATATCCAAGTTGACGCCCGCGGCTTCTCACTTTTTAGGCTACTTTATTATGTGTTATTCTGATGTATATTATTATAAAGTTTCATCAAAATCCATTCAGTATATTTTGCGTGAAAAAGTAACAAACATTCATTCATACTGACAAACTTTCACGTTCATAATATTAGTAGGATAAATAAATATTGTGGGGCATTTTTTTACACAGGCCGTCTAGCCCAAAGTAATCTAATTATAAGCTTATGTTATGAGATCTAGACAACTGATAAACATACTTATATATTTCTAAATACATACATATAATACATAGGAAACACCCAAACTCCGAAACAAACATTTGTGGATCACACAAATATTTGTTCCGATTCGGGAATCGAACCCGGGACTTCAGGCGCGGCACTCACATACACTACCACTGCGCCACCGAGGCAGTCAATGAGGCTATAATGATGGTAATTAATAATAAAATTTTATGATACTTATTAGATAGATAACGTTTTTCATGACACGCAGCACCTGCTTGTGTCGCTCCAATAGTGGCCACGTTTCAGTATCATGTAAATGGACAGTTCTAATGATGATTTTATAGAAAAATTGCACCAGTAGTCTCCCGCCACTTATTATACGCGGCAGTAATACGTGTCTTTATTTCGCAATCGATGTCACTGGATATGTGAAATATACTTTACAATTATTTATCTTGGTCCGTGCCCTCGATTCAATCCTCGTCAATGCTGATGGACGTGGGATCTTAAGAGTCTAGTACTCGGTCTTCGCCTGATTAAGCTATAGACCGCTGCAGGTGTCGTTCTAAAGCGTCTTCCCGCATTCACACTGCACCAACCTGCCCCTGTCCGCATCGGCATACATAAGCAACCATAGAGCCGGCTCTTGTAAATTCCTGATGTTGTATGACATTAAGTCTAATAACACTCTGAATAGAGAACATGCTGAGAGAGATTACACTACTGCCGTATGCTATATGTATGCTGTTACTAATAGTGTAGACACACCTACAGATAGCCGTAAATACAGAGTAAGGTACATATTATGGATTTATCTTTACTACACTTTTTAATTAAGTCTAATAACACTCTGAATAGAGAACACGCTTAGAGAGAGAGAATACACTACTGCTGGATCCGGGAGTTAATATTATTGATTAATTAAGATCACGTCCAAGTCCAGTCCGATACTACCAGGACTTTAATTGGTCGTGCTAATTAGTGTCTAGCACATAAGACATTTTAGCCTTTTTACTACCACCTCACTAAAAAGGCAATGCGTTCACATTTTATTTTTTTCCAAATTTAACATCTAAAATAGACACCTTTTTTATTAAATTTATTTATTTATTTATTTATCTATTGTGGCCTCTTTGATATAGAAGGTGTATTATATTTACCCTATCCAAGCCCCTCTCCTACATCGTCATTTTCCTTTCCATAAATCCTTTCCCTACCTCATCGTCTCTCCGCCAAGCCAAGGTTGCCGTGCCTATGTGCTGCGTGGCTAGGGGCGAGCCTAGCATTAACGTGCCTTATGCCCTGGGACCGGGCGACCCCAGAACAAGGCTAGCCTTACTTGGACAAGCGGGGCTCTGTCTAGGTGGACTTTTGTTTTCCCTTGCCACTCGTGGGAACGCTATGGTGTATGAAAATTTTAAAACCCAAAATGGCGGCGATGCGGTTCGCCACCCGTCACGTCCCGTTTCCCATCGAGGCGAAAAGTGGGCTATGGATAGCCGCTTTGCTACACTGAATATAAGAGGAGGATTAAAAGATAAAATTGAGGAGGTATGCGAGATGATGCGAGAGAGACGAATTGATATTTTGTGTGTGAATGAAACAAAGAGGAAAGGATGTGACACCACTACACATGGACCCTATACGGCCTACTGGTCAGGTGTAGCCCCGACCAGTACAGCGTGCCAGGGTGTAGGTGTGTTACTATCCGCGAGAATGAATGAATGTGTGACAGAATATGAATGTGTGAGCCCAAGACTCCTTTGGTTGAGGCTGAAGGTTGGGCTTACCCGCATCTTTGTTTTAGGAGTTTATGCTCCGCAAGATGCGCGGTGGCGCCGATCTTCAAAGGACCAAAGTGAGAGGCAGGCATTTTGGGAGGGTGTAAGCGATATACTGAGTAAATGCAAACGGAATGAAAGATTAGTAATGTTAGGTGATTTTAATGGTTGGGTTGGTGTGAAGAGTGATGGTTATGAAAGTGTATTGGGAAAGTATGGTGACGAACGAGTGAATGAAAATGGAGAAAGTTTGCTTGAGGTATGTTTGGAGAGGAACCTTGTGGTAACCAACACCATGTTCAACCACAAGGATATCCATTTGTTTACGAGACAAGAAGGAAGCCAGAGAAGCATGATTGATTATGTGATTGTAGATGCAAGGATGAGAAAGAAAGTGTTAGACACTCGGGCATACCGCGGTGCCGGGATTGACACAGACCACTTCTTGGTTGTGAGTCGAGTAAGAGGTCTATTTCGGCGGTGGCGGCATCGTGTGCATGCACCTGTTAGTGTACTAGAACGCATAAAAGTTGAGAATTTGCAAGAGATAGGCATAAAAGAGGAATTTAAGTGTAAGCTGAGCAAGAAATTTGAAAATTCTGATGACGTATGTGAGATCGAAGAAGTATGGAAGTCATTTAGGGAGGTCTAGTGGAAGTTGCGGTGGAAGTGTGTGGGGTAAGTAAGAGAAGCCAAGGATGTAAGAGAAAGAGAATGGGTGCAGAAGTCCGAAAGGCGTTATCTGATAAGAAGAAAGCATGGTTGGACTGGTTGACTACAAAAGTCAATCAAAGAATGCAGAAGGCAACGGATGAGGACCTAAAAATGGCAAAAGAGGAGTACAAAAGGTATAAGCGTGTTGCAAAAGAGGTGATGAAAAGAAAGAAAGAGAATGAAAGAGATGAATTTGATAAAAGGTTATCTGATGACTTCCAACAGAATATGAAATTCTTTTGGAAGTCCATAAGAACAGTGAGGGGTCAACAGACGACATCGCATCTCAACCATATCAGAAACCATGATGGTAGTCTTGTGAAAGGAGAAGAATGTGTGTTAAAAAGATGGAAGCAATATTTTGAAAGCTTGTTTGAAAAAGAGGATATGCAAGTACAGACTAGTATCTGGGTAATGAACGAAATTGGTATGGAAGAAGTCATAAGTATGGAAGAAATAGCGGAAGCATTGAATAGCATGAAAGTGGGAAAAGCTGCGGGACTTGATAGGATCTCTGTCGAGATGCTGAAAGCGGGACAAGGCGTGGTAGCTTGCCAGCTGTACTGCCTTTTCAACCTTTGTTGGAGGAATGGCAGCGTACCAAGAGATTGGTGTAAGGCTGTCATCGTGCCGCTTTATAAGGGAAAAGGGTCACAGCAAGAGTGCAAAAACTACCGCGGCATAAGCTTGCTCAGCATCGTCGGCAAATTGAATGCAAAAATCTTGATAAAAAGAGTGAAGAATGAAACTGAAGGAAAAATGTGGGATGTACAAGCAGGATTCATGAAAGGAAGAGGATGTACGGATCAGTTCTTTTCCTTACGATGCGTAGCAGAAAAGCTTTTGGCGAAAAGTCAAAAGGTCTATTGCGTATTTGTAGACTTGGAAAAGGCCTATGATAGAGTGGTGAGGAATAAACTGTGGTCAATACTGGCCAAGTATGGAGTAAACAGCCACTTGATACGAGCACTGAAATCTCTCTATGAGGGCTCCAGTGCTTGTGTCAGAATCAACGGAGCATGCACAGACTTTTTTCACATTGAAAAAGGTGTGAGACAGGGTTGTGTAGCGTCGCCGTTGCTGTTTAACCTATACATGGACAGTTGCCTGAAAGAACTGCAAGAGAGTACGTATGGTATAAAAATGGATGAACTGACCGTCAAGTGCCTCCTATACGCCGATGATCAGGTAATACTAGCATCATCGGCGGAAGAGTTGCAGTTGATGGTTAACATTATGTATGATGCGTTAAAAAACAAAGGAATGAAAGTGAATGTAAATAAGTCGAAAGTAATGGTTTTTGAAAGAGAGGCAAGTATGACGGATTGCTCAATTGTTGTGGAAGGAGAAAGAGTAGAACAAGTAAAAGAGTTTGTATATCTAGGTACAAAATTTGCGAGAAATGGAAAGTATGACTATGACATTGAGCAAAGAGTATTGGCAGGAAATAAAGTGAATGGAGCCGTGTACGCCTTTATGAGCAGTCAGAACATTTCGAAGAAGGCACGTTTGGCTGTACATAGAGGTGTGCTGGTCCCCACACTTATGTATGGCAGTGAAAGTTGGGTATGGCAGAAAACGCATAAAAGTAAAATAAATGCAGTGGAAATGAGAAGTCTGCGAAGTATAGCTGGAGTGAAGTTGATGGATAAAGAAAGGAACAGCACGATAAGGGTACATTGCGGTATGACAGAAGATGTAGTGACTAAGATAGAAAAAGGGATGCTTAGATGGTTCGGACACGTGGAGAGGATGGATGAAAGTAGACTGGCGAAGCAGATTTATGTGGCGAGAGTGAATGGGCAAACTGGTAGGGGTAGACCTCGGCGTACGTATTTCAATCAAATCGAAGACCTTTTGGAAAAAGGCCAGGTCAAGAGTACCCTTAACCGGCGAGCGTGTACGAAAACACTTATGAAAGTAGAAGAAGCGAAAGTGGTATGTCAGGATCGTAGCAAGTGGAAAACCATAGTCTCTGCCTACCCCGATGGGAAACAGGCGTGATAATATGTATGTATGTATGTATGTAATTAAGATCACAATTGTATTGTGTTTCATTCAGTAAGATCGCTCTGTTCCGAATTACAGTACATGTTATCGTATCAGGTTTTTTCTCGTACCCTGGTAGGTAACGCTCAGGAATTTGACCTCGGACATTAAACAATAGGAACAATTATTTTTTGAACCGTTTACTGGGTTTTCAGTTAACTATAGTTATGATTAGAGTTTTCAGTGAACATCGTAGAAGGATTATTCGGAACTCGATTTTTGAAGAATGTGAACAACTGAATCCTCTCAAAAACGTTCTAGGTCACAGTTTCTATTGTTTTTCGCAATTTGACAGTTGGATTTTACCTCCGAATATGGTTTTATTTCTTGGGTTAGCTTTCTGCTGCTTCTACAAGCATAAATCAACCTGTATAAAACTTATAAAATAAGCAAAAATGGAAAGCCCTTCATTTATTAAGAGTTTTATCAATGTTCTATTCTCTTTGTATGTGCCATTATTATCTCCCAGCTAGCCTAATGCAGACAGTAGTGGTACCAATAGTTAAAAACAAAACAGGTGATGTTACAGACATGGGAAATTATAGACCTATATCACTGGCTACTGTTGTTCACAACATCCATCTAGAGGCGTATTTGCAGCTGCATGACGCACAGTTTGGCTTCCGCTCAGGGCTGTCCACTGAAACAGCAATTCTGGCATTGAAACATACCGTTAGATATTATAGAGACAGAAGGACCCCGGTATATGCGTGTTTTCTGGATCTCTCCCGTGCTTTCGACATGGTTGCATATGATTTACTCTGGAGAAAACTTAGGGATAGGAATGTGCCGGCAGAGTTGTTACGCATCTTTCAATATTGGTACCTCAAGCAGACAAACTGCGTAAAGTGGGGGTACAGTTATTCAGAGTCTTATGTCCTGGAGTGTGGTGTGAGACAGGGTGGACTGACATCTCCTCGCCTTTTCAATTTATATGTAAATGATCTTATTGTTGAACTCAGCAGTATGAGAGTTGGTTGCCGCGTGGATGATGTCAGTGTTAATAATATTAGCTATGCAGACGACATGGTGCCGCTGAGTCCAACGATCAGGGCAACTAGAGAGCTGCTCCAGGTTTGTGAGCGGTATGTTAGGGTACATGGCCTTGTGTACAATGTAAAAAAGAGTGAGTATATGGTATTTAAGGGAGCAGGTTGTAAGCGTCCGGCTTCTAGACCCAGTATACAACTGAATGGAATAGACCTTAAACAGGTGACATCCTTTAAGTATTTAGGACATTTTGTTACCGATGACCTCAGGGATGACATTGATATTGAGAGGAAACGCAGGGCACTGGCAGTCCGCTGTAATATGTTGACTCGAAGGTTTGCACGTTGTTGTGAGCAGGTGAAGCTAACACTGTTCAGAGCATATTGTCAGGTTTTCTACACATGTAGCATTTGGTTTAATTATGGGAGGGGGGCCATTAGCGCCTTGCGGGTCCTATATAACAACGCCCTCAGGATGTTGATGGGGCTGCCTCGGTTCTGCAGCACATCTGGCATGTTTGCTCTGGCTCATGTTGATTGCTTCCAGGCCATAATGCGGAAAAGAATATGCTCGTTGCTTTGCAGATTGCGGGATGGAGGTAACTCGATTCTGGGGACACTAATTGACCGGTGGGACTCACCTTTCCTTGCACACTGGACTCAAAAGTGTATCTCTGTCGCCAGGACATTTGTTTAAGTGAAATAATAAACAGGAATTAAAGATTAATAATTTTAATAAAGTATCTATTAGTAATATAAATTTTTAATATAATTGACATTATTTAAATCTGTTAATATTATAATAATTTTCTTTTTTCTGAAATTTTAAGTAATTCTGACATGTTGATAATTACAACTGTGATAATTTGTTAATTTGATAATTAGTTAATTTCTGTTTCAAATATGTTCTACTATTGAAATTTAATTAATGATAATGATTGTACTTACACATTATTCTTTATTACTAACAAAATATGGATCATGTTATCTGAAATAAAGTTTATTATTATTATTTTCTACAAAAAATTTAATACACTACATTTCTGAAATACAATCAAGGATGAAATTGACGACTAATGAGAATCCCGTAAAGCTATGTTCGTCTCTCGTAGCGCCTATATTAAATACGTGGCAATGTTGCTAAAGCTGATATTACTTTTGGTGTATTACAGCACAAGATTAGGTGAAAAAAAAAACAAGTTAACAAATATATTTATAAATATTATACAATATTAAAATTAAGATAACAACAAATAAATATACAAAATCCTTAAATTATTGTTTATTATCACCTATATTATTATTTTTTACTAATATTATAATATTACAAATGTGAAAGTTTGGATGTTTAGATATTTGTTACAACTACACCTTAAACCTAATTTAATTTGACTGTATATAATTTGATAGATAGCTGACATCCTATATTCATATATCCTATATATTTTTATATGTATACTTTTTATCCCGGGAATAAGTTTCTGTGGGAATCGAGTACAGGAAAACTTCACCAACTTCAATACGCTTGCAGAGCCGTTGGCATCAACTAATATTTCGTACAGATGTCCCATTTCTCATTTCTTTCACATAATCACACCCTTTATGTATCGGTAGAAGTAATAAGTTGTCCTAAACAAATAAAGAGCCAGTTGAAATATTAAGAGGGAATAATTTAATAACCGGTACGTGTGCTATCGGTGTTAGGTTAGCTAGTGTGCTGGGTTCTTGTAATGGTACTTTATCTTAGTGTTTGCTGACGATTTTGTACTTTTATGGGTACATGAGTAATAGTGTCAACACACCTGGATATAACCGTAAATACAGAGTATGGTACATATGGATTTATCTTTAGGTCAATTTGCATGTTATTCTATGCTATACTTAGCATAATTAATTGTCGACTTTATCATAAGAATATAAGAAAACCACACCACAGAATAGGGAATCAATGTCACGGCGACCCATGACGCCATTGTGACGTTACAGTGGGTTGGTGATAGACCAACCACTCCTAGTCCATAGTTAAGGAAAATAAGGAAGGTGAGAGCGAGAGAGATAAATTAAGCGATGAGACAATTTTAATACAACAGTAGGTATATTAAAATTTAAAATAAGTACAACTCAAGGCACGGTTCCGGAAAAACATATAGGGTAAAAGTTATGCAGTCTTGGAAGATGTGCGTACCCGAGATGGAGGAAACGCCTTACTTCAAACATTTCATACAAACCAAGCGTGTCAGAGGCGTCGTCATTTACTCAACGATCAGACAAAAGCCTTCCTATGCTTCTTGCCGGTTTTTCTCCGCGGTGGGCCGCGTTCCGAACCGGTGGTCACTTTTAAAAAGTGTATGACATTTTGTAAGCGCCGTTAAAATGGTCTTTGCAAAATAAAGATTTTTTTTAAAGCAATTATTTGCTAAATTTCTCATAAATTTTTATTAAAGTGGAAAAAGACAATTTGATTCGAGACAGGGATTGAACCTGTGACCTTTGCCTAACCAGGGCAATGTTCTAGCCACCTGAACTACCCGAACCGTATCGAATCAAGTTGAAATTCTCCACCTTATTTATATCGTCATTTTAAGAGTATGACCAGAGCCATCTATCGAGCTAATGAACAACTCGATACCAATGAACAGTGTTACAACTATTTTTAAACATTGATGCAATGGACTCCACTCAGTATATTGATATTTTTTTTTTTTTTTTTTTTTTTTAAAGCAATTATTTGCTAAATTTCTCATAAATTTTTATTAAAGTGGAAAAAGACAATTTGATTCGAGACAGGGATTGAACCTGTGACCTTTGCCTAACCAGGGCAATGTTCTAGCCACCTGAACTACCCGAACCGTATCGAATCAAGTTGAAATTCTCCACCTTATTTATATCGTCATTTTAAGAGTATGACCAGAGCCATCTATCGAGCTAATGAACAACTCGATACCAATGAACAGTGTTACAACTATTTTTAAACATTGATGCAATGGACTCCACTCAGTATATTGATAATTTTTTTTTTTTTTTTTAAAGCAATTATTTGCTAAATTTCTCATAAATTTTTATTAAAGTGGAAAAAGACAATTTGATTCGAGACAGGGATTGAACCTGTGACCTTTGCCTAACCAGGGCAACGTTCTAGCCACCTGAACTACCCGAACCGTATCGAATCAAGTTGAAATTCTCCACCTTATTTATATCGTCATTTTAAGAGTATGACCAGAGCCATCTATCGAGCTAATGAACAACTCGATACCAATGAACAGTGTTACAACTATTTTTAAACATTGATGCAATGGACTCCACTCAGTATATTGATAATTTTTTTTTTTTTTTTTAAAGCAATTATTTGCTAAATTTCTCATAAATTTTTATTAAAGTGGAAAAAGACAATTTGATTCGAGACAGGGATTGAACCTGTGACCTTTGCCTAACCAGGGCAATGTTCTAGCCACCTGAACTACCCGAACCGTATCGAATCAAGTTGAAATTCTCCACCTTATTTATATCGTCATTTTAAGAGTATGACCAGAGCCATCTATCGAGCTAATGAACAACTCGATACCAATGAACAGTGTTACAACTATTTTTAAACATTGATGCAATGGACTCCACTCAGTATATTGATATTTTTTTTTTTTTTTTTAAAGCAATTATTTGCTAAATTTCTCATAAATTTTTATTAAAGTGGAAAAAGACAATTTGATTCGAGACAGGGATTGAACCTGTGACCTTTGCCTAACCAGGGCAATGTTCTAGCCACCTGAACTACCCGAACCGTATCGAATCAAGTTGAAGTTCTCCACCTTATTTATATCGTCATTTTAAGAGTATGACCAGAGCCATCTATCGAGCTAATGAACAACTCGATACCAATTAACAGTGTTACAACTATTTTTAAACATTGATGCAATGGACTCCACTCAGTATATTGATAATTTTTTTTTTTTTTTTTAAAGCAATTATTTGCTAAATTTCTCATAAATTTTTATTAAAGTGGAAAAAGACAATTTGATTCGAGACAGGGATTGAACCTGTGACCTTTGCCTAACCAGGGCAATGTTCTAGCCACCTGAACTACCCGAACCGTATCGAATCAAGTTGAAATTCTCCACCTTATTTATATCGTCATTTTAAGAGTATGACCAGAGCCATCTATCGAGCTAATGAACAACTCGATACCAATGAACAGTGTTACAACTATTTTTAAACATTGATGCAATGGACTCCACTCAGTATATTGATAATTTTTTTTTTTTTTTTTTAAAGCAATTATTTGCTAAATTTCTCATAAATTTTTATTAAAGTGGAAAAAGACAATTTGATTCGAGACAGGGATTGAACCTGTGACCTTTGCCTAACCAGGGCAATGTTCTAGCCACCTGAACTACCCGAACCGTATCGAATCAAGTTGAAATTCTCCACCTTATTTATATCGTCATTTTAAGAGTATGACCAGAGCCATCTATCGAGCTAATGAACAACTCGATACCAATGAACAGTGTTGAGTTGTTCATTAGCTCGATAGATGGCTCTGGTCATACTCTTAAAATGACGATATAAATAAGGTGGAGAATTTCAACTTGATTCGATACGGTTCGGGTAGTTCAGGTGGCTAGAACATTGCCCTGGTTAGGCAAAGGTCACAGGTTCAATCCCTGTCTCGAATCAAATTGTCTTTTTCCACTTTAATAAAAATTTATGAGAAATTTAGCAAATAATTGCTTTAAAAAAAAAAAATTATCAATATACTGAGTGGAGTCCATTGCATCAA
Organism: Thumatha senex; assembly: GCA_948477245.1. NCBI lineage: Eukaryota > Metazoa > Arthropoda > Insecta > Lepidoptera > Erebidae > Thumatha > Thumatha senex. The sequence goes on from OX419734.1 coordinate 9,253,107, forward strand.
TGTTTAAAAATAGTTGTAACACTGTTCATTGGTATCGAGTTGTTCATTAGCTCGATAGATGGCTCTGGTCATACTCTTAAAATGACGATATAAATAAGGTGGAGAATTTCAACTTGATTCGATACGGTTCGGGTAGTTCAGGTGGCTAGAACATTGCCCTGGTTAGGCAAAGGTCACAGGTTCAATCCCTGTCTCGAATCAAATTGTCTTTTTCCACTTTAATAAAAAATTTATGAGAAATTTAGCAAATAATTGCTTTAAAAAAAAAAAAAATTATCAATATACTGAGTGGAGTCCATTGCATCAATGTTTAAAAATAGTTGTAACACTGTTCATTGGTATCGAGTTGTTCATTAGCTCGATAGATGGCTCTGGTCATACTCTTAAAAATGACGATATAAATAAGGTGGAGAATTTCAACTTGATTCGATACGGTTCGGGTAGTTCAGGTGGCTAGAACATTGCCCTGGTTAGGCAAAGGTCACAGGTTCAATCCCTGTCTCGAATCAAATTGTCTTTTTCCACTTTAATAAAAATTTATGAGAAATTTAGCAAATAATTGCTTTAAAAAAAAAAAAAATTATCAATATACTGAGTGGAGTCCATTGCATCAATGTTTAAAAATAGTTGTAACACTGTTCATTGGTATCGAGTTGTTCATTAGCTCGATAGATGGCTCTGGTCATACTCTTAAAATGACGATATAAATAAGGTGGAGAATTTCAACTTGATTCGATACGGTTCGGGTAGTTCAGGTGGCTAGAACATTGCCCTGGTTAGGCAAAGGTCACAGGTTCAATCCCTGTCTCGAATCAAATTGTCTTTTTCCACTTTAATAAAAAATTTATGAGAAATTTAGCAAATAATTGCTTTAAAAAAAAAAAAAAATTATCAATATACTGAGTGGAGTCCATTGCATCAATGTTTAAAAATAGTTGTAACACTGTTCATTGGTATCGAGTTGTTCATTAGCTCGATAGATGGCTCTGGTCATACTCTTAAAAATGACGATATAAATAAGGTGGAGAATTTCAACTTGATTCGATACGGTTCGGGTAGTTCAGGTGGCTAGAACATTGCCCTGGTTAGGCAAAGGTCACAGGTTCAATCCCTGTCTCGAATCAAATTGTCTTTTTCCACTTTAATAAAAATTTATGAGAAATTTAGCAAATAATTGCTTTAAAAAAAAAAAAAAAAAAATTCATTTTTATTATTTATTTATTATTCATTTTAATGGTTTTATAGTCACGATAGGTTGATTTGTTGATAATTGATATCATACAAGACACCAACAAGAATAACTTCGAGAACGCTGTTCATTAGTACTAACTAATCGGATTTACGAACGTGTAAATTTCGGGATAGCAGACTCGTTTCGGATGTAATATAAGTTCTTTTTCAAGAGGTGTGTCAAACAAAATCAGAAGCTGTGTCTTTATCTGAAATTACGTTGGAACAAAAGTGCAAATTTTGACGTGATTTGACGCACCTCTAGAAAAGGGGCTTCCTTTAGGTCCAAAATGTAGTGTACGATCACTGCGTTAAGCAACTTTCGCTATGGCGAAACGATCACGAATGGGTGGCCATTTTGAGGCATTTACATTTGCGAGCGTGTCTATTTTAGATGTTAAATTTGTAAGAAATTTAGAACCCGTTACCTTTTTAGTGAAGTGGTAACAAAAAGGCTAAAAGGTCTTATGTGCTAGACACTAATTAGCACGACCAATTAAAGTCCTGGTAGTCTCGGACTGTAAAAAGTGGGAGTATAATATGCCCCTACCATCTCTTGGGGGATAAGGACACATTTACACGTGAGTAAGAAAAGATAAGATTCATCATTGCGTAGAATACTAATCATATCATCTCACCATCATGTCATGTCATCATAAATGTATCTGTGGTGAAACAGGGCCGTGGGAACTCAATATAACATTTTATTGATCTAATAAATATATGCTTTTCCTCTGGTATATAAGGTGAGCTCATTACCTTAACTAGACCAATCAGTTTGAAAAAGGATTCAATTTCATACTAATTTGGAGTAACAAAATATCTCAAACAATAAACGAATGGTTAATTTACTTATTGCGAAATTCACCGATGCTCAAAAAAGGTATGTAAAGTATCTAATTACAAAGTTTCGTAGATAATAAGTAAACTTACTTAGTAAGAAACACATCATTATCAACTTTGAGTTCGTTTTTAAGTTCAACCATTTTTTTTTTCTAGTTGATTAATGTTCTTTCGTGTGTTTGATTACTTTGAACAAAAAATGTTTATTTCTGTAAATATAACGTTTAAACATTTTATTATGTGGGTTGAAATATTTAATCGCTTGGTAATAAGCGCTTGTGTCTTGCTTGTTCAATGTTCTGTAAACGATCACTACACTAAGCATTTTTAACAAAGATCAATATTTATTCTTAAATTTTTTGATTGACCGTTTGTGGTTTTTCCATTTACGGGCATCTCCGAGATTCTGGGGCAGAGTCTGCTATTTCAATCGTGTCGAAATAGAATCGAAATCGTCGCTCAATAACCGACACTGATACAATTTAAACAGTTTTTCGTAGTCTACTATTACAATCGTACTCCACTAGACTTTTATATGTCGTCCGATAGAATTCTACTAACACGTACCGCGCTAGAGGCCGCTAGTCAGTTGCATTTTTGTAGTCTACTAACATTTTACATATAAAAACAGCGATTTTGGTTCTATTCTATGGCTTGTCAGTAGTAGATTCTGTCCCGGCTTCTAGCGCTTGCTAGCTTCTCGGCTTGTGATTTGGGATCTAGATAACTGATAAACATATTTATGTTTTTCTAAATCCATCCATACGAAAATATCCAGACATCGAAACAAACTTTTAATAAACTTTTTGCAGATCACTCAAATATCTATTTGTTCCAAACGAGATTTAAACTCGAGACAATTATTCTATACTAACATACAAAACCACTGCTACACCAAGGCTGTAAATACATACATACATACATACATACATATTGTCACGCCTCCATCCCGAAGGTGTAGGCAGAGGCATACTAAACGTCCACATTTCATCGTATGCATTTTTGTCCCACGTAACAGATGGTGAGCCCATTGCCGTGTTGAAATGGAAAGGCGCCGGCTGCGGCGACATGCTGTTGAAATTTTTTAAGCCGCTCATAAGGCCTTCAACTTGGCTTAACGACTGCCAATTCATTGGCAACCGGGACCAACGGCTTAACGTGCCTTCCGAAGCACGGAACTAGGGTGGGTCTAAAAGGCCGAATAAATTTAATAAAATGTGTCTATTTTAGATGTTAAATTTGGAAGAAATTTTGAACCCGTTGCCTTTTTAGTGAAGTGGTAACAAAAAGGCTAAAAGGTCTTATGTGCTAGACACTAATTAGCACGACCAATTAAAGTCCTTGTAGTCTCGGACTATAAAAATAACTGTAAATAAGGAATGAACTAATACGTAGTTACTTGTCTATTACAATCACATGCTCTTATTGTTAGTTTCCAATATCTATGCTGTAGGCACGTCTTTATCATACGACGAATGTGTGGAGACCTAATTAACTAATATTTATATAAGAGATAAGGAATGTACATAAGCAATAATTTACATTAACGATAGGTTAATGAAATATGAGCAATTAATTAATTATTTATTATTTATTTATATATCTATCACGCCTTATGCCTCAAGGGGTGGCAGTGGCATATTGTATGCTCACTTTTTACCATGTGTATTCCTGTCCTACTTAATAGGTGTGAGCCCATTGCCATGTTGAAATAGACAGACGCAAGTTGTGGCTACCTGCTGTTGAAACTTTTCAAGTCGCATAAGGCCCTCAACTTGACTTAACGACTGCCATGTTACTGGCAACCGGGACCAACGGCATAACATGTCTTCTCACAAAGTGGTCACCTATCCGAGGACCAGCCCTAGTGAAAGTTGCGTAACTCAGAGATCGTTTACAGAACACTGAGACCGCGGGCCACGAGCGCTTCAAGCAATTATAGAAAATATAATTTATGACTGACTCCAAGACGTAAGTGTAGGTACGCGACTGTCACTCTGTGGTCTCGGATTCGAATTCTGGGTCGAAACAGATGTTTTTGTGATCCACAAGCGTTTGGAGTTTGGGTGTCTACGGTGTATAATATATATGTATTTATAAATAAATTAATATAAATAAACAAATAAATATCCCCGAAGGGATGGCAGAGGCATATTATATGCCCACTTTTCACCGTGTGGATCCCTGTCCCACGTAATAGGTGGTGTGTCCATTGCCGTGTTGAAATAGACAGACGCAGGTTGGGGCTACCTGCTGATGAATTTTTTCATGCCGCTCATAAGGCCTTCAACCAGGCTTAACGACTGCCATTTTACTGGCAACCGGGACCAACGGCTTAACGTGCCTTCCGAAGCACGGAAACGCCCGCAAATGTAAATGCCAAAAAGTGGTCACCCATCCGAGGACCAGCCATAGTGAAAGTTGCGTAACTCAGTGATCGTTTACAGAACACTGAGACCGCGGGGCTACGAACGCTTCATTTATTTATAAATATAAAAGTATGTTTATCAGTTGCCTATAACAAATAGCATTAACTTAGATTGGCTAGACGGCGTTGTTTAAAAATGTCCCAAGTGGGCCAACATATCGTTTTATGGTAAGTAGCATTATGTTGGAAGAGATTTTCAATACTACAATCTGACTACCAGAGTAGAGCCGAACAAAGGTAGTCAAAGAGAAATGATCGTCAGGCTTTGTAACTAATAAATGTGTTCCTTACTAATATTAACTAACTAACTAACTATCTATCTTCACGCTCTGTATCCCTGACGGGGTAGTCAGAGAGGACAGATCGCCAGGCTTCGCGATCCATGCATACTTCTTTCGCTTCTTCGAGATTCATCAATCGCTTCATACACGCACGTCTGGGTATCCGAGTACTTTTGACCTTTCCGTTTTTGAGCAATCTGCTCACGTGGTCTTCATATGTAAGTCTCGGCCTACCCTGACTCCTTCTACCCTCTACTTTTGAACAATATATATTCTTCGTCAGTCGTTCCTCACTCATTCGTTGGACGTGTCCAAACCAACGGAGCACGCCCTTTTCCAGCTTAACGCTGACACTTTCATTCAAACCTGCCATATTGCGTATCACTTCGTCACGTATTCGGTCGGCCAAGGTAACGCCGCACAATTTTCGAAGTGATCGCTTCTCCACAGCATTCAATTTACTTTCATGCATCTGCTGACATACCCAGGTTTCACTACCGTAAAGCAAAGTTGGCACTAGCACTGCGTTATGAATCGCCATTCGTGCTTCTTTTACGATGCTTTGTCGCTTTACTAACTGGGACAGAGCACCGTTAACTTTGTTTCCGGCAGCTACTCGCCGTTCTACATCCGAATTACATCTTCCATCCGCGCTAAACATACTTCGTAAATACACAATTTCATTCACTTGCTCTAGACGTTCCTGGTTTACCCTAATCTACTTTGTTAATTAGGTAACTATTAACTTATTAACATATTAACTTTGTTAATATCTAAAATGTTGAATGACTTTATTTAAAACTAGTTCCAGGTTGCTTATGTTTGTGAGACTATTACTGGTCATTCAACGGCACTAAGTATTAATCATATTGTACGTAGCTCTATTATGACAAACAATACGCTCACCAATAACTGAGATTAATCAATTTAGAACGTGACATTTCAGGTTCACCAAAGGTAATAAAGAAACTGCATCTATTTATAAAGCCTTGCTGTGCACTTGTTCTATTTGAATTTTCTATAAGCAACTAAAGATGTCGTTCCTAAGTATATTGTTATTTACCTCTACCTTTTACTTAGTGAGTATTTCGGCTGTTATTTCGTTATGTATTATCAAAACAATGCTTAGAAAGACGTCAGTACATGTTTACTGACAAGTTCCTTATCACGTGTTTAGTAATTTAAAAAAAAGACGTCTAAAATATTTAAAATGTTTATTCGACTTCTAAAATTAGACTTAAGATGTATTGGTGTAACTTAAAAATTTATATTCTGTGACTTTTTTTCTTGTTTTTGCATTTATACTGTGATATTTGGCTACCGAATGAACCCACTGTTAACACAAGTAATGTAGATAATTTCGAGGGGTTATCATTAAAAGTAGTAGTTTGGTTCTTAGATTAGTTTTATTTAAAATAGTATGTTTAGTCCTATTAGTGGTTATCTAAAAAGACTAAATATGAGCATTCTTAATTATGGTTTAGGACTTTAATATTGAAGTAATTAAGGTAGATGGCTAGGCTTGATAAAATTCAACTGAGAGCCTATTAAGTACTTCATTAAATAAAAGGTACGTATGTTTTCATTTCAAATATTATTATGCTTACACAGGCAGCACAAAAGGCCTAAAAGGGTCGAAACGCTAGAGAAAGGCCGGCCTAAAATGCTGACGAACCATCAAGATCTTTTAAAAAAAAGTTATTTTTCCTATTAAATACAGTAAAATTCATGCATGTTACGAAGCTATTCAATCCAAATAAGTAAATCTCTATAAACTTAGTTTTAAAATTGTTTACTTTCAGAGTACGATCACTGCAGCAGATATCCCCATTCAACCACGCATAGATAAACTGTTGGACGCTCTACTCGATGATATTGTCAATACAGCTAATCATAACTATCATGACAAAGAAATTGATGATGACAAAGAAATTTATGATGACAAAGAAATTTATGATGACAAAAAAAATTATGATGACAAAGAAATTAACGGATTCATAACAGAATTAAGCAAAGTCATCGATGCCTACATGACGCCAAAGATGTCGCATTTAAAGGAACAAAAACAAAATAAGCTTAAGTCTATGGCAATTGATGGATTTGCTGGTTACTTTAATTATATTGTAAGTAAGACTGGATATAATTAGTGTTCATTTTAAATACACCCATTAGAATCACTCTAATTTTCCTGCAACCAATCACGAACCGATTTATTACAACGTGATATTGATGTCAGCAAATTTAAGGAAACTCTTAAGGAAACTCATTTCTTCAGACTTTCGGGGTTTATCACGTAATATTGTTTTAAAATTTGTACAAGTCCCATATATTGTACTTGTAAAATACATGGGATTTGTACAAAATATTCTTTTGAGTTCAAAACCATTAAAACTCCTTAGTTGGGTTAGTAAGTCATGGGGTTTAAAGTAATTATATAACTTGTTAAAAAAGCTAGCTCTATTATCTTTCCTTATCTTGCAGATGACTCAATTATCAATTCTTGCTTTTGTCTATTAACAAGTTCAAGTTTCTTATCCATGTTTATTAATCTTAATGTTTATTTAATTAGGTGTTCTTTTACACTTTATATGTATATATGTGTGTTTATTTTTTTGTTTATGTATTATGGAATATTGCTATTATATGTACGTACTTATATGTCTTATATCTCTATAATGGCATTCTTACGTACTTTTTTGTTATGAAATAAGCAGACTCTTTGTTGTATTTCTTTTTACTTTTTTTACATATATTAAATATATAGCATATATAGCAAATAATTGCTTTAAAAATTTATCAATATACTGAGTGGAGTCCATTGCATCAATGTTTAAAAATAGTTGTAACACTGTTCATTGGTATCGAGTTGTTCATAAGCTCGATAGATGGCTCTGGTCATACTCTTAAAATGACGATATAAATATGGTGGAGAATTTCAACTTGATTCGATACGGTTCGGTTAGTTCAGGTGGCTAGAACATTGCCCTGGTTAGGCAAAGGTCACAGGTTCAATCCCTGTCTCGAATCGAATTGTCTTTTTTCACTTTATTAAAAAATTATGAGAAATTTAGCAAATAATTGCTTTAAAAATTTATCAATATACTGAGTGGAGTCCATTGCATCAATGTTTAAAAATAGTTGTAACACTGTTCATTGGTATCGAGTTGTTCATTAGCTCGATAGATGGCTCTGGTCATACTCTTAAAATGACGATATAAATATGGTGGAGAATTTCAACTTGATTCGATACGGTTCGGGTAGTTCAGGTGGCTAGAACATTGCCCTGGTTAGGCAAAGGTCACATGTTCAATCCCTGTCTCGAATCGAATTGTCTTTTTCCACTTTATTAAAAATTTATGAGAAATTTAGCAAATAATTGCTTTAAAAATTTATCAATTAATTCTCCCTTTAGTAAATTTGGCAATTTACTAAAGGTTGACAATCTAAGGTACTAGTTGACGTTTATAATATTCCGGTGTCAAAGGTGTTCTTAATGACTTTAGTACCTCGTATATAATCGTCTTTTAAGCTTTTCATTGACTATCTATGTACTAGTATGTATGTTTGTTTGAGTGGAAACTTGCAATTCAATTTTGAAGATGATATTGTTTTTATTTTGGGTATAGGTATTCAAATCACCGAACTTTATTTGTAATGTTGAGATTAATGATTCGAATTCCGATCCGAAACAAATAATGTTTAATCACACCTTATCCCTGAAACGGACCCCAATGCCGTGTTGAAATTGACAGATTTTTGTTTATTAATTATTATTTTTCATTATAATTAATATTAATTTTTGTTAATTTTATTATTATAAATAGTTTATTTACATTTCTTATTCTCTATTATATAATCATTGCAAGAATATTATATGGGTTTAAAAAGACTTGAAACTTTCAGATGCTTATGATTAACCAAGAAGATAAAAATGATGTTGGCAAGAATAACGCTACGCCTCATAATAAAGAGTTCCCATTCGAAACTGATGACATTATTGTAGAATTCGAAGCGCTGGATCCTTTGGATGAAAATTTAGGTTTTATACCAGCAGAGTCTTCTAACGATGTTAATGTTGCAACCGAAACTGAAATTAAGCCTGAAGACAATATCTATGCAATACCTAAAACTCGAACACCAAAAGAATTAGCAGTAGTATCAAGAAGTTAACAAATAGCAAAATATTCTTTTGTTTATTTTTGTCTTATCACATATTCAGTGAAGTGCCAGAAAAATAATCACTCTAATGTAACAAAATAGCGTGATGGTAATTCGGGTACTGATAATTTTCAACGCAACAAAACATTTCTGCGAACTGCTTTTGTTGTCTTGAACTTTATACTTTAGATAAGACATATTAGGCCAGTGAAATAAGTTGATATATCAACCTACTGTTTTTGCTTTAGACGCATAAAACCGTTTACTACCACGTTTGCACGATTCATGTTTGTTATATCATTATGTTTGTTAATAACTTGTCATTAAGCGTATAGGTTAATGAAGATTTAAAAAAAAATCTGTATTATTAAATATTGTAGCATTTTTTATTGTTGTTAGATTATTTTATTTTATTTCGTTCCAAACTTTTATGTTCATAAATATTCAGAAATCAACGATCAATATATACACATCATATTATATATTATTAAGAAACGGTATTTTTAAAAATGTTACATCAAGTTGAACAATTTCATTGGTATGTCTTTGATACTAAATATCCCTAATATCTCGATGATGTAATCGATCGATCTATTCGATTCCTCTATGTAATTGCTGACCACTTAGTTTATTAGTGCAATAAAGTTTGTACAAGCAACTACATAAATCAACAAACATTCTAGTTATTGCAAGACATCTTAACCGTATTGTTTTAAATCTATATGTTATTTGATCTTTGCCATTTCGGTAACATCATTAAAACATTCAAAATGTGAAAAGCAATTAGTATGCTAATTATTAAACTAGTATTTAAAGTGGAAAATGTTTAGTCTCGAGCCGGACTCAAACCAGTGTCTTTTGACTTGCCGGGTCAACGGGAAACGTTTAACTACTAGGCTACCGAGACACATTCTAAACCGACGAAGCCACCTCTTTCTATTTCCCAATTTAATTTAGGACATCGTTACAACAATGCGATGACGTGTTTACAAAAGTTAAATGCCACTCAGTACGTTAAAGTTTAGATAAAATTAGGCAAAGCATTTACACTTAAACATTACGTACATTTACGCTTACATCAATCGCGAGTATTTTGTTGTTGGTCATTAAAGTTTCATTGTATAGGTATACAATGAAACATATTACAATTTAAGAGGTCCGAGAATCATTATAAGATCCTAATTTACATAGTAACCTGCTCATAATCGAATATGTTGATAGAGCAAACGTAGTGTTTGACTCACTCTCTCCAGATAATTTTAAAATTTTTAGTTAATGGTACGGATTCATATTTTCGTCGGTGATTTTTAGGTGTAAAATGGAAGAGAAGGTAATAGGCTGTAACACCATTTTTAAATGAGTTGTATCTAATTTTGTCTTTTAAGCTTTAAATTGTGTCAGAATCAAGTACCACCACCACCAGCTAAATGGTTGTTTCTGGTTAAATAAATGTGTGTGTACTAGAGTCCACAGCTAAGAAGTGAAACTACTACTAAATTTTTTCTCATACGTCGATAAAGAAGTTTCACTTATGATTCAGAAGTTTACTTCAAAACAACACGGCACGTAACCGAAACAGCGACAATTTTTTTTACACCTATAAAATTTCACTCAACGTTGATAAGGATGGCTGTCAAACTGTCACCCCACAACAAAGTGCTGTCGGAATTTTAAAGTGTTTTTTTTTGTGTTAAGCCACAAATTAGTGCCTTAAAATGCTATTAAATCTTAGAACTTGAAGCGATAATCGTGTGTTATTGTTAGAAGTGCAAAAGTGCGCCGTAATACTACAGAAAACTGTGGACATTAACAAACTGTGACATTTCTGGTTTACGAAAATTATCTTATCTCATCATCATCATCATCCGAGAGTCTGTCCCAGTTACGTCTCGCGACGCCCGGGGTCCGCTTTCCTACATTTTCTCCTCCACTTCGCACGGTCGTCGGCATCCCTTGTAGTGAGACCATTGGCACGCATGTCATCCCTTACGACGTCAAGCCAGCACTTCTTGGGTCTTCCCCTCTTACCGGAACCCGGCGGGGCTGACATGGCCAGACATTTGTTACCTACGTAGCCCGGCGGTTGACGCAAGACGTGACCATACCAACGAAGGCGACACTCTTGCAACTTGTCTGCAATGTCACGGACGTGAAGGCTGCCGCGGATGCGAGAGTTCCTCACGCGGTCCATCCGCGTGACTCCACACATCCACCGCAGCATCTTCATTTCCGTGACACGCAGCTCCTGCTTGTGTCGCTCCAATATCGGCCACGTCTCACTGCCATGTAAAAGGACAGGTCTAATAATGGTTTTGTAGACCTGTCCCTTCAACCGGATCGGCATTTTAGGATCACAAATGACACCGGTCATCTCCCGCCATTTGGCCCACGCGGCAGCAATGCGTGACTTGACATCGCAATCGATATCACTGGACGTGTGAAAAACAGATCCCAGGTATTTAACCTGGTCCGTGCGCTCGACCAAATCACCGCCTATGCGGACGGATGTGGGATCTGTCGAGTTTAGTGCCAAGTACTCGGTCTTCGCCACATTTAGTTTCAGACCGCCGTTCTCAAGCGTCTCCTTCCACGCCTTTACACGTCGCACCTATCTGCCCCTGTCCGCGTCTGCCAGCGCAATATCGTCAGCATACATGAGCAACCATGGAGGCTGCTCATGCGGGTTTCTGATGCTGTCCGACAATTCGTCTAATATTACACTGAACAGAAGCGGACTAAGGACAGAACCCTGGTGTACCCCGACGGTGATGGGGAAGGGATTCGTGTCGCCAACAGCAGTCCGAACCATTGAATCGGAGTCACAGTACATGTCCCGGATAGTGTCAATATAGACCTCTGGAACCCCTTTGGACCGCAGTGCCCACCAGATCATCGCACGAGGAACACAGTCGAGGGCCTTCTGCATGTCTAGAAAAAAACAGTGCAGAGGCGTGTTCTTCGACCTGTATTTCTCTGCGACAACCCTCAGGGCAAAAACAGGGTCCGTGGTCCCATGACCAGGGCGAAACCCATATTGACACCCCGAGAGAGTACACTCCTGCCGGATCCGAGAGTCTATAATCCTCTCGAAGATCTTCATGGTGTGGGACATCACCTTTATACCGCGGTAGCTCCCGCACTCCTGCACTGACCCCTTACCTTTGAAGACTGGAGTAATAATACTCAGTCTCCATTGGTTTGGGATCTGCCCGCTGAGGAGTATGCGGTTAAAAAGGTTTACTAAGATGCCCACACCGCGAGGACCCATCGCCTTCCAGGCTTCGATGGGGACTCCATCGGGTCCGACAGCTTTCCGATTCTTCATGCGGCGAAGCGCAGTCAGGACTTCTCCAGGCGTTACCGGTGGCACTAGTGCCTGATTCGGAGGGAGGTCCAGAGGCTGCACCTCTTTATGCTTATTAAACAGCTCGTGGAAGTACGAGCGCCATCTCTCCTTTACCGCTAGGTCTTCGCTTAACAGGTTGCCCTCAGGGTCTTTTACACAGCGACACTTGGATATATCCTGTGCCGCTTTGACCCTGGAGCGCGCCAGCTTATAGATGAGCTTCTGCCCCTCAGACGACTCCAGCGTATCATACAAAGCTTGTAAGTGGTCTCGTCTGGCTCTGGCTACAGCTCTCTTTGTGGCGCGCTTGGCAGACCTGTACGCGTCGTGGTCTTCGGGAGATCCGGTCGCTTGCCACTTTTAAAAGAGGGCTTTCTTCTCCCTGGTCTCCCTCAGGACTGCGGACTGACACCACCAAGTTTCCTTGTCACATTTGCGTCCACCCTTAGACTCACCGAGCACCACCTTCGCCGCTCCGAGGATGGCCGCCTGAACTTTGTCCCAGTAATCTTGAACTGGTTCGCCTTCAGTGTCGGTGCACTTGTCACCGACAGCTGAGACGAACTCCTGGGACCTAGTTTCATCAAGCAGCCACCATCTGATGCGGCGCTGGCACCGCTCGATGCGTTTGCCTTTAGGCTTCACGCAGAGGTCCATGACAAGGAGACGGTGTTGTGCAGTAAGACTCTCTCCGGGTATGACCTTGCAGTTGGCCACCTTGCCGATGCTGTGTCGCCTAGTGAGTAGGAAATCGATCTGAGTTGTACGCCTCCCGCTCTTGTAGGTGATGAGATGTTCGGATTTCTTTTTGAAATACGTGTTCACAATGGCCAGATCGGCAGCCGCACACGTTCTGAGGATAGTTTCTCCTTCAGCGTTGCGGGTGCCGTATCCAAAACCACCATGAACACGCTCAAACTCCTCACACCTCTCACCCACATGACCGTTTAGGTCGCCGCCCAAAACGATTCCCTGAGACAACGGAATGCTCCGAAGCACTCCCTCGAGTTGGCCCCAAAACGACATCTTATCGGCGTCGCTACAACCGGCCTGTGGCGCGTAGGCACTTATCAGGTGGGTAATAATCCCATCGATAAGCACCCTCACGATCATAAGCCGGTCGCTACAGCGTTTCACCTCCAAGATGCCGCTCTGCAGCCCTTCGGAGAGCACCACGGCCACCCCGTTCTCCCCACCAGGCGCACCCGTGTAGTACAGCTTGTAGCCTTTCTGCAAAGGCCGGGCTCTGTTGCCCTTCCACCGAGTCTCCTGCAGGAACGCCACGTCCACCCTCCGCCTGGAGAGTACTTCGGCCAACTCTACCGCACGCCCAGTCAGCGTGCCAATGTTCCAAGATGCGAAGCGGATTCGGGTTGGGGCTAACTTCTTTAGCCGTGCTGGCCCGACACACGGCAGCCCTAGCCCACTTGCCACAGGAGTCGGGCGGGGCTCCTGCGCGCCGTTTTGCGGCGGCGCCCTATCCCTAGCTGCAATCCTTTTGTGTCTGTCCATTTCTGTTTCGGCGGGTGGCTTTTATGGGGGCGACGCCCTCAGACCTCCCAACCCCAGAGGGGAAAGCCAGCGCCAGAGCCTCGTCCGTTAATCAGCAGGTGCACGCACTAGCACGGGAGGTTGACTTGGGCCCCGAAGATCTTGGTGGGGCCCCTTACACCCACACAACAAACAAAATTATCTTATCTACCCTCAACTTTTTGACTTATGTTTTATGTATCTATGAAATGGCACCTGATATTTGGAAAAGTGTTGCCACAATAATATTTTAAATTCCCATGATGAGTGCAGAAGATGTTGGTAGATTCGATGAGTTGGAGGACCAAACACCGAGTCGCAGTGAATTAAATGTAAATAAAGAACACACAAATTAACCACCATCTAACATCTCCTCCTATGGCAATATCAGTGCCAACGGAAAAAGAACCATGACTCTAAAAGTCCGCTCAGGGGTGGGCGACCAAGTGGTTGCATCGGTGAATATGCCTAGCAGTAGCAGCAATAGAAAATTTGTACAGCAAGCTTTCCATCCAGCTCTTTTTATAAATAGACCCAGATATTCCCTACTGGGGACTACCCAGCAGAACTCAGGAACTCCTACTAATGAAGACCACTCTTTGAGAACTTAAGTATCCAAAGAGTCAACACAAATTGGTCCCCCAACATGGCAGAGAATGCCATCTAAAAAGAGAAAACTCTCAGCAAGTCCTCCCACAGAGGCAACAACTGCAACATCAAATCGATTCTCTGGACTCCCAATTGATCTCACAGATGACTCGGCCATACCAGCGAGACCTCATAAACCACCACCAATTATACTATATGGTGTGGAAGATTTATCTAAGCCAACAGAACTTATAAAAAAGTCTGAACCAAGTATCTGCTACACATATTAAATAATAAACAGAGATCAACTAAGAATAATGTCCCAGACGGCTGATGATTACAAAAACTTAATTAATCTAATTCGAAAAAGTGGACTTATTGGCCATACCTTCACTCAGATAGACAAAAGGTGCCTCAGGTTAGTGTTTAAAAAGCTACATCACTCAACACCAAAAACAGCTATTATTGAAGAAACAGAAAAGACAGGGAACAAAGTCAGAGGTGAAGTCATATGCCCAATTTCAAGAAGAAACAAGAAACCATTGAATATGTTCTTTGTAAATGTAGAACCTGGTCCAAATAATCCAGATGCAAAACGTATAGAATATATTTATCACACTAAAGTCAAGATAGAAGACCCACAAAAAGTAATGAAATCCCTCAATGTACTAGATGCCAGCAGTATGGGCACACAAAAAACAATTGTATGCGACCCTATAGATGTGTCAAATGTGCAGAAGACCATAGAACCACAGACTGCCCTTAGAAAGACAGAAACACACCAGCGACATGCACATTGTGTTTCGGTGAACACCCGGCGAACTAAAAGGGTTGCCAAGTCTACAAAGAGATTAAAGCAAGAAAAATGACGCAATCATCGAATAAATATACGAAAAATTTACATCGCAAAATCGGTAAAAATATTCTGACTAAAATAAATGACTTCCCAAAGTTAAAGTCAACTGCAAGTACATCTAGACAACGACAATACATCAATAGCTGCACAGAAAACACTGGGTACTGGCAGGAAAAACAAAATGAAGTTATGTCCACAGAGAAAATAGAATCTCAGTCAACAAATTTGCTTGAATAATTGATCATAAAGCAAACAGAAAAAATGGATATCCTCATGCAAGAAATAGGTACCCTAATGAGTCTCCTAACGACACTAGTCGCTCGAAATGAAAAATGAAATATTTACGCATTGCAGCATGGAATGTCAATGGCTTAGCACCTAATAAGCAGGAAGTAGAATTATTCATTCATCATAATAGAATATACATACTTCTTATCTCTGAATCACACATGACAAACAACAGAGTAATATTCATTAAGGGATATAACATTTACTACACTAACCACCCAGACGAAACAGCACCCGCTGGAACTGCAATTATTATAAAGGGTAATATTTGACACCATGAGCTCCCTCATTCTCAACGCGCTTACTTACAGTCCACTGTTGTAACAATCGATGACTGGCAGGGCACGCTCAATGTCGCCCCGGTATATTCTCCGCCACGGCATCGTATTAACGAAATAATGTACAGCGATTTCATGCTCACCCTTGGTGATCGATATGTCGCGGGGGGAGACTGGAATTCTAAAAACACTTTCTGGGGCTCTAGACTGACTACCACGAAAGATAGAGAGCTTAAAAAGGTAATAGATGCAAATTCACTTAACGTACTGTCAACAGGAGAACCTACACATTGGCCCTCTGACCGAGACAAAATACCGGATGCCATAGACTTCTTTATCACTAAGGGTATATCAGGTCTCTACGCCAAAATTGAATCGTCGTTGGACGGCTCTTCTGATCACACTCCGTTGATATGCACTACTATAATTATATGGAGAGAACCTCGCGAAACTCTATACAACAATAGAACGGATTTGAGTCACACACACACAGAGACACTTGAGTCTAAAAACTGAACAGGACATAGAGGATGCAGCTTGGTATGCCACAAATTTCATCCAAAATGCTGCATGGCCGTCTACCCCGGACATCAAATATAGACCTGAAATCCAAGACTATACACTGGCAATACGAGAAATGATTACTCTGAAGAGAAGGCTCAGGCGACAATGGCATACCAGTAGAAATGCAAATGATAAAAGAGCACTGAATAAGGCACAAAAAGAACTCAAGCAGATGCTTATAAAAAGTGAAAATGTTACACTTCGAGATAAATTGATGACCTTATCTCCTTTCGTTACTAGTGACTATTCTTTATGGAAAATGACATAATCACTTAAAAGGCCAAAAGTACATGATCCTCCACTGCGACAGCCAAATGGAAATTGCACGAGAACACCTGTCGATAAAGCCGAATTCTTTGCTCAATTCCTAAAAAAAGTGTTCAAACCCAACGAACCCAATTCCATACTCCCAGAAGAAGAAATAGACAATATTCTTAACAGTAACCAGCAGATGTCCCTGCCACTACAATTGTGTACACCAATAGAAGTCAGAGAAACAATTAAACTGCTAAAGGATAAGAAAGCCCCAGGGTTTGATCTAATTACAGCAGAAGTCCTGAAGTATATCCCAAACAAAGGAATTGTCCTCTCTCCAATACTCTTTAATGCCGTGCTGAGACTGCAATATTTCCCCTCGATTTGGAAGATCTCAATAATAAACATGGTCGCTAAACCGGGAAAGCCGCCTAATGAGGTTGGTTCATATAGGCCAATAAGACAGTGATAGGAAAAAGAAAAAAAGACTGAGATGACACATAAAAGGATGTCAACAAGCTCCAATTACAATTATAATAAAAAAAAGCAAATCTGTTATTAGCCAAAATGGCTGATGGCAGAAAAAAAAAACATTGATAAAGAAGTTTCACTTCAAAAATCATGGTACACTTACACATACATCATCTCAAATAGTTTTGACAACAAAGGCAACAGGCTTATTGGCCTATATGAACCACCTCATTAGGCGGCTTTCCCGGTTTAGCGACCATGTTTATTACTGAGATCTTCCAAATCGAGGGGAAATATTGCAGTCTCAGCACGGCATTAAAGAGTATGGTAAGTAGGAGAATTCCTTTGTTTGGATCAAACCCTGGGGCTTTCTTATCCTTTAGCAGTTTAATTGTTTCTCTGACTTCTATTGGTGTACACAATTGTAGTGGCAGGGACATCTGCTGGTCACTGTTAAGAATATTGTCTATTTCTTCTTCCGGGAGTATGGAATTGGGTTCGTTGGGTTTGAACACTTTTTTTCGGAATTGAGCAAAAAACAGGTGTTCTCGTCCAATTTCCATTTGGCTGTCGCAGTGGAGGATCATGTAAATTTGGCCTTTTAAGTGATTTTGTCATTTTCCATAGAGAATAGTCACTAGTAACGAAAGGAGATAAGGTCATCAATTTATCTCGAAGTGTAACATTTTCACTTTCTATAAGCATCTGCTTGAGTTCTTTTTGTGCCTTATTCAGTGCTTTGACTGAGGAGGCGAGCGAAGCGAACTGACGAAAGTCTCCGTTTTAAGTCCACTGGTACGGGAAAAATGTTATTGATGTCCGACCGTCCGTCCGTCCGTCTGTTCAGTCTACAGGTCGCATTTTTCATCGGATTTGCATCCAACTTGGCATGGACAAAACTCGATCAACTCGACAACTTTTAGCGAGGGGTTTTTTGATCTGGGGGGAAATGGAGGCAGGGGAGGGGAAATGGTCCCGTAGTGGTTGGCAAGAGCTCTCAAAACGAAAAATATATATTTTTTTTTAATTGATAAAAAAAAAGCTCTTAAGTCTACGGTTCACAGAACCACTAGTTTATCAGTGTTGAACTTTAATTAGGTAGTAACGACCGAATTCAAATAATATATCGTGTCAATAATGTAGGTAGAATATCACTTAAAACAATTCATAATTTTGTACGTCATTTTCAGTAACAATGGCGATATCCCTGTGTTCGACAAATTGATAAGAGAATGATATTTAAATGACGTATTGTTGTATTTGAAATTAATCCATTTCAATAATAGTATTTACAAAAGCCTTATCTAATTGCACGATAGTTATGTATTTTCCACACACATATCGAATTACAGTCGAAGTAAAGAATTTTTACTCAGTACACAATGTAATTCGATGCATTTTGAAGCCATAGTCAAAGGTAATTGCTTCTCCTACTTACGATCTTGCAAAGCACGTGGCGTCCGTATTTACAACCATTGGTAGGTAAAACATCGTCTTTTGTAAAAAACTCACGGCACTTTATAGATATTTTGAAAGAAATAAAATTGTAACCTGATGAGGTCATGGTAAGCTTTGACGTGGAGTCGCTTTTTACCAATTCCAATAAAAGAGTGCTTAAACGTCGTGAAAGACCTACTGAGCGACAACGAGCTTCCATTAAATTATGTTGTTCTGCTTGAACACTGCTTGGATTGCAATTACTTTCTTTTCCAAGGTCAGCATTACCTTCAGATTGATGTTGTCGCAATGGAAAGTCCTGTAGCCCCCGTACTTGCCAACATCTGGATGGAACATTTTGAAAAAAAGGCGCTGAATCTCGGCCCAAAGACCATCAGACTTTGGAAGCGATATGTGGATGACATCTTCAGTATTGTTAAAGGAAACAGTTATGAAGTAGAACAATATGTACACCATCGAAGATGCGGTTCACATTTGAATTGGAGTCGGAGAGGTCGTTGTCCTTCTTAGACGTGAAAGTGACCGTGAGATTGGATGGGTCCTTGGCACACTGTGTGTACCGCAAACCTACTCACACGGATAGGTACTTACACGGTACCTCGCATCATCATCCCCGACACCTGCAGTCCGTTATGACATCTCTCAAGAATAGAGCTTACGATCTGTGTGACTCTGAACATTTAGAGCGAGAGCTGGACATTGTTCAGGAGGTACTAAAAAGCAACGGGTATCAGGTAAAAGGACAAATGAAGCAGCCGACAAGCAGACGCAAACATCCAGAAGTGAACCGACAGCCAGCCTACATGTCTTATGTCAAAGGGGTAACGGATAAGATCGGCTCCAAATACTCGATAAAGACAATTTATACACCCGGCATAAAGGTTCACAACATCGTGGGTTCGCCAAAGGATGTAGTTCCGTTACAAACCCCAGGTGTTTATAAGGTGAATTGCAGCTGCGGTAGTTCGTATATAGGCCAAACGAAGCGTACTATAATGCAACACTAGTAAATACGCGATCGCAGAACATTTACTTGAAGCAGGCACTAATCATTGGATTGAATTTCATCACACGCAAGTCCTTTCTACTGAACGGCACTATTATGCAAGAGTTGTACGTGAAGCGATTGAGATTAAAAAAACATGAAACATTCAATCGGGAAGAGGGGTTTAAATTATCAGGAGCGTGGAATCCAGTGATTAGTAACATAAAATCTCGCTTTTGTGCACAGTCGGGTAAACACAAGAATAGACGCGCGTCGGTTAGCTTACAGAATAGGGACACCGTGAGTGTAGTGTGTGACGGTACGTGGAGAAAAAATAACATCAAGAATAACGAAGATGTGCGGGTGGATGGAGAAACTTCTACCACGCGTACTCGACGACGGAGGGCGTGCGCCGCTGAGCCAGTCAGCCTGTGACCACGGCCGGTGCAACCTGGTCGAAACGTCAGGCACCAAAGGTATGTGAAATAACCGCGTTTAGCCCCGTTATTAACAAATATACTGATAGTATGCAACGCGATAGTTTAAAAGTTAGTATGGTCTTTATGAACTTAAAAGGGTTCCATTGTAAACAGTTGAAGTCTAAACAGTTTGAATCATTGATGAAACCGTGAGCTGTTGTTAGATTTGTTTGTTAGTTGTTGTAAATTGCTTATATGTATTACGAATATATATTAAAATGAGTGAACTATTGAAACGTCACATTGTTGTTTTAATACCTTTTACACTCTGACTGATTCACTCACTTTTTAGTCTTATAGAACAGGTCAGTCTGTCCGTCGGTCCAACATAGATACAAACGGTTTGCGGCATTCGATTCAGACACCATGAATACATACATAGGCGATTTGAAGTTTGTCTGTCCGTTTGTCGGTCAGTACCCATCTATTTCTCAGGAACCATAAAATATGGACAAATGGTTTGCGGCACATCATTAATACGTGCATAGGCGATTTTGACGTTTCTACCACTTTCGGTTTTGAAACTGGTTTCGGTTTAGAATTCGTCTGATTCCGTTGCTACGATAGTGAAGGGGTTATTTGTTATTTAGTTTCAATCTGTTCATACAAGACCCGCTGTTCGTTGTTATTATCTGATCTCCATAGTTTGAGAAATGATTCTAATGAAATATTAGCTAAAAATCACAACCTAGAGTAAAAACCTATCCGCACAAAACAGTACCGGCACTGTTGTGTGACAATGACGTTCAGTGCACACTGAAAGTCACTGTCACTGATGAGTGCGGATAGCTTCGTACAAAAATATGTATGCAACAATATCATTTTTCACTGACACTGATGTATACGTTACTGATCGGCACGTGCCGGCACTGTTGTGTGCGAATAGGCCTTTATAGTTAATTTGTGAGTCGTTAACATATGTAAATGTTACAGCAAGTGTGTATGTTACATTAATGGATATAACTGCTTTATTTCGTACCATTTGATTTGTACGAAAATTTTTATTCCTTTCCATAATAATATAACCGTAGGTGCTCGTTCTAATGTAACATTGACTATAACTAGATATGCAAATTCCTTTGCATAGTTTCAAATTCAATGTGTAATTTCGGTAAATTTTCCTCATATGTTATGTACATGAATGTACTTGCCTCAGTACAAGCTTGTATTTAAGAGGTAGCGATGATTACCTTTAGGATCACAGTGCGATCATCTTTAGCGAACGGTTGTATTTTCTGTAAAATGGCTTATAAGTACATTTTACTGTCTTGTGCTGTACTACTATTTGTTGATGTAAGTAAGAAAACACATTATAGCACATTTTTTTTAACAATTTACACTTTTAGTGCTTAGGAATTTTAGAGGATAAACTTAACTCCTAAATTTTAGGATGGACTATCAGGCATGGTCAAAATGTGTCCATCTAATCACTTATTATGCTGCCTATATTGTCCCAAACTGCACTGTTGCATTGAAATAGAATCTAACATGGGAATCACCATTAACGTAATGAAATTTTAGAGTCGACAGCGGAAGTGGAGTCCATACGTCAGTACGTCCATAAGCAAGCCTTGTGTCCCTAGCGGCGAGCAGAACAATAGTTTCCTGGCCTGCATTTAACTGAAACTATCACAGCTAGTTTTCTAAAGAGCTGTTCAAATAAATTTCACCCTGTCCTTAGCGGGCAAAGGTGACACTCACTTACAGTAGACAGATTTTTCGCCAGAACTGATTGATTCAAAAGATCGTTTTTCCGTCAAATCATAGAAACCGCGGGAACGCAGTGCCAGTGCAAGTGTTTCCTTCCTCTTACAACCCTGGGTTCTTCAAGCGGAGCGTGAAGACGCACATCATTGGGCTGCCAACTTTAGGCACACTGTCAACAGTCTTGTGGACCATAAGAGTGGCCTTCATTTGGCTAGATACTATAACCGCTATAGCTCTCCATCACGTAGGAGGCGTCATTCTGGCAAGCCAAATATTCAAAAAAATGGGTGTAGTGACCACTTTCAATCAATACTCTGTGCTTGTCTGCTAAAATAGGTATAAAAAAATCAAAGCAGATCGTTTATTCTATTACTTAAAAACACCAACATTTATAAATTTAAAATTAATATCATGTTCCATATCGCGATAAAAAAAAAAAAACCGAAAACTCCTCATGTGATTTGCACCTAAGTGTAAAATTTATTATTTGTGTAGCCAGGGAATTATGATTTAATGTAAAAATTACAGGTGGATGCCTTCGTCAAAAGAGACATCTTATCATTACCGGATCCTATAGATGCATTTAAAAAGAATATGGATTCATTGAGACAATGCATTGACAAGAGTTTTGCCCAAGCGGCTATGGATGTTAATGTGGAGAAAAAAATTCAGCCCGTGTTTAATGTGATCGGTGATCAGATCAACCGATTTTCAAAGGCGGTAAAGTTTTAGAAATAAATAATTTAATTTCCTCAAACGATTATTTTTTGAAATCGTATAAAGCACATTAATCACGATAAATAGCTTAAATAAAGCTAAGGTATCCCATAATGATAATTGTTTTTCTTTATAGTTTGAAGACCTCACAGCACCCAAGTCAACTCCCACTGCAGTATCTGACAAATAGTAATTTTATTTTATAAGTAAAGCATAGAATTACATAATATAAATGATGTTAAGTATTTACGATGAGAAACTTTTAATATTGTGAACGTACCTAATTTTAGTTTTATATTATAATACAATGTTGTTTGTTTAGATAATAATGTGCAAGTATATTCTTATGATTAATTTAACAAAAAATAATTTAATGCTGAGATTCTTTGCTAAATATATGTACAACGAACAATCGTAGAAATAGTTAAATTTTGGCTTAAAATACATCCTCATTTTTAACCCCTGACGCAACAAGAGGGGTGTTATAAGTTTGACGTGTGTGTGGCTTTGTCTGTCTGTCTATGGCATTATATTTCCAAAACGGTTTCAATTTAGATTTTTTTGTATTAAAGGTAACTTAGGTGCGAGTGTTCTAAAAACAAGTTTGATTGAAATCGATTGAGCCGTTCAAAAGTTGTGGGGGTGAAAGTGGGGAAGGGTAACCGAATGTATGAAAAATATACTTGAGTGGGGTCTCAAATGAAAGATCGTGCACATTAATATGTTTATTTTTACTTTTTAAAGGGAACTAAGGTTTTTGAATTGATGTTTGATGATGGTGTTTTATATCATTAGTTGTGAATATATTCAATGGACTTAGTGTTGATATTTATAAAAAGAGAGAAAGAATTTCAGTTTAGACGTACATATGAAACGATTAATGAATTTGCAAGAAGCGTACAAGTAGATATGCATGAATCGCGAAGACTGGCGATCTGTCCTCTCTAAACACCCTGTCAGGGATCTGCGTGAAAATAAATGTAAACTTTACTATCACAATGAATAGACATTTTAGACCACCGAATTACATTTTCACTAAGTGAAAACAGAAGAGCCTACTTGCAATTTACTTACATTACTTGGCAGCCAGCCAACGTTGATTCACCCTAAAAAAAGCAAATCATTTCCTCAATTGGAACAACGGTTATAATTACTCTGGAACTTTTTTTAACCAATATACTGGTGTCGACCTAACTTATTGTTTTATTTTGATCTAAGAGTTGTAATAATTTAAAAATTAAAAAACTTATGCTATATCAAATAATAATAAAACTGTTCATCATTAATGGAATTAACCATATACCAATGACATGACATGACATATTGTCACGCCTTTATCCTCAAAGGGGTAGGCAGAGGAATACTATACGCCCACATTTCATCGTAACAGGTGGTGAGCCCATTGCCCAAATAGCGATATTGCATCTAAATTCAGGTGATTTAAGTGACACGTTTCATAAGTAAGGACCTACTCCTAATAATGTTAAAATAAATGTTCGTATATTAATGGAAGCTTTATTGTTCTATTGTAAAGGTTTCTTAATTACTGCAAAGTTGATAGACACGTACAAGAATTGACGGGTAACAAAATTTTCATATTTAAGGTTGATTGCCAAGAAATATGTTGCAATTCATAGCGTCAATAAATGTTCAAAAAAACTTCTTATATTACAACTTACTAGGTGACCCGCACCGTACTTCGCCCGTGACATACTTCGAACTCCCGTGGCACCTATTTAATCCCGTCGCTTATAAATTCGAGAATAATGCATTAAAATTTGCCCGATTTGTCGATATTTACGAATACAGCTCCGCTTTCCAAGAAAGTAACGTCATGATAAATAGCCTAACTCGATAAATAGGTTACGAAACACAAAAAAAAATCTAATCCGATCAGTAGTTTCTAAGATTAGCGCATTCAACCAAACAAACAAAAAAACTCTCCAGCTATATTATATTAGCATAGTTGAGTACCTAAAACATGCCCTCGTGGTAAAAATAACTACTTTTTTACTTGACTAAGGTAACCTGTTAATGTGGCTTACTATTATAATAATTGGACCCTATTAATTATTAGAAAAATTAACGCAATGAGTCTTAACAATCAGCGTCACGTGAGACTTTTGAAAATTTTACGAAAGCTCTACAACCCTGCTACGTTTTATTAAAAACGAAATTCCTTTTACCTCTACTTCGCAAACATCCTTGAAAAAGGGTTAAAGTAAACAATAAAAATCCCGACAAGAACAATTTCGTATTCAATCTAAGCAAAAGTATAGATTATAATGTTTAGTCCTAAGTAAACAGTGGGTCATGCATTATAAAAGCTAATGCGTAATAAATGAGGAACCTAGCCTGGGTTAAAAGTTAAATCTGTTTAAATATTAATTCCACAAAAAAAGGCCTCTGTATAATGAAGAAAGAAAATTATTAGTTTACTTTGAGCTAGATGGAGCTGGGTTAAAAAAAGGTCCCACAATATTTATTTATTATTTATTTATAACTAGCTGACCTGCCCGGCTTCGTCCGTGACATACTTTCTACCCCGTGGCACCCATTTAATCCCGTCGCTTATTACTTAGCCAAAAATGTATGAAAGTTACCCCGATTTGTTGACATTTATGATTACTGATCCGCTCTCCTGTGTAGTAGCTTGATGATATATAGCTAAGAACCTTCCTCAATAAACAAGCTATCCAATACAAAAAAGATTTTTTCAAATCGGTCCAGCCGTTCACGCGTGATGGCGTGACCAAGGGAAATAGGGATTCATTTTTATATTTATAGACTATGGAAAATTTACAAATCGATCATGTAATTACCGCTAGTATTACGAGTCAAATTTCATTACGAGTGAGATTGAAAACGGAATATTATGGAATAGGGGGCCTTTATTCCTTTGTGTCAAAAACTTGCTTCCGCCCTTATTTGAGATTAACTTGAAACCCTTGCCGTAAAGGTTTCAAGATATTTAGCTTCCAGCAAGATTCATCAATGGATACTCAAAACTATGGTACAGGGGTTAGTTCAAAATTAACAAATATTTAGGAGGATATATTAGGATTAAGAAAGTATTTAATTTATCTGTTTCAGTTTCAAATTTTTAAAAATATTTACCTACTTAAAAACATATGCGATTATATTTCGTACATTTTTCGACATTAACGAGATATTTTCCGCCTATTTAAACACAATTAATCATTAGGTAATTTTAACAGCAACACAGCTTATATTGTCTAGTTATTCAATGTCTTAAATCTATTGTATACATTGATACACAATGTATCAAATTTCTACTAATTTGGAACAGCCATCTTGCTGTTCTACTCACAAGGTGGCGGTGGCGCGGGGCAAACGACAGAGATAGAGAAATGACCAAGGACCGGCCCGGCGGTGTTCTCCAAGAATTGAATTTAAACGAATATGAAATGAAAAAAAAGCTGGAAAAGGGCGTGCTCCGTTAGTTTGGACACGTCCAACGAATGAGTGAGGAACGATTGACGAAGAATATATATTGTGCGAAAGCAGAGGGTAGAAGAGGTCAGGGTAGGCCGAGACTTACATATGAAGACCACGTAAGCAGATTGCTCAAAAACGGAAAGGTCAAAAGTACTCGGATACCCAGACGTGCGTGTATGAAACGATTAATGAATCTCGAAGAAGCGAAAGAAGTATGCATGGATCGCGAAGCATGGCGACTCTCTGACTACCCCGTCAGGGATACAGCGTGAAGATAGTTAGTTAGTTTGAAATGAAAAAGAAGTATGAAAAAGAAGCCATTATATAAAAGTTATCTGAGGCAGAAATCAAAGTAACTATATAGATTTTAAATACTAAATTATGAGATTTCAGATTTTAAATACTGAATCTAGAAGTAAGTGTGAAATATGTATATTTTGACAAAAACGATTGAAAGCGCTTCGACAAAAACGAGAAAACATTATAAGGTCAAAATTATGATTTAATTATATTTAAAATCAACTCAGTATTCTGTTAACGATCACAGCGTTAAGCCACTTTCGCTATGACTGGTCATGGATGGGTGACCGCTTTGTGGCATTTCCATTAACGAGCGTTTCCTTGCTTTGAAAGACACGTTAAGCCTTTGGTTCAGGTTGCTAGTAACATGGCAGTCGCTAAACCAAGTCGAAGGCATTATGTGCGGCTTGAAAAATTTCAACAGCAGGTCGCCACTCACCACCTGTTACGTGTAACTGGTACTATGCCTCTGCCACCCCTTTGGGACAAAGAAAATGATAAATAAGCGAGAAAATATTTATGTTATTAAGAAAATATTGTTAAAAGGTATACCTATACCTAAGGTATACCTTTTAACAATATTTTCTTAATAACATAAATATTTTGTCAAAGACGTAACATTAAAGATATTATCAAAGACGTAATTATAACATTATTTATTAGCAATAGCATAGATACTGCTATTAATAGCATTACGCGACAACAGCAATATCTTGTTAGTCTTAACGTCTCCCGGGATCTTTTGACCTTTGATAACAAAAGATATGTTATCTATGTTTTCTGTTATGAGTTAACGGTGATATCATTCGTTTGGTTCATAAATTAGCAAACCGGATTATATTACTTTTGTGACAGTTAATTAGCAAATAAATGTGTTCAAAGAAACTTTGTCGTAGCAGTATACAGGTTTTTAATGGATTGGTGTTTTTATGAGTCGTTAAGTTATTTTATGCTAACAATAGATTTGACTTTGTATAAATAAATATCATTGGGACAACTCACACAACGCCATCTGATTAAAAAGTTAGCTTGTACTATGGTAACCAGATAACTGATCAAATAGTATCGCTTATGAACGACACTATGAATGATAAATATCCATCACGTCTTATCCCCGAGGGGGTGGCAGAGGCATATTATATGCCCACTTTTCACCGTGTGGATTCCTGTCCCACGTAATAAGTGGTGAGCCCATTGCCGTGTTGAAATAGACAGACGCAGGTTGTGACTACCTGCTGTTGAAATTTTTCAAGCCGCCCATAAGGCCTTTAACCAGGCTTAACGACTGCCATTTTACTGGCAACCGGGACCAACGGCTTAACGTGCCTTCCGAAGCACGGAAACGCTCGCAAATGTAAATGCCACAAAGTGGTCACCCATCCGAGGACCAGCCATAGTCAAAGTTGCGTATCACAGTGATCGTTTACAGAACACTGAGACCGCGGGGCCACGAGCGCTTGAATGATTCTGGAATTATACTTACTGCCAGATTCGCAAAGCATCTGATAAAAAGTGTGAGTAAGGACCTGGCAAGCAGTCTCACGGTCACTCTTTTCCAATTGTCAATAAGCATTTACAAATTTTTTTTTTGGTCTTGTGGCGATATTATTGCTCCGCCAATAATTCAGTGTGGATTTGGTAGGGTAAGCCCCTGTATCCTTAGAAATTTCCCACCATATACTTTTTCTGTCAGTTTAATACAAACATTAAGGTTTGGTCCGAATATCGAAGTTATGCACATTACTCACTGACTGACTCTAGCAAATACAAATCCATACAGTCCAGTCAGCCCAATTATTCCAGCAACAGATCTTGAGGCAAACGGGTATGGAAGTTCTGCAGTATTCAACGACTACAGCATTATTTTTAAAGCAGACTCGCTATATGCTATTCTTTCAGATTTGCCATCTTGTACTTTATTTACTGACAAGCTTGTTTTATTTTACTTTCAGCTAGATGACGCTGTGTAAAAAAATACCCAAAATATTTATTTATTTTGGCGTAATATCGTTTTTAATGCAATTCATTAATAAAAATATTATAAAATTGGTTGCAAGTCTCTCTAAATTTAAAAACCTCTAAAAAGTAAAGATTGCAGATTTGTTTAAATTTATTTAGTATCTTCTAATCTTTTCAAGTCTACACGCAAAGAAAAATATACGACTAGACACTAAACAGTATTTGTACTAGGGAAACGCCATGACGGTAATAGTATATTACGGGTCCTATGTGAGCAATGTTTTATTCCCGTAATATGTATGGCAGAAATGTCTAACGTAAATACATGTATACAGCTAGGATATAATGACAGCTGTAAATTGTACTGAATTTTCAAAACCTCATGATACGTTATAGTCAATAGCTACACTGTACAAATACAACGCGAGATACTGTGCCAGACAGTGCAAAGTCCTCGCCAGTTAGAAGTCATTGGAAGATAATTAGTAAATTAGCTTACCAAGAACAAGCGGTATCATTACAATAAACAAACATTGGGTCCCGATGGATGTCTAGATAAAGGCGAATTTGTATGTTACTGCTTCAGTAGTAAGTTGTACTGTGAACTGTGTGGTCATTCGATTGATTTATCTGCAGACAATATGAATAAGTCTTACTTAATCGTTATTTTGGCTATCTGCCTTGTTAGTGTAAGTACCTAATAATTATTTTATTAATAAAATAACCGCTTGACTTTTTTCTATCTATCAACGCCCAGCCGTAACTCTCTAGAAACTAGGATGTTCTTAGGATGAGCTACCCTTGTAATAAAGGAAATTGAAAAACTCTTATTTAGAGAGTGTACTGTAGAGTTTTTAAAATGCCACCCCTAGCAAAGTCGCGGGATAGTAAGCTAACAAATAAGTCCCGAGACTAAGTACTAAAACAAGGTTTTAAGGTAAGAAGCAATTCAAAGCCCAATTCATTAATTTTGGCCATCGTTATCACAGACTTGTGACAAGGCGCGTTGCCCTGTTGAAACACCACTTTCTTTTTGTTCATTTGAGGCCGTTTATCCGCAATTTCGTAATTCAATCGCTCCAATAAGCACATGTAATAGTCACTATTTATATTTTTGCCCCTTTTTAAGGTAGTCGATGAAAAGTATTCCATGCGCATCCCAACATATACACGCCATAACCTTACCGGCCGATTTCTGAGTCTATGGCCGCTTTGGGCGGCTTTCACCAACCGCTCTCCACTCCGCTGACTGCCGATTGGATTCCGGAGTAAAATGGATATCCATGTTTCATCCATTGTCACATACCGACGTAAAAATCCTTTTTATTACGATGCATCATATACGTTGTTCCTTTTGATCAGTTGTAAGCAAACGCGGCACCCACTTGGAAAAATGCTTTTTATGGCCAAATTTTTATGTAAAATAGTAAAAACACACAAGCTGAAATCTTCACTATCTCTGCTATCTCGCGCACTTTTATCTTCCGGTCTTCCATTACGATTTTGAGGACTTGGTTAAATTTTGTTGATTCACTGCTTCATTTGGACGACTTGAGCGTTCCTCATCATTTGTGTCCATGCTACCGCGTTTGAAGTCGGCATACCACCGACAAATGGTTGCTTTAGAGGGAGCTGATCCCGCATAACATTTTATAAGCCATTGCTGTGCTTCACCGGTATTTTTCCCATTAAAAAACAATGTTTTATCAACACGTGAAACTCGTTTTTTTCCATTGTATCGAAACTACAAGCGTAGCGTCACTTAAATATCTGCAAAATCAATATTTTAATGTTAAATTTTTATTAAAATTTACACATAACTTTTATTGAAGGCAAGTACTTTTTAAAAATCAAAAGAATTTTTAATATATACGCCATTTCCAAGTTAGTCTACTACGGACTAATTGAACGATCTAGTATATAATATTTCATGAAATACCAGTGTTTTAAGAGCATAATATCTGAAGCCTGTGATAGCTTAGGGTTTTTGACAGTGGATCTCAGTTAGAAATTCATGTGACTCTGAGCTTCCATCATAATCTTAATAATATTATAAATGCGAATGTTTGTATGGATGTTTGTTACTCTTTCACGTAAAAACTACTGAATAGATTTTAATGAAACTTTACAATAAAATTGCTTATACATCAGAATAACACATAGTCTACTTTTTATCCCGGGAAAAAGTTCCTGTGGGAAACGGGAACGGGATAACTTATCTACGCGGGCGAAGTCCCGGGCGTCAACTAGTAAGATCTATAGTGAATCTGTATTGTGACGTGGTGTTTGTATGTGTGATCTGATACAGAACTCATGTCACAGATATCGCTCCAAGAGTGAAAGGTCAAAGAACAATGATCGTAAATATTCTCGAGTAAGAAGGTTTCAGATATTCCCAAATAAGGCACTGAAGATCTTGTAAACGTTGCTCTTGGGAAATTGCCGAATGCGGGCAGCAAAAAGGTTAAATGTTGGTGGGTTTTGTAGAAGGTTGATGCCCAAAAGTGGGCGCCAATAGCGTGAGATAGAGTATGAGAATAATAGATTTTTTTTTGTCACAGGTTCATGCTTTCGTGAAACGAGATACAGCGGCGGAAGCACCCTCAACTACTGAAAGCACAATTGAAGCTTTTTATAAGTCAGTGACTGATTACATAAAAGCGGCAAAAGATAAAGCAAGTGAAGCCTTTGATCCTGAGGCCATCAAAAAGAGTATCAATGATGTAGTTGATAATGTGAACAAAGCAGTAAGTAGCACCAACTAGCAATTTTATTTCTAAAGAATCCAGGTCTATGAAAGTTTTAAATCGTATTTGATACATCCTTGATTGTAGAGCACTTCTCCTGATTTATGCAACAGACATGATTTTAAAATAGAATAGAATAGAATCAGTGATGATTTTATTTGCTGTTTTTTTATAGATAATGGTATGGAAGTCTTCTTGCGCAAATCTTATGAAGATGTTTTTCTTCTATGAGTATTATTTAACAAAAATAATCGAGTATTGTGCTCCGTCGTATATCAAAGTTAAAGTAGTTCCAAACCCTAAGTGGATTGGAGCCAGGAGTTCAATCTTTTTCGACATTGTTGGAAGCGACACTGTCGTCTGACTTCCTAACCCCGAAGGGGCGCCGACATTTTTATCTCGTCCGCAAGTCAGATGTTACACCCATCATAGTTATAGTGATATAGGGTAGTTTAGCTGGTTTTCGGCCATTAATCAAAGTTTCGTATTTAGAGCGATTTTTTTCCATGACAGAGTAAACGATACTAAACAAAAAAAAATCGAGTCATTGAACTAAAACAATTTACCTATTTCTAGACTTTGTCTAAGAAAAAAATGGTTAAATTATAAAAAAATAAAATCTCGAGAAGTGACAATATTGTCTGTTCTCGGCAACCTATCTTAGATAACGGCCGTGTTTTTGTTAATTTTCGGCCAGTATTTGATGTTTTTATAATAACTCTTACCTCTATGGAAATAGGTCACCTTTTTAAATATAAATTAAATTAGTAAAGAATCAAAGTAATTCTTCTTCTTCCGTATCCGTATCTGTTTCTCCGCCGTCATTTCAATACATTGCCAAAAAACAATTCTACATCTTGTATTTTTCTGACACTTAATAAAACTGGGCCGAATATTAGAACCACAGTTTACCAGTATTCGGTCATGTTGTATTTGCTGGGCCGAAAACTAAGTTCTAACTATCCATTTCTCGACCTCTGGCTAAATTATGGCCACTTTGGTCAATCCAATTTTCGGCCTCTTTGTATAATTTTGCCAATAATTCTATTCGGCCGCCAGTGATACTATAAAATCAATAAGGTAGCTTCTAAATGAATCAAGTAGGTATGAAGAAGTTTTTTAGACCAAAACCTCAATAAATAATAGAATAAAATATTAGTATTTCTTACCATATTTTTAACTGACCGAAAAATAAAGTAAATTTTGTTAGTCTTCGGCCAATTTGTTAGATATAGGTCGAAAACTAAATTTACAAAAACCCATTCACGGCCCCCCAAAAACAAAAAAATAATAAAAAAAACACATTACAAAACAATTTAAGTTGATTTGAGCCAGGAATTCTGTTAACAAACGTGCGGCCGAAATCTAACTCCGAAGAACATAACACATTGAAAATTTTATCTCAACAACATTATTCGCAAAAAGTTATTACTGAATGGTAAAATAATCAATTTAATATTATAGGATTGGTGTCAGATTTCGGACGGGCGGCCGATAATCAACCGGCTGAGCAAAATTGTAGTTAGTTATCTGTCCACTTAATATTTACTATCTTTTTCAATTTTTTACAGACACTTTATTAAAATAACATCAGTTTAACCTTTAAACAGTACACCATAGTTATATGTTTGTGGATAAATCAATACAAAACATTGCAACTTAACTTGCCAAAAATTGGCGCGCACTATTTTTTTCGTTGATTTTAACACACATTCACACTGCTCCACTTTCACGGGTAAGCTGTCGAAACAAATGAAATGCTACAACTTAACGTGGTTCAATAAGTCCCGAGACTAAGTACTAAAACAATGTTTTTTTTTTAAATATTATTTTTTATTCATCAACATAGTTTTATCCAAGAGCGATCCAGTCCCTCCAACGCTTTTCTAACTTTTCTATTCCATGCGTGTAGAACGATTTGTCTTTGGCTTCAAAATAAGCCTCCGTTGCTGTGATAACTTCACTATTTGAGTAAAATTTCTTACAATGGAGCGCTTTTTTAAAATCTGCAAACAGCCAGTAATCGCTGAGGGCCAAGTCTGGCGAATAAGGGGGATGAGGAAGCAATTCAAGGCCCAATTTATTAATTTTGGCCATCGTTCTCACAGACTTATGACAGGCGCGTTGTCTTGGTGAAACACACCCAAATGGAAAAAAGCTTTTTCATGGCCAAATTTTTATGTATAATAGTGAAAACACTACCAGCTGAAATCTTCACTCTCTCGGCTATCTCGCGCACTTTTATCTTCCGATCTTCCATTACGATTTTGAGGACTTGGTTAATATTTTGTTGAGTCACTGCTTCATTTGGACGACCTGAGCGTTCCCCATCATTTGTGTCCATGCGACCGCGTTTCAAGTCGGCATACCACCGACAAATGGTTGCTTTAGAGAGAGCTGATCCCGCATAACATTTTATAAGACATTAGTGTGCTTCAATGGTATTTTTTACCATTAAAAAAACAACGCGAAATTCGTTTTTTTTCATTATATCGAAACTACAAGCGTAGCGTCACTTCAGTGTCTGCAAAATTAATATTTTTATGTTCTATTTATAAAAATTTGACACATATCTTTTATTGAAGGTCCGTTCTTTTCAAAAATCAAAAGAGTTTTTAGTATATACGCCATTTCCAAGTTAGTCTCGGCACTTATTGAACGATCTAGTAGACATAGAAGTCATTAGAATCTATGCGGTGATGGTGGATTTTTTACTTGGGCGTGTTTTATTTTCTTATTATTTGGTAAAAATTGTGTGATGGCCGAAAACTGAAGGTGGCCGGTAAACCAGCTAATTTACCCTACCATAATAATGACAGTAAAATAAGTAGTATCATATGAAAAATTTAAAAACTCTGTTACAGTTGAACGTGAATCCCAAGAAACCCGAAGGTGCATAAAGGACAAAGCTGATTGAAATACAAGAATGAATTCTACTCTAAATAATTCGGATAAATGGGGTAGAATAGATTTTTGTATAATGTGTATTATGTAACTATGCTGCCATGAGAGAAATTATTGTATTACATACTGTCACGATAACGTCAACATAAATGCATTGTTTATAATTACTGTCTTTTAATTTCATCGTCATCATCATCATCTCTACCTATTCAACTACTGGGTATAGGCCTCCCCTTAAGACAGTCACAACGTCCGATCTTGTGCCACCCGCATTCAGCAGGCTTCCGCGACCTTCACAAGGCGTAGGTCTAGATTGCTAGGTTGCGAGAGACCTACCCTTTTAATTTAGTTGGAAGTGTACGGTATGCACCTGTCAGAGACTATTACGAACCCGTCTTAGTAGCCAGCTAATACAACGCATAACAACGCAATGAAATAACATTTTGTTTTATATTTCTATTAACCTTTGAAAATGATGAAAGGTGAAACGTTAGGTACAAGTTTTTAAACAAGATGTGAAAGTGAAAGTGGGAAAAAATAGGGTTACCGGGACCTGCTATACC